>OX459011.1:17084581-19497416 GCA_949774965.1 Diarsia brunnea
ACTATTGGCGGCATTTTGTCAGTTACGTATAAGTCTCATATAAACGAGGGCAAGCCTATTAATATTGACATTAACTGGGTACAAATCCAGACACCGAGGCTACTATCAAGATACTAATGAAAAAATTCAAAAAACATTTTGCTACTCGCAACTGGCATGCATGTACTCGTATGACAGATGTACGAATGTGGACGAAGCAAAAGGAGTTTGTAGGTGTTCTGTGTTTTCTGCCTACCCCCATGCGAAAAAACGTGAGTTTATTTAATGTAATAAAACTTTATCCGACTAAAAAATCAAAACTAAGACTACATTTCCAGCAGTAGTGCTTGGAACCACTTGACAGATGATGAAACACGATTATACGAAAAAAAAAAACACTGTAATTCCCATATGGAAACCATTTTTAGGCCGCAATCATAAAATATTCCAAAATATTCACCGTTCTCGGCACGAAAAACACAGCGATGAATCCAACGCGGTACGGAATAAAATCTGGGACGTGTATGAACCCTTTTGGACTGAAACTGCTATCTATCACTGTGCCTATAAAAAATCGGTCAAGACCCAGTCTGACTAGAGCACTGAGGGTTCCGTTTGAGAGAATACCATACTTTACATTTTTTTTATGGGAAGACCTGATTTTTCTATTTGGATTAGGTTCAGCTTTTATTTTATTAAACACCATAGCTATAGGTACAATTCTACGCACCGTAGGTAAATGAAAATTTAAATATAGTTTCAATTCAAGCCTCACTAAAATCACCCTGGTGATCTATAATGTCATCATAAAATATTGCAGTAAGGTAGTAACCCATTTGACACAGTAAGGCAAATGTGGGGAATAATTGTGTTATAGTACATTATGGTATAAGTGTGTAACGTTGGTGATTACCGCTGAGGTGCCATTGAGACCCGAGCCGTTAGGTGAGGGTTTTAAGAGAGCCGAGGACGGTAATCATCAATACACACGTGTATCATACGACGTTTTTCAACACACTTGTGAAGAAAATAACACAAAAAAATCATTTTCAACAGTTAAAATGAGTTGTGAAAAAAATTTCGCCATGGCGGGAAAAATTAATCAGTTTCCCTGCGCGCGCATCTAACAATGGCAACCGGCCATAGACTAAAAGGATGAGGTTTCTTTTTTTTGCTTTTTGCGGATAGCGTGTCAGCCACGTAGGAACAAAAAGCGAATTTCAAAGTTTTTTTTATTACAGAGAAAACAAAAGTTTTATTTATTGAAAACATATATACTAGTTGAAATTATCTATTTAAATTAATAAGTTTTCCTGAGCGCGCATCTAACAATGGCGATCGGCTGTAGACTAAAAGATTAAGTTTTTTTTTTTTGGCTTTTCGCGGATAGTGTTCCAGTCATATACAAAATGGGGAATTCAATTTTTTTTTATTACAGAGAAAACAAAAGTTTTATTTATTAAAAACGTATATACAAGTAAGTAAAATTATCTATTTAAATTCGAAGTTGCATGAAATGAGCAAGGAATAGGTACATTAATTTATTTGTAGTATTGAACACAATCTTTTTAGCATCGAAACTTTTTTTAAGAACAAAGCAACTCAACCAAAAAAATTAAAAAAAACCTATAACTCACTTGTGAATAATGGTAATGAAAAATTCACAGTTTGATTACAGGTAATTAATTAATTAATTACCTGTAATCAAACTGTGAATTTTTCATTTTTCACACATGCCTAATTGTGGTGAAATTAAAGCCACTTTATGAGCAAGTGTGTTGAAAAAATTATTACAATTATAAAGGCTCTGTATCGTATCATCATCTTTCTGCCTTTGCTCGAACACCGACCCCAAGTAACATAGGACAAGTGTTGTGTGCCTAATAGTTAAATTATTGACATAGTTGCTTGCTGACTTAAAAAGTACTGACACACAAACAACACAAAGTAATAGATGTATGATTTCAGCCGGTATATACAATTTTGGGATGGAACCCTAAAAACGGGGTGAAACAGGCTATACGGAATGTAAAGTTCATTGCGATATTGTCACTGTAAGTAATTCTGGATTCTTTATGAGTGTGAGTTCTGCGCTGTCAGGTATTTTTTCAGGGATAATACTTTATTTCTATGTGAACGGTCGGGGTGTATTGCTACTTGTTATTCTGTAAGTTGTGATTTAGATGAAAGAAAGGAATTTTGGGGATTACGGCGGGAGGATTTATCAATCTTGTTCTTTTTCTTTTATCTTTATGGATATGAAAAGATATAATTTTGCGACACTGATCTAAGGACTTGTTCAGAGTGTATATTTTATCAGTAACAGCTATTAATAGTCAAGAAATGGCATTCTCTTTAAAAAAACGAAAGACATTTGATTAATATGCTGATTCTATACATCATCATCTCTCTTGCTTCTTGCTTCAGTTCATTCGGGATCGGTAATAGCGAAGTATAGAAGAAGAAGATAATAATTATATTATTTTCTTCTTCTATACTTCACTATTACTTATCTTCTTGGCCGACATCTTTTTTCTAGCCCTATTTATTCAAAACCGATTCCTATTCCTAAGCCTGTTCTGAAAACGCTCGACGATTTATCGTAATGATGATCTACTCATGTCTTCAAGTTTTGTTTAAAAACGATCTACACACTGAAAGGGTCCTCTATAACCCCCGTCGGGGCTGCGGGTAGTTCGCAAAAGATACCGCGGCCTCGACATGAAGGGCTAAGAAGAAATATGGGTAGTTTTTAGTCAGTAGAAGTCTGACACTGCCTTTCGCTCTGCCCAAGAGCGGCAGGGGCTATTTGATGATTTTCTAATCGGTCCTCTATAAGTTAGCAGACTACTTCATTTCGTTTTGTCCTTATTTGTACTTCATATTACGAGAACAATAAACACAGTAACTATAAATAAAACAATATACGAGATCCGTACGCAATAAAATAAGGCACCTTAATCTTAAATTACAGACGGTGCCGAGTGAATCAGTAGCCTAATAAAATACAAACACGGGACAAATAAAAAATAAACACCCGCTCCCAAGAAAAGTGGGACCCAAACACGATACAGTTGGGCACAGAAAATCCACGGTAAAAATACATGGAACGAAGTTTACCTGCTTCTCATAGATTTGATACAAATGCTATGACTCACGATTTAAAATATAGCTTTACAATTATCTTTTGACCCTAAGCCTAACCGAAATGAATGCCATAGCTATCTCTTTAACATAATAATATCATATAATCACGCCTGCAATTCCCGAAGGGTTAGGCAAATGTGTACCCTATCGGTAGAATATGGTTTCGGTGGAAATATCTATCGGTAAAAGATTATTTAGTTCAAACGTGTTCCGGCGAACCATGACATCGCCAAAGCGGCAATGGTACCAGCCAATCATTCATTATTTCTAGCGTTATTGGGCGAAACCTGCTGTCGCTAAATAGTGGTATCGACTAATAGTTATTTCGTTTTACTCATCAGCGATGACCGTTTAGAACCATGCTTTCTGTGCGTTCAAGAGTGAATCTATACATTGTACTAGCTTTAGCCCGCAGCTTCGTCCGCGTGGAGGGCGAAAAGTATCCCAACAAACTTTCATCCCCTATGAATTTCGAAAAAAAAATCTACTTAAACCTTCCTCGAGAAACACTCTATTTCCGAAAACAGCATGAAAATCGGTGCAGTCGTTTTTGAGTTTATCGCGAATAGACAGACGCAGCGGAGGACTTTGTTTTATAATAATGTAGTGATATGTAGTGATGAGACTCAATTATTATAGTACATCCACATTATGTATCTGACACGCTTAAAGAAAACTCAACTAATAGTTCTCAAAGTATTCGTACGACGTCGTAGTTTCGATCGTTCGCTTACAGTATCACGCAAACCTATTTAACCCACTTCCCCGTTCTATGTTCTTCCTGCTACAATATTAATTGTATGACCTTGTCTCTTGGCATACTTCTCACATCACGCATAGTGGAGGCATGGCGTACAGGGCTCTAAGGTTATGGTGATAACTTATACAGTGGAAATTTAATAAAGATGGACAATGGCAATGCAAGGTCTACGCTGAGATCTTTTTTATTGTGTAGGAAGATTCATTGGCGAGTTTTAAGACTAAACATTCATCACACAAATCCCATGATAATTACCTATTAACATTCCATAAATATATTTATTTGCCCAGCAGTGGGACAGCGAATAATGATAAAAAAAAAATTTAATACACAAATTTTTTTTTTGATGTTTGATAACTTCTCGCAAGTTAAGTTTTAAAATGACATCTGCACTTTGAATAACATTAAACTAATAAATTGAATAAAGGTTGTAAAAGTACCTTTTAACTCCTACTGATAGAAACATTGTCAAAGCAAAATAATTTATTTCTAAGGCTTATTGTTGCGGTACACAAAAAGGTTTTCTAAAGCGGCTTTGAAAAACAGTTGTTTGGTCAACCACAAAACACCTTGACAATGATGGTGGTGAATTAAAGCCTGAGCTTTGTGAAAAGTTTGAGTACTTTGTAACATGGTTCTGTTTTCTCTTCAATATTTATTTTATTACATTTCAGCATTCAGTTCAGTTACATTTTTTAATTAAATTCTTCACCAAAGAGCCAATAGCTTATGAAGCGTCTTTTTTTCTTATTTTTTGAGCCAAATCGACGAATATTGCAGGTGTCTCAACTGGGCCAACAATTTCGAAAAAAAAACCACAGAGTGGTCATCGAGAATTATTTTCAGAAATCGTTTCGTTGTCTACCACCGGTGGACGACAAGGCGGCAGTGGACACTGGGAATCATCGTTAACAGTGTATTTTCGAAAATGTGTTTCATTGACCTACGCTAGTATGCCAATCACACATTTTTTGACTATCACATCATCGATACCAATAATTAAAACTCACTTAGTTTATGAGGGTTTCCTAAGGCAAAAAAGACTGTCCAATTATCTACTTGCTCGCAAAACTCACTGGCACAGTTAATAAGCGGAACAAACTGCAAATAAATTAAACGTAATAAGTAGTGCATTGTCCCAATGGCTCTGGCTACAGTAATACGCCAAGAATTATTGCAGTCACACACAGTAATCACAATATAAATACGGGAGCTGCACTGGGCATTAAAGGCATTAAATGACGGAACTAATTTTATTTAGTACCTCGAATAAAGACAGACATATTGTTTGAATAACCCTCTGCTTCTTGAGGGTTAGGGGTGATGGTGTTCCGACTCAAAAATAAAACATTTTGAATTTACTAAATATTTAATCCACATGTAGTGCTTACAGTGGTTTGCTTGAAAGTGACTGACAGGTTTTCTTGTTTCTAATATTTATACTATCGGCGGAAAATCTCGACACCGCGATTCAGAAAACCGTCATAAACCGATCATCGCCATCTAGTTACAAATGTATAAAGTAATATAAATTTGACACATGACAATAAACCTTTTTTTTGTTCTTAAGCGGTTCAACATTCCGCCCACCAAGGACATTTTATGCAATATTATGTCCTTTCAATATTAAATGTTACATTAAACTAAAAAAATAAACTTATATTTTACTAGTCTAACAGTTTCAATTTCCATAAACAAGATAACATATGCATATAACTCTAAATATAAACAATAAATTATCTCTAAACAATTCTTAAAATTTATCACCTAATGCTACCAATTACATTAAGCAATAGGCAAGACACACAGCTTCGACGTTGGTCTTTTAAATGTAGAACCATTACTGCGAAGTGTGACCACTCGTGTAAGGTTATCTAACCCCGGATGTTTGTCAACCACTCTGCCAAGAAGCCACCGACAAGGAGGTAAATTGTCCTCTTTAATTAAAACTATATCCCCTATGTTTGGTTCAGGATTTTGTTTAGACCATTTGTGACGATGGAGCAATGTGGTTAAGTATTCGTCAGACCAACGACGCCAGAAATGTTGTGTCTTCAGTTGCACTAAATGCCACCGCTTTAAGCTAGAGATATTTGCCTCTTCGTAATTATGATCAGGTGCATTCAAAATAGGTTCACCCACAAGAAAATGCCTTGATGTTAACGCGTCAGTAGTGTTATTGAGGTCCCCCATGAAGATTCCTCTGATGTGCGTCGGCGATTAGAAGATTGGTGAAATTTTAATAACTATCACTTGGAACCAGTCTTGGATTTTTACGACCCGTGTCAAGACCGAAACGATCCAATCTACCGCCCACCCTTAGGAATTTAACGGAATCGAGGTAAAGATCTGAATACTTAAACCTCTTTCGTTTAGGCCTTTGTTTTTGCAGATCCAGAATTTCCTTTTCGAACTTTTGATCTTGACATACTTTAGTGCATGTCTCCAACGCTAATTTTGAATGTCGTAGATCTGGTTGCAGCCTTGGACCAATCATTAAGTCATCGTTGAGCGATATTCCATTTTTTCCCTTGCTGGAAGCAACAAAGACAGCCCTAACCTTGGTTGTGTCTTTATCGTCCCGTATAACCGCATTATGAGGCAAATTCACTGCAGATTGATTTTGTACTTCTGCCTTCGTTATTGGCCTCATGTGACCAAGTTGCAAGTATTCCTCGTATTTTGTTTTCAAATCTGGATTTTTGCTCAGTTTAGTTTCTAAAGCGTAAAATCTGTTAACTGCTACTTTTCTCGAATCACCATATTTACAGCTTGGATCTTCACTTCTAAATGGTAAGTTAACTACGTAACGACCGTCTTTGTCTCTTACCGTGGTATCCTTAAAGATCTCTTCGCATCTTGTTTCTTCTTCGGTAAGTATACGTTTTTTTACTTTGTGGTTCCCTCTCCAGTTGAGCATGCATGTCAAGGTTAGCATGCATCACTGCAATATGCGAAGTACTCTGAGCAGCAGAAGCTAGTGTGCCTGATAAAATCCATCCCAATGAGGTACACTGAGCTACAATGCTACCACCCGGAGCTTTCTTTAACCCGTTTTGTAAAACCTGACTATAAATCTCAGCTCCTAACAACATGTCCACTTTATCCGGTAAATTGTATCTAGGATCCGCTAATTGTATATCGTTAACTTGTGCCAAATCTAAATATACCGTTTCTCTACTAGGTAATAATGACGTAATCGATTTGAGAACGTATGCTGCAACTACAAGTTCAAACGATGGATCAACCCTAGACTGAATTTTAACCTCAACAACCGAATTTAAGAATAACTTGTTGTTAGCATCAATACCAGTTATTAAACCTTTAGCTGGTTTCTTCTGTAACCCTAAAGTTTGTACAGTGTGCTCTGTTACAAAAGATGCCTGTGAGCCCTGGTCTAACAAGGCCCTAAGTGTATACTTTGCCCCATTTTTTGATACAGCCTTCACTAAAGCCGTAGCTAATAGGACTTGATTGTTCGATGAACCCTTTGAAAAGCAAGTTACTACTTTGTTTTCAGCTTCTTCCCCAATTGTTTGTTTATGTTCCTTCGTCTGCGAAACACCACTATCGCTAGACGAATAACCCTTTTCTCCCTTAGACTCCTGTTCACCTTTAGGGTGTAACAAGGAGTGATGCTTTCGCTTACATATTTGACAAGTGGCTGTACACTTACAAAACCTGGCAGAGTGGTTGTGCCCCAAACAATTAAAACATAAATTGTGCTCTTGCACGAACTTACGCCGAGTATCCACATCTTGGCCACCAAATTGCTTGCAATTTCTTAATTTGTGCTCCTTATTACAAAGCGGACAAACCATGACCACGTTGTTCGTCGTGTGAAAAACCTTTGCCTTGTTAACATTATTTTTATATTGCTTAGGTTCTAAAAATTCGAATGCCCTATACCTGCTTGTCAAGAAATTTTTGAACTGTTCAAATGTTGGTAACAAATTTGAATCGGTGCTACTAGTGGTCTTCAGTTCCCAATCCCTTCTACTGTCTGGATCTAGTTTTAACGTTATGATATCAATAATTAAAATATCCCAAGAAGTAACGTCAATATCTAGATTAGTGAGTGCATTCAGACAATCTGATGTTGTGTCTATTAACTCCTTTAGAGCACTAGCTGACTCTTGAGCTATGTTCTTTTGAGTGAGCAGTCTTTTCAAAATACAATGAGACAAGTATTTTTTATTGTTGTATCTTGTCTCCAGTTGAGTCCAGCACCGTTCATAATTTGTTTCCGAAATTGGAATATGACGTAAGAGCTGCTCCGCTTCCCCAGTCAAATAACCTTTCAGATAGTGCAACTTTTGTACATTGTCTATGGAACGATTATTGTGTATAGCCGATAAAAACAAATCTCGGAAAGTTGGCCATTCCACATATTTGCCCGAAAATGATGGTATAGTGATTCGAGGCAACTTTATCGACATGCTTTTACCATCCGAAACATTATTTGATGATAAACCCGCAATCGGGGTAACATCACTTCCCTTAAAGTCATTTAATGTAGTTTTTAGTTCGCTTTTTATGTCTAAATACAGTTCTTCAGTATTAAAATATACTTCGTTTATGGTATAGGGTGAAGATTGCAATTCCTTCCGTTCAAAATCTTTTACAATTTGTGTATGCGTTAAATTAAATTGCGCCCATAGTTCTTCAACAAATTCCAACCTGGTTTCTACATACTGCTTTGTTATCCTATCCTTTGGTGCTTTTTTAAAATTGCTTTTAGCTCTTAACAATCGCTGAAGGATATCGTCCTGAACTTTGACATGTGATTGCAAAGACATTTTGAAGTTCTAAACAATATGCAAAAAGTTTGAATTCGAATTATTTTCGAAAATTTTACAAGTCAATATAAACAAAGAAATTATTCTAAGTGTTTGACAATTGAAAATCTACTGAAAATTGGACATAGGTTCCCCGTCTGAACACAATTGGCTTAAAATCTAACTAAGTCTAAAAAGGCACACACGAAATTATTCTAAGTCCCAAAATTTTGAATGAAAAGTTAAAGTTTAAATCTTCTAAGCAATAAAGTTCACTTTTGCTTGGCACATAAGAAATCACAATGTACTCACGATTTTTGGCACTTTCACTCACTTCCTTACGACCTCAGTCGTCTGCAGCTTGCTTGCTGCTGTTTGGTGCTCCAGTACTCCTCCGTACCTGGCACTCCTCTTCCTCTGCACCTGGTACTCCCGTTCCTCTGTACCTGGCACTCCTCTTCCTCTGCACCTGGTACTCCTTCCTCCGTACCTCCCGCAACTGGATCCGTGGCTGCTATCTTCCTCTCACCTTCCAGGATCACTCAGCTGGAGCGTATGGGGATGATGGTTCTCCGTCCTCTGGAGAACTCACCTGATGACGCTGGAACAGCCCTTGCCACATCCGGCTCGAAGGACCATGAATAACCCTCTGCTTCTTGAGGGTTAGGGGTGATGGTGTTCCGACTCAAAAATAAAACATTTTGAATTTACTAAATATTTAATCCACATGTAGTGCTTACAGTGGTTTGCTTGAAAGTGACTGACAGGTTTTCTTGTTTCTAATATTTATACTATCGGCGGAAAATCTCGACACCGCGATTCAGAAAACCGTCATAAACCGATCATCGCCATCTAGTTACAAATGTATAAAGTAATATAAATTTGACACATGACAATAAACCTTTTTTTTGTTCTTAAGCGGTTCAACATTGTTTCCGCAGTTTATAGTAGAAAATTTTTAACCGACTTCCGAAAAGGGGGAGGTTATCAATTCGTCTGTATGTTTTTTTGGCAAAAAAAACGAAATCAAACAGACAAAGGAGACTGGTCATGACCCATAGAAAATTACCCCAGATCCGGCGCTAAAGAAAGTTATCTCAGATTTTTTGTTAAATCAGGTAAAGTAATTCTAAATAGTCCTCAACTCCGAAATCAGAGGCAAACACTTTGAAAAATTGCTTACAGATTTTGTTTAGGCGACTTTTTTCATTTTAACATATCTTTAGAAAAAGTTTTTTTTTTATAGATAATTATGAAATATACACTTGACTATCAAAAATAATGTATAAAATATAACAATAACGTAAAATAAAAAAATGTACTAGGTATTTATTTTTATTACATAAATAATTGACAATATTATTCTTCAATAATGAGAACACACACACCCTCCCCCATACAAAAAAAACACAAAATATTTTTTTTCTCGGAAATAGTAAGTTTTTTTTAAAAAACGGAATTACAGAAAGTTGTTTGTAATCAAAAGAGGAATACGTAAAAAAAAAATCAACACAAAATATACACACTGACTCACATCGATTCCCGTGTCCATAGTTTTGCCAAAGTGGACCAGTGTGCGCCGCATAGAATGCTTTGCTTGTCTGTTTATAAAAATAATACACACATTACATTACTTGTGTTCAATGTTAAAGCATAAAAAATTAACAAAAACTTAAAAAAATGTATGCAAAATAAAATACTGCGCCTTATCATAAACACTGGGTAATTATAATATGTTCGCCACTGATTTCGGACACGCGGACTTTTTAGATTTACTTTACCTAATTTTACGAAAATTCTGACATAAGTTCATTTGTGCCGGGCCTGGGGCTCAGATGACCAGTCTCCTTTGTCACCGACTTCAGAAGCTGCTTTTTCTTGTGAAGTTTTTTTTTTTTTTTTTGTTTTTCGTTTTTGTGTTTTTCACTTTTTTGTGTTTTAGAATTCGGTTTTTTTTTTTGTTGTACAGAAAACATGTTCGGTGTTCTAACATAACATTCCATCACGCCTGAAATTTGCAGCCGCAATGACTGAATGAATGAGCCCGCAGCCCCGACGCCAGTCGGGCCTGCGGGTTGTTCGCAGATACCGCGGCCTCGACATGAAGGGCTAAGAAGGAACACGGGTGGTTTTTAGTCAGTAGAAGTCTGACACTCCTTTTTGCTCTGCCCAAGAGCGGGAGGGGTTATTTGATGATTTCCCACACCCCAACAAAAAAAAAAAAGGCGTGGTCGAGGTCAAGAGGTGACCTATTTTGCAATAAAAAAATACTTTTATAACACTTTTATAATCGAATGGGATTGCAATCCATGTCTCTTAAAGGATCAAATAAAGGAAGTAAATCAAAAGAGGTATATTTACTGTTCGCAGTCCGTTGGTTCAGTAAATTTCTTGCTTCGGTTTGCGCTACGTGAACCGTGTACAAATGAATGATCCCTTTTCTTACGATTTAGTAAGTAGTATTTGCTAGTAGTATCCTGAAACCCGTTTCTTACGATACCACTGGGAAGGGAATTACGACCCTATTTTCTATTTGACATGGCACAGAATCATTCCGCATTCGTCACGCACGCTTCCTCAAATTGCATTTTACGTTATGGGACCAAACACAATTGCAAATTACATTTGCAATTTCACATGATCTTACCCAATGTTCTTTTCACGCCTCATGGGAAATAACTAAGGAAGAACACAGCAAACGCAAATCAACTAGAGAGTTCAAACAGTAACATACGATACCGGAATGAATAATCTCCATTATGGTTCTTTAGACAACTTGTTACGGAACCAGGAACTTTGAACGAAACTCCTGTTCGGAGCACAAAGGCCTCGCGATGTATGGTAATTACCAAACGCGTGCCAACTGACAATTCATTTACTACCCCCATGAAACTGTTTAAGCAACTTTACATGCTCTTATTTCTATTAACATAAAGTTCAATTCGGTCGGTTAAATTGGTTTTTATCTGAGAATTGGCCAGTGAAGAGAAAAGTGGGTCTGATTAAAATAATGTAATTACATTTTAATTTGTAAGTATCGAATTTGTAGTGTGAGTGTTAATTTGTTGTTTAAACAAATCGTAGCTCAGAGATGAGGTATTCTCAGGTGAAGACGGTGATGAGGTAAGATTTATAATTAAGGAAAATTCCTTAATTATAAATCTTATCTAATTGATATGACATACACAAAATACTCTCTCATATCAATGATACATTTCGTAACTACTGTTACGTATTACTGAATCGTTCGTCGAGTGAGCACAACTGCTAATCCTGGATTCGATTACATGTCACAATCAATATCTGACAAAATGTGGGTGTACTATTATGTACACTTCTGCCTAACTCTTCAAGGAATTACAGGCATGACGTGTTTCTTGGTAACAGCTGCAAGAGTACCTAGTTTACATAGGTCTTTGGCAAAGATGACAGACCATGTCACATTTGAATGACATAGTAGGCACCAAAAACGGTCAAACATCATGTATTGTCAATTAATTTCATAGAAGTTACTGATACAATATATTAATATAAAAAGTATTATTTTATATATATATTTAAATTGCAGATCAGAGATTATTAGCCAGTTGATATTTGGCAACTGAGCGGAGGCCCTTTTGGCATTATTAGTTTTGTTTGAGTCTTAATTTTGCAAAAAAATTAAGTATTTTCTTTTTAATTCTACCTAATGAAAACAATTTTCTTTCTTTTATTTAGATCTTAGCGCTTAAGAAAGGAAAATTCTTAGCTATCATCCTATTAGCACTTCTCTATAATTGCATTCTCCCCTCTGGGACAGTTTTGCATAAAGGCTGCGGACTCCTTTATCCGCACTATCTCCAAGTTTTAAACGGAGTTAGGTATTCGGTCTCGCAATAGGAGCCTCCATTTTATTTTTCTCTGACTCAATTCTAGCCAGTATAAAACACAAAAAAAAACTAAAAGAACTTAATATTTGGACGTTTGGTGACTGATTGTTTTATTGAATTTTTTGCCACCGACTTCCGAAAGTATTTTTGAGTTTCGGTTGTTTTTTTTTTTTTTTTTTTTTTTTTTTTTTTTTTTTTCATATTATAACTAGAAGTTATTAAGGACCCCAATAAAATAAGCTACTGAACCCAACTTGACTAAAATTCTATAGGTCCAATTGGAGAGTATAATTGTATCCTGTTTTTTTTTGGATTTTGTGTGTACATAAATAAATAAAAAATATTTTTTCAAATCTGTTCCTTTTTTATGACCCGAAACCTGAAACTTATTTTTACATAATTACTTATTATTTTTGCGTGACATAGTATATAATATATATACTCGTCTTTTCTTTCAAAATATTAATAGGTATAGTGACGACCTCACCTCTCCAATTTATTTTTAATACAGGTATTATTTAGGGCAAAATAATATACTTTCGTATAGCTAGAGAGAGAACGACAAGAAATCTAATTACATCAGAACTAGGTCACAAACTTGAGTGGAATAATAAAATCATCCAAGTATACAAAGAAAATAATAGTAGGTTTATATTTATAACTTGTCCCAACTAGGCTCATTACGATTCAGAGACGGAAACAAATATACTTGGGTACGAAGTTGAATAAGTATCGTACGAGCCATCTACTTCCTTGTCAAAGTTTTATGAGCTCAAGGCTTCATCGGTATCTGGTGAAAGTTCAAAGCCGTATCAATAACTGGGAACGAATGGAGCGAACTAACTTATTAAAGGATATTCAATGGAGTAGTGTAAGCTAATAGATTAATGGTAAACTCATTACTTGGTGGTAGTATTAATAGAGCTTTTCAAGGCATGGAGGCAACTCGCAATGTAATGATGGTCACCCATCCACAGCCTACCTTGACAAGCGCGGCTGTACCTTAAAGATTGACCCTTTTGTTTTGTTTTTTGGGCGGGTGGAAAATCATCAAATAACCCCTCCCGCTCTTGGGCAGAGCGAAAGGGAGTGTCAGACTTCTACTAACTAAAACCACCCATGTTCCTTCTTAGCCCTTCATGTCAAGGCCGCGGTATCTCTTGCGAACAACCCGTAGCCCCGATGGGTAAAGATTGACCCTTAGGGCTGTTATTACGCGTAACACCATGGTTAACTCTCGTCAAAAACAAAGTCAGTCTTTAGCCATTGATTTGAATCTTACTAGCAACAAGATATTATGAAATAACTGGCTGATAAACTTAAAAAATACTGATTTGCAAAATATAAGTACCTAGTCAAAAATTGAGTTTTCTTTTAAAGGCCAGTTTTACACGAAAAGATTAAGTACAATAAAATTTAAAATAGTAATATATAAATAATAATAAGTAATATATATATATATAATAATAAGTAATGTATATATAATAATAAGTAATATATATAATAATAGTATAGTAAGAAGTTTCTTTTTTAAAGCAACTCCAAAGAATCTCAAAGAAATACTAGAGTTTCTGCAATAAAATGTTAATGTGAAGAAATCTGTAAACATTTATGTGGGTACCTTGCAATTCTTTCGTCGCACTGTTTGTACCGTTCGTACATATTCATTCGTTTTACTGCAAGTGTGGCTTTGATTAAACTGACTAAATCCGACCAATAGTTTAAAAGTAAAGTCATGCCTTTGTTTTTCTATCGAGGAGGCACACTCATAAAATTACATTGTTACTTACTTTCGGATTCAATACACAACTATCGAGCCCGTAACAATTTAAGATGAGATGGTGATCGAGTTCGTGGTAAGAACAGCCACGTGGCTTCAAATTGAAGGTCGACCTACGTGGGTCGACCTTCAATTTTGACATACCGAGTTTCCTACCTGCCTCTAAGAGCACGTTAAGGTGTTGGTCCCGGCTGCCATAACAATCACAACTTTTAGAAATCATTCAGACCACCAAAATAAGGGTTATGGTAAAAAAAGAAAATAAGAAAAAACGCATTCGATACTTGCAAGAAAAAAACACTGCTAACGAAAATACACTAAAAACTGGCCAGTGCGAGTCGGACTCGTACATGAAGGGTTCCGTACCAAAACGAAAAATTACGTCTGCTGTATGGGTAAATATTTGTTTTATTTTGTTGTTGTTTTTTTTTGTTTTAAAATATTTGTTGTTATAGCGGTAACAGTAATTCATAATTTGTGAAAATTTCAACTATTTCTATCGCGGTTTGCTAGATACAGCCTGGTGACAGACAGACGGACGGACAGGCGGACGAACAGCGAAGTCTTAGTCTTAGTAATAGGGTTCTGTTTTTACCCTTTGGGTACGGAACCCTAAAAAGTTTTATATCGAACATTTTAGGTCAAAATAAAATCACTTTAATCAGTGTTATTTTGCTTGGATTTCTTTGGTTAGATGTACTGAACGCTGTGTTAAAATTTTTCATCTATTTTAATGGGACCTTATATACGCCCAAAAATAAAGTAGATATTTTAACACTAATTCCCGAATAGAAAATAAAATTACACAAACCATTGCAACTGTCATATCCAGAATAACATTAAACCACGAACGATGCCAAGCGGCTCACATTAAGAAATATCAGAGGTGAAGAAATGAAAGAGTAAATTTAAATGGCAGCAATTCTACGGATGCACCTGTTTATTTATAATATAATGCAGTGAGATGAAACGGGTCAGGGAATTCATCAACGGTTTTATAGATGATGTGAATTCTACTGTATGGTTTCGAATGACTAGTGATATTATCCGTCTAAAATCGTATACTGCAAAATAAATAGTTTATGGGATAAAATTAGTTTTTTGATTATTTTGATACAAATTGAAAATGGAAAAACAGAGGATCATCATCGGCCTACTGCTGACATCAGTTTACTGGTAGATATAGGCCTCTCTAATCTTAGGTAATTTTAATCTTTTTTCAGCAACTCGTCATAAGACTACGACATAACTAATATACCAATATTACATACTTTGGGTGGAAAATCATCAAATAACCCCTCCCGCTCTTGGGCAGAGCGAAAGGGAGTGTCAGACTTCTACTGACTAAAAACCACCCATGTTCCTTCTTAGCCCTTCATGTCGAGGCCGCGGTATCTCTTGCGAACAACCCGCAGCCCCGACGGGCACCAATATTACATACTCAATTTCACCTGGTAGATGTCGAGTCGATACGATTTTAAACTCGACAAAACACGTAATGCGTTCTGACAAACAAAATATTTTGTAATAAAATAAACTTAAACGAAATGCACAAGTTTACAAACAAACTAAATCCAACTGCATCTGTCTGAACACTAAACAGTTAACCACAACAAGAAAGAAACTATCACCCGTTTTCACTAACACAAAGTGTCACCTAAATCCTTTGCCACAATTACATTGAAAATCCAACAGAGTGCTGTTAGGTATCACCTAGTCTTAGTGTAAAACGGCCATGAATACCAGAGAGAATTTTCCGGAAATTTGCACTTACAGAATCACGGTCTGGTTTTTCCGGCTTTGTCCAAATGTAAACAGTCCCCACTTACATTTCTGGAAGTTTAGACGGGAAAGAGAAACTCGTTTAGTAAATTACGAATAGAACATTTTATTGTAGAAACTTTTGCGTTGTTTATTTTAGTTGTTGCGTTTCATGATGACGTGGAACGTGACTTGCAAGTTTTATATTTAAGTTTTTTATAAATAAAATAGTTTCACTTCAATATAATAATGTAATGTTTAGTGGTACAATCAGCATCAGAAGTAGATTAACAGTACTCAACGTTTCAAAGCAGGTTTATAAATAAAAACTTGTTAGATAATACTCGTTAAGTTATTGAAGAATTAGGATCATTTTGTAGAATAATCTTCTGAAATAATTATGAAAAACAATAGCTGGAGTCCTGTATATCCAATAATTAAAATTCCGAAATGTTGAGCTACTTCTGCTGCTGACCGTACTATGTTATTCCTAAGCGAATTCAAAATATGAGGACGTTCTATGTTCGGCTGTATGCTTTTTTATGTATGTTCATTGACATTTTCGTAATTATGGGCAGATGTACGAGATTCTTCTTCAAAAAGAAGCTCGCGCGGTGTTCCCGTAATAAATAGTATTAAATTTGCTTAAGTAGTTTATGAGTTAACTTCTACAATACCTATAATTACTAAAATTTCTTCGTCAATTATTAAAACAGGGATTTTTGACGAATGTCTAATATCGTCTAGTTACGATATCAAATTAATACAAATGACAAGATTTGTGTGGAATGAATCAACTTGACGACACGGTTGGCGCAGTGGCTGAGCAATTGGACTGCTGCGCTGTGTTTCGCGGGTTTGATCCCCGCACGGAACAAATATTTGTATGATCTACAGATAAGTGTTTCGGGTCTGGGTGTTTGGTTGTGTATGTGAGTTTAAATGTTTGTGAACGCACCCACGATACAGGAGAAATTCCTAGTGTGGGGCAAAGTTTTTTGTAAAAAAAAAAAAACTAAAAAGGATAAAATTAAAAACGAAACATTTTTCTTTTTATTAAACGAGAGTTCACGGGTGGATGACACATGATGATGATGATGTCATCTGGCCGACTTCAGCCACAGTGACTACATGCCTTTCTCAGGTGGTCGTCGAGAACTTTGTTAACCTTTTTCTAAGAGACTGCAGAAAAATGAGGAAAATTATTTAATTTGCCAGGGAACCAGGAACAAAAATTTTGTTCAATCTTGCGATTCCGTGAGCTAGATATACCGACCATTTACAAACAAAGATGAAAAACTCCAAAACAGTTTTCCGACGAAAGTCCCAAAAGGAATAAAAATGCGTGACTCTAAGTGTTTTTGTTAACAAAAGTAATTTCTCCAAGATATTGATACGAAAGTTGGCGAGTAATTTGTCTTCTCCAGACAAACCTTAATTTGTCTCATGTCTAGTTATGTCGGCTTAAGAGCGTTATGTATGTGAAATTAATGTTATCGATTACTAATTGCGATTTGTTCGGTTTTGGCTCGAATGATATTCGTATAAGAATTTGATGGATTGATCTTGTGGGATTTCTTTTCCGTTGGTTTTATCAAATATCTATACAAATAAATGACATGGAAGTGTCTCAATGTACTTCCAAAATAACGGGTTTATATTGAATGCTTGAGCGTGCACAAGGGCACATTCCTGAATTCAGCGCACGCACTTACTAACTATTCCTTTGATTTTGTTATTTTGTTGTTCTGTTCACTTCATTGATTTTGTAACGTAGATTTTTTATTATTTTGTGTTTTAATAGATTACATTTGCCGGCAAATCTCTGAAACGACTTTGACGCTTAGCTTAGCTTAGTTTAGGTCACTTTTATTTTGAAAAAAAGTTTAGGTTCGTGTAAAAAACTTAAAACCAAACTATTATTGTTAACAAAATCTGATTCAAATATACAGGGTGTAAATCAACCCATCACACAGCCGTCAACCAAGCATTCTGTACATTAAACTAAGTACTCCTACGCAAAAATTTTTGCTGGGAAACAACTTTTTTTTTTGGGGTCAAAAATCACATTTTACGGTAAAACTCAATGTAGCACTGTTAAAACATTGTGCTAGTAGTGGATGCTTTGAATAGTAAACGGGTAATGGAGGTAATTTAAGTAAAGTTAAAACCTGAAAAACTAGTATTTACAAAAAATTTGGAACTTTGACCCCCAATATCTCCGTAACTAGGAGGTTCCCAGGTATGGTCTAGAACAAAAAAATGATCGCAGTGGTGGGGAGAACAAGTGCCCTTCGTTTGCGTTAAGGGTACTTTTACACCCTATATGTAGATAAGAATTTACCAAACTTATGAATAAAACCTTTGGACGTTAGTAATCCGAAATGAAATACGCCTAACCTTTTATTTTTAATTTTACTTTCATAAAATATTTATCTTGAGCTCATTTGCCTTTCTTTGTCTCGTGATTGAGCAGAAGTGTAACTGTCATTAATTCAAGAGGCAAGAGGCGTATCATTAGCCATTGATGTTGTATTTCTGTGACAGACAAGTAGGGACTTATTAACGCATCAATAATTTATACAAACCTCCTTGGATTTGAAGCAAAGGTGGTTGGCGTAGATACACGCCACAACTAAAGGGTATATTGAATTCTTGGTAATGGGGGAACTTGTGTGTTGAATTGAATAGTGTTAATTCTGAGATATCTAAGTTTTTTTGACTGGGTTGTTGGTCTGTCGGAAGTGCGACTGCTGAGCATGAAGTCCTGGGTTCGATTCCGGGGTCGGGCAAAGTGTCCATCAGGAAGTTTTCAGAAGCCGTCACAGAGTCTGAATCTGTGCCCGGTTGATGAACTGTTCATACTATTATATAAAACTAATGGCCGAGACCAACGCCTTAACAACTAAATAATCATGTAATGTGGTCAGGCACCTACGGACTAACCTAGACAAGCGCTGCTTAACCTAAAGATCAACTTAAGTGTCAGTTATTATTTAGCCACAACCTCCTTTTTTTTTGGCGGGTGGAAAATCATCAAATAACCCCTCCCGCTCTTGGGCAGAGCGAAACGGAATGTCAGACTTCTACTGACTAAAAACCACCCATGTTCCTTCTTAGCCCTTTATGTCGAGGCCGCGGTAATTCGAATAACCCGCAGCCCCGACGGGGGCCACAAGCTCCTCTCTTTGCAAATCATTATAGTTAAAACTCAAATTAACTCCTTACACAAAAGAAAACCACCTACCTTTGTCAATTAAACCAATTTGTTCATTCAAATTCTAGAAGCGGTTAGTACTAGCCCCAATATGTTTTTGCTTGACAACGTGACCCGACTATTATAAAGATTAAAGGGACCCTTTAGCAGATAAGCGACGGTAAGCCTCAAGAATTAATAATAGTGGTCCCGGTGAATTTGTCATAGTGAATTTATCGATACATTTTGATCATGTGAACCAATTAAATTGGATCGTAAAACTAGTCAGGCGTGCATTTTGTTGTTTAGTGATAATTATAATGGTTCTAATTGAATTTCTTAAATATCGTCCCATTTTGACGGAGGCTAGCTAGCAGTGCAGAAGTGGAAATTATGTTTTTCGTACTCCTCAGCTAATTGGCTATTTGACTACTGTTAAAAATTTACGAAAATGTTGCGTTATTTCAAAGAACTAACTTCTATTACGTAACTATGGCGGTAGGAAATATGACGTCACTTTTATGTACGCGCTGTCTTTGTCTAGCACGTCATTTAAAATCAGGTAAAATTTTGCCATTTTTTGATCGATTTTATTACTTTTTTCACACATCGTGTTATTTCTGTTAGTTCTTTGAAATTACATAATATTTTCATGAATTTTTAACAGTAGTCAAATTGCCAATTTTTTTCTGATTATTTTGTTGCGGAATACAAAACAGTAAAAAAAATGTTTCTCTGGCATTTCTTCGAGTTTCATTGTCTCAATGCTTGTCTGGTGGTCGCCACTTTTGATTCTGGCTTTCAGGAGTTGCACTAATTTGAGAATATTTATGCGGGAATAATTATGGTGCCCTTTTTTTTTTTTGGGGGGGTGGGAAATCATCAAATAACCCCTCCCGCTCTTGGGCAGAGTGAAAGGGAGTGTCAGACTTCTACTGACTAAAAACCACCCATGTTCCTTCTTAGCCCTTCATGTCGAGGCCGCGTTATCTGTCGAGGCCGCGTTATCTGTCGAGGCCGCGTTATCAATTATGGTGCCCTTATGTATGAACAAACACAGAAGCACTCTCTTTTCGGATTTCTATCGACTTGAGTGATTTTTGCAGTTTGGTATCAAACTACTAATTAAAACTCCGTACTATTCATACCTCAGATCATAGAATTGATTATATCTGTGATTCATACATTACTAATCGAATAAACCAATTAAATTTTGCACAGCCTGGAAATCAAACCCAATAACCACGTACAACAATAGGGCTTACGGCTACTAGACCGTTCATGTAGTATTATTAGTCAATTTCGAGAATTTTTTAACCTAACCTAACTTAATACCTGTAATATTCCATCAATCTTGACCTAAAACGAAAATAATATAACCTTCATTGAGTCCGAACACCTTATATTGTTTCCTAGAAGCGTAAATAAAATAGTTTCCAACAAATATTAAAGATGTCTAGACTTACTTAACCGGACGTTTCCTAGAAAACTCGGCATTCTTGTATTAGGAAAATAAGTTTGTCGAGAAAAGTAAACGGTCAGAGGAAAAGATTTATAGTGAGTAAATTGACTTTCTTCGTGCAAGACATAGCCCACCACCCACTGAGATTGTAGACTTAGTTGTATTTATCTTTTTGTAAACTGATGTACGGGTTTTGAAGGTTGAAACGAAATGTGTAATAAGAGTACTTTGACAAGACTTGTGACTGCCTATCTGACCTCCACAACCCAGTTAATACTAGATAATACGATACTCTTTGGCAAGACTGGATGTCAAAATTTCAGGTCACTGACTACCTGTAACGACTGCTAAAGATCTATATATGGCAGCCAGGACCAACAGCTTAACGTGCTTTCCGAGGCACGGAGGAAACTCGGTATGCGATCACTTATCCACAGACCGACCTAGGCAAGCACAGCTTTACCTAAAGATCGACCCGAATGCCAGTTCTT
The DNA here is from genome assembly GCA_949774965.1 of Diarsia brunnea. Classification (NCBI taxonomy): domain Eukaryota; kingdom Metazoa; phylum Arthropoda; class Insecta; order Lepidoptera; family Noctuidae; genus Diarsia; species Diarsia brunnea. The sequence goes on from OX459011.1 coordinate 17,105,805, forward strand.
ATTAAGCCACGAGCTCCTCCTGTCAAATAAGCAAATAGTAAATAAAATGTCAGCTATGCCCGATAATTTAGTTAAAAACGATCTATAATTAACAATTCAATGAACAGTATAAAGTCTCTATGGATGGTAGACTACAGCATAAATTACTTAAATGAAGACACCGACTAACCGTATAGTGACAAAATGGCTGACCTTGAGGCGCTCCTTAATCTTGGTTTAAAACTATATAGCAGGGCTTGACGTTAAGTGTTCTGCTCAAGTACTTGGATCAACATTGTGGCAATGTGGCTTCAAGTCTGACTGTAAGGAATTGTAATTGTTATTTGTCTGGGAGAGAGAGTCTGCCTAGCGTGTTTTTGGAGTTTGAATTGACTACACTGTTGACTTAGTTTATAGTGACGTGATCTGCGCGAAACTCTAAATAATAAAATTATAAGCTCGGTTTAGACAAACGCGTTAAAAATAGTATCGTAAAAAACGTTACATTTTAAAATTGAAAAGATTCGTTTCACACTTTTTGTCTGGATGTCGGTTAAACTACAAAAATGACGATTTTCCATACAAACTTTGCAACCCCGTTTTGCGACCTTAGTCCTACGTTATTTTATTTTAGACCTACCTTAGACCTACGTTATTTTATTTTATTTATTAGGTCTACCAACAATTGTTTACATTCACAAGCAGAAGTAAGACTTGCGTTTATTCTTTACACAGTGCAAAAAAAGGAAAAATGCAAGATTGCTTTTTAAACGTCGTTAAGACAATATAGTACATTTTTCTGACATTCTAGAGACATTACTACCGTGCTAAAGGCACCTACACACTCCCAAGACACCAAAAACGCCACTTATTCCTAATGTCGGTATAAGGGTAGTTTGACACGGTACGTTTAAGGGTTTATGACACGTGAACGTTAAGGGGTAAGGGGTTATTTCAAAACGAAACGGGTGGTTACATCCCCTCTCGTGTGATGATAAATTGGTTTTTGTTGATAGAAATGTTAAGGGTAGATTGCGGAAAAATTTTATGTTTATGTTATGTGGTTTTTTTGGTTTATTTGCTTAAAATTATAGTGAAGGTTGGACTAGAAATGATAGTGCAATAAGAAACTTAAACAATTTTTGTAGCAAAATTAGTTTGATTGCCGTGAATATTTTAAAAACCGGCCAAGTGCATGTCGGACTTGCTCACGAAGGATTCCTTACCATGCTCTATAATAAAAACGGCAAAAAATCATATTGCCTTGTTGTATGGGAGCTCCCTTTGAATATTTGTTTTATGGGAGCCCCCTTAAATACTTATTTTATGCTGTGTTTTAGTAATTGTTTTTATAGCAGCAATAGAAATACATAGTCTGTTAAAATTTCAACTGTCTACAACAACTAAAACTACAACGGTTCATGAGATACAGCCTGGTGACAGACGGACGAACAGCCGAGTCTTAATAATAGGGTCCCATTTTACCCTTTGGGTACGGCACCCTAAAAATTATCCTGTACGGCCCCACTGCTGGTCAAAGGCCTTTGCCAGTTACTTTCAAGAGGTCTTTTCCTGTGCCTCCTCAATCTAGTCTTCATGGTACATGTCCAGACCGACTCGTCACCTCTTCTTTTCTTTTAAAAAATCAATTTATACTTTTTTTTTTTTTTGGTGGGTGAGAAATCATCAAATAACCCCTCCCGCTCTTGGGCAGAGCGAAAGGGAGTGTCAGACTTCTACTGACTAAAAACCACCCATGTTCCTTCTTAGCCCTTCATGTCGAGGCCGCGGTATGCCTTGCGAACAACCCGCAGCCTCGACAGGAATCAATTTATACTTTCTGTAAACCCTGTACTACAACCTTATTTCTTTGGCGGAAGATATTTTTATTTCTACCTACCACCTGCTTTAAATAATAGTTCTATATATATTGCACCTGCTCCTCAATAAAATACCTAAAACCCTGTAGTGTGTCCTCTATCCTTCATAAATTCTAAACACGTAGCCTACAGTGATAGATATCGCGAACTGTCATGTCGGGCATAAATTGTCGCTAACACAATCATAAATCGAGCCAATTCAGGCTATGATTAACAACCGATGAAGCGTACCCATGATATTATCAGATGATTAAAATTTTAGTATCGTTCATTATCTAGTTCGGTCATTATTTACCGGTCATATTTCAAATATGGGAAGTTTATTTATTTAAACTTCTTGTACGATAGTGGTATATAGGTGGATTTTATGCCACAAGACGTTCTCCATCATTCAATCATTGGTTTAAAAAGGACAACATTGTGATAGGGTACAAAAACGATGATGAAATACTAAGACAGAAACGGAATTTTGCATGAACCGTTGAACAAAAAATAATAAAATAATAATAATAAATTTATTCAATTAAAAAAAACTAATATAATTAAATAATAAATTATCTGTAATCCATTAAATACTATTCATCCAAAGTACTTTTTAACCAAGAAAGTTTCACCAACAAAACTCCACGTATGTGCATTTTCAACAAAACAATAATTGCCCAATAGAAACCGGGACAGGTAAAAGTAAATAATGCTTGTAAATAAACCAATTGATTTTTGGTAAACCTTTACAAGGCACCTGATAGAAAATCGCAATAAAACGTTGTCCCACTCGGGCATCGAACACTGTCCACTTGCTTAGCAGTCACAGTTACGACCACTAAACCAATGACGCAGTCAGTATAATAACTGCCTGCGTAGGTAGAAACACGCTTGAACATAATTCAAGTCAAACACTAAACTCCACAACTATCTCGCACATAATATAATGTTCTCCTATCCAAAATAAACACGTACAATATAGCTTCATCATAGTTCTAGCCGTCAATTCACTTTCAATGTGTAAACGGAACGTAAACGTTCACAAAGTGTTGATTTGACACCGTTTAGAACGACCTACTACTATAGGACAGGAGTTCTCAAGTCGAACTACTGTTACTTTGAGGAGAGCTCAAGTTTGCAGCGTTTGGTACAAGTTATGGGATGTTATCACATTTCACACTAATCATCACTATCATCATTACATAGTATAAAACAAAGTCGCTGTCTGTCCGTCCCTATGTATGCTTAAATCTTTAAAACTACGCAACGGATTTTGAAGCGGTTTTTTTAATACATAGAGTGATTCAAGAGGAAAGTTTTAGTATATAATTTGACCGACATACACGCGGGTGAAACCGCGGGCATCAGCAAGTCCTACTAATATTATAATTGCGAAAGTTTGTGTGTGAGTGTGTATGTTTGTTACTCTTTCACGCAAAGGCTACTGAACGGATTTGGATAAAATTTGGTACACAGATAGAAACCTGGATTAACACATAAGATAGTTTTTATCCCGATTTTATCTTCCCGTGGGATAATTTTCGAGTTGTAGCGGGCAAAGCCGCTGGCAACAGCTAGTTGTTGTATAAAAAGCATTTACAATGGCATCAAGGTTAACCCATCAGCATGTTTCTCTTGCCCTTTCCCCACATTTGGGGTCGGTACAGCATGGCTTTTTCCATTCTTCTATATTTTTTTGTCATCTCATCGACCAAAAAATACAACACATCGCAACACCCCAAAGGCTCAAGGAGTTAGGCAGAGAAACCTTTAGTACACCCACATTTCGCCAGTTATGTTTAAATCCCATGTAAGAGGAGCTCGTGACTTAATAAGAACTGCCACTCGGGTCGATCTTTAGGTAAAGCTGTGCTTGCCTAGGTCGGTCTGTGAATGGGTGATCTGTGAGTTTCCTCCCTGCCTCGGAAAGCACTTTAAGCTGTTGGTCCCGGCTGCCATATATAGATGTAATAGGGGCCTAGCCTGTTGTCACAAACTGGTCACAAATTGATACTCCGTGGCTGCTATATAGAAAAGCCCATTAAGGCTTGTATTCACGACAATGACCTTGTGCATACAAACTACCCCTCTCGATCGTAGATACGGACTTTAAACGGACGCATTTTTCATTTATTATAATTAAAATAATACATTTTTTTTTAAAGTAATAAAACCAAATTATTTTCCTTTGTATTTCAAAGCAGTAGATATTTTTTTTATATTATTTTGTTAAAAAATGAAGGAGTAAAATGGTTCCATTCAACGATTTGGAGGTGATTTTGTGGATTTTTTTTCTTATTATGTGATACCGATACAAAAATTATGGCTAAACCAAATTACGTGTCATATCATGTAGATTACTAACAATTTTTCTCAGATGTAATTTCTTTGTAAGTGCCGGTGAAAAACTGCTTCATCTGCACGCTGTTTTTAAGCTTTTTCGAGAGAGGAGCCTTATTACTTTTTAAATCCGTTTCTCCTATTAGCCATCACTTTCTCCTTTCCTATCATATTATGCCTCATAAACTCAATTATTGCTTTGTCCTTCCTTTACCTGTTAACAGAAACGACAGTTGATAGCTTACGTTTAAAAATATACATAAACAGCAATAATTTCATCTAATATATCCTCTTTTCGCTTCCAACTTGCAGTTTAGTACAAACTTTGAAACTCAAGCGCCACTGAGCTACCCCGGCCCCTAGATTCCTCTACACTGTAATGAAGATTTAAGGAGAACCAACCGCACAGGGATGAATTTGTGTTTGCTCAGTAAAACGTTGTATACTCGTACGTGCTTCACACGTGTTTAGAATACGAGGCATATTCAAATATTATTTATTTATAAACTTCATGTACGCGAGTGGTATATCATCATCAGCCTACGATATTCCCACTACAGGGAATCAGGTCTCCTCTCTGGAAGAGAGAAAATCCACCACGCGTGCCCAGTGCGGGTTAGTAGATGTCAAATTTTAATCCTTACGACGTTTTCCTTCACCATTTTGAGAGCAGCAGTGCTGAAATAAATTACACAAAGTAATGCGCCTGCCTGAGTTCGAACCCATTACTTACTTTTCGAAAGTTGGGGCCGCCACTACTGGGCCACTGCTGCTCTCTGCTGCCAGAGTGGTACTACTGTACCAGGCGATAAATATTGCACATCGACCTTTGAAGAAACTATACGAAATGACTGTTCGAGACATCTCTTTTCCGCTGTGCTTTTATATATAACTGCCGCAAGCTAGGTCGGTTCGAAAATGTTTCACGGCAAGCTAAATACAAAACAAGAACTTAATTGACGAATAAATTGCATTGATTTTTCCAAAGGTCGATGTGCAATATTTATCGCCAAGTACTGTACATAGGTACACTTAACGCCACAAGGCATTCTGTACCAACCAACCTTTAAAAAGGTTTTTACTATGGTGCGACTCCAGCAGTGATAGCCTAGTGATATAACAGTCGGACTGCCAAAGCATAGGTCTCAAGTAGGAGGCCAAGACACTCACGTATGATATTTCGAATTCATTTGCATATTGTATAATTATCACTTACTTAGAGGAGCTCGTGGCTTAATAAGAACTGCCACTCGGGTCGATCTTTAGGTAAAGCTGTGCTTGCCTAGGTCGGCCTGTCGATGGGTGACCGCCCAACATACCGAGTTTCCTCCGTGCCTCGGAAAGCACGTTAAGCTGTGGGTCCCGGCTGCCATATATAGATCTTTGGCAGTCGTTACAGGTAGTCAGTGATCTGAAATTCTGACATCCAGTCTTATCAAAGAGTATCGTATTACCTTGTATTAACTGGGTTGTGGAGGTCAGATAGGCAGTCGCTCCATGTAAAATACTGGTATTCTGCAATCGGTTAGACTGGAAGCCGACCCCAACATAGTTGGGAAAAGGCTAGGCAGATGATGATCACTTACTTTGGTGACCAGCATACCTGAGAGATATTTCAAGTCAGGGGCTCATGGGTGGGGTCAAACAATCGAAGAATTGTGACATCTACGCACCATTCCTGTGGGGTAGATTATAGCCCATTCCTTCTCAAAGAGAGGAGGCCTGTGTCCCCAGCAGTGGGAACACTAGTAGGATGATGATTATGAGACAGTCATATTGTATGACTTTCAACAGTATAACTTTGCGTTTGTCAGTTCAACCAATTAATTATGAAATCCAACATCGTTGTCACTCTTACCACCACAGTCTAACCTAAGCGTAAAGCTAAAAACTTGATGTTCCCATTTTAGATATTACTAGCTGACCCACACAACTTCGTCTGCGTCACTTAATATAGCTTATAACCTTTCTCGATAAATCGACTATCTAACATATTAAATTGAGTTAAATCGTACTCGTAACAAACAAAAAATCTTACCTTTCCTCTTTATAATACCTATTAGTTTAGATTGGCTTCGATTATATTATTAAAGTAACAATTACTATATCTCTTACTGTTTAATATACAGTAACACCTTGTACTTGTAAACATTATGGTGCAGTAAATATTTTGAATTTGAATCCCCACGTACCTACCGCACAGGATCGAATGACTGCCACGCGCTTAATTATTTTGTCGCCCGTATATTTTTACATTGCGATATCTTCTAAGATATTTGTTTAAACTGTATAGAGTAAAGGGCACAAATATTCTATAGTAAATTTCCGTGCTAACAAACACATTTATTTAGATATAGATTAATACCATATGGGTTAAATAAGCTTCGCAAAATATCATTCTTTTAAACCTAACATTTTAATATAAAAAAATGGTTACAGTGAGTCAATCTTAAAAGATAAACATATGCTATTGCGGACTTTTTTTTAGAACTTTTAAAGAGGAACAATTCCGTCATACATGATATTTACGTAACTTAAACCGTTTTCGCAGCGCACGCAACGGAAGCTCTCAAAAAGGAATATCTTTTCCCGTTTATGCAACATTTTTCATTTATGCTCCGCTCCTATTGATCGTAGCGTGATGTTATGTAGCCTAAAGCCTTCCTCGATAAATGGACTATCCGGCACTAAATGATTTTTTCAATTCCAACCATTAGTCCCTGAGTTTACCGCGTTCAAACAAACAATCAAACAAACAAACAAACAAACAAACTCTTCAGCTTTATAATATTAGTATAGATTTGCGTAGGTGAGCAACTAAACACGTTGTCTGGCTTTTCGATGTTATGTTATGTTATTTCTCAGAATTCGGTTCATCATTAGCATGTAACTTTCAGAATAACTATTATCAGCCATAGTTTCAAATAGATTTAGGTACTAAAATAGGAAAATCGTGGAACTGTATGTGGGCTGAGAATACTGATGGCAAATATTTCGTAGTATCGCTTAAAACGAAATGTTGTTTAAAACGAATGTGTTTTGGATCATTCACCCACGTAGGGTTCAAAATAGGTGTATTTTCTGTTTTGACGAAAAAAGTGAAAAGTGAAATTAGACATTTTTTCTGAAAATTAGAATGTGTTAGTTATTTTACTCTCACTAGAATATATAACCGGCTGTTGCCGGGCAAACAGTTGGGTCGGGCAAAGTGTTATTGGGGTTTTCAATAGCATCCACGGAGTATGAATTTTGTGCCCGGTTGATGGTTATAGGCTCGCCCCGTATTACATGGGACTTAAACATAGCTGGCGAAATGTGGGTATTAGGTATAGCATACTATTAGGTACAATTATACCTAACCCCTTTTTTTTCTGGCGGGTGGAAAATCATCGAATAACCCCTCCCGCTCTTGGGCAGAGCGAAAGGGAGTGTCAGACTTCTACTGATTAAAAACCACCCCTGTTCCTTCTTAGCCTTTTATGTCGAGGCCACGGTATCTCTTGCGAACGCAGCCCCGACGGGCGTCGGCCCTTGCGGACTCCTTCCATGTTGCTGACATCTCTTTGAGGCGCGCGTGGAATACGAACGCGCCGTCGACACGGCCAGTCGTCGTCATAAGACGGACGGACGGCGAGCTAGCCCATCACTCACTGTCCACAGACCCGCGTCTACGGTGGCCAGAAGCCAACACGTGGCCCCAATTCTACCTAACCCTTGGGGGATTACAGGCGTGAGGTTATATTGAATAGGATATAAAAAGGTGTTGTAAATGATTTTTGGTGACAAATAAAATGCAAAGCAAAATATGGCTTCTAAGCTATTATGGGATCCACGATGACCGCTGAGGAAAAGTCTCCTCACGATGGGTGTCGCGTCGGCTTGTTCGAGGAAGCACGGGATAAGATCTCATGGAAGGAATTGAGGGAGGACTTTGGCCAGCAGTGGGACAGTATAAGCTAACAAAAAATAGAACCACGACACTAAAACTCATATTCAATTTATGTTATTAGATTTCGCACTCATTTTTCGCACCACAACCTGTTTCCAAATCTCCTGGATATTAAAGTATTCGTATCGCATCTTACGCCAAACTAAAGTCTAACTTATTCCCTCATACAAACGCCTCTTAAACCCATCCTGTCACCATCCTTGCCAAACCGCGAACTTATAATATTAATTGTCGTGTCGCTCGCGTCATTTCTCTCGCTAACACATAATTACGTTAGAAACTTGTGGGACAGGCCGTCTTGTGTGTTCATACAGCTTATTATAATAGATAAGTGCAGAGAAATAGGGTAATTGTGTCGCAAGTAATGTGTGTGTTAGAAAGTTTTATGTCAATGAGTCTAAAATAAATAACTGTGTCTACATATCTATAAGTGGATTATAGATATGTAGACACGCGGGCCCATGATGGAATAAATTACACAAAGTAATGCGCCTGTCTGGGTTCGAACCCACGACTTACTGTTCGTAAGTCGGGGCCACAACCGCTGGGCCACCACTGCTCTCACAGGTCTGCTGGAAGAAATTTCTTATGCAATGAGCAGTAGGTACTCGTACCTTTGTGCTCTTCTATTTTAGACGAAGCAAAAGGAGTATGTCAGGTTCGTAATAGGTGGCGTTGGAAAAAGGCCCCTGAGAAAATGGCGTAAGTTTATGTATGTCAGTAAATAACTGACTGTTGAGTCTATGAAGAGCATGTTTGTAAAAAAGTTAGTTTCTCAGTAAACTTTACGTGAAAATTGTAAAATCTGCCTCGCTTATTCTTAACTCTGTTGATTTCGGCTTTCAGTCGTACTGAACTTAAAAAAAATACCGAGTAGGTTAGTTATCAAATAACTGATATCTTTAAATACCTTTGGAATTCTGAAGAAAATTGTGTAACTTACTTCCTGAAACAAACAGAAAAAAATAGATTAATTGATGAAGAAAACTCAGCAATTTACCTAAAATTAAAGAGGAAAAATCCAAAAAACAAACAGATGAAACCTGGCCCCTTAATCACACTTCGATTCTATTTCGATTTAGAAAGTCTTACGTCTCGCTGTCTTTTGTAATGTCAAAAAGAAATAGACATACTAGTTGTCGAATCAAAATCGAATCGAAGTGTTAGTGAATAAGGGGTCTGCTCAGTGAGAGAATAGCTCAAGGTGTTCGTTTGGTAGACGGCTGACACCACCCATCGACTTCCCCGGGAGGCCATTAGGATTAATTCACGTGGAAAAAACGTAAATTACAAAGAGGTGCAAATCGAAAGGATCTTTCAGGATATACGGGAACGCAAACTTTTTCTCACATCTAAATCCTAATTCGCACATCATTTTCAATAAATCAGTCAATATTTTTCTATTTCTTTTCTTTCTATATCTTCCGATATCCGATCTTTTCAACGTTAGTTATCAGGGCTATTTTCTTTTCTTTTTATATGAAGTAAAATACTTGTGTATTTATTATAGATGTACCTATAACTCAGAAAAGGGGTGTCCAACAATCAACATTATTGAACGCTTTTTTTATTTCATTACATTGCGCTATTAAGGAATCTTTAAGCAAAGTTTAACTATGTACGTTTTGAACTTTTGAAGAAAAAAAATATACGTCCGTTAAAAAGTAGTTTGGAGTTCCGATAAACCTGGTCTGCAAATAATCAAGCAAGTATTTTTACAGTTTTAATATCAACAGCATCTACGATTTTTAAAGTTGATGTTACATTATATTTTTTTAAGTTAATGAACAATATTGTAATCTTGCTTTTTCAAATAAAACACGTGCATGCTATGTTTCCAAAACAAAAATTGCAAAAAATTACTTTTAACTCAATTGCCAAGCTCACAATCTGTAGCCGCCATCCGACGCGACATTGGGATCGACACCCCTGTCCGAGGACCTCCGATAACTAATCACATTCAACATTTACACTCCACTGAACATACACATGTCGTAAAGTATAGTAAAGTAAGGACGTAACGACGACTGCCAATAGGAACTGACTTCTTTGCTCATTGCCCTTTTTATTAGTACGAGTTAATATATATTATTGACTGCCTCGTTGATCTTGTCATCGCAAACGCGACAGCTGTTCATGAGTTTCTGGTTTACATACAAAGGTTGGGCAACGTGTCATTGGATTTTTCTATTAGGAATTTCGTAATGGCATCCACGGAGTAGTTTATTGTTCTAGACCATATCTGGGAACCCCCTAGTTACGAAGATATTGGGGGTCAAAGTCCCAAATTTTTCACAGCTGTTTTTGTAAATACAAGTTTTTCAGGTTATAACTTTACTTAAATTACCTCCATGACCCGTTTACTATTCAAAGTGTCCACTAGCACAATGTTTTAAGAGTGCTACATTGAGTTTTACCGTAAAATGTGATTTTTGACCCAAAAAAAAAGTTTCCCAGCAAAAAATTATGCGTAGACGTACTTAGTTTGATGTACAGAATGCTTAGTTGACGGCTGTGTGATGGGTTGATTTACACCCTGTATGTTATGTTTTGTTTATCATTACTTTGTGAAGGGGTACCTCGTTGGCCAGAGGCTTAAGCGACATGAATCAAGGACGTAATGCTCAGAAGTCGCACTTGCAACCACTACATCAACAAAGCAGTTCTGATAAAGTAAGAATCTAAAACGGGACGTCGCGCTTCGGTATTACTCGTACCAAGTTAGCTAACTCATATTAAAACGACTGCGTTTCAACCTAGACCGAGTAATGAAGACAGGCACAAACTTAGCCTTTGGACTATCAATTGAATCTGCTACGGTCAAGGAAGGTCCCAAGTTGGTAAATCTTCGTTCGATTTATGCTTTGAAGATGTTTGTTGGCCCCGCCGGGGCTGCGGGTTGTTCGAAAGAGATACCGCGGCCTCGACACAAAGGGCTAAGAAGGAACATGGGTGGTTTTTAGTCAGTAGAAGTCTGTCACTCCCTTCTGCTCTGCCCAGAGCGGGAGGGGTTATTCGATGATTTCGCAACCCCTAAAAATAAGTTTCGTTGGTTTTGGAGAGTTTATTTTTTTTAATCGACTTCCAAAAGGAGGAGAAAAATTACTTTACTGCCATCTTTGATTCTGCCATATTACATTTAGAATGATTTCACTACGCTAACTTTGCATTGTCATTCGAACTAAACATGTAGGTATGCAAAATTTCAGCTCAATGGGAAACTGAAAATTTGGTCAAAAACTGCTAAGATATGTTCACAGAGTAAGTTACATGGTTACTACCTCTCATAGAAAGATGGCCTGTGTCCCAGCAGTGGGAACATAATAGGCTAACATAACGGCTTGTTATAAGGGACCCTAATGGAAGCGGATTATTATAAATACCTACGCAAGTTAAATAAAATCCAAAACGATGTTCGATTTTTCCTATTCAATGGTGGAGCGAGCGCGGCGTAAAATATTTTGCGTCGCGACGTGTCACAATATTTGAGATCCCTTTTCCAATTTAAGATGCCGTGTCGCAGCATATGACGGTTATGTACACCTGAATGTTGTAGCTAAAGTGGAGTTTTAACGTACTTGAAATTAAAATAATGCATCCAAAGAACGGAAAAAGAAGTGTCGGTCGTCCAGTGGCGAGATGAGCAGACAACATTGTTACCATATCCATAATTATGATGGATGAGGTTGGCACAAGAACGTGGAGCTTGGCACAAGCTAAGACAGGCATATTGGCCAGCAGTGGGTGAAGCCAAATGCAAAGTATGAATCACTACATTTATTATAAAACAAAGCCCTCCGCCCCGTCTGTCTGTCTGTCTGTCTGTTCGCGATAAACTGTAAAACTACTGCACCGGTCTTCATGTTGTTTTCACTTATTGGTAGAATGGTTTTCGAGGAAGGTTTTAGTATATAATTTGACTGACATTCATGCGAACGAAGCCGTGGGCATCAGCTAGTTTACTGTGATTAAAAAAAATATCTTTCGATTATAATTTTTATCTGTCACTTGTAACATCACCATAACGTCATTAGACTATTTCTCAGAAAAAAAAAGACGTGTGGCACTCTGAGACTGCCGCGGTAAAGCTATTGCATAGCATTTTTTCTCAACTTATGCAATTATAATTATTTATTTATTTTATTAATGCAGTATTTTTTTTCCTTTGTTTTTTTTTCTTTGATATTAATTCAAGTTACACTGATTACGGTAGTTTTCCAATACAACCAATGCCACTTAAAGGCGGGTTGCTGAACTAAAGAGACAAGCGTGATATTTCAAAAAGTCATTAAAAGTTCTGGTATTTATCGATAGATGGAAAAACTAAAAAGTGTCACCGCTGTGCCGGTCGGTGTGGGGGGGTGTTAAGTTTTTTTCGTTACGGAATTTCTGGATTCGGTCCCCACGCTCAAGGCCCGCGATAGAAGCTATGCAATAGCTTAATATTTGTTTTTTTCTATTTTAATATGCTTTAGCAAATCTACCCAGTATTTCATATTACCAGTAACATGTTAAAGTAAGTAAAAACTCACAAGATATGAGCACGCAAACGTTGGGTAAAGCGAGACTTAATGCCACTTTATGTTCCTTTTGATGCGTTTTTTATATTCCCATATCCGATAGATATTCTGTTTAGCTCTCTCATCTCATAAGAAATTGCTGCCCTAAATCTTGTATACAATAAGAAGTGACTGATGTGTGGGTTATATTTTTAGTGGAGTTTTGTATTGAGGAGGTTTTGGAAGTTTTACACAATAATTTTATCTTTTATTATAACGAAATATATTGAGAACAGTGATAGTCTAGTGATGTGTATTTCTGTTACAAAATGTTAAAAATTCAAAATAAAATTAAGGAATTAAAATTTGTCAAAAAAAAAAAAAATTCGTCAACAGAATAGTACACCTTGTTATTTAGAAGATTGAATAATTTTCTTTTAAATTCGTTTATGTTTGGGCTTGAGATAACCTGGCCTGGTAACTTATTATATAGTTAATTTGTGTATTTGTGTGACTCCATTCAATGTATTCAATGTATTTAATATTGTATAAAATAAAAATAAAATGTGACCGCTGGTAGTCATAGGTGTAATTTTTGAGATTCATGTATCATCATCATCAGCCTAGCCTTTTAATAATAATAATCATTTTATTTCAGGCTACAAATAGCCCATAGATATCCCAACTATACGACAACCAACTAAACGACAACAACAGCAACATACAGCAGCAAATGCAGCAACATACAAAAAAAAATGCATGCAGCAGCATAATTATGCACCAACTATAATTATGCTTTTCCCAACTATATGGAATCGGCTTCTAGTCTAACCGGATGCAGCTGAATACCAGTATTTTACATGGAGCGACTGCCTATTTGAACTCCACAACCCAGTTAATACTAGGTACTAGCTTTGGTAAGACCGGTTGTCAGATTTTCAGGCCACTGACTAACTGTAATGACTGCCAACGATCTATATAGAAGGGACCAACAGCTTAACATGCTCTCCGCCAAACTCGGTACCTACTTATGCAATGGGCGGTCCCACCTACAGGCCAACCTAAAGATCGACCCGAGTAGCAGTTATTATTAAGCCACGAGCTCCTCCCGAGATTCTTGTGTGTCTTGTTTAATTATTACTTGTAAAGGAAAACACGTATGATAGACTTTTTGTTTTTATCTAAGAATTACCACTTACCAATTATCTAACCATACAGCAAATATATCACTTCAATTCAAAACATTTTTTGTTTTTTTACAGATAAAATAGGAAAAAAAAATGTCTATCTTCGCGCGCAAATAAATTTGAAAGTAAAATATGGGTGTCTGGATAATATTTATTACTCAAATTATGTTTTAGAATAATGTACATTTTCAAAAATACCTCGTGTTTTGAATGCGTTGAAAATTCTTAAACAGATTTTAAATGCATGTCTTATAAGCCCTATCAAAGTCATAAAATAACATGAATGCTGTAATCCCCGAAGGGTAAGGCAGAAGAGTAGCATTAAGTAATCCCACATTTCGCCAGTTATTTTTAAGTTCCATGTAATAGGGGGCGAGCCTATTGCCTTCAACCGGGCACATATCCGGATTCCGTGGCTGTGTTTTTCCTGATGGAAAAATTCAATATCATTTTGCTCGACCTGGAAACAACAACACACTGCACCTGATGCACGCAATCACGTTTGCGACGACAAGACCAACGAGGCATATCATATCAAAGATATCAGATATAATAATAACAACAACAACAATGCAACAATGTAACAATGCATTTAGGGCGTTGTTGGGGCTGCCGTGCTGGTGCAGTGCGTCGGGTATGTTTACGGACGCACACGTTGACGGGTTTCACGCAGTACTCCGCAAACGATTCGCCGATGCGCTTGGTAGGTTGCGCGCCAGCACCAACAGCATCCTGGCTGTTATTGCGGATAGGCTGGACACGCGGTACGTCCCGCACTCGGTTAACACCCACATTATGAAATAGCCCTTTTTTTTTACTACTAACACTAGTTTTCATAAGTTTTATTGTACTAACATTCTATGGATTCTTTGAAGTCCGAAATAAAAAGTTTTTTTTTTTTAATAATAATTGATTGATGTCGGTACCTTAAATATAAAGTTGTCGTTTATATTTAAGGTCCCGACATCAACCAAATTTACAATCAACCCAGCCTACCGAAAGTCCAGTAACAACTTCCTTAGAATACATGAAAATAACTACCTTTTTCCGAACTTTATACAAATAGAGGCATGCCTAGTCCCATACTTAAGTACGATATGAAAAAAAAGGTAAACTTTACGACTTATAAAAGTTCAGCACTCGAGTTTATTACGAGTGATTTCCTTCAAATTTAGAGCAATTGATTTTTTTGTTGACGCTACAGGTCTTTATTGCCCTTACCTGCGGTGGTCGGTTGGCCATCATAATTTATGGGTCTCGGAAAAACGGTAAAATGATATATTTTAATGCATAATTTAATAGACTTGGTATAAGTGCCTACCGATGGAATATAATCTTGGCCACTTTTAAGTAACAGCGATACAGCGATACAGGTACTTGTTTTGCAAGAGAATGAACAAAAAATGTGTCAATATAGTTCAAAAAGCATGGAGAAGAGAATATGGGTGACCGCCCATTACGAACCGAGTTTCCTCCGTGCCTTGGAAAGCACGTTAAGCTGTTGGTCCCGGCTGCCATATATAGATCTTTGGCAGTCGTTACAGGTAGTCAGTGACCTGAAAGTCTGACAACCAGTCTTACCAAAGGGTATCGTATTACCCAGTATTAACTGGGTTGTGGAGGTCAGATAGGCAGTCGCTCCATGTAAAATACTGGTACTCAGCTGCATCCGGTTAGACTGGAAGACGACCCCAACACAGTTGGGAAAAGGCTAGGCAGATGATATTGTTCAAACACAAAATACGACGATCTTTACGTAAAACAGAAATTCTTAGATTTAGTAAGTCTATATTATGGTTAGTGTCTAATTGTGTATGTCTTCTTCAACCTTTGCCCACCCAGTGCTGAGTGTAGGTAGATCTTTCCACTTTTGGCGGTTTTAGTCCCGACCATACAGTTAGTTCTGGCCACTTTAATGAGATCATCTGTTCACCTAGTTAGTTGTCTTCCCACATTTGTCTGCCCGTCCGTGGTTTCCACTCCAGCACTTTCTTCTCCCTAGCTAGGGCTAGGTCTCTTTGTGGTGTTTATATATAACCAATCCTAATTAACTATTATTTATACTGAAAACGGGATATTTACCACAGACAGACAGATTTGACTTCAGTTTATCCGTGATCATGGTGCTTGTAACAGCGCCGAAATATCGGGAACTCGAAACAATCAGTAAACATGGTAAATATCCCGTTTTCAGTATAAATAATAGTGCTAGTGACCATGTCAGTTTAAAATCTTATATCAATCCTAATTTATCCCAAAAACTATGAACCAAGTTAAATAGTAGTTCTCATAAATTTACCGTAAATGTGTGGTCACTAAAGCAACCAAAATGCATGATCATCAACCATCCTGTATTCCATTATCTCTGGCCCATAATCGATTTCCCGCCGATTTAATCATAATCGACTCAGTGACTTTATCCGAACGTTAAACGACTTTAACAATTACCGTCTAGTAATAAAAGCTATGAAGCGATTTTATAGCGTAATAAAATCGTGTGTAAGTGCCTTTAATAACTTGGCAACCCTAGAGTAATGAGATTTCATATATTATGAGGGTAAACTTAATAGATGGCGTTGTTATAAACATATGTTGGCCGTTGAAATTTTGAATTCCATAATTCATAAACGGATTGGTTATGAATTATAATGGTCTTAAGCAATATGGGTTCAACTTGGTATAAAATGACGTCTGCCTAACATTACATAACGCTGTGTAGGGTCACAGGCTTGTACATACGTTACACCAATTATGTTTACGTCCCATGTATAGATTTTTTTCAAAAGTTGACACGGAATATGAAGTGTGTGTACTTCTATGATCTGTGTCATGTATTATGATTCCTGATGAGGGATCCTTATAATACCTAGCTGAGCCACACTTGTGGCACTGGACAAACGGGGCAGTCTACGACGTAACTAGGTATTATTAACTTAATAATCAGCTTATAATAATAATCATTCTGATTGGATACAGGTATAATCTCTATATAATATGTATTTATTATTACATCCTAATTTTGTCAGTTATGTTTAAGTCCCACGTAATAGGAAGCGAGCCTATTCACAACAACAGGACACAAATAAGGACGCCGTTACTGTTACTGATTCCTAATTAAAATACCCAATAACAATTTGCCCGACCTGGTAACTGAACCCAAGACTTCATACTCAGCAGTCGCGATTGCGACCACTAAACCAACGACAGTCAAACACATTTAATTATATAAGGCAGAAGCTCAATGAAGACCAACAGCCACCAATAGGGTTAGTTGACTAACTAAAAAAAATATGATTCTGTTTGGTCCGTCTGTTAGATTATCGAAAAATATTGGATGCGTGTTCTAACAAATTAATAAAAATTGACGACAATAAAACGTGTCAAAGATCGTGAGTGGGGGCTGGTGACGTCAGTTTCTGGTAAAAAATATACCAAACTGTAACGTCGCGCGACTTTTCGAAGCACTGTATCGTCTTCATTTATCGTTTACGTGAAAAAAGAAAAAATACGTGTCTAATATTTTTTGGAAATCTATCTAACGGACTAATTAGATTTTTTTTGTCAACTACCCTATTACAATTCAGCAAACAGTTCACACTCACAATCCATCAACTATTTATATATTTACACAGATGTAAATGTTCCCATCGATATGGTTGTCAATTGTTAATACCATTGCTGTTGTTTCAGTCAACAATTGAGTGACAAAGTGATGTTGGTTTATTCAAGGACTTAGCTGTCGATTGGCTGTGTTAGAATAATATATGGTTGTTTTTATTGTGAAGCTGCCATTTGTAAAGGCTTTGAGTTAATTAAAGTTGTCACGCGCTGCTTTTGCTTATGGAGGAATAGGGTAGATGACAAAAAAATCTAATTACATTTTTTCAAATAGATTTCCAAAAAATATTGGACACATATTTTTTCTTTTCATTCTCGTAAACAAAAATTGAAGATGACAAAGTGGTTCGAAAACTCGTGTGACGTCACATTTCAGTATATTTCTTGCCAATTGTTTATTAATTTGATAAAACAAAAAACACGTCTCCAATATTTTTCGATAATCTAACTAACGGCTTAAACAGAATCATATACTCTTGACAAAGTGGTCGTGATCAGCACAGATGAACATCCATAATACCATTCTATCTTTGCGATTCTTCCCACACCGCTGTCTTCCTGGTAAATTAGTATAAGGAGCCTGTCAATACAGCTTTGGTTTGGTTCATAATGCGTGTAGGGGATGTGTCGCGAGCTCTTGTGTCATCAATTTTTCCTTGTACTTTAAGGTCCATGGTCTGTGGGAGTACCACAGACCACGCTTAACCAGCAAGCCAAAAGGAGACGCATCTATACAATTATATATATTTTTTAGTTGCGCTTCTTTGCTTACAGCGACAAAGCCGGAAGGTACAGTAAAATGTTTGAGCGTCATCTGTCCGCTTGAATTTTTGTCAAGTTCAATTTTAAAAATAAAAACTCATGGCTTAACATATGCCTTACTTCTTTCTTTCCAAAAGTTTCTTCATTACTAATAATAAAATAGGTTAAAATAATAATTTCTGGCAAACATTCATTTTATTTTAATTTGAGACCGAGCAACAAAAAACAGTCAAATAATCCTCTCGATTTTTCTCTTAATATAAACAAACATAAAACATTTATCACCCTTAATTTCCACAATAGCATCAAAATTAATCCGATGTGCGCAAATCTAATTTCAGACAACCAATACGTACCGCACAAAACAAATATTTGTACTAAATACACCACGCTAGTCACTAACTAACAAAACGTGTGTTTGTTCGTTACCGAGAGCAAATATAATACATTCAACTAAGGCCGTTAGTAGAATCGTCACAAAGGACTTGGTGGGTGAGAAAATGAATAGATACATACTTGAATTGTTATGAGAGAAAAGATAATTTTGGAAATAGATTTTTGGTTTTAGTGAACAGTACTGTAGTAGATAAATAATGATTATGATATGAAAGAGCAATTAAATGATAAGGGAAAAAAGAGATGAAAATAATAATAGTTCTATTGTGTATCAACGGAGATAGTAGCAATATCTTACTCATTTGAAGTATGAATGCATCTTTATCTAGGTCCGTTATCAGGCCTGGATTTATACAACCCTGATGCGAAGTGCATAATGTAATGCTGCTTAAGCCTTTAATAAAACTGGGACTGCGCTCAACCTATACGGTCTATTGTATTCCACTGTTAGACAGGTACCTCGTTGATTTAGTGTTCAATTACCAGCAGGGCTATTGCGTATCTTTTTAAATGTCAGTGGCTATCATAGTGTCCATAAATTAACTGTCAAATGGTTCCATTTTGTACCAAACCATAACCATTTGACAGTTAATTGATGGACACTATGATAGCCACTGACATTTAAAAAGATACGCAATAGCCCTGCAGGTCTATTTTGTACCAAACCATAACCATTTGACAGTTAATTGATGGACACTATGATAGCCACTGACATTTAAAAAGATACGCAATAGCCCTGCAGGTCGGGCAAAGTGTTATTAAGTTTTTCCATCAGGAGTTTCTCAGTAGCAGCTACGGAGTCTGGTTTCTTTCCGGTTGATAGCTCAATAGGCTCGCCCCGTATCCCTGCCTATTACATGAAACATAAACTTAACTGGCAAAATGTAAGCAAACTAATGGATACACCTCTGCCTAACCCATCGGGGATTACAGGCGTAATGTTATGATACCGCGGCCTCGACATGAAGGGCTAAGAAGGAACATGGGTGGTTTTTAGTCAGTAGAAGTCTGACACTCCCTTTCGCTCTGCCCAAGAGCGGGAGGGGTTATTTGATGATTTCCCACCCCCCCAAAAAAAAAAAAAAAAGGTGTAATGTTATAATGATGTTAGGCAAGTTCTGCACTGCTGGTTGGGCATCAACAGTCCATCTAACTGTGATGCAACTCCACCTACCGACATAGCAAAAGATATATTTTTTCCGACGTAGTGCATAATCTACAACAATTTCACACATAGCAAACTGCACTAGTGACCACAGTTAATGAGTTTCCACGATACACAAATAAAATGCTCGATCAATCTAGGCATATGACTGCAAACAACACCGCCCCAATCACTAAACAGAATTAGAGAAACACGATTGAACACGATTCACTTCCATTTTCATTTAATTCAAACATGTTTGCACAAATTAAATAATCATTTCAAGTATTTCTGTTTTAGATTTGGACGTAATGGCTACATTAATTTTAGTGGTGAGCCTAGTTTTAGGTATGGTAATTGGAATTCTGTATCCAGCGAGCATTGTTAAAGTGTACACATCACTTTAATAATGCTAGCATATATAATTGTCTCACTGCAGAGCAAAGATCTTAATTATTAATAATTGCGTTTGTTTGTATCGTTTTCTTTTCGTTGTTTTGTTTCGTTTTACCTTTAATTTTTTTTTCTGCTTCTCATTACAGAGCCATCTCCACGATTTCGAACTTCAGTTTTATTTGCTCCCAAAATACAGAAAACAAAGTGGAGCTAAGGATCAGCATAAGATAGGATTGAAACCAACAATACAGTAATTCTTATTGGTTGTATAAACCAGTACTTGAATATAAAATAACTATTTTCCTTTGCATATAAATCGTACCTACAAAATATGTATTGGTATCTTTTGATGTGAAATAAACCATTAGTTTACTGAGCATAAAATATCCAATACCGTGGTTATGACAGCTTATTATCTCATCACGGACTAGCTCGTAATATCAAAAGCTGTTGAGCAATTTTAATCACCTAATTCTAATCTTCTATACAGAAAAAATTCTATACCGAGCAATCCACTTGAAAATTTTCATTAACTTCTCGAGTGTTGAAATTGCTTTCATGATAATACTGCTCTCTACATCTTGTAAAACATGTACATAGAATAAACTTCTACAAATATTGGGAATAAAATCAACACAGCAGTACATTTAGGATAAGGGTCTGGTCACAAGTACCTTTAATCAAATGAGGTGCATCCACAACCCACAGACCTTCAACCCTTTTTGATTGAATTGGGCCTACCCATCGGTTAATACACCGTATATTTTTTGTTTTCATACACAAAATAACCTTAATATTTGGGCCTTTTTTCGCTAAACGAACTTGTATGTGGCAAATTCACTAGAATAGAATGCCCCTCGTTAAAATTCACTTCGTCTATTCGAATTCTGTTCACTACAATATTTATGTGCGAATGGACATTGATTACAGTACACCCAACTCACATCAAAGAGTCAACATCAAAAACGCGAGGAATCCAATAAAAGTCGGACTATGTAATTTAATAGGATCAGACGTCTCGAACGTCGAAATGACCTTCTACGCCGCTGTACAACTCCGTCGGGGTCTTTTCTGACTTTATAGAGTTTGTAATTTGCATTTGCCACCCTCTTATTACAGATCGGTTACGTTTTAAATACGTTTGAGGGGACGCGCTTGAATTTGAGTTCTTGTAATTAGTTTTTAATAAGTTTGTTGTACAATTATTATTATGCTTCGGAAGAATATTTGAAATGATATTATTTTTTTATTTTTCAAAAGGCAGCCAAACTTAAATGAGACTGGGTAGGACATGTCTGTCGCATCGGCATGCGAGAGACATGTCAAAAGGACTAACAAATAGTAGGAATCTGAAACCCTGAGTTATAGTTTTTTTTACTGATTTTGAAAGAAAAACAATAGTTTATCTTTCAAAATCAGTTAGCACAGTTGGGCGCCAATAAGGTAGGAACAATCCTATTGGCGCCCAGCACGGGACTGACGTTTACCTTTGATAATATTTTATAACATGCATTGTTGTAGATACATTGATTCAAAAGTGTTTATAGACACTTTGTTGTTCATTTGGCATAAAAAAACACAAGAATAGAATAAATTACTGCAATTAAATATCTTTATTTAGTTCTGGAGGTTTTTAATATTGAGATAGAACCGACTAGAAGCTTTATAAAATCTAATTGAAAGTATTTTTATCCAGACTTTGTTAACTTGCTCTCATTTTGTTTCAGGCGTTCCTGAAATTACTTGGATGAAGTACCCTCTTAAAATAAGTATCTCTGTTTACAATAGATTTACTTAAATAAAAATTCTTGCTCCCTACATAACAAGTAGGTTAGTAACAGTGGAAAAAGTTTTGTTAAAAGATGTGGTGTTATTTAGTTAATTTAGCCGGCGTTCTTATAATGAATTTATGGATTCTGCTTATTGGTTAAGTTTATTGTTTGAGTTTCATTTTCGTATGAGTATAATATGTAAAATATATTTATTGTCTCGCCTTTTTTTCCGTGTAAGCAGAAACTATAAAGTGTTATGTTAATATTTATTGCTGTTTTAGTTTTACTAATAGAACTAGACTGAAATCATCGTTAATTTTAGCTGACCATTATAGTTTCTTGTCACCTTCCCATACTCAACATTTCTTCACAATCTGATTTACGGTTGTGGTTTAAGTTCTTAGTATTCAGGAGGACGGTGCTCTATCCCTTGCTATAATCCTATAATACCTCTTACGCTACCCAAGCGTGAAGAAAGGACAGCCTTTTTTCACACATTTGAGTCCAACCGAGGATTTAGTCCTAATCGGAGATCGAGCAGCGTCTTAGCTGCTTACACTTGACGAAAGAGGTAAATAGGTACCGAACAAGGGTGTGGTCTTAATGACATTGGAGTTTGGCAGATGTTTCAGTATATTACATAATATAACATCACGCTTATAATAGGGATGTTTACTGACTAAAAAAATATGATTCTAATTAGTCCGTCTGTTAGATTATCGAAGAATATTGGATACGTATTTTTTGTTTTATCAAGTCAATAAAAATTGACAAAGATAAAACGCGTCAAAGATTTGAGTGGGAGGTTGTGACGTCACTCACTGGTAAAAAATGTCATACTAATGTCTTACAATTTGACGTCACACGAGTTTTCAGAGCACTGTATCGTCTTCATTGTTTGTTTACGTGAAAAAAGAAAAAATACGTGTCCATTATTTTTTGTTAACTACCCTATTCTTGAAGGTTTAGGCAGACTAGTTCCTAATACTATACCCACATTTCGCCAGTTATGTTGATTTCGTATGTAATTGGGGACCAGCTAATTGCCAACAACCGGGCACAAATACTCCGTGGCTGCTTCTGAGATATTCCTGATGAAACAACCCAATTACACTTTGCCTGACCGTGAACTCGAACCCAGAACCTCATGCAGTTTCAATATTATTTTCTGTCAAAATCTGGTTTCCGCAGTCTAGTCCACTCTGTAGTACGTTCGGTTTAAGAGTAGGGCTTGCCTAGTAATAAGGATCAAATCGAAGTTCACCGTAAACAATTCAAATCCTGCTCAGTCAAAATGGATATCGATGTTTCGCAAACGATCCAAGATAGTGCATTCAATAAAACTGAGTCCAGGAAAGAAGTAAGGAAGGAATATGTTTATACCACCGTTTTACAACTTTCTTTTTATTTCACATCAAGATCTGTATGGGAATTTATAGCGAACCTCATTTTCTCTTATGTCCCCATAAACTATTTACATCCCATCAGATAAAACGATGTCGAGGATATAAAAATACACATTTATCTATACGTCGCGATAGAGTAGTAGATCTGTAATCCAAATTGGTTTGAAAGACTTCATGTTTTAATTGGTAAAATGAGTCTTTGAGATTACACTGATCGTCATCATCATCTGGCTAGCCTTTTCCCAACTATATTGGGGTCGGCTTCGAAGACCAGTATTTTACATGGAGCGACTGCCTATCTGACCTCCACAACCCAGTTAATACTGGGTAATGCAATACTCTTTGGTAAAACTGGATATCAGAATTTCAGGTCACTGACTACTTATAGCGACTGCCAAAGATCTATATATGGCAGCCGAGACCAACAGCTTAACGTGCTTTCCGAGACACGGAGGAAACTCGGTATGTCGGGTGGTCACCCATCCACAGACCGACCTAGGCAAGCACAGCTTTGCCTAAAGATCGAACCGAGTGGCAGATTTTATTAAGCCACGAGCTCCTTGAAAAAACACTGAGCATCAGCACGGCTAATTGCGTATCTTTTTAAATGTCAGTGGCTATCATAGTGTCCATCGAACTGTCAATGTCCATTTTGTACCAAACCATAATCGTTTGACAGTTAATCGAAGGACACTATGATAGCCACTGACATTTAAAAAGATACGCAATCGCCCTGCAGAAGAGTGTTTAGGTGTTGTAGATGACTTATGATCTAAGTTTTTTTTTCATTTAAATCTTGCTATCAATGGTTATGCTATAAGCAGATGAGTTGAAATGGGGATCTTGACAATGAATATCCCCATTGAGAGCCTCTCCTCTTTTAAAGATCGACGCTTTAGCTGTAATTTTCAATTTTGGGATCCATGGATATTACATTTTCAGTACATTTAGTAATTTCCAGCAATACAAATAATGTAATGTTTAGTTATTTACGTATGATTCGTAATTTCAGGCTTAAGTTGAATTTTTATACACTTACTTTTGATCACCAGCTTTAATACAGCTAAAACAAAATGAAATGAAGAAAGTTTCAGTTAAACCAAGCATTTTACTTTTCTAAAAGCTAAAAGTTTCAAAAGAATTAATATGTTAGTATACTAGTGTGTACAAAAGTCGTAAAGGCCTACATTAGCGTGAATATGCAGACAGTAATGACGATTAGTTTACATTGTGGTACTACACACGAAGCTTTTAACACTAAATGTTTCTCGAATAGGCGTATTATTTTAGCAGACTTCGAGAGTGGAGACGATTGCCGGTTTTCCTTGCGAAGTTAACTGGCTTAAAGATTCGGGAAATATATTTTATTTTTAATGATTTTTGTACATGATCATGGTACGGGATACTTCAAAATTGTCATAGTTTTGTACTGTCGCAATCAATAAGAATTAAATAAGTGACAATTTCATTTGGTCATGCTCAAATAATGAACAATAACTGCATCAATAATTCTTATTAATGTGTGTCTGAATAAATTAAATTCATTGCCTCTCAAAATCATTAATAATATGGATTGTAAATTATCAGATGTCCCTTTTTGGCAGAATGAATTTAACTAATATAATGGGTTAACAGAAATACATACGAAGTCAGTATAGATACCAAAGGGAGGAATCATGCCTAAAAATAAAAAGCAAATTTGGCAGCATTTCTATAATATTAAGCGGTAGTCTGCATTTAAAGCTTTCTGCTTATAGCGCTTCGTGCAGCGGATTAATTTCTGGGCGCCGACCCATCTTCCGCATTGAAACAAATGAACGAGCTTACTCGCTGGATCCTTGTTTTAAATGCGGTCATTTCTGGACATTGTAATGCAGAATATTCTGGAATATAGCATGGAACTGAATACAATGGAGTCTAGTGCTGTTGCATACTGGAAATGTAATATTCTATTTCTAGCTCTATTTGACGGAAATATTCAACCGAAACGCAAATACAAGGGATATTTGTTTTCAAATTATAAGAGAAACTTGGTTAACTCAAAATGGAGACAATACCGGAATTTTGGAAAATATATTTTGAAAGTTGCTGAAACCTCACGTTTTAGGATTAAAGTTGGTATATTACCCCGTCGGGGCTGCAGGTTGTTCGCAAGATATACCGCGGCCTCGACATAAAGAGCTAAGAAGGAACATGGGTGGTTTTTAGTCAGTAGAAGTCTGACACTCCCTTTCGCTCTGCCCCAGAGCGGGAGGGGTTATTCGATGATTTTCCGCCCGCCAAAAAAACAAAAAAAAAATTGGTATATTATTGTTTTAAGATACCTACAATAGGGTTGACGTACCCTAGTCGATAAAACCACTTTTATTTTATTTTTCGACATAAATAGTTGCGTTTCTTTACGAGAGTTCGGTCCGGATTGGTAATTTATAAATAATGATAATCATTTTCAATTTGTGAACAGCAAAACAATGAGAATTAGCTTTTATTAGCTAAATCTAGACGTAGATAATATTTAGTTTTTCTAAATTCAAATAGAGTCTTCCTTCTATTATAATTGCGAAACTATGTCTCGATGTTTCTTAAAGTTTCAAGCAAAAACTACTGGCCGGATTGAATGACATTTGACACAAAGATATTTTATTACCTCGACAAACAAATATAGGATTATTTTTGTCCGGGTAGTACGATGACGTGGGATAATCAAAACAAATTCCACGAGGGGAAACACGCGAGCATAAACAAGTACCTACATATTAAAAAGAGATAATAAGATCCTTTTTTTTTTTGACGGGTGGAAAATCATCGCATAACCCCTCCCGCTCTTGGGCAGAGCGAAAAGAAGTGTCAGACTTCTACTGACTAAAAACCACCCATGTTCCTTCTTAGCCCTTTATGTCGAGGCCGCGGTATCTCTTGCGAACAACCCGCAGCCCCGACGGGGATATTAAGATCCTTACACAAATATTCGATTTTCCCATGTTGTTTATTGTAGATGTTACACGCAGATTCTTAGGCCTGTTTATTGTTTATGTTTACCCCATAAACATTAATTTTAAACTTACATAACAACATACACACATTATTAAAACAAACACAGTTTTGTTACTAAGAGAACCTATTAACTGTGTGGAGTGTATAATACAAGATGTTGCCAAAATTGATATTGCTCGCAACGTTTACGTAATAACCGTAGGTTTTTATTATTATTGCGAGTATTTACATAATACCTGCTTTCGGGGTCTATTCGGTACAGCGAGCGTTCAGATTGGCGTGTGTGGTGGGTATTGCTTGGTGACATAAAGTTCCGTGTTTTTGTTTGAATTAAAAAAAAAATCTTTTTTTTTTTTTTTTTTTTAAAACACTGCCCCACACTAGGATTTCTCCTGTATCGCGGGTGCGTTCACAAACATTCAAACTCACATACACAACCAAACACCCAGACCCGAAACAATTATCTGTTGATCATACAAATATTTGTTCCGTGCGGGGATCGAACCCGCGACACACAGCGCAGCAGTCCAATTGCTCAGCCACTGCGCCAACCGTGTCGTCAATCAAAGCATCAGCTCATTTTTAAATATAAACATGGATCATAATGTCGATAGGTACCTATTTAAGTATTTCATCTTTATTACTGTTATAATTAAGATTTTATAAGCGATACCCATCCCAACCATGCTTCTATGTGAAAATATCGATTACATAGTTCTTTATAAAATACACACAAACAATAAAATTTTAGACCATTGCCAGTTTAAATACTTTTAACACTGAGAATAGCTAAGTCACTCGTGGTAAAACTAAAAGCACTGTTTAAACTATAAACTGGACACTTTTTCTCATGTCGTTTAAAGTGCAGCTGAATGAGCTTTAGCTTTAGAACAATATTCTTGAATGGAGGCTGCGGACCGCTAAAGTAAAGTGGGACGCCCTGCAGCCAAATGCACTGCGAACGACCACCTGAAGGAAATGGCTACTTGCTACAGAAAAAGGAGAAAAACCAAGTGTTTTAATGCAAATGTGGCCGGGTTAGGATATTATGCGGACGTTTTGTTTAGCAAAATTAAATGTGGCAGTTTAAATGGGTTTAAAACTTGAACCTTTAACAAGAAATACATAAGGATATAATTATAAATATTAATACCCAAAAATTAATGGAAGTACGATGACATGACGAAAAAAAAGTGTATTATTTTTTTAGTGGCCTGTACTGTCCCACTGTTTGTTAAAGGCCTCCCTCGATTCCTTCCAAGAGCTCTTTTTAACCGAGTTCATAAAGGAGGAGGTTCTCAATTCGTAGGCGATCCTTATTTTTTGTGTCTCAACGAAACGCGGTACGCGTCCAGGTAGCCTCGCCATCTTTTAAAGGCGGATAAAAAAATAGTGATACATTAAAATAAAACTAAACATCCTAAATTATATTATCATAAGGTAAGACAGAGATGGCAGTCACAACACCTGTGCTGCTTATAAGAACCCCTGATGGATAAACCCAACGCAACACTTTGCTCGACAAACAAATCGAACCCACGTCCAACAATAATACTTCCGACCAAAACACCAACAAAACACTACATAAACAACGTAAAAACAATTACAACAAACCTACTAATTGGATGACTACAATTAGGTCTTACTGCGAAAAGTACGAGAAAACAAATGACGATCCCAGCTATTCGGAAAAAAAGACCACAACCTAACAATTACCACAATGTGCCAACTCGATTACTACACAGAGTAGCAATTAGGTTCCGTGCAAACGAGCCACTTTCCACAACCACCGGTGGCTGGCGACAAGCTGTTTACCCATGGAATCACCGCACACGTGTCGCGAGTGGCGGCCAGTCGCGACTCAGTGTCCAGGACACGCCACCGGTAGCGGCCAGTCGCGACTCAGTGTCCAAGACACGCCACTGGTAGCGGCCAGTCGCAACTCAGAGTTAGCGACTCGCCACCACACCGCGGTGGTAACTCCGCGTGAGTGGTAAGTATCAGTAGCGGTGCTGACACTTGACCGCTCGCCTACACTCGTGGCGGCCACCGACCGCTTTCGTTTGCGCGGTACCAAAGGACGTGGCACGCGACAGCCACCAGTAGCTATGGTCGGTGGCTCGTTTGTGCGGAGCCTTACAGTACCACCACAACATTATGTTATGCCATCCACCAAATCACTTACATCTTTATCAAGTAATGTAATTATCTGAATAACACTTTTTTCCCTCTTTCTCTCCGCCTCCCAATTTTTTCTCGTGAATGTTTTCGTACTAAAATATTGGTTGTGAAAAGAATTGTTTATCCTACTTTTTGGAGCGTATGAAAATGTAAAAATGTTTTTGTGAATTAAGATTTTTAGTGGAAAAATATGGTTTGGAGTCTAGGGGAACAATGTGTTATGTTATTTTAAGAGAGAATATTGTTTTCGCATTGCGACACATTTGATTATTTTCTCTTGAACTGGTTTTACAGGGACAGTTAATCAATCAGTTTTATCGTGGAACATTTCCTTGTCAACATTTTTTGTATTTCACTGCTGAGCATTCCGTTTCTCGTGATGGCAAAACCCAATAACCCTTTCTCCACCGGGCTCCACCGGGAATCGAACCTAGGACATCGTAGCCAGCAGTCACGCTTGCGACCACTAACGAGGCAGATAAATTAAAAATAAATCTATTATTTACATAACAAATAACATCACGCCTGTAATCCCCGAAGGGTTAGGCAGAGGTGTACCTAATGGTACACCCACATTTCGCCAGTTGTGTTTTACGTCCCATGTAATAGGGGGCGAGCCTATTGCCATCAACCGGGCGCATGTCCAGCCTCCGTGGCATCTGTAATTTATTATTAACTTATAATTAGATACGTATCTTAAAAGTGGTTTCATTCACAAACATAAAAACAAACAGCAAGAAAAATATAATGGGTGATGAATTGTGAAAACTTTTATAGATAACTTAAAACACAGGAATTTTAGTAGAAAATATCTTTTCGTCAATATTCCTTAAAGTTGTGGTCCGTACAGATTGTAAAATTAACTTTATGAATCTTAAAATATTTTAGAGCGAGGAACTGGGTTTATAGGTAAAATAAATCCTTGTTGGTTTAGTCAAACGCGACTACTGAGCATGCGGTCCTTTTTTAACCGACTTCAAAAAAGGAGGAGGTTATATGTTCGTGTGTATGTATTTTTTTTTTTTTTTTTTTTTTTAACCGACTTCAAAAAAGGAGGAGGTTATATGTTCGTGTGTATGTATTTTTTTTTTTTTTTTTTTATGTATGTTACCTGATTTCTCCTCCATTTGTAAACCGATTCTCAAAATTCTTTTTTTATTTGAAAGAGTATACTCCTGAGGTGGTCCCATTTAAATTTGGTGAAGATCTGATCCTGATCTTCGGAGATATACAATAGAACTCTTCAAAAATAGACGGCCAATCTGTCGTGATTGCTGCAATCGCTTGGATGTTTATTGTTTATACAACATCATGACGTAACATCACGCCTGTATGATCTGAGGGGGTACGCAGATGTGTACACCCAGATTTGGACAGTAAGATATTATGTAATGTTCCATTTATTGGGGATAAATAAAACCTATTATTTGTTTGGGAACAACTAAAAATGGAAAAATAAAAAACTTTTTGGCAAAAAATAAAACCGACTTCAAAAACACCAAAAAGTGAAAAATAAACTTCTGAAGAAAAATCAGCTTCTGAAGTCGGTGGCAAAAAAACGAAATCAAACAAACAAATGTCACCGACTTCAGAAGCTGATTTTTCTTCAGAAGTTTATTTTTCACTTTTTGGTGGTTTTTTCCCTCCCGCTCTTGGGCAGAGCGAAAGGGAGTGTCAGACTTCTACTGACTAAAAACCACCCATGTTCCTTCTTAGCCCTTCATGTCGAGGCCGCGGTATCTCTTGCGAACAACCCGCTTCCCCGACGGGCGTCGGCCCTTGCGGGCCCCTTCCATGTTGCTGACATCTCTTTGCGGCGCGCGTGGAACACGAACGCGCCGTCGACACGGCCTGTCGTCATAAGACGGACGGACGGCGAGCTAGCCTATTACTCACCGTCCACTGGCCCACGTCTACGATGGCCGGAAGCCATCACGTGGCCCCGGACGCCCGGAGAGTCTCCCGCGGCGGCTGGGACGAGAGGTTCTCTCCCTCTCACGTTCCGCCACCTCCTGAGCATGCGGTCCTGAGTTTGATTTTCGGGTTGGTGGGATTTTCACGGAGTCTGTTATTTGTGAGTGATGGCAATATACTGACCCTCGATTACATGGAATGTGTGGAGTAACTGGCGAAATGTGTGCGGACTATAAGTTACACCTCTGCCTTTTCCTCCGGCGATTACGGGCATTATGTTATGTATTTATATAAAAAACTTGAGAGATGTCAAGGAACACCCGGATAAAATGTAGAAATGAAAATATCTGGCTTGCTCTCTATAAGAGAGAGAGAGACAGACAGAGAAACATGCGACGCCGCTCAGCTTACAATAGCTTACTATAGCAAAAAGTGTCGTGACAACTTTTCGTAAGAATTTTTTCCGTCTAGCCCCCTTTCACAACGCGCGATAAGGAACTTCGTTCCAAAACCCTTAAAGTGTTTTGTGTAAAATATTTATTGGTTTACATATTTACTTAATTTCTTAATTATCTCCAATTATTTTTAATTCTTTACGTAGGTATGTACCGCTAATTTTTAAACGCCTATGAGGAAATTGTTATAAATCTTAAATAATACGGGCGACGGAGTCTATCTTTATCTCGTCTAATTATTACTGTTGAGTTTGAATTTGTCTCTAGTGGGCTATGCAAAAGCAACAATCGTTCCCAAATTCAAAAATATATTTTTCAAATTTCGCAATTTTCCTGAAACTCTCTGATTACCAGTATGAACCAGCTCAGCATAAAATTATAATAACATTATACATAACACATAATCACGCCTGTAATTCCCGAAGAGTGTACTCCAAGAAATGAACGGTATGTTTAAGTCAAAAAAAGGCTCACTCCTAAAGTTGGTATCATCAGACTCCACGGCTGCTACAGAGGAATTCCTGATTGAGAAACCAAATTACAATGTGCCCAACCCAGAAATTGAACCCTCGCGCCTCAGACCTCACCCTCAGCAGCCTAGTTAGACGCTAGACCAACGAGGCAGTAAATAATAAGAATCACAATCTACTCATACTGTCTGTGGTAAAAAACATGACGTTCATTTACAAGGAAATCTTCATTATTATTTTCATAAACCTACTCATTTTAAATCGGTGGGCGTCCTAAATATTCCAACCCAGCGAACAGGCTCTTTCTCTTTTACCTCTTTATTAAGCAAATTCATAGTGTTTGCTGATTCACGTACCATTTCAACTGAGCATAAAAACCTCTGTTTTATTCGCAAGAAAACCTTTTTGCGCGACTCAAAGAAAATCTTGGAAAAAAGGGACCATCTCGTAAGTATTTGAAGTATTTCCAGTTTAATAATTCTTGTAGGATGTTCAAAGAATTGTGTTAAATTATATTATAATAATTTAGTTCTGTGGAAAAACTATCGCTGAACACTTCTTTTATTGTCCACGGAACTGACAAAAATGTTTTGTTTAGGTTTTTTACCCGACTGCGACAAAGCTCAAAAAGAGGGTTTTTGTAGTTTTTATTTTATCATCATCATCATCATTTCAGCCATAAGATGTCCACTACTGGACATAGGCCTCCCCCAGAAGGGGGAGATTTGACATAATCGCCACGCATGGCAGGCGGGTTGGCGATCGCAGAATGGTTGTTACAAAGGCACAGAGAACGTTGCTGCCCATTCTCTGGTAAGTCCCTTAGTCGCCTCTTACGGCACCGACGGGAAGATACGGGATGGTGCTATTCTTTACGTCCGACACTATACGGAACCGGTTTTTATTTTACACCCTGAAAATACAATTTGTTTTCTTTATGTTTAAAATGTGTCTATAAATAATTATAGCAGTGATAGTCCAATGGTGTGTGTGGACGTCCGACTGCCAAGTCATAGGTCACAAGGTCGAACCCTGATATTTTGAATTGATGTGCGTATTGTATTATTATCACTTGCTTCGGTGAAGGAAAAAACAGTGAGAAAACCAGCATGTTAAACTATATCAGAGGCCACGGGCGGTTTTAAAACTGTCACTCCAGGTTAGGCACTAATCACGCGATAAAAAAGAAGAATTAATAAATTACTGACCCGCCCCGGCTTCGCATGGGTGCAATGTATGTACCTACATATAAGCCTACCTTTTGAATCACTATCTATTGCTGTAAACTGCAATAAAATCCATGCAGTTTTAAAATTAAAAATACGTACAAACAGTGTGGGTCCTGTTTTATACCATGTCAAAATATCGTTTTAAGCAAGAGAGAAATAAAACAATTTATCTGCACCAATCTTCCTAATAGTTAGAACCAGGAATCTAACATCAGACGACAATATAAACTTAGAACAATAACCATCTATCGTTAAAGTTGTGTACCACGTTATTAATTAGAATAGTCGCGTTCATCGTATTGTGGGCGAAAGGGTGTCGTTAATTGTTTAGAATGGGCAACCAAGATGCTTAAATGGTTTCGGTATTCAGTTTGTGGGTTTTCAGGCTTGGTAGTTTTACCAGTTCCTCTTTAGTCATCATTTCAGCCGAAAAACGTCCACTGCTTATAAGCAGTGGACGTTTTTCGCCTATAGGCGGTGCGTCTCGCATCTTGTGGATCCCCGCAACCTTCACAAGGTCATCGGCCCATCTATTAGGAGACCACTCCAGAACTTTTTGGGTCATTCGTTCTCCCAGCAATGTGCCCTGCCCACTGCCACTACACTGAATTGAATTGAATTTGGAGTTGTTTAGAATGAACCAATGAACCTCAACTTTTTAATGAAATGAAATTGTTTATTGAAAAAATTGATACACAAAAATGTTTACAATATGGCCTTAACAATTATAGGTATACAGTTTATTGGATTCTACTTGAACTAGGAATAAACCTGTATCTCAGGTAACTCACTCTATTGCTTATATACAAAAATATCTAAGATACACACACTACACTACAAGTTTGTCCTTTTTATTTTGTAATCCAGTTATTTATTTTTGTATGAATAACCCCTTCTGCTCTTGGGCAGAGCGAAAGGGAGTGTCAGACTTCTACTGACTAAAAACCACCCATGTTCCTTCTTAGCCCTTCATGTCGAGGCCGCGGTATCCCTTGCGAACAACCCGCAGCCTCGACAGGCGTTGGCCCTTGCGGGCCCCTTCCATGTTGCTGACATCTCTTTGAATCGCGCGTGGAACACGAACGCGCCGTCGACACGGCCTGTCGTCGTCATAAGACGGACGGACGGCGAGCTTACCCGTCACTCACCGTCCACAGGCCCGCGTCTACGGTGGCCGGAAGCCATCACGTGGCCCCCGACGCCCGGATCGCCTCGAGGTTACACTTTTGCTCCCTGTAAAATACTTGTATTCAGCTCCTTCTGCTTGCTTTAAAACATTAGTAACATTGGCATTACTAAATAATGAGCCTACTGCACCAATTTACATTGTGGTCCTAGGTATTTATCTATCTAACCCTTTATTAACTACATTAGTTGTGTAATAACTACTCTTTGTCATGATATCAAACTACAAACAAAACAATTTTACGTTAACAGCAAACTCATGTAGTGACTGCAAAATTACAAGTGCTGAAGCAAAATGGTTGAGTGCCTATTTTGTATTCATACCCGCTTTTGCTTTTTTGGTTAATGAAAGTCTGAGAGTCATTTGTTTTTGAAGGGTAGGTATTATTATGCTTCACTATTCTTTGTAACAGGTTTTTGTAACCTTAATGCAAAATTATTCATATAAAGCCTACGGTTTTGGCCTCGCAAAATTCGGTAATTATGTCTCGAAATTATCTCATGCTGATGTCCTACCGGAATATAGTACATCTTTTATTATGCGCACACAGGAGTGGAATTCCCCACCTGTGTCGGTATTCCCAATCAAAATATTACCGTCGACAAGAAGATGCACGGATCGGGTTGGTCGTTTCTTATGGAGAAGAACCAGCAAGAATCTCGATGGTTTTCTTTTAAAATAACCCAAGTTAATATATGAACCTAATCTATTTAAGTTGCGAGTTCATAGGCTTATTTTGGGTTAGCGGATAAGATTGAGTAGGTCAAAAGTAATCCCAAAAAATATAAAAAAATGCCTACCCACAGTCTACTTGTGTTTCAAACATCGAAACCTGTTCAGCCGTTGTGGTGCGAAAAAGTAGCGGAGCTCCTTCCTTGTTCACTATTTGAACTATACAATAACCAGATGTATGCTTGCAAAAATATTTTTATTTTATGGCAGTTCTGTTCAAGCTTTTGAACGAACATTTCTCCCGCTAATTAACTCATAAAATCTCTTTGTTTCCCTACGCCTATCATTTTGAACGATCCATTAAATTTAATTTTACAATTCATTTTCATATCCGGAACATTAAACCAACTGTATCGTTCATTTATGCGAGTAACGACTTTACATTTTTGCCCGAAAAAAGAACGAAATTTGGAAGAACCCCAATTATGGACCCTTATTACATGAAACGAGGGGTCCCAAGTACCTAAGATATCCTTCACATGATTTCAACTTTATTAATGTAAATGTTTCCCTCTCATAGAGAGGAGGCTTGCGTCCCATCACTGGGAACAGTCTGATTATACTTATGCTAATGTAAATGTGATCCGAAAAATGTATTAATGCCAGCTCCTCTAACCCAAATTCAATTTTCCCAGGTGAAAAACATGTAATAAATACTATTTGGGGCAGCGAAATTTCAAGTCAGTTAGGTTTTATAGAATCTCGTAAGCTAGTTTTTTTTTCTTAAGATTCTATTAAGCTCCTTTGTATGCAAATTATTTAAATTGTTTTTGGCTTGACGGAGACTATTTGGAAATCAGTAGAATTTATGGGATATTAATCGGTTCGATTATATTTCCAAGAACGGGTGGATAGCAGTATTTAGATATCAAATGACATTGTTGTAGAAAAGTTAATCCAAATGCACAGAAAGTGACTTAGTTCCAACTTGAGGTTCAAGTTGGGACCTGCAGTATTGCAAAACTTAGCATAGAATGTCGACTTTTTTTTCTATTTTTATCTGAAATCTATAATCATTGAATATCATTTATAGCATAAAGTTGAATTATTTGATAATCTCGTGTGATTACAAGACGTAAAAATCTTTTAACGTTGTGGTTGGCATTAATTAACGACGTTTTAGGGTTTTTTATTTTTTTTACATAATTATTAAGTAAAAAAAATAAAAAACCCAAAAAAACGTCGTTAATTAATAAAAACAGAGTAGAGTTAACATAACTTAATGCCATGACAATACTCCCCGTTTATTAAAAGAGAAAATCTGTTGTCTTCGACATAAAGATTCACTAACCAAGAGATTTATTTGTGTCCCTATCTTACAAAATTGGGTGCAGAAGTAATTTTGATTTTTACTGCCGTCGAGCTCAATGGATTTATCGTTGGACGGGATGGCCATCCGAAACAAAAGGTTTAGACTAAATAGTTTTAAATGACTTACAATATTTATGGCTCTCGTGGCTGCACTCGCTATTGATGAGCATGAAGTCTTAGTTGAATTTCCAGGTCGAGTAGAGTATTGGTAGGATTTTCACCTGAATTTTTCAGTTGCAGGTGTCTAATCGGGTAAAATGTCGATGTACAGAGAGAGTACCAAGTTACGACAATCTGTAATTTTTTTTAATGGATTTTCAACTTTATCGCTAAAGCATTAGGTTCAAGGTTCATTGGGAAAATTTGACAGCTTCGGGTAGCTTAACGTACTTGCATCTGGACTACAAGTAGAACTTTGAGTAAAGTTATCGAGAGTGCACTTGAATTTGCGCATTTCGTACACTATATATTTTCTTACGTTATTTTCACACACCAGTTGAATTTTGTAACCGACACCGAAATTCAGTCGGAAGAATATTATAATTACAGAGTGGCTGCTCCTTAAGGATTACTCTTACACGGAGTCTTTACTCAACTATCTTGTATATTACACTCACACACACAGCACAAACGCCTACACCTATACCTACACTCACACACCTACACACACACCACTCACACAATAACATTTTTGGTTCGTGCTCTTGCCATGCTAAATACTCTACTGGCATCGACACCGGAATTTGATTTGTTTGCTTCTAAGTGGGTTGATGTATGTCGTGTATGTTTTACTTTCTGTGAGAGGGTGAACGAAAGATGATTTTTCTTGAACTTGTTTTAAATGATGATAAACGGAAAGTAACATTTTTTTTTTGTTTGCTATTTTTCCTGTACAATATCTTTGTAGATATTATAGTTATAGTTTAATTTTATTTTACTTTTATAATGGTGGCGATGGAATAAAACCAACGATGGATGACTTATAGGAGTTTATTCTCTTTACTTCAACACTTTACAGACTTTAGCAAACAAAGTTAGACTTAGGTTAGACCTATTAGTGGACCTAGGGATGGACTGCGGGGCTATCCTATCCCTTCACCTCCTAGCTAGGCTATTCCTGAGGGCGACGGGGCCTCCGCTCAGGGCAAGCTTATGACAACAGTGGTGACTGCGGGGCTATCGACCACTGTGCCGTCTAAGTAGCGAGTGACTAGTTCCTCGGTGGTGCGGTTTTATATAGGCAGTTTGACAGATGCCAGTGTGTGTCTTCACCATCTCGTGCTTGTATGTGGTTGTAACCTTCGTTGACGTCACGGACACTTCTCACGTTGAATGTTAGATGTCGCTAGTAGTCTGTTGGTACTGTTGATGTTATAGTCTTATTGAGGATTGTTGTTGTGTAAGTTGCGATCTACTCGGGTGGCGTAATGTTGTGCACAGAATCCGGTAGATGGCGTAAGGCGTCGTGTTATATTCTCCCCCTCTGGTACTCTATGGTCGTCCCGACTGAGTACCAGCACCAGTTTGTTTCCGCGGCCTTCCTCTTCGGCGTATCGGATAAGTTGGTTTGGATATCACGTTGTCTCTCTTTTCAAACTTTGTTATTGCTGACGTATGATACTTTCCAATAGGTTTGTCTGGAGTTTCTGAGTGAGCAATTTCATAAGTAGAGGTTCCATGTTTCTTTAATATAACATACGGTCCATCTCGTCGAGGAGCAAATTTTGAAGTAAACTGTTTATCGATGTTGCTAATGGGATGAGATTCTATCAAGACTAAGTCTCCAACTTGGTAGTCTGGATCAGGTCTTCTCTTGCTATTTGCTCTTTGGCGGGTCGTTTCTTTGTTACACTCTATATTTTCTTTTGCTAGTTCCAAGTCTTGGGCTAGTTGTTTTAACTTTGGGGTGATTTCTGCGACAAAGTTTTCTGATTCTACGACCGAGCTTAGATCATGTGTCAATTCATATGGTGTACGCAATTCTCTCCCAAATGTTAGGTATGATGGTGAGTAGCCTGTAGTTTGACACTTAGCTGTATTCATTGCGAATCTTATTGTTGGTAAAGTCGATGGCCAGTTCTTATGTTTGTCTTTTACCATGATTGCAATTTGTGACTTCATGTCCCTATTTTTCCTTTCAACCACATTTGGTTCAGGGTGATATACGGGTGTGAATATTTGTTTAATTTCTAAGCAATATGCTAGTTTTTGCATTATCGCTGATATAAATTGTACTCCATTATCGCTGATAATTTTCCTTGGCAACCCATACCGAAGAAATATTTCATTGAGTAAAATTATGGCACAATTTTCACCAGTTGCTTCATTTAGTGGGAATAATTCTACCCATCTTGAAGTAGTATCTTCTATGATCAAAATCCACTTTTCTCCTGTTGGTCCCTTTGGTAATGGTCCAAAAAGATCGATGGACAATACCTCAAATCGTTTAGAGTTTGGAGTGGACTGATATAAGCCTGCTGGTTTCTTATTAGTGGGCTTATATTTTTGGCATTCGACACATGTTTTTACGTATTTTATAACGTCTTTTCGTAGTCCCATCCAATAAAAATTATTTGTTATTCGTTGTATTGTTCTTTCCACTCCCATATGACCAGCAGTAGGTGAGTCATGGAAGGCGTTCAGAACGTTTTGTATTTCATGACGTGGAACTACTAACTTTGCATTGTCGTTTTCTTGTTCTGGCATGTAAAGATATAGGACACCTTTATGGACTAGGTACCCTTTCTTAATGTATTCTACATAACTTGGTATTTCTTTTCCTTCTTCTAATATTTTTATGATACTTTGAAGGGTGTCATCTTTCATTTGTTCATCTCTTAACTGTTTTTCATTGTATTTAGGTAGATCTAACTCTGTGCTGCATATTATGCATATTCCATCATGCTGCTCACACGGTGGTCGAGACAATGTATCAGCTACTACATTAGTTCGTCCTGGAGTATATTGGATTTTGAACTCGTATGGTTGCAGCTGTAGAGCCCATCGTGCTAAGCGACCAGTAGGTGTTTTAAGAGTCATTAACCATTTCAAAGGTTGATGATCTGTAATAGTTATGAACTTTGTTCCTTCTATATAGCCACGAAATTTTGCAATTGCCCATACTATGGCTAGTGCTTCCTTTTCTGTGACACTGTAATTGCGTTCAGCTTGTGTTAATAGTCTACTTGCGTATTCCACAGGGTGCTCATTGTCCCCCTCCCCCTGCACTAAAGCTGCGCCAATGGCATACTGACTGGCATCAGTCTTGATAGCAAAGGGTAAATCGTCACTTGCCTGTTTTAACACTGGTGACGTAGTCAAGGCATTTTTTAATTTCATAAATGCTTCTTGTTGCTCTTGTTCCCACTTCCAGCTTATTTTCTTCTTCGTTAGGTTAGTAAGTGGTCTAGCAATATCCGCAAAATTATGAATAAATCTCCGATACCATGACGCGGTTTGTAAAAACGATATTAATTGTTTTAAGTTTTTAGGCGCCTGACGGTTTGCAATAGCAGAGATTTTCTCTGGGTCGGTTTTGATACCGTCAGAAACTATAAGGTGGCCCAGGTATTTAATTTCTGAACACATAAATTTACATTTCTTTCTGTTGGCTCGAAGCTTGTATTCTCTAAGTTTAATAAATACTTCTCTTAGGTCTTTTACATGTTGACTAAAAGTACTAGATCTTATAATTAGATCATCTAAATAACTTAATACACACTTCGCGTGCAATCCTTGTATGAATTTGTCCATTAATCTTTGGAACGTAGCAGGCGCGTTTCGAAGACCGAACGGCATTCGCTTGAAACGGAACGTTCCAAATGGTGATACAAAGCTTGTTTTATCGTAATCATCTGGATGTACCATTATTTGCCAGTAACTGGACTGTAAATCAATTGTTGACATGTATGGCATCGCTTTTGCCTGATGTAATAAGTCGTCAATACGAGGCAACGGATATCTGTCTGGTTTAGTTATCTCGTTGAGCCTTCGATAATCTACGCAAACTCGAACATCGTTTTCTCCTTTTGGAACTAGAATTACAGGTGCTGACCATGGGGAATCGCATTCCTCGATAACGTCATCATTTATCATATCATCCAGCTTTTCTCTTAATTGCTTTTGCCTTGTTGGTGACAACCTATAGGGCTTAACACTAATAGGAGGATGATTGCCTGTGTCGATTCTATGTTGTGTAAATGGAGTTGGTTCCGTGTTTTTCTCAAAGATGTCGCTGTGCTCAATTAACAATTCATTGAACATCTTTTGCTCATTGTTTGTAAGTATGGTTCCTTCATCGGGGTTTAAATGAAGATCAACAGAATACAAAGAAGTTGGGTTTATTGGTAAATAAACAATACGTGGATCAATACAAGATTTGCTGTCAGCGGGTTCCCGTGGACGTGTAGGACCTGGTGGCGTGTTAAATTTATGCAATGTCCATTTTGGTCGTTTCACTGGTGGACTGTTTTGTACGTCGGATGCTGTCGGTGTAATGGGTAACGGTGACAACATGTCCAGCTCATTAGCCCAATGGATGAACTCTGACACTGCCTTAATTTCCACTGGCTCCTGTCTCACTTCAAATGTCATCCGCTTCACTGCCTTCATTGGTATGGCGTCATTGTTCAGTTGGATGAAGTCGTAATTTGTTTCAGGTTCGTCAATAAAGTTCCAACAGCGTTGCGGTGCATTAAGCATCATTCCTGCCTGTTCTAGGAATTCGATACCTAGCAGCGTACGGTTGTCAACAGCTTCTGGTATGACTGACAATGTTATTGGTAATGTGCGTTTTCCAATACGTATGTCAGTTGTCGTTGTCAACAAGTTTGACTTTTTCACCGTTCCATCTGCCAATTTGATGTCGGTTATTTGCTGGTCAAACTGTGTTCCTTTACGTAACAACGTCTTGTATAGTTGCATACTTGCAATACTGCGACGGGCAGCAGTATCTATGTATACATAGCCTTCTTCCCCTTTTATGTTTACCTTTATTGTTGGTATTTTGGCTTGTATTTTTAAAGTATTTTGCACTGTACAAAATGCAACGGGCTTTGGTGGCGTTTCCTTTGTTTTACAGGTATTGCAGCTGCTCCTGTAAACACCAGGTGCTCCACATCCATAGCACGTGATGACTGGCTTCTTTTCAGCTTGAGAAACTGCTGTTTCCTTTTCTTCTGCCAACCTTTTGCGACACACATCAAATAGATGACCCTTCTTGCCACAAAAAGAACATCTTTTGAGCGGCTTCCGTTCCGGTTGTGTTGATGTCGTTACCTCACCAGCTTCCTTGAGCAGACTCTCAATATGACGACCACGGTCCAGGAGTTCTGCAAATGTCTTCACATCTGTGCGAGCAATCTCCTTTTTGTAGGTTATGTTGAGTAGTCCGTAAACATAGTCTAAGTGTTCCTCTTCCTTATTTCTTTTAGCTGGTAATTGTGCGAGTAAGGCACGTTTTTCACACACAAAGGCGTCAATTGTTTCTGTGGTTTGTTTTTTTGAATAAATTTCCAAATAAATTTCGTGTGGCTGCATTTTCGGCGCAAAAGCAGACTTAATGGCGTCGAGAGCTTGTGTCCACTTTTTAATGTCGCCTTTTACACCGTTCCACCACGTAGCAGCAGTGCCAGACAATAACAAAGTTAAACCTTCCAAGGCGTCTTCGTCACTGATTTTCTCGATCTTTTTGTAGACTGAGATACTGGTCACAAATTCTTCTACTTTATTAAAATTTCGTTCACCGTCGTAACGTTTTGTGCACGCAGCAAAACTTTTGAAATGTTTATTTGCGCTTTCGTTCGCTTCTGTCACTTTTGTTAAGAGTGCAGTGAATTGCTCCTGAGTCAACGTCACCATTTCTTGTTTTTTCTCAGACATGTCAATACTGTCAAAATAATATAAATGCTCTTGAGGGTAGGCTTCTGTTTATCCGCCAATATGTAGGTACACCGTCAGAAATGTGGGTACTCCGATAAAATTGTTGCGGGTAGAAGAAGATTTTTACGTTGGGCGCCAATATAATGGTGGCGATGGAATAAAACCAACGATGGATGACTTATAGGAGTTTATTCTCTTTACTTCAACACTTTACAGACTTTAGCAAACAAAGTTAGACTTAGGTTAGACCTATTAGTGGACCTAGGGATGGACTGCGGGGCTATCCTATCCCTTCACCTCCTAGCTAGGCTATTCCTGAGGGCGACGGGGCCTCCGCTCAGGGCAAGCTTATGACAACAGTGGTGACTGCGGGGCTATCGACCACTGTGCCGTCTAAGTAGCGAGTGACTAGTTCCTCGGTGGTGCGGTTTTATATAGGCAGTTTGACAGATGCCAGTGTGTGTCTTCACCATCTCGTGCTTGTATGTGGTTGTAACCTTCGTTGACGTCACGGACACTTCTCACGTTGAATGTTAGATGTCGCTAGTAGTCTGTTGGTACTGTTGATGTTATAGTCTTATTGAGGATTGTTGTTGTGTAAGTTGCGATCTACTCGGGTGGCGTAATGTTGTGCACAGAATCCGGTAGATGGCGTAAGGCGTCGTGTTATACTTTTAATTTAATTGTTCTTCTTTGTGTTTTATAGCATCGTATTCATTGGAGGATTCTGTTATGTTGCTATAATTAATATTAAATAAATAAACGTACAATTCTACCCTTGTATACCATACAGTAGAATGACACAGTCCACTTGAGATAAGTTTTTGTTGATATTGACCGTAAACTACCCCTTAAAATACAGGTATAATACCCTAGCTTAGGAGGTAGAGTATTATTCTTGTACAGATTTTGCAACATAAACTATAATTGTATTTCTAAGCCAAATATCAATTTGTATTTCAAACTCTGTATGTTTTTGAATAAATAAAGATTATTATAAAAAAAGTGTTTAATGACTTACAATAAAAGAAGCTTGCT
Organism: Diarsia brunnea; assembly: GCA_949774965.1. Taxonomy (NCBI): domain Eukaryota; kingdom Metazoa; phylum Arthropoda; class Insecta; order Lepidoptera; family Noctuidae; genus Diarsia; species Diarsia brunnea. The sequence goes on from OX459011.1 coordinate 17,148,505, forward strand.
GCAATGGTGGGCCCAACCGTATGGCGGGCCCACCTGGACTCCCTGAGTGAAGCCCTGCTAGCAGTCGAGGGCGGCACCTGAAATTGAGAAACATGACAAATTAAATAAAAATATATTTTTAAAGAGGATTGAAAGGAAAACGTGGAGATGTTGGCAGATCTTGAGAAAACCTTAATGAGGGCTGAAAAGACTACGTTTGTAGAAGCGTAAATAACAGCATATAGTAATTACACTATATAGTAGCGAATTACAGTATATAAATTTTCAAGATCTAAATAGCAATGCATTTTTTTGTTAATGGCATCTGTCAACCTATAAGGCTGCATGGCATCTGTATAACCGAACTATTATTCTGTGGCTGCCTAGAGTGTAATACCTCCAGCCAGAGGCAAAATACTTATAAACTAAGCAATAGTGAGCTAAGGGCAACCCCTGTTGGGTAAGACCCTCGGCTTAGACCGTCGCTGGGGCGGGCAGCAAAGTCAAGGGCTTGATCTGAGTTATCATTGGCTCACATATACAGTTTTATTATATAGATAACTATGTCTAAAGGTCCATTAAAGAGAATAAATTCCGTACAGACGACCCGTATACCACACTCATACTCACACATCTGAAACCCAAAACTTTATGCGTTATGACAACGTACTACAATTTCTTTTTAATCAAACCCACGGCATAACGTAGACAAAAATAATTTCCATATTTAAAACCAAACGAAATGAACATACCGTTTCCGACACATAAAAAAGAAAAATATGGCAACGTTACGAAGTGAGCACAGAACGAAAAACAACAACAGAATAACTAAATGATCTAAAACAAACATTTCACGACTGTGTAACGTTTGTGGATACCCGCACTTGTGTCCAATATAGTCACCAGGTCTTCAAGGACAGAATTATAGAAGGTTGATTAAAAACTATGAGATAGCAACCCTAATTCTGCGAATATTAACAAAACTAACAATACAGAAGCTAGAAACAGATGAACAATAGGAAATAGAGTTGTCAAGTTAGGAAAACTTTTGGGGTGACCTAAAAGTAGACTTCTTTTCAGTTAGACATAAATAGACCGATTGCGAACCGCCGATTGAGATCTGGCAGTCCCTGTTTAATATCGGAACAGGCATTGACAGACCATTGGGCCTGTACACATTTTGGTGTATTTAGCGTTGGCAGCTACAAATTTCCATCAAGCGCCCACGTCTGCCAAAAGACCCATACAAAATTGAATATCTCCCGAAATACCTGGCGCCTAGACCACCTACCGCTGACTGTCTCGCTTTATTTCTTTTGTCATCTATCTCAGCTTCCACAGGCTGTGGCAACTGGCAGAACGCCAGACAAATGTTACAGCTCAAGTTGTAGGCAGCAGCGAATTAAGCTAAGCTAATTATGTGGAGCTTGCGACAGCTTGCAGCGGTCAAAAGGTCCTTTTTTTGAAAGAAAAGTTTTGGGTTTTAAAGCGATATGATATGAAAGTTTTGCGCTCAATTTTTTGGTTTGGTTTGTTCGACATTTAAGAAGTAGACCATGCTGTGCCAATCCCAAATTAATTGGGATCAAGACAAGCTTCAACCTTTTACAACCCATGTTACTCGGTAAGACGACACCCCCTGGTAAGTCCAGGACCCCATAAAAATGACAAAACCATATAAAAACATAATTTCACTAATCGCTTTATCTTTGAACCTTGCGTGTTCTGTTCATATTCATTTGTAGTTAATATAATCGTGTTATATTAGTTCGCGTGTGAATTACGCGGAAGTATGAAATGGCGGTCCACATTCGGCCATGTTTTTTTTTTGTTTCAACTCCATCTTACTTTTAACAAATATCCGTTGTTTTAAAAAGTCATGACTTCTGTGAGAACCTTTTGTTTTGTCTTATATGAGTCCATTGAGAAAGGATGTTATTTAGACAATACAGGCGGATGTAGCTCCGGGTTTTAGGAAACTTATTATAATAAGATTATTTTATAATAAGAGAAAAAAGTGATATCTTGTAAGTACACTACATACTAGGTTGACTACCACGGTGGTCGAGTGGTCATGAGAGTAATTGGGTTTTTTCAGTAGCAACCCTGGATTTGTGCCCGATTATAGCATTGAGCGGTTGTTCGCAAGAGATACCGCGGCCTCGACATAAAGGGCTAAGAAGGAACATGGGTGGTTTTTAGTCATTAGAAGTCTGACACTCCCTTTCGCTCTGCCCAAAAGCGGGAGGGGTTATTTGACGATTTTCCACCCGCAAAGTCCAGCAGTGGACTTCTTCCGTCTTAAATAATAATGTTGATGAAATCCTTCAAAATGTTTTAGGAAGTGAAAAATCTTAAAAATATTCAACAAACGATAAAATTGGGCTAAAGCAGCCAGCTACAACCCAAATTATTTGGAACAGAAACCAACAATATTCCTGCAACAATTTTATATTTCTTTAAAACTCTAAATAACAACGAAAATCATTGAAAATTGACTGCAAAAGCTTGCAGTAATAATCTATGAGAAACAATAGCACGGCGAAGTTTTTCTACAAGTGCATGCAGGCCAGTGTTGGCTTGTAGCCAAACAAGCCTTGAAACTTGTGTGACCTTTTGTAAACTTATTGTGCTGTTTAGAAAAATCTACGCTATCTAGGTCTTTTAACGTTAGTTTAAAATAATACCTAGTTTTATATGAGGTTGGCTTTTTAATTGGAAAGGCTCCAAATTCAAGCATAAAGTTGAGAAGAACGTTAAATGAAAATAAATAGTCAACTGCTTCGTTTGTCTAGTGATGGCACGTGCTATCGCTCATCCTGACTGCATTTGGGTTCGACTCTCAGATCGGGCCGAACGAACTTTGCCTCATTAGCAATCACAGAGTTTGAATCTGTGCCGGGTTGATGGCAATAGGCTCGCCCACTATTAAATGGGACTTATACATAACGGGCAAAATGTGAGTTTACTATTAGGTATAACACTGTCTTACCAAGGATTGCAAGCGTGATGTTATGTTATAAACAATTCTCATTCTTAACAATTTAATTAGTTTAGTTTCAGTGTATCTTACGCAATCCTTCTTTACTCCACAAACAGACTTTCGCTCTCTTCTTTGTTTGTAAATCCCATAATCTCGCGAACTTCTTTCATAGTTCTAAAGATTAGACCGTATTCGAAACAAAAACACAAAAGTTACGACTTTTAATGGAGTTAAAATTAAAACGCCACATTATTTCTGTTTATAACGACTAAAATACACAAAAGTTTCGGAAACCCCTAGATATTTATATTTTACATAATTATTTTATAAAAGGAAAAGCGTTTTATTACAAGCTTTGTTTGGTTGTGAATAACACAATATATTTTTATAACTTGAAAATGAATATGACATCACGCCTGTAATCCTTAAGGGCATGGCAGTTACCTACACCAACATTCGCCAGTTATGTTTAAGTCCCATTTAATAGGGGTTGAACCTTATTACCATCAACCGAGGGCAATGAACCAATATTATAAGTGAAATAGCACTTATTTTTACCGTAGTTTTTACTTTTATTCAGACAGGGTGGAAACTGGTGTCGCCTTCATAAATGAGATATAATGAAGTCCGTTTGTACTTCTTTGAAAGACGCAGACAGTCTTTGGATGCGTTGAAACGAATAATGTCGCGTCTATTTACGTATTAATTATTTTATAACTTAAACTTACACACTCACTTACTTTAACTTGCACTTACTTAACTTTTTTAATACTGCACACTTGCACACTTTATATCACTTAATTACACTTACACAGTCACTCAAACACACACTGCCATACATCGCGCCAGTGTGTTCCTTTATGTTTTTTCTTTTATAATGTTTTCAATTGCACACACTTAATAATGTCATATGGAACACCATTAAATTAGTGTTTGAGCATTATGAAAGTTCATTCATAAAGAACATTAAATAGACTTTTGGATACAAGTAACATAAATTAGACTTCGGTGTGGTGGACCCAGAAAATCCTGAAGATCCAATAACCCACTGCGAGTCGTAGTGCTTTTAACCAGTCAAAATAAAATATATTCAGTAATATGCCACGGGCTATATTCAAGTTCTCCTTACAAATCGTGGTTCTCACAACAATTAATAACCAAATTTTTCACGATAAGGCCTCTTTACAAGTGATTTATTTATTCTCTAAACATCCGTTATATTCTCGGCTTTATTTTCTGCCGGCCCATTTCATTGAGGTTCTGGGTCAAAAGTACGTACAGAAAGTGTTAGAGTTTTAAGGCTCTTCTCTTGTTCGTGTCAGTGTTATGGCGTTTCATCTTATTTTAGATTTATCAGTGTAATATTTCAATATTCTTCAAAATTAGAAAGTACAAATGGGTATCAAAAAACTCCCTACTCAACGCGACGCTGTCAATTAATAATGTGCCTAAGAGACTGGTGGCGTTGTCTAGTTGGATGGCACCACTTAACCTCTGGCCATTTGAGTGTAATAGCCTGACAAAAGTATTAATTTATGTTTAAACAAATACGTTACCTTCTTCCGAAAGTGTTTTTTCAATGTTTATGTATAAAATTTTTGCCACATAAGTCTCACTAGATTTTTAACATAATTTGCAAGGTATCATAGTGTGGAATAGAATTACGTCTCTTCAAGGTGACGCAGAACAATGTCACCTTGGGTGAAATTGTTCTACCTTCTACTAAATTACTGAGATGAAGGTTGGACGCATCATTTACGTGGAAAAAGCCCGAATTCTCCGGCACGTCAATATTACGCACGTCGCAAGGAATGTCTTAAAAACGGGCTCTTTTTATCTTTGCTAGAGATGGGTGGACCTGCGTTAATTTCGTTGTCTTTTTTGACCCACCAGTGTAGTGAATTTATATATATATATACATAGTGTATTTAAAATACACTGAATTGGTGGCTCAAACCACGTAGGTAATGATAACGTATTGCCAATTTTCCAGACAGCCTGAATTATCATCATCATCATCAGCCTGTTAAAGTCCCACTGCTGGGACACTGGCCTCCTCTCTTTGTGAGGGAATGGGCTATAATCTACCACGCGCGCCCAGTGCGGATTGGTAGATGTCACAAGTCTTCGAATTTTTGGTTCTAGGACATGCCGGTTTCCTCACGATGTTTTCCTTCACCGTTTTGAGAGCAGTCGTGATGAAATAAATTACACAAAGTAGTGTTTATTTTATCCATGCTAAAGATTTCATAGGCATTGAATTATAAACCTAAATGAGCAGTCTTACGGTTGTTTACTGGTTTAATCTAGTGCATTTTATTGAAGTTTTATTGAAGTGACTTGATTGACAAATTGTCTGTTCTTAAATTGATTACTTTCTTCTAGCATTGAACTTATATCGAATTTATCGTTTGTACTTCATGAATCTTATGGCAGAGCGATGAAAAACATTAATGAATGCCTAAATGTTCACTGAGCCGGGTCTAAACATCCGACAGGGCGCTTTTATTTACGCAAATATTTATGTTTCATAAGTTTTTAAACTGGCATGGTCAAAACGAAATATTTACCACGTTTAATGTTAGTTTTGAGACCCGATATTAATTCGGCGCTGTAAACAAAATATATCCCGTCTTCCGATTGTAAGATACCTATAGTACCCGGCGATAAATATTGCACATCGATCTTTGGAAATTGGTGTATTTTATACAAAGAATAAAAAGAATTATCAAAAGAAGCAAATCATAATTGTTTTAACAGCTCCTAATAGATACCGGACTGTTTGTATTTCGTGCGACAGAGATAACGCTCTACGAAGCCGAAATTAGCCGATTGTCTCTTTCCAAAGGTCGATGTGCAATATTTATCGCCGGGTACTGTACTATCTAATAAAGTACAATGTAACAAAATCAAGTTCAGTAAATACAATTTGAAACAAAAACAAATACGTACTACCTTTTGTTTTATGATAGTTGACGCGATTTCAAACATTATCACATGTTGTCCCTTACGTCACAACTAACAGTATTCTGAACATTAAAATTATAAGCACTGTTAGAACAACTAACAAAAACAGAAGCTACTGCCCTGAACTAATGCTAATTACTTTAGGGACAAAATTCATTCACTAACCTAGACACGGATAAAGCTCGTTTACACGAAGATAGTTTCTCGTCTCTAGTAGTCGATTTATCATCATCTGCCAAGCTTTTTTCCAACTGTGTTGGGGATGGCTTCCATTCTAAACGGATGCAGCTGAATTAAACATGGAGCGACTATCTAACCTCCACAACCCAGTTGGTACTGGGTAGTACGATACCCATTGACTTATATATTACTGCGTAAGGACTGGGCGGACCGTATGTTAAAATGACGCCTCGAACTTGGTCCTAAAACGGTCTTTTCTAAGCCGAAGTGAACTAGTCCACGATCGGCTCTCTTCGGGTGCGGTCGTAAATTTTATTAAAAGCTTTATTTATGTTCTTTATACCTCGAAAATACCACGCCGCTTATACAAGGTTACGTTAACAAGCAGACTACACCGATTCTCTGTATGGCGAACGCGTCGAGCAAATGTTCAGACGACCGTATCTTTAGTTTTTATATCAATGACGATAACCTTGGTAAGATTGTTGTCAGTCATGGTTTCTGACTACTCGAAACAACTGTCAAAGATCATAAACAAAAGCCACTACAGAGGTCAAATCGTCAAAGTCATCGAGTGGTACCCTAAGTAATACCCTGTTTTTTTTTGGCGGGTATAAAATTATCAAATAACCCCTCCCGCTCTTGGGCAGAGCGAAAGGGAGTGTCAGATTTCTACTGACTAAAAACCACCCATGTTCCTTCTTAGCCCTTCATATCGAGGCCGCGGTATCTCTTCTCTCTTCAACAACCCGCAGCCCAGATGGTGTAATACCATTAACGTACTTTCCGAGGCATGGAGGAAACTCGGTATGATATTGGTAGTCACCCTTCCACAGACCAACCTAGACAACCTGAAGATCAACTTGAGAGGCTTTTACTATTTAGCCACGAACTTTTCCTCCTTTTAAGTCCTCTTGTCACTTTTAATGCAGATTTTGCAATTAAAACTTTAGCCACCATTTTAGTTAGAGGTTTGATATTAGAGTTCTTGCTTACACTAAAGTAAATCTGGGTATAGTCCTTGCCTTGTGAGACTCACATATTCTTGCCTCTTCATCATGTCAGTCATAAGACGTCCACTGCTGGACATAGGCCTCCCCAGAAGGCCCCGGAATTGCCAAAATCGCTACGCTTGGCAGGCGGGTTGGCGATCGCAGTATGGTTGTTACAAAGGCACAGAGAAGGCTGCTGTCCATTCTCTGGTAAGTCCCTTAGTCGCTTCTTACGACACCCACGGGAAGATATAGGATGGTGCTATTCTTTATATCCGACATACGAATCATTGCCTATTACCGGGCTAGAAATTTGCCTCATATAAACGAGCCTTAAGTCCCAACTATTATGCCTGGTACATATGTGAGCAATAATGACCGCGCCAGACCGGACGCGGTGTCCCATGATGCGGCCTGTCCCGGGCATTAATATTGCCTCATTAATGAAGAAGCCACCAGATAGCGCCGGATTGTGTTGCTGTTGCGTTAGTCTCTTAATTGTATCGATTGTGGTTTTTTTTTTCTGGGAATGTAAAATGGTGAGGATATTATGACAAGGTAGGTTTTAAGGCTGACATCGAATAGCGTCTAAGAGCTTTCAAAATAAATGTGGGTTATCGACCATGGTGAGATGGGCAGACACCACCACACCAGACCGTGTTAATCTCCACATTAACACAAGAAATGACACAGGTACAGGACACAGGTCTATACACCTTGCAATAGGCGAATTCAGGCTGTGAAGCTAAAAGTTTTATGTGTCATGGATTTAAGATGAAATGACAGATTTTGGTTATCTGAATGAATACATGGCAGTATAAAATTTTCACGCTTTTGCAAAAATTATATTGAATATGACATAGTCATTTAAAGCTTCTATATTATGGTTTAGAAAACCAGGTAAATAACGACTCTTTAACAGAAACACAAGTCGATGTAACCTATCTGAATTTTTTACATAATAATAGAATTAAGTTATAAATAGAATAGTCATGGCCAAGCAGAACTGATACTACTATTTTCTACTGAATCACCCAATTGTAATTATAAATTTTGAGGGACACGCTTTTTACTCAGTAGAAGTCTGACACTCCCTCTCGCTCTGCCCAAGAGCGGGAGGGGTTATTTTATGATTTCCCACCCCCCAAAAAAAAAAAGGAAGCGCTTTAAAAAAATCAACATGCAAGCAAGTTATCCAAGTATCATCAAACACTCTTCCCAAAGATTAAGTACATAAAAAAGAAAAAGTTAACCTTCTTAACTGAATTAATTCTGAGCAACTTAACATACATAGTCACCGGACCAGAAAAAAATGTCTTATGGAATTTCCAATTACGTGGCTCCTGACGTTAAGTGTATTCACAAGAATTGACGTTTAATAGGCCTTCGTGGGGATAGGCGGCCAGGGGTCGTGAAACGCCGCTTAGCGTGTGAAATGGAAAAATGTTGCCAATCTCTGATATTTTAAGAAGGTATTCGTTTAATTCCAGTGTGTAGTTGGTATTAGAGTTTATAATTACCTATTACACACCAAGTTACCTCCGTGCCTTGGAAAGCACATTAAGCTGTTGCTCCTGGTTGTCATTTGAAGCTATTGGCCAGTCAAAAGTCCGACAACCAGTCTTACCAAGGGGTATCGTATTATCCAATACTCATTGGGTTGTGGAGGTCAGATAGGCAGTTGCTCCATGTGAAATTCAGCGGCATCCAGCTAGAATTAAAGCTGACCCCAACATTGTAGAGAAAAGAGTTGTCAATTATTTATTTTGAAGTGGAAATGGTAATCTATCTACACTAATAATATTATAAAGAGGAAAGATTTGTTTGTTTGTTTGTAACGAATAAGCTCCGAAACTACTGGACCAATTTCAAAAATTCTTTCACCGTAGGGAAGCTACACTATCCGCGGGTGACATAGGCTACTTTTTATCCCTGTATTCCCACGGGAACGGGAACTACGCGGGTGAAACCGCGTGACATCAGCTAGTTTGTAATATTTCCAATATCCTACTCTTTTAACTGCATGTTTTTATTTGAAACATTTATCGACAGTGCCAAAAAAGTATTTATTCGTGTACAGTTTGGTTCAAAATTGGCACGAAACACTAAATCTTAATAAACTGTATTATCAATTCTTACTGCAGCAGCGAAATTACAAACGCAAGTCAGGTTACCACGAAACTTTGAATATCAGCCGAAATCTTATTAATTGATCTATCGGTAATGTTCCCAATCGAAGGACTACCGAGGAGGAACCAAATTCGATTCTGGTCACGTACAATCGGCTTGGCACTCACCAACGTCGGATAACTAAGTTTTATGCCCGGCTTTACTCGTTAATGCCTTTACGCCACTTTGGAGGGGCACTGGTATTTGATTTAAGGCCGGCCCAACTTATTTAAGCTTATCTTTTTTTGGGTTTTGGGAAGTTTATAGGTATTGATATAATATATTATGTACCTTACCTACATTGAATGGGAGGAGCTCGTGGCTTGATAAGAACTGCCAGTCGGGTTGATCTTTAGGTAAAGCTGTGCTCACCTAGGTCGGTCTGTGGATGGGTGACCGCCCGACATACCGAGTTTCCTCCGTGCCTCGGAAAGCACGTTAAGCTGTTGGTCCCGGCTGCCATATATAGATCTTTGGCAGTCGTTACAGGTAGTCAGTGACCTGAAATTCTGACATCCAGTCTTACCAAAGAGTATCGTATTACCTAGTATTAACTGGGTTGTGGAGGTCAGATAGGCAGTCGCTCCATGTAAAATACTGGTACTCAGCTGCATCCGGTTAGACTGGAAGCCGACCCTAACATAGTTGGGAAAAGGCTAGGCAGATGATGACCTACATTGAATGGGAATTGACTGTCGTGGTATGAGCTTGTAATGAGAAGGGACGAAAAGCATGTGACTAAACAGTCATCATCTGCCTAGCCCTTTCCCAACTATATTGGGGTCAGCTTCCAGTCTAACCAGATTCAGCTGAATACCAGTATTTTACATGGAGCAACTGCCTATCTGACCTCCACAACCCAGTTAACACTAGGTAATACAATACGCTTTGGTAAGACTGGACGTCAGACTTTCAGTTCACTGACTACCTGTAACGACTGCCAAAGATCTATATATGAGAGCCAGGACCAACAGCTTAACGTGCGTTCCGAGGCACGGAGAAAACTCGATATGTAATGGGTGGTCACCCATCCACAGACCAACCTTGGCAAGCGCAGCTTAACCCGATCCGATCGATCCGAGTGGCAGTTCTTACTAAGCCACGAGCTCCTCTAACTAAAATAGTAATGAATATAAATGTTGATAAATGGAGGGAGAGAGGAAGAAGAAAGAAAGAAGACCAAAGAAAAATTTGATGGATTTTGTGGAGAATTATATGAATAAGCAGTAAATTATAGCATGACAATTGAAAGGGGAGAAGGGCAGGAAAATGATGATAATTATATTAGTTACCATCTTGTGCGTGATCCAAGTAACCTCAAGAAAATGTTTATTTTTTATTCGGAATGGGCTTGCTCTTGACCTCAATCTTGCCCTAAGGGCAGAGATGAGCCCGTCGGGGCTGCGGGTTGTTCGCAAGAAATACCGCAGCCTCGACATCAAGGGCTAAGAAGGAACATGGGTGGTTTTTAGTCAGTAGAAGTCTGACACTCCCTTTCGCTCTGCCCCGAGCGGGAGGGGTTATTTGATGATTTCCCACCACCCAAAAAATAAAAAAAGGGCAGAGATGAGGTCGACGATGGATCGAGCTTACCCAGAAGAAGCCTATTTACTCGCGACTTAAATAGATTGGAGTTATATGAACTCGGGATAACCGACGCAGGCAGGGAGTTCCACTCCTTGGCTGTGCGCATAATAAAGGACTTAGCAAAGCGCTTCGTTCGAATGTGTGGATTTTTTGGTTATATTAAAGAGGAACGATTTTCTGTAAACAATGTAAAAATTTAAAATAAGAATTAAGTTCTCGAGTAAAATATCAATTATAAAACGTACTTAAATATAATAAATAATACAACACTCCTATCACAAGGCAAATAATTTGAAAAATTCTTAATTGTAATCCATTTTTTGATATTTGACAAATTTGTTTGCTCGACATAATATTATTGTCTCTTCAAATATTGACTAACGTCTGAGTTACGAGAGTGTTACGCAATTACCCCGCAGCTTTTCTTGCAAATATTTACAAATAGGTGTGTTCCGGTACTCTTAGACAGTATTTGCTAACAATTTATTTTGAAGAAAAATACCTTTCTTTTTTTTTTTTTTTTTGGCGGTGGGAAATCATCAAATAACCCCTCCCGCTCTTGGGCAGAGCGAAAGGGAGTGTCAGACTTCTACTGACTAAAAACCACCCATGTTCCTTCTTCGCCCTTCATGTCGAGGCCGCGGTATCCCTTGCGAACAACCCGCAGCCTCGACAGAAAGAAAAATACCTTAGAATTATACCTTTCCAAGAATAGTCACTACATCATTTATATACTCGTAATATAGACTTAAGGTGAATGCTCCAACTAGCCCGCGAAATTCAAATTTTCTTACGTTTTTTGCAATTTGCAGGTCAGTGTTAGTTTGTATGTTGATTAGAATATTAATTGCGGCTGTAAGACGTATGTACTTACAGAATTATAATCATCAAAATCATCAATACAAGCTTCCAAGTTCATAAAGGTGCAAAAATGACTTTTTCAAGTTCCTGCACCTTTATGAACTTGGAGGCTTGTATTGATGATTTTGATGATTATATTTCTGTAACTACATACGTCTTACAGCCGCAATTAATATTCTAATCAACATACAAACTAACACTGACCTGCAAATTGCAAAAAACGTAAAAAAAATTGAATTTCGCGGGCTAGTTGGAGCATTCACCTTAAGTAAGTTTATTGCGTCGTTGGTATAATGGTCGCAAGCGCGACTGCTGAGCATGAGGTCCTAGGTTCAATAGGGTTGTTAACAAAAAAAATCTAATTAGTCCGTCAGATAGATTTCCAAAAAATATTGGACACGTTTTTTTTCTTTTTTCACGTAAACAAACAATGAAGACGATATAGTGCTTTGAAAACTCGTGTGACGTCATATCCCAAAACATTAGTATGACATTTTTACCGGTGAGTGACGTCACAAACCCCCACTCAAATCTTTGACGCGTTTAATCTTTGTACATTTTTATTGATTTGATAAAACAAAAACTACGTATGCAATATATTTCGATAATCTAACAGACGGACTAATTAGAATCATATTTTTTTTAGTCAGGAAACATCCCTATTCCCGTGTCGAGCAAATTGTTTCGAAATAATTTTTCGATCAGGAATTTCTTAATAGCACAATGTTTACATAGCTTTCAAAATGTGGGTGTACTATTAGATAAACCTTTGCCTAACCCTTCGGGGATTACAGGACTGATGTTATGTTATCATCTAGGACCTAGGTAGACATGTAGAGTCAGAGATTCAGGTATCCTCCTAGAAAAACAGGCCGATTAAACCCTTTTCTCCACCAACACGTACCAGACATAACACAAACTTATTAAGCTTTCAATTCGATCCGCGACCCGTTTACACGTAAACGTCGGGAAAAAAACCGCTTCTCAAAGTCTTAGACGCCATTTTTCAAAGTCTTTGAAACCTGACCGTCAGGGGTGCAACCATTTGTCTTATTCTCATATTTCCCTCGAGAGGGCCTTTATGCGATTTTTTTTAGCACGAAGATAAATTTAGAGACAGCCCTACGCGACTGTTGCAAGATATAATGTTATGAATTTGTTTGGTTATTTTTTCTTTGGGTGAAATGTTTTTGTTTCATGGGTATTCTTTATAGTAAAGTCACACTATCGTTTTACTTAGCCCTTTCAGATGGAGGCATAGAATGAGGTGCCTGAATCTCTAAGCTAACTCCGGGTCCAGGTTAGATCATAGCATGAATGATTGTCTCCTCCCTGGAATAAAATTGTGATGCTTTATGTATTACAAAGAAAGAAAAAGAAAGAAAAAATATTTGTTTGTCGCAGAAACATAACGAGCATACAAAGAGACATACAGGGAAAAAAATACACAAAAAACGCATAACAGATATTAAAAAATACAAAAAGCAGGAATAATAATATATAAAGATAGTTGCACGTCGTGACTGCGACAAGTAGGTTGCCACTCAGCATGATGCTGTGCTATGGGCACCCAAAGTGCAGCGCTGGTTTTCAGTGGACACCCGTGAATAAACATACGAAAGCCAAGACAGCTTCAATATTAGGTATATAAAATAAGCAGTGCTTGAAATATTACTTCACTTGACTTAAAAGTAAGACTAAAATTATTATGAAGTAAAATAATCGAAGGATACTATTCAATATACCCTGTTCCTCTTTATCGTGTGGCTAATGCTTAGACTGGTGTCAGGTGGCTTAGTTGGTTCTTTCTCGTTATAAAAATTTATGATGGCACTAAACTAGTAGCCAAATGCTCATTTTTGCTGCTGACTCAATGTAGCGTCTACCTGGGTGACAACCTACCTTAATCACAAGGTTGCCATTTACGAATTTCAATCATGTCGTTGCATATACAAATTTCAATCACTTCCTTACACGTACGAAACTGAATCCTCTTTTCCCATTTGCCTCATCATCATCCGCCTAGCCTTTTCCCAACTATGTTAGGGTCGGCTTCCAGTCTAACCAGATGCAGCTGAATACCAGTATTTTACATGGAGCGACTGCCTATCTGACCTCCACAACCCAGTTAAAACCAGGTAATACGATACTTTTTCCCATTTGCCTCATAACGTATTTAAATAACAAGGCAGTAAAGTACAGATTACGTTTACGTCGGCACAAAAACATTTCTCAAATAAATCTCAGAAAAAGCGTGTAAATGGATAATGTTGAAATTACAATGTTGCTCATTTCGCGACCAATCTACCGAGCAATGGTCGTGGGAAAAAATAAAATCGTATGAGAGAACGAATGGGGCGTTACGGGGTGCTTCCCTTAGAATGGGTACGTTTTTTATCATGTTATGTTTTTTATTTGGTAAATATTGTAAGATAAAGGATATTTGCTTTGAATTTAATCAACGAATGGTTCAGGAATTAAGTACGTTAAGACAATCAATATGTATACAATGTTTTGTGATCGGATCAAAACTGTGATATAATTTCTTTGGCAATTAAAGATTTTAATAGAATGTGGTTCGTAAAAAACCTTTTCAATCATTATTACCTTGCCGTTATTTTTCTGGAGAGTGGAAAATCATCAAACAACTCCTCTCGCTCTTGGCGGAGTCGAAGGGAGTATCAGACTTCTACTGACCAAAAACTACCCATGTTCCTTCTGAGCCCTTTGTTTCGGGGCCGCGGTATCTCTTTCGAGTAACCCGCTGCAGCCCAACTCTTATACTCCTTTACACTCATATTTAAATAAACATATTGAAAAAGTTTTAAAACTTTTTCATTAAATTATTTGAAAAAAATTCTCCATCACAAAATTAGCCATACTCAGAGTTTCATGAATCATAAATTCATAAACCAACAAAAATAATCCGAGCCATCCCGAAACGCTCAGTAGTTAAAAAACTATGATATAGATGAGAAAGTTTATGAAATTTTACGTTCAAAAGTTTGTTATTCGGAGTAAAAACCGCCACGCTTCGTTTCATTTAGTGAACAGATTAAAATTTTATTAGTGTAAAGGTTCCATAATAATATGAAATGTTTGTTACCGTTTTCCTAGAACAGGAGTATGTAGTTTGGCCTTCATAAGTTTCGGGTAAATAAAGTATTGTTTGATGAATGAACGGGTTACTCGTTCTTCGTTTTGTTTGTTCTTAATGTTTCAAGGAGTGAGTTTGATTTAGGGAAAGTTATGAGTATAATTTTAGTTCGATCATGTTAACATTAATTAATAGACAGTCACAATTTAGACTAAACGTGCACGTTTAAAATCACAAACATATTTTTTCTCTCTAATAATTTATTAGCTACTTGACAAAGTCTTCTGTTACAAATATTGATCAAAAGTGAGGCAGAGAACGATTTAAAAGTCATGTCTACGCTTACAAATGTATTTTATAGCAGTTTACTCAGATTTATTATCAACTTGTTTAATTTCACGAATAAAATTATAGGTCTGTTCATTAGAAGATTCTCTATAGCAACCTGCAGGGCTATTACGTATCATTTTATGTCAGTGGCTATCATAGTGTCCATCGATTAACTGTCAAATGGTTCCATTTTGTACCAAACCATTTGACCGTTAATCGACGGACACTATGATAGCCACTGACATTTAAAAATATACGCAATAGCCCTGCTGGTGTCTGAATTTGAGCCCAATTTTATTAATGTTAATAATAGGACTGCCTCGTAGGTCAAGTGGTCGTAAACGCCATTTTCGAACACGAGGTGGTTTCGATTCCCACTGCGGGTATCACTGGGTTTTAACTATTTTTGTTTTCCCATGACCGTGGGCCCTATCAGAATACCAGCGCCGTGACATAAATGTTACAGTACCATGCTGAAACAGTGGCCTTTGGCTTCGTACGGGACAAATTTTAATTTAATTTAAGTATGTCTTAATTTTAAGTAGTTCTCTTATGTTTACTTTTTTTAATTTTTTTAATCTAATAAATACTGTTTCTTTCTTTCTTTCTAACTTCAGACATATCTCAGTAGCAGCTTCGGAGTTTGGTTTTGTGTCAGGTTTATGGAAAAAAGGCTCACTCTCTAATCGAACTCAAACATTAGCAGTTGAGGAAATTCTAAAGGTCAGTTTTATTTTAGTACCTACTGCTGCTTCGACTCTGAATTTAAAATGTATGCCAGGTCAAGCGACGACGGAAACTTGAGACTTTGTTAAATTTAGAGAAATGCTCTACTCAGGTGAATTAAATTTCGCCAGCTGCTGGCGAAATTTGGGTGTCTTATTAGGTACATCTTTCGTAACCGTTCGGTGATTACAGGCGTACATTAAATGCCTCACAAAAATCCTTTTCAATTATATGACTGCCTCACAGCTGACGCATACGAAAAGGAACAGTCTATCACCCTTGTAGATGTTTATCGACTCGGAAAATGGTATGTGGCCTTCAGACTTCGGGATAACAAACCCAATTTTTCTTTTGTAACGGATTTGTAAGATGAACAGACAAGTATTTGATATTGTTGTTGCGCGTTTTTATGTTTTAAAAGGGTTGTTGCTATTTTTGAGGGAAAAAAGGAATGTTCCCTGACAAAACAAAATCTGCTTAGTTCGTCAGTTAGATTTCAGATTATAGAAAAATATTGAATGCGTGTTTTTTTGTTTTATCAAATAAAAATAATTGACGAAGATAAAACGCGTCAAAGATCATGAGTGGGGGCTTGTGACGTCACGATGATGACGTTAGTCATTCGAGTTTTCGAAGGGCTGTATCGTCTTCATTTTTCGTTTACGTGAAAAAAGACAAAAAATATGAAAATCTATCTGACTGCAAGCTGGCCGTCCACATCCAGCACAAATCAATGCTCCGTGGCTGCTACTGGGAAATTCCTAACGGAAAAATCCAATAACTCTTGACCTGATCCGGGAATCGAACACAGGATTTCAAGCTCAGGAGTCGCGACTGCAACATCTGGACCAACGAGGCAGCTAAAGGAACCTCGGTGTAATTTACAGTTGCCGGTAGTAGTTTCAACCAGCCATTACTGAAAATATTTTTAATATCACCGCACCAATTTTGTTCTAACGAAAACATCCGATTTTTAATATTGTGGGTGCATTCTTAACAAGAATTTTCATTATTTTTGTAATATCGCTTCATAAGAGGATGTATGTCCTGGTTTTTTTTTTTAATAAAGAGACGAATCTACATTTTTTTTTAATAAGACGGCTGTTTTAAAAAGTTATTGCAGTATTATAAGTATGG
Organism: Diarsia brunnea; assembly: GCA_949774965.1. Taxonomy (NCBI): domain Eukaryota; kingdom Metazoa; phylum Arthropoda; class Insecta; order Lepidoptera; family Noctuidae; genus Diarsia; species Diarsia brunnea. The sequence goes on from OX459011.1 coordinate 17,165,513, forward strand.
TCAGTTTATTTACACCCAAATATTTGGTATGCTATGGTTAATGACTGACCTCTTTGTAATAGAAGCTTGAGTATGGAAATGTGTACGCCTCATGGAGGCATGAAATGGGCTCTAAGTTCCATATATAGGGTGTAAAAGTACCCTTAACGCAAACGAAGGCCACTTGTTCTCCCCATCACTGCGATATTTTTTTTGTTCTAGACCATACCTGGGAACCAGAGACCTAGTTACGGAGATATTTTTCAGGTTATAACTTTACTTAAATTACCTCCATGACCCGTGAAAGCACCCACTAGCACAATGTTTTAAGAGTGCTACATTGAGTTATACCGTAAAATGTGATTTTTGACCCAAAAAAAAAAATTTGCGTAGGGGTACTTAGTTTGATGTACAGAATGCTTGGTTGACGGCTGTGTGATGGGTTGATTTACACCCTGTATATATATGAACTTCGGGAAAAGGCGAGGCAGATGATGATATATATGAACTTCGGGCTACTAACACAATAACCGAGTAGCCACTTACTTACCGAATAAATAAAAAAAATGGAAAAGAATTTGTATACTTGCGAAATGTTGGCGTACTGAGTAGGGTACAATTACTGTATACACCCATTCGGAATAAGGTACGGGGGTGATATTTTTATGTGTATTATTCATCGGAAACACTTTTATTCCCAACAAACCTTTTCCTTTTATTCCTCACCTGATTTTATCTTAAACTAACAAAAAATAACACTAACAATAAGTTTGTTCGGCTTTTTCTGTCAGAATGTAATGCAAATGGTCCGTGAACCAACTCGGTGATTCTGTGTAACGCTGCGATCAATTGTGGGACGGCTGTAACCGTAAAACGTAACTGCTTTTCAGTTATACCGTACTGTAGTCTAGATAAATGTATTGTTGATTTGTGTAGGCAGTATGTTACTGGGGGTCTGTGTGGTTATTATACTGTACTAGATGTTTCCCGCGAACTTCGTTTGCTTGGAATTATAATAAAAAAAAACATTTTTCAGTTGAATTTTGTTACCAATTTCAAGGGTGGTGGAACCCCCATCGGCGCTGCGGGTTGTTCGCAAGAAATACCGCGGCCTCGACATAAAGGGCTCAGAAGGAACATGGGTGGTTTTTAGTCAGTAGAAGTCTGTCACTCCCTTTCGTTCTGCCCAAGAGCCGCGGGTAAAAACTTTAGTTTTTATATAGAGCTGGCTCAGGATCGATGCATTGGTGCGTTTCGCAGTCCAAGGTATTCTCAGCATTCGCTTCCAGCACCACATCTCGAATGTCAATCCTTTGCCTTTCTCGGGCTAAAATTGTCCATGTCTCTACTCCGTATAGGAAAATAGGGAATACCAAAGCTCATATCAAATGATATTTGCTATCTACAAGTACATTAGCTATCTGCCAGCGAAAATCAAAAATGTCCAGTCCAGCGGTTTCGGAGATTAGTCAGAAAAAACAAACAGATACAAAAAAAAAATAACTGCTTTATATTTCATCGCATGCATTCAGTAAAAAGTTGTTATTTTGATTTTACAAACGGACGTTTCAATATTCTATTATTTGTATCGGTTGTTGTAATTATAGCATGTGTGTACATTTCTGTATTATTAAGCTTATTACAAAAGGTCATTCGTTACTCCCAGAGATGGTTATTGTGTTTTTTATAAGTGCGACAACATAGAATATTATTTTGCCGACAATGAAATGCGACGTCACATTTAATGCGATGTCACATTTAATGCGATGTCACTTTTTTTTTGCTCTCACTACACATTAACACTTTGCACAAGATGATTGAAGTCCAATAGATCGTTAGTTCTGAAACTCACACTTGCGTAGTTTTTTTGCTTCACTTTACTTTTTGTTGTAAACGTCCCTCCTAATGATCGTCTACACAGATGTTAGTATACCCTCAAAAAGGACAAAAGCGGCTTTTATTTATTTTTGTGAAAAGGTCCTATTTTCACACATTTTATTTTTGAAGTAATTTTAGACAAGATGGCGGTTCGCACTCCAGAAAAGGTTTCGTCAAAGTAGTAGGGACAGTTCGCGAAAACATCCTTTTTTTTGGGGCCGCGATATCTCTTTCGAACAACCCACAGCCCGACAGGCGTCGGCCCTTGCAGGCCCCTGCAATGTTGCTGACATATCTTTGAGACAATCGCGGCTACGAGAACACGGCGGGGGTGAACACAGCCTTGAACATCGAATCTGACTGGCTGAAATTGTCTGATACTTTTTTTTTTGGCGGATGGAAAATCATCGAATAACCCCTCCCGCTCTTTAGCAGAGCGAAAGGGAGTGTCAGACTTCTACTGACTAAAAACAACCCATGTTCCTTCTTAGCCCTTCATGTCGAGGCCGCGGTATCTCTTGCAAACAACCCGCAGCCCGATCAACCCACATCTCATTGTCTGATCCTTCAGTATAGTATTTTGATAGATTCTAACGGAATCTGATGTTCAAAATTTTAAACGTAGCTTTCAGAAAACAACCCATTTTGTCGTTGCAGACTACATTGGTCTAGTGGTCGCAAGCGCGATTGCTGAGCATGAGGTCCTGGGTTCGATTCCCGGGACCGATAAAGTGTAATTGGATTTTTCCATTAGAAATTTTTAAGTAGCAGCAATCGAGTCTGGATTTTTAAAATATGATTCTAATTAATCCGTCTGTTAGATTATCGAAAAATATTAGATACGTATTTTTTGTTTTATCAAATCAATAAAAATTGATATGAATGATATGAATAAAGATTTGAGTGGGGGGTTGTGACGTCACTCACCGGTAAAAAATGTCATACTAATGCCTTAGAATATGACGTCACACGAGTTTTCAAAGCACTGTATCGTCTTCATTGTTTGTTTACGTGAAAAAGAAAAAAATAGGTGTCCAATATTTTTTGGAAATCTATCTGACGGACTAATTAGATTTTTTTAGTTAACTATACCCTATTGGATCGCCCCTTATTACATGGAACTTAAAAATTAATGCCGAAATGTGGGTACACTTCCGCTTAGCCCATTGGGAATTACAGGCGTGCATGATGTTATGTTATGTTATGTTATGCAATGTTACCCATTTGTCTTTTTCTGTCAGGTCCATTATTTCACATTAATTCAATTTATCAATCGAGATAGGTACAGTACCCGGCGATAAATATTGCACATCGACCTTTCGAAATTGGTGTATTTTATACAAAGAATAAAAAGAATTATCAAAAGAAGCAAATCATAATTGTTTTAACAGCTCCTAATAGATACCGGACTATTTGTATTTCGTGCGACAGAGATACCGCTCTACGAAGCCGAAATTAGCCGATTGTCTCTTTCCAAAGGTCGATGTGCAATATTTAATTTTATCGCCGGGTTCTGTACTAAGTTACAGCTGATAAATCTACCTACCCAAACAAACAAAACTCTGACGTTAATCGACATCAAAGAAGATGAGAATGGCCACTTATTAACTTAACTATTACATTAAAAGAGCCGCCGAACTACCGTGCAACTTTGTTTTAGTGTTCTCTCTTTAATAATATCTTTATTATGATGTCTATTGTTTTCTCGGAAACTTTCACAAAGTATTTAAATACCGGGGAATGAAATAACAATAAGAATTAACGACTACAGGAAATTAAGTAATTTTAGTTTGTTATTGAAGTATTGCAAATTGGTTCTTACTGTTCTGAGAAGTAAGTTATAATTGTTGTGATACTTATATAATATAAAGCATTGAGGAAAACAATGCGAGGTTTTCTATAAGATGGCTTAATTTTGATGTAAATTTGTATGAATGTCTATTCTTGGTGAACTGGGGTGTATGTCTGAAATGTTATTGAGACAATAAGGATGTTTCCTGCCTAAAAAAAAATAAGTTCCTAATTAGTCCGTCTGTTAGATTATCGAAAAATATTGTATACGTATTTTTTGTTTTATCAAATTAATAAAAATAGACGAAGATAAAACGCGTCAAAGATTTGAGTGGGGGGTCGTAACGTCACTCACCGGTAAAAAATGTCATACTAATGTCTTAGAATATGACGTCACACGAATTTTCAGAGCACTGTATCGTCTTCATTGTTTGTTTACGTAGAAAAACACGTGTCCAATATTTTTTGGAAATCTATCTGACGGACTAATTAGATTTTTTTAGTTAACTATCCTATTTGCCTGTACTTTTCGGGTTTTATATCTCGAAACGTATAATAGCGACGATAGGTCGTGGTGGAGTAAAATCAAAACGCGTAGTGGACTGTATAAAATATAATAATAAAGATAGAATAAAAATACAACGTTCGGTTGGAATGAAAACAAAGATATTACAAGTTAAGGAAATGCGTAAGCGCAGCCGTGCGTGGAGGCGTGCAACAACGGAAAATGTTGTAGATAGAAGGACGTGAGTGCACTTTCGTTAGGCACATGAGCTCGAATAAAAAAGTATCGAGCACCCTGGACGCAAGTGGGCGTGGCCAAGGAGCGTGTAAAAACACTACACAATCAATTCACTTTTACAACTCTTGAAACAGCAACAGCAGTGTTGCCCAAAGGGACCAACCAGCCGAGACCAATGGCTTAACGTGCTGGAGGCATGGAGGAAACTCGGTATGTAATGGGAAGAAAGAAAAAGTACCGAGAACCTTATTTATTTATTTTACTATTTATGTACACACAGTAGAGAACACAGGAAAATAACATAATATAACATATGAGTACAAAAGTACTGCTTATTTCTCAAGAAATTTCTGCCAGCAGACCTGCAAAAGGAGAAATGAGAAAAGAAATCTAGACTATAGTGTGTGAGAAGCGTAAAATAATTCTGTCTCTTTACATACTAACCTATAGGTATAGGCAAGTGCGGCTTAACCTAAAGATTGATCAAAGCTGCTGTTATAATCTATCCTGTCTGCCGTTTGATATTTACATGTCCTAAAAAAAGTTTATCAGATTAAACGAGCGAACTGAAAATAAACTAGTTCACAACCCATTTTACTGGTAACAAAATGCCCTCATAAAAATTTACTTCCAAATATCCTGTGTGCGGTATTTTGGTAACAAAAGTGGGATTGCGGTATTTTATATCGGTACCAGGGTGTAATACGAGATACCGCCCTGTCGACCCAATAAAACGAATGTGTGGATTTATACCCAGATTATTGGAATTACTTCCTTCCAAGAAACCTCTTTTTATCGAAACGAATTTTATTATTAGTACCGAATTTTCGACTGTACTGAGATGACTTAATATTTTAAGGACTGCATCCCTTTTTTTTTTTGGGTGGGTGGAAAATCATCAAATAACCCCTCCCGCTCTTGGGCAGAACGAAAGGGGGTGTCAGACTTCTACTGACTAAAAACCCATGTTCCTTCTTAGCCCTTCATGTCGAGGTAGTGGTATTTCTTGCGAACAACCCGCAGCCCCGACGGGCGTAGGCCCTTAGGGCCCCTTCCGTGTTGCTGACATCTCTTTGAGGTGCGCGTGGAACACGAACGCGCCGTCGACACGGCTTGTCATCGTCATAAGACAGACGGACGGCGAGCTAGCCCATCACTCACCGTCCACAGGCCCGCGTCTACGGTAGCCGGAAGCCATCACGTGGCCCCCGACGTCCGGAGCGCCTCCAGGATTGCATCCCTTTGGGGTTGCTTTGTCAGTTTCTGGCTGCCTCGTTGGTATAATCATCGCCAGATCCACTGCTGAAGATGACGCCCTGGGTTCAATTCCCAGAAGAAAAGTATAACTCGTTTTGTCCATCAGGAATTTCTCAGTAGCGGCCATTGAGTCTGAATGTGAGCCCAATTGACGATAAAATACTCGACTCCATGTAATAACATGAGACTAAAACATCATTTGTGCAAACTTAGTGTACTATTTAGGTACACATCGCCGTACCCTACGGGGATTACAAGCGTGATGATATGTTACAGTCCATTTCACCATAATTTCATCTCTATAGGATCTGCTACGTTAAGCACCACTTAACTAGGCGTTGCTAAACTTGATGTTAAATGAAACGGTATCTTTGAGTCTTGCCCCATACACGACGTTATTTTATTACGAGTATCCAGAGAGTAATAAAGTAAAATCCGTGTTATTACGAAGCTTGTTGTGAAGTATCACTAGGGGAATATTTTCTGTACATGTGTGGAGGGGATAGTATGTAACTAAATGTCTTGTAGTTCTAGATTTGAGACTCCTTTTACGTTTGACTTAAACATAACTATTCTAAATGTATGTGTATGTACTATTAGGTACACCACTGCCGTATCCTTCCAGGACTACAGGTATAATGTTATGTAAATGTCTGCAAAAGTCAACTAAAAAGTACACAATTTCGTCCTCATTTCTCTAGAACTGAACCGTAGGGTATTAACCGAAAACAACATTACTCTTTTACGCACAATATTTACATAGAAAAGTACTTTCAAAACATTTTAAGTTCGTAAACTTGTATCCTAAACATTTGTTCTCCAATCCGACGATTCGACCGAATAGCCACTTAAAGAGTTTAAACATCGCATCGAAACGTATCAAACCCCGTTTGGTAGCAAACGCAGCGAGGTTCAAACTTCAGAAAGTCGACGAAACTCTGAATTACTTGAGAAAGTCCTGCTGTAAATTTTGTTGAAACACTTCAAAGTATTTCATAAGGAAAATTGTAAATAAATTTGGATGGGTCTAGGGTTGACAAGGTATTTTAAATTACTATTGAAAGTAGCAAATAAGACTGCTACTATAGAAAGACACAGCAAAAAAAAAACTAAAAAATCGCCCAGACAAAGTTAACATAAATCTATGCTAAAGAGAAGTGTTTCTTTCTACCCCTTCAGAGCTACTAGGATTACTATAAATTAATCCATTCAGCACATCACAGTCCATTTCAGGATAGAGGCTCCTCCCAATAGCGCCACAATATCCTCTCCTCACCACCTTCCTCATATAGTGTGACCCAAACACCATTAAGATATCTTAAATCTCAGGGACTTACTGCCGCACTCAGAAAGCTTTAATGATTACTTAGGCCATCACTTAGTAAAGGTTTTGACAGTTTTGTCATACAAAAGAATGTCAAATCTTTAATAAGTAAAGGCTTAAGTAATCATTAAATATCTCTGAGTACCGCAGTATGACTATGATTGCTCCCTTCCAATACCAACATAATCAATATTCATATCCACAACAATGAGATACTTATTCCTTAACTCTACGTTATAACTAAATCCACACACTAACTGCGGTACTCAGAGATATTTAATGATTACTTAAGCCGTCACTTAGTAAAGGTTTGACATACTTTTGTATGACAAAACTGTCAAAACCTTTACTAAGGGATGGCCTGAGTAATCATTAAAACTCTCTGAGTGCGGCAGTAAAACAACTTAATAAAAACCGGCCAAGAGCGTGTCGGGCCACGCTCAGTGTAGGGTTCCGTAGATAATAAAATATTATGTAAACGAAGTTAAAAAAAAAATACGGGCAAATGAAACTTGACCTCTGGATTGTATAGGCGCTCATACGATTCAGGGACCAAATTATATTGGTTAACTGCAGTTTCCATCTGTTGTTTCCATCCAAGTTCAAAATAATTTTCCTAGAAAGTCCTTATAAAGTTCTACTTTTCAGATTTTTTTCGTATTTTCTAAACTTATGGTTCAAAAGTTAGAGGGGGGGGGACGCTTTGTTTTTTACTTTTGGAGCGATTATTTCCGAAATTATTGACATTATCAAAAAATGATTTTAGTAAACCCCTATTCATTTTTAAATACCTTTCCAACAATATATCACACATTAGGGTTAAAATTAAAAAAAAAAACACTTCCCACTTTACATATAGGGGGGCTACCCTAATAAAACATTTTTTTCCAATTTTTATTTTAGCACTTTGTCGGCGTGATTGATACACATATTGGTCCCAAATTTCAGCTTTCTAGTGCTAACGGTCACAGAGATTAAGCGAGGACGGACAGACAGACAGACAGACAGACAGACATGGCGAAACTATAAGGGTTCCTAGTTGACTACGGAACCCTAAAAAGGACCAGAAAAAACATTCAAAAAGGAAAAAAACAATTTTCGTCACACAACACAGCCCTATAAAAGAATTCAAGCAACTCAGCCAGTAATCTCGAAGACTGGAGGGAGCAATATCGTACTATTTACTTTCCCTCCGTCTGATATTTATAATGTCGCTAACGTTATGAATCAATTAAGATAAACTCTGGAGAGGCTGTTTGATGTAGATTAAGTTAACTTGAAGCTGAGAAGATTACCTACTTATTTTGTAATGGAACGAAGTCAATATAGAAGAGTTTTGTGTACTTTTCGAGAGTAATTGATGAAAAAGTCGGCTGTTTACTTTCACGGCTAATTGCCGCACTCAGAGAGCTTTAATGATTACTTAGGCCATCACTTAGTAAAGGTTTTACTAAGTGACGGCATAAGTAATCATTAAATATCTCTGAGTACCGCAGTAAGACCAACAATAATCTCATACACGTGTGTTTTATAAAAATAAGTCAAAGTAATTACTCGAGTAAAAGTAATAACGGTACTTGTTTTATTGTACTTTAGTATTTGCTTAAAGTTAGAAATGTCAAAAGTATTCTTAGCTTGCTTTCTTTGGCGGTTCTTACTTCGTGTTTTTTTTTGTTTTTAGTGTAAAAATGGTTACATAGGCAATACTTAAACTCACGTCGTCATGACTATAAGTACTGGGTTAGTGTAGGTACTAGAAAACTATACTAAGACCCCGAATGTTCTCTCTGTTTGGACATAGATCTCGACTTTGTGGGAGGCAGTGGGCCTATATCCACCACGCAAGCACAGTCTTCGTATTTTTTTATTCTAGGAAATGTCGGTTATCTCACAGTGTTTTCTACGCTGTGTATTAAAACCAAAAATAATAAATTAAATAAATAAGCGTATTTGAGCAGGAAAATAAAGTTTTACGTTTCTAAACAGCAAAACATGTGAAATATCGCCAAACGATAGCTTAAATTATGACGATTTTAAGATTGGTGAACCTTCTAGTAGTCACTATAGAAACGCTTAAGTATTAATTATTAGCAAGCATACAGCTTCAATTTTACTTCACATACACTTCAAAGATTACCCCAACTTTCTCTATACGAGTATCAAGCTTAATAACAGGCCAAGCCGTGACAAGAGTCACACCTTGCTACCAAAAGGTATCGACAATATCCCATAAGTGTACTTATATCACAAAAACTCCACGGCCACGTACGCAAATCTCCACAATGCGCTGACTTGGTGGCGGCATAACCGCTTGCAAGTAAGGAGGGGGATACGGGGACTAGTTGGGGTGGGCACGTAGTAGGTAAAGTGGTTATGAAAGGTACTGCAGGCTCTTGTAAAGGCTGCTAAGAAACCATAAAGTGCAAGTTGTTATGAGAGAGAGTAAATCGAGACGAGTGGGTGGTCCCGTTTCATTTTGATGTTCAAAATAAAGTCTAACTGCCGTACTCAGAGAGATTTATTGATTACTTAGGCCATCACTTAGGTTTTGACAGTTTTGTAAAACAAAAGTATGTCAAATCTTTACTAAGTGACGGTTTAAGTATTCATTAAATATCTCTGAGTACCGCAGTCAGCCTTATAATGGCATGTGTTTTAAAATTAAATAAGGAACCATATGGCTGAATTAGGTTTTTATATTCCTTACGAGAGACCATGGTTTAAATACACTGCACGTACATTTATTTTTATATTATTTCTTTTTATTTACTAAATCCCCTACTAGATGCGTCCATTTAGCAAAACGTTCTCCCCGGTGGGAACTGCTTAAGCCCCCTGATGACTTCATCAAGCCGTCTGAAAGCCTTCGACCTGGGCATGCTTTGTCTTGGTTGACTTGGAAATTTGGAAAACCTACTCTCTTTCAATAAACACTAATAATAATAATCAACGCCTATAGGCACGTAAAAGGTCTATTTTTAAATGGTCATTGTACTCATACGTCGATCTTTACCTTCAAATATATGGATAACGTGACACTTTGGGGTACCATGTTACATGACATTTTATGTTCGTCTATATGTCTTCTATCCATACATACCACTTTTATCGTGGGCCGCGATTACGAAAAAAAATCAAAATGGCGGTGGGTCGATATGCCAGCTTCCATACAAAAAAGTTCAAACCCCTTTGCCATCGACACGCTAAGAAGAATACCAATGTAAATCCAGCTTTAGGTAAATTAATCAATAAGTGTCGTGATTTACGGCAGTAAAAAAAAGAGAAAATAAGGTAGGCTTTACTAGAAACGAATAAAAAGCAATTAGAGAGTAGACCATCTCAGAAATGAAACGTAAAATTATTATGACCCAGCTAGTATGCATTTTACCTTTTCTCACTCAAATATTTTCCACCAGCATCCGGCCAAACCCAACCACCGTATATTTCTATCGCTGGAGAGGTCTCGGCATTATTTCGGGTTTATACCGTTTTATAAACGAGATAAAACCTTCGGACGCCGCTATGAAAGAGATTATAATATTATCCTGTGATATGAAATTTTCCACGAACGGTTTTGAAACAGAAAGTGCCATAGGCCATTGGGCTTAAGTTGGAAAGAAACAGTAAGTGTGACAATGAGTGGAAAAAACGAGGTTTCTACGAGGCACTTTATTGTATTCACACAATTTAACGCTAGTGGTAAAAATACCGATGAGAATATAGTACGGAATACAAAGGAGTATTTTAGGGTTAAGTTGCTTTTTTTTACGTAATAAAGTATTTCTGGGAAGTTCATGAAAGTATTTTTCTATGTAAAAATACGGTTTCATCAGCTTAGTCTGTGGAGTAACTGAGTGAATTGTTTTTCTTTACTAGGAGAGGCTTTGCTATATAAGGGCGCGGGTGGTTTCAGATTGTGTAATTTTGGTGAACACTTGGAAGCACGTGTAAGCACAACTTTTGTTACACACACAACTCTTTCACGAGTTGTTGCGTGTAACGAGAGATGGCTCCCTGCGCGCCCTCATATACCATATAATATGTAAGTGCGTCTACACGCATTTGTAATGTTTGGGGCGCGCGAGATAGCGCGTTAGCGGTAGTAAATAAAACGCTAGTCTGAAACCACTCTAATACTACAATGACTTCATGACAAATAATGAAATACAATAAATTAAATCAAAATAAAAATATGTAGACAATTCCCTAAAAAAGTATGAGCCAGGAATAAATTAGGAATTTTTCAGAAGCAGCTCGGAGTCTATAATTATTTGTTGTCCGGTCGATTTTAATATGGGACTAAAACAAAACTGGAATAATTTGACAGTATTATTAAACGTATTAAAGTATTGTTTGATAAATAATAATAAATCTGGAGAGAAATCAAGAGATACCAACAACAATATGCCTTTTGTTGTGCAAAATTATCAGCAGGTTTTCTCAGTCGACTAAGCAATTCTGTAGATACCACCCACCCATTTCGCTCAACAACTCGAATTGATGTGATGGTCAATTTCCAACAGAAACAAACCCATACGTTCCGGTAAACGTCTACAGTAACGAAAACCAATTCCATTTGAAAATGTACCATTTTGAAACGTCAACAGCGTATTGTACAATTTAGCACCTTTATAATAAACTAACTGTGCCCCGTGCCTTCGTTTGCGTGAATTTTGTTAACAATTTCAAGGGTTTTATTTACACGGAACCTAAACTATTTATCTAAATTAAAGCAAATGTTAGACCGTATCACATCAGCTATCTGCCAGCAAAAGTCTCGTCAAAATCGGTCCAACCATTTTGGAGATTAACCGGCACAAACAGACATACAGACATATCGACAAGTAGACAGTTGAAACAAATAATATTATTTCGTTATAGTACTGTACATATTATAGTTACTTTCATAAGCGTTAAGTAAAAATCTGTTGCATTACAAACAGACACGTAAATTGTATTTATTTGTTTGTATAGATACCAATGTGGGAGGAATGTACGTAATATGCAATAACACCAAACTACACAGGCAAACAGAGTAAGCAACGGAGCCATTTTGAATTTTTATTTTTCCTGTGCAAGAATTTTACAGTACACCGGATAGCTACGAGATCCTTTAACGAGGTTGTATGTTGAAAAAATTAAACAATTATCGTTGTATTATATGAGTTTTCATCAAGTATTGTACAAAAAGGGTTATAAATCGGGTTAATAAAATATTTGATGAGGGCTTACCAGTGTAAAGTGGCTATTCTTTTTGCGAATAATAAACTCCTTGTTGAATTTTATGTGGGAATAATCTGTAGATTAATTTTTCATTGGCTAATCAAAAGCCAGTGTGGTAGTAAAAATGTATATTACTACTACGGGTCTTTTTTATACTAAACTAGTGGACGTCACGCGGTTTCACCTACGTAGTTCTCGTTCCCGTGGGAATACAGAAATAAAAGGTAGCTTTTGTCACCCGGTAATAATGTAGCTTCCCAACGATGAAAGAATTTTTCAAATCGGTCTAGTAGTTTTAAAGCTAATTCGTTACATACAAAAATGTAAAAAAAACATTACCCTTTCCTTGCAGTCGGGTAAAAATACAAATCTTTCCTCTTTATAATATTAATATATATATGCTTGCGTTTGGTCGCATCTCGCCTAATGTGATGCTATGATGTAGCCTGTGATATGTGTGCTATGTGGCAGACGCGTTGACCGTCAGCGAGCGAAATAAGTTAATGCAGCTACTTTGACAGATTTGCAATGTAATATTTTATTGTATATCGCCGAAGATCAGTAGCAGATCTTCACCATAATTTAAACGGGACAATTGCGAAATAATATTCTCTAAAAAAGAACTCTCGGAGTCATAACTAGCGAAGATATCGCTGAGCAACGGTGGCCCAGTTGTGGTGCCCCTTTCTTACGAACAGTAAGTCATGAGTTCAAACCTAAGCAGGCGCATTACTTTGTGTAGTTTATTTCTTCACCACTGCTCTCAAAAACGGTGACTGAAAACATCGGGAGGAAACCGGCATGTCCTAGAACCGAAGTTTGATTGATAGACGTCACAAGTCGAAGACTTGTGACGTCTATCAATCCGTACTGGGCCCGTGGTAGATTATGGCCCATTCCCGGTCAAAAAGAGGAGGCCTGTGCGTCCCTGCTTTGGGTACAGTAATAGGCTGAAGGTGATCGCAGAACATACACAAACAAAAAAAACAGACGAATTGATAAGTATAATACTCCTTTTGAAAATAGGTAAAAAACTTTATCTAAATTCTTACAACCATTGTATCATCACCCGTTGACCGTCCGCTAACATTGCTTGAATGTCTTATGATCCACCGTGTGATCATAACGACACTCGGGGGGTTAAAACATCTTTATCACAAAATACTCACTATCGACCTACAAAAAAATACAATACAAACCTCAAGTCCCATTCATCGATAGAACAACATAGTTCCATTCACAACCTACAAAAAACTAACATACGCCACGCCATCGCCTGACGTGTATACAAATAAACCGGTGTTCAGATGTATAAACAGTCCAATGACAATGGTTGGACAGAATGGCCTTTGATTATGAAAGGGGTATGACAGTCATTGAATATTGATTCGTTTCGAACGGGTTGTGTGTACGGTTGCGGCGAATGTGGTTTCGCCTTTTAGATAGAAAATTGTTTATTGGACATTAAACGAGTGGCTGAAATGTAAATGTATATTAGATATAATTATGTGGATTTTTGTTGGATTTGGGAGAATTGATTGTTACGAGAGACGTCGTGTTTTTTTTTAATGTGCTTTAAGTTATAGTATAGAACTAGAATTAAAAAAATACAGTGATTGTTTGTCATATTCTATAACACAACAGCGATTCAATCGAACTAATAAAATATTTTACTTCACATAGTTTTACATGGGGGCTTATTAGACGTCAGGTAAAGGCGCACGGCGTGTTGTTCGCAAGAGATACCGCGGCCTCGACATGAAGGTCTAAGAAGGAACATGGGTGGTTTTTAGTCAGTAGAAGTCTGACACTCCCTTTCGCTCTGCCCAAGAGCGGGAGGGGTTATTTGATGATTTTCCACCCACCATAAAAAAAAGGCGCACGGCTTGGGTTGATTGTTTCCTATGGAAAAAAACCAGCAAGAAACTCCTCGGTTACTTTTAATAAAAAATCTGAAGAGATTTATCAGATACCTATTTCATTCCGTAACACTATTCTCACCACCAGTACACAAAACTCAACCAAATATTGGCAGAACTAGAAACCAATCGCGCTTCACTATCGTCTTGATTGACATTAGACGCACATTATGTGTTCACGTTTATATTATTCTGTTCTATTCGAGATAACAAGTTTACAGTCTCTCGCTATCAATAATAATAGTTGTATTTAATTAATATTATTGTGTCTTTGTGGCAATGAGATAAAGTAGAATTAGGAGAGATGGCCCAGTATTTTCGGGTGTAAGGATTTAGAAATATTCAAAACAGGATTCGAGCATGAGATATTGTTTTGTGTAAGCCAAAATTTTTGTTCGAAAAACTAACCACTAGATTAAACAATTAATTATACCCTTTGGGGTGGGAAATCATCAAATAACCCCTCCCGGTCTTGGGTAGAGCGAAAGGGAGTGTCAGACTTTTACTGACTAAAAACCACCCATGTTCCTTCTTAGCCCTTCAGGGCTAAGAAGGAACATGGGTGGTTTTTATCACATTCATTTAGGACATTCATGTCGAGGCCGCAGTATCTCTTGCGAACAACCCGCAGCCCCGACGGGGACAATAGATACCCTTATTAATTGTTTTTACCTCAACAAGCAAAATAAAATTTCTACGCTACAGTAAATCATATTAAAATATTGTACCAGCGATATAAAACATAGGAACAATAAAAAACTACATACGTAGTGTGAACACTTGAGAGCCACTGTCACGGACGTCCGGCGACGACGGCGGTCAACGCATGACTGCGCTAATTGCGCTACTTTGTGACACCATGTGCATTGTGCTGGCAACACCTCCGCGTGTGTTTCATGTTTTTTTGTAGGTTGGTAATTTTTGTGGCAGTGCTATGGATGTGTATTGTGTTGGACTTTCTGACGTAGATATATTTTAACGTTTGGGATTTATATGTAGAGAATAAATATACAGGAAGGAGAAGAGAGATTTAATAAGTTGTGGGTCACACTTCTTAAAGGACACTGAAAACAATCAAGTAATTTATGGAAAATTAATTGTAGTCTGACTTTGTCTTAATACCACCTTGAGCTCATGCAAGCCTTGAACTTATGGGTTTTTTAACATCAGAACATACATAATTTGTATTCTAAATGAGTTTTTTTTTCTTTAAATTCTTCTTCTTTGATCTCTGTCAACTGATGTTTGCCAGTTGTTACTGGTGGCCCAAAAGTCTGATTACCAATTTTGGATGTGGAGGTCAGATAAGTAGTCGCTCTTTGTAAAATACTGGTATTGTACTGCATCCAGTTAGACTGGAAAATGAGTTGGGAAAAACCTAGGCAGATAATGATACGTTTTTTTTTCCAGGATTTAAATTCGGACTACGAACTTCTTCAGTGTTCAATACTTCGTGTCCCCGCCACATTAACGCGCTCTTGGGAGTAGAAGCCCCTAACAAGCAAAGCAAAGTGCTCGTCACGTCACTTCCAAACTGTAAGCTTATTGCTTTGAACTTTACGATGTGTTTCAAAACACGTTTCTTTTTGTATAGCTTTATTTTTTATCTTCGAAGCATTGAGCGTCACAATTGTTTTGAAAGATTATGTAAATGATTTTTGCCGGGGCGGTTGCTGCAGGTGCTGAAAACCTCAAACGACGCAAATACAACAACTTAATTGGCAGTTATGTGTTTGAGCCGTTTGGGGTTGAAACACTGGGGCCTTGGGGTCCGAGTGCTCACCTAATATTTAAGAAAATTGCCAAGCGGTTGGTCGACTCTTCACGTGACCAGAGGGTTGGCCTATTCTTTGGCCAAATAATCAGCATTGCCATCCAACGTGGGAATGCTGCCAGCCTTCTGGGCACTTTTCCTGTTGACAACGGTGTGGACGAATTTTTTGACGCCCTGTAATTCTTCTCTTTTTGATACTTGTGTATATTTTAATATAATTTTAGTTCTGTAAATTGTAGTTTGTAAATATTGTAAATAAAATACATATTTTTACAAATTGCTATTGAAAATTTTATGCAAATTTTGAAAATACTATGCTTTTATAGTTACTTGTATTCTTGTTTCCCGAGTAACAGAAAAGCGTCGAGGTAACAGGTAAACCTTAGTGGGTCCCAAAGAAATCTCTGAACTGTCGTGAAACTCACAACGAAATTATAAAACCAGAAAAGAAAATTGCAGTTGTAATAAATACATTGATATTGTTTCCGTTTCCTTACAATCATGTTGAAGACGTAAAAGAGAAATTCATCATTATTTTAACAATTGAAATTGTCTTCAAGCAAGCTAACAGTTATATTTGAATACAGAATACTGAATAGTATGCAAAAACCTTTAACCTTTTTTTTTGGCGGGTGGAAAATCATCGAATAACCCCTAGAAGAGCGGGCTCTTGGGCAGAGCGAAAGGGAGTGTCAGACTTCTACTGACTAAAAACCACCCATGTTCCTTCTTAGCCCTTTATGTCGAGGTCGCGGTATCTCTTGAGAACAACCCGCAGCCAAGTTTTCAAAACCTTTAACCTCAAATAATATTTATGAAACTAATAGTCTATTAAACATCTATGCCTACGTGCTCCTCACAAAAGAGGAGAATCTTGGCAACAGACCTCGTTTTTAAACATACAGGCATCGTTGAGCAAACCTGCTACCTCTTACTCGTTCAGTTTCGCTTTCCCAAATATTTGGTTAGTGGATAACTGTTTGTATACAACCTACTAATGTTGTTCAAATATGCTCTAAGTTTCAAGGAACAGAGTAGTTTTTGATAGAGGTATATATGAACTGAGTATTTACTGTGTATAGTTAAGTAGTGATTGCATATTTCTGTGTAGCGTAAAGGTGTTCGGAGAACGACTTTCATGTCTCAGAGGACTTGCTTAAGGCTGTGTTTACACTGCATACTGAAAGTTTTCGAGTTGCCATGGCTGACCTGGAAGTCTCTGAATAGACTCTGGAAGTCCAGACACGGGTAGGTCGAAGCAAGGAAAACCTGTTCAGGTTTCATGGATGGCTCTGCCCTTTTTTTTTTTTTTGGGATGTGGGAAATCATCAAATAACCCTCACGCTCTGGGCAGAGCGAAAGGGAGTGTCAGAATTCTACTGACTAAAAACCACCCATGTTCCTTCTTAGCCCTTCAAGTCGAGGCCGCGGTATCTCTTGCGAACAACCCGCAGCCCCGACGGGCGTCGGCCCTTGCGGGCCCCTTCCGTGTTGCTGACATCCCTTTGAGACGCGCGTGGAACACGAACGCGCCGTCGACACGGCCTGTCATCGTCATAAGACGGACGGACGGCGAGCTAGCCCATCACTCAACGTCCACAGGCCCGCGTCTACGGTGGATGGCTCTGCCCTGGAGTGTGAATGTGGTTTTGCCCCACAAACTATGGGGCACTAGATGTCGCGTCCTACCGACTGGACGCCCAGAAGCTGCTGGAGGCTACTACAAACTCGTCGCGAAATTTTGGGCCAATTCTATTTAAATTGTCATCAACCCGATAAGAAGAAGACAGAAAGTTGCCAACTTGGCAAATACATATCATCATACATGTAATCCCCGAAGGGAACCATGTCAACAACAATGTCCATTAAAGTATACAATAAACTACCCAGATCAATAAAAAACGAAGAGAAAACTTATATATTTTTAAAAAAACTTAGACAATTTTTGGTGAATAAAAGCTACTACTCATTAAATGAATATCTAAGTGATAGACTTATAGAGTCATAATTCTAATAAGTAAGTAGGTACCTACTCAAAATTAAATATTTAATTACTTATTCATTAACACATACATTATCACATATTACACTATTTGATTTATTAATTATTACCAGATCTCCCAAAAGATACCTATTTATATTGTAATTTATATTTTATACCTACTATTACTTTGTCTGACAAATTACCTACGAACTATGTTTTAATTATAATTTACTAGTGCTTCCTCTCTCCTAACTCACTTATTTTGCTGTGCCCGACAGGGTCCATGTGATCTAATTTTAAGTTTACCACCTAAGTACTACATGTGGAATGCAATAAAGTATTGAGTATTGAACTTTTCACTAGTTATGATTACTTAAGCCCCATGTAGTAGGAATCGTACCTATTGACTTGAACCGGGCACAAATCCAGATTCCGTGGCTAATGCCAAGAAACTATTGATGAAAAAACCTAATAACACTGTGTGACCTGAGACTCGATCCAAGGACCTGGTTCTAAGCAGTCGCGCTTGCGATCACGATTTGCGATTATAATAAGAATAACCCAACGCGTAATAAATTATGTAATATTGCTCTAAGTTGTATTCAAATTTAATCACGAATAGGACAAAAGTTCAAGCATGTCTTTAGAAATATCCATTGACTGAATATATTTATTAGAAACGTTAAAATTTAATTTAATTTTTAACCGACTTCAAAAAAGGAGGAGGTTCTATGTTCGTGTGTATGTATTTTTATTTTTTTTTTATGTATGTTACCTGATTTCTCCTCCATTTGTGAACCGATTCTCAAAATCTTTTTTTATTTGAAAGGATATACTCCTGAGGTGGTCCCATTTAAATTTGGTGAAGATCTGATCCTGATCTTCGGAGATATACAATAGAACTCTTCAAAAATAGACGGCAAATCTGTCGTGATTGCTGCAATCGCTTGGATGATTATTGTTTACGCAACATCTTAACTTACCATCACGCCTGTATGCTCTGACGGGGTACGCAGATGTGTACAGGACGCCCAAATTTCGAGAGTTAGGTATGTTAAGTTCCATTTTATTGCGGATAAGCATATTACCGTGACATGTATTGTTAACAATGTAAAATTAATGAATATCAAATATTTGTAAAGGATATTACAACTAAAAATGGAAAAATAAAAAAACTTTTTTGCAAAAAATAAAACCGACTTCAAAAACACAAAAAAGTGAAAAATAACTTTAGCTTCTGAAGTCGGTGACAAAAAAACGGAATAAAACAAACAAAAGTCACCGACTTCAGAAGCTAAAGTTATTTTTCACTTTTTTGTGTTTTTACACTTTAGTTGATGACGTGCCTACGTCATGAACTGAAGTGTAAAAAATTAATTTAATTTCTAAAAAAAGAAACCAATAAGATTTCATTGACTGTCTTTAAACCCTTTCAAATGTTTATTGTAAGTACCAATACTTGGGCCATTACAACTTAAAAGGAACAAAGTAAGGGCTGCTACCGACCCGTCGGGACCGCGGGCTGTTTGAAAGAGATACCGCGACCTCGACACAAAGGGCTAAGAAGGAACATGAGTGGGTTTTAGTCAGTAGAAGTCTGACACTCCCAGAGCGGGGGGAGTCATTTTATGATTTCCCACCCTCCAAAAAAAAAACTGGCCAAGTGCAAGTCGGACTTGCACATGAAGGGTTCCAAACCATTGTAGTAGATATTGAGAGATTTTCCATGTTATTTTAGCACCATAGACTTCTTATAGGTTTTCCTGTAATCTATAATAGTGTTAAACTAATTTCTGTATTTTTTTCAAAATTGTAGGGTCGGTGCTATCGGAGAAATGGGGGGGTGGGGGACAGGCCGACAGACAGACCGACACACGAGTGATCATATAAGGGTTCCATTTTTACCTTTTGAGGTACGGAACCCTGGGTGCTACCGATGTATGTAGCAGTTAGTTCACCTCGATTCTGGTTTATAGAATCTATGTATGTTGATGTATTATGTACATCAATCGTAAGTGACCCTACGCAAAAAATATTGCTAGAATCATTTTTTGTTCTAGACCTTGGAACCTTCTAGTAATGGAGAGAGTTAAGTTCCAAGTTGGAGTTTAAAGTTCCAATTTTTACCGTGTTTTTAAACCCGTTTACTCTACATTGAGTTTTACCGTAAAAAATGATTTTTTACCCCAAAAAATATATTTTTCCCAACAACAATTTTTGCGTGGAGTAACTTAGTTTGATATACAGAATGCTTGGTTGGTTTCGCGAAGGGTCCGCTTACACCCTGTATATTATTTTATTTATTATTTACAAAAAAACAAACTTAACATGTATGTTAAGTTTAACAATTATGATTCGTTGCACAACTAATATAATATAACCTACACCACTTTCCACGGATTAACGGACGGACATCCATTTCACTGTTTTGTTGTACCTAAATACCTATTACTACTTTGTCCATTACGGAACTAAATGAACTACCAACTTAAAACGAACAAAGTGAAAGAAAACGTATACAAAAAGAGAAATAAAATAATAGCAACCATAACACCTTATCGGTATACAAGTTTTAAGTGTATCCTCTATAAAAGGAATCGTAAAGCTTTGGAGAAAGTATTGTGCTTCCACTTTATCGTTCTCAAATCGAATCGAGATGGAAACGGTATCGTTTTAATGTGATTCGACGATTTTCCTGTTTATTACAGTTTTGTGAAGTTTTTCCTTATTGCCGTGAAGGACTGTTGCTAATGTCAGAGTCCGGTTTTGAGAATTATTACATGAAAAAGGTTTTCGTTTCTGTATATTTTTAACCAACGAATGAAAAAGGAAGAGGTTCTTAATTCAGTAGTTTTTTTTTACGTTTGTTACCTCATAACTACGGCATTTATGAACCGATTTGGAAAATCTTTTTTTATCTTAAGGATATACTTTCCAATTGGTTCCGTACTGTGTTTTCTTGTCTTATGATGATATAATGGTCCTTAATAACATTTAGTTACAATGTGAAATTGATTCATGACAGGCTGTTTGTGTCGTATACTACAACAAAAAATGATGACTAAGGTGAACGCGACAAGGTAGAAATTCGAATTTTCTTACGTTTTTTGCAATTTCCCGGTCAGTGTCAATTCGTATGTTAAATAAAATGGGATTCGTGGCAATAACAAATGTTTATTTACTGAGTAATAATGATTAAACTCACCAATAGAACCGTCTCAGTCCATAAAGGTCTCTTGAGTGACTATTTGATGAAAACGGCATTCTTCGAAAACCGTTAGAAAATTCGAATTTCGCGGGCTACCTTGTTGCATCAACCTTAAGGACTTAAACATTATTAGCAAGGTAAACCTCTGATTAACCTTGCAGCGATTACAGGCGTGGTGGTATGTTAGGTGAAAAATGGTTTGAATTTTGTGTGTGACGTTTTTCAATAACAATCTGTTATCGTTTATTATTTTGCGATACAAGAGACTGCTGTAGTTTAAACAACAGATAATTAATATTTAAAACAAAGAATGAACTTGACCATAGTCAGATCACCGCTATTGTTCTGATTTATCGATATTTTACGTGATTCTGAATTCTGAACGAAACCTTTCTGAAATTATGCTGAATTTTAAATCGTTTTATAAAGAGGGAGAGTAGAGGGTATTAAATTGTGTTTAGGTATTTTAGTTCCTACGTTGCCAAAATAAGTAAGTGCACAGTTAATATTTAAGAGTTATTTTATTCCTAAAATTGCTGAAACGTGAGGGTTTCGAGAAATATAGCGAAATATTTTTGAGGACTATTGAAAACAAAATAAAGTCATTTAAAGTTTACTAACAAGATTAGACAGAGGACTGTTTTGTATTGTTTTAAGACAGAAAAAAATATAACTAGTTGATAATCTTGGTCTGAATTTTATAAATTGTCATCTTCCAGCCCACCCACATTACATTTTCTTTTCTTCCCTCGAAAGACGTCACAGCATCATTACTTCTTCCTCTTTCAGATCATCCATTCAACTTTTCTTTGGCCTTCCTCTGAATTTTATTATTAAACGGTTAATATTTCAACATTGATTTCCCAATAAAGAAAGTCTCATTTTTTTCCGGCCAAAGCAATACGGAAGTAAAAAATGAAATAAGCAAGGTTCCTTCCATATTTATGCAAATAAATATTGCTCTCTAACTTGGATCTCATTCTCGATAACTTTTATGGTATCTTTGGGCTTCATAATTTGATCAGAAATTTCTTCCTCATTTATATTCCTTTCGGCTACGGAGTTATAAATAAGTAAGTAGAACTTACATATTTGCGTTAAACAAGTAAATTGGCACATGTGTTCAGATCAGTGGTAATATTAATAAGTTATAAAATGTTGATTTGCGACACTTGAGGGGGGCCTATGTCCCGTCGGGGCTGCGGGTTGTTTGAAAGAGATACCGCGGCTTCGGTGCAAGGGCTAAGAAGGAACATGAGTGGTTTTTAGTAAGTAGAAGTCTGACAAATTTTGATGATTTGTCAGACTTCTACCGCTCTTGGGCAGAGCGGAAGAGGTTATTTGATGATTTCCCACCCCCCCAAAAAAAAAAGGGGGCCCAAGTCCAGCAGTGGACGTCTTTCGGCTGAAATGACGGTGATCTTGATGATAATGATTTTATTAAAACAACCCTGTCCGATCCGCGAGGGTATTATTAGGTTTAGCTATTAGATTCTAATCTTCTTCTTCTAATCGCGTCGACAACTCGAGTTTTGTCCGACCAGTATGTAGCAACCTGGACAGCTTTATCATTTGCTTCATGTCATTTTTTCATGGGCACTTGTAAAACGTCGACAAAAACATTACCTTTTCCTTGCAGTCGGGTAAAAAAGGTGCACAGTTCGGGTTTGTCGTTTCCTATGGAGAAGAACCGACAAGAAACTCCATGGTTACTCTTTTAAAATGATTTGGTTTTACAATATTAATCTATGTTCCAGCATTTGTACTAAGATATTGAACGTGCAATTAGTTGGGCATGAGGGGCAAGAGAAGAGTGTGTCATGTCCTGTGATTTTATTAATGTAATCCTATTTGGATAGCAAGTAAAAAAAATCACCCTGACAAACTTACTTGCATCGAGTTTTTGTAATATTTGGTATCCAAACACAAACATGAACAAAACTCTTATTACAGCAAGATTGACTTAGTTACATATAAACTTCGATAAACAAAATCACTTTTATGTGTAAATTAAACATTCAACTCATTCTAATACCTTGTCCATTTCAATATTCTATTCATAAACAATCTCATCAACCCGCGGCCATATTGTTTTTACATCAACTGTCACTTTCAAAACGCGAGTTCCGTTAATTGCATAGAAACAGAATCATCACGACTAACAGAGTTTGTTTGCAGCTCGGCAGAGTTTTGTTCCGAATATAATGTAACAACGTTTTCCTATAACTAGATCAGATAATGCAATTTGGAAAGGAAGACGAAAACTGGAACTTGTTAAGGCAACTTTGGAAGTCGGATGTGGTTTGTGTTTTAAGAATGTTTTAGTACGCTTCTTCGTTTAGTTACGTTATTGGCTGAGTGAAATTAGTGTCGTAGAGAGTGTTGAGGTTTTGCGCAAAAGTAATTGAAAACGCAATAGTAAATATCGATATCGTGGTAAAATTATAATTACGTAACGTTGAATTCTGATGGATTCAATGCCATCTTACGCTATGATATCTACTTAAATGCAACAAGTAAATGGTTTCAGCAATTAAAATAATGACATAAACAAAATCATGCCACTAATGCAAGATCACCAAAGTTGAATTTCACTATCGACTTGTAAGACCATAGCAAACAAGTTTTATTTAAGTACCTAACCACGAACTATCAGCTTCCACCATTACACGTATCCCTACATAATTATAAGAATTGTTTCACTACAGTATAAAAGACTTCGACTTTGACAAAATTGTAAAGCAAACCGCACAACAACTAATACACGTGTCTCCGAACAACGCTAAACTGATCTTACACACGTACACACACCCACACATACGCACAGACCTAGGTATGCCACATCAACAACTAGCCGCCTCCCATACCAAGTCAATTGCAGTCGACCGTGCCGAGAATCGCAAAGTTCATTATTCCCATTGAAACTGGCATGAAACACCGCACAGTTTACTTTAAACAGTAGTTAGTCTTGGACAGAGTTGGACTCAATTGTTGGCGCCTACGACTTTTCTCTCAGCAATGACGCTGGGAGACGTTAACGAAAATTGCGCAATGAAAAACGTGAGAAAGTTGTATTGAAAAGAATTTTGTTTGAAAGGAACTGCAGTTGGAATGTGGAAGGTGTTACTGTTGAGAATTGTTATGTGATTGTCGGGATCCTTGAGAGTATCTGTTAGATGGTTATTGGTTTGACTACATAATATTACTTGTGAATCTATCCATTTTCTTATTTTATTTAGCCGCATTGCTGGACAACAGACTGACAGTCTCCCGTAGTTCCCAATAACAGCCTAAAGTTTTGATTTGCGCCCGGTTAATGACATAAGGCGTCTATTATATTTCGCCAGTTATTTTTAGGTGCTGTGACTTAAACAAAACTCGCAAATTATGAGTGTTCTATAGATACACCTCTGCCTAAGGTACTGTATGTGAGAAGTTCTGTTAACTTCATTAAGACGTTTTATTGGCAAGAGGTAGCTGGCGTGATGACAACAATGTTCAGTGTTTGTATCTATTTTTTTTAGAAAGTAACGCACGAAGTAAATTCCTAGTTTAGAAGCTTTATCTTAGAATAATTTAAGCGGGTCAAGTAATTTCTTAAGTAGTTGAGGACATGGGTCTAACTCAAGTTATTTTAGAGTTTAAGCCTAAGCTTAAATTAAGTCCCTACAACTAAGTCTGTTTGAATTAATTTGTGTCAAATGGGCACATTAGGGAAAGCGGCGTTTTAAAACGAATTAAATCTTGAGTTTCTAATTAACCACTCCATTTGAATTAAATACAAAAAAGTAACCTTTCAACGTAATAAAATATTTAAAGTCCTCGTCGGGTTATGTCACTAATTTGTTCGAAAAAACTGGAAAAGTTTTTTATCAACGTGACCATGCGTTCGGGTTCATCGAACACGACTGCTGCTTGATGGTGGAATCTGCTAGCAGTGGCGTAGAATTTCACTAATTTAAGTGTCAACTGCCACCAGTTGAAACTAGGGTTGGAGCAAATACAACTAAATCAGGTGCCACCAGTGGTGACAGATCGGTGGGAGCAGTTTGGAATAAACCTGGTTCGCCGCCCGAAGAAGTGGTGAGCGCCACTCGTCCGTAAGGACGAGTGGAGTCTTGTGATAACCGCCTAAGGCCCGAATTACACATAAAACGCGTAAAGTGAAGGCGCGGTGTAGGCATCTTGCCGCTTTAAAACGTTTCAATACAAAATATAGGTAGGCGACACGATGTCAATTATACTCAAGCGGCGTGGCGCTGGCACGTCATTTCGTCGCATATTCCGCATTGCGAGCAGTCCGCCGCGCCTTCACCTTACGCCACTTCTGTGTAATTCGCGCCTAAGAGTTAGAGATGGACTCATCCGCGCTATCATCCCCTCGAAACCTAATTTTAAAATTCTAGAAAGGATGAATCTAAAGAAACCACTCCCTTGAGTTGCAATACTAACAAGAAATTCTAGGAAATAATCCTTCGCAATATTCCACGATTCCTCCTCGTTCCTGATGCTTCTCATATGCACTTGCCGTAGGGAATTAAATTAAACTATTTGGCGGAAAAACTTATTTAGTGATTCGAGGTAAAAGCGGGCTTAAGATGGCTCTCACATTATAGCTTGTTTGTTCCTATTATTAATACATCACCCAAAGCAGCTATCATTTTTCTCAGTAATAATAAAATAATACACAAAGAAAACCATCTTCTGCGTAGCTTTTTCTCAAGAAAACAATAGTCAGTATTTTTTTAACGATACTACAATTGCCAAACAAACCTTGAGACATAACAATAACGAAGAACAAAAAACGAAAAAAGTGTAACCGTACCCAAGCCTACAGTTTTAACAGACTAAAATAATATTAACTGTACTTGTTGTGTAACAATACAATTTGTATGTTAACTGCTAGATACGTTTTCCAAGAAAGTTGTTAAAGCGAAGTGAGCCGTATTTAATGTGAAATAGGACACAACAAGGGAACTATTGCTTTCACACACTTGTGTGTAGGGTGACCTAGGGTTTTTGGTTTATGAGATTATACTTTTTGGTTAAAAATGTTGTTTGTATTTGATAAAATCCGAGCCACGTCGAATGGTAAGTCACGTTTTAAAGGAATATCGTCTTTTATCAATATTCCAATTTATGGTAATACAAGTATAAATAATAGCAGTGTTTGTTCACTTATCTTATCTCTACGTAATTTGTGTTAAAGATAACAAAAGATCTATATATATATAATCTGGGGGCCCGGCAGTGCCCCCGCCAAGTCAAGCAATAAAGCGACACGGCCGTAGTATCCTTTTCTCGAAACAGTTCAGGCCATTTTCGACCTCCTATAACTTTGTTGTGGATAAAACTAGAAGCCTGAGTCAATCTTTTATTAAAAACATCAAATATTTTTAATATTGATATGGTCACTCTAATAGACTGAATAAATTAACTGACTTGGTATTACATGGATTTCACTACTTTTTACGGTAGAAGAAAAGAGTTGCGCGACTTGGCTTTTTTACAAGTTTTGTTTTTAGTGTGATTATGTATACAATACATATATGTATTAAAATAAAGACGCATTAAAAAAACGAACGGTGATATAAACGTAGTCTATAGGTCTTCGACCAAAGAGGTCTATTTCAACGTTATCTAAGAGCTTAACGCTTTTCTTTCTTTTCTGGGTTAAAAATGAACCATCGAATTATTCTACATACAAGACGTTGTCTGTCTTCGAGAATATACTGTCGTAAAGGTGAATCTACGATATGAAGAGTGTCCATGGTCTACGGTTTGAAATGGGCAACCACTTAGACTTCATAAGATAAAATGCCTCGTGACTGTTGTTTCGTTTTCTTTGTTTTTTCTGATATTCAAAAGTGCCTGTTATCATCATCTATCTGGTCTATTCTCAACTATGTTGGGGTCGGCTTGCAGTCTAACCGGATGCAGCTATATACCAGTATTTTACATATCGCTTATCTGACCTCCACAACCCAGTTAATACTAGGTAAGACTGGTTATCAGACTTTCAGGTCACAGACTACCTGTAACGACTGCCAAAGATCTAGATATGGCAACCGGGGCCAACAGCTTAACGTGCTTTCCGAGGCACGGAGGAAACTCGGTATATAATGGGCGGTCACCCATCCACAGACCAACTTAGTCAAGCCCGGTTTAACCTAAAGATCGAGCCAAGTGGCAGGTATTATTAAACCACGAGCTCCTGCTACGAGTGACTGTAACGGTTTAATTAAAATAAATGCTTTGAGTTTGAGTTTGATGGTATACTAAAACAAACCATCTAAACCAAGTCTACAAACGTAGATCATCTACGACAAAGTCTACAATCGTAGATCATCTACGACAAATTCTACAAGCGTAGATCATCTACGACAAAGTCTACAAGCGTAGATCATCTACGACAAAGTCTACAAGCGTAGATAATCTACGACAAAGTCTACAAGCGTAGATCATCTACGACAAAGTCTACAAGCGTAGATTATCTACGACAAAGTCTACAAGCGTAGACCATCTACGACACAGTCTACAAACGTAATCTAACTTCTTTTATTCCATTTTCTAACTCCAAACTTGGTCCTCCTACATACAGACAATAATACAATTACCTCTCGCAAACTAAGTTGCAAGTTAAATGCTCAAAGGCGGCAGATGGTAACTTGATGCGCGATACGTTTCACTTAATTCGCCCAAGTTCGGAGTGTTGCTGGATAATACTGGATATTGCGTTTTTTCTTGATGGTGCGAGTTTCATTGCGATGGTATTAGGTTTTTAAGTGTAAAATTTCAGATCAAATTTACTTAGGATGTACGTACACTCTGTATTGGAAAAGGATTTGGCGTTATATACGAAAAAAAATGATTAAGAGAATGTGGATATTAAATTATCATCATCATCTGCTTAGACTTTTGCCAACTATCTGGGGTCGGCATCAGTCTATCTGGATCCAGCTGGATACCAGTATTTTACATGGAGCGGATGCCTATATGACCTCCACAACCCAGTTAGCACTGGGTAATACAATATGTACCTCTTGATAAAACTGGTTGACAGACTTTCAGATCAAACTACCAGTAACGACTATCAAAGATCTTCAAATGATAGCCGGGATCTACGGATTGACCTGCCTTTGGAGGCATGGAGGAAATTCGGAGTAATGGGTCGTCACCCATCCACGGACCAATTTAGGCAAGCGTGGCATCACGTTTATCAACAATACTGATATATTTCCATGACTAATTCTTCTGAAATAGGTACACGTGTTTTTTTTTACGATTAAGTATTTTTTCTCATTCCACGTACTATTTATGAAATTAATCCAACACGCCATTAAGTCTAGTTTATTTCATTCAGCTAGGTAGGTATAAACATTTTTCCACCACCCACAAATGCTGAGATCTAAATATCTAGATGTTCTCAAAATTGGCATGACCGGCTAACACACATTTTGTAATAATAAAATGGGTAATATTTAGCTTCACCGTAACGTAGGGTAGAAACGTCATTTTGACGTATATTTGAGGTGCAAGCTTCAGAGTAACCCGCGAAATTCAAATTTTCGTACGTTTGAGCCATAAAAAACCCATGATGTGACATAGACAGCCACTTAATATAGTCAGCCTATAATAATATCTATTACTGGGTCAAAGACCACCCTTCTAGAAGAGAAGGTTGTAATCGCAGGCACAGTGAGTGTCGGCAGACAGATGTCCCAAGTATTCGATTCCTTAGTTTAAGGCAAGGCATACCAATTTCTTCCCTAGCGTTGCTAATCGTGTGCGTTCGGTAAGGCAAATGAATGAGAACAAGCCATCTGCGATGGGCAAGTTTATGCTGGTGGCCGAGTTGAATAGATTTCCAGAATAAAGTTTAGACTACTTAGCATCGTTCTGCCCATACCACTTGGGGTCAGCGCAACAAATATATTTCTCCTCTATATCCTGTCATGAAAGAAAGAAAGAAAGAAAATATATTTATTTGGCACATAGGTACCACAAGTACACACAATAAAAAAAAATATAAAAAAACAAAAACTAAACAGGGACAAAAAGAGATAATATCATGCTATAATTTACTGCTTTTTTTTCATATCATACCTGCAATCTATTCATCATTTTCTTGGTCTTCCTCTCCAACAAGTTTAAGCTACCACCAATGTTATTACATTCAGCTGAGCAAATTCTAAAATCTTTTTACAATAGCCATTCCTCAAAAAAATCGCAGACAAACCCGCGCCATAATCTTAAACAAATTACTCTCAATATATACTTTTATACTAATCTGTTTTATGACCAACATTCTTCCGGAATATATTCTAAATGATCGTTTTTACGAACTGTCTGCAGACTTAAGGTCGGGTCTATGTCAATTGTAAATCGCTGTTGGCAAGCCACCAAGAACAAATGTGTGGTATGGAATAATTTTGTTACGATTATTAAGCGATTGAGTAAGAGGGAAGTGTTCGCTTATTAATTTAACGTTGACGTGAGATTCGTCTTTACGAATTTAAGAATTTGTGGGACCGATTTTCTTGGGATTATAGGTAGCTTAATTAGGACACAACTTTTAAATCTTTCAAAAACTACAGTTTCGTCAAAATTGGTACAATCACACATTTATAATATTCCGTCTGCGACCTTTTAGGGTTAGGCCGAGGTGTACCAAATACAGTCACATCTCGCCAGTTATATGTATAAGTCCTACATAATAGGAGGCGAGCCTATTTCCATCAACTGGGCTCATATCCAGACTTCATAGCCGCTACTGAGAAATTCCTTATAGCAAAACCAACGCACTGGTTTTTTATTCAATTAGTACAATCATGGAATAAAAAGGTCAAAAAACTAGTCATGGTTGTATAGTCCAACGTAATGATAAAATACCTTTTTCTTGAAATTAAACTGAATGTCAAGTACGTATTTAGTCTTACTTCTAAATTAATTAGTGAATGCATCTCTTAAATTCCAAAATTCATTCATTTACACAACTCTTAGCGCAATTCACTGGGTCTCTAGAAGCATGAAATGTTCTACAAGAGTACCTTCAATAATGAAGGTAAGAGCACTAAGGAAAAAATTTAGAAAATTCAGGATTAATAAATAGAAGACGAAAGTGTGTGTAGAAACTCATTTTATCCGACAGAAAATTCTTCTACACGGATTTAAAATTAACTAGGTACGCTCAATCTATAGAAATATTTTAAACTCGATACATATAAATAAAATGGAAGTGTCAGTTTGTAATGTCAAAATAACAGTTTTTCACTGAATGCATATGAAAGTATATACGGTGCTTATAACAAAAACAATTGTTTTGCTGTCTAACTCTCTGTTTGTTCCTGACCTTTTTCTCGCAGATAGCTGATGTTAAAAGGAGTAAATTTGGCGTGCTGCTTTAATTTAAAAAAAAAATCTTAAGAGTCCGTGCAAAAAACATAAACCTTTGAAATTGTTAGCAAAATCAAATAGGGTCAATTATGTAATAATTAAAAAAATATTTTCACGCAATCGAAAGTTCCGGGCAACAGCCACTTTTTCACACATTGTATATCCTAAGATACAAGTCAACGTTCTCATCGCATTTGACAGTATCTCGTAACAGATAGGAACACAAAAGAAATGACAGTCGATTATAGAGATGATTGTTTGGCACGTAATGCCTGTTCTGTGGCATCGGGTGTTACTGCCAAATTCACGAGTGGCGCTAAATCTCTCATCGCCGATATTAGCGATTCATATCGTATTTTATTGAAAGACGTTTGGAGACTGTTTGGTATACAGGGCGACACATCGAGCTACACATATTGACCACCCATTATATTCTGAATTTCCTTCTTGCGTCGGAAAGCACGTAAAACCGTTGGACCCAGCTGTCATTAGTAGACCATTGACAGGCGTTACAGATAGTCAGTAAGACAGTCTGAAAACCAGTCTTACAAAGTGGAGTCGTATTACCACGTTCAGGATTGTGGAGGTCAGATAGGCAGGCGCTCCATGTAAAATACTGGTATTCAGCTGCGCCCGGTTAAACTGGATGCCGATCCCGGAACAAGGTTATTCAGATGATGATGCACGCTGCTGAAGTGCCAAGATTGCACGAAAAGGAGAAGATATTCAAATCACCTGATATGTCAAAAATAGGCAATAAAAGTACGTATCAAATAGCCATAAATAAACCGAACTAAAAATAGACCTCCCATTTATATCGACGTGACGAAACGGATGAATTGTACGCAGGTGAGTGTAGGAAGTGCTTCGTGCCAGCTCTGAATACTGGCTGAGTCACTGGCACACCTGATAGGTGCAAAGGTCGTAATGATAGATAGGGCTGGCTTTGATAATAGTGTTTGGCAGACAGGATTATAAGTAAAGAATTTATGACTCAAATATAATTGGGAATATGTGGGTGAACTTTAAGTTCATTTTTAACCGACTTCCGAAAAGGAAGAGGTTATCAATTCGTCTGTATGTTTTTTTTTTGTGTGTTTGTTATCGCATAAATCTCCGTCATTAATGAACCGATTTTCAAAATTCTTCTTGTTATCTAACCCTTCCGGGTTTTTTCTTCTTTTCTTCTCTTCTACTTTAAATTAATAATAATTAATTAATAAAAAAAAAATTAATATTAATAAAATATTTTTTACTAGCTTGTGCCAGCGGCTTCGCCCGCTACAACTCGAAAATTATCCCACGGGAAGATAAAATCGGGATAAAAACTATCCTATGTGTTAATCCAGGGTATAACCTATCTACATACCAAATTTCAACCAAATCGGTCCAGCCGTTTATGCGTGAAAGAGTAACAAACATCCACACATCCATTCTCACAAACTTTCACATTTATAATATTAGTAGGATTAGTAGGATTTTTTTATTTATTTATTAATTAATTCTTTTAATTATTATTATTATTTAAACAACTTTGCCCTATAGTATAATTTTTTCCTGCATCATGGCTGCGTTTCCAAACATTTAAACTCGCATCCACAAACACCCAGACCCGGAATAACTATTTGTAAGCCATACAAGTATTTGTTCCGTGCCCGATCGAACTCGCGACACGCAGTGCAGCAGTCAATCGGTCAGAAGTGGTTGTAGGTTTTCAATTCAGTGGTTTTTTTTAAATAAACCGATTTCCTAATTTTTTCCGATTAGTCCCATAGAAATTTAATCAAAATCGTTTCAGTTGTTTGTTTTTTTTACTAGGCCTATGTTGACATAAAGGTCCTTAATAACTTCTAGTTCTAATATAAAATTGTTCATAACGTGAGACATAGGAAACCATGTGAATGTGGCTACAAGTCATTAACCCTAACATCATTGCTTTTAATCATAATAAAGACCAATTTCAAACTGTAGAAGCGCTTTCTACCTAGAACGCCAGAAAACGTTCGCGAAAATCACCCAATGAGCGAACGAGATGTGATAAGCGCTAAGTACTTCCCATTAGCTGAAGATAGCTAAAGCTTAAGGTCCCTGCCACACGTTTCACAGCTGACTATGAGACGACATATAAAATTTTGGTAGTTGCCCCACCTATTAAGGAACGCGGTATAACACAATTTGCTATAGAAAAAGGTGTTAAGGTCGGAATACCTTCAAAAAGATAATTAGGGAAAACAAGGTAAAGTTCTTCATCCCCCATAAAAATCATCCGCCCAGACGGGTGTTATGTCCGGTGGACTATTGTTCGATAGTTATTATCGGGTTTTTGGTCTCAGGTTGGGGATAACTTTATCTGCGCAGTATTGAGGAAATTTCTTTATTTTTATCATAGATGGCGATGTAGTACTTTTTGTACCATGTTGCTGTTGTACTACTTTGGGAGGTATGAGGAACAGGGTGTAAAGTTCCTCATCCCCCATAGAAAAGAAAGGATCCTCCGACCAGACGGGTGTTGTGTCTGGTGGGCTAACTGGCCAACATATATAAGTCGGGATTTTTTATATAGGCTAATGTCGCTGATTAAGTTGATAGCGCGATGTAGGATTTGCCAAATTAGTTCGCATGTGTTGCGATAGATGTCGCTGTCGCCACATCACTCACCTCCGAGACCGGAGGTCGATAGGAGGCTGTCTTGATGCTTGCCAGGCCAGTGGAAGGTTCCAGTGAGTCGGAACCGAATGCCTCTTAGTTCTCGGTGAGTCGCCACACTACGTTGCTGTAGTACTTTAATAAGTATATGTGTTTCGTATCAAAAATTAGCTCCTACAAATCACTACATAGTATAAAACAAAGTCGCTTTCTCTGTCCCTATATCCCTATGTATGCTTAAATCTTTAACACTACGCAACGGATTTTGAAGCGGTTTTTTTTTTTATAGATAGAGTGATTCAAGAGGAAGGTTTTAGTATATAATTTGACCGACATCCACGCGGGTGAAGCCGCGGGCATCAGCTAGTATAATCTAAAAAAACACTCGTAGACAAACCATAATATTGGAAAATAAATACAATAAATCTCACCTCTCGACTGGAAAAGTTGCAACTGGTTTTCTATTCTCACGTCCACAGCTATTTTCACTTCACTATGGCCGCGCACCTGAAAAATAATAAAATTAGTAAATTTATGACATCACGGTAGTAATCCCCACAATGATAGACAGAGGTGGGTATTACTCGCAAGTTATGTGATTCTAACATTGATATAAAAACTAAAGATACGGTCGTCCGAACATTTGCTCGACGCGTTCGCCATACAGAGAATCGGTGTAGTCTGCTCGTTAATGTAACCTTGTATAAGCGGCGTGGTATTTTCGAGGTATAAAGAACATA
Organism: Diarsia brunnea; assembly: GCA_949774965.1. NCBI lineage: Eukaryota > Metazoa > Arthropoda > Insecta > Lepidoptera > Noctuidae > Diarsia > Diarsia brunnea. Next base: position 17,199,374 of record OX459011.1, read on the forward strand.
AATAAAGGTTTTAATAAAATTTACGACCGCACCCGAAGCTAGCCGATCGTGGACTATTTCACTTCGGCTTAGGAAAGACCATAATTTGGGACCACGTTCGAGGCGTCATTTTAACATGCCGTCCGCCCAGTCCTTACGCAGTAATATATAAGTCAATGGATTCTAATAACTGTTTAAATAGATATAGAGAGTGCCCAGGTACTCAGAATTAAATTGTAAAAATAAATTCTTTGTAAAACTAATGTATTGTTATTTTAAGTGTATTTCCCTATCTTTAATTAGTACCTACGAAGCTAAATATTATTTTGATGAAATGATGATAATATGGCCGTAAGTGATAAACATCCAGAAGTCCAAACTCATGGCTTGCCAACGACCAATGGAGCGCCGCAGTATACTAGGTGTTAAATTAACGGATCCTGTTCGAAACACAATGCTGAGTTCCGAAACAAAAATAGCTGACGTGGCCCAAAAGGCTGCTCAACTCAAATGGGACTGGACAGGACATGTCTGCCGCCAACTGTGGGCCAAAATAGCAGGAAACTGGTGTGACACAGTGAGACGGGGTCGCGGCAGGCCACGAAGGAGATAGCAGTATGAACTAGATCGGTTTCGTCAAAACTGGAAGGAGGACGCGCGGGTTCGCAAAATGTGGAAAGAGTGGATGGAGGGAGGCCTTTGCCCTGGAGTGGGACAGAGCAGGCTAGCAAAAAAAAAAAAGTTATAAATGATAATAATGACAAAAAAAATACTACTCTTATGGTCAGGTCAGGATATCACATTTTTGAATTTTTGATTCTTTGGCTATAAAATGATGTCTAGTTCTAAATTATCACCTGAATGATTACTTACTTAACACAGTATGTATTATAATTTAAATTAAACATGGCCTTTCAGCATAGATATATTTAGTAATATCCTTTTGTAAACGAGCGTAATTCTCTAAAGACTAGTACTTAATGCTGAATATAAATTAAAGCTTTGAATTTAGAGCTTGAATTATAGAAGTGATTAAGATGTAAGAACACTTATGTATAGAATATTAATAAGAAGTGACTTTTAGAAACAATAGTAACACAGACCCTAAGCACGTCGATTTTAAAATTAAAAGTAGGTACGGTCACCAACAGAAGTAGCTTAACATTTCGGAATTTTAATTATTTGATGTACAGGACTCTAGCTGTTATTTTTAATGTTTCAGAAGATCATTCTTTTAATTATTCCTTACTCTTCAATAACTTGTTAATAACGAGAAATACCTAACTAGTTTTCATTAAAAAATCTGCTTTGAAACATTAAGTAGTGTTAAGCTACTTTTGTTGCTGACCGTACACGATTCACGATAGTGGTTGGTGAGAATTGTAAAGATTAGTCGAAAATTTTAATTTAGATCCTAGATGTTCTTTGATGGGGGGGGGAAATCATCAAATTACCCCTCCCGCTCTTGGGCAGAGCGGTAGGGAGTGTCAGACTTCTACTGACTAAAATCCACCCATGTTCCTTCTTAGCCCTTCGTGTCGAGGTTCCGGTATCTCTTTCGAACAACCCGCAGTCCCGACGGGACTCTTATACCCTCCAATCCTCCATATTCATACCTTACGACATTTTCCTCATTCCATAGCATCACGTGTCCATACCACGATAACCGATTACAACACCACTTCACAGTCACCACTTTCAGACTTCAGAATCTACGTATGACGTATATTGTAGACAAAATTAAACTTCAATTTACCTTTTTGGAATATTTGTGTCTCCCATTTTGTCACCAGACGCCATTAGTTCATTTTCAGTATAAATTGAAGCTTACGCGCTTACCGCAATGGCTCTGAGCAGGGATGACAAAAATGGCAGCTTTTGTAGAATCATAATTGGATAATAATATTATGAATTACCTACGTTTCAATTCGTAAAATGGTCACGAATTGACAATTCATAATGTTACTGCGTCTGTTACCATTTAAAGAATTTTAATGTAATTCATATTATGATTCTGCTAAAAGCACAGGTTTACTTCAATATATTACTAGTTTCATAGTTGTTAGATTTTATTATCACCATCATCGTATTCCAGCACTTGTCTCATTTTATTTGGTGTTACGCTGACAGTGACACGTATTGATGGATTTTATTAAAAGAGTCACAAATGACTGCCTGGAACAACGTGGTTTCCGAGGCACGAAGGTTACTTGGTGTGTGCTGTGTGTCCACCCATCTGTATACCAACCTAGTCTAGTGCGGTTTTACCTGAAGATTTATCCTATTATCTTGCCACGAGCTCTTCAAGCATGGACTAAAGTAATGTCAAAGTAACAGACGAGCTTGTTCAGGATTCTCAAAGTTGTGTTTATTTTCCCTGAATCTTACGTATTTCTTCACAATAAGCTTCATATTGCCTTTAAGATTCTGTTCCCATACATTTGGCGTTCAAACGTTTCCCTTTATGTAAATAACACAATTAATCTTCCCTTTTGAGTCAAAGTTTCGTAAATTAATTAATGTATGGCAGCTAATAGGTAAACGATGTCGGTTTAGATAGATTAGCGAGAATTACTTAATGCGTGTTGTACTTAGGTGACTTTGAACTTGGGAAGTTCTGGAGAAGGACCATTAGGCACCGCCAAATACCATGAGACGATGAAAATAAGGGAGTTGATCGAATTAAGTATGAAATGTAATGTAAGCACTCTTAGAAGAAAATTGTAGTGATCTTGTACTTTTAGGTCAATATTTAACAAAAAGTGTTATTAAAAAGGTTGGTGTCATATGAAGTGCGTCCGAATGCGACATACGAATTTGAACCTTGTATGATGTAGGTAACTATTTCTGTTAGCATTGGCATAAAAATTATAATTACAGAAGTCAGTAGGTAAATTGTTTACAAAGATAATTAGATAGATATCAAGAATTTTAAAAATAAAAAATATCCATGTCACTCAATTTTTTTTTATAATTTTGTAATCGACATATTATTTACGTTTCGTTAACTCACCGCGCGCTCTAGACCTAGAGCCTTTGGAGCAGGTCCAGTCAATGAAATAATGAGTTAGTTGGAGTGTTATCAGTTACCCGTCAGTCAGGTGTTCGAGATGTCAAAAATGTGTTGAAAATGTCAGTGAGGTTCATCTTATCTAATTCTACTTAAAATAACTTGTGTTTAATTACTAACGATTAAGTAATTTTTGTAGAAAATGTTTATAAAACTTAGCTTTGAAGGTCTTATCCAAAGTGGGACAAAACATTTTGCGATAAAGAGTGAAGTTTGAATAGAGGCACTTTTACAACTAGGTACTTAGATATATTTTTGACGCCACAAGTTATACATTTTCAATTATGCACCTCGGTTATTTTTCATAATAAAAAAAAAAACTATAAGTTTTGCAATTGAGAAAGACATTAACTTATTCTCTAAATTTGTCACAGCATATTGATGTATCCTATGACCATCGGAGGGTGTGTCTATACAAATTCCTCCACGAACTATTCAATCCATTTTGCGCAAAAGTGTTCTACGTTTCTGTGCAGACGAGTGCCAGTTGCATGTTCTAACCTTTATAGTCATAAAATATAGCCATTATGACTGCGAAAAATACGGACATTGAAACCGCACATTTTATAGCATTTCCCATACGATAAACGACGCTATAAATGTTCACCAAGTCCAAAGTTTATATACGTAGAAACATTACAATTTACTGCGACACACTTAGCAGTTTCACGTTTAAGTGTTCAGTAATTACTGTTATTAATTATAGTTATTGTATTAGTAATATAAGTTGGTATTTTGGTACTTACTATGTTTGAAATGTTTGAGTTCTATACATACAATGTTGTTTTGGTTAAAGTGTTGTATGGTGTGAATAGAAATTGTTGTTAGATTGATGGCAGATTTCCTTGTTTCTCAATTACGGCAATTATGAATTTGGTTTGCCTTTACAATGGTTTGGTTTCATAAATCACATTTGGATGGCGAGTTAAAGAAAGCAGAATATTTTTTAATTAATTGTATCTATTTCAAAACATCAATTTGAAATGGCAACTATAATAATTATTAGCTGCATCCGGTTAAACTGAAAGCTGATTCCAACATAGCTAGGACAAGACTGGGAAGACGTGATGGCGACGATAATGAGATGATGTAAAAGGTGCATAAAGCTTTTCTTAGGTACCTCTACAAACATGTGTTTGGATACTAACCTTATATGTATCCTACTAAATTCCTTTTAGGATGTTTAAATTTTAATTCTCTTCGAGTTAGGCGGTCTATTGACCAAATAACAATGGCGTATAAAATTATACAAGGTCATACCGACGCCTCAGATTTACATGCGGAGCTGTGTCAATTATTTGTTCCAAATAATTATAATCGCTCTAGAAAGCATAAATTGTTTAATGTCCCATTTTGTCGCACTGTAGCTCGGTCCACCTCCCCTATACCGCGTATGCTAACGATGCTCAACGCGCTCGTGGAGACCAACCGTGGATTGGATTTGTTTGCTGATGAATGGAAGACGATACTGTTAGAATGTTTGTGGTTCTGCGAGAAGACCGAGTAAAAGAATTACTTAATTTAGTTTAGATGGCTTAAGCTGTACTAAATGTAATAATAATAAATAAATGTATTGTTTTCACATTGCTACTGAAAGTTTTGTTTGACCCTGTTGAAATAAGTTGTAGATGGCTGGATTTTGTTTAATTTTACTTTATTCTGTATTTTTTTGTAATAATTTTGACGTCACGGTTGGCGCAGTGGCTAAGCGATTGGACTGCTGCGCAGCGTGTCGTGGGTTCGATCCCCGCACGGAACAAATATTTGTATGGCCTGCAGATAGTTGTTTCGGGTCTGGGTATTTGTGTATGTGACTTTATATGTTTGTAAACGCACTCACGATACAGGAGAAATAGCCCTAATCCTAGTGTGGGGCAACGTTTTTTTAAAGAAAAAAAAAATGACGCATGATTATATTAAATAAGGTAGCAAAACAACCCCAACCCAATTATTTTTAATTAATAATAATAATATAATAATAACATTTATTTCTATATATTTAATTACTTACTCAACGCATGTATAGCATACATTTTGAGACACAATAACCATTTATTTTTTGTGAAACGCTTTGAAAGATATAGTTTCTTTCGTGAAAATCATTCGTTGGCGTCTACAGGACAATACAAAATATTTCAGCTATTTCCACTCATAAACAAGAATATCAAGAACAGTTGTGTTGAATCATCTGCCCGTTGTCTAACCACCTTGACCTACTAATATTACATTCTTTCCGTTACGTCACGTAGTTTTAGTAGTTTTTGAGAGGTGAAGAGAATACTTTAGTGTCAGTTTATTAGTACTTTATTTAAAACTGACAAAAGCTTGTCTGTTTCTTTGCCCGCATCATCATCAGCTTAGCTTTTTCTGAACTATGATGTGGTCGGCACCAAATCTATCTGGATGCAGCCAAATAACCTTTTACATAATATCAACATAAATCGTTCCAACTTAATGGTAGGAAAAGTCGATAATCAGACAGACGGAGTCACAATCACATTGTTTATAGTACCTATACACTCGAGAATATGGAATCACTCTGATATTATTATAATCTCACGACTTTAATATGATTTAAGTTGCCTATAATCCCCCAAAAGGCAAAGGTGTAAGTACCTAAAAGTACGCCCACATTTCGCCAGTTATGTTTAAGGTGAATGCTCCAACTAGCCCGCGAAATTCAAATTTTCTTACGTTTTTGGCTTGTATTGATGATTTTGATGATTATATTTCTGTAACTACATACGTCTTACAGCCGCAATTTATATTTTAATCAACATACAAACTAGCACTGGCCTGCAAATTGTAAAAAACGTAAGAATATTTGAATTTCGCGGGGTGGTTGGAGCATTCACCTTAAGTCCCATGTATTCCATCAACTGGGTACACACATTCAGACTAGTTTTTATTTAATGAAATAAATTATTACAGGGAGGAACTGTTATGAGGTGATCAGATACCCTAAACAAGTGACAATAGATTGCGTATTACATAGAGTTTCGAACCTTTCACCTTTTTCCTGAAACTGCAGACCCAGACTGACGTTATAAACATTTTAACTAAAAGCAACTTTGATTAATCTTAATCTAAAACATAAACATTGCTATATTTTCAGCATTAAGGAATAATCAATACAGAAAAGATATAGCTCATGTTAGCAGCAATAACTTTACTATTAAGTAATATTAAATTCCTTATGCAAAGTCACTAGTGCTTTTCAGCAAAAGAAACATTCTATAGTAGGAGATTAAAACTTAGTAAATTCTAGAAACAAGATGAAGTTTTATATCGAAGCGAAACAGTTAAAACATACGTGTTAGTTAAATATATCGAAATAAAGTGTTAGAAAGAACAATCTTAAAATAGAATGTCGCGCCTGGGCACTCTCCAATTTCACACACAGCAACAAAAAAACAAAACTTGTCACACGAAATAATCGCCACTAATCGTCACGCTGTCACTAGCACTTAATATTAACGATAATCAACACTAATTTACTAAAAGATCTACACAAATTTATGTACGCACAAACCAATTTTAAATTAAAAAATAATAAATTTAATAAAAACTTTTTGACAGATCAACAATTTCGGCGGGAAATATTTTCGCTAATCTGTCATTGCATTTCTTTTTTAATAATGCAATCTCTATAATGGAAACTTACTGTAGTGCGCGCGCCTAACGCAAAGATACTGCTTCTATTCAGCCCATCGCGTTTCGTTCGCTAAATTCTAAAAAAAGATGGGACACTCATTCGTGTTGAGTGCGAGAGTACATATCGGGACGACATTGTGGTTTTTTTTTAATGTTTGGTGTCAGTACGTCTAGTTTCGTTTTAAAATGTTGACTCTTATGTCATTGTAAATAGGTTATTGGTGCAATTAGATATTTGTAAACATGTCGAAATTTTTTTAAATGTGTTTTTTTTTTAATGTAGTAAAGCAAGCTTTGTAATGCATGTGTTAAATAAGGTTATAAAATGATTAAAATGTCTACTTAATTTTTTTTTTGTCCAACGCTACTTCATGTGAGATTTTCCCTCGTAATATTTTTTTACAACTCGAACGGTTTGTGATCTCAATTATTTTTAATAGTCTACTAAAACAAACTTGCTGTAAGTAATTGATTATGTTTAGCAGTTTGCAATGAAACAGAAATTAATAAATAAAAAGATTTATCGGTGGATATAAATGTCTAGCTGCTGTTTGGCAATTAATTTAATTGATTTTTATTAATTTGTAAAGATAAGAGAAAGTGACAAAACAATTTTTTCTTATTCAAATACTTTCTTCTTTACTTTTCTAAAAACTTTCAATGTTAAGCTGGATCCGTAGCGTCATTTTATCGTTTTATAATAACATAAAACCTGGTTTGCTAACAAGAAGGGGGGGTGCGACCTAACATAGATTTAGAGCATAGAGTTTTAATAAATATACTGTTAGGATATAGGCGCTGCGGACTGTTTTTTTTTTTACGCTGAAAACATTTTGTTTTCTACCTACTTTCATCCAGAGCTGCTGGAGCACAAGATATAGTACCTACCTTTTTTTAACGATTCCACTGAAGTTCGATGCTTAGGTCAAATAAATTGGTATTAGGTTTTTCCGATGGAAATTTCTCAGTAGCAGCCCAGAGTCTGAATTTATTTGTGTCCGTTTGATGGCAATAGGCTTGCCCCATATTACATAGGACTTCAATTTTATGTGTACGAACAGGATACACCTCTGCCATACCCTTCAGTAATTTCAGGTGTGGGTTGATGTTATGATCATTTAGGTAGTTAAAAAATGTTCCTATCAACTAGAACTGCCAGTGGTTTCATTTATTGTCGTATTGTCGGAACTACCCTATATACTAAAACAAGAAGCACACATTTCAATGCCAATAGTCGCAAATTAAGTGGGTGACAGTAGTTATAAATAGTTCTAAGTTGTATATCCGTGTTGCTGTTGGCAGAGCTCGGTATTTTGTAATGTCACCACAATTGAGTGCTAAGCTATTGGCTCCGTGTGCAGTGGATATTTCACACGTAATTTTAGAGGTTAAGTGCAGTTTTAGTCTCTACTAGCTGTGCCCGCGACTTCGTTCGCGTGCTTGTCGGAAACTAAAATGCGTCGCTTAGATAAAAGTACATTTAATCATTGCCCTGCGTTAACTTACTGACGCTGTAGAAAATAAGAAGAGAGTAATGCAAAGTACTGACTATGTCTCATACTAAAGTTTAGATGGATGGGTGTTTGTTAATCAACTACGTCAGAACGGCCGAACGGATCTTGAAGAAATTTGAAACAGGTACCTACATTATAGTCGACAGGCAGACAGATTGTCGTTGGCGCGTTCGTGTTCCACGCGCGCCTCAAAGATATGCCAGCAACAATTAAGGGGCCCCAAAGGGCTGAGGGTTGTCCGCAAGAGATACCATGGCCCCGAAACACAAAGGGCTAAGAAGGAACGTTTGTGGTTTTTAGTCAGTAGAAGTCTGACACTTTCTTCCGCTCCGCCCAGAGCGGGATGAGTCATTTGATAATTTACGAACCACAAAAAAGGGGGGATTAGAGGGTGTTTCGAGAGGGTACCTGTACCGAATCTGGGACATCGAATCTGAAATGGCCGCCACCTCCTTCTGCGATGCAGTTATGCTAGCGAAAGAGGTGGCGGAACGTGAGAGGGAGACAACCTCTCGTCCCAGCCACCGCGGGTGACGCTCCGGGCACGTGATGGCTTCCGGCCACCGTAGGCGCGGGCCTGTGAACGGTGAGTAACGGGCTAGTTAATCGTTCGTCCGTCCTATGACGATGGAGGCGCGTTCGCTATCGTGTTCCACGCGCGTCTCAAAGATATGTCAGCAACATTGAAGGGGCCCCCAAGGACCGACGCCCGTTGGGGCTGCGGGTTGTTCGAAAGAGATACCGCGGCCTCGACACATAGGGCTAATAACACACCACATCTATATGACGACATGGTTGGCGCAATGGCTGGACGATTAAGAGTAGCACTGCGTGTCGCAGGTTCGATGTTTACTATCACCGGGGTTTAGAAAATGACATCAAATGAATAACGCCATCTGTCGAAGACGAAGATAAACTGCTAAAAAAGAGCGATCAAACACTATCCGCCTTATTACAAAAGGTAATTGGTACCTGGTTTAACTTAGACTTGGTTTATCTTGCATGCTATCACTTTCTTTTGAATACTATTGAAGTGAGACGTCATGCGAGATAAACCAAGTCTAAGTTAAACCAGGTACCAATTACCTTTTGTAATAAGGCGGTATAAGGTTTAGGCTATGTAGATTTTGAAAGCAGCGTCATTTACACTTATATCTACGTACTTTTTGCTATCATAACTTTTTTAAAGTTATCTTGTGAAGGCATTTAGTAATAAGTACCATATTCGTTCAATAGATGTCGTTGCTTGTCTCATTCTTGACCATAACGATAAGTTCTTCTTGAAAACTATAAATTCATATATCTTTTGATAGAGAGCACCGATTACGATGAAACAAAGACTAAGTAATAGCCCAAGTTACGCACAATATTTATGTATAAAAGTTACCTACATTCGTTTCGTAAATTTGACGTGATGCTTAGTCATCGAAACAGACAAACAGATAAACAGACAAACAGACAAAAATTCCAAAAATGCTGGAAATGTGTTCTGTTGGTTATACTTTAATACCCTGACAATTTTTTTTTTAAATATTTTCGATGTACAAAAACGATTTCTCTACAGATTTATTATATGTATAGATTATTTATTAACAAGGAATATGGGATGGGGTTGTGTAAAAACGCTTTAAAATGTGTCGATTTAAAATTTCTAAGTAGATGTTTTATTTGTTAATCGTTAATGATGACAGAATCCAGTGATGACAGAGTTAGGATAAGCTGCACTTTTTTATTTTCTTTTTCAAGAAATGGCTGGCAGGTAATGTTTTAAAATGACAAAATTATATTTTGTAGTTCGAGAGCGCCTATTCTAGTCTATACCAAAAAGTTGCAGGATTTAGGTATAACCGTCGTTTTAAGTCGTCGGACTGCACGACAGCGCAGTGGCTGAGCGATTGGACTGCCGTGCTGCGTGTCGTGGGTTCGATCCCCACACGGAACAAATATTTGTATGGTCTACAGATGGGTAGTTGTTCCGGGTCTGGGTCTTTGTGTATGTGCGTTGAAACGTTTGTAAATGCACCCACGATACAGGAGAAAGTCCTAGACAGTGTGGGGCAAAGTTTTATAAAAAAAAAACTTAAAAAAAAATAAAAACAGATTTTCATTATGTAGATCTCGTTGTGAAGGAAATGTTAATTAAGTGAATGCTCTGTGTTAGATGGAACTAAAACTAGCTAGCTATTTTTGCTTAATTAAAAATAGCATTCTCTATTTCAAAATATTTGACAAGCGTAGGTAGTATTAGAATACTACAGCATCAAGATTTAACTAGAACGTACGATAAAAGTATTTCACATGCTCAGACCGTGGAACGACACCAATATGGATTATTTGGAATTCCTCCAAATGTGCCGACATTAATTGATCCCACTCTATTACTCATATTTACCTACGTCTTGTTCTCGCTGTCACTAGATCATTATGTAATATAACCATCGTTACGATGTTTTTAGAATAATTTCTGCTGAATGAATGGTTCATTAATTCCGTCATTTACGATCGAATGTTATACGAAATGTTTCACGCAATGTTGATTGCTTTTTTCTATTTCTCATTATGTTTTTTTGTTCTTAGCCTGTACCGTCCCACTGTTGGGCAAAGACCTTCCCCAGTTCCTTCCAAGAGCTCTTTTCCTGTGCCTCGTTGAACCAGCCCTCACGGTACGCGTCCAGGTCGCCTCGCCACCTCTGTCAGGGTGCCTCTGGCTTCGGAGACGTTGGCCATCTTCCGGCAACCATCGTGTAGAGTCTTTTTGCCCAGCGGTTTTATTAATTAAGATGCTTTTTTTCTTCCATTTTTTAGTTTCTTAATACCGATGGTCTTTGTCTTATCTAAAAGGTTAACATAATATTATATCATAAAAGTAATAGTACCCTTATCCCTTAAGTACCCTTTCAGATTTATTTCAGAGATATTTCTCGTCAGCTTGTAAAGCTAAGTTAGTGGTCCACCAATGGACCACTAACTTCATTATACTAACTCTAACGCAAGGTTAGGCAGTAACCACACAATAAAGATGAAGACAGAAACTAAAATAAGCAATCAAAGCCTTCGTTAAAATCAACACTAACTCATTGCAGTTTTCCCAAAACCATTCACTACAGCAACAGACGCAAAACCATAAAATGGTTTTGCGTCTGTACTTAAATAAATTAAAACAAAATAATATTCACAGAAATAAAACAAGAACATTCTGCAAAAAAAATAATCAAGCAAATTCTCTATATTTAAAACTAGCGGACGTCACGCGGTGTCACCCGCGTAGTTCCCGTTCCCATGGGAATACAGTGATAAACAGTAGCCTATGTCACCCGCGGATAGTACACTATCCGCGGGTGCACGCGCGGGTGCACTATCCGCTTTTCAACGGTGAAAGAATTTTTGAAATCGGTCCAGTAGGGAGCTTCCGAAGCCCATTCGTTACAAACAAACAAACAAATCTTTCCTCTTTATAATATTAGTGTACATTAAAGCCAAACTAATTCTCTGTCACCTTCCCGATTTTCAGCAAAATCAAAATGAGTACGACTTTAAAAGACGCAACACGTGGACCCACAAGTACGTGACTACCACATTCATCTCTCCCGTCACAATATTGCCCACTGGCCGTAGCTTAACTGGCAATGCCAAACATGCTGGCTGACGTGAAAGCGGTGTGTTGGCAGCTGGCACGCCATTGCTTCCAGTGGCTATTTATGGGAGCCGCGATCGGGTTAAGGGCGAGCGTCGTCTTTATAGTGAAGTGTGCCGCTGTACTCTGGTTTTAGTAGTGTAATTTTTTGTGTTATTTTCTGGTATGCTTAGGAAAGAGTGGACTTCTAAAGTAGGACATGATAATGATAAAATGTTCTACCCTTATGTTCTACGCACGGAACAAATATTTGTATGGCCTGCAGATAGTTGTTTCGGGTCTGGGTATTTGTGTATGTGACTTTATATGTTTGTGAACGCACCCACGATACATGAGAAATTCCTAGTGTGGGGCAACGTTTTAAAAAAAAAACAAAACAAAACAAACAAACAAACAGGAGAAATTCCTAGAGTGAGGCAACGTTTTTATTTAAAAAAAAAATATTAGCGTATACAAACATAATAGTAGCAGTTGTATTAAAACTATGGTCAATAGTAGAAACATAATGTGCAATCGATCATCATTATAAACAGCCCAGTTATCCACAGCACTGCTGGATATAGGCCTCTCTTTGCTTGTGCAAGGTCCACGTTCTTGTGCCAGCCTCATCCAGGATGCCCAACATTACTCCTTTCAGTCCTCAGACGCCACTCGGTGACAGCAGTCTACTCCACCTGCCATCACCGCGGCATGCTACGCTACCGTTTATTTAGATCTCCAATAATAGCTCACTAAAATAACCACCAAATTGCATTGTACATAAAGCTAACAGAATTATTTACAGAAATAAATTTGCGGGCGATTTAACACGGTATTTTTAGCAAACTATAAACACTTAAAATCATAATCAGAATGGAATTACGTTGTGGGTGAGCTCCAGCGTGGGTTGCCAGTGCAAACACGTGCGCTGCAATGTCAGTGGTGTATTATTTTTATATCTTGCAACATTTACGAGTGAACTGCATGGAGGATGGTATTTAATATGAGAAGTGTGCTTTATGACAAAAAAAATGTTCTAGAAAAACTTTTTTGGCATATGTTTTTTTTTTTAATAAATATAATTTGGCTTGCATTGCAATGCATTTGTATTTATTTCTAATATGTAGAGCGTGGGTTGAAAGATTTCAATTTCAGTGCACGAATTTTCGTGTGCAGTCATGATTGTCATTACAGAGGTTTGGTTGTCATGTTGTGTATCGTATTACTCAATATTAACTTGGTTGTGGAGGTCAAATATGTAGTCGTTCTATGTTAAAGACTAATTTTCAGCTGCATTTGGTTAGACTGGAAGCCGACCCTGAACATAATTATGTAGTTGGGAAAAGGCCCGGCAGATGATGGAATCATGATCGCCGTTATTGACTTTTATGAGTTTCTTGATTGTTATAATAATTACTGGCTTACAATCTATATAAATGTCTACTTTTGATTTAGAAATATCCAGCATTCAAAATGTTATCGGAATTTATAATAAAGTCATCACCATTCTTCTACCCATGTTCGAATTTATAAGGGGTCGGCGCAGTATGTCTTCTTCTTCCATAGGTACTTGTAAATTACTCGGAATGGACAATAAAGTATCGTCAACAATGAAATTACAGGATTTTCTTTATTTATCATAATGACAAAAAAGAACAAAATGTAATCTATGATCGGGGATCAACCACACAATGAACGAACATGATAAACGACATCATTTTTAACCCGAAACCCGTTCCAAGCTCAAATTACAATGTCAAAATTATCGCATACAAAGTTAGACTTATGTTAGAACGAATTTCTATATTCACATTACAGTTATCGCATTTGATCTTCCAAGGATCATCCATCATGGTGAAGCGAAGTTGTTTTCGTCAAAAAGTTGATCTGGGTTAAATGTAGCATCGCTAATGCGAGTGCAAGTTGCTCGCTGTATGGAGAACGAATTATTACAAGTTTTTGATAGAAACGTCTGGTTGAGGTTTTAGTTTTAAATTAAAAGGTTGATTTGAGTGTGAGTAATTCGGAGATTGATGAGAGTTAAACGTTTTCGTTGTGATATTGATCAACCTTGCGAATGAATATTCTAGGATACTTTTCAAGGCTTGTGGTTGATCAATATTTCTACTTATTAGTTACTAGCGGACGTCAGTCGTCACGCGGTTTCACCCGGGTAGTTCCCGTTCCCGTGGGAATACATGGATAAAAATTTGCCTATGTCACTCGGGGATAGTGTAGCTGCCCAACGGTTAAAGAATTTTTGAAATCGGTCTAGTAGTTTCCTCTTTATAATATTAGTGTAGATGAAAACTCGAGCTGTTTTTAATACGAGCATTCCTATAATATCCAAAATCATTATCAGCCAAGATCTAGGTTAGGGTCAGTTTCTACCATCTGGCTTCCATCAACCGCTTGCATCTGACCTCCGAACCCAGTTAGTACTGGATAATACGATAACCTTTAACCCTTTTTCTAAATCATCAAATAACCCCTCCCGCTCTTGGGCAGACCGAAAGGGAGTGTCAGACTTCTACTGACCCGCGGCCCCGACAGGCGTCGGCCCCTTCCATGTTACTGACATCTCTTTGAGGCGCGTGCACGAACGCGCCGTCGACACGGCCTGTTTTCGTCATAAGACGGACGGACGCGGGACGGCGAGCTAACCCGTCACTCACCGTCCACAGGCCCGCGGGACCTTTAACCCTTAAAACTGGTTTTCAAACTTTTGGTTCACTGGCTACCTGTAACGACACGGCCAGATATCGGGACCAACGTTCAACTTGCTTTCCGGGGCACGGAGGTAACTTGGTATATACCTACTGGTTGGTCACCCATCCACGCACCAACATAGGTAAGCACAATTTAACCTAACGATCGACCCGAGTGGCAGTTATGATTAAGTCACGAGCACTTCCCAATCTAACATAATCTCATGATTAAAGTAAAAAGGGTCATTTTTCTACAGCAAGAGTTTGCATAAAGACGTTTGGGATCAAAAAGATCCGACACCTTTTTACGGAACGTTATAAAGGAACGTATTTGCCACCAAAAATAGCTTTTTTGTGAAACTGTCGAATTAAAAAGGGGCAAGGTGACCCTTCGGATTAAATTCCAAGGGTTGAAAGACTGGACGAATAATTTTTAACCATTGCTACTGAATCTTTTATTTTATTTTAATCTTTCGAGCGAGGAGGATTTATTATGCCTTCTGGCGGTCTTAGCACTTAAGTATCTATTGAGGAATTTGACGTTATTTAAAAAGGTTGGATCTCCAGATAAGATTCGTTTTATGAATAAATTGTAGGTAATTGCTACTTTACGGTATTGGTATTTTCAACGTATATATTGGTATTTCCAATCGCGATAAGAATCCGCAAATTTTAGTTACCCATTAAAAAGCATTTATATTTTCAATCAAATATTACTTTCGTGTTTTCGTATCTTGCAACATAACTTAACTCCTTTTAAAAGTTTTCAAATAAGGAAACAAAAACAAAAGAAAACGAAAAAATATATAAAAAGGTTTTCTTAAAAAAAAGTTTCGAAAACAGAAACTTTGAACGTGGAATCCTTGGAGGAAAGGACCAATTTCCATGTTTGAAAACCAATATTTGTGCCTTTGCCGGCACAGGTAATGTGTGTACATGCCACTCCGACTCCGAATTGGCTATCGAAATGTCGATAGAGCCTTTTACCAGTGCCGTTTGATATTTGTGCTGGTAATGGTTTTTAATACTTGAAAGTTTAGAGTGATCCTCCCAAAGGCACTTAGGAAATATGGAAGTGCATTGGTGACTATTATTTTTGGAGTGTAAGGAGAATTTATTTGGTAGTCTGTTTTTGAAAACGGAGCTGTAAGTTTTACTGGTACTAAGTGGTACTGTGGCTGATGCGAAATATAAAACGTGTTCAAAAAAACTTTGGCAAAAAAAACTTTGGTTTTAAAGTCAGTTTAGTTAGAGTTATAAAATTTTGTTCGAAATCGATTTTTAAGAAAATCATGTGTAGTCGTTTTTCCATAATACGTATATGTTGAAATGTGTGCGATAATAATGTGATAAATAAATAATAATAAACCGCCATAAATGAATTTTAAGCGGGAAAACTTTCACATGCCCGATTCCTCACCGTTCTGAAAATTCCGCATTAAGCCAAGAATTTCTGAAGATATAATTTGATCTAGAAGCCC
This sequence comes from Diarsia brunnea, assembly GCA_949774965.1. Lineage (NCBI taxonomy): Eukaryota > Metazoa > Arthropoda > Insecta > Lepidoptera > Noctuidae > Diarsia > Diarsia brunnea. The sequence continues at coordinate 17,215,393 of OX459011.1, forward strand.
CTTCATAAAATCAACGACTTATAAGTATTAAAAATGGCATTTTATGTTAAAATCACAAAGTATTACCGCACATAGATATCCGACGAGCTACGGGGGAATCAAACGAATTTTCAACGTGCTTACGGAAAATAGAACTGTTAAGGCGCTTGCACACTTGTTTATAATCCCAGCGGGGAGCTGTGAGCGAATAAAGTACTTATTTTTAGCAGCTTCCATAAAAAAAACAAAATTAGACCCGTGAGAGCCGTAAAAAAGTTAAATGCGACGAAAGGATTTTGATATTTTCGTGCAGCAAGAAGTTTTCCACAGAAAACCTAATTTATAAAATATTTATTTGTAGGCTTACTCTATTTGGGTTACTTTAATTAACGTTTGCTCAAATCAATCCTTTGTTTGAAAATTGATTAATCCGATCAGCGATCAGTTTTGATTTAAATGAAGACCCATTTAGAAATTTAAATTAGAGGATAACCTTCTGGAACGGTAAAGGAAAAGTTTGAAACTCAAAATTACTTTTTAGTTTATTTAAATCAAAATTGAAATTGATTCATTTCGATAATATCGCTTAGGCTTTTAATACTTTTTGAAATCGTTTCTCTGGGACTTCGTCGGGCTTCATTGTCGCGGCGACATTGTTGATTCTGGCTTACAGGAGTGGTTTGGGAATAGTGTGGCGGGCTTGTCCCATATAAAAAAATAAAATTAAATAATATTAAAAAAAAAGCAAAAATGCAGCAATACTATCATCATTCTCTTGCCGTTATCCAAATGCATTTGGAGTCGGCGCAGCATGTCATCTTCTTCCGAAAATTGAAACTTTCTGAAAGTTTGAAACAGGATAAAGCTCCGTCCTGCCGGGGCTACGGGTTATTGGAAAGAGATGCCGCGGCCTCGGACACAAAGAGCTAAGAAGGAACATGGGTGGTTTTTAGCCAGTAGAAGTCTAACACTCCCTACCGCTCCGCCCAGAGCGGGATGAGTCATTGGATGATTTCCCACCTTCAAAAAAAAAGGTTAAAGCTCCGTGAAAGCTTAAAACAGAATTTACTCGTAAACTCGCAAAATGTAATAAACAGCTGTATTTTTTCACCTTTAGCTCTAAATAAAACCGCCTTTTTCTAAACAAATACACAAGCATGTGTAAGCACTCCATTACACTAAGTCAGCGAATTTACAAAGGAAATTCCGGTTGCAGAGCGCAGGGAGCTCTCTTCAACACGTTTAGTACTCACACGGTTCCCCACAGAATTAATATTTTCGCTACAAACAAGATCAACACTTTTATGTTAGCTCAAACGGGAATTAGCAATGAATTACCTACTTACTTATTTCAATTTTGTTTAGGAAATAAATGGCATGTTGAAATACTTTTTTTGTGTTAAAAATATTAGTGTATTGACTATTTCGTTGGTCTGGTGGTCGCAAGCGCGACTGCTGAGCATGCGGTCCTGGGTTCGATTCCCGGGTCGGGCAAAGTGTGATTGGGTTTTTTCATCTGGAATTTCTCAGTAGCAGCTACGGAAGCTGGTTTTGTGCCCAGATGATGGCAATAGGCTCGTCACTTATTACATGGTACTTCAAACATAACCGGCGATATAGGAACGTACAATTCGGTGCGCCTCTTCCCAACCCTATTTTAATTGCAGGAGTGATGTTATAATTTCAATTAGACGATTACAGGCTTTTTTGAATGTCAGAAATACAAACAAAGCAAAGCTACAGTTACAGTCAAAAGGCATAATAACTTCCCGTCGGGGCTGTGGGATGTTTGAAAGATATACCACGGCCTCGGCGCAAGGGCTAAGAAGGAACATGGGTGTTTTTTAGTCAGTAGAAGTCTGACACTCCCTTTCGCTGTGCCCAAGAGCGGGAGGGGTTATTTGATGATTTTCCACCCCCAAAAAAAAAAAGGCATAATAACTTGTAAAAGTACTGTGATTTCTATGGAGAAGAATGGACAAGAAACTTCATGGACACTAAACCAACGAGGCAGTTTTATAATACCTATTCGATACTTTATATTACTGAAAACCGACTTCAAAAAAACCCTACAAGCACTAAAAAGTTAAAAATAATACTATCACCTAACTATGCTAATAAACCTAACCTAACCTACGATTAACCTATAATAAAATTTTACAATTTTTTGGAGTCGGTGCCAAACTAAGTAATGAAACGACTAGTAATTTCAGAGTATTTATCCGTTTTAGTACAACAAAACTCGATAGATGGCGTTGTCATTTCTGAATCGCGCTATGGTTACGTTACCGGCATTTCTATAAGTAAGGTTGCTACACAACTGGTATTTATGTTCACGTGACTCTAAATCTAGAAGTTAATCGTCGAACTCCTTGCTTTTCTTGCGTTGTTAGTGTTACATTGTGTAAACTGTGTTAATTCTGATTTTATTTTTATTGATTTGTATGTAATTTACGTAATAATATACCATTATTATTAAGCATTAACGTTAGTTTATTTTTGCTATTTGTCTAATTATTAGTTATATGTAATTTATCTTAAACTATTTTTGTTGTTTTCTATTTGATTGAATACTTAGTAACTGTAAGATTTATGTTTTATTTTTCTTGTTTTAGTCTGTAGGTGTAGGTACTGTTTGGCACCGACTCCAAAAAATTGTAAAATTTTATTATAGGTTAATCGTAGGTTAGGTTAGGTTTATTAGCATAGTTAGGTGATAGTATTATTTTTAACTTTTTAGTGCTTGTAGGGTTTTTTTGAAGTCGGTTTTATTTTTTTGTAAAAAATTTTTTTATTTGTTAATTTTTAGTGACATAAATTAATCTTATAAAACATGGGTAGGCCTAGTAAAGATGCTTCTCGTATGAGAAACCTACGTCGAAATGAAACTGAGAAACAAAAAAGTAAACGATTGAAAGAAATTAGAGAGAGAAATGCTCAACGCATTTCGAATGAGAACCCTGACCAACGTGAAAATAGACTTGAAAAGCAGAGGACCTATATGTCACGTAGGTTGAATAAGGAGAGTCAAGAAGATCATAATCGTCGACTTAGTTTGATTCGTACTCGATTGGCCACTGAAAGCCAAGAAGATTACGATCATCGTATATCTTTAATTCGTAATCGATTATCTAATGAGAGCCAAGAAGATTACGATCATCGTCTATCTTTAATTCGCCATCGATTATCTAATGAGAGTCAAGAAGATTACGATCACCGTCTATCTTTAATACATACTCGATTGGCTAATGAAAGTCGAGAAGAATACCACCATCGTCTTTCTATAATACACGCTCGACTAGCAAATGAAACTGAAGAGGAACGGTCACAACGATTGAGTGGCGTACGTATTCGTATTAGTCAGAGGCTGCTTAATGAAACGCCAGAAGCCAGAGTCGAAAGATTAAATGTCGTTCGAGAAACAGCCAGAATTAGAAGAAATATGTTAAGTATCGAACAATTTCGGGAGGCGATCAATATTTTTGCAGACGTACCATGTACAGTATGTAACAAGGCATTGTATCCACAACAGCGTGTAAATTTGCAAACAACGATTTACAGCTCAATTTTGCCACCAGAATTAGTAGGTAATATAATTATAACTTGCTGTCGCTGCTCCAATAATATAAGAAAACGCAAAACACCACCCCAAGCGTATTGGAATAAGTTAACTGTTAGTTCTGTACCGCAGGAATTAGCTGATTTAACGGAAATCGAAAGACGGTTTTTGTGTAGAGTAGTACCCTTCCTTAAAATAATAAAGCTACAAAACCGTTTCAGTCAATATTGGTGCAAAGGGCAAGCAATATTATTTGCTCAAGATGTTGTTGAGCTTGCGGAACAATTGCCACTTCGGCCTGACCAGGCTGGATTAATTTTAGTGGTGGAAAGCTTAGAAAACGTTCAGCGTTCCAAAGAGTTCATAATAGATTCTGATAGATTAAACAGAGCTTTAAATTGGTTGATGACAAATAATATTTTATATAGAGACGTGCGTCCATATTTTAACAGAAACATAGACATTACTGAAATTGTACAAGTAGTTGACGAACCAACAACAAACCGAAATTCTGGAACAATTACGACTGTTTGTCATTACACCAGTTTAAACGAAAATGTGGCTATTCTTCGCGGTTCATTTCATCAAGGAGATGAAAGATTTAGTTCTGAATCACGTGGTAGGCAATGCACTGCAATTGCAACTATTTCTTGTATAGCTTTTTGTAGTCATGATCCCAATTTATTGTGCAGAAGCGACATCGACTACATAGTTATTGTAGGAGATAACTATTATCATGACTGCATCAACACTCGACCACATCTTAGCACTGGCGAAGTCAATCCGGAATATCTTGCTGCTACTGAACTTCTATCACGGGTTGTTTATAACAGACAAACATTTCATATAAGCTGCTACGAACAACCTATTTACAATGGCCATATAACTAATGACGACAGTGAAAACGGTTTCCCTAACTTAAAAAATGCGTTAGCAATTTTTTTCAGAGAACATTCTTTCGGTTTGTTAACAATAAATTCTTCTACAGTAGCTGTGCATCGTAGAAGTCAGTCTACATCTGATACATATTGGCTGTTTGATTCCCATGCACGCGGTGCTAAAGGTGTTAAAGCACCATTAAGAGGCACTTCCTGTTGCATGCGGTTTAACAATATTGATAAACTACACGCTATTATATGCCGAAATTTGGTTGTCAAAAAGTCCGTGAACCGTGACTATACATTAAATGTTTACTCATTAACATCTTTACAAATTACTCCAGAAATGCCCCTTGCAGGAACGTCCCTTCAAGATAATAATATACCAAGCGCAACTAATGGACAAGCGGATCCAGAACATACCCCAACTGTTAACGAGCATCGAGCACTAGTCGAGACAAGGACTATAGAAACTACTAGTATGCTTCGTAATATTGACGAAGTAGTACCAAATTTAGATAGTGTTATAGACTTGTCTAATTCTGACTCAGAACCCCAATTAAGACTGGCAGAAATCACGAGAAAAACAGCACCACCCTTAAATTTAGAACGAGAGCGCAGAATAGAAGAACTTGCATGGTACTTTCTTTTCCCGGATGGCAGAAATGGGTATCAGGAGCAAAGAGAAGTATATATAACACCATTGGATTACTTTCAAAGCCGCGTAATGGGTACTGATAAACGTTTTCATAGAAACGATTATTTATTTTATGCCTTATCAGTGGTCGAGTACTTTCGAGCGAAGTCTAGTGTTTCGGTATCCTGTCGAATGCGCCAAGGCCAAGGAGAACATACTCCTCGAGGTCTTGTTGACAACATGCATTTAACGATGAGGAATATAAGAGGATCCGCTTCATATTGGCAAAGATGCTGTTCAGAGCTTATTGCGATGGTCAGGACATTGGGTCCTCCTACATGGTTTTTGACATTTTCTTGCAATGATTTACACTGGCCTGATATGATGAAAGCATTGCTATTAGCAGATAATCAAGATTCAAGCAAAGAGGGTCAGCTCACATTCCAACAGCGCTTAGACTTGGTTCAAAAATATCCAGTAGTCGTTGCTCGACAATTTTCAGTTCGGGTCAATGCTCTAATGCGATTCTTAAAATCTAATAATGATTGCTTATCAGGTCCAGTTGTAGATTATTGGTACAGAATCGAATTCCAAAACAGAGGAAGCCCTCATCTTCATCTGTTGATTTGGTGTAGCAATGTTCCCGATTTTGCAACCCCAGAAGGTATCAGAGTTATTGAAAGAGTAGTATCATGCAGTGCAAACCCGGAAAATCCTGAATTAAAAGACCTTGTAAATAATGTGCAGATTCATAAGCATACTAGCACTTGCTACAAGAACCGTGATAATCAAACATGTCGGTTTGGTTTTCCAAGGGCACCTAATGACTCTACAACTTGTTTAGGCCCTGATGAAGCCTTGGCAAACCATGGTCGTTTTTGCATTTTAAAAAGGACTTCAGATGAAACTATGATTAACAATTATAATTCAGAACTTTTATTTCTATGGGAGGGAAATATAGACGTACAACCTTGTGGCAACGTCACGGCTGTCTCATATTATGTTGCAAAATACGTAAGCAAATGTGAACCCCATGACACGGGGGAGGTTATACGAGCATCTATAACTAAAGCTAAGAGACAAGGTGGTACCGTGTGGAACCAGTTGTTCTCGGTAGCTATGGCCATTTTGTCTCAACGCTTGGTGAGTGCTCCTGAATGTGCGTATAGGCTTTGTCATCTGCCTCTCAAAATGAGCTCTCGTAAAACCGTTTTCATTAATAGCTGCAGGCCAAATGAAAGATTTCGGCTTTTGCGATTTGAAAGTAACGAAACGTCGGTATATAACAACATCTTTGACAGGTATATACAAAGACCTAACGACTTAGAAAATTTAAGCTTAGCCGAATTTGCTGTGCGTTTTGAAACAGTGTCAAATACGACGTGGAGTGAGGAGGACGGCGATGCAGAATTGAGACAATTAGACAGCGAGCCAACACGGTATATTAAATTACGAGACAATACCAGAATGCGCATTAGAAACAAAGCGGCTGTTTTACGAACTCGTTACTACACACTGAATAGTGATAAAGAAGGATATTATTACAATTTAATAGTGTGCCATGTTCCATTTAGGGATGAAGCCGAGCTTTTATTAGATCAAGAAACGGCAGAGGCGTGCTTCTTACGACGGCAAAATGAGTTAAGGCCATTGCAATCCAATGTTAGTGCAGAACAGTTTGCTCATGCTGAACAGATTATTCAACAAGCTCTTGCTCAAGCAACAGCATTGAATGCTGCTCGTAATATACATGTGCAAGAGAATGCTCCAATTATTTGTGCCGATGAGCAAATTATAGAAGATCTGGATAATTTTTGTGAAGACGTCCCAGATGATCGAGCAGCATTACCTGAAGATGTATTCTTAGCGAATATACGTGGCCTTAACATACAGCAGAGCGAGCTCTTTCAAAAGGTTTCTAGGGCAATAGAAAGTGATCTAAGCGGTGAGGTACATCAGTTACTACTTTTTATCACTGGAGGTGCTGGGAGTGGTAAATCATACCTCTTAAAATTACTAGTCCAACATATTAAACGTTGCTATGCACCAACAGTCGACGTTCTCCTGAAACCCAGTTTTGTTGAAGTTGCTTCGTTGACAGGAGTGGCTGCTCGCCAAATATTTGGCAAGACATTACATTCCCTATTTTCGCTTCCTATTGAAAAAAAAGGAAATACTATGACCCATAAGCGTTTGACGGGACAAAAACTCGAACAGGAAAGACGCAAGTGGCGTAACATGAATTGGCTTGTAATAGACGAGATTTCGATGGTTTCTTATGAAAATTTAAGGATCATTCATTTACGTCTACAAGAATTTAAAAACAACGATAAATTGTTTGGTGGGGTAAACATTATTTTATTTGGTGACATAATGCAGCTACCTCCTGTCAAAGGCCACTGGTGCTTTTTGCAACCCCTGTGGTTGGCGGCTGAAGTGGACTTATGGAAAAAATTCTCATTTTGTGAATTAACCATAAATATGCGTCAGCAAAACGATAGTGAGTTCATTGAACTACTAAATAATTTACGTGTTGGGGAAATGACAACGGCTCAACTGGAGTTACTCTGCGAACGTCGACGAGTACCTTTGACTGGAGAATTTGCTGATGGAGTGGCAGTTCGTATTTATCCTACTGTCCGCCAAGTAGACGCTTATAATGCACATATGATAGCTGACAACGCGAAAACACAGCGTATTTACACGATAAATGCAGTCGATGAATCCCGCGAAATTGCTACTTACGGAAATTTACCTCCCACTAATGTTATTCCTAAAGATGTGAATAATTGTGGAGGTCTTTTATCAACAGTACAATTAGGTATAGGGTCACGAGTTATGCTAAGGCGAAACATTTCTGTTTCCGAAGGGCTCGTAAATGGGGTTATGGGCATTGTGCAAAAATTTAAATGGCCAGCTTTACGAAGAGAGCAGATAGAGGATGGTGAATTACCTGAAGCTGTCATTATAAAATTTGATGACGATACTGTTGGCAATAGGTTAAAAGATTTGGATGGCTGTATTCCAATAACCCCAGTTACAGCTACGTTCCAGGCAACCAGAGGGTACGGCAATGTAGAGCGAAGGATGTTGCCTTTAATCTTGAGCTGGGCAGTCACAGTACACAAGCTACAGGGCACAACGCTGGATAGAGCTGTGATTGACTTAGGGAAGAAAAATTTCGCCAAAGGGCAAGTATATGTAGCTCTAAGTCGCGTGAAAACCTTAGATGGTATTGCATTGTGTGACTTAGACGCTAATAAATTATTAAACAGGCCACATGATGAAAGAGCATTGGCAGAAATGGCAAGATTACGTGAATTATCGTCAGCCATGACGAATTCACAAAATCAATGAGCTGACATCCTTTCATCATCATCATCATCATTTCCGTCAAACGAAATTCACTGCCGCGCATCTCCCATCCAACGAATTCCAGCTAAAATCACGAGGTCATCTGCCTTCCACTTATTAAAAAGTTATGTTGCCTATCCCTGAACCCATCAACAAATCATCAACCAAAATCCATCCATAAATGACGAAGTTATACCCGTACAAACATTAATATATCCGGAGAATGATATTTTTAATGAAGGAAAAGAAAAACTTTTTTGATTTTATTTTTTATAAATTATCATTGGTTCACTTGGAAAGTGCATACCATTACAATTCCAACAAGCCCAAACACGGCTAGGATACATTGTCTTATTATGGAGTTTCGGTGCCTGTCTCTTGGCTTCATCATTAGATCTGATGGTAGAATGGTTCCTATTGAACGATTAGTTCCTTCCATAATCAGCTCACCTAGATAACCTGAAAAAATACAACGATATATACGTCTCCATAATATTTTATTAAAGAATTATCCTCCAACTCCTGACCGTTGAGGAGTTGTACCTTCCATCATCAGCGCAGCCACATGAGATTATGATTATCAGCCGAAAATACTTAAACAGCTTTAGAAAATATATGAAAAAACCTATGTGTGCCTATAAAATTCGAGGGTTGCCCTCGATTTCTCAGGGTTTCCATCATCAGATCCTGACTTGATGACAATGGGACCATTTGGGAAGTATACCCTTTCCAACAAAAAAAGATTTTTTCAAATCGGTTAGCAAGCGACGGAGTTATGCCCGAACAAACATAAAAAAAAAAAAAAAAAAAACAAACATCCGAATTGAGAACCTCCTTCTTTTTTTAGAAGTCGGTTAAAAATAACACTACTTGTTGCGCTACAAGCAAAGAACTACAAAGTTCATATTTGCTTATTCGTTGCTTGTTATCCCAGAAAGTTTTACATCTCAGCTAAAGGAAAATGTTTTGAATAGAAAACTTTTAAACATGGAAACTCATGTAGTTGCATGTGTACGGAAAGCGTGTGACCTATATTATCTATTATCTATATATATAAAAATGAAACCCGTTTTCCGTTGTCACGACTTGGCATGAAAACGGCTTGACCGATTTGGCTGATTTTTTTTTTTAAATGTTCGTTGAAGTTCAAGGATGGTTCTTACGGCGAGAAAAATTCGAATAATGGCCGGAAAAGCCCTAAAAACAGCCCTTTTCTTTTTCCCATACAAACGTTTTCTAACTAAAACGTAAAATCAATTTGAGCTTTAATACCGTACCCATAAAGTTCAAGTGTTAGTGGAGAGGTTCCGGGAAGGCAAAACAATTGAGTGACGTTCAGTTGTTCAGTCAACGAATGACAACTTCAAACAGACCATACGACATTATCACAATAATCACAAATAATTACTGTTTCTTTCCCAATAGAATAACGATTTTTCAAATGGTGTTTGCGTATAATATAAAAATTAATTGCTGTTAGTTAGTCGCGCTAGAACTAGAGAACGGGTAGACCGATTTGTCTAATTTTGGTTTTGAAACATTTGTGGCAGTCCAGAGAAGGTGAGAAATTAGTAGTATGTAGGTAGGTAGGTAATAGGTAGGTGGTAGGTAGTTGGTACGTAGCCAGGTAAAAGGGCATTGCAACGCACGCGGGGTACAGCTATATATTATATAAAAATGAATAGCTGTTCGTTAGTCTCGCTAAAACTCGAGAACGGCTGGACCGATTTGGCTAATTATAGTGTTGAATTATTCGTGGAAGTCCAGGGAAGGTTTAAAAGGTGAGAAAGTTTTAGGTAGGTAGGCCGGGTAGTAGGTAGAGTAGTAGGTAGGGTAGTAAGTAGGATAGTAGAGTAGGTAGGGTAGTCGGTAGAGTAGTAGGTAGGGTAGTAAGTAGGTAGGGTAGTAGGTAGGTCGGGTAGTAGGTAGGTAGGTAGGGTAGTAGGTAGGATAGTAGGTAGGTAGGGTAGTAGGTAGGTAGGGTAGTAGGTAGGTAGGGTAGTAGGTAGGTAGGGTAGGAGGTAGTAGGTAGGTAGAGTAGTAGGTAGGTAGGGTAGTAGGTAGGTAGGGTAGGAGGTAGTAGGTAGGTAGGTAGTTGGTACACAGGCAGGTAGTAGGTAGGAAAAAGGGCATTGCAACGCATGCCGGGAACAGCTAGTGTATTATAATAATTGATATGTGCCAACTTTTTACTATACAGGGTGTAAATCAATCCATCACACAGCCGTTAACCAAGCATTCTGTACATCAAACTAAGTACTCCTACGCATAAATTTTTGCTGGGAAACGATTTTTTTTTTTGGGGCCAAAAATCACATTTTACGGTAAAACTTAATGTAGCGCTCTTAAAACATCGTGCTATTGGATGGTTTGAATAGTAAACGGGTCATGGAGGTAATTTAAGTAAAGTTATAACCTGAAAAACTAGTATTTACAAAAACAGCTGTGAAAAATTTGGAACTTTGACCCCCAATATCTCCGTAACTAGGAGGTTCCCAGGTATGGTCTAGAACAAAAAAATGATCGCAGTGGTGGGGAGAACAAGTGGCCTTCGTTTGCGTTAAGGGTACTTTTACACCCTATATTTTACAAACTTCCAATACATTATGTATTTCTTATCTTTTTATTCAACTTTCTTTTCAGCCCGAAAAGGTTGCTAGTTGGCCACTAATGTTGCAAACTTCAGTCCGAGTTTCGAAAGAAAAATAACTCTTGGATGTTGCTTAAACTTAGTTTAATGCTGATCCTGTACTTGATATTTATGATGTTTTTCCATTGCCTGGAGTCTATTTTATTCAGTTCTGTAGTTTCTGAAAACTACAACATTAGTTGTAGGTATAAGTCAGCGAATCTATGCAAATATGGTATCTTAAAATAATTGAATTTCTAAACTGTAACATAAGTACTTCAAGTAAATGACGGTTGTGGGTTTCAAGCAATCGCAAGTTACTGTTTTTTTTCTTCATAATGTTTGTAGTGACGACTGTAGGCAGAGTATGAGGACTTTTTTTTCTGGCGGGTGGAAAATCATCAAATAACCCCAGCCTCCCGCTCTTGGGCAGAGCGAAAGGGAGTGTCAGACTTCTACTGACTAAAACCCACCCATGTTCCTTCTTAGCCCTTTATGTCGAGGCCGCGGTATCTCTTGGGAACAACCCGCAGCCCCGACGGGAGAGTATGTGGTCTTTTTTTTTTGGCGGGTGGAAAATCATCAAATAACCCCTCCCGCTCTTGGGTAGAGCGAAAGGGAGTGTCAGACTTCTACTGACTAAAAACCACCCATGTTCCTTCTTAGCCCTTCATGTTGAGGCCGCGGTATCTCTTGCGAACAACCCGCAGCCCCGACGGGAGAGTATGAGGTCATGAGTTCCGTTTCTGGGTCTGACATAATGTTATTGGGATTTCTATCAAGAATTTCTCAGTAGCAGCCTCCAAATCTGAATTTGTGCCCGGTCAGTGGCAATAGGCTTGCCCTTAGGGTGTACCAGTAGGTTCACCTCTGCCTAACACTTCTAGGATAACATGCGTGATGTTATGTTATGAAAAGATCGATCAATATAGATAAAATTTGCACAGTTTTGCTATCTAATTTAATTCAACCCTGAATAAATAATTCACTAGTTTTTGATAGTTCACTACCTCTAAAACAAAACCACAAACCCGAAACAAACAATATTCCCCACAATATTTACCTAAAATAATTTAATTACCAAATTAATATCCGCGTACCCAAAGCTTTTAAGCCCCACACTAAACAAACTACAAACCTTAATTACAAAGTAGTAATAGCAGAGAGAACAAACTTATTCACAACTAGCTGAGCCCGCGACTTCGTTCGCGTGCTTGTCAGAAACTAAAATGCGTCGCTTAGATAAAAGTACATTAAATCATTGCCCTGCGTTAACTTACTGACGCTGTAGAAAATAAGAAGAGGGTAATGCAAAGTACATGTCTAATACTAAAGTTTAGATGGATGGGTGTTTGTTAATCAACCACGTCAGAACGGTCGAACGAATCTTGAATAAATTTGAAACAGGTATGTACATTATAGTCGACAGGCACTGTCGTTGGCGCGTTCGTGTTCCACGCGCGCCTCAAAGATATGTCAGCAACAATTAAGGGGTCCTTTGGGGCCCCTTAATTGTTGTTGCCGTCGTCTGCCGGGGCTGACGGTTGTCCGCAAGAGATACCACGGCCCCGAAACACAAAGGGCTAAGAAGAAACGTGGGTGGTTTTTAGTCAGTAGAAGTCTGACACTTTCTTCCGCTCCGCCCAGAGCGGGATGAGTCATTTGATAATTTACGAACCACAAAAAAAGGGGGGATTAGAGGCTGTTTCGAGAGGTACCTGTACCGAATCTGGGACATCGAATCTGAAATGGAACGCCGTCACCTCCTTCTGCGAAGCCGTAATGCTAGCGAAAGAGGTGGCGGAACGTAAGAGGGACACAACCCCTCTTCCCAGCCGCCGCGGGAGATGCTCCGGGCATCGGGGGCCACGTGATGGCTTCCGGCCACCGTAGGCGCGGGCCTGTGAACGGTGAGTAACGGGCTAGTTAATCGTTCGTCCGTCCTATGATGATGGAGGCGCATTCGTGTTCCATCCACGCGCGTCTCAAAGGGATGTCAGCAACATTGAAGGGGCTCCCAAGGACCGACGCCCGTCGGGGCTGCGGGTTGTTCGAAAGAAAAACCGCGGCCTCGACACATAGGGCTAACAACACACCACATCTTATAAAGATATGTTTGGTGCAGTGGCTGGACGATTAACAGTAGCACTGCGTGTCGCAGGTTCGATTCCCACACGGTACAAAAAAAATATGTCGTATCATTTTAATTTAGTTTAAAAAAAATAGTATTTTTATACTGTATAATTGGTAAATCTTTATTTGTTGACTATTCACGAAACATACGTTTATTTAATAACACCGCGGTTCAGAAAATGACATCAAATGAATAACGCCATCTGTCGAAGACGAAGATAAACTGCTAAAAATGAGCGATCAAACACACTATAGGGTTTAGGCTATGTAGATTTTGAAAGCAGCGTCATTTAGACTAATATCTACGTACCTTTTGCTAACGTAACTTATTTAAAGTTATCTTGTGAAGGCATTTATTAATAAGTACCATACCATATTCGTTCAATAGATGTCGTTGCTTGTCTCATTCTTGACTATAATGATAAGTTCTTCTTGAAAACTATAAATGCATATATCTTTTGATAGAGAGCACCGATTACGATGAAACAAAGACTAAGTAATAGCCCAAGTTACGCACAATATTTATATATAAAAGTTACCTACATTCGTTTCGTAAATTTGACGTGATGGTTAGTCATCGAAACAGACAAACAGATAAACAGACAAACAGACAAACAGACAAAAATTCCAAAAATGCTGGAAATGTGTTCTGTTGGTTATACTATAATACCCTGACAATTTTTTTTTTTAATATTTTCGATGTACAAAAAAGATTTTTCTACAGATTTATTATATGTAAAATAGATGTCAACGCTTGCGTATTCAGTGCGTAGTACGCCAGTCCGCGTAGTGTTGGACTATTCATATGCAGATCTGAGAGACTGGCGTACTGTTTAGTTTGAAAGGTAATCTTTGATGGAAGGAAAATAGAGATGTTGTCATTGTAGATTGTAAGTGCAATTTGATGATGGGAAATTGTGGTGAACTGCGTGAGTAAACTTCACAACCTTTTTTTTTTGAAGGTTGGAAATCATCAAAATAATGACTCCTCCCGCTCTGGGCGGAGCGGAAGGGAGTATCAGACTTAGACTGACTAAAAATGTGTGTTCCTTCTTAGCCCTTTGTGTCCGATGCTGCGGTAAGAATTCACAGCTCTTTTCACTGTGCATTGTGCTGTGGGCCCCACATAGCACAGAATCATGCTGAGTGGGAACCTGCAGAGTCACTTGGGAACCTGCTGGTGGCAGTTGCAACGAGCAAGCTGTTAACTCTTTTATGTTGTACAGGCTTGCTGTACCTTTTAATATATTATGTTAACTGATGCCCGCGCCAAAATATATACTGCAGTGGGAACATTATAGGCTGATGATGACGATGAAGAGTTTACTCTCCGAAAAAGCATGTAAAAAAAAGAAAAACTTCGTAGAACGATTCACAAGGCATAGCCTAGAACAGATTTTGAGATCTGAAGTAGTTTAAAGCATATTGCAAACTCAATTTAATAACCTCATTTTCGTAACGAAGTGCTATCACAAAAGTTTCAAGCGTACTTTTTAGCATAGAGAAGCGTTGTGGCAGCATTTCCAGTTATGTAAATATTTATATAAACGTTTGTATATACAGTGCGTCCATTGTTGAATATCTGATGCGGCTTACTATTCATATGCAGATCTGTGACAATCTAACGCGGCGTTTGTGTTTAGTTTAGGTGCTAAACTTGTATGAAAATATAACTGGCAGGATATAATAATTATTGATGGTTGACGTGACTAAAAGCCGTAAAAAAAAACTTAAGTGCGTTGCGGTGAAAAAAAGTGTCTATTACATTTATTTTATTAATTTATTTTTTCACCTGTCCCGTTGTGTGTCTGTAATCTTGCAAGTTAAATTGCTGAAATTTTGCTCGCATATGTATATCGCGTGACAATGCAATAATATTTGTGTTGATTTTACTAAGCTTTCTGTATAGATTTGTTATTCGCAATGAATTTATATAAACTGGCGTGATGTTAAATTATGTGTTTTTCTCCATTATATTTGCTAAGTGACTTCATTATTCTATTGCACATAACCTAGTTCTCGTTATCACATATCAATGCTAAGTAGAAGCTAATCTTCGTACAAAATCGCATAGAGGCGGAACAAACCACGTACATTTACCTTATCTTGCATTACTCGCAAGATCTCGTCTGTGAACGGAAGATCCAAATGAAATACAGAGTACGTGTGGAAGCGTCGCGTGTCGCTTAGAAGCGCATACAGACTTAATAATGGTGGTAAAATGTGGTGTGTGAAGCTAGTAAGAAATGGTGAATAAAAGCTTAATATGGTGAAGGGTTTAAATCTCGATGTAGTAACACTAAACAGTATATAGGGTGTAAATCAACTCATCACACAGCCGTCAACCAAGCATTCTGTACATCAAACTAAGTACCCCAACGCAAAAGTTTTTGCTGGGAAACGTTTTGTTTTTTGGGGTCAAAAATCACATTTTACGGTAAAACTCAATGTATCACTGTTAAAACATTGTGCTAGTGGATGTTTTGAATAGTAAACGGATCATGGAGGTAAAGTTATATCCTGAAAAACTAGTACATATTTACAAAAACAGCTGTGAAAAATTTGGAACTTTGACCCCCAATATCTCTGTAACTAGGTGGTTCCCAGGTATGGGCTAGATCAAAAAAAAAATATCGCAGTGGTGGGGAGAACAAGTGCCCTTCGTTTGCGTTAAGGGTACTTTTACACCCTCTATAAGGTCCTATCAAAATAGATGCACAAATTTTAACACAAGTGTTCAGTTCGTATAACCAAAGATATCCAAACAAATAAAACACTGATTATAGTGTTTTATTTTGACTTAAAATTATAAATTGAAAACATTTTTAGTCTATTTTCGTTAGCTGTTTCTTTTCTTGTATCTAAGTATTTAATGCCTTTTTCTTATTTATTAATTTCATCATTGCCATTGTCCTTAGTCCGAAGGTCTGAATGATTTCAAAAAGTTTATCTATTTTTTAATAGAACCTTAAACTATTGACCGTTTTCGGTCAATCTTTACATGTACACCCACATTTCGTTAGATAAGTTGAAGTCTCATGTAATAGAGGCCCACCTATTTCCATCTACCGTACTCCAGACTGGAGTCTGGAGCCCGGTTTTCAGTACCACCTACAGATAGGTGGAACTGAAAATCTCCTGATAGAAAATCCAACAACAGTTTGCCTGACCCGGGTATCGAACCCAGAACATCTACCTCAGCAGTCGCGATAGCCACCGCTAGACTTACCAGGCAGTAATAAAATATATATTTTTTTAAGTATTTCGAACAAAACTACTAGTATTACACAATACTTGTGTTAGTTACGTAAAACATAATTTTACGGATATTAAACAACTCGACGCATTGGCAGCCGCAGTTATCTTTTATCTATGCTGCCAAAACGCAGATGACCTATTATTGTGACAGTACAAAATATTGTACTGTTGTTATTGTATTGTCAAATATTTGGGTATTTCTGTAATCCTAAAAGGCTGACCTGTTCTTAGTACCTACACCCACATTTTGCCTGTTATGTTTTAGTCGCAGGTATTAAGGACAAACCTATTGCCATCAACCGGGCACATATCTTGGCTCTGTGGCTCCCACTGAGAAATTCCTGATGGCAAAATCCAATACCAATTTGCTAAACCTGTTAATCGAACTCAGTACCTCATGCACAGCAGTCACCCTTTACGACTACTAAGCCAACGAGGCAGTCTCTCTTCGATGCAATAACGAACAATTTCCTATGATTAGTAGCCGACAGTAATTCTACTATAACAATAACTAAAGCTTAGTCCATGATCTATTTCCAACCGGACGCCGCACGTAAATACATGCTAATATGCATAACAATACGCTTAGGTGGAACATGCATACATCTGATTATAATTATTATTGATCTACAGCAGGTATGATTATTGCTCTCGCACCCTACCCTTGTTCAAACCAGGGTCCAGGGCGAGAGAGAATGGGACGCCGTCGCCTTCTTCTGCGAAGCAGTGATGCTAGCAAAAGAGGTGGCGGAACGTGAGAGGGAGAGAACCTCTCGTCCCAGCCCCCGCGGGTCGCGCTCCAGCTCCGGCCACCGTAGGAGCGAGCCTGTGGTCGGTGAGTAATGGGCTAGCTCACCGTCCGTCCATCTTATGACGACGACAGGCCGTCTCGACGGCGCGTTCGTGTTCCACGCACGCCTCAAATAGATGTCAGCAACATTGAAGGGGCCCCAAAGAGTCTGTCGGGGCTGCGGGTTAATTGTTCTCGGGCCTCGACACAAAGGGTTAAGAAGGAACATGGGTGTTTTTACACTCTGGAGTCTGACACTTCCTACCGCTCTGCCCAGAGTGCGGAGCGGGAGAAGTCATTAATTTGATGATTTCCCAACCACCAAAAAAAAAAAGAATGTATGGTTATTGCAGTGGCTACTTGCACGATGGCACATTAAAGGTTCGGATCTTGTTTTGATGTGAATAACAATCTATATTTATAAAACATTTAGTTGCGCGCTTAGGCAGTAAACCCATAATGTATAACGTGACGGCGGATAGAATGATGTCGTCATGGCTTTATGCCTTCTCTATGCCACGGAAAATTTCCCTTTTCCCATTATAATAAAGTTTATTTATATTGATAAACACACAGCCTGTTAAATTCAGTTAACCCCATTGAATAAATTTTTCATGATACTTTCACCTACAAATTGCAAACAAATGTAACAAAACTTGCGGGCTACCACGAAGCTTCCTCCTTAAGTACGCTTTTTATTTAATTACACGTTAGTTATATTTTCAAGGGTCTCATCCCAAAACCTCAACTAATATAAACAATAGGTATTTTGACTGTAAAGCCTAAATCAACACTATTGTCCTAGCTAATATACTCAAATGTTATTGTTCCCTATCAGAATATTATGCAAACTGTTTAGTGAACGAACTATCGGTAATCTTTGGGGTCCATTTCGTGAATATAATATCAGTTTTGGGGCCAAAATTTCAATAACGGTTGAGACTGAAATAGACTTTATTTAAACAAACGGAAAGAAGGAGTTTATTGTGAACAGATAGTTCGCTTGTTTTGGGCTGTGAGAGTATTGTTCTTGTTGATTATTTGTGGTTATTCAAATTGTGAATATAAGCATTATTAATGTTGGTGAAAAGCCTCTTTGTAAACACAAAAGCTTTGATCAATAATATCCATGTGTGTGTTCTCACCCTTTTGGGTTTCGAGGTCACAATGTTTTTCACAACTCAACACAGATTTCACTTATATTTTTCTTCATTGTCAGTTAGTTTCTAAGAAAATCCAAATCCAAGACATTTTACATCTTCACACTTACATGTAAAAGCCCCACTGCGTTTTAAAAACTATATCTATTCACGAGCGAAGATGACATAACATAACATCATACCCCGAAGGGTTACGCAAAGATGTGACTAATAGTGCATCCACATTTGACCTGTTTTGTTAAAGTCCCATGTAATAGGCGGCGAGCCTATTGCAACCAACCGAGAACAGATCCAGACTCTGTGCTGCTATTGAAAAATCCCGAGGGAAAACCCAACCACGTTTTGCCCTACCCGGGAAACTAAAATCGGGAAAACCAAAAGCGTATACTCAGCAATCACGCTCGCGACCATTAGACCAACGAAGCAGTCCGAAGACCATAGCATAGACCGAGCGAAGATGAACATTTAGAATTTAATGTATCAAGCGTATGTTTCTTTCCGATGATTTTTTTGTTCACAAAAATTCAGTGGTTTCTAAGAATAAAATTCTTGTCCACATCCATCAACCAATTCACCAAATTCTTGTTTCTTTCCTTTACCTATTCAACAAAAAGACTTCTAAATTTTTCAGATCGTCTGTACTTTCTAAGGCCCAAGAACTTCTAAATTAATTCCACATAGCCTTAGAATCAGAAAGCAGGTCACAAATTACGAACTAATAAGCTAGGTAGGATTGAAGTCGTGCGGGTAGAAAATTGCCATGCGTCTTGTTCATTCAATTACTTGAATACCGTCTGCCGTGTCCTGGGACATGGCTAAGATGGGATGTACATTAGAAGGGAAGAATATTGTTTTGAACAATTTGTTTATTCATAATTATATTATAATATTCTCCTGATTTTATCCTAATATACAGTATGTTAGCTTAAACGAGGGAACATTGAAAACCGCAATAGTGCATGTTTACATGGTGTTTATAAATATAAAAATATGTACAAAAAAGACACTGATAAATAACATACAGAACCATACCAAATATTTCGGAAAAGCCTTGCAATCCTGGCGTTTATCACAGAAAACGTGCGCAGGTCAATGACTTTTAGGTATAATTCATTTATCCTTCATATTTTGAAACTGGCGTAGGACAATGGTGAAATAGAAACGTCTAATCAAGTGAAATCTGGACAGCGTGGTGTCGGCACAATTACGTCACAAATTAAGGTTATAGTTTTTTTTTTAATATTTGGGACGAAAATCGAATACTGAGTACACTTCTTCAATATATC
The DNA here is from genome assembly GCA_949774965.1 of Diarsia brunnea. Lineage (NCBI taxonomy): Eukaryota > Metazoa > Arthropoda > Insecta > Lepidoptera > Noctuidae > Diarsia > Diarsia brunnea. Next base: position 17,235,056 of record OX459011.1, read on the forward strand.
CCTCGTTTAACTTAACACACTGTATACAGGGTGTAAATCAACCCATCACACAGCCGTTAACCAAGCATTCTGTACATCAAACTAAGTATCTCTACGCAGAAATTTTTGCTGGGAAACGATTTTTGTTTTGGGGTCAAAAATCACATTTTACGGTAAAACTCAATGTAGCACTCTTAAAACATTGTGCTATTGGATGCTTTGAATAGTAAACGGGTCATGGAGGTAATTTAACTAAAGTTATAATCTGAAAAACTAGTATTTACAAAAACAGCTGTTAAAAATTTGGAACTTTGACCCCCAATATCTCCATAACTAAGGGGTTCCCAGGTATATTCTAGAACAAAAAAATGATCGCAGTGGTGGAGAGAACAAGTGCCCTTAGTTTGCGTTAAGGGTACTTTTACACCCTATATATGGGAGAATTTTTCCCAGTATGTCTTTTCAATACTTCTATACTCTTCACCCCATCAGACACCATTTGCAGTATCATTTTTACATTGATAGTTCATCAATCAGACCAGACAGAATCATGTAAGGAGTATTTTATTAAGCTAAGAATTTTAACGGTGCCATGTCTTTATGTTTTGGTTCTCCTTACTCATTTAATCAAAAACTTAAACGAATTTGAAACAGACGATGAAAGAAAAAATAGAATAGAAACTCGCAGAAAAGATCTTCCTACTATTCTGCAGGCAAAGCTCAATGTTGTCAAACACTCGTCACGTGTGCAATCTGTCAATCTGTTCAACAAATTACCAGCAGAATTAAAGAATATTCAGAATGTGAACATGTTTAAAAACAAACTCAGGGCTTTGTTATTGAAGAAAGCCTATTATTCCATTGACGAATTTTGTAATGACAAAAGTTTTAAAAACAGTACTTAAATTGAATTAACTGTATGAATTATTCTTTGACTTGTTATAGATTTTTCATCGTTTTTTTTTTACTAAATATTTCTTAATATTTTCTTGACATAAAAAGTATTTTAGTGTAGCATTTTGCTGGGGACTTTGTTCTGTATTAATGCGAGTATGACTGTAAAGTTAGTTTTAATTAGGAAAGACGTTTTAACTTCGGATGGCTGTGGAATGAGGTTACTTACTTGTTTATTTTTATTGTAATAGTTTATGATGTTTTTTTTTTGTGTACCTGCTGTGCAAATATTTCGACACAAATGTATTTTTGTTATGAAATAAATAACTTGAACTTGAACTTAAATCGTTTCTTTGGCCATCCACATCACCACTCAAAACTTACCTAACGCCATCTCATTGATTTCGAAAAATCAAAACATCATTCACTGATAGATTATTACAGTAATTGCCGAGTGCCACAGAATGTGTTTAATTTGCGGACACATTAAATAATACGTTAGTAATTTTAGGAGCCCGCCCAGTGTACAATCACCCTAACTTATACATAGAAGACGGCGAGATGAAGTATTTAATAGCACACGTGAGATGGCAGAACTGGATACAGAATGAAATGATTAATCATAAGAGTGTTGACCTGATGATTCATAATGTAATAGGAGGTGATATAACAGTATTCTATTAGAAATATGCTATGTTTCTTTTTCACGGGTGAAAACCAGCGCTTTGCTGTTCCCCTTATCACAGCACCATGTAACCTGTTTGTCGCAGTCGCGACGTGTAATCTGTTAACATTTTTTTTGTGTTCCGTTTTTAGGGTTCCGTAGTCAACTAGGAACCCTTATAGTTTCGCCATGTCTGTCTGTCTGTCCGTCCTCGCTTAATCTCTGTGACCGTTAGCACTAGAAAGCTGAAATTTGGGACCAATATGTGTATCAATCACGCCGACAAAGTGCTAAAATAAAAATTGGAAAAAAATGTTTTATTAGGGTAGCCCCCCTATATGTAAAGTGGGAAGTGTTTTTTTTTTTAATTTTAACCCTAATGTGTGATATATTGTTGGAAAGGTATTTAAAAATGAATAGGGGTTTACTAAAATCATTTTTTGATAATGTCAATAATTTCGGAAATAATCGCTCCAAAAGTAAAAAACAAAGCGTCCCCCCCCCTCTAACTTTTGAACCATAAGTTTAGAAAATACGAAAAAAATCTGAAAAGTAGAACTTTATAAGGACTTTCTAGGAAAATTATTTTGAACTTGGATGGAAACAACAGATGGAAACTGCAGTTAACCAATATAATTTGGTCCCTGAATCGTATGAGCGCCTATACAATCCAGAGGTCAAGTTTCATTTGCCCGTATTTTTTTTTTAACTTCGTTTACATAATATTTTATTATCTACGGAACCCTACACTGAGCGTGGCCCGACACGCTCTTGGCCGGTTTTTTTATTTTGAAACTTAAACTTTTGTTTTTTTTCTTTTTTGTACCTATTTTTTTATATTTGTTGTGTGTTATATGTTTACTGCTTTTTTATAGGAGGCTCAGGTTTCTGCGAAAAATAAAATATTTTTCTATCTTTCTTTCTTCTATGATAACGTAATATCACGCCAGTATCACCTGTTGTCATTTGAAGAAGTGACCAGGACACTCACGCCTTAACAAATAGAAAAAAAATACAAAATCTTTATTTTTTTAAACAAAACGTTTCACATTAGTAGTGATTGGAGCCTACCTAAGCAAGTAATGCCTGTGCTAAGAGACTCCGCTCTTCCACAGCAATATAATTAACTAGCTGACCCGCGCAACTTCGTCTGCATCACATAATATAGCTTTTAGCCTTTCTCGATAAATTGACTATTCAACATATTAACTTGAGTTAAATCGTACTCGTATCAAACAAAAAAATTTACCTTTCCTCTTTATAATACCTATTAGTTTAGATTTTCTTCGATTCTATTATTAAAGTGACAATTACTATAGGTATCTCTTACTGTTAAATATACAGTAATCCATTGTACTTATAAACATTATGGTGAAGTACATATTTTGAATTTGAATTTCTCCGGAGCCCCCGGAGACCAGAATCCCCACTTACCTACCGCACCGGACCGAATGACTGCCGCGCGCGTAATTATTTTGTCGCGCGGATATTTTGATATTGCGATATCTTCTAAGATAATTGTTTAAACTGTATAGAGTAAAGGGCACAAATATTCTATATTAAATTTCCGTGCTAACAAACATATTTATTTAGATATAGATTAATATCATATGGGTTAAATAAGCATCGCAAAATAGCATTCTTTTTAATCTAACATTTTAATAGTAAAAAATGGTTACAGTGAGTCAATCTTAAAAGATATATATATGCTGTCGCGGACTTTTTTTTAGAAAATTTAAAGAAGAACAATTCTTTTATACATGATATTTTCCTAACTTAAACCGTTTTCGCAGCGCACGCAACGGAAGCTCTCAAAAAGGAATACCTTTTCCCGTTTTTGCAACATTTTTCATTTATGCTCCGCTCCTATTGGACTTAGCGTGATGTTATATAGCCTAAAGCCTTTCTCGATAAGTGGACTATCCAACACTAAAAGAATTTTTCAATTCCAACCAGTAGTTTCAGAGTTTACCCCGTTCAAACAAACAAACAAACAAACTCTTCAGCTTTATAATATTAGTATAGATTCAGAACATTAGTTAAAAACAGTATGTTTGTGTGTATATGTATGAGTGTGTGTGTGTGGATGTGTGTGTGTGTGTGTGTGTTTGTATGTATGCATGAGTGTGTGTAGATGTGTGTGTGGATGTGTGTTTGTGTGTGTGTGTATGTATAAATGAGTGTGTGTAGATGTGTGTGTGGATAAGTGCGTGCATGCAAGTGTTTTATTTTGTGTGTTGCAATAGTGCCTCAGTGTCCATAACCTGTTTAGCCTTTTCCAAATTATTTTGGGATCGGCTTACAGTCTAACCAGATGCTACTCAATACCAATATTTTACATGGAGCGACTGCCTTGCCTATCTGACTTCCAAAGCCCAGTTAGTACTGGGTAATACGAATATACGATACCTCTAGACCAGTACATTTATTTGCCGCAATAAAATAATTAATTATATGAATAGCTGATACTGACAATTTTTTCCAAGCAGTTTCGTGGAAACGAGATCGCAGACTTTACGTTGAGGAATCACGTTAACGAAAATAACAGAAACAAGACATGTAGATTATATAAGCACATAATATCTATGACTGCATCGTTTAAGAAAAGGAACTTGTGCTGAAGAAAATTCCCAAATGATTTTAACCAGAAAGAAAAGATTTAACAAACTTTTACACACACAGCCAAAAATACAGCGAAATTTTAAATCGGATACTATGAAATATAAACACACACACTCAGTAACAAAGCTAAAACATCAACCGTCAGTAACCAGTAACACAACGCTGTCCGTAGTGATCAATTAAAGGATTTTTTATTGCGGCGAGGCCCGTGAGCATGAATAATATATGTGACGACGCCACTGCACGGTGAAATTGAAATAAAATGGCGGATTTGTAATGTTGCCAGTCTTTCGTGTTTTACGTCATCGGTTTAAGCTGGTTGTGGCGAGCATTTAGGTAGATTTTGCGACAATTTTGTGGTTTAAAAGACATGTTGACATGATAAGTTAAAGGTAAAAGATATTTACGAGGCAGATGTGTCTAGTGGTCACTACTTCTGAGTATGTGGACCTGGGTTCGAATCTCATGTCGGTCAAAGTGTTACTCGATTGTTTCATCAAGATAGTCTATGACTGAGGAACTAATTAGACTGTGGAAAGAATGATATGGCAAGAAAAAAGATGTGAGAATAATAAAAAAAAATATAAAACATTGCGCCTACCTCTAGAGAACGATGACTTAGTTATTGTTTATACGATGAAGTCTCTCCCACCCGGTATAGTATTATAGTGGAGATGCTGAAATGTTAAAGCCCGGTGTACTCAAAAGATCGTCGCAATCTGTTTTGCTATTATTACTCAAAAGAGTTCACTTTGAAATTATGTACTTACTAGCTGTTGCCAGCGTCTTCTCCCGCTACAACTCGAAAATTAAGAAAGATAAAATCAGGATAAAAAGGTTATAAACTATCTGTGTACCAAATTTTATCAAAATCCGTTCAGTAGTTTTTGCGTGAAAGAGATCCATACTTACAAACTTTCGCGTTTATAATATTAGTAGGATATAAATATAATATATATATTATTATAGTGTGACTCTGGTCCTTTCTAAAAAGTGTAACATAATGTAATATTAAAATGTAAAGCAGACCAACTCAAACAACTGCATTACACCTTTTATTTTCACATCTGCACTCCGAAAAGCAAGTGTAAAATTACTCAAAAATAAAAAAATCTCGCCAATTTTTAAAATTAAAACACATTCGTTCCAAAATCTCGTTTCTCATGAAAGTGGGACGTTTCATATATTTTTCACTGGTTCCCTTGAAAGGGAAAATGTGAAATGGGGAACCAACGATGAGAGAAAAGCTGAGTGAAATTTGAAGTTTCTTTAGCTATGTTAAGTATTGTATTGGTGAACAACTTTGTTAGTGACGCTTCTTATTCTTTCTTCACCATCATCATTCTCCTATATCCCAATTTATTTGGGATCGGCGCGGATGTCTTTTTCCCTCTACGGCCGTTTTCGCAACCGGGATACGCAACCAGTTGCGAATTCAAAATTTGTATTCTTTGTTTGCAACCAGTTGCGAAACGTTCCGCCAAAAGATTTGTTTTCTTTATTCGGAACCATCGCTGTCTGTCGGTTTGTTGACAATATTTTTTTGTCCTGCATTGGTGTGCAAGCATTCTGCTAAATTTGTACTTTGCTAGATGTTTCAGTCACTACAAAAATATTCATAGACAATTACTAGCTACTCTTGATAAAGCACTAATCGTGACGTGTGTATGTCGTAAGTAATTTCACAACAGTAATTTTATGTGTTGACTACAACAAAGTCAACATAATTATTGTCTGTACCAACGACCATACAGCCACTAGACGCCTAATACTTGATCGAATGCACGTAACAAATTCTGTCAACTTGCTGAGGTGCGGGGGAACGGGGTACTGCGTTCTAATTGGCCCTTTCAAGTTCATTCCATTTCACTAGGGATGGGACAGGTTTAAATCAAACAAGAAAGTATCGATATTTTTTTATTGTATTTAATAAAACATAACTTGCATTTAAGTACCTTCTTTATTCTGAATATGATTGAATCATGTAGGTCCATTCAAAAATAATTAAAACAATATTTTAAAATTATTTCCGTAATTATTCCAAGCAATGTTCGAAGTCTTTGGTGAGGGAGGACTAACTTAATTGAATGCAGCGCGCAATGTGATAGAGTTGTGATCTAACTCGGGAGTCTCGGGACCCACGTGGCTTATTTTTTAGGTTTATTCAATTTTAAATAAGAAACAAGCCGCTTGGTTGCAATTACCCATTTATTTTTTAAATCAGGATCGTTTGGGTAACTAAAATTAATCGTTAAAGTTTTTTATTAATAATTTATTAACTATCTGTTGTAATTTTTAATTATTAACAATATATTTTTTGCTTAAATAAATTTAGTTATAGGTTTTTGTTGCTTTATCGATAACAGAGGTAGTCATACGATTTGGAACATCACTAATTATGTTTGTTTAAAATCGAGGAAAAGAGATAGCGAAAAAAATACTTTCAAAAGAAAGAGATGCAATCATAAAAGATATCAACTATGACCAGTATACGATGAACTCCGAAAAATAATGTCAGAAAATTAATCTTATTTAGATTATGGAACTATTAACTTACCGATGAAATGTGATACCGTCTTTCAGGAAACTTGAAGTTCGGCTTTCTTTATCACACCAACGTACTGTACACGGGGCCATATTTGTCTATTTTCTCGAATTTTCAAAGGTGTAGTGCGGAAGTGTTACGGCTCACAGAAGTGGTCGATACTAATTTGAACTTTGTGAGTGACGACATGCATAAGATTTTTACCCTAATGTGTTGACAGACATTTGTCGCCTGTTATTAGGCGTCTAGTGGCTGTATGGTCGTTGGTCTGTACTAACAGACAATAATTATGTTGACTTTGCAATGGTCATGTCAGTAGTCTTCAATTTCCCCAGCTTTTTATAAATATTGTAATACTCTCTTTTCATAACAAAAACCTCCTTTGTTTCCTTTCCAGTGTTGCCACGCGAGCTAAATTCTAAACGATAGCCACAATCGTTGCAACCCAGTTTGAAACCACATTCAACCAGCGAAGCGTTCGTACTCGAGTTGTAGTGCTATAATATTAAAAGTTGCACAGACACAAAATCGGCGTTGGTGCAAAATTTATTTGCAGTTTCCCGTTTTTGATTTAGTTTTAACATTTGTTCGGCTGTTAAATCTGTTGTTTTTTCTGTGTACAACGATTTATATTGTGTTATTTGGAAATGCTGATAAATTATACTGTGAAAAGTGTTAAAATATAGATGACTAACTGCCACAAACAGAGAACATAATTTATGTTTGTGATTTATGGCACTGACTATTCCATTATTATATTTTCATGGCGATTTTTCTGTTTTTACAATATAATTCACACGTTTGAGTCATTTTTCATCTGATTTAGCGTTGCAACTAAACAAAAAAAAAACACAAAATTAAATATGAATATGGTAACTATATTTTTTTTTTTGTTTTCCTGGTGAATCCGCAATCAGTCATCAACTATAAGCGGATTTGATCTGTGAGGCTTGTTGTGTAGTATGCGTCTTCCAATAAAGTACGCTACCATTAAATATTAAGACTTAGAGCTAGGTAACTATATGAAAATACAAAACCAACAGTTTAATTTACTAATACACACCACACACACTTTTGTGATACATCACTGCCTAACCCTACGAGGATTACAGGCGTGATGTTATGTTATGTATAAAAGCAAAATTCACACTCGACCTAACCGCCATACACAGAATTAGTTTCAATTTATTAAGAACGAAACAATACGACAGAAGCCCACTATCCATTCATTCAATGAATTCAAACGTAGAATAAGATGTTAATCGCCTTAGTTCAATTCAATCCATTTAAACGAAAGAACAGAGAAAACCATGGCCCCTTTATTGGAACTAAAAAAAATTGATTAAAATCCGGTCGAGAATGAAGCTACCTATTTGTTCGTGGCTTTCAATGTTTTAACGTTTATTTTTATATGGAGCTTCGTAAAGTGACAAAGGCTTATAGTATTTTGAAAAGCAATGAATTTATATATTTTGTGTGGATTTTATTATTTATTGAGTTGTTTGTGAATGTTGTCTGGTGCCAACTTTCATTTCAGTAATGGGTTTCTGATTTTTTTTTTTCACTTAAATGTAAAATGTAATTCCAGAATAACATTTGCGGGAACTAAACTAAAATTTATTTTACCTTTGTTATAAGTACCCTGAAATAATGAGTTTCCCACGTAAGCACTTAATCTTATGACTATACTTATTATTTTACTTGAAATTAAAATTCCTGCTTTACGTAGGTTTCACAAATAGACTGACAAAGAAAGGAGATTAGCGCCGTCCTTAACAACATTTTAATTACTAATTTGTCGAATAAATTTGTACATATCAGTTTAAATCAGAAACTCCGTTTGAAACCGCGGCCCAGTCTTGTGTATAAAGTCCAGAACAAACAATAACAAAAATAGCATATTTGCAACTTACGGGAACATCTCCAAATGTGATACGAATTCTCTTAAAATATGCTCTCACAGTAAGACAGTGCAAATAGAATTCTAAATTCGGGCCGCAGACCTGTTTGCGTATTCTATAGAATGTGCAAACGTAAATTTAGTTCCAACAAACTTTCCATTATTTGTCTATTGGTAGAAAAAATTGCGACTTAATAGAAAATAGACGTGGAAGAAAAAATATTGTCATTTCGCACGTAAAGTTTATGTATTTACGCAAATTCTTGTTCTACTGCGATGTGGTTCGCGAAATGTAGGCAAAATTATATTTTTAACTGCTCAAATATACAGTCCATACTACGTGCTTCCTCTTTACACAGTGGCCCACTGTGTATGTAAGTGCTTCTACTGCTTATATAGGCTATTAAAGTTTGAACATTTAAGCGGGAGTTTTGCTCGCTTTGCTTCTGTATGGCGTATGATTGCCGCCATTCAAATAGCAATGTAAAACGCAATAAATTTATATATGCATCTTACAGCATTGAGTTTAATAATAAACAATTTATTCAGATAATGTCGTACTGAGTGTACGACAACATTTTATCAACCCGAAAGAACACCGTCCGGATACGTGTGGCCAATGTGGAAATCTTCCAGGTTGGCCGATATAATCTAGTGAAATAGGTTATCCTCAATCCATCCCAAACAATTTGCTAGTCTGAAGCCCCTCTGCAGGGTATGCACCACCTCTTGTCCTTGCAAAACTTGCACCTTACAAGACCGAAATGATACAAATGTGCTACATACTGGTCTGGCACAGTTTGAGTTCATCGACCCGTACCGAAGAATAAGACAACACTATGGATTGAAAAAACATATACGGTATTTGTTTTTATTTTCATAGGATCGTTATGCTTCATCTATTGTGTTATATTTTCTACTTAAAATAAATACATAATATAATATTTAATCCCAAAACACAAAGAGAAGCCAGTAGGTACACGGACTTCAAAATCATCATAACAATGAATCTAAAATATTCACTAACAAAGACGTATGTGTAATATATTAAAGCTATGTGTATTTAAGGGTAACAGATATTTATGACTTGTTAGCTATAAATTTTAGTTATTATTAATTTATTATGTTACATCAATTATAAGTTTAAAGGGCTTTGAACTATTACCCTATTGTAAATGCAGACTTGTTATTTTGATTTTAGAGGTTATATTGTAGGCATTATTAATGAAATTAAATATAATGTACCTACTTTTTATTATGAACAGAATTTTAATGATGCTTGGCCTTAGAAATGTATATTTTTCGAAGAGAACTTTCATGAACGATTCAATATTTCTTTTTATAATATCAACACAGTATAAAAAATATATTGATAGAAACGTAACGGTCAGTAACTCATGAGAAGCGTTTATTAACAATACAGTAGATATAACACAAACAAATTATAATTAAGTTAACCCCTTTTTTTTTTTTTTTTGGGGGTTCTATTAGGCAGAGCGAAAGGGAGTGTCAGACTTCTACTGACTAAAAACCACCCATGTTCCTTCTTAGCCCTTCATGTCGAGGCCGCGGTATCTGCGAACAACCCGCAGCCCCGACGGGCGTCGGCCCTTGTGGGCCCCTTCCATTTTGCTGACATCTCTTTGAGGCGCGCGTGGAACACGAACGCGCCGTCGACACGGCCTGTCGTCGTCATAAGACGGACGGACGGCGAGCTTACCCATCACTCACCGTCCACAGGCCCGCTTCTACGGTGGCCGGAAGCCATCACGTAGTAGGTATAACTTTATTTGAATGTATGTTAATTACCATTTGATCGGCAGTTTTTTCAGTGCATCATAGTAATTATCTTTAGTGGCATGACATTCTAACGACTTATCCGTTTGATAAAGAAAAAACCTAATGATAAGACATTGTTTTGTCTTATACATTCGATTAGATAAATATGTAAATCATTACAACAAAGGCAAGATTAAGATCACAATTAAAAACTTAAACAGTTCGTGACATTGTTTGGTTGTGCTTGATTTTCTTGTTCTTTATAATTTGGCTATCTGTAATTTAATAATGGACAAGTTTTTAAGTATATTTATGGCTGTTTTTAGTGGTGAGTATTTTTGTTAAAAAAATATTTTTTTTTTATTCTAAAGTCATGCTTTGTACAACCATGCCAAGTGCATAGTATAAACGTAACGTAAATACGTCTATTTAAAAATTAAAATACTCGAGTTTCACATTCAATATTTTCGTCATTTTAAGAATGTATTAATAGCTATGAATGATGCTGATTGCGCTTGTTGTGCTGACATAATTATTTACCTTACGTTTAGACCGTTCACTCGTGCTTGGGCTTCCAGTTTTGAAACTGTTTTCAACTTTTTTTATCTACAAACTGTAGGTTCTTTGAAATAAATCAATAGATTTGATGCAGCACGTTTTTTTCCAAAACAATTTTGTTGTTTACAATTCAGATTTTTAAAGCATTTTGAGATCTAACGGAACTCATTTTTGAAATTCAATGATAATAAAACATTTTTCTCTTGCATTTTTCAAATTTGAGATTCAACGAAAATACATCATAATGTTTTGTAGAATTAAAATAGGATTGAAAACTGGGATCAAAAAAATAAATCTTTTTAACCGACTTCCCAAAAGGAGGAGGTTCTCAATTCGATCGGTATGTTTTTTTGTTGCATTAATTACATTTATGTTTTTTTTTATAAACAGTGTTAGGCGCCAGCTCTTTGTATGCTGAAGGGGCAACCCGACATATTAACAGATTCCCGGCCACTGAAAACCAGTTCCCATATATGGTAATTCTAGTCCTTATTATATTTATCATTAAAATAAGACTATACTAAATATATAAACTAAACTAACCTAAAAACGAAGTAACTTTATAAAAGGGGTAGAGTTCCCAAGAGACTGGCAGCAGTGGTAGCGTTGCCGCGTTGTATGGCAACTTTTAGCCTCTGACCAAAGAAAAAGCCCAAGGACTGGCTTTTCTGAGGAAGCGTCCACAAGGCGCTTAGAAATTTCCTTAAAAAGACTGTGGGGACTATAAGGCCCTAGAATAGTTATAATATTTTACATGTTCTTTATTTTTTAGGAATTTCGTCCGTCTGAATGAGACCCTTATACATGATATAACGTAACGTACATGAATCCGAAAAGTCAGAGGTCCTCTTGGTTTCGAATTTGCCATTTTAAAAGTTCATATGCTTTCAGGTTTCGTTGCAACAGTTAAGTCAAGTACATACCACTGCCCATAGAGGACACAAATGCGGAGGAGCATTGGTTACGCTGCAGCATGCAGTGACATCTGCATATTGCATTCTGGAGAGAATCAGTGAACCTTCGTCAGTAACGTTGATTAAACTGGATTTATTTTATACTAACATAGTTTTATAAAGAATACGTTACGAGTTTTAAACTTCCCTTATTTTTTTTCAGTGACTTTTGTGGCACTTCACGACCACCTAAGAAATACTACTTCAGCTTGCCGTCAATTTAAAAAATAGGCAATAATGAGTATAATTTTAAAGTTTAAATATCTTTTTAATATAATATATGTCGCCGCGAGAGTGTCTACCTGCTGGGATCATTAGGCAATCTAATTAATAACCAGCTTACAATAATAGCTTAGCTTAGTTTTTTATAATAATTGATGAACCTGCCATCTCTGAGATATTTGTACAGTAATTATTACGGGATCGATATTGAAAGACAGCAGCGACAGTGCCATCTGTTAGCTTTTGTGTTAACTACTACAGAGATGGTTTGTAATTGAATGGTCGACGACTCGAATAATGATTTATTAAACAGAGGTCTTTAACTAGAACTATAGTTAAAATTAAGATAAGCTAATTGATTATGAATATTGGGATTTTAATGATTGCTCACTTGAAATTAGGCTGTATAAGAGACGTCATTGCACATTGTTGTGAAGATGGCGGCGAATACGATTTTAATGATCAATAACTCAATTTATAATCTGAAACCACGACTAAATCAGTTTCTTTATGTAATTATAAACTAAAAAGTCATAAGATTATTTTGTAGAGCAATTTATTAGTAGAAAACCTGTTCTTTGTATTAAATCCTTTAATTAGCCGGAAATGGCGTAAGTAACATTCTGTTGTAAAAAGTTATGAACCTATTAATTAGACATTAACTTAATAACACCTTCGCATTAATATTGGTATTGTTTTATTGTTAAATAATTATTACAATCAATTGTGAACTATTTTAGTATTGTTTATTAGTTTTAACTGATTAAAAGTAATTAATAACAATACTGAGTACGTGGTACTTCCGCTAGACGGACTAGACAAGTAGACACGCGTGTGACGAAAGATGCACATTATCTCGCGTTTAGCAAATAATGTAAATGAAAGTGGTTTTTGATGTGATTAACATTAATTAGTGCAAACGAGAATTGTAACATGATTTAAATGGAGTTTCTTCAACCCATTCTTCTCCATAGTAACAATGATTCATGTGAATGGGTCTCAACCCCTGAAAAGTTTATAAGTGCCTGTAAATGGACTATTGTAAATAAACGTTTGGTGTTTGAGTCAAGTATTGTGTGTGATTTCAACTACCCATATACCCATCTACCACGAAGAGGAATCTAAGGCGAAGACAATATGGCGGTGGCCATTGATGTTTAGGAGCAGCGTTCCTTATGTGGTTTTCCCGCCTTAACATCAGAAGAAAGGGATTTTATCTGCGCTTTGCTCATGAATATGCGCCGGAACATCCAAATAATGACATACAGGAAAATATTGAACTGAAGACTATGACGTCTAAGATTTGGCTGTATTTTCATCCTAGTGGTTGACAGATACCAACATGATAAATAAGGCTTATTTCAACTTGAACACACATGACCCAGTCAGACAATAAGTTGACACATGGGAAAACAAACAATGAAGTTTTATGTGACAGAAAACTTCATAGTCCAATCAAAATGACAAACATACAGTACAGCACAGAATGACCGAAGCAGCAAAATAAAAGAAACATGAACACTTGGAAAGCATATCAATAAAAATGAACCTACGGGATGAAACATCAAACCCGGGAAGTATTTTATTTTATTCATTTTAGTAACTGTAGTGCAGTTAACAATATTTTAACTTATCACATTACACACTGGCTAGGTTAATGCCACCTTAAATTGACACCCGTGGGATTAAAATATTAAGACATCTTTAATCACATAAGGAGTGATAAGGTCATTACCCGTTCAAAGTTATGATTAAAATATAAATCAGTACTTAATGTGTCACAAACTGAACTCATGAATCAAATGATAGTTAGTTACTTGCATTCACACATTAATTAATTAACCAAGTATTAACTAGTATTAAATCTTGTTGTGTTTTGAAATGTCATTCAGAATAAAACATTTAATAGAAATAATTCTTATTAGAAATCCCTCCTAATTGACATTCAAGTGAGGAATTACAATTAAATACTTTATACAAACTTGTAAACATTTGTATTGGTTATCATGTTTCAAGATTCATTAAAAACAAACAAAGTTGTCCGTCACTGGACACCCGGCAGGTGTGAATCTTTGTATTGAAATGACACAATATGTCATGATAAATATTACAATAATTATTTATTTATTCAATATCTATCAATCGAATCTACATCTGACCTTACTACATCTCTAATTGATTAGCTTAAAGTTTTAAAAAAATAAATAAATAGATAAACAATTGATCCACAATAAACATTATTTTAATGGGAAAACGCAATGATAACATCATACTATTTCCCATTATAGCATATGAGTTGGATTCAATGCACATGTTTTACATTAGTAATGCTTTGTTATGTAACTGGTACTTATGTGTGTTTTATAACAAAACAATTAACGAAACATCAACGTTGTTCAACAAATTGTGACAATGAAATTCAGTGCGATAATTCAACAGAAAGCAAAGCTTTAAAGAAGTTAAATTGTGAATGTTTCACTAGTACAGTAACACAACCAATAGTGTTTTTAAAGTAGTTTTAATCAGATTAACTTTCCCATCTTAGTTTAATTACCATCTAAGTATGATAACTATTTAAAAACAATTGATTACCAAATTTTCATTACTAATTTAAACATTTAGTCAGACTACTTTGAGGGCCTAGTAGTAATGCACCATACAATTAAAGCGTGTGGGCCTGGATTCAATTCCCGAGTCTAACAATGTTGTTGAGTTTCTCCATCAGGAATTTCTCAGTAGCAGTCCAGACAATAATATTAATGGCAAACAGTCTTGCCCTTTAACAAGAACCTTAAGCATTACTGGCAAAGTGATGATGTACACTTCTGCCTAACCCTTCTGGGATAGCAGGTGTGATGTTTACATAACACCTTTTCTTGTTCTATTATTTACTTGCATGACTTTTACATTCCAGATTCGAGGCAATTATCTTATAAAAGAGGAAATGATAGTAGAGCAAATTCACTACAAATATAAACAACATCAAGTACTACAGCCTGGTGAACAAATGACCGTGTCGCCGGCTATGAAGCTAACAAATGAGAAACAGCATGAGGACAGCCAACCCAGAATGACTGTTTCAGTGTTTACACACCATAAGTTAACATAAAAGGTGAGAAGTTTTCAAACTACTTCAAACACTTCACCACTGATATCAAACAGTGTTGCATTAAAAGGCTCAATACAATCGCCAATCAACCTACCTACCTACATGATGCTCATGTGTGATGAGTATCAGGTATTCCATTTTCATTATTTTAATGTTTTTGCAATCCTGCCAGTTGTAAGCAACAACTATTAACAAAAACAAAGTATTAGTACTAACAGTAACTAATGAAGTATAAAATAATAATACTCACAAAAAGCTAATGGTATCCGTGGAGGAAATAACTAGCGCAATAAGTAATACTCACAATGAATCACACAAATAATCTATCAGCAGCCGTGGAGGCAACTGGTAAAGAACCAACACAACAAATTATCTATCAACAGCCGTGTAGGCACTTGATAATGAACCCACACAACAAATGATCTATCAGAAGCCGTGGAGGTGACTGGTAATGAACCAACACAACAAATGATCTATCAGCAGCCGTGGAGGTAACTGATAAAATAATACTCTCATGTTATCCTGCTGGGTCCACGGCGTATTAAACGCCCAGAGCCTGGTTCCTTATATCCTGTCAAATCAAAGACTTCGTGCCTGTCACGGAGCAATGGTCCTAAACTCCTTATCCTTTAATCCTGTCAAATCAAAGACTTTGTGTCTATCACAGAGCGGTGTTCCTGATCCTATCCTTTTATCCTGTCAAATCCAAGACTTTGTGTCTATCACAGAGCATTACCTTCCCGTGAGAATGAACAAATAAAAACATACTACTCACACTACATTTACCAAATACAAATCACAATGTCTAAAGCTATCAATAATTTTATTTAAAACAAATCTAGTAGACAGTAGACCTATTATACAAGGTTGCAAAGTCAAGTCATAGTAAGCAACAATATTATCTGTTTGCTGAAAAAGCAAACAGCTTATCAAACAATATGAATGAAATCAATAAAATCAATGATGTTCGATAATTTTGTCAAAAATATTCTATTTAGCTAGTAGCTAATCAAACAATATTTTATTCAACTAGTAGCTGATCAAACAATATCAATAAATTCAACTAATGTCGTTGATAATTTTGCCAACAATGTTCTATTTAGCTAGTAGCTTATCAAACAATATTCTATTCAGCTAGTAGCTGATCAAACAACATCAATAAATTCAATTAATGTTGTTGAATAATGTTGCCAACAATATTCTATTTAGCTAGTAGCTAATCAAACAATATTTTATTCAACTAGTAGCTGATCAAACAATATCAATAAATTAAATTAATGTTGTTGATAATTTTGCCAACAATATTCTATTTAGCTAGTAGCAATCAAACAATATTCTATTCAGCTAGTAGCTGATCAAACAACATCAATAAATTCAATTAATGTTGTTGAATAATTTTTCCAACAATATTCTATTTAGCTAGTAGCTAATCAAACAATATTCTATTCAGCTAGTAGCTGATCAAACTATCAATGAATTCAATTAATGCTGTTGAATAATTTTGCCAACAAAATTCTTGTGAGCTAGAAGTTGATCAAACAATATCAATAAACTCAATTCAATTAATGTAATTGAATCATTCAGGCAACAATTGTTTTATTAAGCTAACAGCTTAGCATCTAATAACTTGAATAAAAATTCCAAACAGCTATAAATGTCTGTAACTGTGCATGTGTGTCTAGCAAGGTGATACAAAAATGCATTGAATGTCAGATCTATTACAAGGTTTCTATGTTGAATGAACCTTCCTGTTACTAAATCCTACAATTGAATAAACATTGTAGGATAATAAAAGCAACAATAATCTGCCGACAAAATTTATATCCACTATTTCAGATAACAACCACGAGACTACACATAAGACAACGGACGGACGAGCGGACGGCAACGGCAAGTGCAGAGCGCGCACCGCCGATCAGAATGGCCGTGTCGCCGCGAGAGTGTCTATCTGCTGGGATCATTAGGCAATCTAATTAATAACCAGCTTACAATAATAGCTTAGCTTAGTTTTTTATAATAATTGATGAACCTGCCATCTCTGAGATATTTGTACAGTAATTATTACGGGATCGATATTGAAAGACAGCAGCGACAGTGCCATCTGTTAGCTTTTGTGTTAACTACTACAGAGATGGTTTGTAATTGAATGGTCGACGACTCGAATAATGATTTATTAAACAGAGGTCTTTAACTAGAACTATAGTTAAAATTAAGATAAGCTAATTGATTATGAATATTGGGATTTTAATGATTGCTCACTTGAAATTAGGCTGTATAAGAGACGTCATTGCACATTGTTGTGAAGATGGCGGCGAATACGATTTTAATGATCAATAACTCAATTTATAATCTGAAACCACGACTAAATCAGTTTCTTTATGTAATTATAAACTAAAAAGTCATAAGATTATTTTGTAGAGCAATTTATTAGTAGAAAACCTGTTCTTTGTATTAAATCCTTTAATTAGCCGGAAATGGCGTAAGTAACATTCTGTTGTAAAAAGTTATGAACCTATTAATTAGACATTAACTTAATAACACCTTCGCATTAATATTGGTATTGTTTTATTGTTAAATAATTATTACAATCAATTGTGAACTATTTTAGTATTGTTTATTAGTTTTAACTGATTAAAAGTAATTAATAACAATACTGAGTACGTGGTACTTCCGCTAGACGGACTAGACAAGTAGACACGCGTGTGACGAAAGATGCACATTATCTCGCGTTTAGCAAATAATGTAAATGAAAGTGGTTTTTGATGTGATTAACATTAATTAGTGCAAACGAGAATTGTAACATGATTTAAATGGAGTTTCTTCAACCCATTCTTCTCCATAGTAACAATGATTCATGTGAATGGGTCTCAACCCCTGAAAAGTTTATAAGTGCCTGTAAATGGACTATTGTAAATAAACGTTTGGTGTTTGAGTCAAGTATTGTGTGTGATTTCAACTACCCATATACCCATCTACCACGAAGAGGAATCTAAGGCGAAGACAATATGGCGGTGGCCATTGATGTTTAGGAGCAGCGTTCCTTATGTGGTTTTCCCGCCTTAACATATATATAAATCAGGATAATATATATAAATCAGAACTCCGTTCAAACTGGGTGTCAATTTATAAGACACCTTACTATTTTTTTTTCACACGTGTGAGAAATGAAGAGATCCTCATCGTTCCTGCCTGTTCTTCCAAAACCTTCCATTGAACTATAACATGTTTTACAGGGTCAACATCGTTACCATTAATATTAATTAAGAGTATTTTTCAGGAGCTTCCAGGTAATCAATCCAGCTGAATACAGAATTTTCGCTGGTTCAGCGTTTCTGTCCAACGACAGTTCATCTGATCGCATTCGGCGCATTGCTAACATCACCATACACCCAGATTATAACACGAGCTTTGGGCTCAATCACAGGTTTATTAACGACATTGCTGTTATTACTGTAAGTAAAATTGTTGTTTACTGATTGCTGTTAAAGCGAAAGTAGTTGAAATTATATATGTATATATTACATTGATATAATCTTTAGTAACTTCTTTCTATCAAATTATTTAAAGGCACACCGTTTGAAGGCAACACAGTGGCACGAATGTTGATTACAAACATTGATGGGGAAATAGAGAGGAAATGCATTTTAACTGGTTGGGGCGTAAGTTATTATTTTGCCATTCAAATAATTGTAGATATTCACTTCGTAGTTATACAGGGTGGCAACGTCAATAAATCAGTTAAATATACTGGTAAAAATATGAGGTGCCTATACTTGTGACGTTCCCAATCTGCATACAAAAATCTAACGAATATTATCCAGTAGTTTAGTCACAGGACAATTATTATAATTTATAATTTTTATCACTTTAGATTATTAGGTTAACACTATCACTACCTCCAAAACCTTTTCTAAATTCAAAAAAGTCATTGTATGCTTTCAATATTATGGCCTTAAGGCCTTTCGGATCGGATATGGTTATTTTTGCATATTTTACGAATATAAATGCTAACAGTTAAATATCGATAACAGTTTTCTGCCACTAAGCTTATTTTTTAATTTGTTATGAATTTATGATGTATATGTTAGTTTTTTTTTTTGGGGGGGCGTAAGAAATCATCAAATTCCCGCTCTAAGGCAAAGAGAGTGAAAGGGAGTGTCAGACTTCTACTGACGACAAACCACCCATGTTCCTTTTCAAACTTCATAAAATAATTATTATTACGTACCAAAAATAACTATTAAACTAACAAAGACAATTATTAGGTATGAATTGAATGTACTAAACAGCGACACTGCAGTGAAGAACAGCTGACTGTATCTTTTTCGTTCGGGTACACTCGGCGGTCCCGAGTTCACCCTAACTAACCTACGGAAAAATCAGGGTGCGGTGCGCCAAAAGAAGTTTTCACTTAAAATATGATTATTGTGTTTGTTACAGAGGGGTACGCGACTGCATTACGTACAAATGTGGGCGATTAATGATGTAACGTGCCGTGAATTTTCAAGTGCAAAACCAGTACCGAGTCAGATGTGCGGGCTTGTTCCACACGACAAGGGAGCACTAGGAGCGAGCCGGGTAACTCAGTTTAATTAACACGAGGAATACCCCCGTTGGTTAGGGGTCATACCTAAGAATAGTAGAAGCAGCCAACTCAGTTCACTTACGTTTTCCATTAGTAAATTATCAGTAACAGTTTAAACGAGCAACCCGCAGCCTCGACGGGAATGACTTGCCTCCATAACTGACGTAGATGGTGTAAAAGTACCCTTAACGCAAACGAAAGGCACTTGTTCTCCTCACCACTGCGATATTTTTTTTGTTCTATACCATATCTGGGAACTTCCTAGTTACGGAGATATTGGGGGGTCAAAGTTCCAAATTTTTCACAGCTGTATTTTTGTAAATACTAGTTTTCCAGAATTTAACTTTACTTAAATTACCTCCATGACCCGTTTACTATTCAAAGCATCCACTAGCACAATGTTTTAACGTTGAGTTTTACTGTAAAATGTGGTTTTTGACCTAAAAAAAAAATCGTTTCCCAGTAAAAAACTTTGCGTAGGGGAACTTAGTTTGATGTACAGAATGTTTGGTTGACGGCTGTGTGATGGGTTGATTTACACCCAGTATATCTGGAATCTCGAGCCTTGGGAAATGTTAATAGAATCTTTAGTTGCCACGTGTTGTTTTTGACAAGCGCGACTATTGAGCATGAGGTCTTGGGTTCGATTCCCTGGTCAAGAAAAGTGTTATTGGGTGTTTCATCAGAAATTTCTCAGTATTAGCCACCGAGTCTAGATGTGTGCCCAGTTGATGGCAATAGGCTCGACCTCTATTACACGGGGCTTAAATATAACTGGCGAAATGCGGGTGTAGTAATGGCTACACCTGTGCATAACAATTCAGGAATTACTGGTGTGATGTTGTTGTAGAAACTGCAAAGTAACTTTAGTTTGGGCAGCATAAGTAGGGGATGTTTCAGACTAAAGTTATGTTGTACTTTGTAGTTACCTATATTTATTCTGATATAACTGTTCAAAGAAATAATATTTTAAATGATTGTTTTTTACATTTATTTCCAGGGCGATGAAGGTGGCCCATTGGTCTGCGGAGGTAAACTTCTGGGTATTTTAGTACACCACCCAACTTCTAACTTGGACGTTTATACTCGTGCGGCCCACTACAGCACATGGATAGAGAATGTCGTCGCCCAACCTATACATGAGCTTGGACGTGAACCATAACTATAACCGTCAATATTCTCAATACAAGTTTTATTAAAACGTTGGGTTATTGTTAAACATTGTGTATTGTTAAACAAAAGATCAAAATAAAACTTATCAATAATTTTGCTTATTTTATTATAACACTAACGACCACCAGCACAATCTTTCAAAATAAGGGGATAGAACCGATGTGGCATATCAACCTTCCCGCCATTTTGTTTTTTTTTTCGAAATCGCGGCCCACGATGAAAGTGGTAATGTATGGAAGAAGGAAATATAATTATAGACGTATTAGTCCAGGTTGATTATTCTGCCCGTCGGGGATGCGGGTTGTTCGCAAGAGATACCGCGGCCTCAACATGAAGGGCTAAGAAGGAACTTGGGTGGTTTTTAGTCAGTAGAAGTCTGATTTTTATTATGCGCACAAAAATCGCTTCGCATCGCAATGAAACGCTATGTTATGTCAAAGAGTAGTTTTCTCGTGCTCGTAGTAGTATGTAATGTACCTACTCTTCACTACATAGTATAAAACAAAGTCGCTTTCTCTGTCCCTATATCCCTATGTATGCTTAAATCTTTAAAACTACGCAACGGATTTTGATGCAGTTTTTTTTAAAAGATAGAGTGATTCAAGAGGAAGGTTTTAGTATATAATTTGACCGACATCCACGCGGGTGAAGCCGCGGGCGTCATATAGTTTTCAATAAACAGTCATAATATTAATCAATGCCTTTAAAGACACGTAAAAGTTTAAACCCCTTTTTATTTTTTTTGGTGGGTGGGAAATCATCAAATAACCCCTCCCGCTCTTGGGCAGAGCGAAAGGGAGTGTCAGACTTCTACTGACTAAAAACCACCCATGTTCCTTCTTAGCCCTTCATGTCGAGGCCGCGGTATTTCTTGCGAAACCCCTTTGACCACATCTTATTATTGATAGCCATGCCAAAACAAATAATAGAAACATAAAATACCGCCTGAAAACCCCGCAGGGCTAGGTAGACGTGTACCCTAAATAATGAAACAGTTCCTTAATAAAAATGAAGGTTTTTGACGTCATTAAAACAACTTGATAACCAAGGGAAATCAGGTAGGTATGAAAACTTCTATAAACAGTTATAAGTTCAGTTAAGAGCGATCCCTAAAGAATTGAGGAAGCCAGAGTTTTTATATGTTATGTTTTTAGAAACAGGTAACTTTATACTGCGGACTTTTCATTAAAGTACTTACTGAAAGATTTCCTCATTTTGTACAAGTTGCTGTGATATTACAATTCTTGAAAATTACTTACTGGTGTGTGGCTCAGAATACTTGAAATAATAAATAATAATAATTTGTTTTATTTCTCTTCCACAAACAAAATAAAGACAATCAGTACTAAAAAAACTGACATATTATACAGACAAAAGCATTTTATTTGTGGGAGACTGGTGCCTAAACTAAGCCGAAGCCTGTATTGTAAATGGATTGTAGGAGTTGACCAAAACCACAGGCTTCATGATACCAAGTTTAATGTAAAGTTACACGAAGATATATTGTATGCGTATCCACGATTTATTGATAAGTTAACAGTTGGTCACCTAACGTTTAGTATAACAAATAATCAAATTAAGAGAAGGTGAACCGTACACATGGGTTTCGTCTATTCTATGTACTAAGTATGATTTTTTGCTACTCTTTCAAACATTAGGCTCTTTTACTGACAAAGGCTTATTGGATTTAGAACTAATCAAAGATTTAAATCGAAAAAGAATGTCGTGTACATCGAAGATGGATTTCCCATCGTCGATGCACGCGATTTTAAAAATGTCACTGACAAGAAACTTTGATTTCATTGGGTGAATTATAGGTTTACAATTCTTGGTTGTAACATATCTTGTTGTCTTGAGCTGAAATAAAAAACCATTGACATATTATCTTAAGTGAGACCATTATGACTTATGACCACCACTGTACCTTGAAACTTTCAAAGAATATAATTCAAAATAACAAGCAAAAAACAGCCCCAACTGTTTCTTTAGTGACAGACCGTAATTAGCAGAAGCTTTGTCAATTATTTCGAAGACAATGGGTAATTAGCTGCCGATTCGACGCCGGTTTTGTTCAACGACAACCCTTTTTGAAAGTTTTGTTTCTTTCAATGTTGCCTTTTGAGTTATTTGTCTAGTTTTGGTTTGTTTATCTTTGGTAGAAAATAGCTTCTTAATTTTATTATTGTTTCTTTTAGTCTGGCCAGGAGGTATTGTTGATAATTCAGGTGTATTAGGCGCTTAAGAACTTAACATTAGAACATAATATAAAGAAATTGGGGATCGGACTGAGTCAAAAAAATATGATTCTAATTAGTCCGTCAGTTAGATTATCTAAAAATATTGGATACGTGTTTTTTGTTTTATCAAATTAATAAAAATTGACGAAGATAAACCGTGTCAAAGATCATGAGTGGGGGGTTGTGACTGACATGGGACGTTTTCGAGGAGTTCACCAGTTTTTGAAGCACTGGATCGTCTTTATTTTTTGTTTATGTGAAAAAAAATGTGTTCAATATTTTTTGGAAGTCTATCTGATGAACTAATTCGTATTTTCTTGTCCGATCCCCTGTTGCATTGATGCTTATCAACTCCCGCAAGCTGACAACCAGTCCGTTACATAAATTATGTAACAATGGACAAAGTCAGTATGACTGAGGGTGGAACAAAATTATTATGAACTTAACTGGTTGCGACAATAATGTTAAGGTTCAAGGTTCAATGAAATGCGGCCGATGCTATCAAGAGGAACTGCAGTTTAAACTATAGTGGGCGAAAACTAATCCCACCAATCTGCTCGTTATTCTACCTAGAAAAGCCTTACCAATCTTTTCAATCTGTACTGTAACACACATTGCTTGACCTCCAACGTAAATCTCCTTGAAGCACCGTATCTGTTATCCTTATATGCAACAGCAAAGGATGGCTTCAGGCAATATCTGAAAAGTGTAACCTATAAAGTGTCTCCCACACAAAAGGCACTGGCTAGCTGGAACGGCGGGGATTATCTATAGGACAACTCAAGCCCCGCGGCGTTTGAACGTAGTCTTCTAGAATATGGTGCATGGAAACTTGAGTACAATGGAGATAGAGGCTTTGTTCGTATCCGCTACGCTTCTTCAGTGACATGGGGCTTATGTGTCGAAGAGCGATTTTAATGGACAATATTTGAAAACCAGAATTTTCGAACATCAGTAAATTTATTTTGATTGAAAACGAGTAATTTTGGTTTGTTTCAAGTTCTTGGAACAGTTTCAGGGGCTCAGTACGGGTTTGACAAGTTCAGTTTATCCATGATCACGGTGCTCGTAACAGCACCAAAATATTGGGAGCTCGAAACAAACAAAAACAAGATAGTAAAAATCCAATTGTCGGTGTTAATGATAATGGTAGTTACCATGTCAGTTTAGAATTTATTATTTATTTTTAAGAGTTCAAAATAAAACTCTAACTAGTCTACAGTTCCACATACAATGTTAAAACAAAATTGAGCATGAAAATTATAATTCAAAACTTTGCTAAAAGTTAACGGGGCAATTTCAGCAGGCCGCGCCACCTAATCCGGAACAAAATGGCGAAATTGTATCCGCCAGCCGGCACGGTCCAGTATTTACCGGATAGAATCTATTTTAAATCGCATGAATCCGGTTCTAGCCGGAATTGTTAGGGCTACGCGGATTTTGCATTTGCGCCGTTTCATCCGTTGAGAAATGCAGTCGAGATTTTTTATTTCTGATTTATTTTATTCGAAGACTGATCTACTTTTAGTTGAGGGATCGTAAATCGTAATCGTCGAAAAGGTTAGACAGGAGTTGTAGGTACCGAATAGTACACAAACTTTTCACTAGTTCTGTTTATGTCCCATGTAATAGGGGGCAAGCCTATTGTCATCAACCGGACATAAACCCAGACTCCGTGGCTACTACTGAGAAATTCCAGATGGAAAACCTATTAACACGTTGCTCGACCCGAGAATTAAACCCAGGTCCTCATGCTCAGCAGTCGCGCTAGCAACCACTAGACCAACGAGGCAGTTGAAGGATGCTTATCTCTAAAATGTTTCAACTTTAGACGTAGGGGTTAGTTTAGTATGGAACTAGTTTGTGGATGACTCCTATCTGTTGCATTAGTTTCGCTTTACATGACCGTTGTGTGTTTGAAACGTTATTCAAAGATAAGAACAGTATTGTTGTGGGACTGCATAGGTCATAGTTTAAATGTAAATAACAATATGTTGCGTGTTGTTTCTAGAAGTTGAACTATCTCAAAATTATTGGTACAACCTCGGAGGTATCGCAAAACAGTTCCGTGGATGCAGGCAATATTGACGCCTGTTGTTTTTTTCAAAGAATGATCAGTCGCGTCGGTGTCCTGTACCTGAAACAAGTAAAAAAACATCACGACTTACCGGATTATATCCCCGCAGAGTTAGGTATGTGATGGTACGGTCAGCAGCAAAAGTAGCTTAACATTTCGGAATTTTATTTATTTGATGTACAGGACACCAGTTATTATTTTTAATGTTTCAGAACATTATTCATTGAAATATTCCTTACTCTTGATTAACTTGTTAGTAACAAGTAATTATGTAAAAAGATTTTATTAAAACACCTGCTTTGAACCTGTGTTTAGTGTTAATCTACTTCTGATGCTGACTGTACCTAACAGTACACCCACATTTTGCCAGTTATAATTAAGTCTCATGAACCATGTCCCATAAGTCCCATGTGCGGATGGTAATAAGTCCCATGAACTATTATTACCATCCGCTGCATAAAAATCGAAACGTTGTGGTTGCAACTGAGAAATTCTTGATGGATCAACCTAATAACACTTTGCCCGACCCGGGAATCAAACTCTCACCTCACACTCTGCAGTCGCGCATACGACCACTAAACCAATGAAGCAGTTTACAGTGAAAAACGATAGGGTAGTTAACTAAAAAAATTAATTAGTCCGTCAGATAGATTTCCAAAAAATATTGGCCACGTATTTTTTCTTTTTTCACGAAAACAAACAATGACGACGCTACAGTGCTTTGAAAACTCGTGTGTCCTCATATTATAAGACATTAGTATGACATTTTTTACCGGTGAGTGACGTCACAAACCCCCACTCAAATCTTTGACGCGTTTTATCTTCGTCAATTTTTCTTGATTTGATAAAATAAAAATACGTATCCAATATTTTTCGATAATCTAACAGACCGACTAATTAGAATCATATTTTTTTTAGTCAGTAAACATCCCTATTGAAAGTTTAACTAAAATAAGACAACGATACAATCTTCATAAAAACCAAACTCTCAAACATTACTGGACTATTCACGTGCCTTATCGAAACAAAATAGCGCAAGAAGCCCCTTAACTTCCAGCTTGAAACTTAAACAACACTTACTAGCTTATCTTTATGCTGTGAACATTTCACTAAACTGAAAAGACTTCAAAAGTTTCAAAGTTAGTTAGTTATAAAGGAAGATCTACTCTCCACTATCTTCATTTAGAACTGGTAAACTTTCTTGGGCGTTAAATAGTATGTTTCTAGCTCTCTGTACGGAAAATACTAAGTTTTTCTAAAAGTCTGTATGTATTGCTTCCTACTTTGTATAGTTACCTCTATTGAAAG
Organism: Diarsia brunnea; assembly: GCA_949774965.1. Taxonomy (NCBI): domain Eukaryota; kingdom Metazoa; phylum Arthropoda; class Insecta; order Lepidoptera; family Noctuidae; genus Diarsia; species Diarsia brunnea. The sequence continues at coordinate 17,261,661 of OX459011.1, forward strand.
TTCAATAAAATCTAACTTCGGAGGTAAAAGGAACTGAGCTGCGAGGTAGCAAGGCTGACTACTGAGAATTTGGAGTTGGGTACATTTTTATACATTTTTTTTATTAAATATACAGCAAGTGTTTTTAGAAAGAAATAAATCGATGTGTGCTTAATTTTTTTAACGCAATCAATGAAAGCGTATCAAAATTCAGTACAGAACTAAAAAACGGTTTTAATCAGTAAATAAATAAGTAGGGTAAACTCGTAGCTGTAAACTTAAAGTACTCTGGTTTTATTACAGTTAAGTATTAAGTTATTTAAGCTTTACTTTTTGCTGACGGTAGACCTAGTATTTTATGTATTTTTTACTCATACGTAGCACACATTGATCACAACGTTTCTAAAGTCTAGTTTGTGCTTTTAGAGTTATTGGGTCGGCGTGATAAATATGTAATACCATATTAAAATACAGCTTTATATTGCTAAGGGTCTTTTGAACTGCTGTGTCGACGGCGCGTTCGTGTTCCACGCGCGCCTCAATGAGATGTCAGGAACATGGAAGGGGCCCGCAAGGACCAACGCCCGTCGGGGCTGCGGGTTGTTCGTAAGTGATACCGCGGCCTCGACATAAAGTGCTAAGAAGGAACATGGGTAGTTTTTAGTCAGTAGAAGTCTGACACTCCCTTCCGCTCTGCCCAAGAGCGGGCGGGGTGAACCAACAACATCGTGAATACGTTGCAAGGCTTCAACTGGGCCATTGTGCAAATCAAGAATAAGAAAATCAAAGAACTAAATCAGAAGTTCATTGCTTGCCGGGTATAACTTTGATCTCAAAGACTCTTTATAAAGAGCGCAGTGGAATTTCAAACGGAAGCTGACTGCTTAAGAGTAGTCGTGTCCATGCAAGACTATTGTTTGTCTAAGAACAACTTGCTTTTCAGACTGGAATTACATTGAGATAAGGACCCGTACTCACGGACCATGGAAGTATGTACCGAAGGGTTATTTTTTGTTTTTTAGGTAATTTTGTCGTTCAAAAGGATTTCGGTTATGTTTTTATAATCATCATCAACATCATTTCAGCCGAAAGACGTTCACTGCTGGACATAAGCCTCCTCTTAGTGTCGCCACATTGACCGGTCCCGTGTATCTCGCATCCAGTGATCCGTGACCAGCTCAGGTGTTTTTTATACTAAGTGGAAATTCGTACAGACAGAAGTGAGTGAAATATATTATTATACAGGGTGGTGCCGACAACACGACAATAAATAAAACCACTGGTAGTTCTAGTCCATAGGAACATTATTAAACTATCAAAAAAGTTTTAACACCAAAATAAAAAACTTGAAAAAAAAAAAAACTAAGTAGCATAAAACTGTTAACGAAATACATTACAATTTAGATATGGTGACACTTGGGGAAGGCATATTAATTATGTCCAGCAGTGTACGTCTGCACACAAGATTCTTGAATCTTAACTGTATACAAGGTGTAAACTTCACGACGCCCTTAACCAACCATTCTGTGTATCAAACTGAATAACTCTTCCCAAAAAATACTGCTGGTAACTGACTTTTTTTTGGGTAAAAAATCTCGTTTTACTTTTTAACGAAAGACTTGCATGACTTTATAGCCAAGAGTCAATTTCCCTACATTTTTTCACCTGAAAAAAAAACGGGAAAATCACCGGTTATTTCTATCTAAATCAAAGTGCGAATTTGCACTCAATAAAGCATTGGTTGAATTCAATGCGTGGCAGAAAATAAAGTAAAGCAAAAAATAAACTCCACCGCAATGTGTATAAAACGTGAATTGAATTCTTAACCATTTACAGTTCGATTGATTCCGGCTTTTGTGAACAATTTCAGATTTTCACCATCGGAAAACCGAAGGAACAAACAATAGAAATTGTTTTTTTTGTAGGAAACATTAACAAATGAAGGTGTGATTGAACTTTGGGATGTAATTAAAATCACGACGTGATAAAACTATTTTTACAAAAATAATTACGGAAGATTTTACAGTTAAGGAAATATCAGTGATTGAGTCATTCATGGTATAAATGCTAGTGATGATTTTATGATGATATTACTACTACAGTTAAACTGTGTCATCCCACCGTTATACGGCCTCCGCCTTTGAGCGATAGGATGACACAGTTCATCATGGATCAAAAGATTGATTGTCATGGGAGGAGTCCCATGACCTCCAAATCTTTTGATTTATGGTCAATGTGGATTAGTTTTAGTATAATAAGTAACTAAACATAATGACGACGACGACGACAGACGAAACGTAAATTAAACAAATAAGCACATAAGTAAAACCAAAATAAAAATACCTATCCAATATTCTTATTACAAATATATATATTTACCTAACAAAACTAAAGAAGCCTCCAATTTTACCAGAAATAATTTTACTAGGAATTTTCAAGTCCAATTTTTAGTAATACAGTTCAGTTACTTCAAAACGTCGAGTTGATAAATCGATGTGACTTGACAACTCAAGCCTAGCTAGGAAAGCAAAATAAAGAAGTCGTCAAACACTAAAGCTGAAATCATTAATCACACACTGTTCAGTGAATAAACTAGATAGTGTCAAAATTATACGAGTACAGTTTCTTTAGACATCCTTGCTGATATTTTAAATGTGAATGATTCTGTAGATATTTGTTACTTAATCACAATTAACTGACCGAGACGACACGGTTGGCGCAGTGGCTGAGCGATTGGACTGCTGCGCTGCGTGTCGCGGGTTCGATTCCCGCACGGAACAAATATTTGTATGACCTACAGATAGTTGTTTCGGGTCGCACCCACGATCCAGGAGAAATTCCTAGTGTGGGGCAACGTTTTCTTTAAAAAAGAAAGAAAGAAAGAACTGAATTGGGGTGATATTTGGCATGTGAATAGTTCCTGGATTAATTATAACTTTTATGTTACAGTATAAAAAAAAATTATCTTAGAAAAATATATATTTTTAGTTGCTACATCAAAATAACAACCTTGCACCGCTCAGTAAGTTACAAATAAACTATGTAGTTGCAATTTTTGAATGTAACGTTTTGGTAATTATCATGGCATGGCATGGTATTATCATCACAGCTGATTCACTCTGTTTCCGGTAATAGTGTAGAATGTATTTTTAAGAAATCTTTTTCTGTCTCTCTGTGACTGTCCTTAAGGTATATAAAAAATAATAAATATTAAATATTTTTTCCAAAATGCAAGTAAAATCGTGTAGAACAATAATTAAGTTCATGCCCAGTGTGACAAAAAATCAAGGAGTTCCTCAAGGCACCATCATTTGGCACATAATAACCGCTTGAATAGTGTGAAGCAGTTATTATTTGATGGGGACTACTCCAAAGAACATGGCTCTGATAAAAAAAAGAAGTATGTTAATCTGATAAATGGCTCTCGATATGCACTCCAACGAATAGACAAACACAGAGACGAGAACGAACGAAGAGATTTTATAATATGTGAGAACTGAGAAAGAAAAATAAAAGCTACCTCCATTAGTGCATATCAATCACAGTTCCCATCCATTAGCTGGTTAGGAACGCGGAAAAAGATTAAGATTGCGATGAGGAAAACTAAAGCGTGTGGCTGAAACTGTAGTTGGTTAATACCTTCATTAGTTTGAGTAAAAACGCTTTAAACTTACAACACTCACTGCGGTATTCAGATATATTTAATGATTATTTAAGCCGTCACTTAGTAAAGATTTGACATACTTTTATATGACAAAACTGTCAAAACCTTTACCAAGTGATGGCCTAAGTAATCATTAAAGCTCTCTGAGTTCGCCAGAAAGAGTGGTTTTAGTCCTTTTTTTACTTTTATTGATTTAATAATTTTAAAGAATATTATTTCAGATTCTGTTCAGTTAGTCACAATGGGTTTAAAATTACGTTAGTATGTATTGAATCAACTCAAACAAATAAAAAATAGCTAATTAAAAAAACTCAAGTCAGCTAAAATCCTAGTGTCACTTCGTCTCATATGAAGTTGCATGAATCTCCCTAGCACTGTGGACTCTGGCCGCTCAGAAATCATTCATAAATAAGATAACAATAACTATTATTTCCTAATGCTATGTACTGCACGTTTCTCCTAAAACTATTCATTGTACATTTTCAAAAGTGTGAGAAGATCGCAAAAGTGTAAGCATAATTTTCTGAACGTCTATCGAAAGATATTTCCTTCAGTAGCTCTTTGAGTGTCAAAATCAGTGGGCGGATAGAAGATTACCGGTAACAGGAAGCGTTGCTCAGGCTATGACTGGGGTATGACGTCATCCAAACATCCGGGAATGCCAGGTGCAATAAAATCTAGCTATATAGAAATGTTCGCTTTTGGAAACGTGTGCAAAAATACAACGTGACATATTATTACTATCCATTTTGTGTTCTTCAAAGTCAGACTTACACGTGGCGGCCTACTATTTGTACAGACGCCTGTAAAAGTTTCCCAACCTTGAACCGAATGCTTTAGCGATAAAGTTGACAATTAAAATCTAATTAGTCCACCAGACGGATTTACAAAAAATATTGGACATATATTTTTTTTCTTTTTTCACGTAGACAGAAAATGAAGACGTTACAGTACTTCGAAAAGTCGTGTGACGGCATAGTTTGGTACATTTTTTACCAGAAAGTGACGTCACAAGCCCCCCCACTCATGATCTTTAACACGTTTTATTTTCGTCAATTTTCATTAATTTGATAAAACAAAAAACACTTATCCAATATTTTTCGATAATCTAACAGACGGACTAAACAGCATCATATTTTTTTTAGTCAGGACATATCCTATTGTGTCATTACAATATTGACTTACAAGAATGAATTTTTTTTTTCGCAATACATTATTTTACTTCACAAATGAATTGGGAACTATATTACGAATGAGATCTAACAAGATATATTAAAGTATATTAATAAAAAAACTACTAGTAATATTGGTCATTCAAAAAGACCAAAATGACCTTGACGAAAGATTTTATGAAATAAACACTTCACACATCAACAGTTTGCTCATAAAATTGGAAAACATGAAAACAAACTTGTCTACTTTTATTGAACTATTTTTGATATTTGTTTACGCTTTCTAGATCATTTGGCGAGTTATTTTAAGAACTATTTATACATTCGGTCATCGTAGGTGAGTCTAAATTGGGTAATGGTGGATTGAACCACCAACAAGATTTTCCTGCGAGTTCGCTTGCTTTTTTAAGTCCAGGTTTTTTTGACTGCAAGGTCCACCGCGGGGCTGTGGACGGTGAGTGATGGGCTAGCTCGCCGTCCATCCGTCTTATGACGACGACAGGCCGTGTCGACGACGCGTTCGTGTTCCACGCAAGGGCCGACGCCCGTCGGGGCTGCGAGTTGTTTGTAAGAGACACCGCGGCCTCGACATGAAGGATATAAGAAGGAACATGGGTGGTTTTTAGTTAGAAGAAGTCTGACACTTCCTTCGCTCTGCCCAAGAGCGGGAGGGGTTATTCAATGATTTTCACCACCAAAAAAAAAAAGGTTTACATACGGCTACACATCAAGCTATACATTTCCAGTTTACGCTGATATCGCACTGTACGGAAATCCTATACAATGCGAGACCAGCTTATACTGGAAATGTATATCTTGATGTGTGACCGTGTGAACAGTGTACACGTTCAAAGGTTAAGCAGATATTATGTACGTAATAACACATTCACCTGTGGCCAGTTATGTTTGGGTCCCATGTAATCGTAGGTAAGCCTATTGCCGTCGATCAGGTACAAATCTAGAATCTACATGATTTGTAATTATATTATTGTGTTTTTCTAATTACCTACATTCAATTTTAAATTCAATTAAAATATATTTTACTCAAACATATTATTATAAAAAGGATTTAACAGCAATTTGTGTGAGTGACAATTCTGGTTCTCGTAGAATTGTGTAGCATACAAAATATAAACATGGACATTATTCCCGTATTTCCATATCATTTGACGTCTATTACACGAAATTTTATTTAAATTTATTTATGTTTCCAGACGCATAAAATACAGAGAATTGCTATAAAATCTAGATGATTGCTTTAAAGGGTGCCACAAAAAATAAAAATGTTTCGTTCAACCGACGCGACGATTTTGTAGAAAATATTGAATATTTATCACGGAAAGCACTTTTCATTGTACGTATAATAAAATTCAAACAAAGACGCAAACATATTCACATTACATGGCAGAAACTGTAGGATGCATCTTTACACACACCTTTTGCGGCGCTCTCGTTCACACATCTGATTAACGCATGACATATACTGCTCACATGACCTTTGCAAAAATAACTAATCTTCCTGCCCTTATTGGATTCTATTTGGGGTCAGCGCAACACGTTTTCTTCTTCCACTGTACCCTGTTAGACGTAACGATGGAATTTACTCCTTTCTCTTTCATATTCTTCCTCACACAATCCATCCATCTTTTCTTTGGCCGTCCTCTCCCTCTCCATCCACCAACATTTATATTAATAACTTTTTTAGTCACAAGCTATAAAAAAAATTATTACCAGAACGGTCAGTGTATTTCCTTTAAGGGTGTCTGTTTAAGAAAGACTAAAATAGAAGCTTTTCACGAGTAGCTTCATTTTACAACCCATGAATGAAAGAACTTTTGTTTTTAAAACTGATTCATATTTTTTTATTTGAATAGCCATTTACAGTCATAATAACAGTCGAGTTGAGCGCAAATCTGTTGTACAAATAAAGTCAAATTATATTTATTAAATTCTCTATACAGGCCTGAAATATACTAATGAAACTGCGATTATCGTGGCCCAACGGGACCCAAATTACTTTAAAAAAACATTGCAGCGATTCGATTCGATTCTAAGAAGTTATTTTTTTCTGTTTTTCAATCAATATGTCCCTAAACGTTCTGAAGTAACGCCACAAAACGCAAATCTCCGCCAAAACTAATATAATTTTTAACATGGCAACTTCGCATACAGTACAGTCAATAACACAAGTGATCGAGCGAATGTTAATTAATAATAAATTAATTATTTGCATTAAACTACCAGCCGAAAGTGTTTTAATTACAGTAGATAGATCTATTCTTGAGGAAAGTTATTTATCATTACGCTAAGACCTTGGCGAGTCTAGAAGAAGAATTTCGGAAAGATCTCTAAGCGAAAACTAAAAGCGTAGGTAGAACAGCGTGGCACAGCTAATCTTCATTATATTCTTCAATGCAATCAATTTGTCCAAACACCTTCAACAGAATGTCAAACTCCACAGAACTACCCACACTTTTTACATGGCAACCTCACATACAGTACAGTCGATAAAACAAGTGACCGAGCGAAGGTTCCCGTAAAGAATTCGTTGCATTATTCAGCAATGTTCTGTTCTTCACTTTGCCAAATGAAATAAATTACCATTGATACGTATTTCACGCGAATACGGCACAACAATTTGCGTTGTCAATTTTGTATGGAGATTTTTCTAGAGATTTTGATAGTGTTTTGTTTTGGGGGAGATAGTCTGCTCTTTTGTTGTGTTGACGGATAGTTTTGTAGACAGGTAAAAGTTGTATTAGTTCATATTTTCATTTGAATGTAAGGTAAGGCTAGCTCACCGTTCGTAATTCCTATGACGATGCCAGGTCGTGTCGACGGCGCGTTCGTGTTACACGCGCGCCTCATGGAGATGTCAGTAACGTTGCAGGGGCCCGCATGGGTCGACACCTGTCGGGGCTGCGGGTTGTTCGAAAGAGATACCGCGGCCCCGGACACAAAAGGCTTAGAAGGAACATGGGCGGTTTTTAGTCAGTAGAAGTCTGACACTCCCTTTCACTCCGCCCAGGGTGCGAGGAGTCATTTGATAATTTTTCAACCTCTAAATAAAAAAGGTTTATACAAGGTGGAAGATGTAGGGGTGCTATTTGACTTAAAAAGTCTTTGAGCTTTACAAAGTCAACCAATTAACAATGATCAATCGAAACACCACGAGCCCGACAAACACACACCAGCCCTCAATTTTCCACCATAAGTCCATGCTCCATTAAGGTGTAAGGCAGCGAAAATACGCGTTATATACTCGTTTTTAACCCTCAACCATCGCGTCGAGTGAGCTTTTACTCCGGTTTAATTGCTTGCAAAATCCCGCTTCTGAAATACTGCTGGCGAAGCAAAATTTTAGAATATTAAATACAAATTACATACTCGCTGTGCATTTAAGTTTATAGGCTTTTGGTATTAAAAGGCGTACTGTTAATGCGTTTGTACTCGTTTTATTTGTTGAGGATTTACGGGTTGGTCGATAAAATTTGTTTTGGTATTGTTTTTGGGTGGTGAATTGATATTCCTCAATTCTATCGGCAAATTGCAATTGGGCAAGCATTGCAAGGCAATATTCTTGACAAAAAAGTATGATTCTGTTTAGTCCGTCTGTTATATTATCGAAAATTGTTTGATACGTGTTTTTTGTTTTATCAAATTTATAAAATTTGACGGAAAATAAATCGAGCCAAAGATCATGAGTGGGGGCTTGTGACGTCACTTTCTGGTAAAAGGTGTACCAAACTGTGACGTCACGTGACTTTATAAAAATATGTGTCCATTATTTTTTGGAAATCTATCTGGCGGACTAATTAGATTTTTTGTCAACTACCCTATTGTACCGTAGTAAATAAACTAGATACAAAGAGCTTTTTACTTAGTGGTCTCGAATGGTTAATCGATGCTGTCATTGGTCGATAATGGTCGTTATTCTTATGGCCTTTACGTCACTGACTCATCATCATCCAAATCCCGAATTCACCCACTGCTGGGTATAGGCCTCCCTTTGCCTGTGCCAAATCTCCTCCTCCTCCACTAACTATTTACCGTATATGCCACGGTTTAATTCCTTTGTCATGCAAAAAGATTTTGCCGTTTTCTCATCAAAAACAGACCGGAGTTTAGATTTTTGCCCACTTGATGGCAATTAGCTCGCCGTCTTGACATGGAAATTCAACATAACTAGCGAATTACTGCGCGTGTACTAATTAGTACATCTTTACCTTACCATCACGATTTTACCACCTGTACTCCAACAAGCGAACAACGGTTTTGAGTGGCACATTACTCAAATTACTCAGTGCAAAGAAAGAAAAAAGATCCAAAAAAGAAAAACGACAAAATAAAAGAAAACACTCAAATCAAATAAAACAAAAACATACGATTCAATAAAACACCAATATCCTGAATATTTGACCTTGTAAGGACACGTTTCGTAAATACGGCCAAAAAGGTAAACCACTGAACAATTGATATATTCAGAATTGGCAAGTAATTCCCAACCCTTTCGCCTATAATTCAAGGTTTGCGTGACCCGATTATCTTTACGGGGTATCCGGGGTTTGGATTTCATTGGTTACGTATAAATATTGAAATGTGGGGTTAAGATTATTTGTTGGTCCAGGTATCTGTATATTTGTCTTTTTCATCATCTGTTTAGCCTTTCCCAATTATGTTAAGGTCGGCTTCCAGTCTAGCAGGATGTAGCTGAATACCAGTATTTTACATGCAGTGACTGCTTATCTGACCTCCAGAATCCAGTTTGTAGGTACAGCTGGTAGTACGATACTCCTTAGTAGGAATAGTTTACCGAAGTTTGGGCCAACGAATATCAAAGATATACAAAATGACAGCATATTTTGTCTTTTTGGGGGGCATGAATTAGACACAGTGCGAGTGTTTAGCCCCAACACAGGATACAAAACACCACCAGTAAGACGTGCCTTGTGAATAGACATCTTTAGTGAGTAGCCTTTCACTCGTATTTTCAACATGAACAAACCTGCTAAGCATGCTCTCTTAAATTTTTGTCACTCATTTGTGTATGTACTAAAATAGCACTTAAAGCATTGATATATAAACTAAAGATACGGTCGTCCGAACATTTGCTCGACGCGTTCGCCACACAGAGAATTGGTGTAGTCTGCTCGTTAACGTAACCTTGTATTTAAAGCGGCGTGGCATTTTCGAGGTATAAAGAACATAAATAAAGCTTTTAATAAAATTTACGACCGCACCCGAAGAGAGTCGATCGAGGACTAGTTCACTTCGGCTTAGGAAAGACCTTATTGGGACCACGTTTGTGGCGTCATTTTAACATGCCGTCCGCCCAGTCCTTACGCAGTAATATATAAGTCAATGACTTAAAGTCAAGCCACAACGGCACACTTCAAGGACTTAAAGTACCCTGTGCATCAGTCTCTCAAAAGCGGTTAGCCCATTTCCACTCCAGTTTCCAATCTCTCCAGTAACTTCCACCGATTTGCATTCTAGATTTTATCGCTTCGTAAACTTGGTTAGGTGGACTATCTGTTGGCAATAACTCAGGGTGACCACGTAGGTATCTATCTGCCAACACCTTCTGGTTGCCGTATTTCAAACTCCTAGATGAACTTCGATTAATCCAGGGCCGTTCGGTTCGACGACTTTTAGGGCCGACGATACGACTTATCGGAAAGAGTGTATTTGGTGTTTGTGTCTATTGCTTTTCGATGTTGTTTTATTTCGTTACTTTGTCACTGTCATTGCCATATTTAATACCCAAACTGGTTTATTTAATTTTATGCAAAATTGACTTTCATGGTAATATTTGATTATGTTTGTTGTTCTGTTGAACATAACATTAATTGGTGGATGACTAGTGATGATTAAAATCTAGTGGGAATTTTGTACAATTTTCGAAATAGGACCGACTAGAATTGTTCAAGACACCGAATAGTCGTGTATTGTAAAAGTCTATTTATCGTGTCTTGAAGCAGAACATGGTTGATTAGAGCACCTCAGTCGTTTGTATCTAGAGTAAACCTAACAAATAACAATATTTCATATACAACCGAAGACAATGACGGTCGAGAGCTTTTCATCCTTAAGTCCTAAGGTAATAGAGTTGAAAAGAGGTCTACGGTCTTCCACGGCAGTATCTAATCTACAACAAAAATCGAGGTCGTTGGTCACATTGTTGGTTCATAAAAATAAGAGAAGTTCCCCTCGGTCTTGCAAACTGACGCATTTGATGCTTGCAGTTTCTCGCCACCCTCATTATCATTCTTCTACCCTTATCCAAATTTGTTTGGGTTCGACGTAGCAAATCTTCTTCTTCCATACTTCTGGAGTACTCGTCATTTCAGCAGTTACCTCCATTCTAGCCATATTATCTTTCTCTCTTTAAAAGCGCTTATAACCATCTACATACTCAACACATTTCTCACTACATGTGATTTATTTTTCATATCATGATATCCGATTATCACATTTTTTTTTAGTTTTTCACAACAATTTCACTCAAATTCTCATCGGTGTCGCAAAGTTTAAAACACCTTTTAATCAGTCGCAGAGGCTAGCCCGAGACAGTTGATTAGAGTCTCCCGAACTGTTCTACAGGGGCCGATAATGAGTCCGTCGGTGACCAGTGGGTTAGGCTTTGCCAATCTTCACGCTTTCAATTCGTACTGGGATTTCATGGAGAATTCGGGTCAGCAAGGCTTTTTGGAGGACTTTGGAGGCTGATTGCAGTTGAGCAAATTTAACATCTCAGTCAAAGAAGATGGTTTTTTATGAACGTTTGCTTTTGATGAATTAGTGCAAATAATGGAAGAGAAGAATTAATGGAAGCTCATCCAAAATTATTTACTTATACACTCGAGGATAACGTAGCCTTCCATTAATAAAAAAAATGGAATTGAATCAGTAGGATCCATTTCCAAATTCTATCCGAAAATTTTCTCCTTCATCTGAAGAAGAACATTTGGGAAAGATGTTTTAATGTAGAATTCAAAACTTACAAACATAAAAGCATTACCTATAAATTTAATGGTATAGATATAAAACCCTATCATCTCATCATCATCAGCATTCTGCTGCCCTTATCCCAATTTATTGGGATTATATGTCTTCTTCTTCCATACTTCTCTATTACATCTCAGCAGTCACATCCTTTCTAGCCATATCATCCTTCACACAGTCCATCCATCGTTTCTTTGGTCTTCCTCGACTGTTATAGCCATCAAAATTCATACTCAATATTTGAAATCACACCATTTAGCAACATAAAAAGTGACTAATCCATTTTCACTTTGCAGTTTATTTAGTCTTTTATTTTTCGTGGAGCTCAGCGAGAAAGTGTAGCCTACCAGAAACTTAAATAAAATACAAAATTCCAGCCTCAAAAAGCAACACCAGAAAATAAACCGCATTCAACCTAATTCAGTTTCCTTGAAAATGTTTCACACACTACGTTTTGGAAGTTCCACACTTCCACCAACCATTGAAAAAACAACTTTATTTCTATTGTAAACAAGATAGAGTTTTATTTGGCTGCTGTTAATTTCAGGGTAATTCTGAATGAAGTTTGCGACATTTTAAAATAACCCTAATGAAGTGGTCGTCACCAACTAAGTTATAAACAACGTTTTACAAACTTGATATTTTTAAAACAGTTACTCGGATGATTGGGTTAATAGGCTGTTAATGTTCAGAAAGGCGAAAAGGCGAGAATAATTGAATACTTTAAGCGCAAACAACTCCAGACTCTTCTTCCCGACTAGTTTTTCTATCAGCTGCTCTGGACCTTAATCACGCCTGTTGGGAAAGCAGTGGATGCAAAAAAGAATGGTCTATGATGGAACGGGTGTGCTCAGAAGAGCCAGTTCACTCTTGCTTACCGCGGCCTCGACATGAAAGGCTAAGAAGGAACATGGGTGGTTTTTAGTCAGTAGAAGTCTGACACTCCCTTTCGCTCTGCCCAAGAGCTCGAGGGGTTATTTGATGATTTTCCACCAGACAAAAAACAAAAAAAAGACAGTCGGTTTAGGCCTCAACATCCAACCTACGTTAGATGGGTCCATTGTGAATCCTACTACACTGCTCATGTAACTACATTATTGTCTAATACCCATGTACAGTACCCGGCGATAAATATCGCACATCGACCTTTGGAAAAATCAATGCAATTTATTCGTTAATTAAGTTCTTATTTTGTATTTAGCTTGCCGTGAAACATTTTCGAACCGACTTAGCTTGCGGCAGTTATATATAAAAGCACATCGGAAAAGAGATGTCTCGAACAGTCATTTCGTATATAGTTTCTCCAAAGGTCGATGAGCAATATTTATCGCCGGGTACTATAGCTAATTAAGTTTCACGTCGTCTTCTTGACACAAAGCCGAACATCTAACTATGATTAAAAGCCCTTTTCCCAATACCAACACAACGACACAATTGCATGCAGACGCAATTAGTTTCCACTGAGGATGGATCGAGCTTAACTCCTCAGAGACGTGATTAAGTAACAAACAGACGGTTCATTTATATTATTAGTTCAATGGAGGTAGATCTGTGGTGTGCTCCGATTGAAATGTAGGTCGATATCAAACTGGGAATTTCAATCCGTTTGTGATTTAGTTTGTAGTAAATGAACAGAGAGAGAGAGACAATGGATCTTGGGGAGAAAGACTAGTTTTCTGTTTGTAGAACAGTTATTTGATAGTTAATCATGTATTATTTTATGCATTATATATGACTGTACTGAACGTAATAACAAAATATATAAACTAAACTTTTTTTCTTGTTCATTATGAAGTACTCGTTATTAAACGGTTACTCATACAATTACAATCTAGACCTTGAGGTTTATTGACCTAAAAAATAAAAGTTAAAGTTAAATTTTAATTTCTCATTAGTAATTTAAATTTAACTTAATTTGCTAAAACTTACAAAATTAAGAATGTGTCCATTAGCACTTTTCTTATAGTCTCGATTAAGTTGAAAGACACTTTGTTCTCGCATTCTTTAAACGTAGCGAAGATTTAGTACTTAAACTAAAAACAAACTACATAACTATAAAAGGGCATCGAAAAACTCCTTCTCAACGCTGTCAGCAGGTAAAGTACCCAAGAGACTGGCAGCGTTGCCACGTTGTATGGCAACACTTAGCCTCTGGCCAAAGAAAAAGCCAACCCTTAGGTCAGAGGAAGCATCAACGAGGCGTTTAGAAATTTCCAGAGCGGGAGGAGTCATTGGATGATTTAGCATCCCCCAAAAAAAAACGTCATTCTAGCTCAGGCTTATATTCTGTTGAATTAATCTGATCTACACAGTCCACTTCTAACGCTGTCAAATTTTTGGGCTTGTCACAATTTGTTATTTTTCTTCTCCATTTTTTCGACCTTCACAATGGTTAATACCATACCCAGATTGCTAAGACTAGTTGTCATACCTTTTGGGTCACTGACTACCTGTAACGACTGTCAAATATATATATACCTATATACCTACCTAGTAATGACAGCTGAGACCCGGTTTAACGTGACACGGATGAACCTCGTTATATAATTGGTGGTCACCCATCCACGAATTTACCTCTTATAATATTATCACTACATATTTATTTATAATATTATAAAACAAAGTCCACCGCCGCGTCTGTCTATCTGTCTGTTCGCGATAAATTCAAAAACTACTGCACTGATTTTCATGTTGTTTTCACCTATGGTTCTAGTGTATAATTCACGCGGGCGAAGCAGCGGGCATCAGCCTACTTTCCGGAGTGCGTCTGTACAAGTCACGGACAGTCTCGAGCTCCTTGGCACGAAGTTGAGCGCGAATCTGAACTTCGGCGCCAACATTGAGTCAAAAGCTCAAACTGCGGCAAAAAAGCTGGGTATCCTAAACAAGGTTAAGCGGTACTTCAAGCCTGGACAGCTTTCAATATTATATAAAGCTCAAGTCCGGTCCGGCATGGAGTATTGCTGTCACCTTTGGGATGGCTCAGCCAAATACCAACTTGCCACACTTGACTCTGTAGAGCGCAGAGCCAGGAGACTAATTGGTGACGCTGAGCTGGTTGCCAAGCTACATAGCCTGGCCCACCGCCGCAAAGTCGCTTGTCTGTCGGTCTTCTACAGACTGTACTTCGGAGAGTGTGCGCAGGAACTCCACGGGCTGATTCCACCATCTCCCTTCTTTCATCGGGAGACTAGGCGTACTGCAGGTTATCACCCATACCTAGTCGATGTTCCACACATTCGAACGAAGCGCTTTGCTAAGTCCTTTATTATGCGCACAGCCAAGGAGTGGAACTCCCTGCCTGCGTCGGTTTTCCCGAGTTCATATAACCCCAATCTATTTAAGTCGCGAGTAAATAGGCTTCTTCTGGGTAAGCTCGTTCCATCGTCGACCTCATCTTTGCCCTTAGGGTAAGATTGAGGTCAAGAGCAAGCCCATAGCAAAAAAAAAAAAAAAAAAAGCTGGTTACAGATAAATTGCAATGTAACTAGTTCGTAATCCTTAATAAAAAACTGACCATAACCAGCTCAGTTTTATCTTACCCATATGCAACTATGGCTCATCAGATATTTAATCAAAACCTCGTCTAAATAGTATGAGTACCTGCCTCGCCAAACATGTAGACTCACTGTTTATTCATCGACTACGAAATTCAATATTACAAACTCCTTTGAGAATTAAGGCAGGCGGTGAGTTCGAAACTAGTGTTGTACTTTGTACTAATTATTGTTTGGTAAATAAATTATTTTGTATGTAAATGGCAGTGGGTATTATGTATGTCATGTTGGTTGGAATATAAATAGGTTTTGGGTTCGATATTTAAATACATATTAGGGTATGAATGTCTTGAAGTTTGAACTGTGTAGTGCTTACAGATTCTTGATAATTTGTCTATCTGTTTATTTATTTTTCTTTATGTGTTCTGGAAATAAAAGGTGTTGGATATATATTATGTATCTATGACCTTGTTGGATTGCGTTCGATGCAAGAAGCACGATTAATGTGGCAGTGCCTGGGAGAGGTACAATTATATATTTACATAATAATATTATATCACAATATTCCGACTGAAATGATAATCACGATGAGATGTACAATCACGAGAACTAATATGTATTCACTTAGCTAAATTCGAAAGCAATTTTCTCTGGAAAAAAATCCTATTTCGTAATAGGGTGGCAGAAACCGTAAAACGTCAGTCAATATAGTAGGTAGGTCAGGTGTAAATCCCTTAAGGAGATGCCGTGGCCTCGGCACAAGGGCTAAGAAGGAACATGGGTGGTTTTTAGTCAGTAGAAGTCTGGCACTCCCTTCCGCTCTGCCCAAGAGCGGGGTTATTTGATTTCCCACCACACAAAAAAAAAGGTGTAAATTCCTTTTGAATGTTGTTGTTGCTCGAGACAGCACAGCTTTACTTTTGAGTTTACAAGAGTATGCGTGTACCTACAATAAAAAGGCGTTTTCTACTAAAAAACAATCCTCAGCCTCAAAGTTGTGTGACGAATCGACGTTGAAAAAAGTTAAAATCATGTTAGTAACCCTAGAAGGAACAACTGCAACCTGAACCAGGTCTCAGTTGACAACACCTAGTTGAGCTTATTTTTCTTTCTTAATCGTCAACGAGTCTAAACCATTTGTACAGAAATTTCCCTCATGCAATAACAAAAGCCAACAGAACAATTCCGTCTCAAAAGTATGCCAAACTTTTTAACGTGCAAGTCTCTAGAGGTTATCGCCCTAGTTCACTTTAATCTGAACAAAAAATGGCTGCTTGAGTGTGGCAGTGCTTTAGCAGACTGCCACTGCGTAGGTACCTACTTCAATTTACCTGCTTTCGTAAAACTGGAAAAACAAAGGTCATGTTAGTCGAGGAGTCTGGGTCGTCAAAAATAATTTCATCTATTTTTATAATACTGTTTGCAAGTACCGTCATTCATAATTTTTGTATTAAGTTTTAGGGCAATAATAAATTTAGTATGTCGTACAAAACTAGCGTACGAAACAAGCACTATTTTAAACTGTTAATACCAAAATGACAGAAAAATAAGTTGTTTAAAATTGTCACAATAATACGAATGGCCACTTTATTAATTTATTAATACATTTTCTCGTTAATGAAAATCCTTAAAAAAGGATAGGCAATACTAAGATTGATTTATGTGCTAGCCGCCTTTAAACAGTTTTATTTTTTTAAACATTTACAAAATAGTCACCCTTTACATTTCGTCCGTGTAGATTCGTAGTAATAAATATTAGTTACTACACGTTGAGTGATTTACGCGAACAGCCAGAGTTGTAAATTGCTAGAAGGGATTTTTAAATGCCTAAATAAAGTATTTTTTCTTGTTGGTTTCGAATAAGCCGATAAACTTTGGCCT
Source organism: Diarsia brunnea (assembly GCA_949774965.1). Lineage (NCBI taxonomy): Eukaryota > Metazoa > Arthropoda > Insecta > Lepidoptera > Noctuidae > Diarsia > Diarsia brunnea. The sequence continues at coordinate 17,278,859 of OX459011.1, forward strand.
TAAACTTTATCCATGATATGGTTTTGTTTGAATATCGTAAAAGATTCTGAATGGTTCGATAAATATGGAATTAAACGCATAATAGTAAAGTAGACTTTCACTTAGTTCAATGCCGAGTTTATGAAGACTTTTAAAGGTAGGTATTACTTTGTCTCTCTTTAGGGGGCGTTCATAAAATACGTGAGATATTTAAGGGGGGGTGGGGGTCGAGTTAAATCTCATCTAATCTTACGTTGGAGAGAGGGGGGGTCTCGGCAAATATCACGCAATTTTTTTTCTGATTAAAACAAAAAAAAAATTATACTATTTTTGTCCATTTAATCCAGATTGTACATGCTTAAAATTTAATCTTATGCGTAATCGTAATACGACTAAATTTTTATTACACTTATAATTAAACTCTCAACAATATTGTCTACTAGTCTTAACTAGTCGTAAATAAAAGCACGAAGCAATTTTTGTTTTCCTTTTTACAATAACAATCCAACGCGTTTACGTAAGAAACCCACATTTTGAAAAATCTCACGTGAGATTGGGGGATGGGGGAGGGGGTTCAATAAAATCTCACGACATCTCACCAGGGGAGAGGGAGGGACAGAAAATTTTAAAAAACACCTCACGTAATTTATGGACGCCACCTTATCTGATACATAAGAACCAGAAAACAGTTATTATAATACACACAATACATCTATTTATCAATATTACGAAAATAAAAGGAATTATTGAATAAATTAATTTATTTTCTGTTTCTGTTCATTTCGACTTTATATTCGTTACGTAACAATGTTTGGGACCAGTAAGTGGCCACGTATTGATATATTAGTAGAATTGGATGTACCACGACGGCATACAAATTAATCTATCAATTTCCTCGGTTGATCACCGTACTTTGCCAGAAATAAGAAATAAAGATCCCCAGCTACATGTAGGTACTAATAATTATTTTAATTGTGTTCTCTTTGCTTTATATGGGCATTTTGCCTGAAATAAAACACAATTTATTTTAATTTACAACACCTACAATACTCTAATTGACTAAAACATCACTAACAATAGGGTAGTTGACAAAAAAAAACTAATTAATCCGTCTGATAGATTTCCAAAAAATATTAGAAACGTGTTTTTTCTTTTTTCACGTAAACAATACATGAAAACGATACAGAGCTTCAAAAAGTCGCGCGACGTCACAGTTTGGTACATTTTTTACTAGAAAGTGTCGCCACCAGCCCTCACGATCTTTGACACATCTTATTTTCGTAAACTTTTATTAATTTGAAAAAACAAAAACCACGCGTATCCAATATTTTTCGGTAATAATAACCAGACGGACTAAACAGAATCTATTTTTTTAATCAGTCAACTACCTTATTCTTATATATTATTCTATACCTTATTGTGGAGGTCAGATAGGCAGTCGCTCCATGTAAAATACTGGTATTCAGCTGCATTCGGTTAGACTGGAAGCCGACCCCAACATAGTTGTGAAAAGGCTAGGCAGATGATGAACTACCTTATTCACCTTGTCTCCTCGACTAGGTGAAACGTGCCTGAACGTGCATTACCGTACCCACGTCTACAGAGTTCAATTACGGCCGTCTCTGAAATTAGGCATTTTTCTTTGCTAAATGTGTCGTGAAGTGAAAAAAGTTTCAGGGTCCCTTTCACATCTTATGTAACTTAAAGGCATTCTTTTTCGGGCTAAAAAAAAAACATCGCACATTTTTGTGAAAAGTTTGGTGAAAATTGAGAGAAAAACGTGTAGATAAAGAGATTTTTTTTTCAAGTAAATTTTTTGTTGGCTGAAGTCGTTAGTTTTTGGGTTTATGAAGGAGGCTGTGTTTTCTTTTTAGAATATAAATAGAATTATTTTAGGGCTTGTTAGTTAGTAAGTTGTTTTACATAAAAATATTAGCATTTTTATCGCGCCATACTAGGGAAGGTACCGGGCCCATATATTCTGATTGCGGTCATTAAAATTTGCAATAAAATTGTTTAGACAGACTTTCCCAATCGCTTTTCTACCAACTTATACATACATTAATGTGTTACATACACGTTATTGTAATAAACTGATTACTTATTGGTACCTACCTAACATTAATTTTACACACTCACAAAAAATAATACTAATTTGAATGATAATAATAATAATAATTCTAGACTGTAAATCTTTGTATATTGTCAAAAAACAAGTCAGAGAACATTACCTCTCCTCTATACTGTAATATTCTGTATATGTGTATGTGTATATGTATGTTTATACATTATAGGTATATATTCATAATACTAGTATTTATATTTATATTTTGTTCTAAATTCTAATTAAAATGTTCCTGTTAGTCTTTTCTACACACTGTGTCTATATTTCTTATCCAACTTTCCTCTCGCAGGTCTGCTGGAAGAAATTTCTTATGAAATAAGCAGTACCTTTGTGCTCTTCTATTTTTTTTATGTTTTGTTTTTTCCTTTTTTTTTGTATTTTGTGTGTACATAAATAAATAAATAAATAATTTACAGTTTTACTTCCAACCACTTCGTACAAACTGAATAGGCAACTAGTTTGCAAGTACTCAAAAAATAAAGAAATTGTTCGAAGCATGAATTTCCCGAATTTCCCTCACAAAAGTCACTGCCACACATCCACACATCGTCAAAAACCTACATAAAAACCCTAATTTATTATTCGCTAACATTTCGTAATTTCGCACACGTTAACATTAAACAGTAACATAAATATCCTTGCTGACACCCTTATATAAAGCAACAGGTGAATATGAATTAGTGCCAAAAACACCGTTGTGACGTCAGTATTTGTATCACAGTTTGTAATAACATTTCGAGGTGTAGAAAATGTTTTTAATACTGCATCAGTGTTTTTTGGGAAGGGGACCGTAATTTATTTTTTGAGAGTTTTGTGTCCCTTTTTTTTTTGGACACAGATGTGCTTTATGCTAAGTTTCTAGTCTTGTTTATGGTTGGTTTTTAGACGTTGAAACAACCTGTACACAATTTTATAACTTTAGGTATCAAAATGAGAGCCCCGTCGGGGCTGCGGGTTGTTTGAAAGAGATACCGCGGCCTCGGTGCAAGGGCTAATAAGGTACATAGGTGGTTTTTAGTCAGTAGAAGTCTGACACTCCTTTCCGCTCTGCCCAAGAGAGGGAGGGGTTATTAAAAATTGAAGATTTTCCATCCGCCAAAAAAAAAAAGGTATCATAATGAAAAAGTGTTTGAATATTACGTCATTAGTTTTATATTTTCGACGCGATGGTCAAGTAATCGTAAGTGTGACTTAGAGCAAGGAGTCCTGAATTCGATTCCTGGGTCAGATAAAGTGTTGATGGGATTTCCATCAGGAATTTCCCATATCAGCCACGGAGCTTGAATCTGCGCGTGGTTATAGGCAATAGGCTCGCCCTTTATTTGTTATTATTATTTGTTTGAAGTGTTACTAATAGAATTTCTCTTTTTTTTTCTTTAGCCTGCACTGTCGCACTGCTGGCCAAAGGTCTCCACCAATTTCTTCGAAGAGCTCTTTTCGTCTTACTGCCGATTTTAATGCCTTTGATTGTCCAGGAGGCTGCTAGCTTTTTGAATATTTCCTCAAGAGTAGTAGTTCTCTTTATTAACACAAATTGTATTGTTATCATTATTATGTACGTATTTATATCGTCGATGATACTGCAATAGCGCTGAACTACCATCTGCAATACCGCGAAACTGCAAAAAGTAGCGAAATTCAAATTTACGCGCCGCGCTGTCCTAGTCTGTCATTGGTGCGTGTTTTATCTCCTGTAAAGTTAATAACCTTGTAGTTACGCACTATTGCAAATAGTAGATCAGCGCTATTGCAGTATCGTCGACGATATGTTAGTCTGTCAGGTATAGTACACCTCTGCCTCACCCAGACCTCTTCAGTGATACGTAACATAAACATCATAATATCACGCCTTTTTTTTTTATGGCTGGTGGAAAATCATCAAATAACCCCTCCCGCTCTTGGGCAGAGCGAAAGGGAGTGTCAGACTTCTACTGACTAAAAACCACCCATGTTCCTTCTTAGCCCTTCATGTCGAGGCTGCGGTATCTCTTGCGAACACCCGCAGCCATAATATCACGCCTGTACGCGTGATATTATGATTTTTATGGTACATTTAAATTTTACCATATTTTTTGTGACCTTACTTACATACAATAAGTTAATATTCTGTTCTAGTCTATTGTAACTATTCAAATGTAATGAATCAACCTCCACCCTAACCAGGTGGCACTAAATAACAATAATACCAGTTAGTGTGACAAGTGTATTAATATATCGTGACAGGAATAATCTAGCTTAATAATTATTAGTAGACTAGCCATGTAAGTCAAAATCTAAGCATAGTTAGTAACTTAGGAACATCATCTGTCGTCGTATCGAAGAATTAAATTTGCGACCTTTGTTGTAGTTTATCATTCTAACATTACATTCATGTTTTTTTTTTACCTTGCACACTTGTTTTTTCCAATTTCACTGTACATTGGCAGAATAGTCGACATCGGTTTTAATTGCCATTAAACAAAAATAGAATAGAACAGAACATCATGTCACTCCAATCTAGTTATTTGATTCTAATAAGTAAATCGAAATCACAGATGATGATAGATGAAAGAGCAGTGGTGGCCCAGTGGTTGCGGCCCTGACTTACGAACAGTAAGTCTTGGGTTCGAACTCAGGGAAGCGCATTACTTTGTGTAATTTTTTTCATCACCACTGCTCTCAAAACGTTGAAGGAAAACATCGTGAGGAAACTGGCATGTCTTAGAACCACCAAAAAACCGAAGACGTCATGTGACATGACATCTACCAACACGCACTGGGCACACGTGGGGCATTATAGCCCATCCCTCTCTTAGAGATGAGGTCTGAGTCAAAATCAAAATCAAAATCAAAACTCATTAATTCAAACTGGGCTGATAATCAGCACTTTTCGAACGTCAAAATTTACTTTACTTTACTTATTTACAAGTGACAGTCCCCCAAAACGCCCACCCTTCGACACTTCCTAGTGTTTTTGCTGGAAAGAAGAAGTGGCGGAACAAACTCTCCAGCAACACATCTGTCTGTTTGGTTAGAAGAACCAGACTCGATACAATACTATGGTGTAAGTTATATTATCAGTAAACTAATTTTGGAGAAAGAACATAAATTACAAACATTGTCTTGTGTTCAACTCAACGACCAGCTATTCTTATCATTTACGTAGTCGTTAATGGAATAGTAAGCTTTTGAACAAAGATTAGATTTCACTTTGGCTTTAAATGCATTAAATGGCAAGTCTAGAAAAGAAGAAGGCAGTTTGTTATAAAATGTTATACCGAGCCCTACGAATGAATTATGAACTTTGTGAAGCCGGTGAAAAGGAGCGCGTAGTTTATGCTTATTTCTGGTGTTAAAGTTGTCCCTGCAGTAGGAACATTATAGGCTGATGATGGTGATGAAGTTAATGATAATAATACGTCATGTTAGCAGTTTAATAACATAAAAGAGTGTCCATGGAGTTTCTCGCCCATTCTTCTCCAAAAACATCTACGCTTTGGAATGGGCAACTACCTCAATCTTTGCAATCAATATGACTACCATTTAAAAACGTACATTTTATGTAAAGGAAAACATTGTGACGAAACTGACGTGTCCTAAAACCAATAGATATTTAGAATCCATGAAACTATACTGTGCTGATGTGGTGGATAATAAGTATGCCCAAACTCCCCCTTACTGAAATACATAACATAACATCACGCCTGTAATCCCCGAAGGGTTAGGCAGAGGTGTACCTAATATAGAACACCCACATTTCGCCAGTTCCCAGGTAAAAGGGAGCGAGCCTATTGCCATCAACCGGGCACAAATCCAGACTCGGCTGTTACTGATAAATTCCTGATGGAAAAAGCCAAAAACACTTTGCCCGACCCTGGAATCGAACCCAGGACCTCATGCTCAGCAGTCGCGCTTGTGACCACTAGACCAACGAGGCAGCCTAATATACATTTTAAAATTTCATTGTAGAAATGTCGTGATGAAAATGTTGAGTATGAATATAGAGGGGTATAAGAGTAGAGGAAGATCAAAGAAACGATGGATGGACTGTGTGAAGGATGATAATAATATGCAAGAAGGTATGTGTCTGATGAGATGACGAATAAAAGAGAGAAATATGGAAGAAGAAAACATGCTGCGCTACCCTCAAAATGAATTGACATAAGGATAGGAAAATTATGAATATATAATTTTACTAGCTAATACCCGCAGCTTCACACGCGTGAATGTCGGTCAAATTACGTACTAAAACCTTCCTCAAGAACCACTCTATCCATTGATGAAAACAGCATGAAAATCGGTGCAGCAGTTTTTGAGATTATCGCGAACAGACAGACAGGCATACTTTGTTTTATAATATGTAGTGATTATATTCAGTTGAGCCGATAGAGCAAACTTTCTTGCAAGCTATCTATCATCTTTCCCGTCGAAACATTCCAATTTATCCCTCTTTGTACTTCACGATTTAAAGCTGACATAATAGGAATCTCACCTTGATTGACGTGAAAGATCTAAAAGAATATCGAGCAAACGGATCTCATTTGGTGATGCCACAGAGCTTTTAAAGAATAGACTAGTCCGTTCCCAATTTTGGTGGGTGGGAAATCATCAAATGACTCCTCTTGCTCTGGGCAGAGCGGTAAGGAGTGTCAGACTTCTACTGCCTAAAAACCACCCATGTTTCTTCATAGCTCTTTGTTTCGAGGCCGCGGTATCTCATTCGAATAACTCGCAGCCCCGACGGGGCCCGTAGCCCCGACGGGAATGATGCCTCCTAACATCATCAAAAATTCACAGTCGGTACTTTGTCATAAAAAAAGAAAAACAAACACAAAGATTAAGTCTGTTTTCTTCAAAAGGATAAATAGGTGTGTGTGCAAAATTTGATGGAATGTGGTAATAACAAAGTCAAGTACCTCTCGCAGGTAACACAGTAACATTCTGCATAATTGTGATTTTTACAAGGTACTTCATTGTCACCGTAAAATTGTTAGCTTCAAACAAGACATGCACAGGTTGCAAGGAACATCATGGCACAAACTTTTACTTTACTTTGACTTTAAACCAATCAGTAACGGCACGGTTGGCGCAGTGACTGAGCGATTGGAGTGCTGCGCTGAGTGTCGCCGGTTCGATCCCCGCACGAATAAATATCTGTACGACCTACATAATTATAGTTGTTTCGGGTCTTTGTGTATGTAAGTTTAAATCTTTGTATACGCACCCACGATACAGGGGAAATTCCTAGACTGCGGGTTGTTCGAAAGAGATACCGCGGCTCGGCACGAGGGCTAAGAAGGAACAAGGGTGGTTTTTAGTCAGTAGAAGTCTGACAATACCGCTATGCTAGAGAAGTCATTTGATGATTTACCACCCATCAAAAAAAAAATGGAGAAATTCCTAGAGTAGGGCAAAGTTTAAATAAAAAAAAAATAAGACATTTCTTGCAATTAAAAAAACAATGTTACATAATAAACGTACAAAAGGACAACAACTGACGGAAATCATGAAGATGCTCTTTGATGAAAATCTGTGTAGCAATGTCCCAGCACAGCTCGACCATATCTATCTTCCTTTACTCTATGAAACCCATCCTTGCGCATCGTCGCAAACAAAACGCTCTTTTTTTTCATCAGCCCAATACCCCAAGATGGGACGTCATCAGCAAAATAGCCTTAACTTTCGGCCTTTCGGTTATATTGTAATCCGGCCGCTGATTTAATAGCTTCAAGAACAGGGTCCCGTCAGTCTTTGTAATTAAGGGCTGATTATGCGGAACCCTTAGGACACCTTTGCTTAAGTAATTATGTAAAATTGGTCGGTAAACGGGTGGGGGAAGTTTACTAAGCGTTTTGGTGGAGTGTTTGTTAATTTGGGTAGTTTGTAAGTACAATAATACTTTAGAACTGACATTATTCTTTTTTTATTTTTGACCGTGTTTGCTACAAAAACGATGGATGGATTGTATGAAGAATGATATGAAATGCAAAGTAGTACGCCCGTCGGGGCTGCGGGTGTTCGCAAGAGATACCGCGGCCTTGACTCGTCAGTTTTTTAATGTCGTCGTTTTATTATAATTATTATGGTACCCTACGATATTAGTATAAAAACAATGTAGCAAGTTCTCAACATTTTTGTACCCACTACCAAAAATGTTTTGAAAAATGCACCATAATACAAGTCTAGTACTTTATATTATGAGCACTCAACTCCCGTTTTAAACTCGCTATCGTAAAGTGCTACCAACATAGTTTTTAAGGTTCTATTACTATATACTAGAAGTTGTCAGTGACTTTCGTCCACGGGAAATTATTATAGCTGTTGCCAGCGGCTTCGTCCGCTACAACTCGAAAAATTATCCCACAGGAAGATAAAATCGGGATAAAAACTATCCTCTGTACCAAATTTTATTCAAATCCGTTCAGTAGTTTTTGCGTGAAGATGAACAAACATACACACTCACACACTCACAAAGTTTCGCCTTTATAATATTTGAACCGTGACAGTTAGAGAGTTGAAATTTTCACAGATGACATATTTCTGTTGCCGCTAAAACAACAAATACTAAAAAATTGAACATAATAAATATTTAAGGGGGCTCTTATACAAAAACCATATTTTTTAACCCTTTTTATAGATTACTAGCTGTTGCCAGCGGCTTCGCCCGCTACAATTCAAATATTATCCCACAAAAACTATCCTATGTGTTAATCCAGGTTATAAACTCTCTGTGTACCAACTATCGCCTTTATTGATGGTACATACTTTCATAATTATGCATTCAGTTAACTTTAATGGCTTATGAATTTTAAAATATTCTTCTTCTCAGCGTGTAGGCAGTAAGGTCTAACGACCCCACGCAGCCTAGTGTTAGAGTTTCTAAACCGCCTAAAGGGCCTTTGACATGGTTTGACGACCGCCATTTGACGGCTGGGACCACCGGCTTATACGTGTCTTCCGAAGCACATCCTTTTTATCGACCATCAGATGATTCAAGCTTGCAACGTCATAGCCAAGGTGGAAGCAACTTAACAAAAAATGCTTCCCGTGGGAATCAAACCCACAACCACCGGGTCACAAGGCAAACGGCTAAACCACTCGACCAAGGAGACAGTTTAATAACAGTTACTTTTAATACGTATATCTTGACGATTTAGAACTTGCGTAAAAGTTGACTATTACTACAGTAAACAGACTTTAATCTAGTCCTCCCACCTAATCTACATACATTCTAGACCGCCATTCCAAAAACACCATTTTAAATATCGCCTCATTTCCCAGGACTTCATAATCTTGAACCCTAGCTCGTAAGGGGGTAATAAAGGCCCTTACATACGACGCCGGAGATAGACCCCAATCTGCTAGACCCCCGGGGTGTTCGTAATAGCTGGTCATTTTCGGCATGTGCCGCTTCTTGCTCGGGCACTCTTTTGTTAGGGATACTTTATTGTGTGCCTAACGGTTTTATCTTGATGAGATGGAAGTCTAGAATTTTTAACTAAATTAGGTCTTGAGACAGGTTTTGTGGAATTGTAAATTTTTAAGTGCTGGATTTATGAATGGTGCCGTTACACGTTTACAGTTTACTCGCTTATTAGCTTACTAGCAGTTTTAATAGCTAGTAAGGTAATGCTTAATAGCTATGGCCTTTTTTTACGGTGGGTGGAAAATCATCAAATTACCCCTCCCGCTATTGGGCAGAGAGAAAGGGAGTGTCAGACTTCTACTGACTAAAAACTACCCATGTTCCTTCTTAGCTTTTCCTGTCGAGGCCGCGGTATCTCTTGTGAACAACCCGCCACCCCGACGGGCGTCGTCCCTTGCGGGCCCCTTCCATGTTATGAAATTAGGTCTTGAGACAGCTTTTGTGGAATTGCAAATATTTAAGTGCTGTATTTATAAATGGTGCCGTTACGCGTTTACAGTTTACAAGCTTACTAGCTATGGCCCGCGATTTCGTTCACGTTTGGTGATTTTTGTATAATTCAGCCTGCTCTGTTCCACTGCTGGTCAAAGGCCTCTGCCATCCCGTCGGCCTCGACATGAAGGGCTAAGAAGGAACATGGGTGGTTTATAGTCAGTAGAAGTCTGACACTCCCTTTCACTCTGCCCAAGAGCGGGAGGGGTTATTTGATGATTTTCCACCCGCCATAAAAAAAGGCCTCCACCATGGCTTTCCAAGTTTGTTTACAATTTGCCTTCCCCAAACGAACTGATTAGAAAGAGTCCAGATCGTCACGCTAGTGTTTCTTGGGCCCGTCTCAGTTACGACGGCTGTCGTCAAGCACCCACTATGTGTCTATCTTCGCCCATCTGTCCGGCTTCATCCTACAAATGTGACGCACCCTGTTCCAATTTTATGCTTAGAAAAAATAGCCCATGTTATTTTTCAAGAAATTCTCTATCTCTCTCTCTTTGTAATATGTTATAGATGTCCTGGTCACATTAAGTTTAATTGGTGGAAATCGCCCTCATTAATTTTGTTCACCAACAGCGAATGCACACCGCGGTCATTTCCAGAACCAAACTCTGCCACTTCAGTAATTTACTTTTAATTGAACATTGCAACTTACTGAAATAAATAGTTTCAGTAAATTAATTATCCTTTTTGTAATAAATATGTCTGACTGCTTCGTTGGTCTAGATGTCGCAAGCGATTCTCAGTTCGTTCAAAGAGTTCTTGTTTTTTTTTCATAAGAAATTTCTCAGTAACAGCCACGGAGTTTAGATACGTGCCCGATTGATGGCAATCACAATGGCAATAATACATTCGCCCCGGCTAATACTGGTGAAATGTGTGATGTGTGGTGAATGTGTGCGTGATGTGTGGGTGTGTGTGTGTATGTAGAAGTGTAAAGTATTACACTTCTACCTTGCTCTTTATGTTGTCTAAAACCAAATACAAACCCTCAAACCATATTATCACTATACAAAACATCACAACACTTATATTTCCAACGATCTCAAAGAAAAGACGATAAAGCACTTTCTTCCAACATAAACATAGCACACAAGCTTATACGTACGCTACAAGCTCTAAGAATGCTTTATAGCTTACTCTAACACATTCGCTTGCGTTCAGCAGCTTACATTTGAAACAGCAGTAAAGTAAGCCATAATTTTCACTCGTAAGCACGCGGTTCCATTTACGCGGTCTCACTAAATGCTTCCAGTTTTGTGTTCTTACTTTGTTGTAGGTTGTGTGTGAAATGGAACGTGTTGAGTAGGTGGTGGGAATGCGAGGTAGTATGTTTAGTGATAGTTCTGTAAAGTGAGTGGTGGCTTATTAATTTTCGTCATACAATTAAATTCACTAGCTCTTGAACGCTGCTGTCGAAGTTGGAAATTATCCCATAGAAGGTGGTGGTGGTAGTGGTAGGTGGTGTATGTTACATAATATGTGTAATTCTAAATCACGATCTTCCTATAAGTTAATCTAAATCATATTGTATAACAAGCAGTTACATTGAGTTGTTTATAAAATTTCTAAAGTGTAGTAGCTCGTGCTTGGTTTCAAAAACTTAATTACTCGATTGACATCGGTCTCAACTCAGTTCTTACCTCCTTTGAAATACAGTACCCGGCGATAAAGATTGCACATCGACCTTTGGAAAGAGACAATCGGCTAATTTCGGCTTCTTAGAGCGTTATCTCTGTCGCACGAAATACAAGCAGTCCGGTATCTACTAGGAGCTGTTAAAACAATTATGATTAGCTTCTTTTGATAATTCTTTTTATTCTTTGTATAAAATAAAGAAAGGAAAAAAGGTCTATGTGCAATATTTATCGCCGGGTACTGTAACCTATTTCTGTTCTTATTTAAAAAGCAGTTAAAAGACGAAACATATTAGAATATTAACATACTCTTAAGTAGTCATATGAGATCATAAGTAGGATATAAAATGGAACCGACTTCACTAAACTTGTTACCTATATTTTCGTTCACAAATTATTAGTTATAGACACCTCCAAACGATCATACTCGACCTTACTCATCAAAAGGTAGGCCGGTCAAATAAAATCTAACGTTACGCTATCTTCACACACCAGGGTCCCATAGCCTCATGTGTCCTACCCCATTGAGATGCACCCCGATTCAAAATAATGACAACCCCTCTTTGTCCCGATACCGTAATAACCATAAATTCTCATGTCACCAATATTTTGGAGAAAGACCTTAGAATGCTGAAGGAAGTTGTAAAAGACTGATAAGGGAATTTAAGCCGTATGACGCATGAAGTTGATGATGTTAAGGTCGGGTAGAAAGGTTTGAGGAAGTCTGTTATGATGAGTATCCAGTTCCTATTATAAAAAGTTTGGCCCCGGATGTCATGTGTGGACCTTTCACCCTTTGGGTAGTAACAAGTAGTTTGTAAGTTTGGCAACTAGTCTTACCAAGTGCTAACGTAATACCCAGTACCAGCTGGGTTGTGAAGGTCTGATATTCAATCAATCCTTTTAAAATACTGGTACACAGCTGAAGCCGGTTGGGCTGGAAGCTAACCTCAATATACAGTATGTTAGGTTAAACGAGGGACATATTGAAGTAGGGTTATTCGATCTCGTCCCAAATAGGTCATCATCTGCCTAGCGTTTTCCCAACTATGTTAGGGTCGGCTTCCAGTCTAACCGGATGCAGCTGAATACCAGTATTTTACATGGAGCGACTGCCTGTCTGACCTCCACAACCCAGTTAATACTAGGTAAAACGATACTCTTTGGTAAGACTGGATGTCAGAATTTCAGGTCACTGGCTACCTGGAACGACTGCCAAAGATCTATATATGGCAGCCGGGACCAACAGCTTATCGTGCTTTCCGAGGCACGGAGGAAACTCGGTATGTCGGGCGGTCACCTATCCACAGACCGACCTAGGCAAGCACAGCTTTACCTAAAGATCGACCCGAGTGGCAGTTCGTATTTAGCCACGAGCTCCTCGTCCCAAATAGGTAGGTATATAAAAAAAACTATAACCCTAATTTGTGACGTAATTGAGCCACGGCACAATTACGCACGCTCTCCAGATCTCACTTTATTAGTCGTTTCTTTTTCACCATTCTCCTACGCCAGTTTTAAAATATGAAGGGAAAATGGATTATACCTAAAAGTCATTAACCCGAGCACATTTTCAGTGATAAGAACCAGGGTTGCAAGCCTTTTCCGAAATCTTTGGTACGGTTCTGTCTGTTATTTATCAGTGTTTTTTTATTGCTCATATTTTATAAGTATCATGTAAGTATGCTCTAGAGCGAGTTTCAAATTATGTCCCTCATTTAAACTAACATACTGTATTTAGGAAAAGGATGTGCAGATGATAAACTACCATATATGTACTTCGGAATTATAACTCAGACCGAAAGTTAGGCCTCATGTCAGACACAGATCACGAACCCATTATCTCACAACCGGAAACTAGATAATTACAAAACTTCCCTCTGAATTATTTACCCATCAATTTGGTACCACTGTTCGTCTTACAAAGTTAAATCTTACTAAGCGTTCGAGATCACTAGGTGAAAACTTAACTGTACTTGTCGGAAGTTTAGAAGTTTAACTGTAGTTTAGAGCAGTTAGTGAATGTAATTGGTATAGTTAATTTACTTAGATGTTCCGATTAGCTTAGGTCAAGTGGCATGTTAAGTTAAGTGTTTTGGGGGTTCATTAATCGTGTGTGGTGAAGTCATTGTTTGCGTGTTTTCTTGCTATAAAGAGCCTACCTCATTAGTAATTTATCTCACGTGAGTAAGATTACAAAGATTACTTACACTTACAAATTTATTGTGTCAATACTGGAAAAACATTTGTTAGGTATGTTTACCATGCTATCTGCACCTCGTCTTGGAAGAGGACTTTTGGCCGCAGGGGGTGGTGTTTCGACGCTTCTGCGGGCAAGTGTCACATAATCGCACAGTGGCATAGTGCTCAAGTGTAGTGATACTATGTTCAAGAGAATGATGATGATGTTTAAGCACGCGAATCGAGCCTTAATACGAACTTGAAGCTAAATATAGTCGCATGCTGGAGAGAGTACAAAATAAATTTATTAGATATTTGTATAAACGGTATTATGGGGTCTATCCCTTTTACCCGTTAATGTATCCCACTTTATTTATTTTAGGTATGGTAGAATACAATGAGCTAAGAGTTAGGAGGGAGCTTGCACTCGCCTCATATATATTTAAATTATTGAGAGGAAAGGTGTACAATGCTCTTATTTTAAGCCAAGTAAGTCTGTGTGTTCCGGACGGGGACGTGTGGCGACGACGACAGCCACGACTGCTAGTGGAGCCGCGGTCTCGGACCAACCTTTTACAGGAGGCGCCCCTGACGCGTCCACTCCGAACGCTCAATCTCATAGCCAGTGAGACGGACTTATTCTGTTGTTCTCTGAGTGAATTCACAAGGAATGCTTTATTTGTTATTAGTTATATGTAGCAATTAAGTTAGGATTAAGTTATTAAGGCGCATTTATCGCATTGGGGTTGCCCTGTAATGATAGATGTAAGTTGATAGATAAATAAATAAAAAATAAAATAAAAACTTTTATAGGTACGTAAGTTCTGTTAATGTTCAGGGATTATGGTCACTGAGTCGACTTTTATACCAAATTGATTGCTCAATTATTATGACGTACAAAATACATAGAAAAGCTATCTCTGTTGCTGATTATTTACCTACTCTTATTCTTCACGATATTTTTTTAAATATGTACCCATAAATTAATGTAGAACAACACCCTTTAAAAGACCCAGCTCTTCTTACCACAGTCCCAAAACATTGCACAAAACAAAATATTCAACAAGTTCCGGCACCAAAGGCCCAACAAAAACATCAAACAACTAAACATTTACTCACTACACTTAATAAACTTACGCAGTCGGGTAATTCGGTGTAATAAATCGCGCCGGAATAGCCTGGCCTTAAGTTAAATCGCACGGGATTACGCGCTTTATATTGTTTTAGTTTTTGATAGTCCCCCTAAAGGTCGACGCACAGTTATAAGCACTGCATGGCAACATCGCATCGCTTTAAACGGAATTCGTTCCATAAAACTCTTTCAACTTTATGTATTGTGACATTTAATAATTTGACATGATTATTTAGTTTGACAAATATTATATTATTTTTTAATTTATTATTGTGAATGTAAGGACCATGTGGATCTTTAGGTTTTTAGTTTTAACGATTGTATGACAGTTTGAGTACTATAAACGACCCACACAAATGTCCTTTCTTTGGTATTGTACGTCATGACATTGAGCTCCTTGAGTTATAGGTCGAGCTCCATGATAACTGACAAATGCTTGCACTGACTGGACGGGTCCACTCAAATCTGTGTGGTACTTTCTTTAAAAGACCATCTCAGACCTGATCTGCATGGTCTTCATGTGTGTATACCAAGATTATGTCTGGACCTAAAAAGAGACTAAAACCTTTGTGTTTGTTTTGAATGTTTCTTCTCATTCTCAGAGTAGTCAGGTACGAAACACCGGCCCCATCCAATTAAAAAAAAAAGTGACTTGTGAAAGTGTTTGAAAAAACCTATTTGCAAAATAAACGTCATTTATCATGCTTTGAGCTTGAAGTGCTAAATATATAAATAAACACGCAGAACAAAACTTATTCCTTTAGTTTCATGGTCCGAGTACCACACGGATAGTTGTGTGTTTATTAAGGAACAAGAAAAAAAAAATATTGCAACCTACTATTGTCCCTATACAAAAACACATGGCTAGATGAGCCCAAACAGTTACGTTTTTAAGTTGGTAGTCGACGACCTGATGGGTCGAGGCGATGCTGATCACATGCAGTGCCAATAAGACAAGTGTGCGTTAACCTTAAATAGTAAGTTTTTATCGAGGGCAGCCATTTTGTTTGATGTCTTGTTTGTCTTCAGTTTTGAATGTTTTTGTGATGTTTGTGAAATAGATGTTTTGTTAAATTTCAGCAGTTTCGGTTATTTCACGATTTGCTTATTAATTATTTAAATTAGATGAGTTGTAGATTTGTATTATTTAGCTACTATTAAGAAACTGCTGCTATTACTATTCACTAACTGCTACAAAGGTCTCAAAGAAAAACAAATAAGGGCCATCAGTTCTATTTGAGGCGCAGAGTATTGTTACGAACACGATCTGTTAATTTTACTCCATAGAACGTTGTTAAACTTTTTTATATTTTTGAAGTGTGGGAAATCATCAAATGACTCCTCCCGCTCTCCGGGCAGAGCGGTAGGGAGTGTCAGACTTCTACTGACTAAAAACCACCCATGTTCTTTCATAGCCCTTTTGTGTTGAGGCCGCGGTATCTCTTTCGAACAACCTGAAGCCTCGACGGGGCGTTGTTACACCTTAAGTTTAGTCAAAGACCAAGGCACCACCCTGGTGTTGATTAATCTCAGCCTCAGTTTCCATATTTCTATATAGGTAGCATACATTCCACATCAGATAAACGCGGATAATACCATAACCAAACAATAGGGCGCCTGTTCAGAGCTCGTATCTCTATTCAAGAGTACCTCAGACTGCGAGCCATCGAGCCGTGTCGTTTAATATCCGTCGTTGACCACCCCTGCCTCCTTGCGATCTATATGCAAACTAATATCATGCAAAAATGGACTTTTATGGCGAGGATTTTAGATAGTAGATAGTCTTTGTGAAGGAATTTGTTCAGGGTAATACCGCCAACTCTATGGATTCGTCAAGCAGTATATTGCTGTGTTTAAATTCGGATTAATGGGCTCTGAAAGTTCGAGACAAAGTGAATTTAAACAATAAATAAACATGGTAAATATCCCGTTTTCAGTATAAGTAATAGTGCTAGTGACCATGTCAGTTTAAAATCTTATAAAGTGAATTTATATAATGTAATGAAGCTGAGCTCGTGGCTTAATATGAACTGCCACTCGGGTCGATCTTTAGGTAAAGCTGTGCTTGCCTAGGTCGGTCTGTGGATGGGTGACCGCCCGACATACCGAGTTTCCTCCGTGCCTCGGAAAGCACATTAAGCTGTTGGTCCCGTCTGTCATATATAGATCTTTGGCAGTCTTTACAGGTAGTCAGTGACCTGAAAGTCTGACAACCAGTCTTACCAAAGGGTATCGTATAACCTAGTATTAACTGGGTTGTGGAGGTCAGATAGGCAGTCGCTCCATGTAAAATACTGGTATTCAGCTGCATCCGGTTAGACTGGAAGCCGACCCCAACATAGTTGGAAAAAGGCTAGGCAGATGATGATATAATGTAATGAAGACGGGAAAGTAATATAAAATTGCTATCCTACATGGTGACCCATTGCTGAGCAAAACCCTCCTGTTTCTCCTTCCATACCTCTCTGTCACGCAAGCATGGTTGCACCGCAGTTATACGATGTTTCTTTAAGCCATCTTCGAGGCAAAGCATCTGAGGGTAAACTTTTATCTGGTGATAATAAAGTACATCAAATGTTACTTTATTTAGATTTCTCTATGTTTAGGTACTTCTTTTTTGTTTTTGGATTGTTGGAAATCATCAAATGACTCCTTCCGTCCTGGGCAAAACGGTAGGGAGTGTTAGACTTCTACTGACTAAAAACCACCCATATTCCTTCTGAGCCCTTTGTACGGAGGTCGCGGTATCTCTTTTGAACAACCCGCAGCCCCGACGGGAATGTTGAGGTACTAACACCTTATCCTTTAGCATTTTACTTAAATATTTTCTTGAATGGAGAGAATCTACATTGAACCACTTTACAAAACTCGTCTAAGCTAGCCAATCTAAGAAGATTACTATCTATTCTAGGTTTCCTACGGTAAAGACTAGGCAAACCTAAACGGTTTGGCGCCCAATTAGAAGAGATATCTTAAGAGCTATCTAAAGTGTCGGAATAAGAAGCTTTGACAGCGGAATACTTTCATATACAGGGTGTAAACGAACCCTTCACGCATCCGACAACCAAGCATTCTGTACATCAAACCAAGTACTACGCAAAAATTTTTGCTGGGAAATGACTTTTTTTTTTGGGTCAAAAATCACATTTTACGGTAAAACTCAAAGTAGCACTCTTAAAACATTGTGCTAGTGGATGCTTTGAATAGTAAACGGGTCATCGAGGTAATTTAAGTAAAGTTAAAACCTGAAATACTAGTATTTACAAAAACAGCTGTGAAAAATTTGGAACTTTGACCCGCAATATCTGCGGAACTAGGAGGTTCCCAGGTATGGTCTAGAACAAAAAAATGACCGCAGTGGTGGGGAGAACAAATGCCTTTCGTTTGCGTTAAGGGTACTTTTACACCCTTTATCAGAGGTTTCTAGAACAAACTTGTCTGACTGTTTTGAATATTCTGTCACTAACTCATTATGTAACATACTTTAACATAATATCATGACTGATATCGCCGTTGGGTTAGACAGAGGTGTAGGTAATAGAACAGAATAGAATAGAATAGAATATTTTTATTTCAGACCGGAGTCCATAGGGTTAGTAACAATTTTAACTTAAATTCTAGTGTTAGTAGGTAATAGTACACACATTTTGCAACAGTCAGTCCCATGGGACATGGAGCGAGTTCATTACCAACCGGCCACAGATACAGGTTCCGAGAAATGCCTGATGGAAAAATGTAACTAACAAATAATTGTATTAAAATATGCAAGGACATGATGTGGCAGTACGTTCACAATTCACTTAAGAAAAGTCTTCGTCAATAGAATTTAATATACTGTAAGACAAAAGGAATAAAACACAAAAATACTTTATATACCAAACTTCTTACAAAATATCCAAGTCTAACTGCCGTACTCAGAGAGCTTTAATGATTACTTAGACCATCATTTAGTAATGGTTTTGACAGTTTTGTCATACAAAAGTATGTCAAATCTTTACTAAGTGACGGCTTAAGTAATCATTAAATATCTCTGAGTACCGCAGTAAGACTTAATCACGCCAAGTCTTAACTCCTTGTGTAAAGAATAGACACTTCCTCGCACTGACGGCGGTAATCGCAGCTTAACCTCGCGATCGATCGTCTCCCTTGTCATTCTAGCTAACGTTTTAGGACAAGCCTTTTTGCTGCGCTGTATTTAAGAATGTTAAGGCTTTTATGCTTGTATATACACACAGAACATCTTATAAATTCTACAAGAGGATGTTAAATCATAGTAAAGTTACGGAAATCTGCTTTTTTTTAGCCTCCACTGTCCCACTGCTGGGCAAAGGCCTCCCCCAATTCCTTCCAAGAGCACTTTTCCTGTACCGTCTCGAACCAGCGCTCATGGTACGCGTCTAAATCGACACGCCACCTTTTTCCAGGCCGGCCCTCTGCTATTAAAATCTGACATTTATCAAAATATCAACTACCGGTGATTTGAACCAGAACATTCGAATAAAATCTTGTTTTTAATAGTTGTATGAAACGACTTTTGGGACATTCGCGACCTATTACAACTATGAAACAGCTACAAATGTCAGCCGGGACGAACGGCTTAACGCGTTTTCCGAGGCACGAAGAAAACTCAGTGTGTGGTCTGATCACCATATACAGATCAACCTATACAAGCGTAGCTTAACCAGAGGATTGACTCATGTAGCTGTTATTATCGAGCCAAGAACGATCTAACTCTCCATGTGCTAGGTTCTGTAGGGTTTTGAATAGTTGCAGTGATATGGTTCATTTTCACTTTGATTCTCTTAATAAGCAAAAATTGAAATTTCTGGTCTCTTTATCAGATTTATTGTAGGTAATAGTTTTTGGGCTGTGTAGAATTAGTAATTAGTAGCTTTTAATATTTTTACTGAGTTTACCTTAAGAATTTACTTATTATTGTTTTCTTTTTGTCCATGTGGTGTTTACCTATAAGTAATTGTTGCACTGTGTAAAGTATAAACGCATGTCTTATTTCTGCTTGTGAATTAGTGTAAACAATTGTTGGTAGACCTTATAAATAAAATAAATAACAAATAAATAAGAGCTCCTCTTCCACACAAATTTACTAAAATATATCAAAATAATAAACACAGACAAATCCTTTTTTATTTTTTTTGGGTTGTGCGAAATCATCAAATAACCTCTTGGGCAGAGCAAAAAGGAGTGTCAGTGTTCTACTGACTAAAAACCACCCATGTTCCTTCTTAGCCTTTTATGCCGAGGCCGCGGTATCTCTCGCGAGCAACCCGCACCCCCGACATGACAGACAAATCCCTAGACCAGACGTAACGTGTACCCATTCAAAATAATACTTATTTGTTTCTATTTATAGTGTACAAATTCCCTAGACGGGTATAAGCAGGGATTGAGTCTATATCAATACCTAGACAGATTTTACAAAATGATTTATGTACATGCGATGACGTAAGTGGGACGATATAAGGAATTGAAAGCAGACTTAGGTAACTTTAACACCTTTTTAATGATAACAATTTTGACATACTGTATGTTTTGATCAAGTGTAAGTGGTCTATAGAAATGAGTTCATTTTACATTTTTTTTTTAAATTCCGATCTTTTGATTTCTGTTATGATCATAATCATTGCCTGGGAAGAAGGAAATCTGGTCAGAGAAAGGTGGTCTGTTTTCATAAAGAAAGGGCTAAAGTTTGCAAAGACAGTTTCCTCTTTTATCTCTTACTACCTGATGCCCGCGGCTTCGTCCGCGTGGATGTCGGTCAAATTATGCATTAAAACCTTTCTCTTGAATCACTCTATCTATTAAAACCCGCATCAAAATCCGTTGCGTAGTTTTGAAGATTTAAGCATACATAGGGATATAGGGACACAGAAAGCGACTTTGTTTTATACTATGTGGTGAAGTGATGATGATGAATTTGAATTTTCCCATTTTGCCCCAGAAATACCCTGTTATGTTTCAGTATAAACTTACACTCTATGGAAAGACTAGACTGCCTTTATCTGCAGTATGCCCAATGGGCCAAAATAACCACATTGTGGATTCCTAACTGAGCCTTGCAGAAGATGGCGGGTCGAGCTGAACAAAACGAAAGACAAATGTTATCTTTAGCTTTGGATCGAGAAAACTAGAAACCTCGAGACCAGCCTTTTTTTTTGGTTTGGGAAATCATCAAATAACCCCTCCCGCTCTTGGGCAGAGCAAAAGGGAGTGTCAGACTTCTACTGACTAAAAACCCCCCATGTTCTTTCTTAGCCCTTCATGTCGAGGCCGCGGTATCTCTTGCGAACAACCCGCAGACCTCGAGACCAGCCTTTGCTCAGTAGAAGGATGAAGCAGGGTAACAGTAACCCCATTTTCAGCAACCTCTTGCTTATTCATAACTAACCCTAAGCCGCTACACGGACAAGTCAATAGTGAAGGCTTAAAGCCCACCTCCAATACCTTAGCAGAGGGGGGTTAAACCAGCCGGATGGACCAGATTATACGAGATCAATCCAATTTAAATTTGCGGTGTAACTAATAATTAAATTCACAGCGGATCGGATCCAAAGGCTTTGCATACCTACTGTACTGTGATTGAAAAAAAGGGTCGGATTTTTTTTTCGTGGTGATTTAGAATGGGTTTTTTTTAATGAGGATCATTACTATTGCGTCGGCTCAGAAATGAGGTTGTGCTACATCGGTTTACTCAAAGCTTTTGCATGTTATTTTGATGATGTACAATTCAGTATCTACGCGGTATCTATATCATCATCTGCCTAGCCTTTTCCCAACTATGTTGGGGTCGGCTTCCAGTCTAACCGGATGCAGCTGAATACCAGTATTTTACATGGAGCGACTGCCTATCTGACCTCCACAACCCAGTTAATACTAGGTAATACGATACCCTTTGGCAAGACTGGCTGTCAGACTTTTAGGTCACTGACTACCTGTAACGACTGCCAAAGATCTATATATGGCAGCCGGGACCAACAGTTTAACGTGCTTTCCGAGGCACGGAGGAAACTCGGTATGTCGGGCGGTCACCCATCCACAGACCGACTTAGGCAAGCACAGCTTTACCTAAAGATCGACCCGAGTGGCAGTTCTTATTAAACCACGAGCTCCTCCTACGCGGTATCTATAAAGGGTGTAAAAGTACTCTTAACGCAAATGAAAGGCACTTGTTCTCCCTACTACTGCGATCATTTTTTTGTTCTAGACCATATCTGGGAACCCCCTAGTTACGGAGATATTTGGGGTCAAAGTTTCAAATTTTTCACAGCTGTTTTTGTAAATACTTGTTTTTTAGGTTATGACTTTACTTAAATTACCTCCATGACCCGTTTACTATTCAAAACATCCACTAGCACAATGTTTTAAGAGTGCTACATTAAGTTTTACCGCAAAATGTGATTTTTGACATAAAAAAGTCGTTTCCCAGCAAAAAAATACTACTTAGTTTGATGTACAGAATGCTTGGTTCACGGCTGTGTGATGGGTTGATTTACACCCTGTATAGGTAAAGTTTAAAAGTTTGGAACTATTATTTTAAAATTTGTGTCACAGTCCACCTGTGGTGGACATCCGGAATCGTCGCTTTCTTCAGGGGACCAACTTCTAACCGTCCTTCAAAATAATAATCAACAAACTCATAATTTTTTATTGTTTTTATACATAAAGCCTTTAATATAGCACCTTTCTTACACATATAATACCGTAAGTATGACTAGAAACCTATACATTTTACTAAGACAATGAACGTTACATAATCCAATAAACTGCAGCTCATTCTTCACCAGAAGGCTAAATTCCACAAGCCAAAACAAACAATAACCCTTCATAGAGAAACTTACAAAAGCTTTGATGAAGCTCCCGTTAGACTACCTAACCCAGCATATCCCGGTCAACTGCCAGCTTAACTAAAGTTAAACTTTGAAGAAGTACTTACTGAAGCTAGGTGCAGTCTGAAGCTCATAGCACACCTACTCGTATATGCACCGGGCCGTATTGTTAGCACATCACCTCATTTTTGGTAGCTTATCCTCATCAGCCTTTAAATGTTCACACTGCTGAGAAACAGGCTTCCTCTCAATGAGAGGAAATAGGCTATCATCCACAACCCTTGCCCAGTGAGGGTTGGTAGATGTCTCATGTCTCATGCCTTCGATTGTTTGAGTATACAACATGCTGGTTTCTTCAAGGTGTTTTTCTTAACCGTTTCGAGAGCAGCAGATGATATTATTAATATTTGGAGGAGTTCGTGGCTAAAGAGTAATATTCGCTCGGGTCGATATTAAGGTGAAGCCACGTTTGCTTAGGTTGATCCGTAGGTTACAAATCGAGTTTCTTTCGTCTCCGGAAAGCACGGTAAGCCATTGGAACCGGCAGACATTTGTAGATCTTTGACAGTCATTACAAGTAATCTGTGGCTCGAAAGTCTGACGACCAGTCTCACCAAGGGGTATCGTATTACTAATTGGTTCAGGTCGGTTGGAGGTCAGATAAGCAGTCACTTAATGTAAAATACTGGTATTAAGCTGCATCCAGTTAGACTGGAACTCAGCTAGGAACACCGCTGACCCAAACACAGTAGGGAAAAGGATAGACAGATGATAATAGAGATGAATGTAATGCGCCTTCTTGGGTTTGAATCCACAACCTACAACTTCCAAGTCTGCGCCATTACTACTGGATCACCACAAACGAAGTTACAGTGGTTAGTTAATTAATTGCTTAGTCCATTGCTGTATGGAATTTTGTAGAAAAAATTTTGAAGTGATGTAGATCCCGTGCAGTACTTATAAATGTGGGTTGACCTTCAACATAGAGTGTGACGGTAGTTTGAGATTACGGTATACCTGCATGGATGATTAAGTGGTGACGGGATTAGCTACTTATTTTGTATCAAGCAAGTTGGGAAAGTTTTCAGAATTCATGTTGGTGATTATAAGAGTAGAGGGAGGCCAAAGAAACGGTGGGTGGACTGTCAGTGTGAAATATAATATGGCTAAAAAGAAGGTAACTGAGATGATGAGTAACGGAGAAGTATGAAAGAGGAAGCCTGGATGCGCTGGTCTTATACAGGGTGGTGCCGACAATACGACAATGAATGAAACCACTGGTAGTTCTAGTTCATAGGAACATTTTTAAACTATCAAATAAATCCTAACATCGTCGTGGTGCCGACGATACGACAATAACCTACCTAAATATCTTTGCCAAATTAGTTTGTTACATTTTATTTCCACACGTTAATCGGTGCAAATTATTCCCAAGGTTAGTAAACCAATATTTGTTTGTAAATTGTAATGTACTTCGTTTACAGTTTTATGCTACTTAGTTTTATTGTGTTTTTTTCAACTTTTTTATTTTGGTTTTAAGATTAATTTGATAGTTTAATAATGTTCCTATGAACTAGAACTACCAGTGGTTTCATTTATTGTCGTATTGTCGGCACCACCCTGTATAATTGGCATAAGGGTTGGTAAAATATGATAGTAAAGGGGAGGTATTTTGTGTAGGAGGCAACGAAGCACTTAGTATTTTTTTAATTCTCTTTTTATTGCAATCTGCATTTGCAGTCTTATTTTGCTACTGATCTTACAAAACAACTCTATATGGTCAGTCTTTGAATGAAAGAAAGTTCGAATTTGTATTTAGCCAATCAGAATTTCTATTTTTATGGTCTTATTTTAACGATGACACTTTACTATGTGACATTTGCAAGAAACTGCATCTGTGACAAAATAACTTCAATTTACCCATTCATTAAATTTATTGCTGTAAAGTCCTCATGTAATACAGCCAAAGTGACAAGTACTTTTAAAATAAATGTATTTCACAATAAAACCATTTCATGCGGTCTATGGTTGTAATTAATTTTATGTTTATCGTTTAACCCTGTGACTCCCGCTGCGTGTCCGATATACCGAGGTATTACACCCGATGTTACCGCAAATAAAAATGGTTTAAATTGGTATTTGTAAGTAGGTTATAGTTGGTATTGAGTGGAATTTTTGATTTTGTTAGTGCTGTTTTATATTGAGGGCCATATTATACGAGGTAAACTATGTCTTAGTATGGCAATGATCAACTCAGCTACAATAAAGCCTCTTAATGTTGCTGTAAAATAATTTAGAATTTTATATCACTTTTACATTGCATGTTCTGAAATAAATTATTTATTCTATAACGATACGAGTAACCCAACCTGACTTTTTCTACCCTCGTCTTTAGGAAACTTGTCTAGTTTGATGGTCTAGATACTTGACGACCTGTCTCACCAAAAGGTACTATCAGTTCATGTTAAATACGGTCTTCAAAGAACTGCATTCAATTAGACAGAAAGCCGACCTAAACAGTTCTTACAGCCATTTAGTTTATGTTTAAAACTCAGAAAACCCTCTTTTATAATTATATCTTCTAAATTACTAATTAAGGTAAACTTAACTTAAACACAGATAAAACATTAAAAAATAACCACCAAATAAAAAAAACAATAACTGAAATTGCCATAAATCAACATCGAGAAAAACACAATAACCTTACGTGTTCGTACACAAGTAAAGTTGGTGTACAATTCGGTAGCGACTCGTATCCCTTGGGGTTGAGTCAATTTCGTTGTACCGTCAGTGCCCAGCATTACCTGACCCCTCTCCTCACACCACATTTTCTTTATACGAGGGGTCAAGTAATGCTGGACACAGTACGTGGTACAACGCCAGCTATTTTATTTGTTCATACTCATCCCCCCGATGAGTTGATGTTCGTATGTGTTGTTTGAGCAGGTTAGGGTTAATTTATTGGGTAGCCATTTGCCAGTGTTGTCTTGGATCATTGTAGGTTTTGTTTACAAGTTTCTGAAAACAGATTAATGAGACATCATCAGCCTAGTGTTTTACTAACTATGTTAGGGTCGGGTTCTAGCCGAACCGGATACAACTGAATTTCGGTATGTTACTTGGACGACTGCTATTCTGGCCTTCACAACCCAGCTAGTACAAGTAATAGGAGACCTCATGGTAAGACTTGCCAGACTCTCGGGCCTTTATTTTTTTTTGGCGGGTGGAAATCATCGAATGGTCCCGCTCTTGACCGTGTCAGACTTCTACTGACTAAAAACCACCCATGTTCCTTCTTAGCCCTTTATGTCGAGGCCGCGGTATCTCTTGCGAACAACCCACAGCCCCGACAGGCGTCGGTCGTTGCAGGCCCCTTCCACGTTGCTGACATCTCTTTGAAGCGCGCGTGGAACACCCTGTCGTCGTCATAAGACGGACGGACGACGAGCTAGCCCATCACTCACCGTCCACAGGCCCGCGTCTGCGGTGGCTGGAAGTCATCACGTGGCCGAGAGGTTCTCTCCCTCTCACGTTCCGCTACCTCCTTCGCTAGCATCACTGCTTCGCAGAAGGAGGCGATGGTGTCCCATTCCTCCTCGCCCCGGACCATGGTTTGCACCAGGGTCGGACGCGAGAGGTCGCCGCCGCCGATCGCCGCTACGAGATCACTTCGGGGCTCCGCCCAAGCGGGGCAGACCTCCACGGTGTGCTCCACCGTGTCCTCCGGCCGATCCTCACAATGGTGACATCCGGGCGTATCCTCCCGTCTGATTCGGTGCAGGTACCTCCCGAAACAACCGTGTCCGGTGAGGACCTGAGTCAGACGGAAGGTGTGGGCACCGTGGCGCCTCTCAAGCCACTCCTCAAAGAAGACTCCCGGGCCTCAGTCTACCTGTGACGACTGTCAAAGATCTATAAGCGACAGACGGGACTATCTGCTTAACGTGCTTTCCGAGGCACGGAATGGTATTTATTAGGCGGTCACTCATCCACGGGAAACCCTAAAACTAACCAACTCAAGTGGCTGTTATTATTTAGCCACAAGCTCCAAAAACCTCAAAGCTAGCAAGCTATTTCCTCTCGCAGGTCTGCTGGAAGAAATTTCTTATGAAATAAGCAGTACCTTTGTGCTCTTCTATTTTTTATGTTTTTATCCTTTTTTTGTATTTTGTAAAGAGAAAAGAAAAAAAAAAAAAGAAAAAAGAGAAAAAAAAGAGAAAAGCGTATACTAAGGTGGTTCGGTCATGTGGAAAAGATGAATGAAAGGCGATTAACAAAAGGTATTTACAAGGCAGATGTGAGTGGTAATGCCGGGAGGGGACGCCCTAGAAAGACATACACTGATCTTATTGGTGCCGTTCTTCTGAAAGGACAGGTGCGTAGTACTCGTAACCGGCGTGCGTGTATGACCAGATGTATGAATGTGGACGAGGCAAAAGGAGTATGTAAGGATCGTAGCAAGTGGCGTTCTGTGGTTTCTGCCTACCCCCATGGGAAAAGGGCGTGAGTTTATGTATGTATGTGTGTTGTATTTTGTGTGTACTTAAATAAATAAATAAATAAAAATACTTCAGGTAAAAGTCGGTCCTGGGTCCACATTATTACTTTAAAAACCCCTATTAATAAATAAATAAGAGTTGCTAATGAATTAGTTTTCAATACATTTTACCAAACATCTACACTAATAATAATATTATAAATTAGAAAGATTTGTTTGTTTGTTTGTAACGAATAGGCTCCAAAACTACTGGATCGATTTCAAATTCTTTCACCGTTGGGAAGCTACACTATTCGCGGGTGACATAGGCTACTTTTTATCCCTGTATTGACACGGGAACGGGAACTACGCAGGTAAAACCGCGTGACGTCCGCTTGTTTTAGGTAATTCAGATGTGAAGTCCAGTCTTCAATCCTCGTAAAGCCAGTTTTAATATGACAAGTTTTAATTAAGTCTTTCTTGCTTCAAGATATTGCACGTATAGAACAACCTCCTTAGTGCATTCGATCGCTAAATACGGTCAAGTCGAAGTAGCTTCTACACTATCAAGGGTAATACAGACGGGCAGGCTTTTAACTCTGCTACCTTCTATCTTAAAACGTCATTTTGTATCGTGTGGCAGGCATCTATTAATAATCTGGAAGGTAAGAATAGATTTTTATTTACAAAGAAATGAAACTGGGTGAAAGATATTTAATTTTTAGCTAAATTTATAAAACAATAACGCTATATTGCTTTATTTAATATACATATTTGTTACATTGATCTAAGAACTGTCTTGTTGGTCTATTGGGTGCTAGCGCGACTGTTGAATAAGAGGTTCTGCAATATGTGGCTATCATAGTGTCCATCGATTAACTGTCAAATGGTTCCATTTTGTACCAAACTGACAGTAAATTGATGCATGGATACTATGATAGCCACTGACATTTAAAAAGATACGCAATAGCCCTGCTGGTATTGGTTTTCAAATAGGAATTTCGCAGTAGCAGCCATGGAGTTCCGATTTATGATAGGTTGATGGCAATAGGCTCGCCCTCTATTACATGGGGCTTAAACATAACAAGTAAAATGTGGGTGTACTATAATTACACACAAATCTGTTAGGTTACATTCATTAATTTGTAAAAATGTATGGTAATATAATGGCCAACATTTTAACTGGTTTTTTATTAGTATTTATGCATTCAACGAATCCGCGGTTTTACCATTGCATTCCAGTATAATCGTGAAAATACTGAATATAAAATTATGAAAATTGGATGGCACTGCCTGCATTTAATTCCCTCAGTCACTTTTTCATTTAATACGATTTTTTCACATTTTTGTATGTTTAATCAGTTGTTGTATAGATATATTTTGTAAATCAACTTTTAAAACCCTTCATTGTGATACTTCACTCGATAGTATTCGAAGAAAGAAAACAGAGAAAAATCGAACTCCACGATATGGCGTCACAAATCCGCGATGTTTTTTTTAATATTTGAAGGTATCCAGTGACATTTGCGCCACCGTGCACCGATACAAATCTAATGACGTATTCAAATTATCCGTTTATTCGTTCCAGAGTAACGAATGAACAGAGAAATGGACATACTTATGACCACGTGAACTTTCTTTTAATACGACACTGCATGGGGATTTGATATTTTTATCTCCCAAAACCACTATGAAAACTCATTTACCCTTATTTTTATGCGAAGAAACCCTATAAACAGTTGTTCCATATCCCCGCGGCCACGTAAAAGGGTTTGTGGTAAGAAAGTTATCATACCATCATATTGTGGTGGACGTGACTCGAATAGTTTGAGGTTTAAAGCTCTTAAAGGTATATTTTTATAGTTTGTTCAGTTGTTATTTGAAGAGAACTGGCTTGGAACGAGGTTTTAAATTATTAAAACCTCGTTGCAAGTCAGTAACATGGTTGTGGACACTCCACACACATTTTATTTACTCACCTAGATTTTTTTTACATTCACAACCATGTTACTGGGAAATTAGTTTTTTTGGCGGGTGCCTCGCTCAGTAGGGCTATTGCATATCTTTTAAATGTCAGTGCCTATCATAGTGTTCATCGATTAACTGTCAAATGGTTATGGTTTGGTACAAAATGGAATCATTTGACAGCTAATCAATGAATACTATGGTTTCCACTGACATATAAAAAGATACGCAATAGCCCTGCTGGGCGGAGCGAAAGGGAGTGTCAGACTTTTACTGACTAAAAACCACCCATGTTCCTTTTTAGCCTTTGCGCCGAGGCCGCAGTATCTCTTTCGAACAACCCGCAGCCCCGACGGGAGACTTTTGGGCCTCTGACTAACTGTAAAGTCAGTCAAAAATCTACAAATGACAGCCGGGACCAAACGGCTTCACCTGTTTACCGAAACGCGAAGGAAACTCAGTATATAAAACGCACCCATCCACGAACCGACCGTGGCAGGCGCTGCCTAACCTTGAAGATCGACACGTGCTATTACCCTACCATACAAACCTTGGATCTATCACTACATAATAATTATTATAAAACATAGTCCTCCGCCGTGTCTGTCTGTCTGTCAGTCTGTTCGCGATAAACTCAAAAACTACTGCACCGATTTTCATGTTGTTTTCACCAATGGATAGCGTGGCTCCTGAAGAAGGTTTTAGTATATAATCCAAGCGGGCACAGCTGCGTGCATCAGCTAGTAAAATATATATCTAAACAAAGTTCAAAGGTAGTTTTAAAATAAATCTTGTTAGCAAACTAACAAGGAAGCAACTGGTCGTCGGAACGAGATATTCTTCTCCCACTGAAAAACTCTGATAAACTTTTATCAAAGTCTATCTATCGGTGATACGGAACGGCTTCCATTTTTCTTGATTCCGTTTTTGAATTTTGATCTAGTGGAGTTTTCGTTGCCAGTTAGTATTTTTTTTATTGTGAAAATTTGAAGTAAATGTTAACAACCATACAGGGTGTAAACAAACCCTTCACGCATCCGACAACCAAGCATTATTAAATGTACATCAAACCAAGTACCCCTACGCAAAAATTTTTGCTGCGAAATGACTTTTTTTTTTGGGGTCAAAAATCACATTTTACGGTAAAACTCAAAGTAGCACTCTTAAAACAGTGTGCTAGTGGATGCTTTGAATAGTAAACGGGTCATGGACGTAATTTAAGTAAAGTTAAAACCTGAAATACTAATATTTACAAAAACAGCTGTGAAAAATGTGGAACTTTGACCCCCAGATATTGGGGGTAGGAGGTTCCCAGGTATGGTCTAGAACAAAAAAAATACCGCAGTGGTGGGGAGAACAAATGCCCTTCGTTTGCGTTAAGGGTACTTTTAGACCCTTTATATTTTTTAATTATGTTGATACGGTCAGCAACAGAAGTAGCTTAACATTTCGGAATTATAATTATTTGATGTACAGGACTCTAGTATAATTTTTAATGTGTCAGAAAAGTATTCTTTTAAATATTCCTTATTTTTCAATAACTTGTTAGTAGCGAGTAATATCTAACAAGTTTCTATTAAAAAACTTGCTTTGGAGCTTTGAGTAGTGTTTATCTTCTTCTGATGGTGACTGTACAAGGAAAATATATATTTTTGATCTGCTGATCCATTTCAGTTTTTGTAGAGTAATTAATACCTTAGTTATTTTGTTAATAAACGATTTAGAACAAGATTAAAATACAGAAACAACAAAGTTTCTTCTATATATACCTTACAGTCTTAACTGAAATAAGCTTATCTAAAACAATGAATAAAATAAGCTTATCGAAAACTTATCTAAGCCAACCCTGTCGAAATTCTAGTAGAAACTCGCTTCGAAAACGTTTGCCTTAGTCTAGACTTTTCTCGCCTTATTTACTTTTATAAAACCCTTATTGTTAGCGGAGAAACACTTTGGACTGGTATTCTTAGTCGGCCTTGATACGCCATATATATTCCATCCCATTAGGCATATTGACAGCTACTGTTTGTTTATGATTTGACATAAACACCCACTTTTCAATATAGACATTAAAGACATCTGATTGACATTGATTACAGTAATAATTATTATGACATCTGTAGCATAGATTGAAGCAGAATGCGTTTGACAAAGATGGCTGATGTAGGAGGCAACGTACATACAAATGAAGTAGTTTATTCGAAATTTTGCCAATTGCGGCTTAGAAATTTTTAGAGTCGATTTGGTGCGATTTTCACCTGTTGTCTTGACAATGGAAGCCGATCCTAGTTCAAAAATGAACTTGAGCAGACTTCCATAATAAAGGTGCAAAAGAATTTATATAAGTCATCTTCTACTTTCATTTACAAATCACGTAGTACCAACTTATTGTTGTTAACACAACAAAGGTCCTATACCCAACATAGATTGCACTTCACAACTTAACAGTCACGGTTCCAACATTTATCTGAACTCAATTAAAAATCTCATTTATTTTACAATAGTTAGTACTACGAGTTGGGTGTTACCGTGGAGCACTCTTAGATGAAAAATAGAACCTTTTTCGTGTTTATAATTGCTTTACTTGTACCCGCAGGTACGACAGTGGTTTTTCGGGGTTAGAAGATTGTGCTTAAGAGGAGCGATTTTCGTATTTAATGTGATATACGTATCAAGGTATATAATAAGTTAGAAGGTACCTAATGAGTAATAAGGTTACGTGGTGATTACGTCATCATCTGCCTATCCTTTTTCCAACTATGTTGGGGTTGACTTCCAGTCTAACCGGATGCAGCTGAATACCAGTATTTTACTTGGAGCGACTGCCTATCTGACCTCCACAAACCAGTTCATACTAGGTAATACGATACTATTTGGTAAGACTGGATGTCAGAATTTCAGGTCACTGACTACCTGTAACGACTGCCAAAGATCTATATATGGCAGCCGGGACCAACAGCTTAACGTGTTTTCCGAGGCACGGAGGAAACTGGGTATGTCGGGCGGTCACCCAGCCACAGACTGACCTAGGCAAACACAGCTTTACCTAAAGATCGACCCGAGTGGCAGTTCTTATTAAGCCACGAGCTCCACTACGTGGTGATTTCGTATGCGGTATATATTATAACATTCTTGGTTTGGAGTCCCAGAAAAGTAATTATAGGATTAATAAAAAAAAAAATCTCAGTATCTTGCACGGTAATTGCGTATGCTAAGAATGAGATTCTAAATATTGAAAAGCGTGATTTGTTTATTCCAATAGGAAGTCCACAGTATTTTACATGAAGCGACTGCCTATCTTACCTTCACCACCCAGTAACTGGGCATTAGGATAACCCTTAGCAAGACTGGTATTCAGACTGTTGACTACTAAGTTCCTGAAACGACTGTCGTGAGTAGTGACTGAGTAGTCGCCGGGACCTACGGCTAATTGTGATTTCCAAGGCACGAAGAAAACCCAGTGTGTGGTCACCCAATTACAGATCAAGAGCAAATGCGGGTTGTTCGAAAGAGATACCGTGGCCTCGACACAAAGGGCGGGAGGACGCATTTGATGATTTCCACCCTACAAAAAAGAAAAAAAGGACAAGTGTGTCCGAGCATCTGTTATTATTTAACCACGAACACCCAACAGTAACACTAAAAAATAATAAGCCAGATTAAGCAACCAACCAACAGCAATCTATCAACGTCATAACACCACCACATCACCCGAAACTTCAGCCCAAAAGCCTCCCAACTCAATTTCAATCCTAGACCTCTCGGAACTTGCTGAAAAAACTAAAGCTTCATAAATAATTCAACACTTAGGAGTTGGAGTGGCGAACCGTCGCTTAATTAGTGGTGCTGGCGCTTAAGTCTCTGCTCATCCTGTTAGGAAAAAGCTTCTCCTCATACATAATGTAACACTTCTCACAAACTGTATAAACAGCTGGCCACTGGCTAAAAGTGGTATTGATAATACGCGGAGAATTGTCAGGGTGGTACTTGTTTCAAATTTTGTGTGTTGGTTTTTCGTAAGAAGTTGTTGTAAGTAGTTTTTGGATATAAAAAGTAATGATGAAGAGGAGCTGATTTTAATTGAATCTATGTATGTCTTAATTCTAAGTGTTTTTCTTATGTCTACTTTCTTAATTTTTTGGCAATTTGTTTTGACCTTTGTGAAACCAATAAATACTTTTTCTTTCTTTTTTTGAAATAATAATTATCTACGTAGGTTTCAGCTGTAATTTGTACATTTTTGACAGTTGTTACGAGACGGGTTGTTCACGTATAAAATGGACCGATGACCTGGTGAAGGTTGCGGGGATCCGCTGTATACGAGAGGAACCGGTCAAAGTGGCTTCACTTGGGGAAGGCCTATGTCCAGCAGTGGATGCCTTTCGGCTGAAATGATGATGATGATGAGTTATTCAAATTTAAATTCAAATATTTTAATTCAGAATTAAATCCATATTTTGTTAGTAACAATAAAATAACTTAGCCTAATGTTAGTATTAAAATCAATTTACAATAATAAAGAGCACTGCACCACAAGTTTATTTGGATAAGTGTGTCTGAACACGTTACGTTATAAGAACGTTTTAAGAAGCTTCCAGAGACAGAAAAAATCTCTTCGACACATAAGTTTTACCAAACTTATCGTTCACACACAACATTAAAATATATTCCAAAAGCGTATAAAATAAGATTTATAGCTTAACTAGATGCTTCACGCGTCTTTGTTCAAGTTTTCATAAAATTATTAATCCTTTGAGATTCCACGGATTATATTATTCCCTTGTAACTGAGTTATCATAGCCTCTGAAGAGCGGAAGAAATTATATTCCGTCCTGTATACCAAGGGCATTATAATTGAGTGTGTAAGCATTTGATTAAAATGTATGCTTATGTGTAATCACACTTAAGCTCATAATCATGAGACCTTTCGTGATAATATGAGTATAACAGATAAATTAAATACGGATTTAAATTTATCCGAACGTGTTAACCTTTTTCTGCTTTTAAGACGATGCTGGAACCTATGTGATCTGTTTCTGTAAGATCAATAGATAATCGTTTTGTTCTTTTTTCCAAAGTAAAGTTTACAAATCCAAAAAAAAATGGGCTGACTCACTTAAGATTGCCATTGACACGCAAATAATCATCTAGGTAAATATATTTATACTAGCCGATGTCA
The DNA here is from genome assembly GCA_949774965.1 of Diarsia brunnea. Lineage (NCBI taxonomy): Eukaryota > Metazoa > Arthropoda > Insecta > Lepidoptera > Noctuidae > Diarsia > Diarsia brunnea. The sequence goes on from OX459011.1 coordinate 17,313,275, forward strand.
CGCGGTTTCACCCGCGTAGTTCCCGTTCCCGTGGAAATACATGGATAAAAGTAGCCTATGTCACCCGGGGATAGTGTAACTTCCCAACGATGAAAGATTTTTTTAAATCGGTCTAGAAGTTTTTAAGTTTAGTCGTTATATACAAAATATACTTATAATATTATAGTATAGATAGTGTAGAAAAGGCCTTTAAATATCATATTTTTAAATCGCTTTTCTGTTCTTATTTATCCGCTACCTTACCACTAAGACCACAACAGACTCCTAATTCAAAAAACCACAAAAACGTATTTTATTTCTTCTTTTTCATAAACTTACAATAATTAGTTTCCCTGGGTGTTTTATTTTGTTTCTAATTTCAAGTTAAAAACAACACTGTGTTTACCTTTATTGGTGGTGTTTAATCTTTACTTTCATTAAGGCCGTAATATTTTAATACCTGTCCGTTGAAAATAATAATTTGTCAACCCTGAAGGGTAAGGTAGAGGTGCATGTAATAAGAGCAGCTGTGGCCCAGTGGTGGCGACCCCGACTTACGAACAGTAAGTCATGGGTTCGAACACAGGCAGGCGCATTACTTTGCGAAATTTATTTCGTCACTCTCTCAAAACGGTGAAGGAAAACATCGTGAGGAAAGCGACATGTTTTAGAACCAAAAAAATCGAAGACATGTGACATCTACCATCTACCCGCAATAAGCCCGCGTGGTGGATTATAGCCCACCCCTCTACTAGAGAGGAGGCCTGAGTCCCTGCAGTGGTAACATTATAGCCTGACGATGATGTACCTAATGTTATACAACCTACATTTCACCAGTTATGTTAAAGTCCCATGTACATAATAGGAGGTGAACCTATCAATCAGGCACGCATTCAGACTCCGTGGCTGCTACTGATAAACTTCTGATGGAAAATCAATAACAGTTTGCCCGACCCGGGAATCGAAACCACTACCTCATGGGCAGCCGTCGCACTTGCGACCACTAGACCAAAGACGCAACCCGGCCCAGTCACTTTATAAGGTAATTTTAAAGTATAATGATGATGTTACAAGGAAAGAAAGATCATTAAGACTTTATGTTTTTGTTGCTGCCAAAATGTATTTCCCTGGATTACAAATGAATCTACTGCAAAATTACTAAAGCTGTATTAAAGCGGTTGTCAACTAGAGACAAATTCTTAGTCTCACAAAACAGTATTTTTATCAGTACCAACCTATATAATTATTTCATCAGTTACAAACTTCTTTAAACAAGACTTTCCTGAGGGACCGGGTTGGTTATTCCAATCATTTCAGTCTTCTGCCCTGGGTCGGGCAGGTCGTTCCAGTTCAGGGACGGCGTAGGATGTCTCCTTCTTCCATTACTGTCCATTCATCCATCCATAACGTCTCTATAACCTGACATATCAGCAGTCACCTTCTTTCCAGCCATAATTCATCCTTCACATAGTCCATTCATAGTTTCTTTGGTCGAACTCTAATCTTTCCTCAACAATTCCTTCCATATCCAAGCTCCTATTTCACATATACGTATACAAAATACAGTTACTCGAAGCGCAATATAGTTTATCTGAACCACAAATACGTAATGTAATCCACACGTTCGGTGTGTAATCCATGTGTAATTCCCCTGGATATATGTGGCCTGATACGAACGGTATAAACCGGATAAATTGGAAATGCGTTCAGTTCCTTTGTGTTAGAAAAGACAGTAAATTAGGTGTCGCGCGTATTGCATTTGGTAGCACTTTATATGTAAGTACATTGTCTTGGAAGGAGACTCGAAGGACCAAAAAATGATTTGTGGTATTAAAATTTTTGAGAAGTTATGGAATTCCTGATACATAAAACTCACGCCTTTAAACTATGTAAACTACAGTATGTCACCATTTACGATCTTACATCCTCATTTCTTCTTCAGAGTTAATTTTAATGTCTGACTAACCCCTGGTTGAGTGAATATGTATTGAATATAGGTTTTTAAACTGACATGGTCACTAACATACCGCCCGACCGACCGGTAGACCGATTTGTCGGCTCATAAACATGCCTAACTTGAGTCTATCCATGATCATAGTGCTTGCAACAGTGCCGAAATATCGCAAACTTGAAACAAACCGTAAACTTGAGGGTATTTCACCAAAAAAAATCTAATTAGTCCGTCTGTTAGATTATCGAAAAATATTGGATATGTGTTTTTTGTTTTATCAAATTAATAACAATTGTCGAAAATAAAACGTGTCAAAGATCATGAGTGGGGGCTTGTGACGTCACTTTGTGGGTAAAAAAGTACTAACCTTGTGATGTCACACGACTTGACACGACTTTTCGAAGTACTGTATCGTCTTTATCTTCTGTTTATGTAAAAAGAAAAAAATATGTGACCATTATTCTTTGAAAATCTATCTGACGAACTAATTAGATTTTTTTGGTGAAAAACCCTTTTTCAGTGTTAGTGATAAGTTAGAGAATATTTTCTCTAGCTAACCGAAACCTCCCGGTTTGATATGATGAACTGAACATGTAGTAATCGTTTGTGCGTCGATTTCCTTTCCACTCTGTCTACTAACTACAAAATATCTCTGTAAGAACTTTACATAATATTTCTAGCGTCCTTGTAATTGTAAGGTAGCAGAAAAACGACACAATTTTCACTTTGCATCAAATTAAAAATAACAACACCGTTGTGACGAGAACTCGCAAGGTTGCTCCTTACAACTTTACAACGAACTTTTCTCCAGCATTATACAGTTTTACAGATTGTATCTATTTGCGACAAGTAGATATTTCCATTCCTTTTGCATTTCTGAGATACTGACACCCTTTTCAAACTCCAACGAAAATATAACCTTCCTCTACCAACCTTTGAGTCTATTTTCACTTAAAATTCGTGTACATCTCAAGACGTTTTCCCCGCAATCGAAAACTAACTCTATCTTTTCAAGATAGGGTTCCATTTCGATCGTTTTTCTATGATAAAAAGAGTATTTCTTGATGTAACGTGATGTGTATAAGGCGGCGTATTATTCAGTGAGGGTTTCAGAGGAATCCATTTCCTGATGTCTGAAGTACAACGGATGCTTGGTTGTTGAGAACGGACGCTCGATGGTGGTGCCGGCGGTCCTACTTTTTGTGATACCTCTTTTTATTGGGATTGTGTTTGGATTTTGGTTGAAAAGGAACTTGGCTGGTACAGTTACAGTTCAAGTACCTATTATGATAATATAAGTAAGTAATCTAGGTGTAGCGACGATCTGCTCAGGGTAGCCGGTAGTAGCTAGATTAGAGTTGCCGAGAATCGAATGAAGTGGCGTGTAATATGGTATTTGCACCACAAATCATTTTTTTTAGTCCTGATCTAGGATTTCTAGAATTTCTCCTGTAACGTTTACAAATATTTAAACTCACAAACAGCCAAACCCGGTACATCTAGGTACTTTTTATTTTGGCGGGTGGAAAATCATTGAATAACCCTTCCCGCTCTTGGGCAGAGCAAAAGGGAGTGTGAGACCTCTACTGACTAAAAACCAACCATGTTCCTTCTTAGCCCTTTATGTCTAGGCCGTGGTATCTCTTGCGAACAACCCGCAGCCCCGACGGGAACATCTAGGCCACCACCACCTAGGCCATTCAAATACTTATTTTGTGAGAGAATGGAACCAACAACACGCAGCGCAGCAGTTAATCGCTTCTACTGTTTATTTTAGACATACTTTATTAATTTTACCACTTTTATGTATGAACAACCTACAACAACAATAATTGATTAATTGTATGAATAAATACAGTAGAGCAGTGGTAACCCAGTGGTTGCGGCCCCGAATTAAAGTAAGTCGTGTGTTCAAACCCAGGCAGGCGTATTTCTTTGTGTAATTTATTTCATCACCATTGCTCTCAAAACGGTGAAGAAAAACATCGTGAGGAAACCGGCCTGTTATTAAAATAAAAAATTTGAAGGCATGTGACACTATCAACCCGCACTGCTCCCGCGTGGTAGATTACAGCCCATCCCTCTCTTAGAGATGAGGCCTGTGTCCCTGCAGTGGGAACATTATAGGCCGGTGATAATTATAATGATACAATGTACAATTATGTACAATTTAAGCATAAGAATCAACCAAAACATCCAAGTTGCAATGCCTGTAATGACTTCGCAATTAATAAACAAATCATTCAAAATTGATTACGATTAACAACAGTATCTATCAACTTAATTCTAAATACCTTGCTAATTACATCGTAATTGCGATTGCAATCAGTTTCAGTTCCAACTCAATTAAGTCAGCAACGAGTTTGATTTACAAATTACAATGAAGCGTAATTTGACCACAGATTTGACTATTATGTTCGGGTAACGAATTTACATACATATTGTGTATATCAAGCTCGTGGCATAATAAGAACTGCCACTCGGGTCGATCTTTAGGTAAAGCTGTGCTTGCCTAGGTCGGTCTGTGGATGGGTGACCGCCCGACATACCGAGTTTCCTCCGTGCCTCGGAAAGCACGTAAAGCTGTTGGTCCCGGCTGCCATATATAGATCTATGGCAGTCGTTACAGGTAGTCAGTGACCTGAAATTCTGACATCCAGGCTTACCAAAGAGTATCGTATTACCTAGTATTAACTGGGTTGTGGAGATCAGATAGGCAGTCGCTCCATGTAAAATACTGGTATTCAGCTGCATCCGGTTAGACTGGAAGCCAACCCCAACATAGTTGGGAAAAGGCTAGGCAGATGATGATATCAAATAATAAAAAATGCACAGGCGTGATCTTCAGGTTAAGCAGCGCTAGGCGTGGATTGGTGGGCAACCATAACAAACCTAAATTTTATCCGTGTCTCAGAAAGGACGTTAAACCATCGGTCTGGGCTGTGATTTGTAAATCATTGACTGTCGTTATAGATAGTGGACTAAAAGCCTGACCAACCAATCTTACAAATGGGAGATAGGCGAGGCGAGTCGGTTATCATTTCAGCCATAAGACGTCCACTGCTGGACATACGCCTCCCCCAGAAGGGGGGGATTTGGCATAATCGCCACGCTTGGCAGGCGGGTTGGCGATCGCAGTATGGTTGTTACGAAGACACAGAGAACGCTGCTGCCCATTCTCTGGTAAGTCCCTTAGTCGCATCTTACGACACCCACGGGGAGATATGGGATGGTGCCATTCTTTACGTCCGACACCATACGGAACGCCATACGGCGAGTCGGTAATTAGGTTTTTTAAAAATATAATTATACTCATTGGGTTTGTCTTTGGCCGCAACTTACCTGATGTGAAGCGATGGTGCAGCTTTACCCATTAAGAATGGATCCACATTATAAAGATCCGGGAACAAAGAAGCCGGCACTCAGTTCCACAGACTGGCGGATTGCACTAAATGTGGAATCATAGCTTTCATTTGTCATAGATATAGTGCGATTAGGTAATCAAAGCAAGTCATAAGCAGCTTCCTCCTGTCTGCCAATGAAAACATTATAAGTTCAAGTATGTTTGCCAAGATCACAATAGAGTTAGAAGGAGGATGTTCAAATGACAGCAGAAAATTAATCATTCAAGCCAGGTCTCGTCCATCACTACGTGAGATGCAATTTGTCATATTATTTATACGACATCTTTGATTGGTCATGAAATTGAGACTGGTCAGAATGGATAGTTCATAAAACTAGCTTACTTCACCGGAAATATATGGCACATTCTTTAGACGATGTATAAGTTTGTACAGCGTCGTTTATAGTGATATAGTTCAATGTTTTTTTACAAAACATAACATCACATCTGTAATACCACAGTTAGTAGTGTATATCTGTTCACATTCCGCCAGTTAAGTTTAAGTCCCATGTAATAAGGGGCGAGAAGAGAGAGATCAACCGGCCACAAAACAGAACCCCATTGCTGCTACTGACAAATGAAAAACCCAAAAACACTGCCAGACCCGGGAATTAAACCCACTCGCACTTCAGACCAATCGACCAACGAGGCTGTCAGTGAATTTAAAGGGTTGCCAGTTCTATTTGTTACTTGTGACTGTACACGGTTGGGTTGGAACGTGTGGACGGCACCCTATCGGCGGCAGGGTAACCATAAATCTATCACAAGAGGGTCATTTGACTCCCACAAGGCTGTTTGAGGCATATTTATATACTTTGCGACGTAATTGAAACAAAAAAATGGGTAAGTGTGACTTTTGGTTTTAATTTCTCTTGGTGAAAGGAAATCCATACTGTAGCTACTGAGAAAACGCTTATGGAAAAACTCTTAACGCTTTGCTTGGGAGACGAACCCAGATCCTTATGCGCAGCAGGTACGCTTGTGATCACTCGACCAAAGAGACAACTTTGATAAGTAATCTTCAGGGTTGAACATTAAAGTTTCTTCCTTAATTTTCCGTTGTCCACCTTTAAATCAGGATCAGCTTAATATCTACTCTATTTTATTGGGACAAAATTCGAAACATTTTTTCCTTTAAATTTCAGTAGTTTAGCAAGATCTAACGCTATTGATCTTAATAAAATGTAACTTCTCAAGTGTCGATAAAAATATAAAATAAACCATAATTTAAGTACATCGAATATTTTTCACAACACTACTTTGAAGCCGAAAGAAGTATCTTTGAAATGGGGACGATTTATAAGCTTTAGGAAATTGAGACATAAATCCGTTGGCTTGGCAAGCGTATGATAAAAAGTGGACGCTGTGTCAAAGCTGTGTCGTGCAGAATTTCCTTTTTTTATGGTCGAATGAAAATATCATGTTACAATTTTGAAGCTATTGCTTTTCAAGTTAAAAGCAGTCTTAAAATGTTGTCACAGGGTTCAAAAAACAAGCAAAATGTAGGTTAGTGTTGAAAATGAATGAAGTTAATGGTTAAAAAATATTATGCTCAATCGCATTCTTCATAAAGCAACTCCAAATTCTGGATGGCAAAGCTAATGCAGTTTCATTATAGGGTGGGTATACCTCCTTTTAACCCTTCCGGAATTACAACCGTGATGTTATGTTATGGTAAAACAATAAATACAGTTTTCTATAATATAACGTAAAGCTAAGCACGCAATGGTACAATACAAGAAGGTTTCTATTGATAGCATCGCACTTCCGCTGTATGGGTACGTTCTACAGCTAACATCAAACTTCAGCTATAACCAGGTGGAAGCTCTAGCTGAGTTTTGCGTCTTAGCCAAAATCTAGTTTTTGCGGAATAAAAACTTAAAATTTGTGCACAAAATTTTTCAAAATGTTACTTAAAATGGCTGATACCTTTATTATTTTTTGAAGGTGGGAAATCATCAAATGACTCCTCCCGCTCTGGGCAGAGTGGTAGGGAGTCTCAGACTTTTACTAACCAAAACCCACCTATGTATGTTCCTTCTTAGTCCTTTGTGCTGAGGCCGCGGCATCTCTTTCGAACAACCCGCAGCCCTTACGGGAAATGGCTGATACCTCAAAATACTTTACATCACATTATGCCCACGTCTCTCATCACACAACCAGCCAAAGTATACAAACATCTCTTTCCTTGTTTACATTGGCCAATTTTCCTCATGCAGAGACTACCAAAAGATCTTCACAACAACATTATTAAAAACTAACATTAACGAGGCGTAACAGAGAAGTATGAACGAGCCGTCGTTTCTAGAGACGAGTGCCAACCGTTCAGGACTGACGGTTCATTAATTTTGTGTCTATTTGGGCCACTTATCATATTACTGAGGTTATTTATAACTATTTTATTTGTAGAACTACATTTAGGTATATGTTTAGAACTTGTTATCCTAGTTTGTGAATGTAATATACTTAAAAGATGATGTAGGGACAAAAAATAAAAGGAGTATGCTGAGATGGTTTGGTTTAACGTATTTATGAGACAGATTTGGCAACGGGAGGAGACACCCTACTTATACTGTAATAGGTACTCGCAAGCAGCGTACGAGGCGATAGGAGTATGTAGCCTACTTAGGGGGTACAGAAAAACGATTCGTATATATGACACTTAGTAGAGAGAGTTATAGCAAACAACGTTTCCTAACAGACGTGATTTAAACATTACCTGAACAGTTGTATTTATTTATCAAACATTGTTTTCAGCCTTTTTTTTTGGTGGTTGGAAATCATCAAACGACTCCTCACGCTCTGGGCAGAGCGGTAGGGAGTGTCATACTTCTACTGACTAAAAACCACCCATGTTCCTTCTTAGCCCTTGTGCCGAGGCCGCGGTATCTCTTTCGAACAACCCGCAGCCCCGACGGGATTGTTTCTAGCCTTAATTTCAGTTTTGTAAAACAACAAAAGAGACCGACATTTTCTCTGGCCTGGTCTGTCCCACTCCTGAGCCACAAATCCGTGCGCCCTCCTTCCAGTTTTGGCAGATATATGTTGGGCCACCAATATGCATTAAGAACAAATCCTCACATACTCACTTACATACTTCGAAAATCAAACCAGCTGAAACCAGCAGCTTTGTGTCCCTACTCCATAAAATCGACTCTCCAACCACTTTCAATAAAAAATAAAAGGCATAAAATGCAACCAGCTCCACTAAAAGAAAATAAATTAAAATCTACAAACTTCTGGATTCATTCCAAAATATTATCTTCAACGGATCTAAAATTATCAGCATTGTCAAGTGCATACTGCACTCAAGGTGGCCCATTCACTGCCAGACATTTTGAGGTAACGATGCACGCACAAATACTTCGACCAATCGTGTCGCAGGAAACTTTCGTAAGTTGTCGTATTTCATGTCTTTATTTTATGAGGAGTTTATTGGTTTTTGGGTTGTTAAATTGGGTAATTTATTATGCTTTGTACCGAAAATAGTCTAAATATGTTTTTATATTTGCCTAATGGGCTCTGCACTTGTGCCATCGATATACTGCTGACGTGTTTTTTCGACTCGCAGCCATTTTAGGACAATTGAGTAGTTGACTGACTAAAAAAAACATGATTCTATTTAGTCCGTCTGTTAGATTATCGAAAAATATTGGATACGTATTTTTTGTTTTATCAAATTAATAAAAAATTACGAAAATAAAACGTGTCAATGATCGTGAGTGGGCGCTGGTGACGTCACTTTCTGGTAAAAAATGTACCAAACTATAACGTCGCGTGACTTTTCGAAGCACTATATCGTCTTTCTATTTTTTAGAAATCTATCTGACGGACTAATTAGATTTTTTTTGTCAACTATAAGCAATGTCAAAGTTGCAGCACATGCTGATGGGTTGAGTGGCTTTAATAGGTCTCTCGAGCTGCAATTATTATTAAATATCAAAATACTAGGTATTCAGCTGCATCTGGCTAGACTGGAAGTCGACCTTACATTTTTAGGAAAAGGCTAGACAGATGATGATCTGCCTAGCCTTTTCCCAACTATATTGATGTTGTTGTTGTAGCAGTCATCACTAAAGCAAGTATAATTATGTATAACAAACTCCATTTCTTTTGTGTCTGTCGCTACAGAGCATTACAAAAAAAATCACACGACTTATCCTTTTGATATTTTTTGTTAAAATCACCTGAACAGTGAACAGCCAGCTTTACTGAATTTACCGGCAAAGCGGCCCGTCTGCAAGTGACTCTAGAAGATTTTAATAAAAGATTATTTTAATGCATACGTTCAGCCTCACAAAGCTCCGTGTGGAATTTAATAAATAATGAGCATGACATTTATTTAAGAACGCTTCGAGAGAATTGTTTACTTTTTATTTAGAGTTACGAGTATGTAGGCAAATAGCTAGAACAGACCTCTTGTAGATTTGTCCTGTCCGTCTGTGTGTCCTCTGCCTAATCCTACAGGGATTAATGGCGTGATGTTTTGTTTTGTCATAATTATTTAGCAGATAGTGATAGAGACATAAAATCCCCATAAAAACTTTTCAAAATCTAATTAGAACGTTTCTTTTGTTTTTTTAAGCAAAAAATCCACAGAAAAAGAAAACCGTAAATCATCCCCTCGGTGTAAATATAAAAAATCTTTGTATTAAAATTTAATTTCCTCTACGGAACGAGCCCCAGTCAACCGAATGACAGAATGACGACTTTAACTACAAGAATGTTGTTACATTTTTTCAATTTACAGTAAAAAATCTTGGAGTTAATTAAATTGAGGAGCAAGTTACAAGCGGTTCGCTTTAATAGCGTATAGTAAGTGTAGTACCTTTCTTCTTAATTTCTTTCGTTTTCTTTTTGTGTGTGTTATTTTACGATCTTTTTTCTTGCTTAGAAACAAAATTAACATGTAAAATTAGTGCCTTTATAAAAATATAATAATTTAAAATCTATATTTTTTATTATTGCAAAACCTCTGGTCTATGATGAAGATCCTTCACCGTTCTTCATTCATTCACTTTGGTGAAGTCTTCACCGTTATTCAAGTCTTTTACTAAACGTTCTTTTTGCTTGTGTTATGTGAGGAGCTCGAGGCTAGATAATAAAAGTCATTCGGATCATCAGTCATCTTCAGGTTAAGTCCGGTTGATGAAAACAGGCACGCGGCTCTCAACTATACAGAACTTAAACATAACTGGCAAAATGTGGGTGTAATATTAGGTACGCCTACGCCTAACCCTTTGGGAATAACAAGCGTGATGTTATGTTATGTTTTTCATTTTTACATCCTAAATTACCCTTTTTTTTGGGGGGGTGGGAAATCATCAAATAACCCCTCCCGCTCTGGGCAGAGCGAAAGGGAGTGACAGACTTCTACTGACTAAAACCACCCATGTTCCTTCTTAGCCCTTTGTGTCGCGGCCGCGGTATCTCTTGCGAACAACCCGCAGCCCCGACGGGGACAAAGTTCTCCTCAATTGGACACCATTAAGCAATTCCCGCCACATTCATCCATCTGAATAACATCTTGTCCTATTGATTTATAAATTCCCTTTTAAAACTAAAAGCAAACCACACTTGAGCGTTTAAAATGCATGAGCTCAACACTACAGATGCTCAATTTACGCTCAATTTTGCGCGTTATTCGCTCAGGTATGCTTCGTTGGAGTTTGAACCAAAGTCTATTTAGGGTTTAGAAATGCAATAGGTACGCTTTTTGAATGACTTTTAAGGTTAACACTGTAAGGTAAACGACGCAGGTGAAATATTGAGTAATTTCATTAGAGTACCTCGTTGGTCTCGGTGGTTGTAAGCCCCACTGCTGGGCATGAAGGTCCTAGTTTCGATTCCCTGGTCGGAGAAAGTATTATTGGGTTTTTCCATCAGGAATTGCTCACCACCACCACAGAGTCCGGATTTCCGTCGGGGCTGCGGGTCCGTCGGGGCTGCGGGCCCGTCGGGGCTGCGGGTTGTTCCGTCAGGGCTGCGGGTTGTCCGCAAGAGATACCGCGGCCTCGACATGAAGGGCTAAGAAGGAACATGGGTGGTTTTTAGTCACTAGAAGTCTGACACTCCCTTTCGCTCTGCCCAAGAGCGCGAGGGGTTATTCGATGATTTTCCACCCGCTAAAAAAAGAAAAGTTTCCGAATTTGTGCCCGGATAATGAAAATAGCCTCGCCCTTATTACACAGTATTGTTTACTGATACACTCTAGGTGATCTGAAAAAAAATCCAGACCCTTGTGTAAAATGAAGTAAAGATGAACTCTCTAATAAGTTCCATTTTAGAATAAAGCAGTTATTTTCGCTGTTATTTATCATGTTCTTTTATGAACATAAAAAGTACGTAAACGAAACATTAATTACATACAGTCAATATTTACCTGAAGGACCCTCCGATCTGGGCCCCGAGACAGTAAATAAGAAAAGTATGAGAGAACTTCAAGAAAATGTACAAAACGGTAAAAGCAGTTTATAAGATTTCTTGGAACACATTCTTACTAAACACATACAGGATGTAAATCAACCCATCACACAGCCGTCAACCAAGAATTCTGGAGTAACGTACATCGGAGTAACGAACATTCTGAATACCGTACTTCGTCATAGCGTACATTCTGACTGACGTTATTCGGACTCACAAACTTTCTGTATACCGTACATCGGCATTTCGAACTTCGGAGTAACGTAATACAGTCCAAACTAAGTACCTCTACGCAAAATTTTTAGCTGGGAAACGACTTTTTTTTTTTGGGTCAAAAATCACATGTCAAATAAAATTCAATGTAGCTCTATAAAACATTGTGCTAGTGGATGCTTTGAATAGTAAATGGGTTATGGAGGTAATTTAAGTAAAGTTATAACCTGAAAAACTAGTATTTACAAAAACAGCTGTGAAAAATTTGGAACTTTGACCCCCAATATCTCCGTAACTAGGAGGTTCCCAGGTATGGTCTAGAACAAAAAAATGATCGCAGTGGTGGGAAAAACAAGTGCCCTTCGTTTGCGTTAAGGGTACTTTTACACCCTATACCTATATGGCTATCTCCTTCATAGCAGCCTTTTATAGTCCAGAACATAACACCACGCCTGTTATCCCTGAAGAGTTAGGCAGAGGTGTACCTTATCCCAAACACCAGTTATGTAATTAGTAAAAGGGGGTGAGCCTATTGCTATCACACGGGCACACATGCACACATCATGACATTTCATCTTTATTTTTATATTATTATTTTTTTTAAATTGAATTTATGTTGGTTTTGTATGATAATTAAGTTAAATTATTATAATTAATATTATGTAATTAATACTAATAATGTTGGAACTAATGTGAATGTAGTATGTGTTTTTCTCAGCCATATAATGATTATTTATTAAATCGTCGTTGATAGTTCAATTCCGCGTAACTAACATTGTCAATAAAGTCTGTTCTAAGTATTACCTGACCCCTAATATAGGCGAAGTGGTGGGAGAAGAGGTGCCAGGTAATACTGGGCACATACTGTATTGACAATATTAGTTATGCGGAATTGGACTATCAGCGACGAAATGTTTATATTAAAACCATTGTTCGACACAAATGTAATTTGTTGAAGAATAAGTTAAATAAACACATTAAAACTACGTGGTTGCTTCTTAGGAATAGCCTAAAACCGGTACCAAATAATCAACCTACTCGTATAACGACAGGCCTCCTTATGTTGAGAGGGTGCGGGCCGTATGCGGGCCATACACCAGCCGTACGCGATCTACACGCGAGTCGAATGGAAGCCGTATGCGTGGCGTACGTGGGCCGTACGCAAGCCGTACGTGAGCACAATGCAAGTTCAAGTCTTTAAAATTTTGTTTTTAGGAAATACCGTTTCACGCGATGTTTTAAAACAGGAACTTGGCAATATATTTATACAACATTATTATATTACAGTGAAATATCTCCAAACATTTCGCCAACAGTTTTCAAGCAATTGTGACAGAATATGATAAATGTGTTATAAAATATTAATGTCTTACCTATTTTAGATGCAGACAGAGTATGCCAAGATTTTGGCTTCAGTTGCTCGCATCGTTAGCTTAGACAAATGCACTCTCGGAAATCAGATTTTCTCGTTTAATATTCTTGTCATTCTCGTTCACTGTATTTTCAAATGTTTGGACTATATAAGTCTTAGGTTTGGCACAAATAAAGAAGATAATTTTGCTGTGTGGATTATTATACAAACAAATCACTTAAAATATATTTTTTCTTTTCAGAAAAAAAATAATATAAGTCCAGTAATAAAGTTGCATACCTACTATTTTTCTTATAAGTGGATTACTGCAGTTTAGTTTTAAAATGTTTAGTTACTTAAGTAAATTAATTATAACATTTACATGATTGATATAATTGTCCAAAATCATTTCTGCCGAGGCCTTAATTTGCTTGATACAGTATTTTACTTGATACAACCTTCTTTTCAAAAGCGATCTCCATAACACGACTGTAAAATGAAAAAAAAAAAAAAATTATAGCCAGGACTTACGTATCCATGTTTCTTTAACATATATGTATAATTATAAGAGAATAGAATATGTACAAGTCAAAATGGGACGAATGAAAGTGCGTCAAAAATTTGCCAATACAGATAAAGTGCTCAGAAGGCTGGCAGCATTCACGGTTGTTTCGGGAGGTACCTGCACCGAATCAGGCGGGAGGAAACGCCCGGTTGTCACCATTGTGAGGATCGGCCGGAGGACACGGTGGAGCACACCGTGGAGATGTGTCCCGCTTGGGCAGAGCCCCGCCGTGTTCTCGTAGCGGCGATCGGCGGCGGCGACCTCTCGCGTCCGGCCCTGGTGCAAGCCATGGTCCGGGGCGAGGAGGAATGGGACGCCGTCGCCTCCTTCTGCGAAGCAGTGATGCTAGCGAAGGAGGTGGCGGAACGTGAGATCCAGAGAACCTCTCGTCCCAGCCGCCGCGGGAGGCGATCCGGGCGTCGGGGGCCACGTGATGGCTTCCGGCCACCGTAGACGCGGGCCTGTGGACGGTGAGTGATGGGTAAGCTCGCCGTCCGTCCGTCTAATGACGACGACAGGCCGTGTCGACGGCGCGTTCGTGTTCCACGCGCGCCTCAAAGAGATGTCAGCAACATGGAAGGGGCCCACAAGGGCCGACGCCTGTCGAGGCTGCGGGATGTCCGCAAGGGATACCGAGGCCTCGACATGAAGGGCGAAGAAGGAACATGGGTGGTTTTTAGTCAGTAGAAGTCTGACACTCCCTCTCGCTCTGCCCAAGAGCGGGAGGGGTTATTTGATGATTTCCCACCCCCCAAAAAAAAAAAAAAAAGGCTGGCAGCATTACCGTGTTCGATAGCAATGCTGATTCTTTGACCAATAAATAGGCCAGCCCTATGGTCACGTGAAGAGTGGACCGATTGCTTGCCGACTCAGTGCCAGGGCACACGATGCGTTGCGCCGCCGCACCGCAAAGATTTCGACGAATCGTCGGGCACTACGACCAGTGAAATTGAAGGCGATTCGTCGAAATCTTTGCGGTGCGGCGCCGCAACGCATCGTGTGCCCCGGCACTTACCCATATCTCCATGAATGTCAAAGTGATCTCGATATTAAAAAAAAAAAATTAAAGAGTTCTGTATCTATTCATATTTTCAATTTGCCCCTGCAGCAGCGGTGGCTAATTAAAACGGAGTTCTAAAGTCCCGTCGCGCGTCGACTTAAGATTAAAACGTTCACGCGATACTCAAGGTCTGGCGTTTAAGTTGCTTTATTGACAGTTTATTTATGAAAAATAGAGCTTCTCTGGACTGGTTGTGGAGGTCAGTTAGGCATTAGGCTGTCATCCAGTTAGACTGAAAATCAACCCCAACATAGTTGAAAAAAGGCTAAGCAGATGATGATGAGAACCTTTTGTAACAGTAACGTAACAGTATTTTCCAAAAACTACATAATTTTCCTTTCCATCAACCCAATTCCAACTAAAATGATTCAAGGACAACCTTCCAACAAAACAAAATCACAGACGGCAAAAAAATAACTTTTCATCTACTCATCAAAAAAGTAACACGAACACAATTTACTAACAAAAGCTGACCTATTTGTTAGCTTCTATATAAACATGCGACATGCGTCTTGACCCACAAATACTTTCAAATCAATATATCACAAGTCAACAGAAGAAAACAAACAAAATTATATCTGGGACTGAATGTCACGTCACATTCATGACTGCCGCAGATCGTGGAAAGAAAAATGAGATGTGAAGATATAGATATCGGTTCGATATGCTCAAAATTAGCATATAGAATTAAGGAAAATTCTTCAGGAAATTTTGCGTAATAAATAAAAAAAAATAAAATAAAAATATTTTATTATCAGACGTCAAGGCCCATAGTGTTAGTACTACATGTTACTTAAAAAACTATGTTAGTAACATTCAATAACATTAAAAAGCAAAAAGAAAATCACAAACACAAAACAAAAAAAAAAACACAAAAACACGGAAAGGTTTAACAAGTTTTGTTGCCAACATGTAGCTTGGTAAACCTCCCCAATGTAGGACCATCCAGCCTCTCTGCAAACACCTTCAGAATGCTGTTACTGCTTCCCCTCACTCGGGCTATTACTGAGGCAACTTTCTTTCGCATTATTGCGAAGTAATCGTCAGTATGCGCATCAGCGAACATACCTGACGCACTACAGTAAGGTGGAAGCCTCAACAGCGCCCTGAAGGCATTGTTGTATTGAATGCGCAGGGCATTGTCTGCTTTTAGGGTATGGTTATCCCAAAGGCTGCTGGTGTAAAATGATTGGCAGTAGGCTCTAAAAAGAGTTACCTTGACAGGAACTGAACAACCATGAAACCTTCTGCATATCATATTTCCCCTCACAGCCAGGTAGCCAGTAATAGTACATCATTTGATACCATGGTATTATTTATTTTTGAGCAGCGGTAGTCCAGTGATGGCGGCCCCGATTTACGGCTCTTTAGTCAACTGACTAACGCGGGGCCCGCGGGTCCATTCAACCTAATGCATTTTACGAGCAGTAAGTCGTGGGTACGAACCCAGGCAGGCGTATTACTTTGTGTAATATATTTCCTCACCACTGCTCTTAAAACTGTGAAAGAAAACATAGTGTGGAAACCGGCATGTCCTATAATTAAAACTTCAAAGACATGTGACCTATCAACCCACACCGGACCCGCGTGGTGGATTATAGCACATTCCCTCTAAACGAGAAGAAGCTCGTTTGCTCGACCCGTGAATCGAAGACATGCTCAGCAGGCGAGTTTGCAACCACTGGACCATCAAAGCAGCCAACTTTACTTCCTCATTAATATTTGTTACCCGGAAAGTTTTTGACAGAATCATTCATAATTAAATTGTCCCTTTGGCGCATCCTTCTATCTTCCGCAATCTTCGTAACTGACGATAAAGAGATACAAGGAAAACTTCGGTATTATATTATATTCGATCGAGCAGGCTCTACTGTAGCGAATGAATAATTAACGATATGGAACACATGCCACTAAATAAAGCTAATATGCTGATGATAGGGAGACAGGAAAACAGAATTCATTGGAGAAATAGATTATTTCTTACCTGATTTGTTATTTTATCAGCGAAAATGATGTAAGAAATTAGTTTGATAATAGATTTTTTTTTATGACATGGTTGGCACAGTGGCTGAGCGATTTTACTGCTGCGCTGCGTGTCATGGGTTCGATCCCCGCACCAAACAAATATTTGTATGGCCTACAGATTGTCTGATAGTTGTTTCGGGTCTGGGTGTTTGGATTGTATACGTGAGTTTAAATGTTTGTAAACGTACCCACGATACAGGAGTGAGGCAACGTTTTTTTTTTTTGAAAAAAAAAAGAAAATAGAAAACTCGTGTACACAAAAACACATCACAAAACATCATCGTGTGAAAAAACAGCCGCTTGCCTAGGATGGTTCGTGGATGGGTGACCACTCATTTTATACCGAGCTACCTCCGTGCCTCGGAAAGCACGTTAAGTCGTTGGTCCCGGCTGTTATCCGTAGATCTTTGAACGTTACGGGTAGTCAGTGACCCGAAAACCTAACAACAACTCTTAATTATAATGTCTTATCGTATTTTCCAGTACTAGGTTGTGGAGGTTACCAGCCATGGTGGGGTGGCCTTATATTAAATGGGCCTCAGACTATTGACCTCAAAATTGTCCAGCAGGGCCATTGCATATCTTTTTAAATGTCAGTGGCTATCATAGCCATACAGTCAAATGGATAACCATTTGACAGTTAATCGATGGACACTATGATAGCCACTGACATTTAAAAAGATACGCAATAGCCCTGCTGAGGACAGAGATTCGGTCGACCATAGAACATGCTAACCCAAAAGAACCCTTTTAAATTGGGGTCAGAACTTAGGAACACTGACGCCCCGTCGGGGCTGCGGGTTGTTCGCAAGAGATACCGTGGCCTCGGCGCAAGGGCTAAGAAGGAACATGGGTGGATTTTAGTCAGTAGAAGTCTGACACTCCCTTTCGCTCTGCCCAAGAGGAATGGTTGTTTGTTGATTTTCCACCCACCATAAAAAAAGTAACACTGACGCAGACAGGAAGTTGCACTCCAATTACATACCACGATACCACCAAAAAATACCGTGTGTTATATTATAAAATGTATGCTCTTTTAGAATAAACTTTCTCTCGGGATAGAATAAACGAATAAAACACTCAACCAACAAAGTTATAGGCCACCGAAACCAACTCAAATGCAACGTTACCACAAGTATATTTAAGCTGAACTGGTTAACTCAAATAATGTTCGAAATTCAAAGTTTAAACGCGTTCACGCCATATTTCATTTAAGAAGTGAATATTACTAACTCGAACTTTTTATTTATATATATTTTTTTATGACTGGCAAAGTTTAGCTGCGTTCATTTTAATACTAATGCGGGGAATTAATGCTTTTTTTGACTAAATAAATGATTTTAAAATTTTTAGTGAACTTCGTTTTAAAAGACTTTTTGGGGAAAATCTGTCAAAGCGGAGTGTATAAAGTTCAACCACTTTTCCTTTTACATTTTCGCAGAATTTGGTATTTAGCAGCCACTGAAAGTGGACTGGGCTACTTTCCTAAAAAAAAAAAATCTTTTTAATATAATGAGAACAAAATAAAATATGAGGTCGTTGAAGTTAAACGTAAATTATGATTTAATTTTGCAGTTAAAAGTTTAACCAGTAGCCTAGTTTAACCAGTAACAAAACTGGATATCCAGTTTATTATGTTTCTTATATTGTAACTTAATATCTACTTATAAAAATATATATTATTATAACTAGCTGATGCCCGCGGCTTCGCCCGCGTGGAAGTCGGTCAAATTATATACTAAAACCTTCCTCTTGAATCACTCTATCTATAAAAAAACCGCTTTAAAATCCGTTGCGTAGTTATAAAGATTTAAGCATACATAGGGACGGACAGACAGCGACAGCGACTTTGTAATTTGATATTTATAATGCAGAAGCAAAGCTACTACTTTAAGACAAACATTTGAAATTCTCACATAATTATTGTTTTTATTTAACTTGTTTGAGCCACTCACACTGGGCTCATGTGGTGGATAACGGCCCATTACCTCACGTAGATGCTGTGTCCCAGCAGTGGGAACATTATAAACCGATTTTAAAGTCTACACTTTTAGTACCAACATAACACAAAATAAAAATAAAATGGCGAACGTACAAAACACGATATAACGATGTAGGGTCAGAAAAACAAGGGCAGCCCACGGACCATTAATAAAGGGATTAATGACGATAACCTTTTTTGCTGACGCTCACCTATCTGTGACAAAGTGCGTAACGCGGGCATTAATTACTTTTTGGGCGCATTAAGGTTTAAATGTCAATTGTAATTACATGTTGGTATATTAGCGGTACAGTGTTACAACGATTTTTTTAGGCTTGAATTATTTTGATAAATACAGGAAAAATACATCACACCTGTTAACGCCGAAAGTTTAGACAGAAGTATAACGTACCTACCTAAAGTCCACCTTCATTTTGCCAGTTATGTTTAAGTCTCATGAATAGGGGAGTGCCTATTTAATATTCAAACATTACACAACACATATTCTGTACAAATATTAGAACATTAGACAAATATTATTATATTTTTACCCTTTTGAAAATCGAATCTTTGACCACAAAAATGGCTTTGAAGTAAAGAATGTTCTATTTCTCTTTCAAAAAATATTCCCACGCTGGATACCTTCGAACAAGATTCCACAGATTTCATTCCAGAAGAAATACATGTTAATATTCTGTCTAAAGTTTGAAAAAAAAAAACATTCGAATAAACACTTCTCCATTTTCAAAACCGATTAATGGAATCCCGCGCAAAAGTTAGCGCTATGCCTGCAGCGTTAGAAGTCGAAGTAAAAACGAATTTCCGTTTGCCAGAAAGAAAAATAAACTAGAAAAATGAATACTGGCAACTTCAATACACGCTTTGAAGTATTAAGCACAGGTGCCATGGAGGTCAGACTACTATTTCTACCACCCAATAGGATAAGCCTTGAGTTCCTTATTTCAAATCTGTGTTCTCTATGCACGAGCCTCGAAAAGAACATCTTTGCTTTTACTGATAAAACTAGTCATTGTGAACCTTGTGACCAGGATGTTTAGGTTGTAGTTAACTGCAGAAGTAAGTTGGGTAGTATAAAAATCCGCTTACGAGGTGCGCCAATTCCAATTTTGAAATGGTTTTGGCGGAATGGCCGTGGATTTTGTTTATAGGGTTCCGTAGATACGATAGACTTTTTATTACAGGAGACTGCCTTGAGAAGCATTTAGGTACTACTTTTAATACTATTTCACAGATTTTTTAGGTCAGCAGTTACAGGGATTTATTTCGTAGTTAACCATGAATCAAAATTATAATAATGAATACCCATGAGGATAATATTTAGCGTCTTATGCCTCGAGCCTCAACTTAATCCTTCTACATTAAAAAAACCTCTTCTTAACCAATACTTAATTTATATTTCTACCAACCACCCTAAACTAAAAGTTTGGTGGATCAAAAGCTACAGAAACGAAATAAAATTGAGAACGCATTTAATATTTCGAATCCACAGCATACTGCATCGACCCCAAACAATAAAAACATTCCGTACTATAGCGACAGCATTCCGGAAAAATCCTCTTTCAGTTTAACAAAAAAAACCTGCAGATCCCAGCACGCTTGATAAAACGCTCTCGCGTTTTTTTCACACAGAGTGAGCTAAAAGTTGTTCGAATCGCATTCAACTTCGATGGCGAAATAGAAATCGAAGTATCGCTATAGTCCTTTTACATTTATATTACCTCTAAAAGCTTCGAGGTACCTTATTAACATGACGCCTGTAATTCTCGAAAGGTTAAGCAGATGTGTACTTAACAGTACACTCTAATTTCGGCAGTTATTATTTATACTGAAAACGAGATGAACGGGATAAACATCCACCCGCAATGACTTCAGTTTATCCGTGATTATAGTGTTTGTAACAGCGCCGAAATATCGGGAACTCGAAACAATAAGTAAACATGGTAAATATCCCGATTTCAGTATAAATAATAGTGTTAGTGACCTTGTCAGTTTAAATAAAATACACAGATGAATCCAAAATATCATAAGTGCGAGTCTAGGGTTCTAACTCGAAACCGTTTTTTTTTTTTGGGGTGGTGGGAAATCATCAAATAACCCCTCCCGCTCTTGGGCAGAGCGAAAGGGAGTGTCAGACTTCTACTGACTAAAAACCACCCATGTTTCTTCTTAGCCCTTCATGTCGAGGCCGCGGTATCCCTTGCGAACAACCCGCAGCCTCGACAGGCGTCGGCCCTTGCCCGCAAGGGCCGACGCCTGTCGAGGCTTCCATGTTGCTGACATCTCTTTGAGGCGCGCGAGGAACACGAACGCGCCGTCGACATGGCCTGTCGTCGTCATAAGACGGACGGACGGCGAGCTTACCCATCACTCACCGTCCACAGGCCCGCGTCTACGGTGGCCGGAAGCCATCACGTGGCCCCCGACGCCCGGATCGCCTCCCGCGGCGGCTTGGACGAGAGGTTCTCTCCCTCTCACGTTCCGCCACCTCCTTCGTTAGCATCACTGCTTCGCAGAAGGAGGCGACGGCGTCCCATTCCTCCTCGCCCCGGACCATGGCTTGCACCAGGGCCGGACGCGAGAGGTCGCCGCCGCCGATCGCCGCTACGAGAAGAAACTCGAAACCTAAGACTGCGAAAATTGCTGGAACCAACTGAAAGATCACGATGATTTTGCCAGTAATGTCAAAATCGAAGGAAAATAAACTGTGAAAGTACCGTAGATGGCGCCACTGAGTTAAGCCGACGTCTGAAATACATGAAATAATTTTTCGTGTTCAGTACAAATTCCGTAGTTGATTCGAGGAATAACTTCTTCGAGCTGGTTCTTAAGATAGCGTTGGAATTATTGAAGAATATTTATTTTATTTAAGAATTAGTTTGAAGAGTTAGAAGAGATTCGAGTTTTAAAAATTGTGTTTCATTCGATTTAAGATTTATAGTTTTAAAGGATGACCATAAATCTTATGATGTTATTTATTTATTTATTATTACATTTAGTACAGCTTAAGCCATTTACACTAAATTAAGTAATTCTTTTACTCGGTCTTCTCGCAGAACCACAAACATTCTAACAGTATCGTCTTCTATTCATCAGCAAACAAATCCAATCCATGGTCTCCACGAGCGCGTTAAGCAGTTCGTTTTTTTATCTTTAGTATTTTATTTGTAAATACATAGTTGCATGATACAGTCTTCCGTAAACAAACAGGGTTCATTCTAACATAACATCCGTTATTATTTTGTAACCAAAGTGTGATTTTTTTTAAACAAACTTTGATACTATAGAACACTGTACTGAACAACCACCGACCGATTGTTCTTTTAAGATTTCCATCATGTCCGATCTTCATGAAAATAATGAATACCTGCGTCCTCTGGCAAAGGGATTTTTATGAATACCTTTAACACTGAAAAAGCTACTAGAACACTTTCAAGCGACCACCAGTTTAATGAGGATTATTCCAGTAGAAAAGCCACCATTACATCGACTTATTAGCCCAATCGGTCGCATAATCGTGTTATAACGCATCACCGGCAAAAACGAAAGTTAAACGGACTAAGACTTTCGGACAAACGGGGTGCCTGAACCCTAATTCGGAATGAAAGCTATGTATTTTAAAAGTTAATTTAGAAATGCCTCCGAAAAGGTTCTGCGATACGAAAGAGTTTTCTGGACAAAGCTCACGATATTGCTGTTCCATTGAAAAGGTAAAAACCAGGAGAAATTTGGCTACCAATGCATATTCAACCTAAAATGTTCCTGCTGGTAGATACGACCATACATCATGCTATACGTATCCAGTATAACCTGACCACATTTAATATAAACTTTCCGTACAATGAGAGATCGGGTTAAAAAAAAAAACCAAAAAAAAATCACTTGAGGTCATTTTGTCGTAAATCCGCGTTACGGTGGTATAACGAGATTGATTGGTTTCGGCATACCGAAGGTTAAGTCCACTGGTATAGACGCCATCATGACATGTTTTAACGTACCACTTATAGGATACAACATGGGACACTTTATATCCCAGTCATCCGTTCCCTTGGGATAATTCCCGACCTCCACAAGGACAAAGCCCCGGTTTAAACAAGTTTTAGCAATTAGTAATTCCGCAGTTCATCACATTCTCAATTTTGTTTTATTTTTAAATCAGCTATAAACACACAATGAACTTTATTTATTGGCCTCTTCTTTTATCAATTTGTGGTCCAAATGTTTGGCAATATTTTCTTTCCTAAAGCTACCAATCGTGACTGTTAGAACGTAGCGGTATTCCCTGTAATGTATTCGGGTTTCGATCCTTGTTGTTCATTATCGCTCTGCCAAAACTTTTAAAAAGTTAGTTTTCATCCGCTAGCAAATCATGCTATCGATTAGAGGTGTTCCCCACAAACTTACTGCGTACATAATGCTTTTCAAAACAATTTTTAATGTAACACGACATTTTTCATTGTCAAATATTATAAACCAGCGGACGTCACGCGGTTTCACCCGCGTAGTTGCCGTTCCCGTGGGAATACATGGATAAAAAGTAGCCTTTGTCACCCGAGGATAGTGTGTAGCTACCCAACGGTGAAAGAACTTTTCAAATCGGTCCAGTAGTTTATTCATTACAAACATAAACACACACAAAAATACAAATCATTGCTCTTAATAATATTAATGTAGACAAATAAAAGACACGATCTCGCACAGAGTTAATTCCATTAATCTTGAGAAGTTATAGTTTATCGTCGTTTCTTTAGAAAAGAGCCTAATAACCACCACTTCATCCTTTGGGCACGCTAGCACGTGTAAAAATAGTATTGTCCACAGGGTCAACAACACCAGCAATAACACGAATACCCACCAGCTGCTAAGGCGTTTACTCTAAATAACGGAGGAGGAGACACGCCGCAAATTTATCGCATCCGACGGCTTTGAACAAAAACCTCTTTAATGATATTGATTCCGATGTACCCCTGTATCGTATTGGCCAGAACTGACTGGGTTGTGGAGGTCAAATAGGTCAAATACTGGTGTTGGCAACACCCAACAAAAGTATTATTAATTTTTGGGTTTGGCAACATTGCAAATAGTTTTTTTTCCGTTTTTTCTCTCGATGTCCGTACATTTTTAACCTATAAACTTAGTAGTGATAAATTATAGTAAAAGGACAGTTTTTCCTTAGTGCCTAATAAGTGATAATATACTCTGTACTGTGTGTGTGTTGTGAGCTAATAAACTGTGCCCCTCAAGTATTTTGACTTTCACTGTCTGAGGAAGATAACCAGCTCTAGCTATCCCCGAGCAACACATCAAGCTCTAAACAACTGGTATTCAGCTGCATCCGGTTAGACTGAAAGCCAGCCGCAATAAAGTTAGGAACAGACAAGACAGATATAAAGTAAAACTTAGATAGATAAGAATCTTGCCGTGAGCAGTTAAGTTTTTGAGGTTAAAAGGATATTGTTCCCTGGGCCTAAATTATGTACAAAAGTCTTGTATCAAGCAGAATAATAAAAGGGGCAAAACAAAAATTACTCAAATGAAAGTATTCTGAATGACCCGAGTTTCAAGCCAAGTAAATACTTTAAAGGATGGTAGCTAGCTAACCATTTTGAATTCTCGGTATAATTATGTAAGCACAGTTTCATGATAATTTTATCAGGAAAAAAATGTTAAAAAAAATAAATTTTTAACCTAACAAAATTGATTCCAAAACGAAACGCTCCATTTGGCGACTGCCAATCTAAATCCTGATATTCCCGGACCATATATCGTGTCTATGTTCAAAAGATCAGGGTCCCATATGCATAAAGTTTGCGTTTTAATAGCCGATTCTGTTGAAAAGGGTTCGAGGAAATTTTTCGCTTGATAGCTTTTGGAGTTTGGCTTAAGTTGTAGGAAAATGTTATTATTTATAATGTTATTAAGTATATTCCAGTCCAGTCTTACCAAAGAGTATCGTATTACCTAGTATTAACTGGGTTGTGGAGGTCATATAGGCAGTCGCTCCATGTAAAATACTGGTACTCAGCTGCATCCGGTTAGACTGGAAGCCGACCCCAACATAGTTGGGAAAAGGCTAGGCAGATGATGAGTTGGCCATTTCAAAGTGTAGATCTATGGAGACAAATGGGCATCACTCTTTGAATCAAAAATATTGTAAATCCGTCAACAACTATTTAAGTAGAAGAGTCGCTAGTCGTATTGAAATATTAGTAACAAAACATCTGCATAAACAATTAACTTTTTTTTTTTTGTGTAACTTTGTTACACAAGAAATAATTAGGTACGCTTCTGCCCACCCCTTAAGCCATCCATTAAGTCAACATATGGGGTCGCGAGGGTAACTCGTCTTCAACGTACAGTTGACCATCCTGCCATCCCATGCGTCTCCATATGCCAAAGATCCTTTTATTATGTAATTTTTGAGAATTCACGAAAGATTAAAAAAGCTGGTTTACTGAAAAGGAAACAAGAGAAATATCTTTGATAAAGTAGTAGCCTACCATATCACGAAGATTTTTCAAAACACTGTTCCTTACTGGCTAGTAAGGAACAACTTTTTACTTTTTTGTGTTTTTCTGGGAGTGTTCTTTGTTTTTTTTTTAAATCAAATATCCAAAGAGTAAACCTGACTCTGTCAAAGACCGTACAATTACTATTCAGCAAGTGATTTTCAAGATACAGATTCTTAGCTAGTATGGAACTCAGGGGTTCATTTAGTTGCCCGTCAGGGCTGCGTGCGGGTTGTTCGCAAGAGATACTGCGGCCTCGACATAAAAGACTAAAAAGGAACATGGGTAATTTTTAGTCAGTAGAAATCTGACACTCCCTTTTGCTCTGTCCAAGAGCGGGACGGGTTATTTCATGATTTCCACCCCACAAAAAAAAAAGCCGCCAATTAGTTTCTTGCAGCGTTTTTTTTGTGTAGACTGTAGCCTTCCAAATAGATGAAATTGTATTTAGGCTATATATTTTACTGAGATCAATAAACGATTATAAATTCTACCCCCAATAGCAACAATGTTGTCAGCCCATAAAGTATTTAAAAAATGGGGTTCATTCATCAAAAATCGTGTACCTAATTATCTTCTAGGCTTATTCATCGCAAAACGGATGGCCGATGGGGCCGAAAAGGTCTTGAATGACAACCGCGAGCTAGTGAGAACTTCCCACTAGGTGGAACGATGACTTGGTGGTGCTGATGAGAATGATGAACATCTAGGCTAAACCTACGATCCAGCAGTGTCGTCAGCCCAATAAGATTGATAATGACATTGATTTCAAAACAAAAACAGCTTTGTACTAAGGACAATAAATCATGATTTAGAAGTAGGCAACCAGAGAGAGAATAGAAACGTTTGAAGGTCAAGGATTTCTTCATTTACTAATTACTCTCTTATAATCCACTTAGGTCCTATAATCCTTCTAAATTCGTTCCTAGGGAAAGCAATTAGATAATGGCGGTCTTAACTTAAGTGTCCTATAGCTTTTTGAGTCGTTAATTATTGCGTAGTACAAAAATAATCATTAAGACTGATTTCTGTTAATGAATTTTTATAAATACTTGGGTTTCTTCATGTTTTTGATCATTCATAATAACGTGTTTGTTGACGACAATTCAAGTGTACTTTGTTCTGTGGTGTGTTTTCTGGTATTCCAGATAACTATCATGAATACTCATTCTGATGGACCAACGTGCCGTTGTGATTTCGTAAGTTAAATCTATTTATTTATTTTTACCGAGGGGTAGAGGAGCTAATCCTACTATCCTTCCTACTATCACACTAATATTATAAAGGCGAAAGTTTGCGAGTGTGTATGTTTGTTACTCTTTCACGCAAAAACCACTAAACGAATTTTGGTAAAATTTAGTACACAGGTAGTTTACAACCTGGATTAACATTTATCCACTCAAACGTCCCAGTTACTAGAGCAACGTTTTTTCCGTATGCCCGAAACGTCCCAGTTACTACGTTAACTTCGTACGTCATCGATTATTCAAACGCAAAATACTAAAAAACTCGACTAAGGAGTCTCCATATGTTTTGTATGTCAATGGCAGTATTAAATTACGCATCTGTGGTTATACGACACGTCTAGTATTGCGTCAGCCATAGTTAGAAAGAATTATTTACAAGTACGGGACGTGTCGCAACCGGCCATCTTGAATTTTCGGACAGGCGGCCGCTTTTATTTACAATATGTGATTTATTATCCCATTGTGTTGAGTTTTGTTTATTGAAATCGTTTTAAGTGTTCATTCTTATCGTGTATCAACAAACAGAAGTGTATTCCAAGTGTTTATAAGTTGTTAAAACAAGTGATAAAGTCGGCGAGTAAAATTGGATCATTTTGTATGGGACGTTTGGTGAGTTTTTAGAAAATTTTGTTGATTTTTAGTGTTAAAGTTGTGAAATACTTATTATATAGGGAAAACAGTTAATTATTAACATAAAAGTAAACTTAAACCAAAGAAATCTGATGAAAATAGTGTTTATTTCAACGATTTATTTTTTTCCTTCCAATGTAAACAATGGATGACCTCGGGAATGAGTATTTATTTTAAAATTAATTTTGCTACACTGGACGTTCTACTGTAATGGTGTAATGGTATCAAAAGAAAGCTTATATAATCTATTTTAATAATAAATAAGTTTCGTTGAGCTATGTTACAAAATGTTTCGTAAAATATTTTTTAAACAAATACTTTACTCAAATTGAACCTGTGTTGGCATTGTTCGTGCGGCGTTGTTTCGTTAAGTTTTTATATAATATCGTATATATTTCAGTAAAATACTTATTATAATAGGTAAAGCAGTTCATTATTAATATTAATAAAAATAAACACCAAAGAAATATGACGAAAATATTTCTCATTTCAACGGTTTTATTTTTTCGCTAACGGTCGTTTCTAATTTAGAAGTATGGAAGGGCTAGTTTTTATTGATTTATTGTGCTAACACTGTACGTTATGACTAATGATGTATTGTTATGTAAAAATAGCTTATATAGTCTATTTTAATAATACATAAGTCACATTGCGATATGTTACAAAAAGTTACGTAAAAATCTGTTATATACAACTATTTTACCCAAATTTAACCCGTACTGTCAACTTTGACATTTTTTGTGTGCATATTTCATTAAAGGGGAGTATATAGTTTATTTTATGTATCAATTTCCTATGTATGTAGCTTCATGCAGGTATTTTTGTATTGCTGATAAAGTAGCCAGATTTTTTGCAAATTCACTTTTAATTTGTATCGGCAAGCCCCGCCCCCCGCTTTTCGTGCCGTTAAAGTGACGTGGACGTTTCGAGCATTGACAGCTGTCAAAATTGGACGTGACAGTGGATAAGTTAGGTTTTTATCCAGATTTTATCTTCCCGTGGGATAATTTTTGAGTCGTAGCGGGCGAAACCGCTGGCAACAGAATTGCTGCTACTTAGGTCGATCTTTGCCGTGCTTGCCTAGGCTGGTCTGTGGATGGGTGACCACCCATTACATACCGAGTTTCGTCTGTGCCTCGGAAAGCACGTTAAGCTGTTGCTCCCAGCTGCTATACATAGATCTTTGGCAGTCGTTACAGCTTAGGTATTCAGTGACCTGAAAGTCTGTCAAACAGTCTTACCAATTGGTATCGTATTACCCAGTATTAACAGGGTTGTGGAGGTCGGATAGGCTGTCGCTCCATGTAAATACTGGTACACAGCTGCATTCGGTTAGACTGGAAGCCGATCCCAACATAGCTGGGAAAAGACGAGGCAGATAACCGAGGGATATCGTATTTCCCAGTATTAAGTGTGTTGTGGAGGTTAGATACATATATAGTCGCTCTATATAGGGTGTAAAAGTACCCTTAACACAAACAAAGGGCACTTATTCTCCCCAACATTGCGATAATTTTTTTGTTCTAGACCATACCTGGGAACCCCTTAGTTACGGAGATATTGGGGGTCAAAGTTCCAAATTTTTCACAGCTGTTTTTGTAAATACTAGTTTTTCAGGTTATGACTTTACTTAAATTACCTCCATAACCCGTTTACTATTCAAAGCATCCACTAGCACAATGTTTTAAGAGTGCTACATTGAGTTTTACCGTGAAATGTGAATTTTGACCCCAAAAAAAATGTTTCCCAGCAAAATTTTTTGCGTAGGGGTACTGAGTTTGATGTACAGAATGTTTGGTTAACGGCTGTGTGATGGGTTGATTTACAGCCTGTATAGAATACGAGTATTAAGCTGCATTCATTAGTCTAGAAACCAACGCCAGCATATTCAGGATAGTTCGGCAGATGATAGTTTCGATTACCTAGCTGTCTACCACGTCAGTAGTCACTCCAGTCTGCCACTACAGTTACTCCATGTAAAATATTGGTATTCACCTGCATTCGGTTAGACTGGAAGCCGACCTCAACATAGGTGAGAACAGGCAAGACGATTTTTTAGTCTACTATTTACATTTATTTATTAACTAGCTTTCCCTGTGACTTCGTCCACGTGATACATAGCCTAAAGCCTTCCTGGATAAATGGACTATACAACACTAAAATATTTTTTCTATGCCAACCAGTAGTTCCTGAGATTAGCGCGTTCAACCAAACAAACTCCTTAGCATTATAATATTAGTATAGAGTCCTTTCTTTATTTATTTTTATTTGTTTCTTTACTTGACAATTACTGCACCTCTCTATAAACTAATTTCTCCTCATTTCAGGTTAACCGTTGGCTAGACAAACATGAGAAGTACTTCTTGCGACCTCCATACATACCAAAACCGACCAGTTTCTCCCAGTACGTGTACGGGACAAACCCAAACCAGTACCATAATGAACCTCACCATTTGTATTATACGAAGAACGCTCCTGGCTTGTCTACTTCTCATCATGTACCATTAAGGCCGATTTATCATTAATAAGTAATATTTAATAATAATCATTAAAAAATAAATCTAATTAGTCCGTCTGTTAGATTTATCGGAAAATATTGGAAACGTGTTTTTTGTTTGATCAAATTGACGAAAATAAAATGTGTCAAAGATCATGAGTGGGAGGCTTGTGACGTCACTATCTGGTTAAAAAAGTTCTAACCTTGTGACGTCACAATGACATGACTTGACACGGCTTTTCGAAGCACTGTATCGTCTTCATCTTTTGTTTACGTGAAAAAAGAAAAAATATGTGTCCATTATTTTTTGAAAATCTATCTGATAGACTAATTAGATTTTTTAGGTGAAATACCCTATTATTAACAACAGACACGGATCAAGCTTTCTAATTTCATATCTGGATGTGCCATTTCCATCATATTATTTTGTTTGTGCTTACAGCAACAACAGAAATGTAATTATATTTCATTTTAAATTGTGTAACCTATTGTTTTTGTTAATGTGTTTTCATAATAAATTAATGACTAAATAAAATTATATTTTTATAACTTATTTACTTAATTTACACAGTATTTTAACAGGTAAATTATTGACAAGTTTTATTACGAGTTGAAAAAAACATCATTTATCATTTAAAGTAGTTAAAAAACTAAAAACCCGACTGGATTTTTTTTTCAGTATTTCGATTCAAATCTTTGATAAGTCCAAAATCCAATATCTCGTTGTCTGTAAAAGAGGCTAATGTTTGTAAAAAATACAACAAGAATGTACATACATAGAATAAACAAAGCCTAATTTCGTAATTAATTTAATATTCATTTCTTTTACTATAGTTGCTACCAGTTAAGATGTCAATAGCGGTCATTGCCCTTTCCGTAAGATCTCTTCGTACGAACCAAAACAAATGAACCATGCATCGGTTTTAGGGTTTTCAATAGAAAAAATGTTGAAGATCACGATAGATGACGATTCAAGTCATGAACATACTTATTTATGGATTTCAAAGTTAGGAACTTTAATAAATGTAGGTGGGTGACAGAAGGTGCTTTCCGACTGAATCAGTAATTCACAAACATTATTGAACAATAGGACTATTCACCGAGCACCTGATTGATTCCAGCTAAGTAATTAATACCTAGAACCTTCACTCGCTCACAAACGGACCAGTCTTGGAAGACCGTAGCGTAACTTTTAATGAATGGACTCGTAAACATAGTGTGTTTCCGTTTACCAAGTTCCAAACTATACGTTTTGCTCCAAATTAATTATTACACTCCTGTTGTAAACCTTAAACTAGACTAAATTGTTGAAATAACACTTTAAAGTACTTAATACGCCCATCTCCAACAAAAAATTCAGTAGCAATTTAATAATTCTGGTATTTGCATGTCGCTGAAAAAGTATTTTTTTATGTTTTTCAATTCCATCTCATATTTTCAGACTGAAAAGGTAAAGAGATTTAAGAATATGACACTCAAAAGACTTAGAATTTTCTTTTGTTTTTGAATAAAAAATATGGCATTACGTGGATAGAATTTTTTTTGTTGATTTATATGCGAGTTAGTTTTATAAATGAACAATGCATGTAGTTGCTTTTGTGCTGTTTTAATTTACGATTTACGACATTAAATAGAAAATATCCCATTCTAGTGGAGTAGCATTATTAGTTCAGGTGGAATATAAATGCAATAAAAACTTAAGTACATGGTAAAAGGCAATAAATAACAATTATGAATAATAATATAATTGAATTATTAGTTCAGTTGAATTTTAATTTCAATAATATACTACGTACCTATGTTATAGAATTAAATAGAATAATAGAATAATTTATTTAAGAAAACAAAAAAATATTTACTAGGTCGTGAACATGAAGTCAATGTCAAAGTCAACATGTTGTTTATTACTAAAATAGGAAAATAAAAACATTTTTATGTCACGCAGAACTTGGTATTAACTAACTTCACAATTTAAGAACTAATAGGTAAAACACGGAGACCAACGTAGCAGGTAGTTCATTTTAAACAGTTTTTTTAAAAGGATCGCAGAGGTTTTATGTTCGACTGTTTTTTTTTGTATGAGTGTGTATTCATCGATATTTCTGTCAGTTAAGAACCGATTTTTTGGGAAATGTATTAACTTTTCTTGGTAGTAAAAAAAAGTAATTATAAAACTTTTTTTTCTTCGTCTATTTTGATGATCTCCAAACATCTTCTAGTTCAAATATAAAATTAACACATAACAGGAATTTATGTGGACTAAGAAACTTATTTGCAAACAAAAAACAACCTACTTCTAAAAAATAAATTAATACTCGGTGGCAAGAGCGGAAATAAAACAAACCACCGACTTCTAAAAGTAAAGTTATAGTGGATAGCACGATTGATGAGCATGAGGTTCCTGGGTTCAGTTCCTGGGCCGGACAAAACGATGGTTGGTTTTCTCAGTAGCACCCATGAAGTCTGGATTTGTGCTCGCTTGATAACAAAAGGCTAAACCGCCAGAAAAAATTTTAAGTTCATGTGTGTCCAACATGAACTTAAAAATTTTTCTGGCGGTTTTTCCGGCTGTCGGGCTTCCCGAGGATTGCTATAGTTTTTGTTACTTTTGGCGTCATGATTGAGTATTGTTGTGCTGGCTTCCAAATAATATTTTCTCTTAATGGATTGTGCTCAAGACACGAATGGAATAAATTATCCACGTAAAATAGTTATTCACCTGGATCTACATTAAATTATACAAACATAGTTTATTGACACAGTTTCAAAAGTAAAACTAGGTACTATTATGGTTTCTTTGAATCCATTATAAGTTATCTATAAAACGAATTTGGGAAAGTAATACAATTTAAGATAGAATTTATTCCGATCGCTTATCAGTCTGATGTATTTCTTACAAACTTTAGTAGTATTTTGTCTACATTACTGAAATATTTCGTTTTCAGAAAGAGTCTAAATAAAACACTTTCAGGATCTTTTTCCTAAGTTGACAGCATGTTGGCGCAGTGGTTGAGTGATCCACCTCTGTGTTGTGTGTGGTGGGTTCGATTCCCGCACGGAACAAATATTTGTAGGGCCTAAAGGTAGTTGTTCCGGGTCCAGCGGTTTTTGAATGGAGTTTAAATGTTTATTTATTTATTATTTATTTATTTAAACTTTATGCACAATAATGATACATAGGCGGACTTAATGCCACAAGGCATTCTCTACCAGTCAACCTTAGGGTTAATCAAGACAACATTGTGGTAGGTTACAAAATAACTAAAAAAAAAAACAATGTCAACTTTAATAGAATAAAAAGTATATACTTATATTAATACTAATACACATATAAAAATAAAATAAACTAATAAAAAAGCCCACGCAAAGCGCGTTTGTAAAAGCGTTCACGATATAGGTGAAATTCCTAGTGAAGAAAGGCTTTAAAAAATTGAGAATATTTTCCTTACAATACAAGGTTTTTTGAAACATTTTAAAACTTGAAAGCAGTTTGTCCGCGAGCATACACCGATGCAACTTTTTCCAATATTCTGGGTTATTATTATTTTACACATACACATATTTACAGGTAACAGGGAAATGCGATATGTAACAATGCTTGTCAGTTTTCCGATGATATTCGAATCGATTATATTGTATTAATTCCTTACTTCAACTGCTAGTATAGTCTCACGGCATGTCATTTCATATCATCACATACAGCTCTTTTGGTGTACACTAATGTGTTAACACGCAATAACTTTTCAAAACTATTATCTCCTACTGTATTGATTAACGAAGCCAAACTATTACGAATTGGTATTATGAAGAAACAGTTATTTCACAAGTAAGTTGCTTTTAAATTTTTGCTAACTGTATATTAGGGCTCGTGACTCTACATAGATATTTGACACGTCTAATCAATCAAACAATTCCTCAAAAGGTGGTCAACAACGCCCTCTTGTCAATGTCAGGCAAGCGCTAAAATATCTCTGGCTGTAACACTTTAATTATCTCATCATCATTTTCTTACTCATAGACCTATTCATTTGTGGTAGGCGCAGCATGTTTTTTTCCATTATTTTCTACTACTCGTCATCATTCTCACCAGATACCTCCTTTCTTGACAAATCATACCTTACCATTCATCCATCGTTTCTTTGGTCTTACTCTACTCTTATATACCCATCTACGTCCAAACTCTCCTCACCTAATTTTCCACATTCCTCCGCATCACATACCACGAATACCGATTACCACGTAACTTTTCAGTCACCGGCACCACTTTCAGACTTTCTCTTATATACTCATTTCTTATTTTATCCATTCGCGTAACTCTTTCAGACTTCCTCTTATATACTCATTTCTTATTTTATCCATTCGCGTAACTCTTTAAGCGCCTACCTGTAAAATATTATCGTCATTCTTCTGTCCTTATCCCACCTGTCAAATAATTCGACAAAAATTATCAGTTTTAAAGAACCCATTAATTATAATTAAAATGTACCATTTCATTCATGAGAAAACTGAATGGTCGGTAAAAGGTTTTAGTACCATCACAGATTTTGGCATATAACCAATAATTTATAATCATGTTTCACTATTGAAAGCAATAAAGTTTTAAGTGGTCTTTACATATCTCTTGCTCTGTAAGTACACCCTTACACCCCTGAATGCCGGGGGTGTATGACTATCATTACAGCATAGGTTTTGGAATTTGAAAAAAAATTGAACGTCCGCTAACATTGCTTGAATGTCTTATGATCCACCGGGTGATCAAAGGACGCTCGAAGACTTAAAAAGTTATTTTTTTTTTCTCGGTATCGATTAATTACTCGAATCGGAATCTAGACAATTTATTTTATAAAGATTTTATTTTAAATATGGAACTATTTGTTTCCACATCGTATGTTAGATGGAATCGATTTAAAAATCAAACTGGCCAGCAAGATTTGACGCGCTTGCGTGCGTGAAAAAAAAAAGGCAGTCTACTAGTAGGCGCGAAAGCATCGCGAAAATAATTAATTTTCTTGTTTGAGTTCTTTTTCAAAAGTTTTAAACATGTCTAGTGACGAAGACATAGATCTAACGCCCGATTTTATTAAAGAAAGGGCAAAAACAGTTGTCGAAAATAATTTTACTATTAATTTTAATTAAATACACATTTTTTTCTTCTTAATAAATGTTCATTGAAACCTGCTGTCTTGTTGTTTACTTACCTCACAATCGATATGTAAAGCAGAGTATTTATCTCGGGCGTAAGCATCAATTGCATACTCGGGTTAATTAGCGCCTTCGCTTCGCTCAGGCGCCAAAAACCTCGTATGCAATTGATGTCATACAGCCCTTGGTTAATAATCTACTATTATCCGGGCGTATGTATTATTCATTTAATTATTCACAATTGAGGCGTATGAATAATTAAATATTTTAAGAGCTGAAGTGGTAGATACCTACGTAATATATTCCTTTTTCCGTAAACTCTTATCTATACTAATATTATAAAGCTGAAGAGTTTGTTTGTTTGTTTGTTTGTTTGTTTGAACGCGGTAAACTCTGGGACTACTGGTTGGAATAGAAAAACTCTTTTTGTGTCGGATAGTCCATTTATCGAGGAAGGCTTTAGGCTATATAACATCACGCTACGACCAATAGGAGCGGAGCATAAATGAAAAATGTTGCAAAAACGGGAAAAGATATTCCTTTTTGAGAGCTTCCGTTGCGTGCGCTGCGAAAACGGTTTAAGTTACGCAAATACCATGTTTGAAAGAATTGTTCCTCTTTAAAAGTTCTAAAAAAAAGTCCGCGACAGCATATGTCTATCTTTTAAGATTGACTCACTGTAACCATTTTTTACTATTAAAATGTTAGGTTAAAAAGAATGATATTTTGCGAAGCTTATTTAACCCATATGGTATTAATCTATATCTAAATAAATGTGTTTGTTAGTACAGAAATTTAATATAGAATATTTGTGCCCTTGACTCTATACAGTTTAAACAAATATCTTAGAAGATATCGCAATGTAAAAATATCCGCGCGACAAAATAATTAAGCGCGCGGCAGTCATTCGGTCCGGTGCGGTAGGTTAGTGGGGATTCTGGCCTCCGGGGACTCCGCAGAAATTCATATTCAAAATATTTACTGCACCATAATGTTTACAAGGTGTTACTGTATATTTAACAGTAAGAGATACCAATAGTAATTCACACTTTAATATAATCTAAACTAATATTATAAAGAGGAAAGATACGATTTTTTGTTTGTTACGATTTAACTCAATTTATGTTGACATTTTGTTATAAGCTATATTATGTGACGCAGACGAAGTTGCATGGGTCAGCTAGTAAATAATAAACGTATGGACATCTACTTTATGCTTTATTTATTTGAGTATTTTTATGACCCAATCATTTATGGGATAAAAAAATATATATTACCTATAGATTTGTTTGTTTGTTTTGATTTGTTTGTTTGACGACACGGTTGGCGCAGTGGCTGAGCGATTGGACTGCTGCGCTGCGTGTCGCGGGTTCGATTCCCGCACGGAACAAATATTTGTATGACCTACAGATAGTTGTTTCGGGTCTGGGTATTTGTGTATGTGAGTTTAAATGTTTGTAAACGCACCCACGATACAGGAGAAATTCCTAGTGTGGGGCAACGTTTTTTTAAAAAAAAAAAAAAAAAAGATTTCGTGGCTAAATAATAACAACCGCTCGGGTCATTATTTAAATTTGCACGCCTCTCTAGGTTAGTCCGTGAATGAGTACCACCCATAACATAGCGAGTTTCCTCTGTGTGTAGGAAAGCACGTTAAACCTTTAGTCCCGTATTACAAGTAGTCCCGAAGATCTGACAACCAGACTGACCAAAGGGTATCGAATTACCAGTACTGACTGGGTTTTTGAAGTCAGGTAGGCAATCGCTTCATGTAAAATACTGGTATTCAGCTGCATCCGGTGAAACTGGAAACATCATATATGGGAAAGGACTGGGCACTGAGCAGATGATGATGAACTTTATTTTTCTTAGCGTATATTGTCCCACTGCTGGGCAAATAACCACCCCATAACCTTTAATTCTACTCTCTGTGCGATTTTCTCCAACCAATTGGTCACAAACGCTTCTAAGTCGTCATGCCAGTGCTTCCTTTCGAGGCCTCCTGATCATGACCTGTACATTTTTTATTACTTAAACTGTACCTACTTTGAGAGTAGGAGTTGAAGTGGGTGGTAGGTGGGCCTATGAATTGAATTGATCTGCATTTCTTTTAATACATAGAAACAAAATATACACCACAGTCATTTGTTCCGGTAATACAAGTATGTAACATTGTAGGACGTGAAATAGTCTGCCCGTGTTTAAATGTTGTTTATTAATAACCAAGCTTGTTTGTAGTTCTACGAGGAAATATACGTGCCCATTCTTATAAACTACATTAACTTGTATACTTACATAAACTCTCGCCTTTTTCCCATGGGGTTAGGCAGTAACCACCTGCCACGATCCTTTTTTTTTGGCGTGTGGATAATCATCAAATAACCCTTCCCGCTCTTGGGCAGAGTGTCAGACTTCTACTGTCTAAAAACCACCCATGTTCCTTCTTAGCTCTTCATGTCGAGGTAGCGGTATCTCTTGCGAACAACCCGCAGCCCCGACGGGACCGGACTGGTCATAAACGCATTCATTAACTTTTATTTAGTTACGGACAGGTGCTTATTAACTTCGTGTTCTTGATAATATGCAAACAGGCCCCAAAAAGTCCTCAGTAAATGTTAACATCTTTAGCAATGCACACAAAATTCCAAAACTATGTAAACTCGATAGTTTCTGAGCCACAGCGCATATAATTTCAGTGGTTTCTAAATACCTCGATGGGAATAATGACTGTTCGTAAACATTTGGTGAACAAACTGCAACAGATAACAAGGAATTTGTTCGACGTCGGTAAAGGAGCGCAGAAGTTTTACTTTGTCTTCCTTTATTAATTAGTTTACAAATAAACATTTAAAATAAAAAATATTATAAAAGTAACAAAAAAGATATAAAAACGTGGATGGATGGAAAAGGAGAGAAAGACCCAAAATAAGATGGATGGAGTGTGTGAGGATTGATGAATGGATGAATGATTGTTATTCTTCCACGCAAAAAAAATATCCTCGGATTTTGATGAAATTCAATAGTATCTAGCTAATACATCACAATAGCACATTGGCTTATTATTCTTGGAGATATTTTGTAAAGAGAAAAAAATACATGGGCGTGACTGCAGTTTTCCGACACCTAGTACGATACCGAATGTTCTCAATCAAGCCTATGTAGGGTTAAGTTTCAGTGAGGATAAATAGGGGCCAAAACACACGTACATAAGACATAACTAAGGCGTATCACAATGCAATGATGTGTTGTGCATCCCCCATATGCAACACGACGTCAAAATGTATCACGTTGCATTGTCGCGCGGTCTTCGTCGCATCGCTAGTCGTACACCATATCTGTAGCTCCGTACAGCCGTAGTTGAAGATAAGCTTCTGGTGACCATGAAAACTCAATATTGTCGCTGGCCATTGCTTCATATTTTCTAAATCACATTTTTCCTGAGTGCTAAGCTGGTCTCTACAAGGATCGAGAAGTTCGCAACTCATTTTATTAAGAAATATTCCAAATGAGTAGAAATATGCCTTTTTAACCGACTTCAAAAAAGGAGGAGGTTATATGTTCGTGTGTATGTATTTTTTTTTTTTTTTTTTTTTTTATGTATGTTACCTGATTTCTCCTCCATTTGTGAACCGATTCTCAAAATTCTTTTTTTATTTGAAAGAGTATACTCCTGAGGTGGTCCCATTTAAATTTGGTGCAGATCTGATCCTGATCATCGGAGATATACAATAGAACTCTTCAAAAATAGACGGCAAATCTGTCGTGATTGCTGCAATCGCTTGGATGTTTAATGTTTACGCAACATCTTAACTTATCATCACGCCTGTATGCTCTGACGGGGTACGCAGATGTGTACAGGACGCCCAGATTTCGAGAGTTAGGTATGTTAAGTTCCATTTTATTGCGGATAAGCCTATTACCGTGACATGTATTGTTAACAACGTAAAATTAATGAATATCAAATATTTGTAAAGGATATTACAACTAAAAATGGAAAAATAAAAAAACTTTTTTGCAAAAAATAAAACTTCAAAAACACAAAAAAGTGAAAAATAACTTTAGCTTCTGAAGTCGGTGACAAAAAAACTGAATAAAACAAACAAAGGGTCCGTAGGTTACGCCCCCAGTGTGTTTTGCCCCCGTGGTGGAAGCCCCCGATTTCGTTTTAGTACTATAATATTTATTAGTTAAATATTTTTATCAAAAGTACAGTCAGATAGCAAAGTTTAACCTATTATAAAAAATGTCTAAGTCATGGTTCATTATTAAAATCAAAATCATAGTTTATTATTATAAATCTTTATTAACAATGTCGGTGTAACAAACGTTTGCTTATCTAATAATAGGTACTAATGGGTAATAATAGGTAATACGTAGGTACTTAATATGTAATAAAAATTAAATTAAATGTCTAATAAATAATAATAGGTATCTACGTAAATACAACTTTGATAACAAATAAAACCAAACATTAAAATAAAGCAACAATAACATGCAAAATCACAGATACGAAATTAAAAATCACAGTTTAAAATTAGGATTATTTTAAGTACTTATATACTATTTACGTACTAAGTATATAGGTAGGCATCTACTTAAATATTTAGAAGATTGGTAACAGAATGTTCAAACACTAAAATATAATAAAAACAATTAACATTTAAAATCACAGATAACAAAAGTAACAAAAGAAGAAAAACATAGTAAAAATATTAGGATGATTTGAACTTTGTAATTAAATTATGTAATTTAAGTCATTTATATGCAGTGACTATGGAGGTTACAACATTGATATAGATATAAAATTAAAATGTAGTAATTATGTAACAATAAACATGCAAAATCATTATTTTTAAGCTAAGTAAGTAGGTGATTATTTTTGCTTGACTTGCACATACGGACGGATTTGTTCCAAAAACTCCATAATTGTAATTTGTTTCTTTTCATATTTGTCTGTCAGCTTAGCAATGAGTTTGTCATTGATTATTGAAGATTTTTTCCTTTTACATATAGGACTGTCATTTCTTCGTAATCTGAAAGTATAAGATAAAGATTATTTACTAAGAGTAAAAAAAATGAATTACTGATATATTAAGCGTTATGTAAGTAATCAGCATTTTACCTCACTTGACCTGTGCTATACGTAGAAATATCAGTTGTTATAATTTCCAAAAACGATAATAATGATGGTTTTCGGCCCAGATAGCACTGAAGCCGTTGATTCCAGGCCTCCACTAAATTTGTGGTTCTATGTCGTTCTTTATAGCAACACCACTTTGAGATCATCCCCGGAGGCTCAAGCCATTGTTCAACGAAATAATCGTTGAATTGGGTGACTTTTTCATCGGGAATACTGAACGCAAAAATTATGATATATATGACATGTCGTATATACCTAAGCATTATTTTTATTTTTGCGTACTTATAAAAACAATCTATGAGCTGTTAAAACTTTAAAATAAAATGAAAATTAAAATTACCTGTTTTCCATTACGGAAAGCCAACCATCCTCTATATCTTCTTTAGGAAGAAATGCTAGACAGGTGCACAGTTTCACATACAATGTTGTTTCTTCGTGTGCCAATAAACCTAAAGACTTCGCTTTTCTGTAAATGGCTCTTTGGAAGTGAACATTACAGCCATGTATTGTGACCGCTGGCAATACCTCTTTTATTGCCAGCATTGTAGCTAATTCAAAATCTACAGTGAATTTCATGGGGCTGAAGTCCGGCACAGCTTCTTTAATTTTTTTAAACATGACTTCATATGTACTTTTTTCTTTATTAACTAGTAGCACATAAAATATAGGCACAATATTGGTTGCTTGTGCATCACTTCCCATATCTCCATGAATGGTAAATATTTGGTAAAATGGACCTGGACAACAATCAAATGTACCATCCCCGAAGTAGTGTTGTATATTTTTGATGTGTTTTAAAGCCTGTGCTGATACGAATACTATAATTCTGTTGTCGTTCTCACAGTAATCAACTAATAGATATTTTTGAAAAATCTCAGGTATAATGACTTCAGCTGGATTACGAAACTGTGTCTTTTCTACATTTAAGGCTTTCTTTCGAGAGTTGTATAACTGTTGCTTGATATTATTGAATTTGGGTATGTATTCATCGAAGGCTGTGTCTGTGTTTTTTAACTCGGCAAATTTTGTTTCAAATTTTTGTTGTATAGAGCTCGAGAAACTCGTTTTCACTTCCTTTTTTAATTTTTCCATAACAACTCTAACTTCATTTTTCATTAAGTTAGGTTGACACTCAGCATTATGACACTTTTGGATTTGTACATTGTCACTTTCCTCACTTAATTTTATAGAACCACTACACTTGCCATGTCTTTTATTTACGCATGTCCACACACTCGATTTATTATTTTTCCTATGAAGATTATAAGCAAATCCGACATGTAGTAACGTTCTTCCACCTAGTTTATTTGAAATTATTTTGTAATTGGTTTGTGCTAAACCCCGTGAAGGACCTGGACTTGCCATTTTGAGTTAACATGACCGACTAAACTTTCTTATCAGTAACATATTGCAACTATGTGGGAAAGGGATAGAAATAGTGCCCATCGCTATGTTTGCTATTTTCACTGTCCGTCACCCTGGACTCTATTGTTTTCAACCCTATCTTTCCCTTTCTTTGACTACCTATCTCTTTCTTTTAGAATTCGATCTGGCTATTGTGTAAAACCAGTTTGGCCGGGCACGGGCGCCTCGTTTAGACAAAGTACAAAGTAATGCATCTAAAGTAAATAATTGTAATATAGTAATAAAGTGAATATCCTTGTAGCATGTTTATAGTATCCAATATTGTGTTAGTTAGAATACTTATTTAGTAAGTTTGTCTACGTATTTGGTTCCGAAACACTTTTTTCATCGTCTGTATCTAGTAAAAACCGGCCAAGAGCGTGTCGGGCCACGCTCAGTGTAGGGTTCCGTAGATAATAAAATATTATGTAAACGAAGTTAAAAAAAAAATACGGGCAAATGAAACTTGACCTCTGGATTGTATAGGCGCTCATACGATTCAGGGACCAAATTATATTGGTTAACTGCAGTTTCCATCTGTTGTTTCCATCCAAGTTCAAAATAATTTTCCTAGAAAGTCCTTATAAAGTTCTACTTTTCAGATTTTTTTCGTATTTTCTAAACTTATGGTTCAAAAGTTAGAGGGGGGGGGACGCTTTGTTTTTTACTTTTGGAGCGATTATTTCCGAAATTATTGACATTATCAAAAAATGATTTTAGTAAACCCCTATTCATTTTTAAATACCTTTCCAACAATATATCACACATTAGGGTTAAAATTAAAAAAAAAAACACTTCCCACTTTACATATAGGGGGGCTACCCTAATAAAACATTTTTTTCCAATTTTTATTTTAGCACTTTGTCGGCGTGATTGATACACATATTGGTCCCAAATTTCAGCTTTCTAGTGCTAACGGTCACAGAGATTAAGCGAGGACGGACAGACAGACAGACATGGCGAAACTATAAGGGTTCCTAGTTGACTACGGAACCCTAAAAATATTTTTATTTCGGCGAAATCAACTATAATAACTTAATTTAAAATCGGGGGCTTCCACCACGGGGGCAAAACACACCGGGGGCGTAACCCACGGACCCCAAACAAAAGTCACCGACTTCAGAAGCTAAAGTTATTTTTCACTTTTTTGTGTTTTTGAAGTCGGTTTTATTTTAACATCTTAACTTCAACTAACAACGTAAGTTGACCAACACCTAACTTAGCGATAAACCGCGGATTAGCATCCAACATAACTTCGTGTAATTTTACATTAATCTTGGTGTCTTGAAGTTCAAGTATTCTGAACCGTACACCACGGTTAGTAATTTTAAAGAATTGTAATCACATCACTCCTACTCGTACAAAATAAGGAAATCTTTCAGTAAATAGTTACCTACTTTAATGAAAAGTGGTATCATGAAGTTCAACTATTCTGAACCGTACACCACGCTTAGTAATTTTAAAGAATTGTTATCACATCACTTCTACTCGTACAAAATGAGGAAATCTTTCAGTAAGTACTTTAATGAAAAGTCCACAGCATAAAGTTACCTGTTTCAAAAAACACAAGATATAAAAAACCCTGGCTTCCTCAATTCTTTAGGGATCGTTCTTAACTAAACATTTATAAGTTTATAGAAGTTTGCATACTTGATTTCCCTTGGCTATCAAGTTACTTTAATGACGTCAAAAACCTTCATTTATATTAAGGAACTGTTTCATTATTTAGGGTACACCCTACCTAGCCCTCCGGGGTTTACAGGCGTCATTTTACGTTTTTATTATTTGTGTTAGCATGGCTACCAATTATAAGATGTTGCCAAATTATTTTCTAAGATGGTGCTGGTGGTGGTTAGTGTTACAATAAAATAAGTTAAATTATTGACAAGTTTTATTTTTATTTGCCGTTTTACAATACAATATTATTCAAGAGCATTATTAGAGTTATCTAGAATCCCTTCGTTTTAATAAAACTTTTATTGAGGACATTGGCGGTTATAATTTGAGCAACGACCGCTGCTAACACTGTCATTCCTGGTTTGATAGTGGATGCTCCGCCTGGAGACGGTGTCGTCGTTGGTGGAGGCTGCGTTGATGGTTCAGGTCCAAGTTCAGGTATAGGTTGAACGATGACGTTATTTATCCATGTGCTGTAGTAGGCCACACGGGTATACGTGTCAAAGGCATTAGATGAATGGCGTATTAAAATACCCAAAAGTCGACCTTCGCAGACTAATGGGCCACCTTCATCGCCCTGAAAATAAAAAAAATAAATCAAATGATTATTTTTTAGTATTCTTACATAAGAATACTACTTCTTTGAATAGTTTTATTGCCATTAAAACAAATAAGTACAACACAACTTTAGTCTAAGAAGTCTTCTGCTTCCAAACTAGTGCCCCGTTGGTCTTTCAAACGAGGCACTAACAGGTGGCAACAAATGATTCTGTTAACGTTACCCAAGGCTCGAGATCCCACTTTTCTAGAACATCTACGTAAGTTATGGGGGCAAGTCATTACCAAACACAACTCAAAACTAAGCTGTTACTGATAATTTACTAATAGAAAACGTAAGTGAAGTGTCTTGACTGCTTCTACTATTCTAAGGTATGACCCCAAACCAACGTTGGTATTCGTCGTGATATTTAAACTTAGTTACCCAGCTTGCTCCTAGTGCTCCCATGTCGTTTGGAACAAACCCGCACACCTGACTCGGTACTGTGTTTGCACTTGAAAATTTACGACATATTACATCATTTATCGCCCACATTTGTGCGTAATGCAGTCGCGTACCCATCTACAACAAAGACAGTAATCATCATTATTAACGTGTCATTTTATGTTATCTCATCATTTGCCTAGAAAATCTTGGTCGCGTTCTTGCTCAGAGGAAAAGATTTGTGCAAATTATAATTATTTTTTTACTAGTGTAAAGCATAGAATTAGCACTGGATGGATGAAATGGCGGCAGGTCACGGGAACAATTTGCGACTCCCGCATTCCCCTTAAACTCACGGGGAAGATTTATAAAACCATGGTTAGACCTGCTGTCGTATATGGATCAGAATGTTGGGCCACAAAAGGGATAAATGAAAGGCAATTGCATGTGGCTGAGATGAGAATGCTAAGGGGGATGTGTGGTGTGACGCGAATGGATAAAATAAGGAATGAGTACATAAGAGGAAGTCTGAAAGTAAATGAAAAGTTGTGTGGTAATCGATTGTCGTGGTATGGACATGTGATGCGAAGGAATTAAGAAAATGTTGTGAGAAAAATGTTGAGTATGAATGTAGATGGCTATAAGAGTAGAGGAAGACCAAAGAAACGATGGATGGACTGTGTGAAAGATGATATGGCTAGAAAGGAGGTGACTGCTGACATGACGAGAAATACAAAAAAGAAGAA
This sequence comes from Diarsia brunnea, assembly GCA_949774965.1. NCBI lineage: Eukaryota > Metazoa > Arthropoda > Insecta > Lepidoptera > Noctuidae > Diarsia > Diarsia brunnea. Next base: position 17,358,218 of record OX459011.1, read on the forward strand.
GAAGAAGACATGTTGCGCCGACCCCAAATAAATTGGGATAAGGGCAGGAGAATGATGATACTAGCCTACAATGTGTCCCACTGCTGAGCAAAGGCCTCTCCTTTCTCCTTTCATACCTCTCTATCATGTTCGATCTCTGGCCATGTTAATCCCGCAAACATGATCAGATCGTCACGCCACCTTCTCCGCGGTCGACCTCGACGGCGCCGTCCTTTCTCAGGCGTCCAGTGAGTGACGATCTTTGCCTATCTCTCCGGATGCAACCGTGCTACGTGGCCTTTTAGAAAAAAAAAAAATTGTGCACTTTCAATCCAGTTATGAACCTACCATAACTGGTTTGAAAGTGCACAAATTATTTTTAATACCGATGTTGAGATCGCTAACCTGTCGGTGTTAGCCTAATAATCAACATCATGTAGAAAATCATGAAAACGAAATATTGTATCCTGTGACTAAACCACTGGATATATTCCATTGATTTTTTGTGTGTAGACTGGCATCGTCATGACTGCTGTAGGTGTACCTCATGAGTTACCAGCTTAATTTACTAACTTATTGACGTTGCCACCCAGTATGACTACGAAGAGTATGAAAAAAAAAAAAAAAAAAAAGTGTTTATTTGGAACATTAAGTCAAGTACAGTACATTTTACTTCTGCCAAACTACAGAGCAGTTTAAAAAAAAAAGCAGCAGTTTAAAATTATTTGAATCACAAAAGAATAACTTACGCCCCAACCAGTTAAAGTGCACGTCCTCTCTATCTCGTCATCAATGTTTGTTATCAACAGTCGTGCTACTTTGTTGCCTTCAAACGGTGTGCCAAGCTGAAATAATTTGACGGAAAGAAGTTACTATAGATAATAATCATTTCACCTTAACAGTAATCAGTAAACAAAAATTTTTACACACAGTAATAATAGCAATGTCGTTAATGAGCCTGCTGTCATCCCAAATGCTCGTGTCATGCTCAGGGTGTATGGTGATGCTAGCAATGCGCCGAATATGAGCAGATGAAGTGTCGTTGGACAGAAACACTGAACCAGCGAAAACTCTGTATTCAGCTGGTTTGATCACCTGGAAACTCCTAAAATACAATCTTAATTGATATTAATAGTAACGATTTGGACTCTGTATAACATTTTATATTACTGAAAAGGCTAATTAAACCATCCAGTTTTAAAACGTAACATGATGTGACGTGTAAAAGTGTTGTGTATAACTACAATTTACATAGTGTTGTGTAAAACAACAATTAACATATAATGGGTGTAAAAGTACCCTTAACGCAAACTAAAGGCACTTGTTCTCCCCACCACTGTGATATTTTTTTTGTTCTAGACCATACCTGGGAACCCCTTAGTTACGGAGATATTGGGGGTCAAAGTTCCAAATTTTTAACAGCTGTTTTTGTAAATACTAGTTTTTCAGGTTATAAGTTTAGTTAAATTACCTCCATGACCCGTTTACTATTCAAAGCATCCAATAGCACAATGTTTTTAGAGTGCTACATTGAGTTTTACCGTAAAATGTGATTTTTGACCCCAAAAAAAAAAACGTTTCCCAGCAAAAATTTTTGCGTAGAGATACTTAGTTTGATGTACAGAATGCTTGGTTAACGGCTGTGTGATGGGTTGATTTACACCCTGTATTAAAGTTTTTTTACATGTATAAAAAAACTTTGACTTGGACTCTGTCTGTGCCGATTACGTCCAAGACCAAGTTTCGACTTAAAATGAGGGAAGCTTTAAAGTTTATGTACTCTATGTTAATAAAATATTCAGTTTAATCAACGTTACTGACGGTGGTTCACTGATTCTCTCCAGAGTGCAATATGCAGATGTCACTGCATGCTGCAGCGTAACCAATGCTCCTCCGCATTTGTGTCCTCTATTGACTGTAGTATGTACTTGACTTAACTGTTGCAACGAAACCTGAAAGCATATAAACATTTAAAATGGCAAATTCAACCGATGCATATAAACGTTGATGGATGAAGAGAGAGAAGAGCTCATGGCTTAAAAATAACTGCCACTAGGGTCGATCTTTTGGTTAAACAGCGCTTGCCTAGGTTGGTCTGTGGATGGGTGACCACCCATCCATCCCATCCCTATACTGAGTTTCCTCCGTGCCTCGGAAAGTATAATAAGCTGTAGGTCCCGGCTACCATATATAAATCTTTGGCAGTCGTTACACGTAGTCAGTGACCTGAAAGTCTGAAAACCAGTCTTACCACAGGGTATCATATTACCCAGTATTAACTGGGTTGTGGAGGTCAGATAGGCAGTCGCTCCATGTAAAATACTGATATTCAGCTGCATCCGGTTAGACTGGAAGCCGACCCCAACATAGTTGGGAAAAGGCTAGGCAAATGATGCATGGAGAGGGAGAGGAAGGCCACCCTGACGTCTAACAAGAGAGACTGGGAGAAAAAAACGTGTTGCGCCCCCAAATAGAATGGGATAAGGGCAGAAAGATGACGATGCTAATGGGACACGTGGCCTGCCTATCCTGTTGCTTGCACATCACAGGAGCTGATGAACGCTACTGAATATGCCAAACTTGTCACCAAATTTTGGGCTGACTCAATTGAAATTTGTTACCGATACGCTAATCAGAACACCGATAGGCTAGCAAAAATGCGTTCATGCGTTGTTGTCGGGGCTGCAGCTTGTTCGAAAGAGATACCGCGGCCTCGGCACAAAGGGCTAAGAAGGAACATGGGTGGTTTTAAGTCAATAGAAGTCTGACACTCCCTACCGCTCTGCCCAGAGCGTGAGGATTCATTTGATGATTTCCTTCACCCCAAAAAAAAAATGCGTTGTCTTGTTTGTAATAATCACCGATGTTGGTACGTCACTTTCACTTGTTCCATTGTTTTCTAAAAAACTATTTATTTACTAAACACTGACTTACATACAACATCCTCTTAATAGTTGTGTTATCGCATAGTTTTAGCCGAATCAAGTTGTATAAAACCAGTCGCAAGTCGCCAGTGGAGCACTGTCACAGTTCATATTGTCCTACGTCAACAGTTGTCATCAGAGAAATAAGAAAAAAGTGATCGCAGTGTGTCCATTCATCGCGTTTACTTACAGAGCTAAATAGAAGAATTTGTAAATACTATGAGAATTATAAAGATTTGGTATGTATTGCTTTTATCATATTTTGATACTACTATCATATACTGATAACTGCTGATGCTAAGTGGTTTTATGGGAAACTAGGCAGTGGCTCCGAGATTGAGGAGTCTTTGTGTTGAATATAAATGTGGATGGATGGAGAGGGCGACGAAGACCAAAGAAATTATGGATGTGGTGGTGAGGAGTGATGTTGACGGCACGGTGGGCACAGTGGCTAAGCCCCCGCACGTTCGATCCCCGCACGGAACAAATATTTGTATGACCTACAGATAGTTGCTCCGGGTCTGGGTGTTTGTGTATGTGAGTTTAAATGTTTGTGAACGCACCTACGATACAGGAGAAATTCCTAGTGTGGGGCAACGTTTTTTTTAGACCTGTCGTCCACGATCACGAATAACATTCCGAACTCTTGTAAAAAATAATAAATTGTGAACGCGTCAACCTGTGAATAAATTTTTACACCCAATTTAAGACTGTTTTTCCGTTCCCTGAAACCTCTTCTCATAAAATATAATATAACTCGGTATAGGTGTAGCTTTCTAATGTTGAAATAATTATTAAAGTCAGCCGAGTAATTTTTGAGTTAAATCGTAACAAACAAAAAATCTAATTTTTCCTCTTTGTAATTTAGTGTAGATTAGCATAGATTTATATTTATTAAAATGAGAATTACTATCTTGGTATCTCTTACCTACTGTTAAACAAACAATGACCACTTGTACTTGTAAACATGTAAACAAAATATTTATTATTTTGAATTTTCCGGAGACCAGTCACCAGAATCCCCACGTACTTACATTCTGACACGAGGTCCGGGCGGACCGAATGACTGCCGCGCGCGTAATTATTTTGTCGCGCGGATATTTTTATACTGCGATATCTTCCAAGATATTTGTTTAAACTACATATATAGAGTGAAGGTCGCAAATATTCTATACTAAATTTCCGTTCTAACTAACACATTAATTTAGATATAGATTTATAGATTAATACCCAAATGGTATTAACCAGTTGGGTATTAATCTATATCTAAATTAATATGTTAAACTAACATGAATAACAAACATTTAAAATGCAAAATTATGTCGGTGTTGAAATAAAATAGGCTTTATTATTATTAAATAAGTACCATATATATGCGTTAAATAAGCTTCTTAAAAATCATTATTTTTAACCTAAAATTTTAAACATAAAAACCGGCCAAGAGCATGTCGGGCCACGCTCAGTGTAGGGTTCCGTAGATAATAAAATATTATGTAAACGAAGTTAAAAAAAAAATACGGGCAAATGAAACTTGACCTCTGGATTGTATAGGCGCTCATACGATTCAGGGACCAAATTATATTGGTTAACTGCAGTTTCCATCTGTTGTTTCCATCCAAGTTCAAAATAATTTTCCTAGAAAGTCCTTATAAAGTTCTACTTTTCAGATTTTTTTCGTATTTTCTAAACTTATGGTTCAAAAGTTAGAGGGGGGGGGACGCTTTGTTTTTTACTTTTGGAGCGATTATTTCCGAAATTATTGACATTATCAAAAAATGATTTTAGTAAACCCCTATTCATTTTTAAATACCTTTCCAACAATATATCACACATTAGGGTTAAAATTAAAAAAAAAAACACTTCCCACTTTACATATAGGGGGGCTACCCTAATAAAACATTTTTTTCCAATTTTTATTATAGCACTTTGTCGGCGTGATTGATACACATATTGGTCCCAAATTTCAGCTTTCTAGTGCTAACGGTCACAGAGATTAAGCGAGGACGGACAGACGGACAGACAGACAGACAGACAGACAGACAGACAGACAGACATGGCGAAACTATAAGGGTTCCTAGTTGACTACGGAACCCTAAAAAAGGTCACTTATATTGAGTCGATCTTAAAAGATGAGACATAATGCTGTCGCGGACTTTTTTTTTGAACTTTTAAAGAGGAACAATTCCAAAATACATGGTATTTGCGTAACTTAAACCGTTTTCGCAGCGCACGCAAATAATATTTTTTACCGTTTTTAACATTTTTCATTTAGGCTCCTATTGGTCGTGGCGTGATTTACGCTCATGACACTTTTGAATATTTTGTTTTTCTTATGTAATTATTGAATTTGTTAGTATTGAAATTGACGCTAACTATTTGATAATAGGTACAGGTTTTAAGCGTAGATGGTATTTTGAATAAAATGATGGAAAGGTTGGAATTCAACTCCTCTACTGCTTGTCCGTTGCAGACAGGGTTATATTGATATTGCTTCTTGTTTTGTTAATTACTTATTATAATAATTTGATTAACAAGAAAACAATTAATTGTTTCAGGCTGACAGCTGCATTTCAAATTATATTGATAAATAAAGCAATGCTTTTTAAATTTTGTCCACTAAATTATGTCGAGAATGACCTTTACTTCGACAGAATAAATGTATTGACTTTAGATATATCTGATTGGAATGGAAACGGACAAGAAAACGCAAACATCGCTCTTGGCGTATGGATAACTTCTGATCGAATATTGACTTCGTATAATCCCTTTAAATACATTATGAAAAACAGAACTTTGTCTCATCATCTACTAAGTTCGACTTTAATAGGACGTATGTCGGTGGATAAAGACAAATTTGAGAGTTGTTTTCTATCTGAGACCAGGCTTGCCTGCGGCCGTCCACTTCATTTTGAAGCAGATAATTCAATTGATGAATATTTGTGGACAGCGACGGACGTCCAACGAAGAAACAGTCCGTTACACGACCTGATGGTGCTTAGAATATATGGCAATCATACCATAAGCAAATTAACATCGAAAGAGTACACCATGGATTATTACCCTGATAACAGAACAACAATTTATATCGCTAATGTTTTCTTGACAGAGATCGCGCGTTTAAACGACGATATGGGTGCCGAATTCTCATATGTGGACACTTATAGCAGTTTTATTTTGAGAGTAAATAAATACGAACCCGAAGATGATGCCGTGGTTAATTGTGACGAGTGGCTGCCACGAGATTGGGGACATTTTATTTGTATACGGAATAAATATCGGCGTAAGAAGATGGAATCCGGTGCTATGTTGGTGTCGGATGAAAAGTTATTCGGTGTTGGCAGTTTCTTAATGTTCAGAGGGAATGAAAGCATATGCGTGTTTACAGACGTAAGACCTTATTACGACCTGATTTTTAATACCTGCACATATGATGATTCAGGGGAAAAGCCACCCAAGTCTTTTCCAAGATCTATTTACCCTTAATCTGACAATGGAAAATATACTGGATATTGACTTTGAAAAAATCTGCAGCATTTGTTTTGATAATGTACCATTTTTTTCTTTGTCAAATAGAGTGGTTATATCCTTTAAGATAATTTAAAATAACTGTCAATGAGCACGTGTTTTCGGTCAATCAGTCAATGCCACAATGTTGCGAAGGATGAGGGCGCTGTGACCGCTCTCGGAAAGTCTCGATTTGTCTGTTTTTTTGTTCTAAAATAGAAAATTATTTTTTCAGTATGTATTCTAAAATGTACACTAATAATTATGTACACATAGACTACACTCATTGTATAAATTAAAAAAAATACGTTATTCGTTGTAAAAGTTGCATGTCCAGTATATTTCCTATTGCCAAGTTCGTAGTAAAGTAGTATGGTTTAGTTATGTCCAGTATACTGGACGTTGACAACCAGTCTTACCAAAGGTCTTACGTAGTATTAACTGGGTTGTGGAGGTCAGATAGGCAATCGTTCCATGTAAAATACTGGTATTCAGCTGCATCCGGTTAAACTGGAAACCGACCACAAATGCGAGATTCCGATTAACAATTTACAATAACTCCTTCATGTGTTATAAATAAAGTAAAAAAGCAACGGTTTTGTAAAAAGTTTTTATACGTTTTTATGTTAACTACGTCGCGTCGTGAAAAAAGAACACTGACAGCTTAGTCAAATTCGATTTATTTTTGAAATTGCAGCCTTTTCCAAGGACAAAGTGGCTAGTAAAATATCTATTAGGATTCTCCAGTATGACAATTGCACTTATAACACAATCATTATATATATCGTGCGCAAACTATTACCCTCTACTGCTTTCAGCGTTCTTTTTACGTGACGGGACTTGTACTTATGGTTTAAGTGACAACGTTGTTTATCCTTACATCCTACATGTAAGCGTTCCGGTTTCCATTTAGATGGACAAAACTCAAAAAACTAAAAGAACATCTAAAATATTACAAGAAATAAAATTACCATATATGGGAACTGGTTTTCAGTGGCAGGGAATCTGCTTATACGAGTATGTCGGGTTGCCCCTTCAGCATACAAAGAGCTTGCGCTTAACACTGTTTATAAAAAAATAACATATAATGTAATTTGTGCAACAAAGGATGGACAAAGCCGGCCGTATTTATCTATTGATTTATTTTAAATATCCTAGTTTGTACATAAAAAATAGGAAATAGTTTAAAAACTTGAGGCACAAGAACGAGAGCACGGTGTAACCGTAACGTAAATATGTCAACACAACAAGCACAATCAGTATTATTCATTGTTATTTCTGTTCTATAGGGTTCCTTACCTCGAAAGGAAAAAACGGAACCCTAATAGGATCACTTTGTTGTTCGTCCGTCCGTCCATCCGTTTGTCAAGACCCTTCTCGGGAACTCGTGGAGGAATCAAGCTGAAATGTATATCAAATACTCAAGTCTACTATTTCTAAAAGCTGTGAAAAAACCAAACTTCTAAGCCAACGCAATCAGAAGATACAGCCGTTTATGCCGCAAATTTTTGACACTCGCAAGGTAATCAAAACTTACAGGGTACTTCCCGTGAACTCAGAATCTTAAAATTTGGTACAAAGCAACGTCTTATAGCACAGATAAAGGAAAAAAAAATGCGAAAACCATAAATTTGTAGTTACATCATATAATTAAAATTTTATATGATGTAACTAAAAAGATAACGTTATGATTTTTTTGTACGGAACTCTCGGTGCGTGAGTCCAACTCGCACTTGGCCGTTTTTTTTTATACGTTGCCCTACAAACACCCAAATCCGGAACAACTATTTGAAAGCCATAAAAATATTTGTCCCGCGCGGGGATCGAACCTGCAACACACAGCGCAGCAATCATTTGCTCTGCCACTACGCGAACCGTGCTATCGAATTCTTAAAATGATAAAAATTTAGTACATAAAACAAGTGTTTGTAATTTTTTATTCGACGTATTTACGCTACGTTTACAAACACCGTGCACATGATTGTAAATAGCATGACTTAAGAATAAAATAATAATTCTTCAACAAATACTCACCACTAAAAACAGCCACAAATAGCCATAAAAACTGGTCCATTTTTAAATGACAGATAGCCAATACTAAACAACAAAAAATCAAGCTCAATTAAACATGTTACGTTTTACAAACTGTTTACGTTTTTAATAAAGTTCTGTTATTATTCTTGTATTTGTTATAATGTTATACATAATAATATATCTAATCTAATGTAAAAGATAAAACAATGTCTTATCATTAGGATATTTCTTTATCAAGTGGATAAGGCGTTAGAATGTCATGCCACTAAAGATAATGACCATAATGCACTGAAAAAAAGATTTCCAGAATGGCCACTGCAGTTCGTATCCGGGCGGCAGGTGTTCTTTCGGGTTGATGAAATGTGGAGGGATAAGATGTTTGTTTCTGAATAGTTCAAATTTCTCATCACACGGTCTTCTAGGGAGATTGTATGTCTTTAAACGTGAAGGTGGTACATGATTAGATTGATAATAATGAATACTGATTGATAACACTGATTTAATTAAATTATAACTTTATATGTGTCATACACGCACGCCGGTTACGAGTACTACGCACCTGTCCTTTCTGAAGAACGTCACCAATAAGATCAGTGTATGTGCTCGACGATATGGCCCCCAAAATCCACAATTATCTCTGTTTTTTCATTTTAATGTAATACTCGCGATAAATCTAACGACGTATATTTTATTCAAATCCGTTCATCCGTTTAGAAGTTATGAGGGAACAAAACTGGCCAAGTGCAAATCAGACTTGTACATGAATGTATCATCGTAGCAGAGAAACCCCCTTTAAATTGTATTATTTCTTTTTCACGTGGCTCTAGAAAAACATATTTTGCGATAAGTTACAAAAATCAAATCAAAATCAAAAGTCATTTATTCAAACTAGGCTGATCAGCACTTTTCGAACTTCAAAATTTTTATTTAATTTATTTAAAACCTCTTTACTAGACTGCAAATAGTCAACTGTCATTAGAATACCCGTTGGCGACATTTTGTCATTACAACTAAATCAAATGACTTACTTGTTTATACAAAACAATTCTGTAATTTTTATAAAATACTGTAAATATCTTAAAACTAGTTATAATTGTATTTAAATCGCTAACATAATCTAAATCTGAATTCAACCTGCTCTAGACCTACGTGGTGTATTATAGCCCATTACCTCTCATAGAAATGAGGCCTGTGTCCCAGCTGTGGGAACATTATAGGCTGATGATGATGAATCTAGATCTCGTCAAAGTTCGAGTGACTCGGTTAGGGTGTCCTAGTAGTCCGAGTTACGACCAAATACAAGTCGATTTAGTATTTAATTAAAACACGGGTAGAGTGGAGGCCTCTCAACAGTGGGAATAACATGGCATAAACTGATTATAGTTTGTGCCTCGTTCATTATTTAGTCAAGTCGTTAAACTTGATTACAATTCCATTTAGCTGTTCCAGTATCACAGAACTGATCTCAGTTAAATTTTACATTTTCGATTGGGATATAAGTTCTTCTCTAGAGTGTGCAAATTCAGCCAAATAGCAGTTAAGCACCCTTTTAACCTCCTGCCACTGGAGAGCGTATTCCTACAAGTGGTGCTGGAGCAAACGCGGCTAACTCGCAAGAACCAAATGTGCATCTTAGAAAGTACTTACGAGTATGTCACTCGATTGAGCTGCTGCGAGTAAAAATGAGGGTATACTGTAAAAGAATATGAACCGGAACATTTGAAATTATTCTAACAGCTATTTTTTTATTGTGTTTTAAGGATGAACAAAGTAAACAAAAAATATTTATATTCAAACAATTTATTTGTCAAACATGTTAGATTGATTGATATAAAAATATTTGTTATATAGTAATTTTTTGATAACTCGTGAGTCAAGAATGATGTACCTACTGAACACGTGGAGTTTACTCTTTCTGGCAGACTTGACGGTAAGCATTGATATAAAAACTAAAGATACGGTTGTTCGAACATTTGCTCGACGAGTTCGCCATACAGAGAATCGGTGTAGTCTGCTCGTTAACGTAACCTTGTATAAGCGGCGTGGTATTTTCGAGGTATAAAGAACATAAATAAAGCTTTTAATAAAATTTACGACCGCACCCGAAGAGAGCCTATCGTGGACTAGTTCACTTCGGCTCAGGAAAGACCGTTTTGGGACCATGTATGAGGCGTCATTTTAACATGCCGTACGCCCAGTCCTTACGCAGTAATATATAAGTCAATGACGGTAGGTAAGGTCCCTAACCTTACTTTACCTTCCTTTCAAATCATCTACACTTGATTCTTTGAAAAGATTGAACTAAATATAGAACTGATTTTCCGACCCAGTGGTGTTTGCGAGCGTAATGAGATTCGTTGATAATTCGAAAGACGCACCCAACTAGGGGACGAGGTATCGGATAAAGAAATAGGTACCTGAAGTATAGACTTAGAATAGATTCGTTGAAGGTCAGTTTTCTACTGTGGGAGTCATAAAAGTCATAAATCTTATCGCATCGTCACATAACGCCTGCTCTTCATGATGGGCTAAGCAAACGTGTAAATTTCACCGCATTTTCAGGCCCCTATTTGAGAACCTCTGGATAAAACCAGAACGCAGAAATTTTCGTCATCCAGTAAGTTATAAAATCACACTTAAAATAAAAAATGTCAAGTCTGTACATTTAGTTCCGAAGTTAAGCGAAAGCAAAGTTTTACATTTATGACACTCACTCACTCACTCATGATCATCAGAATAGAACTAGTACTTCCCATAAACTCAGATGAAATTTAGTACAGAGTAATGGCCACATAAAGGGAAAAAACTATAAAAACTAGGATAATCGAAGATCTCGAGTACCTGGTGACCCTTATTTGAAAACATGAAAAGAAGAAAAATAAGATTTGTAATAATAAAAAAACTACTCCTGAAAAGAAAAATAATGTGTCAAATAAGAAAATCTAATAAAAATAAATCAATATTATGGTTATTGAATCAACGTTTTCCAAGTGGCAATTTTCCATCGTCAATGGGTTAGCGGTTCTGGCGACAGATTGGTGCAATGGTGTCATGGAGCACCTGGTTTTGTACCCTTGTGTACCCTTCAACGGCCAAGTCACACAACATTACATTACATTACATTACATTAGACAAGTCTAAGGTTCCTTACTGCGATTTGCGAATTTGGACAAAGTCGTGCCAAGGCACGACTTTGTCCAAATTTCATTACTTTTTAGAGATAAACAAGCAGCTCCAGCGAGACTTGGCTAGTTTTTTACAGAATGTTTTTGGTGGGATATATATTTCGTAAAGTCGGTTATTTTATACCGTCATTCACTAAAATGGTATCACCGTCAATCAGTCAATAAGAGCACCACTGCCGCCGCACTTAATCTTGAAACAAGAGGCCAAACTCTCGGGAGACAGTAATCGTATTAGGAGCGGAGATGCATTCCTAATCTATTATTCTTGCTCTTAGAATAAGAACAGGCCCGTCGGGACTGCGGGTTGTTCGCAAGAGATACCGCGGCCTCGACATGAAAGGCTAAGAAGGAACATGGGTGGTTTTTAGTCAGTAGAAGTCTGACACTCCCTTTCGCTCTGCCCAAAAGCGGGAGGAGTTATTTGATGATTTTCCACCCACTAAAAAAAAAAAAAAAAACCGGCCAAGAGCGTGTCGGGCCACGCTCAGTGTAGGGTTCCGTAGATAATAAAATATTATGTAAACGAAGTTAAAAAAAAAATATGGTCAAATGAAACTTGACCTCTGGATTGTATAGGCGCTCATACGATTCAGGGACCAAATTATATTGGTTAACTGCAGTTTCCATCTGTTGTTTCCATCCAAGTTCAAAATAATTTTCCTAGAAAGTCCTTATAAAGTTCTACTTTTCAGATTTTTTTCGTATTTTCTAAACTTATGGTTCAAAAGTTAGAGGGGGGGGGACGCTTTGTTTTTTACTTTTGGAGCGATTATTTCCGAAATTATTGACATTATCAAAAAATGATTTTAGTAAACCCCTATTCATTTTTAAATACCTTTCCAACAATATATCACACATTAGGGTTAAAATTAAAAAAAAAAACACTTCCCACTTTACATATAGGGGGGCTACCCTAATAAAACATTTTTTTCCAATTTTTATTTTAGCACTTTGTCGGCGTGATTGATACACATATTGGTCCCAAATTTCAGCTTTCTAGTGCTAACGGTCACAGAGATTAAGCGAGGACGGACAGACAGACAGACATGGCGAAACTATAAGGGTTCCTAGTTGACTACGGAACCCTAAAAATATGAACAGGAGAAAGTTAATCTTTAATTATTACTTGAATTCTGATATAGAGCGAGGTGTGTTGTGCGACTTTGGGTTCGGGTTGTGGGTTTGAACCCTGGGCTACCCAATTTTAGACTAAATCTAAATATACTTGTGCAAGTCTGCCTTAGGCTTTATGTTTTGAAGCCTCTTTTTTTATACCTTTTGTCTATTTTTTGGTGGTGAAAACAAAAGTGTAATAATTCAATCAGAAATCCATAAACAATAAGCGACAAGTCGCTGAGCTTCAATTACAAGCTGAGCTCGCCGCCATAGAGGCGGACGCCAGCCAGCGCGGCAGCCATGGCATGCGTAGCTGTGCTAGCATTCAAGATTGGGTAAAAAATCTCGCTCATCGGGATTAGGCACTACATTTTTAGTAGTAACATGCTGAAACATTTAGAAGCAAAAAGAATGCCTGGGCAAAGTATGAAATACATTTTATCTCATACTCTAATTTTTTAGGCAATCTACAGAATAACTTGCGTTTACTTTTAAGATACGTTTAGAGACTGATGTCAAATGCTACAACGTTTGGCATCAGTCGCTTAATGCGAAACGCTTTATGAAACAAAGTCGCCGACAATATTGTCAGTGTACTACAATATTTTTGTTTCGTATGGTGTCGGACGTAAAGAATAGCACCATCCCATATCTTCCCGTGGGTGTCGTAAGAGGCGACTAAGGGACTTACCAGATGGGCAGCAACGTTCTCTGTGCCTTCGTAACAACCATACTGCGATCGCCAAACCGTCTGCCAAGCGAGGCGATTATGGCAAATCCGTTATCCTTCTGGGGGAGGCCTATGTCCAGCAGTGGACGTCTTATGGCTGACGTGATGATGTGTGTGGTGACTACAATAATATACAATACAATTATAAAGATATAGGTTAAAATATTTTTAGTAGGTAATCTACTCATATTTCTGCTGATGTATTTTGGTTCTTGACTAAGACTGGAGCATGGAGCTATTCATGATGATCAGAAATTACTTTTTGGTATCATTTTCATTTGTATGAAACACACGAGATACTTAGCAACTTTTCCTTTAAAAGTCTAAAAATCCAGGCAAAAGTCGCACTTTCTTTGAATGAGGATTTAAAAAAGCTCCGGTATTAATCCGGGCCGGGTAAGGCCGGGTATAAATTGCGGTGGCCGGGTAAAATCACATGAAACCCGGATATTTTGTACATACCGGTCTCAACCGGGATTATTTTCAATGTTTGGTTGTGGACTTATAAGGTTTCTTTTTCTTTCGTGTTTTCTTTATATTTTGTGTTTCTTTTTTGGACAAAAGAAGGTGTGGTTTTACTGGGTTTGGAGGAAAAAGGAGGTAGGTTTTCTTTACTGCAATAGGAATGTTTCCTGACTAAAATAAATGTGATTCTAATTAGTCCGTCTGTTAGATTACCGAAAAATATTGGATACATATTTTTTGTTTTATCAAATCAATAAAAATTGACGAAAATAAAACGCATCAAAGATTTCAGTGGGGGTTTGCGACGTCACTCACCGGTAAAAAATGCCATATTATTTTCTTGGAATATGACGTCACACGAGTTTTCAAAGCACTGTATCGTCTTCATTGTTTGTTTACGTGAATAAGAAAAAATACGTTTCCAATATTTTTTGTTTATCTGTCTGACGGACTAATAACGGAGTTTTTTTTTGTTAACTACCTTATTCGTAGACGCAATTTAGGGCATTGATAGTTAAATCTGTATCTTAATGAACTGCTTCGTTAGTCGAGTGGTTTCACGCAACTATTTTATTTTTTTGGGGGTGGGAAATCATCAATTAGCCCCTCTCGCTCTTGGGCAGAGCGAAAGGGAGTGTCAGACTTCTACTGACTAAGAACCACCCATGTTCCTTCTTAGCCCTTTATGTCGAGGCCGCGGTATCTCTTGCAGACAACCCGCAGCCCCGACGGGGAGCATCAGATCCTCGGTTTGATTTCCAGGTATGGTAAAGTTTGGTATTTTCATAAGGAATATCTCAGTTGCAGCCATTAGTCTGGTCTTACCAAAGAGTTTCGTATTACCTAGTATTTACTGGGTTGTGGAGGTCAGATAGGCAGTCGCTCCATGTAAAATACTGGTATTCAGCTGCATCCGGTTAGACTGGAAGCCGACCCCAACATAGTTGGGAAAAGGCTAGGTAGATGATGAACCATTAGTCTGGATATAACTGTACTTGGTCGACAGCGATAAAGTCGATTACTTGAACTTAATCCGAACTGTCTAAAAATACTTTACCTACATTTCTGTTTATGTCTCCCTGGGAATACAGGCGTGATGTTTTGTTATGATTTCTAAATTAGATTGAATCCTCTCTCTTCATTTCTGAATCTTTCACTTTTGACAAAGTAGTCAGCTACATCCAGTGACTGAAAACAGACTCCTGTCGTTATCAATTTATTAAATACTAGCTGATGCCCGCGGCTTCACCCGCGTGGATGTCGGTCAAATTATATACTAAAACCTTCCTCTTGAATCACTCTATCTATTAAAAAAAACCGCTTCAAAATCTGTTGCGTAGTTTTAAAGATTTAAGCATACATAGGGATATAGGGACAGGGAAAGCGACTTTGTTTTATACTATGTAGTGATGATGCTTTACTATAGAACTTCAGTTTCATTAAAACTATTTTCCTTCCCAAAAAGTTCCACACTTTTTGAACACCAGGAGGCCTAAAACGTCCACTTTAGCAAATCATAATATGAATCGCGTCAAAAAGCGTAAAATGGTCACAGATGCAGTTCATAATAATGAATCTATGGCGACAGCGACATCTATCGCAACACATGTGAACTAAATGACATGCCCATCGCGCAATCAAAGTTATCCGCGACATTAGCACGTATTACATAAATGTCGGGCAGTTAGCCCACCAGACACAACACCCGTCTGGTCGGAGGATCCTCCCTTTTTTATGGGACATGAAGAACTTTTTTTTTTGTTTTTTTTGTGGGGTGGGAAATCATCAAATAACCCCTCCCGCTCTTGGGCAGAGCGAAAGGGAGTGTCAGACTTCTACTGACTAAAAACCACCCATGTTCCTTCTTCGCCCTTCATGTCGAGGCCGCGGTATCCCTTGCGGACAACCCGCAGCCTGAGATGAAGAACTTTACACCTTGTTCCTCATACCCTCCATTTTACGCTTTTTAACGGAATTCATATTACGATCTGCTACAGTGGCCATTTTAGACACCCAGCTGCGTAAACGATATGAAAGTTGTGTCGAGTTAAGGTAATTGAGAGTAGCTACTGTTAGAAATTAGTAAGCATTGAACGCATCTTCCACGGAGAGTAGTATTTCACGATGAGCTGTCTAGGTCGTGTACCTACACAGATAGAAGATACACTAGGGTATTACTCATATATAATATAAGATACTATGTGAATTACTGATTTCCCTAAGCTCTATTGTCGAGAGGACAAGATTAAGATACACGTTTGGTAGATATATCTGTTTTCAGACAAAAAAATAGGATAGGCCCTCCATAGTTACATTTAACCGAAGGTTGAAATTGAGTTTGTATAATATATATAAAGAACTTTCAACGACAATGTATTTGAATACGACTTGGTTTTTTCGAGATATTATGATTTTTTTTTCCTGAAAAAAATTGGCTTTTGTTGTAAGATTGTTTTTCATTAACATACTATGATAAACAATTTTAGCTTTGCTGTTGCATATAAATTTGCCTTTGAATGAGCTTTCAAAATAAAATTGTCATTACATTTTTTGATGCATTTTTGATGTTCCCTTTGAGAGCGAATCCTCTTCGCTCACGGCTTTTACCACAACCTACGCCAAGAATTGAATAAGAAATAAATTTCTTGTTTTTATTTTGTTGGTACATGTACCAACAAAAAAAACAATTTTCATCATGAAATAATGTCTGTTATACCCCTGTAACTATACTTTAATGATAAGGATAACCACGTACTAACGATTGGGTATTCCCAAAAGGTTTTTAATCAAAGCTCTGAGCGGCCTGCCAATAAAATATGGGCCCATTTAAATTTTACGTGCCCTATAAAAGGAATTATACGACCAATCTGTTAGTAAAACGGCGGGATTTTAGAATAGACGATTAAGGTGTAGTTAAAGGTATTTTTAATTGTCTGTCTAAAGTTAAAAAGACCTTAGTTAAAAGTGGTGTTTAATTAAGTGGTGCCTCTTGATTTTGATGATTTTTAAAGTAACAAACACATTGCTCTTTTGAATATTTGTCACAGAGGAATTTTTGAATTTTAAAGGGTTATCTTCTGGCGAAATGTGGGTGTACTATTAGGTACACCTCTGCCTAACCTCTTTTCTGTTATGTTATGTTGTGTGTTATCTTAACTGAAAAGAGTCAATTGCCATCTTAAAGAGAACCTAACTTTGGTTTTATTCTGTTTGTAATTTGAATCTCGCTATACATAAGCGTATATTTTTTGCGACGTATAAAATAAAACATTAAAAAAATAATAAACCTGTATTGTCCCTACTATGTTTTATTCACGATGTTTTACCTCATCGTTTTGAGAGTAGTGGTGATGAGATAAATTACACAAAGTAATGTGGCTGCCTGGGATAGAACCCACGAGTTACTGCTCGTAAATCGAGGACACCACCACTAGGGTTCCGCTTTTGCTGCCTTGGATCAAATAGGCTAGCAGTGTGTACCTAAAAGTTTTAATTATTATTTAATTTATTTAAATACTAAGGCTTTCGTCCGATAGCATCACAAAATAGCTCATGTTTAATCGATTTAGGCATGCATTTGCAAATCTTATCTACAAAGGTTCATGCTTCTACCATATTATGGCAATGCTGATTCTTTGGCCAAAAAAAAAAGCCTGCCCTTTGGGAAAGTTACAAGTCGACCAACCGCCTGGCGATATCCCGGAAAATTAGGTGGGCATTCCCACCCCTTGACAATATGATTTCAACCCCAAATGGCTCAAACACATGACTATCAGTTAAGTTATTTTATTGCCCCATTTGATGATTTCAGCACATGCAGCAGTCGCCTCAGCACTGCATTCCGTACTAGAAAGAAATGATGTCAACGCAAGTTCCACCCCAAATCAAACAGTGAAGCAGCTAGGTATTACTACTTTTTTTTATGAAACTCCTACTCTTGACCCCAATCTTGTCCTATGGCCAAGGTGTTCTCGTAGCGGCGATTGGTGGCAGCGACCTCTCGCGCCCGGCCCTGGTGCAACCCATGGCCTAGGGCGAGAGGGAATGGGATGCCGTCGCCTCCTTCTACGAAGTAGTGATGCTAGCGAAGCCGGTGGCGGAACGTGGGAGGGAGAGAACCTCTCGTCCCAGCCGCCACGGGAGACGCTCCGGGCGTTGGAGGCCACGTGAAGGCTGCCGGCCATCGTAGGCGCCGGCCTGTGGTCGGTGAGTAGAGGGCTAGCTCGCCGTCCGTCCGTCTTACGACGACGACAGGCCGTGTCGACGACGCGTTCGCGTTACACGCGCGCCTGATAGGGATGTCAGCAACATGGAAGGGCCGACGCCCGTCGGGGCTGCGGGCTGTTCGAAAGAGATACCGCGGCCTCGGCACAAAGGGCTAAGAAGGAACATGGATGGTTTTTAGTCAGTAGAAGCCTGACACTCCCTACCGCTCTGCCCAGAGCGGGAGGAGTCATTTGATGATTTCCCAAACCGCGAAAAAAAAAGGACAAGGTCGACAATGGAACAAGCTAAACCCAGATTTATAATTATAAGCTCGGAAAAACGACGCAGACAGGAAGTTCCACTCTTACTACAACTGTATTTAATATCTTTAGGCCTAAAATACTTGATATTTTACTCCTAAACTTCTTAAGACAGAACAAAACTTAACCTGACTTCTTATCTCGGCCTGTAATAAATACAACGATTTTAACTAAGCTCTTTTCTCGTTTAAGTTAAGAACTAACTTTTTAACTGTTTATTATATATTAACATATAAATCTACATAGGTCTGTTAAGCTAATTAATTTCACTTATTCTTCTTAGCATGTCAATGATATTAAAATTGAGTATTAGGTAAGCCTACAATTTGGTGACGAGTTTCGCACTTTCAGTAGCGTCCATCAGCTCCTGAGAGGTGCAAGCAGCAGGCCAGGTAGAACATCATAACAAGTGTCCCATCACTTGGGGGGCAACACCACACGACAATCCAATATGGTTAGTTATGTAGGTACATGTAACATTTAATAAATCTTCCTCTTTTTGTTTTGGTTTCTGGGAAATCATCAAATGACTCAGAGCGGTAGGGACTTATACTGACTAAAAACCACCCATGTTCCTTCTTAGCCCTTTGTGTTGTGGCCGCGGTATCTCATTCGAACCACCCGCAGCCCGACGGGATAATCACGACGACGCTGATGAACTCACGACTTTGGGTTTCCTGCGTCGTGAGTTCCAGGCTCCTTCCTTGCCTACATTTAGTCTTTTCAAAAATAAAAATTTTCAACCCGAAGCCCCGGCGGGGCCTACTTCCCTCTGTAAGACATTTTACACACAAGTGACGTTTTAGCTATAACATAAAAGCTGATGCCTTTCTTTTTTTTGTAGGTCCATCCATCATCATCGTCATCGGTAGAAATCTGGCTGTCGCAATTAATGTTGTGGGCTTACAGGGTGCATGTTTGATACCTCTAAAATTATTCCAACTCATGTACAAACATGTAGGCAATAAACTGATTTGATTTGTCATCTCTCAAGGAATAACTTTCAATAATTTTCTGTTTCATTCGAAGTTTAAATTCTTCACTAAAGTAAGTCTTATTTAAGTATGTTGCATCATTCTGTTTGTGTCTTAGTATAGCCCAAAACCTCTCATAATTAATATCGTCAGATTATGGAGTAGGACTTTTACTGCAACAATTATGGTTCTTACTACGGGTCAGAGGGTTTGTTGAAATAAAACACAAAATATAATCAGCAGTAATATTTTAAATTGCTTTGAATCACAATTTTGTAGTGTTTATAGATTATAATAATTACAAAGGAAGATTATTTTTTGTTCAAAGTACACTTATCCAACAGATCGTCGACATGCACTCGTGTCCATCATCTCAGAATATTTTACAAAAAGATAAAAATATTCTCATTTCAGTACTAAAATAAAATCACAAAAATTTTAACTAATTTTTTTACGAAATCAAAATAGGTCACCTTATTCTGATAACATTTTGAATTCATTTTAAAATGATAACCCTTTTTTCCAAAAATCATTTTTTGAAAATGTTAACTTAGACTAAAATACACAACATGAATTTCTTAAAATTACAAAATGAAAAATAAAACTTGGAAATCGTTACCATTCATAAAATCATTATGTCATATTATACATTCATAAGAAATAAGTACATGATTAATTACGATTATAAATACTTAGGAACAATATTGTTTATTTACAGTTCACACAAAATACCTACAAAATTAAATAGTCACAAAAAAATCACTGGTGACTAAAAATAATGTATACGACATTTTTCAGAAATTATTTACAACTCATTTTCAAGTACATTACCTATTAAGAATAGATGTCAAAAATACCGTTCACATAACTAATAAATCCAATTATAATTCATAAAATATTTTTTTACGAATGATGAATTATAAATTATAATTCATATATTTTTTACGAAAGATGAACTATAAAAAGAGATTCTAAGCTGTTCGTCTGGACAGTCCTCATTCATTCGTCCCTCCATATTTTGGTGTCTTAGAAACCTTGAAACTGGCAGTACGTAACAATTTCTTACATTCGCTAAATATTTAAATTAAAAAAAATCTTACATACAACTCTTAAGATTGCATATAAATTAATAATTATATTAATTAAAAAATTAAATAACGTCATAAAAATCGCTATCAAACGCTCGTTTTCTATATAAATTTGTTTATAAAGCAATAATACTAGTAGCTAGCTATAAAAATATAGGATTGTAATGATTTTTGAAAAATAAAACTGTAATTTTCCTTTTTAAAATAAAATGACTAGGATTCAGGTAACTAAACATTATGGCATTATTTTTGACTATTGTATGACTAAGTCACGCACTATTTCATTTATGTGATAATTGTTTTAAAAGAGGCTTTTGCGTATTTTTTAGTTATGTTTGGCTAAAATATAAAAAAAATACTAAATTTTACTGAAATGCACTTCAAAATATTATTACAATCCTACTAAAAGGATTCAGCTGCTAAAAATATTATTATCAAAAGAATTTCTAGTGATCTAGCATTTCATATAAGAAAATACAAATAATATCATACGCGAGTGTCGGAAACGTCAAAGTTATAATTAAGTAAGTATCTAAGTGATATGCAATATACTTTAGGCAGGCTCATTTGGATAAAAAAAAAAATATTTATACACAGAGGTGACCAAAATTAGTTTTAGCCATTTCTTATGAACAATTTGCGAATTGTTTAAACATACATACTTTCTTTATATTAAAACAACTTAAAATTTTCTAAAACTAAGATAATGCGCTACTATAAAGTATACGCAAGCTACCGCAAATAATTTACTACCAGAACCGCATAAAAAAACAGACGTACGTAACTTAAAACTACATGAAAATCATAGACGCTAACAAACAATACCTTTTTCCAATCTTTTTATCACATTTTCGTCGAAAGAAACGTGCCTATGGCATAATAAATTCATAAAGCTCAACTAGTTACGGCCCACCCTAAAAGATAAAAAGAAATCCATTCATGGTCTCACTAATATCTCATTCCAGTACCAGTTAGTAACAATTTCTATCTTTTAGTCTTAGGAATACTTACTAAATATGAAGTTAAAATGTGTGAACAAGCTTCTTATAATATAATAATAAAAAGTATTAGTTAAACTTTTAGTTTTAAATTCTATGTATAGATTTCAAGTTTTTTTTATTATTTCATAGAATAGTATTTTATCTAACTATACCTACTTCTAGTGCACTATCTTTTAGCTGTGGTCAATTACTAAGCCTCGCCGTAAGTGTGTCGCTTTTATTATCCTCAAAATTTTATTGCTTTCGTTTTTTGTGAACATAAAAGAAAAACATGTACCTATGTTTAACGAGCTTGTTTCACAATCTTTTTTTACAAAAATGAATTATTTTTTTTACTATTTTATGTAATTGACATTTCTTTTATAAAAAATACAACAGAATAAGTTAATACTTTTTTTGGTAAGTTTTTGGCATTTTTTTAAATGATTCACACTTTTTACTAAAAAAAGATAGGACATTAAAAAAGACACAGTACCGTGGCACTAAGAAGCGTCTATATTTCAACTGTAATGTGACGATCGCGTGGATACTAAAATACTCTTTTTTTACAAATCGGAGTTTATTCCACCACAAAAATATTATTGCTTTCAGAGGTTCTGCGTTACTGAGAAAAATATTTTTTTAAATTTATTTTCTTCATATTTCCACCCGTTTCGCATTTTAATTATCAGCGCTCCAGAAGCAATCGTGCACGCTATCTAAAAATATAGGTATACGCATGACCACTAGCTAAACGAACTATTTGTTCGAAAATTAAGACAGAAATGATAGAATAACTTTTATGGAAAATTAATACATCAAAACTTTTGGCGCAATACATCTCGAAATACTGGTATCGTACCCGCCATTACTACATATACATATATAAATATAACTTCTTAAAATTAGCGATCCAAAAATATGAAATATACGTGTTGTATTAGTGCGCCCCCGGCCGCTTCTCGCGGTGCCGCGCCTCAAGGGTTTTCCACTCGCGATATCTGCGACTTGTGCCGTTCGCTACCGGAGGGTGCAAAAGCCGCCACAACTGGACGGTTTTTCTCAATCCTCGTCGCGTGTTTATTTTTCCTCTAATCGAAAAAACGCTGGCTCATTCCCAACAAAACACCGTTCGACATCAAACGGCGAAAAATTGAAATTTCCGCTGCGAATCAACCAATGTCTTTTACCTACTCTTCTCAACTCTGGGCCTCTCAAAATCTAAACAAACAGGAATATATCGGAATATACGAACAGTTGAAGTAATATAATTGAAGAAAGATGAAGAATTTTTAAGAAAAACTAAGTCGGAAATCTAATTAGGTATCATAAAACTGAATGTAATAAAGAAAGTGAAACGAGGTAGTAGAAGTAAGTTTGATAACTCAAAGTACCAGGGCCCTGCTCAAGCAAAGCGTCCTTATTCGTTCGAAACTTTTGCTTTATAAAAATACGAATCGAAAATATCTCGACTGTAGCACGTCTTCTTATGGTTAAGCTATGATTATTCTATTATTTCTTATACTATAAAACTTTACTATGTTTACTACGTTAAAATATCAGAGAATTCAGAAAAAGGGAATATTTAGGTTTTTATTTTCTATATTTAAGTGGTGCACAACCTTATTTCTTCATGAACGCTAGGTAAATATGGCGTTAGCATAACGAGGATCTAAAACAAAAGTCACTATACAAAGAACTAATAGTAGATGTAAGTAGTCGATGCAAATTCATATTAGGGGTCTGCACTTATAGGAATAGGAACTAGGGGAGGAGGAATACGAATTTAACGTTAAAGGGGCGAAAGAAGAAGTCGAAGAAGGAATAAAAAAGAAAGTATGGGTAACACGGTCGAAGGTCTTTCATAAGATTAGATCTAATCTAAAGGGAGTCTCAAAGATCGTAGAACATGTTCGATGATATCGAAGGCTTCATCTTCACTGCATAGACTAAAAGAATTAAAACTATTTAGGCTGGAATGAAACCTATTGTAAACTTTCGACCGAAACTAACCGCGTAATTACTTTTATTTTTCTTAAATACGATAAAATCTCAAAATACTCACAGCTCGTCGGGTTTATTGTATTATACGCTAAGTGCATCTACTTTATAAGAACAGTGGCTTTTTAATAATTTGAATTTGTACTTAACCTACATATTTTAAACTCCATTGCTGAAATCATTCATAGAAATAGAATTCAAGTTTTGACTCGATCTAAAGTTCGAAGCAAAGAAACCAACTCAATTTTTCACATTAAAATTCATTTTATCAAATCGTTTGCAATTGACGTGAATCGCAAAAGCCAAACGTTCCGCATCCATTAAATAGATATTTTATGAATTTTCAATATTTTTGCGTCAAGTCTTACGAATTTTTTCAGCCAATACGTTTGATGATCTAGGTTTAATTACTTTACATCCAATTTAGAGTTTTCAAAAATATGATTCCAATAAATGTTCTAAACAAATATCTCAAAAATACATTATGAAAATATAATACAAATACGATAAAATTTATACTAAATATAACCCTGTCTATGACCTGAAGAGTTTAAAATAAAGAATAAATCGAAATATAAACTCTGAACAAGTCATTTAAGGAGAACATAATTACGTCCTAGAGTCACACGTGTTGCTACAATCCGTTTACATTACGCGCAGATGGAACTGCGGAAATTTATATTAGAAGAAGGAATACAACGATTTCGTATCACCGTTCAATCAATTGAATCGGTATCGAATCAAAACGTGGTGTTTTAAGTCCAGAAAACAAAAACGAAATGTGGTAGTCAAAACTTTTCGTATCGTCTACAATGAAATACGATATACAAAAGAATAGTTAAAACATTCCAAATAGACAAAGCCTGTGTCAGTTCACAACTCCGATAAGAAACCTGTTTTTGTAAAAGTAGCTTAAGTTATGTCAGACAGTATTTATATAACGTGAAAGACAGTTGATGTTAACGCGGAATTTGAAACACTAAAAACATCTGAACATAGAAATTCAACAAAAGAATTTCAAAATGTAAATTAATGATAACGGAACACCTCCCATAGAAGGTGAAATGTAAATTAACGTAGTTTAAGAAATGGATAGTGTCCGTTGAATAACTGCCGTTGTCAGATTTTAAACAGAAGCTCTAGTAGAAGATCTTCGTCCACGTTCATTGGCGATTCAGGAGCAAGGTAATCAACGATCCTAGAAAATTGAAAGCCAGATTAGAATATGTTAGGTTGTACTCAAGAATAAAGATGCTTTGTAAGTTAATCAATATGTTTTCGTAAGCAGTCGATGATGAAGTGTGCAAAACTGTAAACTCCTAACGAGCTTGAAAATCAAAATAAATCGTAAAGTTTAATAACTCTCGAAAGTTTTACCGTAGTATTTATTCATAGTAATTATTATTCAAGATCTATGTATATCATCAAAAACATCATGATTTTGAAGTATTCAAATTATTCTGTTTAATAAATGTACAGACCTAAAATGACAATAATAAACAGAAGTTCTATGTCCCTATTCAGAATTTGGTGATGATGATGATGCTCACCTATTGGGCGTGGGTGGTGTACTGGTGATGCGCGGCCACGAGTTTTGGCGGGCATCCGGGGACCGCCGGACCCCCCTCACGCTTTCGGCTCGTGCGTTCTGCAACCTGCCACAAAAGGGGAAGACATTTATTAAAACGCTGTAAACCTACTCCATACAACAAAAAGAGAAAGTACTAGAAATATATAATTTTATTCACAGATATTCCACTCAAAAGCATACAGGTCTTCACAAGACGAAATAAATGTCATGTTTCACTACGAAAACTTACGTTGGTAGTAAATTCCTCCCATGTGCTGTGCAGCGTGAAAATAGTTTTGGGAATATTAAAATAAACTTTGATTGCAGACAAGAAAATATATAAAATTATTGTATTGAAGAAAAAATTAGTTACCATGCTGAAAAGCAACTTGAAGTTGCAAATCCCGTCAATCATAACGAACTAAAGTAACAAGACGATCACTAAATATTATCTCAAGATACCAGACAAAAAACACAACAGCATTAAACAGTCTACCAGATTCGAAGAATACGTTTCCACCTACACAGGCTAAGCTTTAAATATCCACGAAACTCGAATAAACAAGCTTGAACAAAAACCCTCCTTTAATTTAATAAAACAACAAGTCTGAAAGTTTAACAAAATCATGCTCTAAAGATTCTCTTATCGAAGGGAAGGAACAAACTTGGGCACAGTTGATTTATCTATCCGCCACAGATACAGAAGTTTCGAGAAAAGCTAAAATGTTTCATTCATAAAGTACGAACTGATTCGGGCTTAGATTACTCGCCTTGGATCGAGAACGAGCCAGTAGGCGAAATTAATTTAGCTTTGACTGCGATGGAAGCAACGAATAAAGGTCTTAATTGTTGGAAATATTTGATGAATTTTCGCTTTGTCTTCTACAAAGAGAATTAAATGTTTTTCATCAAGACGAATGATTCCGTTTTTACTGTTGCCCACTGCAAAATTTTACGCCCCTCAAATGTTTGATTTTGATGCCACTCTTTCTGACTTGTGATATGAAATTATCATGCGGAGGAATGTTGAAAATGTCGTGAGGAAAGTTTTCAATATGAATGTGGATGATTACAAGGGTACAGGAAGACCAAAACATTTTGAGAACTATGGAAGAAAAAGACATATTTCGTCGACCCCAAATAAATTAGGGTAAGGACAGAAGTGTGATGTTGATGATGATTATGAAATTATGATCTTGACTTCTGCTGAATAAGATCAGTAATTTACTGTGTTCGGCACACACTTGTAAACAATATCGTTCCCTGTGTTACTGGCTAGGCTTTGCTAAGATTAGTCGCCATAACCGAAAACTTATAAGGACTTAATTTATTTTAAGCTTCTCCATAGCATTTCTTCTTTACCTTGAATAATAACTTCATCAATGTACATAAATATAACTCAACCTCACCCAACTCAATGTAATCTTTAACTTTCTTATTAAAACCTTGAGGAAGTTTGAAGATTCGAAGTTGTTCTTTGGAAACGATCTCTGCTGTTCGTTAAACCAGATATATTATTATTTGGATATCGAAAATTTGAAAGTAGAATTAGAAAGTATGATGTGTTTGATACATTTTCGTTTTAAACGTTGATTTTTGAAAAAAGTTAATTATTTTTTAATGGTTTTACTACGAATCTAAGGTTTTGAGTGTCAAGATTGAAAACAATCGGTTTTATAAGGAAGAGAAGTCATTTTTTCTCCGTGACGTAAAAAATAAAAGTTGTATACAAATAGTTGAGACCACATTGTGTTTCTTTAACATTGATACGTACTACTTAATTAAAAAAAGACAGCTATACTCGTGCAATACATTTTACTTAAAACAACGTAAAAACGCTTTATTGCTCAAATCGTTAGTCAATAGACGCAACAAAATCACCCTGTAACCTTAAACTAAAACATTTAATACCAGATTTGAAGAATCGAATTAATTATGGACCGACTAAATCCCTTAAAGACAAACGCAAAGTTAGTTAGTTTGATTGAAGGACTGAATAACAAAAAGGAACCATTACGTTCTAATATATGAAAGAAAGGGGACTTACAAAAGGTTGGTGTGAGTGGAAAGGCCGGGAAGGGTATACATTGGCTTATAGTCTAAGAACCCGCCTTAGGGCGACTTTCACATATTCAGAATTGGTTGCCTGACGCAATTAAGTCTATGTGTCTGTGAGTCCTGACCGATTTTACTTATAAACAAACTACCATCAACCGTGTTTGTAATAAAACCGATGTTTTATTAATATTTATTTCAATAAGAAACGAATTTATAAGTGTACACTCATAATATCGATGTTAACTCTATATTAGGGACTAAAAAGTAGACAACACAACAGTTTTTGTTCCTCGTGCTTTGAACTTTCAACCAATATTGATTTGGAGGGAAAGTTTTTTTTATCCAAGTTACGTTTGACTTAATTTCATCAGACAAGCCACTCGCAATAAGTTCAATCACATATTCAGATTTTTAAAATGTATTTTAATTCGGTAGGCAGGGTACGGTTGATCTAAAAATATTATGGGGGCGTTCTTCAGAAAGGTCAATCGCGAAGTACTTGCAACTGGCGTACATGTGTGTCCAGAAAAGGGAGTACGTATGTGCGCAGGTGGCGTTCGGCAGTTTCTACCTAACCCCATGCGTGCGGTTATGGGATGTTCAAATAATAGAATAAAAGATACCCCTAAAGTTCTAGATTAGGAAAACATTACCTTTTCTGTATCTGAGTTTCCCTATTTTATCTGATTAAGGACGCAAGAAAACGAGGTTATTTGATACAATAAATTATCGTTGTTTACAAAGAATATTAATGTAAGGGTAGAAACAAACATACGAATATCATCACGCCTATAACCCCAAAGAAAGGTTATACAGATACTTCTTTTGTAGAACAACATAATTATTACAGTTTATTCATTGATATAAAAACTAAAGATACGGTCGTCCGAACATTTGCTCGACGCGTTCGCCATACAGAGAATTGGCGTAGTCTGCTCGTTAACGTAACCTTGTATAAGCGGCGTGGCATTTTCGAGGTTTATAGAACATAAATAAAGCTTTTAATAAAATTGACGACCGCACCCGAAGAGAGCCGATCGTGGACTAGTTCACTTCGGCTTAGGAAAGACCTTATTGGGACCACGTTTGTGGCGTCATTTTAACATGCCGTCCGCCCAGTCCTTACGCAGTAATATATAAGTCAATGAGTTTATTATTATTTTTAACACCTATCACCACCCATGTAATAAGGTCGAGCCTATTGTGATTAGCTGGGGCGCCACTGAAAAATATCGTCAATGAATATTCGGCGTTGAAAGAAAACGAGGTGGTTGGATTTGTACGTCAGAGAGTCTTGAATACCCCAACATAATTTAAACTTTGTTTACAAAGTTTAAAGAACAAAACTTATGGAAACCAGATCAAAAAAAAAACCACGTGTTTCGCTGAATTATAAGTACTGATTGAGACGCGTTCCTTACTTATAACAATTCATAATTTGTATATTCCTTACGAGGAAGGAAGGGAGGCCTTTGCCCTGCAGTGGGACAGTATAGGCTCATCATAAATAATAATAATATTCCTTATCATTTAGAGGGCATTCGCCCTTCCGTTGCGGCATAATGGCGGCGGTATATTAGTTCCGGGCAAACAATTCAGGACTTCCACTGGATATAGGAGGAGTATATTTTTGTGAATAATATTTTTTTATACGGTACACAATGTGAAGTGGCTTGACGCTTCTTTTTATTGAGTTTATGAAAAGATCTGACATTGAAGCTTGGAGTAGAATTATTTTGTTTGTGTTTTGTTCTTTTCTTTGGGTTGTATTTTTATTAATTGGACGAAAGAGTTGGGGTTTAATCTTGTATTTTATATAGAACGTAAGTCATCAAAAATGTCAAATTTTTGCAGAGCTGTTTGTTTGTGTTGTTTTGTGTGTGTTGTTGAGCATTCATTTAATAATAAGTGCCAGAGTGTCCACGTGGTTCCCGCCTTAACAGAGCTACTGTCGATGTCATTACCATCGTAAGGGAATTCCAAGAGAAAAGCTTGAAATATGAAAGTGCTTTATCGATCTAGTCGATGGCACCCACTTTCTTTGCTATTTACTTCGTGTCACTAGGTTCAGAGTGAAATCGAATTAAAAATACAAGATCATTGAACGTTAACGCTAAATAAGTACTTCCTTGCCTTGTTAAATTAATTGCTTACAAACTAAATACATTTTATTATTAATACATTCTGGTCCTAAAAAATACATGCCTGTCCTGGTTTCGTCTCTACAAACCTTGGGATTTTACGCAAATAATAATTAAAACATCTTTAGATTTAAAAAAAAATACTTGAATCAATTCCCCCTACGTCGTCGTTATGTTGTGAACTGTGATCGGTATGTCATTGATCAATATTATAATACATTTGGAATGGAGACCTCTAATTTGAGTGTTAGTAAAAAATAAGGACCTGTTTCACCGAGAATATTTTTTTTTTTTTTGAAGTGAAACTTCTTTATCGGCGTTGGAAAAAAATTTACCGTCACATTTTTCCGTTACGCGCCATCTTTTTCTTGCCCCTACCACGGTTGGTTCAGACGAAGAGTACTTTCACTTTCTCCAACGGAGTAGGGATAGCATGTCGCTTAAATTTAAACGGCTGAGCACGAGAGCAGGAGGTGTAGGAATATATCATAATTCTAATGATGTTGTTAACGTTGTGACTTCATCGATAGATTTTTCTGTTTTTTCTCCTGACTTTCATGGGTCACTAGCATCAGCAGTTGGTGATTTATGTATGGCTCAATGCCAAATGGAAAATGGGATAAAAATTTTGATTGTTGCACTGTATATATCTCCTAATCAGAAGTTGGACGATATTATTAATTTTCTTCACCATTCATTGTTGCCGTACACAAGTGGAGGTGCCTCTTTACTCGGTAACAATAATGATAAAATACCGATGATTTTAAGTGGAGATTTTAATGTCAATTTTGCATCGGAAAAATCTTTGAAGCTAGTTGAATTTCTGAAAGATAAATTGAATTTATCCATGAAAAACAGTCCTCAAACGTCAACAACAAGATCTGGCACTACAATTGATGGAGTTTTTACTCGGTCACTAAATTTCGTGGAATGTAAATCATATATTTCATATTTCAGTTACCATAAGCCATTAATTATAAAAATATATAATAACGATGACAATGATAGTAATAATTCCATTACAATTAATGAAATGCTGTAATAATCTTAGTAGCAAAAAGTTAAAGTGAAATAATTGTATTATTTGTATTCATGTCTATGATAATAAAATCCTTTTGTTTAAACTTTATATATTTTAAGTTTATTTAACCAATTTCTGGAAAGTTGCATGTAGACCATTTTGCGAAAAATAAGGCCATAAAGAAGTTTCACTTCTTACGTGTGTACACTAGTACACGCACACATTTTTTTTTACCCAAAACCTAATTTAAAAACTACATACAATGCAGTTCATTACTCTTATTTTTCGGTTGGAACGGAACTGATTTAGGACATAACACGGAGGTAACGTCAAGTAGAGAGAACGACCATCGAAAAAAATATCCTTAATCCGACAAGCAAGACACAGAATTTGCAAGACGTAGAGTAATATAGTTGCTTCGGTGAAGGAAACCGTCGTGAGGAAACCAAATCAGTATGCCTGTGAGATGTTTCTCGACGGCATGTAAAGCCAAGTCAGAGGCACATGAGTGGCATAAAAACTTTGACACCAGGTTAAGCATTAACAACATGAAACCGAAAGGAGACTGAATAACATAATATGTTACAATAGGTACTCAATAGTTACCAGTGAAAAACTGTAATCTCTCACTCATTAACGGGTCCCAAGATAAGAATGACTTAGCGCTCATATTGCTCGTGTACACGAAGCGCGACGCAACTATAATCACAAACTAGTTTTTGGTTTGCACAAACAGAAGTTTCTTGTTTAACAATATTTAAGTACCTGAAATTCACACGTTAGCTATTGTTTCAATAAAATCTACTACCACTTACTTGATTTTGGACTGCCTCATGAACTGTTGGATCTTCCTCGCCGCTTGATTCTGACGCCTTTGTGAGTATGTCCTCCTAATCAAACAAATCATGTTTTAGATCATAACGTGTATCTTTATTAACGCCCGTGTCAGTGACAATTCAACGATTTCACCTTTCAGCTACAGAGATCGTATCCTTTCATTATTTCTAGTAATTATTTTTGGGTACACATCACCCTTTTTTTTGGCGGGTGGAAAATCATAAAATAACCCCTCCCGCTCTTGGGCAGAGCGAAAGAGAGTGTCAGACTTCTACTGACTAAAAACCACCCATGTTCCTTTTTAGCCCTTCATGTCGAGGTCGCTGTATCTCTTGCGAACAACCCGCAGCCCTGACGGGGTACATGATATTTTTGCAATGAGTTTTAACTTAATTCTAATTTCATTGCAGATCAATCATTAAAGCCTTTAACTCCTCTCACGTCTTTAAATCTTTAGATATTATGTTTTATCTATCATTCTAAGGTTATATGAATATTTGCTGTACTTACTTAATAGGTGTGGTAGCGATTCTGCGCGCGCGCATGGCACGGTAACCGCGCTGTATCACCGTCGCAGCCGCATGCATTTGTTTCAAGTATGCAAACTGTACACACAAAATTGAAGTTAATATAAACATTATTATAAGCTGCAGATGCATTGTGAACATCTTCATGAGATTTTTCATTTTATTTTTATTTAATAATACAGTCTTATCACAATTTCATGTTACTTTCGTACCTTTAAACCATAGATGGTTTGTATTGGTACTCACATTCGCTTTAAAACCACTCCTTAATCACAAAAAAATACAAGTAAAAATGTAGGTAGATAAAAAACAACTATTTGCTATAACATTATGTTGATTTTTGTTTCAGAGTAGTATTTAGAATATTGTGATTTTAAGTATATTAAAAAAGACAAGGGAAATCCCTCGTAGACACTCTAGCACGACACGGTTGTCAACATCAAATTGAGAATAATGGTCAGACACTAATGCTTTCTTCTTTTCGAATCGATGACTCAGATTTCGGCCAACTAGGTCGTAGCAACCTGGCCAGCTCTGTCGTTTGCTTTATTCAAGTCTTGGAGCGTGCAGTTAGTTGTGCGCTAAGGGCAGGAGAAGAGGTTTGGCATATCCTGTGTTAGGGTTTTACGGTTGATGAGTCAATTATACCCCATCTGACAAAATTGGATCGGCAGCGGCCAACTTGAGAACTGCAGTTCGTGACGTGCGATGAAGTGTAGGGGGAACGGGGGGGGGTTGCTTGTTCCTCGACACTAATCCCTTGGTTGCATGTGCCGAGTACGTACAGTGGCGCGTTAGTGCCAAGCTTGAAAAATCAAGGCTTAATTTTTGGATTACACAAGTTATTAGCGCACTGATTTGTATTCGGTCGAAAGCAACTTTTGCGATCGTGTAATCTATTTGGTTCAGCCTTACGCACCTGCTTGTACCTCCTATAGCAGTTCTGTATGGTAATGGCAGCAGCTGCAGCTCTCCGCTGCAACTGCCTGCCGCGGTACTGGCGGTATGCCTTCTGGATCGTGATGGCTGCGGAGTATAGCTCCCGTTGTTCGCGATCTGTGGAATATATGAGGGTTAGAAACACTCCCTGAGTTCACAGTACTACGTCATTGTCCACTGTTGATGAATTAAACTTGGTAGCATCGAAAGAGAATAACTTTTTCTTTAACTTAAATCCAACAAGATTAGCCCTAGACACTTTACCTTAGTCGATTCGACGAGTATGCAACAAAAGACTCGCTGACTTTTCGATGACGCCGAAAAGAGTCAGCGAATGTTTTATGGCATGCTCGTCGAATCGACTAGAATTATTAAAAGTCAATGGTTAAACAATAGTCATTGATCAGCATTTTATAAAACTAATTCTGACTACGGAGACAGTAGATATTACCTACATTTGAGATTTACAAAATCGTTTTACATTGCTTAAAAAAATATCAGAACCTCTGAAGAATTCTTGCTCATTTATTTCTACCTTTTTTTTTCGCTTTTCATTTCAAACTAAACCAACTCACCATTCAATGTAAGATTAGAGAAGTGCGTGGTAGCGTTCAAGAACTCCTGCAGCGTGGCCGACGGCGTCGTGCTGTGTGGTGGCGCGGAGCGGGGCGAGGGGGGCGGTGGGGACAACGCGGCTGAGCCGGGTGACAAAGAGCCTGATGAGCACGGTGTGGACCCGCCGCAGTACCTGAGGGACCAGATACGAGGATCATACCTTCATTCAAAGCGTTCATGAACTTTTGTCAGCAGCTGGATGAGTAAAGCCGAGAATTGAGGTAAATGACGTATGGAAGACGCTTATGTCTTAGAGACTGTTATGAGCTGATGATGAGGAACCTTTGAAAATAATGAATAAGTCAAGACAATTAACAACCATCGTAAGTATAACGTTAATAGTTTAACTCGAGCATTTAAATCGAGTTGGGTTTTAAAAATTGTGGAAGTGTTAGTCATACTCTTATCCCATTAATTGTAGTCGAAAAAACCCAAAATAAATACATGAATAAAACTGAAAATGTTTGAATAGATTGTAAAAGTATGAAGCCAAGTGGTATTTTGAAAATTAACATTATTAAGCAAACTACAAAGAGTAACTTTGTGCTGGAATAAAATATGGTAAACCCAAACCTATAGTAGTTGTAGCCGAACTCGAAGCTAATGTTGCTGCAGACGTCATCCAGAAGGAGAAAGAAGAAAAGACCGAAGAAATAGAAGGATTGTAGGATAGATACAAGGTAAGGTCACAACATCAAAATACACACAACACCAAGGGGCCGTATTATTTCGCGTAGAGAAAGATGAAACACAAAAAAAATAAAGCACATACAATGTGTAAACCGACCCTTCACGAAACCGTCTACCAAGCATTCTATACATCAAACTAAGTAAGTAGTAGAAAAGGGATACCCTTTTGAGGCAAAAAATCTAATTTTATGGTAAACCTAATGCCACAAACTCAAATCATCGTGCTGATGCATCCAGCATTGGAGATTGATTGCATTAAAGGCATTAAAAACAAAGTTATGGCCTTAAAAAATTGTATTTATAAAAAATTGTGAAAAGTCGGAGCTTGGTCCAATATTTCCGTAACTAGAAGGTTTCCAGTTAAGGACCAGAATAAAACATAACATTGCAATGACACGGAGAACAAGATTTGTGTATTTCGGCTTCGTGATGAGTCTATTTGCACCTTCTCTATCGCAAACAAACAAACGATAGCTTTGGAACGTCACAATACGGCCCGATAATAGAGCAAACGCTTACCTGTAAGTATTATCGCTGAACTCATAAGTAGTAAAGTCACTGTTAAAGGTGGTGGTGTCCTCGAGGAGAGGGGTCATCAGAGTGTCTTCGCCACCTCCGCTGCCACTGTCTAAGCCGCAGCCTGACAGCAGAGACGAGCTTTCGTTCTACAGGCAAAGAAACAAAATTAGAAATTGCCATTACTTAGTATGTAAAACAGTTGTTTCAATTTTGGTGACGAATTAAGTGATGGGAGGGGTGGAATGGGCACTCACGCACAAACAGTTAATACGTGTTCAGTACATAATTCTGAACCCCCAAATCGAAATTTTCCATCAATAGTCGCGTCGGTGTCTCTTCCTCTCCTTATTATATTCTATTATTTACTCAGTACTTGTGATGTAGTGAGGCATAATCATGGCCCCCAGGATTGACTTGCATGATGCACAGTTTGGCTTCAGGCCTGGGCTGTCGACTGAAAGTGCCATTGTGTGTTTAAAGCGGACTGTCCGGTATTATACGGATAGGAAGACACCAGTTAATGCGTGCTTCTTAGACCTGTCCAGGGCATTCGACCTTGTCCCCTTATGACCAGCTGTGGGATAAGCTAAGAAATGAGAGAAAAGTAGATTCTGAGGTCACGTCATTGTTAAGATTCTGGTATGAGAACCAAATAAACAATGTGAGGTGGGCTGGGACTATGTCTGAGGAATATAAATTGAAATGCGGGGTGAGGCAGGGGGGGATCACCTCCCCTCGCCTTTTCAATTTATATATAAACCAGCTGATTGTTGAGCTCAGCAATACTGGTGTCGGCTGTCATATTGACGGAGTTGCTATGAACAACATCAGTTATGCAGACGATATGGTCTTGCTGAGCCCATCAATCAGTGCGTTAAGGCGTCTGCTGAAGGTCTGTGAGAACTATGCGGTGACTCAGGGGCTTAGGTATAATGTCACTAAGAGTGAGTTACTTGTCTTCAATGGTGGTACCAAAAGATACTTAAATGTTCCATGCATCTCATTAGCAGGTACACCCTTGAGGCAAGTCTCAAAATTTAAATATCTGGGCCACTGGGTCACTGAGGACCTGTGCGACGATTTGGATATTGAGAGAGAGCGTAGGGCGCTGTCTGTTCGAAGTAATATGCTGGCCCGTAGGTTTGCACGGTGTTCTTACAACTTTAAAATGACGCTTTTTCGGGCTTACTGTCAGACTTTTTACACCTGCAGCCTTTGGGTCAAGTATACGCAGAAGGCATACAGCGCCCTGCGTGTTCAGTATAACAATGCTTTCAGGATGCTTGTGGGGCTGCCGCGGTATTGTAGCGCTTCGGGTATGTTTGCCGACGCGAGAGTGGATGATTCTTACGCCATTATTCGTAAACGATGCGCTTCTCTCCGGCACAGAACTGATATCAGCTCCCACGGCATGTTGAGAGCATTGCGTGACCGGTGGGACTGCCCGATGCTTGGTCGATGGGTGAGACTGCACACACAGATCGGCTCCAGATAGCTGTACGTGCATTTTATTTTATTCCTTTTATGTTATTTTTATTACCTACTATGCTTATTTGTGATTTTT
The DNA here is from genome assembly GCA_949774965.1 of Diarsia brunnea. Classification (NCBI taxonomy): domain Eukaryota; kingdom Metazoa; phylum Arthropoda; class Insecta; order Lepidoptera; family Noctuidae; genus Diarsia; species Diarsia brunnea. The sequence goes on from OX459011.1 coordinate 17,394,205, forward strand.
ATGTGTGTGTATTGTGTTATTTTTATGTTATTTGTGATTCGTCTCTGTTGTGACGTTATTATGTAATATGTAATTTCGATTATGTTATTTTGTATTGCTTATTTGTATTTATTGATTATGTTTTGTTGTAAATTTTGCTTATCTAATTCTATGGACTTTAACGTCTGCGATTAAATGATTATTATTATTATAATATATCATCAACATTCTCCTGCCTTTAAATCCCAGTTTATTTGGAGTAATAACATGCATTCTTCCTCCATACTTTTCTATCGCTTGTCAAAAAACAAGTACCAAACGAAAACTATTAGTAATTAAATGTATTTGGCAAGTATTTAAAAAATACTTAACGCTAATAATAGTGCACCATCCATTATCTTCTTTAGTTTATGAGAATCTGCCTACCTTTATTCTCTCCGGCATGGCAGCTATGATTTGCTCCGCCAGAGTAAACACCCGGTCATCCTGCTCCCCTGAAAAGATTTTATGAAGTGGAACCTTATAATATTAACTCGAATTGATTGTTATAAAAGTCTAATGTCTTCAGACGAACCAGCGAGACATACCAATAATCATGCTTTGTTAGAGTTTCACTAACTGAGTGATTTTGTTGAAAAGGTCATCTGAAGACAATTTTAGAAACAAATCATGACTAATGAAATAACGTCTTAATTTAAACGTGTAAAGGACAATAAATATAGCAGATTGTAGCTACATTTTTTTTATTATGCAAATATCTTCTTTTGAATTATCTTAAGTAAGTAGGTGCTTGCGTACTAAGCTATGGAACCGTGGAGTTTCGTTTACAAAAATACTAGTGTATTGTTTTGAAGCTTAGCCACCATTTGTAGTTGCCAAATGATACCAGTTTTTCCATATTTTATGGTGAAAATAATTGTAGTAGGGATAAAACATAAACATTTAAATGCAGGTTATTTTGTACAAAATATTGGTGAATTTTTTTACAAGAATTTATTTAATGAAACTGGTATTTCGAATAGAAAAACGTGGGAAAAAGTTTTGACTTTTGCTAATCCGTGTATTTTTTTGTCATTACAAACCTTAGAAAGCTTAACCTTTACTTCTGAGTCAGTGTCAATTTGATTGACATACATAATTATTTTGTTCTAATTTCGTCTACTATACAAATTTGGTTATTGACATTTACCATTTGTTATTGTCCTTGAACGTCATCCACTTCATATTTCAAACTGGTATGTTATTTTGTCATGATCTGTTTTTAATAATAATACTGTTGCATTTCTCATGTTTTTCGTTAATCTACACACACACACACATAAATGGCTTACATCAAACAGAATAATGGTTAACTGTGATATTAGTTTCAAAAAGTCTTTTTATAACAGGCCCAATTAAACCTAGTTCTTGCGATAAAATAATTTTCATAATGCATTTTGAAACAACATCAACCAAGTTTGTGACACGATTATACGTAAAAAGTAATGAAAATAAAATGCGAAAATAAGTGATTAAACTGCCACTGTTTTTATAGCTTATCATATTATAGATGATGACGTTCTCATTAGTAGGTATCACAAAGTCATCTACTACATACACAAACTCGTGAGTGCGTAAAACATGGCAACTTGAGCTCTCACTCTAGCTATAGTTATCCATATAGACATAGAAATAAAACAACACAATCGAAAACCATGGTAACATTCTTCAGAAAACAAAATTTTGAATAAATCGATATTTGATAATATTCCGAACGTAAGTTTACTTTTTAAACGATAATTATGTGTACCTACAAAAAAGGTTAAACATTAGGAACTTATAATATAAATGAGGTTTTGGGTTTACGAAAATGAAGAAATATACACAAAGAATAAATAATAAAAAGTGTAATGAGAAATCAGTGCACGATAAAACTGCTGCCAAAGAACTTACCTTAAACGATGGCAAACAGTAATCAATCTACACATAAAAAGCGTCTAAATACTCATGCAAGCGTTTAGCGTTCATGCAGTGTTGAAATTGTCACGTTTTTTTGAAAACAAGTGTACTGACTGAACAACGTAGTCTTGTGTACTGAAATTGGAAGTAGAAGCCAATCGATTTGGTTGTGATACAGTGATAGTGGATAGACCAATACAAACCACTGCAAGCGACATCGAGGGACAACATCGAGTTAACTAAACCGAACTTTATTTCGGAAACAGTAAGAGCTCATTCATGAAGATTCTTCCCATAAAGCATGTATTTATTTGTTGAAATATTAGTTTAATTCCATTGTTGCAAATCCTATAAAACTCGGTTTAATTAAAGGATACTACAGACAACAAACACTCAGGGGTAACTCCGCTCATATTGGAACACAAAGTACAGAAGAAACTACAAGTGGTCTACCGACATACAGTGAACAAGGGCTACAGACTGGCGACAAAGAGGGAGACAAAGATATATAGACAACTTTTGTTAGAAGAAGAGGGAGGCAATGCAACTACTACATACACAACATCGACAGATAGGACGAGCGGAGTTATCGATGCTGCGACTCGAAATGGTATAGAAAGTTTACGGATAGTAAAAAATTGCCAATAGGAAGATTGTTTTAGAGAAAAATATTTAAAATAAATATTTAAGAAGAAATGTAATTTGAAGCCAATTCGTTAAATCATAATCGTAATTTTGAATAATTTGAAGTATGAAAACAGAAAATTGTAACCGAACGTAAATCTCTTCCTTTTTAAATAATTTTAATTGTTGCATAAAACTTGCATTTTGAAATTTATGACCAAGATTAGAAAATGAGATTCTGCTCGAGCGAATCTTCATTAGGTCTGGTTGTGTGGACCGCAGTCTATACCGTTTCTGTAGCACTGACCTTTGGCTGGCGGCGTAGGCGCGGGTCGCGGGCTGGCAGCGCCGGACGCGAGCGCGCTGCGGGCGCGGCGCGGCGCCGTCTCGCCTGCGGAACCACCGCGCTCAACAATCCGCTAAGCCGCTACGGAGCCTTACCGGTCAAACGACGTGAGCCTACTGACGTCTTCACGTTCAAATCACTTTTATGAACCAAATCGAATGTTTTGAAAATGGACGTGGTCTCTAAAGTTATGTTTTGTCGTTATCTGAAAAGAAGGAAGGGAAGCTACGAACTAAATGTCTGAATCTACTTTTCTGTTGGGTTCTTGATTTCAATGAACCAAATGCTGTGATTGTCAGTTTCGCTATAGTAAAATTGATATTAACAGCTAGTTCAGAATATTGACTGCTAGGAATCTTGTAATTGCACAAAATAAATAAACAAGAACGTACATAAACGTTTCCCTGTTTAACTCAACGGCTAAAAATGCGTCAAAAGGTAGATAACTGTCACGATCTCGTAGTGTAGAACTCACATGTTTGACCAGTTATGTTGCCGAACAAACCGTCACCATTTAAAGGAAACATAGACCGAAACCCAAAACCAAGGTTAGGACATTCAAATGTCATCAGCAGCCGTGCCGATATAAAATAACCAGCAAATGAAAAACGAATCGACTATGAATGAGGCGAAGTGGTTCAAAGACTTACAGAGGGCCAGGTCCATACGTCTGCCGATCTTCGAATCGCCAAGACTGTCTTCAGAGTTATCAGAATCTAAAGGTAGCGACATGCTTCGTTCCCATCTGAAAATGTCAGGATTTTGGCGAATTAAAATTGATAATATTCTCTTTTGATCCTCTAGATTACTCTAGAATGATGAACTTAAAATTTCAATTTATCATTATATTGATATTGTTTGTATAGGAGGAAACTGCAAGTATTTTCGCGTTTTTGGACAATGGTTGAATAATATTATGAACTATAGTCACAGTCATGCAAAAATAATGAAACTGCATTCAAAACTTATGAGAGTGAAGTAATACCTAGCAGAGGAACTGCTTTCTGACTTGTCAATGGCTGAGCTGGATCTAAAAGCATCGGCCATGTTGATTCCAGAGTCTATCGATGGTCTCTTCACCAAGTTGCTCTCCAAACTACCGGCACGACTCTTTTGGGATAAGCTGAAAAAACAGAAACTTCCCATTAGTAAAAGTTTTGGTAAAACCTACTTGGGTTTAAGAAAATTAGAAAATATAGTGAAAACCAAGGCACCATGCTAGCTATGTTGCTTTCATAATATAATACTCGAATATTTGTAAAAAAGATTGACAGAAAGCAGGTTGTAGCTGCATCTTTTCCATTTTTATCTTTAAAATTTTCTTTTTAATTATCATTTCACATAGTATATTTATTTTAATTTAAAGCAACTGGGGGCTTAGAAGATATTATAAAAATATGTATTGTTTCGAAGCTAATGTATCTGCCATCTTTTGCCATTTTTATATTACTTGCCAGCCCCTGAGTACTAGTTCTGCTGCTAGTTGGTGACTGTAGCTACTGGATCGGGGCCAAAAGCCCCGGTAAGCTACAGTCACCAAATCATACCAGTTTAATAATTATGATTTGTTTCATGCCAGACACTTCAAAACATAATTGGGCATTTTCCTTTTTTCATATAAGAATAGTAACTCTGAATTTCTTGGCCTAAAACCGTAAGCAACTAAAGGGGGAAATTATACCTGTCATACAAAAGTTTCTTATTTATAAAAGCTTAGGTATAATATCCTATTCATAAGAAACGAATAACATGGATTGTTTGTAAATAATTTTTTCATTGAAATTATCTGAATCATGACTTTATTTTTCACGAAAACCGGATGAGTTTTACAAGAAAAGTCGATAACATCAAAAAATATAGTCACCTATGCGGCCTCCGGAACACTCCATCCTTAGCTGGCGGGAGTATCCTGTCGAGCATTGCGGCGAGGCGCACGTGTCCCGCGCGGCGTGCGGCGGCGGCGGCCCCGCGCGCGCCCGCCTCGCGCCGCATGCCCGCACTCCAGCGCGCCAGCACCACGGCCGTGTCCGTGTGCCCTGCTGCACTCGCCACCATCTGAAGAAAGGAAGAGGTTACTTGTTTACGTTCTTTTGGCAAAGCACTATGAAACAGAGGTGGGCTTTAGTTTATGTGGCAAAGCATCCACTGAATCAAAACTAGCTTCAATAGCTGGTTAGTGTTTTTCTGAACTGCCTCGTTGGTCGCAAGTGCGACTGCTGTGCATGAGGTCCTGGGTTCGATTCCTAGTCGGACAAAGAGTGCTATTGGATTTTTCATTAGAAATTTCCCAGTCGTAGCCCGGAGTTTGGAAGTTGGCGGTATAATACCCCGTGCCTCGGAAAGCACGTTAACCCGTTGGTCCTGTGCCTGATATCTCTCCGGTCGTGTCGGATTGGCGTCCCATCGGACTATGAGAGGAAAAGGAACACACACACACTTGGGCACTATAATATCTCCCGCACCGATGGCTAATCTCCGCTAAGATTGGCCGCCGTGACCGAAAAACGGTCAGGAGGACTATTAGTATTTTTCTCGTGAATTACTCGACATTTTTTTATATTATTATTTGAGAGAGTACGCTATTGAAAATAATGACAGTGGAATGAAGAACCTATATGCAGCAGAGACTGATCCAATGCCAAAAATATTATTGTATTGGTTTATGTAATTTATGAATTAGCTTAAATATAATTTACAACCTCTACATTTTTTTTCTTTTTCACCTATATTGATGACAAAAAGAACATTAAAAAGCAAAACATTACTTTCGAAAGTCAATGGCAAAATAAATCAATGTTACAAATTAGTCACCAACTTCTGAAAGTAAAGTTATTTATTTTTTAGGTAGATTGTTTTTTTCGACACAAAACATTGACACTAAACTTACCAACAACATGAAGCGTTACTTAGAACTTACCAAAGGCGTACAATTATCGTTATCCCTCGCACCCAAATTTACTTCTTTCTCCAACGCTAAACTGGAGTCATTTCGACTCCACCTCAGCAGCACGGTGGTCAACTTGGTGTACCCTAGAGAAGCAGCCAGGTGGAGGATTGTGGAGCCATCCTCATTGGGGTCAGTGGCGAAGCCTTCAGCAAAGTCAGTCGGTCGTTCGCTAAGGGTCCTACAGAAGGAAACCAGACGCTCTTCAAATTTTGGGTTGGAGTAAAGTTGCACGTCTTCGACCTGAAATAGAGTACAACAAAATTAAACTTTGAAGGAACAAAAGTAAGTTCTTTTAGTCAATTACATTTTTAATTTTCGGTAGGCAACTGGCTGAAATAGGACCATTACTTATAGGTTAATCCTGTCTGTCTGTCTGGTCAATGTTCTGTGTTAAAATATTCTAATTATAATGCTTGTTGCTACGGAACCTAACTATGATTCGCACTTTGTCGGTTTATTTAGTAATGGTAGTTCAGTCAAAACAGGTCATTAAAAACATTCAACACAAAGATGTTTTTTAAGTTATACGGATTTTTTAACAAAATTAATTAAAATGCTTGTTTACGAACAGTTTCAGTCAAACAGTGTTCTAGTGAGACTTTGAGCAAAGTTCCTCGGCGCCATGAGAAGCTACTGAAGTTTCATAATCTTGTGCCAAGCCTTTTCCCAACTAAGTTACCCTAACTTAGGCTTCGGCTTCCAGTCTAACCGGATGCAGCTACAGAAGCAGTATTTAACATGGAGCGACTGATATCTGACCTCCACATCCCAGTTAGTACCGAGTAAAACCTTAACGACTGCCAAAGATCTATATATGGCAGCCGGGACCAACGTTTACTTAAGCATCATCATCTGCCTAGCCATTTCCCAACTATGTTAGGGTCGGCATCCAGTCTAACCGGATGCAGCTGAATACTAGTATTTTACATGGAGCGACTGCTTATCTGACCTCCACAACCCAGTTAATACTAGGTAATACGATACCTCTTTGGTAAGACTGGATATCAAAATTTCAGGTCACTGACTACCTGTAACGACTGCCAAAGATCTATATATGGCAGCCGGGACCAACAGCTTAACGTGCTTTCCGAGGCACGGAGGAAACTTGGTATGTCGGGCGGTCACCCATCCACAGACCGACCTAGGCAAGCACAGCTTTACCTAAAGATCGACCCGAGTGGCAGTTCTTATTAAGCCACGAGCGTTTACTTAAGCTTATGCAATGAAAATATTCACACCTGACTGTTGTCATCAGCAGGTTCAATCTTCAGTTGCAAGCGACCTTGTAACCGCTGGAATCGTTGTAGTAGCGTAAACCTCCTCAAATCAAGCGATGGCAGCGGTGCAGACGCGGGTGAAGACGGCGCGGGCGCAGGTCCCGGCTTATACTCAAATACTACTGTGTCTGACACTACACGCCCGCCTCGGGCCACTTGCAGCGCTGCTAGACCGGCCTCGTGAGCTGAAATAGATAGTTACATTTAATAATAAAATATTCAAATGTGTTTTAGTAAGGTTCAACGGCGATATGGGCAGACGCCATAGTCACCTTTGGGGGAAAAACCTGGATGAGGCTGACAAAGGACAGTGGACACTGGCACAAGAAAAAAGAGGTATATACCCAGCAGTAGGTGAATTTAGAATCAAATCAAGTCGTTTATTTGTGATACATGGGTTACATGCAGGTGTTCATTACATTCATTTAAACTTCTAATGTTCATACCATCATCAGCCACTTGGGCATACAAATGATAAAATAATCCAATAAGATGTGATTCCAAAATTATAAAAAAAATATATATTAAAAAGGAATGTAGCAATATTCATGTAAAAATAAATTTTTCAAATTTCTAACAGAAAAATTTAATAATTTATTATAATTTTTCTATAAGAAATTTGAACAATTTATTTTTAAAGACATAAATATTGCTACATTCCTTTGTAATAATTTATTAATTTTAGAAAAATTATAATAAATTATTAAATTTTTCTATAAGAAATTTGAACAATCTATTTTTAAAGACATGAATATTGCTACATTCCTTTATGTCATTCGGAATCTTATTGTAGATCTTTGTGGCCATAGCAAACACACTTTTCCCAAAGAGGGTAGTTCTATATTGCCTTGTAAGGTTATTATTCAAATGACTCCTATTTCGTGATCCGACCTGCAAGGTAAATAGAGATGGATGATGTCTAATGAACAAGGCCATTCCAAAAATATATAACGATGGGGCGGTTAGTATTTTTAATTTTTAAAGTAGTCCTAGCAACTGTCAGTTTTTTTGAGCTCGCACGCACCTTTTTTGACATCGATTAGACCGCGGATGATGATGATTTAGGTTTATACATTGAAGAAATTAGTAGAAGTGTCCTTATTAACCAAATCATCGATGTATTGTCAATATTGTCTTAAATTGTTTCTTTCTTGTCTTGTTTATTTAAAAAACAAGGCCAGTAGTGATAGCCTAGTTGTGTGGCCGTCGGACTGCCAAGTCTTATATCTCGAGTTCGAACTCAAGACACACATCTCTGATTTTTCGAATACAAGTGCTTAATGGATAATTATTATTATCACTTGCTTCGGTTAATGAAAACGTAGTGAGGAAACCAAACAAGTTTGTATAAGAGGTTTTACTGTCTCGACGGCTTGTAAAGCTAAGTCAGAGGCCCATGGGTGGCATAAAAACTCTGACACCAGGTAAGGCACAAACCACAGACACATATCATCATCTGCCTAGCCTTTTCCCAACTATGTTAGGGTCGGCTTCCAGTCTAACCAGATGCAGCTTAATACCAGTATTTTCCATGGAGCGACTGCCTATCTGACCTCCACAACCCAGTTAATACAAAGGTAATACGATACTCTTTGGTAAGACTGGATATCAGAATTTCAGGTCATTGACTACCTGTGACGACTGCCAAAGATCTATATATGGCAGCCGGGACCAACAGCTTAACGTGCTTTCCGAGGCACGGAGGAAACTCTGTATGTCGGGCGGTCACCCATCCACAGACTGACCTAGACAAGCACAACTTTACCTAAAGATCGACCCGAGTGACAGTTCTTATTAAGCCACGAGCTACATAAAAACAAAATTAAACTACAAAATACTAACTACTACTTAATTAATTTCTTATTAAACCACAGATACATATATAAATGTTATTTACTAACCTGGGCAGTAACACCTCAAAAGTCCATTCTGCACCAATATCGACGGCACAGGGAAGTTATCAAACAGTACTGTGTACTGATCCGACGTGTCAGTCCAAGGTCCTGCCACCAGAACCTTCGCTCCACCTTCAGGATAGGCCCATTCGGGCGAATAGTCCGTGATGTTCAAGGTTCCCTCGCTACTACTATCAGTCTGCATCTTTTCATTGCTATCTTCTGTTACCGCCATTGGAGGCGACTTGTCGCATAACGTCTGGAAATTGAGAAAAAAGGACTGCTTTTATGGTGATTAAATCTGTCTTTTTACCCAGTTTTTGTTTAAATAATAAGCAAAAGAACAAAAACTTAGGTAAAACAATAAAAACAAAAAAATAATTTTAAAACTTCAAAAGATGTCGCTAGCCTCTGCCTTAGACTTTGCCTTGTATAACTACCACTATTGACATTTGAGGGAATTTCTCGAATCCATTTTTTTTGTGTTGACAAATAATATCGTTGTTAAGTACATGATCCAACGGTAGGTAAAAAAACAGTTTTGATAACGACGTAAGCAAATAATAATTTTAAGGTTATTAGACAAAAAGCTAATAAGACTAAGTCGATCATGCATGTGACATCTGGTGGGACGAAATCATGCTCGTGAACGGGTGCTGTCAGTTGTGACTGGTCACCTCTTAGCTGCCACGACATTACTGAATTATTATTTTATTTTTGAATCGCCGTTTTTGACTTTACTGTGGAGTCTTATCGTGCACATCTTGCTACATCGTTCTCACATAATATATTATGTCAACATGAATGATCTAACCAAAGTTTTGTAACAATATTATGTTTTAAAAGAGTGTCCATAGAGTTTCTTGCCCTTCTTCTCATAAGATCAACGCTGTGGAATGGGCAACTACAGTGCACTCGCAGTTATTTTGCCTTGTGACTGGGATTGTAGTTTAGTTTATTTAGTATTTGTTCAACTATTCAAAAGTGCCTGTAACTGGCCTACTTGAAATAAATGTTTTGATTTTGAAAAGGCAGTTTTTCCCTCCATTTTAGGTATTATTATGCTGAAATTATAAACAATATGTTTGTTACGTGTATGAACGTATTTGAAAGTAATCGTTCCTGTTCGGGTGTTTTATAATTGTGAGAGCAAAAAATAAAATAGTACAAAATAATGATAGTAATAAATTCTAAGTGTGTTATGGTCTCTTACCAACTGTGTTTCGACTCACCACAGGATTTGTAGAAATAGAACTGGGATCCAGCACTTCCAATTCAGGAAAATCTCCTAGCATATCAAAAGCGTCCAGATTTACAAACACATTATCGTCCACTCCCGTAACAGGAGACGCCACCACTTCACAACTGTCTATGAAGTCCATCGTATCTATTCCGGACACCATCACATTAGCCGTGTCAGTATGCCTCACACCATTTCTGTCTAAGTCACACGTAGGCATGTTAGCCGACAATGTCTTCTGAATATCTTCATGCGATAACTCAAGAGTCTCGTCAAAGAATCCACTAGAACCTAAATTGCTGTCAGTACCGAGCAGCACTAATGTATCATCACAGTTATCTGTCAAAACTTTACTTTCTAATCTTTCTACTAAATCTGGATATCTCGATGGAGTCGCCGGTGCACTTGCGATTACCTGGTTTCTACTTCTTGGCTCCACTTTCATCTTCATTTCAAAAACATCAACATCTATTTTCTCCTCTTTAGGCTCAATTTCTAATTTTATTTCTGCATTTGCAATAGATGGTTGGGTAGGCTGACTATCTGGAATTTCCCTTTTTAAAACAAAAGTGGGTTTGTACTGCTGCCTATACCTATCTCGGGGTTCTTCACAGACAAATGACGTCACTGATAAAGGAGATACTATTGAAGAATTCTGCTGGGTACCGTTGCTTGTTCCATTCAAAATTAGAAGACCGCCACCGCCTTGGATTTGACCTAATGATAGAAGTAATGGTGATGCTGATTGTTGGGTAGGTCGGTGGTCTCTAGTGTACTGCCGTGGTGGGTGAGATGTCAATGGTCTCGTTGAAGGTCCGGTGGTTGAAGAAACTTGGTGGTCGGAAGGAGGTGGTTTTGCAGCTTGCACCCTGCGCATGGGATGCGCACAGTTTCTTGAGTCGTTGCAGGTTGAATCAGGACAGCCGCACTCCAGCTGCCTCGCAAGCGCAGCAGCTCTCGCTGACCTCTGCTTCTCCATGAGTTGCGTGACGATAACTTCTACGGTCTCCGACGTCTGAAACATTTTGCCCTGATTTTTAATTATAGTCATTTATGTTACTAATTTCAACTTCTACGGTATCGTACTCACCGTTATTTCCAAGTCGTCGTTGTGGTCCGGACCGTCATCGCTGTAAACTGAAACAGGAAACACTACAAACATTATAATCTTGTAATTGATCAATATGGTAACTGAGACATTATTTGGTAGTTTTAAATATTCGTTATTTTTTTTTTATATTCAGAGCACTCTTGAACTTATGACTAGGTCCCCAAAAAACCGATTGCGGATTGCCTGTGGGAACGAAAAAACGACAGGTTACTATCTACCGTTAATAAGTGTTTATTTTTACCGTTAATTTATACTTATAAGGTATAAACTTATAATACTATCTCATAGACTACTATTTATACTCATAGATTACTATTTATTCTCCTCAAGATTTGGTAAACCACTTTTCTATGAAAATAGTTTACAAACTTTGTTTAAAATTCAATTAAGACGACTTGCTACTCAATGTATGTCATATTAACATATCGTCATTGTATAAAATTCTAATACAAATGAAATGTACGCCGAGCAACCACATCTCATTTACAAAATACCATTAAAAATAACCCATTAACCCAATTTCCATACCAAATGATAACGAAAATAATTTCATTGTAACGCTTGTGGTAATATTAATTTTCAATCCGAAATCAATAACAGGGTGTCCCTAAATTAACAACAGCATCGTTATTCCGATCAGATAGGATTAATAACCGCGTTGCATAATTGATATTTGCCACCGTTTTCATAAATATTCAACAACGGAACAGAAACTTTCATCGTTTCAATTTGGTTCCAGTGTTTTAAATTCTCGAATTCTGTTAGAATGACAATTTTTATGATTTTTTGCTCGGAAAAGTTTGTTAATTGACGGCTTAAAGTGTTATGTAGTGATTCTGTTTTGATTGGCAGCTGACGAGGAAGATGGAATTTAAAAATGATTGCAAGAAGTGCCGTCCACAAGTTTTTTTTTTCAAATAGATGAAACAACAATTTGTTGTTTTTAAAACCGCATCAAGATTAAACCAAATCATGGCTGATCCATAAAATTGGCTTCATTTCCTCAAGAATCCCTATCATTCCTTTCCGTTTTACAAAGAACACGGCTGGCTTCATATTTCATACTTTTGGAGAAATTTTCGTAGCAAAAAACCTTTGATTACATTCTTATCTTCGGAGTTATTCAAATTTATGTTGATCCACAGACAAGATGAAGGTACTGGCATCTTTCTCATTTACGAATCTTATAATTTTATTCATAAGGTGTCCATTTGGATCTTGCTAAATGAACTATGTTTTACTTCGATGAAATTATAGTTGATAAATTAATTTTCTTGGAATATTATGTTTATTCACAAAGTCAATTTTTTCTGTCATAAACACTTTTGCATGTGAAAAGAAAATAATATTAGCAACACAATATTTCATTGTTGAGAAAAACATGAAGAACTCCAGGCATTCCTAGTCTATTAACATATTTTATAAATTATGCTCGTAAGTAAAACATGCAAGGGGGTACCCCAAGGCGCAATACTCGGCCAAGTTCTGATCTCGTCAATATTTCTCGTTATTAATTTCTCTCAAAAAGCCGATAAACCCGAAAGTGACGACCGTGAACGGGAAGAAGTTGCCTTGGAAGGCCTCTTACTAGGAGGACCGATGAACTGATGAAGGTTGCGGGGATCAGCTGGTCAATATGGCGACACTTGGGGGAGGCATATGTCCAGCAGTAGACGTCATTCGGATGAAGTGATGATGATGATGAATTTCTCTCAAGATTAGAGCCTCATCGCATACTCACACATTGGCTTCAGCTGGCTCACCAGCTCATCCTTCGTCCATTCCTTCTTATCAGCCCACAGCGCTAGGCTCGGCGCTACAGTCGCCAGTTTATTATCGTCAGGGTATGGCACGTTCAGGTAATGAACCAGCACTATGTCCGGGTTCTGGAATTTCATTAAAAACAAATAAATACGACAGTATCTTCTAGTGATAGTTGGCATTATATATAAATGAGTTAAGGTTTAAAATTCAAGATTCAAGGTAAACGCATTGGTTAAATGTTGCAAAATTGTAGCTGTGTGCACTACAATAAAGTACGACAGCAACATGGTACAAAATGTACTACACGACCATTTGTGGCCAAAATTAAGAATAATCATTAAAATTATAATTAATTGTAGAACACCAAACGGGTGTTATGAACCTCTTAAATAGCAGTAGAGGGCACAAGTGGGGTTCGCTTTCATAGTTCTGTCTTTCTATTATGAAATTACGAAGCTGTTAATCTATGCCTTTTTGAATTTTCTGTAATCTTTATTGCCAACACAAAGTTACTTGGTCCTAACACTCAAGTTGTACAAAAATGTGACCTCACAAACGTATGATAGCATGTATTTTGCTTCAATTTTAACTACCATACTTGAGCCAATATTGCTCAAATGAAACTTCATAACTATATCACATTTACCTCATAATTAACAACATCAATTAATATTTCACAACGACATTAATTTTTGTACAGAACTCATCACGCATGAATGAAATAGGTTCAATTTTATTATATTCATAAAATGTAAATATTGCTAATAGAGAATAAAATTGTATATCATTTAAACCTAAATGTTATCTACGTGCATAATTATAATAATTATCGTATTTAGTAATTAATATAAAACGCTTCACTAACTACAGTAATTAAAACCATTTGAAATGTATTGTGTTATTTCATTGTTGAACTCTCGATTCAAAGTAACCTCTGCTATCTCTGCTATGATAGATAATTAAAAAATATAAATATTTTAGTTTAATCTAGTATTCTATAGTATTTTAACGAAAGTCGTTTTCAGGATTGTCAGGTAATGTTTGACAAGTCTTTGTATTTTTACAAATTATTATGACAATAATACCCCTCAGGAGGTTTTCGTGAGGCAGCTGGATCAAGGGCTTCATACAGAAAGCCGTACTTCTGAGCACGGCTTGTATTGTTAGAAGGTTCCTCTCTCTGAAACCCTAACCACCGGTAGCTTGGACCCTGTTCCCGATACCGGTGAGGTACTATTTTTTTTATTTTTAGATATTTTTTTTCCCTATGTTTTTTTAACAAATATTTAATCGTGTAATCTGTATTGTAAACAAAGTGAATTAGGAAATGTAACCGCATAATGCAAAAACCAGCGGTAGCAGGCTAGCAACATTACAGTTGTCAGCGAGCGCAAGACAATGCTGCTCCAATCTACTGCAGGAGCATGAACCGGGATTTACTACGAAATGAAACCGGTACCGATTTTGCATCATCGTATTCCAAAAACGACGTCCGATTCAGTATTCTCATTCTACTATCTTTCTTTTCCCCTTTTTTTTAGTTTTAGTCACTTATTAATCAAAAAAACGTATGGTCGCTTAGTTGCCTTCGAAATTGTATCACAAAGAATGATGCTTTACTTTATGTTATGTTATGCTTAATAATATGCTGTATTATAATAAATATATATCCCCGCTTTGCTGCATCCTCGCTGTGCTGTATCCCCGGGACTGTGAAACTGTTCGAAAGAGATACCGCAGCCCCGGAACACAAAGGGCTAAGAAGGAACATGGGTGGGTTTTAGTCCGTTTATGTATGACACTTTTTCCGCTACGACCAGAGCGGGAGGGGTCATTTGATGACATAATCAGCAAAAAAAATCAAACTATGTTTTATTCGTGCCAGCTAGAGCTTATCAAGTGCATCTCCATAAATTAGTAACCAGAGACAGCCCAGCACGCCTTTATTCTCAACCGGATAACAAACACCATTTAACGATACAACCTCCACTATTACTCAAGTTAGTTACAAACAAATAAATTTCAAAAGGCCCATAAAACCAAACGCATTTGTAAGCGTTAAGTGATATGTGAAAATTTACAACACCATATAAAACACGTTCCAAAGACAGCCTAACGAGGAATGAAAAAATATCTATTTATTTTCGGAAAACAACGTAGTGCACTCAGTAGGGCATAAACAAGGAGCAACATCCGAAACTGCCAGTAAATCGACTCCAGCGCAGTTAAACTCGGTATAAAAATAAGTAATACACAATATTTTAATTTTGCC
This sequence comes from Diarsia brunnea, assembly GCA_949774965.1. Taxonomy (NCBI): domain Eukaryota; kingdom Metazoa; phylum Arthropoda; class Insecta; order Lepidoptera; family Noctuidae; genus Diarsia; species Diarsia brunnea. The sequence goes on from OX459011.1 coordinate 17,409,598, forward strand.
AACCCGACTAGCGAATGTAAAACCGAGTGCGCCCGTAATAACTAACCATTTGTCTTCAAAATGGCGGCAATAAACATGGCGTCATTATTTATGTAATGGCCGCCACCGTAGGGTTGCCACGTGTGCACTTTATTATTGTTGTGGTTTTTCATTAACACACCGTTAAAAGTGGATTTGTTGGAACAGTGCTTCAGTGTATCGTTTTATGTTGTAGTCATAAATTTTTGGTTGAGTGAAATTCTGATTGTTATTTGTACATCATTATTTTTGGTGTCGCGGTTCTGGGTGAGAGGCTTTGTTAAATTGGCCCAGTGGGAATAAAATATACGTTGCTGAACAAATATAAAATGAAAAAGATGTTTTTTTGGTTCTTGTAAAACCGTGTTTCGTCAGACAGTAAAACATTATAACTACAGTATATCGTATTTTTATATTGCCCATGGCATAAGCCTGCCTTTGCACATTTTTTATTATAAATATGTTGTGCCTTTGCCCTGCGGTAAGAGAATAAGTGAGCTTAATATATAAAATCCATTTTAAATAAAGAAAGATGAAAACATATATTATCTATGTCGTTGTTATTATCAGCAATACCAGTAGGGAAAACATTTACATACTTATACTATGAATAGGATAACAACCAATTTACTAGGACCCACAAAACTTTCCATGATTAAATCGGCTATTAAAACGGTGGCAAGATAAGCCAATTTATTGTAATACACGTACGTAAACTTTTGGATCCCGTTTATTTTAAGATACTTATAGCAAATAAAGAGAGAAAAAAAATTCAATAGTTTTTTTTATTCAAAAAATATCATTATAAATCTTGAGTTTAAACACTTAAAAAAGAAAAAAGCTAAAATTTTAAAAGCGCAGCGCAAAACAAACTTTAAATTATTTCTCCATTTCGTTGTAAAGTGGTCACAGACAGCCCTAGTTTTTTTTTGACTCTGAAGTCGAAAGTTAGTTGCAGCTCTATGAGCTTAGCACGATCTAACGGTCGGGATGGCGACAGGAAATAAAAGGATAATGTACTGTTTAATACAATACACGCTACAAAATATAATAAACAGTTCGAAAACGTACATTTTGAAAACTATTTAGATATAATCGCTTTAGGGGATAAAGTTTTACAGCTCATAGGGGAAACATTAATGCTTTAAAAAGCAATAGAATTGATATTAAGTTTTGTATGTCTGGGTTATGTGTAATTGGATTCTGGAGATTTGGACAAAAGTCATTGACGTGATATAAAAATAAATAGGTATTATTTTACGTCAGAAAACGTTCCAAAGTTACTAAACCTTTAGCTAAGCCAAACCACACTTTTGTATTACTGTAGATTTGCTTTGTAGTCTTATACATCATCATCTACCGTAGTCTAGTTGGGAAATGGCTTTTCCCAACTACGTTAGAATCAGCGTAATTACGTGTCATTCGAAATTCGTATATATGTATAACTTTACCCATCTGCCTAGCTTTTTCCTAACTATGTTGGGGTCTAACCGAATGCAGATGAATACCAGCATGGAACAAATGACTATCTGACCTCCACAACCCAATAAGCTAAGCCATACGATAACTTTGTTAAGACCAATTTTCCTGTAACGACTGTCAAAGATTCACAAATCACAGCCGGGACCAACGGTTCAACGTGTTTTCTGAGGCACGGAGAAACTCTGCATGTAACGATAGGGCAACCTAAGCAAGAGTGGCTTAACTTATAGACAGACAAGTGGCTGTTATTATTTAACCAGGATCTCCTCCATCCATAGATAAAATCAGTTACCACATAATTGGTTAAGCCCACAAACACAAATTACCAATACACTTACAAAAGGGCCGAAAGCAATGTATACAAATCCTTCCTATTGTCCCTTAATAGCCTATTACCATCTTTACTTAACTCCCTCGTTTGCCCTCCCATCCCTTAGAGGGCCTCAGTGCGACTTAACAGTTACCTTACATCAAGATAATTGTCTCGTTAAATATTAACTTTGTCTAATTGAACTAACTGTGGATTGTATGTATAGTTGTGGGTTTGCTTTTTGTAGTAAGTGGTAAGCGAGGATTTTTAGTAAATCTGTTGGTATTAAGAGTTTGTGAAATTATGGTTCTTTTGGTTGTAAATTTTATAGTTAGCATAAGCAGCGGTGGCCCAGTGGTGGCGGCCCCGGCTTATAAACAGTAAGTCGTAGGTTTGAACCCAGGCAGGCGCATTACTTTGTGTAGTTTATATCATCACCTCTCACAACGGTGAAGTAAAACATCGTTATGAAACCGGCATTTCTTAGAACCAAAAAATTCGAAGACATGAGGATAGTCCATCCCTCTCCTAGAGAGAAGGCCTGAAGGTTCGGCGTTCGGTTAGGGCGGTTAGTTAGTACTGGGTAATACGATACCCTTTGGTAAGACTGAATGTCAGACTTTCAGGCCACTGAAAAACAAAACTAGGAGTCAATTAACATGGCAATATTAATACTAGCTTTAATCAATTTTCAATTAATAACACTGGCTCACTAACTAAACAATCAACAAACATGACCAAAACAATTTCAAGAACATAAATAAACTCTAGCAATTTCACCCTATCATACACTCGCGTCAAATTCCAACGAAAACTAGAACCGACAGCGAAGTACACCTAATACGTCAATAGAATTTGACACCTGTTACTGCAAACATTGCAACTACAACCGATCAGAAATTCAATTACCGCCGACATTTTCCGATGCAGGTTTCATGGCATTTTGGCTCTTGGTTAAATAAACGAAATAATAACAGAGCGGTTAGATTGAAGGTTCAGTCTTGCTTGCTAGGATCGGTCCGTGGATGGGTGATCATTCATTACATAATCGAGACTCCTCGGTGACTTGAAAATCACGTTAAGCTGTTGGTCCTGGCTGATATTTGTTAATAAAGGTTGATTGGTAGTTGGGTGCTTTAAAAAGGGTGATACTAAACCTAATTTTCAACAATTTTTTTTTTTTTATCTTTTAAAGCTTTTTAGAAAAGTCATACCACTCCACCATAAACTGCTGATTGTTAGAATTCTACGCCGTTCGAGATGTTGAACTGATACTTTTCTGATAGCTCATGAACGAAAAATAATTATAATATTTTTTTTATTTCAGAAAAACAGACATTTTAGGTTCACAAAAACAATTTTTCAAATAAAAATGAACATTACAGACAAAATGAATAAAAAATAAATGAGTCCAGAAAATCATTATTTCTGAAAAATTAATGTTTCAGAAATAATGACTCAGGCAGTCAGTCGCTTCATATAAAATGCTGCTAATCAGCTGGATCTAGCTAGGCTGGAAGCCGACCCCACCATAGTTGTAGATGTTTATGATAGGAAAAAAGCTAATCAGACGATGCTGGTTGATGGCATTTTACAAAATGTCAACTTGTAATCGTTTGTACGAGGATTAGTTCGGTTCGGTTCGTTCATTAGACCTTGACACCTACCTGGAGACGGTAGACAAAGGGGCGACAATTAATTTAAGAGGTTTCAAGGCATTGTCTGAGGCCTTTATAGATTACGTTAATGATTTGGAGGTGGATGGTCTAATGGTTCAAGTTGCTGATATTTGGAAAAAAAAATGTTAGGGAAGGTATTTTGCTTGTCGACCGAGAATTGATTTGGAATTTAAATACGATGAGATTTCATGAAATGACAAATTAGATACAATTTCACTTAAAAACTTACAGTAATTTTAATATCAGTTAGAGGGTTGTTTGAATGGGAAGGTTCTAAATAAAGCATCTGCAGTCTTGGTCAAGAACCATAATATTACGCCTGCAATTGCCCAAGGGTCCGGCAGAATTGTAATAAAACACTAACATTTATATATATCCCAGTTATATTTTTTTACTATCATAGAAGTTTTTTACTGAACCCCAATCAAAAAGCAAACAAAACTTAAATCAACAAAGATAATTCGTAAAATCAGAGTATAATTGAATTAATTAAAAACAATTAATACCCGAGCTCGAAACAGAACATTTCTAACGATACTCCTAAATATTTACTTTAAATGGGATCGCGTAATGGAATTAAGATGATCAAATATTAAATTTTCATTTGGTACCGACCGCGAGTCCAATCCTGATATATGTACTGTTTGCACTGCATACGTGATGCTAATGAACGAGAATACGGGTTAGAATACTTTGTTGAAATGATTATTGTGTCCGTATCAGTCAATAACCGCTTGCCTAAGCTGAGTTTACTCCGTGCCTCAGAAAGCACTCGCTTGCGATTCGAGCTGGAGATGAGCTGTGCCGCGATTCACCAATCATATGGCTTGAAATCTACATCTCATCAAAATTGAGCAAAATGTTAGATAAAACTTTTTAAACTGACATAGTGACCATGTCAGTTTAAAAAGTTTTATCTAACATTTTGCGCAATTTTAACATTGAAGACAATAAATATCATATCCGTAAACTTTTCTAGTAGCTACTTCAGTATCAGAAACAAGCAAAAATGAATTACACAAAAGTTTTCACTTACAATTCAATATGAAAGTAGATAAATTATATGAAATTGTTACAACACATCCATTGGGAGTTGAAGTATAGAACATTAAAGTGAACAATAGTCTATAAACGGTGGTCCAAGTTCTTTTAGTACAGTATAACTGAAGTTACGTACAGCAATGCACGTACAGTGTTGGAATCGCATTGTGTATGTGGAGAGGGGGGGGGGTAGGTACTCCAGAAGTTGGTAACACCAACGTATGGCGCTTAAAGTTTGGAACGTTTTAATGTATGCACATATTATTACAGTGGAAATGTTGTTAATCGGTTCCTTGGTTTATTTGTCATCGTACATCGTTTGAGAAACAGGGGCAAATAATTTAACACATAACAGAACGTCACGCATGTAATCCCCGAAGGGTTAGGCAGAGGTGTACGTAATAGTACACTGACATTACAAATAATTAAAAAAAATAAAAAAAAGCCTGCCATGTCAACAAGTAAACTAAAAAATAACAAAACAAGTCAAACGATTTCAGTGATGAATGTGAGCAAGGTCCCGTGATTATTTTCGAAAATGGAAAATTGAAAACTAAAATTTTTATTGCAGTCGAGGGACCTGTATAGAAATGACCCACCTAACTGTCCCCCGAGTGCAATAAAAAAAATAGTTTTCAGTTTTGAGATATAGCACATTTAAAAACCGCAAATATAACTTTGTCATTCATACGTAAACACTATGAAAAACAAACTTATCACAAAATGAGTATTTCTGTCGCCGCTAAACAAGAAATAATACAAATTAAAGGGGGCTTCCCTACTACGATGGTACGGCATCCTTTTTTCTTTTTTTTTTTGGCGTGTGGAAAATCATCGAATAACCCCTCCCGCTCTTGGGCAGACCGAAAAGGAGTGTCAGACTTCTACTGACTAAAAACCACCCATGTTCCTTCTTAGCCCTTTATGTCGAGGCCGCGGTATCTCTTGCAAACAACCCGCTGCCCCGACGGGCGCCGGCCCTTGCGCGCTCCTTCCATGTTGCTGACATCTCTTTGAGGCGCACGTGGAACACGAACGCGCCGTAAAATATAATATAATAAAATATAACCCTCCAAAACTGAAAAAATGCCCCGTTTCTAATGCCGGGATTTGAGGACTCCAGACAAATTCCTAACACACATAACATAACACGTACAATCGTACATGACTAAATTGATAGGAACCTAAACATATATTTTTTTAAATTTAGTGTCTAAAATAATAGAATCGGTTTAATTTTCGTGGAGAAACGGCCAATTATGTTAAGCACTGTGTTTATTTTCATTAATTTTGTTTTCCGATATGTAGTTTTCTTATACGTCGATGAAGAAATAAGTAATTTGGCTAGAAAGGAGGGCACTGCAGAGATTACGAGTAAAAGAGAAGTATCAAAGAAGGCATGATACACCGACTTCAAATAAACTGGGATAAGGGTAGTAGGATGACGTCAATGATTTCATTGACGTCAATGATATCATATCATACCCATACTACCATAATTGTAATTAATATGATTTTTAAACAGCAATAATTTCATGAGGTCCTATTTCCATTATTTTTACTTTGATCTTGTATTTTTAAACGAACAAGAAACTCGAGATCTGTAATTAACAGTAACTGTTCTTCACAAAAAATTTAGAAAAAGGCCTCTTTGTAATAAATGTATAATTGTATCCTAGGGCTTAAATGGATTTTCATTAAATAATTTACAATCATTTGGTACGCAATAGGTTTCCATTGTGTTTATGTTTCCAAGCAGTGTTTACAGTTACACATTTATTTACAATAACTTTAAAAAACTGGATTTCATTATGAACAAGCTTATCATAATTGGCCTATATCTCTATATCTATACGTCCACTGCTGGTCATAGGTCTCGCATCCAGCGCGTCCCCGCAACTTTCACCAGGTCATCGGTTCATCTAGTGGGAGGCCTTACAACGCCCTTCTTACATGCTTCTCTGTCATCAGACACCTTATTTCTTGTCATATCATACTTTACACAGCCTATCCATCGTTTCTTTGGTGTTCCTCTACTTTTATACCCATACACATTCATACTCAAAACTTTTCTCACGACATTTTCCTCATTCGCCCGCTTCATATACCCATACCACGACAACCGATTACGACACAACGTTTCAGTCACCCGAAGAACAAGCATATCTACAATTTTAATCAATTACTGTCCTGAAAACCAAACCCAAATATTTCTACCAGTCAAAGTAAAAGCAAACTGACTTGAAATTTCCGCAATACCCTCAAGGTTTTAGCCACATCTATAATCTAAAGAGAAACCATTAATATTGAGGGAGCTAAAAATATTTCACAAATATTGAAAACGGTGGCTCCAATTCGCGGTTTCATCAATAGCGAGAGACTGGATATCAAAGAAGCGCATTTCAGAATCTCATATTTCAGAAGGCGGTAGATGCATTCAGAAGTCTGAAAAATGTTTTCAGCAACGGGAGATTACCGTATATAAATTTCTATCCGACTTGGAGGTGAAACTCGGTTAGAAATGTACAGAAAGGTTTGGGTTATTTGTCTCTTTGATTTTTCTTGATAAGAATACTTTATCGAATTCTTTAGTTGTGTTTCCGACAAAAAACTTCTTGTAGTTCTAGCAATTAGGCTTCTATGGGATGTTCTCTCTCCATCAGAACCTTTGTCTTTATAGTCACGGTAATTAAGTTATTATTTGTTAATAGAACTCAACATTTTTTGTGCTGTCAACAGTATGATTTTCTTATAAAGTGATGTATGCAAAGACTTTCAATTTAGGAAAGTCATAACTATTTTATTTAAAAAAAAAATTTCTACAGGTAAATAAATAAATAATAAAAATACTTTGCTGTTTTAGCAAATGACACCCCAAATCCGGTCAGAGTGTCGCATAAGAATCCTTCAATAATGATATCGGTCAACCACACACCCTGTGTGTATCCTATCTTTAATTACCCACATATGGTTTCAGCTACAATTGGTCTAGCCCAATTATTCCCAGGAGTGTCGTCAGTGACGATTGAGAGATTGTATCAGAAGGATGGGAAGCTGAATCTACTTATTACGTTAACTAGTACCGTCATGGTGCAATCAGCGAAGCAATTGGCAATACTAGTGGGTAAGGCGATGTAACTTTAGAATCGGTACTTGGTATTGAGACAGGAGCGATGGAATCAGTTGTTAAGGTAGATAGGCATGTGATGTGGAGGAATGGGGAGAATAGCGTGAGGATTTTTAAGATAAAAATCTGACTGGCTATAATAGGAGCAGGGGAAGATTAATAAAATGATGGGCGTACTGTGATAAAGATGATATGGCTAGAAAAGGAATTAGTACTGAGATAATTACTAATACAGAAGTAAATAAGTGTGGCCGATAAGAGCCTTTTTTATATTGTTTATGTTTTATATTTTACAATATCTTCTTTTCTTGTTTTGTCTATTTTTGATATGTTTTTGTTACTTGACTGGTCAATAAAATTGCTTGACGGAACAATGGATTTTTCTTTATAAGAACTAGAAAAAATAGCAATATCCATTATTTTCAGTAATATAAGTGGTCCTTCTACCGATCTCGAACTAGTGTCTAGTAAGACTAGTCCACAGGAATTTCATTTTTCAGATTTTTCAGATTTTTTTTCCGGCAAAATCAAAATGGTTGTGACGAGGTCACAGACAAAACTGCCACAAAATGACTCAGATATACCTACCCAGTCGAGTAGTGAGGCCGTGCCAGAACCTCCTACACGTACTACCACAGGGAATTCACAGGTACATTCTTCTGGTTTAAAGCCTAGCTCGAGCGCTCATTCTGTCGGCACTCACACTAGCCGCACCAGTCGCACTTCCGTGATGATCGCTGCCAGAAAATCAGCTGCGGAAGCGCAACACATTCGTCGCGTGGCTCAGTTAGAAATTGCCCAAATAGAGGCAGAGATGCGCGCACAAGTAGACGTAGTAGCTCGGCAAACGGAATTAGAGCGCAAAGCTGCTGAAGCGGAATATCGGGCTGAGCTCGCCGCTATTGAAGCAGATTGTAGTAACCGCGGTTCTCGCAGTGGGTGGAGCCGCGACAGTGTCAAACAATGGTTAGATAGTACGGAACTGCCTACTAAAATACCTTCGCATCAAGAGAGAGAGCCCTCTGTAAAAGGTTTTCAATCTAACAGTAGATGTGAGGTAGGGGCTAATAATGCTACCGTTATCTTGTGTTCTCAGGAACTTCCACTACGTAACGATGTCGTCGTTTCTCAGAGTATCGCAGCACAGAGTCCTGCACTATTACCTCAGCACAGTTTTAGCGGGGGTAACAGGGCTGCTGCCACTGATATTCATCGAGAAGACGTTACGCAGTTAGTGGGGGCCCTAAAGGCACTTGCAAAGAGTAACGGCCCCAACAACAAAAATAACATTTTTATAAAACTTCCATGTTTTGATGGTAAATCTCCACTTGATTGGCTTATGTTCAAGCGAGCCTTTCAGGATACGGTAGGTGCTTTCACAGATGCGGAAAACCTTGCACGCCTAAACCAAGCCTTAAAAGGTACGGCGCGTGAAGCTGTCAGCATGCTGTTAGTGTTGGCACCTCACGCCAACGACGTTATTGAAGCCCTGGATCGTCGCTATGGAAGAGCTGAACAAATTGTGCTACAGGAGGTGAGCGCAATCAAGGCTCTCCCCAAGCTTGGGCCGGAGGTAAGAGATCTACAGGTTTTCACCACCCGTGTGAACAATTGTGTCGAAGTTGCTAAGTTATTGCAGCACAGTGATTATTTACGTTCTCCTGAATTATTTGGAGTGCTGCTTAGCAAACTGTCTCCATTGTTGCGCGCGCGGTGGTTGGATTTCGCTGCTAATCACGAGGATCTAAGCCGAGCTCGAGTGGAATTGTTGTCGCTTTTCCTAAACCGTGAGGTCGATTTGGTGATGAAATTCGGTGCCGTATTCGAGGTGACACCATCTTTATCAACCCTTTCACAGAAACAGCGAGCGCATGCCGTTTCAGAGTCGGGTGCGGGGGCTTCAGATTCACCTAAGAATTCGAAATCAAAGCCTGCAAAAACATACAATCAGGAAAATGTTTGTTTATTTTGCAAAGGTGAACATCAGTTGTCAAATTGCCCGACATTCACATCTTTGACAGTCGATGACAGATGGCGTTTCATCAAAGACAACAAAGTCTGTTATCGTTGTCTTCAAAAAGTTCCACACAATTTTAGGTTTTGTAACAAAAATAAGGCTAGTTGCACAATAGCTGATTGTAATCGTAGGCATCATACTATTTTGCATAATGATAATTTTGTAGCATTTGCTCATGTGAAGGAGGAAGTCAAACCTGAACCTAGGCCTAAAACTGATGCTGAACAAACTGAACAGGTTCTCGTAGCTGTCAACAACACTCAAATTGATTTAACACTTCCTCCACTATTAAAAGTAGCACCTGTCACAGTTTCCGGGCCGGCTGGGAGCGTAGACACATTCGCCCTTCTGGACGACGGGTCGACGGCTACCTTCATAGATGCCGACATCGCCTCTAAAATTGGTGCCGAGGGTCCCGAGGGCAACCTACATTTGGATTGTGTGGGTGGGTTATCTAGGGATAGCAGCGTGCAGTTTGTAGACTTTAAGATAAAAGGCCGATCAGCCTCACAGAGTTTCTTAATCCAGCGGGCAAGGGCAATTAAAAACTTAGGGCTGCAAAGCCAATCGGCCACCCACGACTCTTTACGTCGCTACTCCTACCTGTCTGATATAGTTGAGGAGATGTGCTACACCGAAGCAAAGCCTACACTTTTGATAGGTATTGACAACTGGCACCTGATAACAGCATCCGAGGTAAGGAAAGGCACGAAGACCCAGCCTGTCGCCATTAAAACATCGCTAGGGTGGGTGTTATTCGGATTTACAAGCAGCCGGACAACTTTAGTGGAGACTGCCTGTCACATATCCTTACGTGAGCGTCCGCAGCATGACCTGGAAGTCCTCATCAAGGAACAATATAGGTTAGACGCGATCGGTATCACGAAACATGAGCTTCGCAGTACAGGCGATCAGCGCGCTCTCAGTATTCTAGAGAATACCGCCCAACGCCTACCAAATGGGCACTTCCAGGTCGGCTTATTGTGGAAGGCGGATGACTTTTCTGTTCCTGAGAGCTATCCATTGGCACTTTCTAGGTATAAAAGCCTTGAACTGAAAATGTCAAAGGATTTTACATACGCCAAACGTTACAAGATTAATATTCAGGACATGCTAGCTAAGGGTTATGCTGAGGAGTGTAAAGGACAGTCGCCCACATCGGTTTGTTGGTACTTGCCGCATTTTGGTGTGGTAAATCCCAACAAACCGGCAAAACTTCGTGTTGTTCACGACGCGGCTGCTAAAGTACAGGGTGTATCACTAAATACTATGCTTCTGTCGGGTCCTGATTTTTTACAACCGCTACTACGAATTTTGATGCGTTTTAGAGAGGGAAAAATTGCCTTGACCGCCGATATCAAGGAGATGTTCCCGCAGGTGAAAATACAAGAGTGCGACCGAGATGCTCAGCGATTTCTTTGGCGCGATGATCCTGCGGGACCAATAAAGACTTATCGGATGTCTTCTATGATTTTTGGGGCGTGCTCCAGTCCGTCTACGGCTATTTACATCGTCAACAGAAACGCATCGGAATTTATAAGCGAGTTCCCACAAGCTGTGGAAGCTATTACGTCCGATACATACATGGATGACTTTATCGGAAGTGTAGATGTCTCCACGGAGGACGCGGCTCGTTTGGCAGCCGATATTGTTCAAATTCATAAGCGTGGGGGATTCGAGATGCGCGGTTGGGTATCGAATAAGCCTGGCGCACTCAATCGATTGCCAAACGAGCTGTTGTCTGACGTTTCACTAGCCAGTCGTTCTAGTGTAGAGTTGGGTAGTTTACCTCTCTCAGCCACCTCAACACGGACTCTAGGTTTGATCTGGAAACCTGCTCAAGACATCATAGGTTTCAACCCGGGCCTCAAGGATAATTCAGGCCATTTTACAAAACGCGTAGTCTTAGCCCAGGTCATGCGGATCTACGATCCACTAGGTATCTTAGCCCCCATTGTAGTGAGAGGTAGGATTATGTTTCAAAATTTGTGGCGTAAGAATCTTGACTGGGACGAGAGGCTATCACAGGCTGATCAGGAAACTTGGCTCGAATGGTTCGAATGCCTAAAATCGATTTCGGAATTGAGCTTTCCAAGATGCTACAATGTATGCGGTTTCTCAGAACTGGAGCTGCACATGTTTTGTGATGCTAGCGAGCTGGCACACGCCGCCGTTGCTTACTGGAGATTTGTGCTTCCCAACGGTGATGTGAAACTTGCACTAATAGCTAGCAAGGCACGTGTGTCTCCTTTGAAACCAGTTTCGATCCCACGTCTGGAGCTCCAAGGCGCCTTGATAGCCACTCGACTTGCCGCTACGATTTGTGAGGCTCACCGCTTTAAGCCTAACCGACGAGTTTTCTGGAGTGATTCCATGACCGTGTTGGGGTGGCTACGCAGCGATGCGAGAAATTATAAACCTTTTGTGGCTCATCGCGTGGGAGAGATTTTAGAATACACAAGGTTAGATGAATGGCATTGGGTTCCAACCGAACTTAACGTGGCTGACGATGCGACGCGGGGGAAAGCCAGTATTGAACCACGCTGGGTATCTGGCCCAAATTTCCTCCTAGCTTCCACTTCTGAGTGGCCATCAGAGCCCAAAGTCCCAACGCCAGTAACTTTTGGAAAGGAGGAGCTCAAGCCATCTCTTCGTCATTTAAACTCATTAAATCATCCATCACGGATCGCAGAGTGCATTAATTTTATCAACTCACACCAGTTACCCTTACCAGTTGTAGCTGATATCACTCATTTTAGTTCTTGGATTAGACTGGTAAGAGCAACAGCCAGGACTCATCAATTCATTGCCTCTATTTTTAAACATCGGGGTCATAATTTTCAAAATTTTTGGGTTCGGGGAATTTGTGAGTCTGTAAATGCGTGCGGTCCGGTGCGTGATTCGCGGCCTGATGCTTCTTCTTCCACTGCTCCAGCGCCATTAGTCTCAGAGGACATCATTCGCGCGGAACGGCACATTTTAGGGTGGAGCCAGATTAGCGCCTTCGGAGAGGAAATTCTTTATCTGACACGTGGGCAGCCCATTCCTAAGAAAAGTCGTTTAGCCATTTTGTCCCCAGAATTCAGAGACGGACTTTTACATCTCGCGGGAAGAACTTCTGCTGTTGTTGATAGGCAGCCCATTATTCTAAGTGGCAAGGAGCCAGCTGTACGTCTTCTGATCAGCCATTACCACGTCAAGTCGTACTGGATTCTCGGATTGAGGAACGCCGTGCGGTCAGTGGTCCATAGATGTCAGTTGTGCAAGCTGTTAAAAAGCACAACCTTACAACCACCCATGGGAGATCTGCCAGAGGCGAGACTCGCCCATCATCGACGTGCCTTCACCTATACAGGTGTGGACTATTTCGGCCCCGTATTAGTTTCTATTGGACGCAGAAGGGAGAAGCGATGGGTCGCCCTATTTACGTGCATGGTAACCAGAGCTATCCACCTCGAAATCGTAGCCAGCTTATCCGCAGATTCCGCCATTATGTGCTTTCGACGCTTCATTGCTCGACGTGGTACGCCCAGCGAAATATTCTCCGACAACGGGACGTCGTTTGTGGGAGCAAACCGACAGCTAAAAGCTCTTTATGATGCCACCGTTCCACAGTTTGCAGCAGATAAAAAAATAAAATGGCGTTTTATTCCCCCATCGGCGCCCTTCATGGGAGGAGCGTGGGAAAGGCTGATTAGGTCAGTGAAGTCAGCCCTGAAGGTAACATTGAGAGAACACGCTCCAAGAGAAGAGGTTCTGGCAACTTTGCTGGTCGAAACCGAGGCGGTGGTAAATTCACGCCCACTGACACACATCTCCCCCGAAAGCAACTACCCGGAGGCGCTTACCCCCAACCATTTTTTGCTGGGAGACTCATCGGGCCGTTCGTTCCCAACTACAGACCTGACGGATGCCGCACTGATTGGCCGGAGCAGCTGGAGAAAGGCACTTCGGCTGTGTGATCACTTTTGGCGTCGTTGGGTCATAGAATATCTACCCACTTTGGCGCCCCGTCGCGTGCCGGGTGTAGATGTCGCAGTCAAGGTCGGGGACCCGGTCCTCATCGGTGACGGGAACTTGCCGAGGGGAACCTGGCCACGCGGCGTGATCGCTGCTCTGCATCCGGGCCGTGATGGGGTGGTACGGGTGGTGGATGTTCGGACTCAAGCGGGCATTTTGAGGCGACCATTAAGGAAAGTCGTTCCTCTTTAAAAAAGGGGAGCATGTGGCCGATAAGAGCCTTTTTTATATTGTTTATGTTTTATATTTTACAATATCTTCTTTTCTTGTTTTGTCTATTTTTGATATGTTTTTGTTACTTGACTTGTCAATAAAATGGCTTGACGGAACAATGGATTTTTCTTTATAAGAACTAGAAAAATAGCAATATCCATTATTTTCAGTAATATAAGAATAACAACCCCAAATAATGTGGGCAGAGGGCAAGAGTCATCATACTCTTGCCCTCTCTGTAAGTTGTTGCATGTCAATAGAGCTCGTCAATCATTACGGTTTATACCTTATGTCAATGACGTATAAGTCATTTATCGCGTATACGTGAGTTACTATAGCTATAGTTATTTATTTCAACTTCATTACAAAAGGTGAACTTAGTGGTAGAAGGCATTTTCCACCAGTCAACCTATAGATCAATTAATATGACAGTGTTACGATAGAGTACAAAAAAATAAATGAAGAAAAATAATAGTCAAATAATAAAACATAAGTAGGTACATACTAATACATTTATAATAAATATAAAATAAACGAATAGTAATAACAATACCCTATTTATTTTAACTGCTAAAGATATAGCAATTAAACACGAGGAAGAGGACGGTGAAGTCAATAAAGCAGATAATAATTATGCCTACCTGTAAGAGCCAGTAACATCTCCGATGGAACGTCGGCAGGATTGCAGAGTGTACGTAGCAGCCGTAGATACACTGTGAACAAAGACAAATCAAAGTTATTAAAAGTTCAAAATAATAAACCAATTACACAAAAAGGTGAATAAACTAATAATGTCTAAAGCACAATCAATTTTACAAAGAAAGACCAATATCTGAATCCTGCAAACGACAATTTCTTCCCATCCTATGTTATCATTGTCTTACTTAAGAGATACGGTAAAAATTAAGTAAATACATATTTAAAACACTGCCTGTTTTCTTACTCTTCCGTAGCTACAAATCCATTCTCATCTAATAATCTCTCCATTTTGTTAACTTTTACGATGTTCAAGACTCCATAAACAGTTAATTTACTCTGTTTTTCTTTTAGGCCCCCAGATCAGCACGGAAGAAAATTACAGTCATAATGATATCCATAATGTTCCAGAAAATGTGTGTCTTGAGCCTTAAGTACCCCATTATCAATAATAAAAAAAGTCTGCATGTTTTTCTTTATAAGTTTAAAGGGAGATTTCGGAAGCGCATTTCCTTATTAAATATTCGGTGAGGATACGGCTCATTATTATCAATTTGTCCATTTGGTTTTTTTCTTTAATCTGTAATATGAGATTTTTTTTATTATCATCATTAATATTTTTAATTCAGCAGTTTTTATTACGAAAAAATACAGTGAAATATTTTTTTATTTGAAATCTTCCTTTAAAGACAAATTGATAAAAATATCTCTAATTTTGGAATTCTTGCAATAAAGTTTGTCAGCTTCGCTTTCATATTATTCAAAAATTTCGTTAGTGATCTCTGAAAAAGCATTGCTCGACGTAGTAAAACAAGCCTAACCAAGCACGACCTAGAATTGGCACCTGAACTAACTTCGTTTACTAGGAAAGCCTCTCTGTGCACATGGGTGGTGTACGCCATGAGCGGTAGCGGTTACAGAATCTTTTCCACTTATGTTATTTTTAACCTGTCATAAAACAGGTTTTGACCAAGTAACTGCAACTAATGCAATGTCTCTAATATTTCAATCAAATTACTGCCTAGCCTTTTCTCAACTGTTGGGGTCGACTTCCAGTCAAATAACTGTATAGCAGCTGAATAGTAGCATTTTACACGGAGTGACTACCCATCCGACCTACATAACCCAGATATTCCAGTCAAAAAACCCTGAAAATGTGCTCAAAAACTAAAATCTTGCTGCAGTAAGAAATTCTCACTGCTTTCTAACCTATCCATAATCAAAACGAATAGTTTTTGTAATATATCCATTGCAACTTTTTGCTTCCCAGCCTTACCAAACCGATTAAAACCGAACAGCTACCAAGCCGCTGCCGCTACCGCTAATGCTTCACCCCCCAGATAGCCCCACTCAACGGTCACAGTTGTGCAAAATGTATTATTCAGCATTCCTTGCGCGCCGTACGTGGCGACTCGCGCGGCGTAGCGATCACTTGCCGTCGTTGTACTAACGCCTTTGCTTGTTGCTACCATTTTTATTTACGGCATATAAAAACGAGTCCCTAGCCGGATTTTTGGAATTCCAGCTTATATTTACTACTTATATGTGGAATTTTTAGCAACATTTATGATGTAAGAAATCTAAAATTAACTGCGGTCTTGTAGACGGGAAAATGTTTCTGAAGATTTTTGGTTGAGAAAAACTTAGAGTACCAAAGTTTTAGGTATAAGTCTTTTGTAAGTGCTTACTTTAACAAGCTCCATTAAGTAACTTAGTGCTCTCAAGTGACCTTAATGTGTTTCCTTGAAATAAGATAGAGGATTTTCTCTGAGACGGCAGTATAATATATCCGCTTCTAAGACATAAACATTCAGAAAAAACAGCTGAAGAACGAAAGATAGAACGACAGGTTAGCAGCCTTCATCTTTTCTCTATTTTAAATTGCCATATAAAACTCAACAGGCAGTTTTATGATACCACTATGCATTGAAAATTCCCATCCTGGAATATTTTAACCATTTACCAAATACCCAACAATAAGGTATCATTGCCATCACCAATTCATCATCGGCCACTCGGCCTCAATGTGGCCTCGATCAAATATCCGGGCCGCGGCCGGGCCTACAGAATGGACATTCAGATCTAAATCGGTGGCCATATTGGCGAATCGTATTTTTGCGAGACCATTCGAGCCAATAACCGGCTCTGTAGTGGGTTTTTCGGAGGGGATATCCGGACTCAGAGTGGAGTAGTCCCAAGAATGAGTGCCAAGCGATTGTTCATGAATGTTACCGGATCTTTGTTCAAATAGCTATAGACAGACAAACAACCAATTAACTATCGGCAATGGACTATTTAAAGTAGCCCTGCAGGTGTAGAGACACTTTAAAGGAATTTAAAAACCTTTGGGAAGATAATCCGTTAGAAATTAAAGTTAAAAACAAAAGACGAATCAAAAAAAGTGAAAGAAGTTAAGTTTAATGTTGAATAGAAGATGGCAAGACACAAGAATAACAATTATTTAAAATTGTTATTAGAGGTTACTACACTTAAGAGTTAGGCAGAGCTGTACTAACCTAATAGTACACCTACATTTCGCCGGTTATGTTTAAGTCCCATGTAACAGGGGGCGAGAGGGGAGGAGGGGGGAAAGGTTACTCTCAAACAACCCTTAGGAGAGAACCTTTATCGGTCCATCATAAGCTAAATCAGCCTGTAAAGTTTCTACTATTGAAAAAAAATATTTTATTTATTTCTATTTCTGTGAGAGGGATTGCATCCATATATTATTATTTGGCTCATTGTAATAATTATCAGAGAATGCATCAAATAACGGAAAACCAATATGAATTTCACCGTACAGCAATAAACAGCCACGATATACAGACAACCGTTAAAAATCAAACCCACGAACCCGTTGTGGGTTGTCAATTTAAGTTATAAATGGTCGTCAAACTATCCAATTTCCTCAACCCGCTACCTCTTATAACTCGCGCCAACACTTAATATCCGTACGAAGACTGCTCGTGAGTGAATTAGACTTTTACGACCGCCGCCGAATCCATGCCATATCGAAGGTATAGACGTGAAAGTATACCTAATCTAAATCTTCAGACAAACGTCAGAACATAAATATCTATTGTTTGAAGTCTGTGAAGGTATTGTTTTATTGTGTTAGCCTTCTTGGATTTTTATGGCATGTTGCTGTGGATTTTTTGTGCTGATTTTAGTGTAAAAAAGGTTGTGTTGGATTTTTTTGGTACGTGGGTTGTAAAATTTTGTTGTAGACTTTTTTCAGAAACAGAACAACTTTACTTATTTGTCAATTTGACAATTTACAAAATGTCTTTACATGGCGCAGGTCAAGATGTAGGTAATCAGCTTTCTTTGTAAAAATACCACTTTTTTTTAAGGGAAATTTACGATCAAAATGCTGATGTTAGCCTTATCGAATCCTAAAAAACTATAGACCTATGATCCTAAACATAATCTTATCATCATCGCGATTTAGTTTATAATACAGCTTAAGTAAATCACTACGACTAAACAGTAGCTATGAGATGTTTCATCATTTTATAGAACCATGATCCATTTCACCATCGTTGGGACGATAGCGAAGGCTTGCCTAAGAGAAACCCGAAAGTCTAGACAAAAACTGATAATACTTCTTAGTCACCACTCACGTTCTCGTGAGGGTTAGGTAGTATCGGAAGAAGAGCATTATAAAACTAAATACTTTACTCGCACGCTTTGATTCAGATTTCTAACATTTCATTAAAAATGGATTTGAAAAGATAACGAATGCTCCAATAAAATTTTATAGCCCGTAAAAAGTTAAAATAAGATCTATCCCAGGAAGTGTAACATAATCTAACGTTTTTATGTCACCAGTAAAATTGAAAAAAAAATCATTTCAATTTATTAGAGCTACTGAAATATGTATTTCAATCAATACTTCCGCTTGCTTGTGCAAAATTTAATTTAACTCCTAAACCGTAAACTCCAAACTTGAAATAAAATAAATCATGACAAATCCCTCCTTAAAATTTTACTGGCGAAAACTAGACGGATCTAGAACCGTCTGGCTTGAACCGGCGAAATCCAGTTTTGAACCAATCGACGGGGATCGGTACGATCCAGTTTATCCAAGTGCATTTTCGGATGAATGCATACGTAGATTGGACGAATTAAAAAAGTTCAACATATTCATGTGACTTCGGCCGTCAAATGGAATTAACATAAAGCTGCTTTTTGAACTAATGAGAGGTTTTTTTGTTCGGTCTAATTTTCTGCCTAGATTTTGTACATGACCTCATTTCACTGTATTACGCGTCTAACTGCGTTTATGCTTAGAACTAGATGCATTCGCATTTTGCACTCGCGAGTAAAGTGGCAGTATTATGAATTATTATGTTTATGTGTGTAATTTGCGCTTGAGTACATCCACTTTCGCTGCACGTGGTACAAAATCATGAATTAAAGAGAAAATGGCAGAAAAATATAGACCCTCTCATACTGCTCGAAATTACATTAAATTGCCATAAATTACTACAACGCGGCTGGTAGTAAAATAAAAATTATGTCTATACGATGAAATAGATAAACACTTACCTCCAAACAAACGTTTACCGGTGCAAACTTAATGCCCCCATTACCTTCAACGATTAAACACGTCTTGCGAAAAACATGAAACAAACGGCTGTCATTGCCAGCCCCTATTCAGAATCAACATAAAAAACCTATTCACTGAAACGGTTGCGTATTATAGGAGTGATCAAAATTTTACAGCTAGAAGCCGAGAATGCAAGACCATTCGTGATTGGCTGAGGTGGGCTGGCCGAACGCCAGTGTATCCACTACTTGCACCACCAAAACAAATGCTAGCCGGACAGTGGAACGATTGATTTGTTTTCTTTTTTCTTTACGTAGGACAGCGCTTTTATGAGCTCGTAAAGTTGAAATGAAAGGCTCTTTTGAAAATAAGAGATATTTTTAGATGATTGAATTGTAGGCTGTTTTATTGGGTGAGTATGATTTGAAATGAATTTCGAAGATGAAAGTGGACATGAAAGCTCAAAACAATTTCTTTGCCATAATTTTTGCAGATACTGATCAAACAGCTATAACGTGTAAAACAGATTTTGAAGTAAATGTAAGTTATTAGTTAAAAAAGAAAGGAAACTCGAGCTTTTAAATTCAGAAAAACTCTTTCACATAAAACGCACAACAGCATTCCTGGACCCGCGCGTTAACCATCTACAAAAATACTCCCCTTTAAATATAAAGTCTCGTGCACACAAGTGTAGCAGGAAATATTGGCCTATATACAAAGGCCAGTCCAGGCCAGATGGGCCGTTTTGCATGTCTGTCCCCGGCCTTGTGGTCGAATAAACAATACGTAAAACGGCGAGTTGCATGCGGCCTTGCAACTTTACTTTTGCAGTTAAAACACACGAATTTAAACCGTATTTTAAAGCAAACAAAATTTTAAGTGGCAGTATAAAGTTTGGTGCAATAAATAAATTTTGATAGTTAATTCGAAATTATGCAAAGGAGTTTGCCTTGTTAATCTAGTATATTAATGCTTTCACATCTAATCGTTAATATTTGGTATGTTAATTTCGGTTTTGAGAACGTTTTCTTGAAAATTTTCAGTAAAATGTCACCGATTTTTCACGCGACGGTGTCAGAAATAGGGTGTTGGAGTGAGTTCAAATGAAATAATAAACCAAATAAGCCAATTAATCGCGACACGAGAATGCGCAAAATTCAAGTACTTTTTACAACCTTTATACGTAAATTGGAATACAGCAAAAAGGAATTTATAGTAACACTTGCTCCATTTGACATGGATTGCGAGCGCTTGGCTTGAAAGCTGACATCTTAAGGCCCGTTAGAATAATCGACTCAACTGTTTTGTTTCAATATCAACGCTGTCTATACGTACGTTACGTTTAGACAGCAGTTAGTTGAATTGGAGGGCACAGTTATTAATCATAGATAGTTTATTTAGATCATTTAAATGATACTGAAAAGTAAGTTTCAACTTTAACCAGAAAAAAAGATTGAAGTCTATACTAATATTATAAACAGGTAAAATTGGTTTGTAAGCTGGAATGTAGAGAGTAATCTTCGGAACGAATGATCTAAAACTAAAAATTATTTGCAGTGTTACTGGCAGAATGCTACATGGTTCATGGGTGCTAAAGGCTATAATACGAGTATTATAATAGAGTCACGCTAACGCAATTTTTGCAGAAGAAGTCGCGGGCAAAGTGCTAATATGCAATAAAGGGTTATGTTTTTTTCACTCTGATTAAAACTGAAATGAGAGCGTTCTATGATAAATCTCTGCCAACCCTTCAGAGGAATAATAAAGTGATATTTATTAATTTTTTAGAACAATATTGACGACATAGAACAACTTGTTAAAATAATAAAACCCAAAACAAATACACGAACACTAATAGATAATTTCCAAAAACAAAACCAATCACAAAAACAATAATACAGAACGAAAACAATCACAGATTAAAAACCTTTTCTATCGAAGAGAGCGAAAGGTTACCGAAAATAGCTCACAATACAACTTTGTTACCGAAAATAGGTCGGGCTTTTTTAAAGAAAATAACCCGAATCATCGTCTATTATTGGGTAACGAACCAGAATGGAACACGGGGAAATTATAGAGGCATTATACAACGGACCGGATTTTATTTTGTTTTAATACAATATTGTCCATTCAGTCACTTTTTTTTTATTTTTAATTCACTGCGTCGAAATGTGGCGGATCAAAAATGTATAATAAAAATGGCCGTTACAAATTTTCATTTGGATGCACAGATTGGCATGAATTGTTTGTGATAGTTTTGTGTGTAAAATGGTAAAGAACAATGTTAATTATATGTTATTTTTGTGTCATGCCATAAAATGTGTCTTTATTACAGAAATATTGTTAACTATGAAACTTACGAATCAAAACTCAAAAAAATTTAAACACGAATGTCCTAAGAAAAAAAAAGAAAGACAAACCATAGGCGCCTCGCAAAATCGGTTTCAAAGTGTTTAGTATTTCTACAACGCCTGTCAACTAGATTGACATATTAAGCTTCGCGGTAATTTCTTTTTAAACGTTGCCCCACACCAGGAATTTCTCCTGTACCGTGGGTGCGTGCACAAACATTTAAACTCACATACACAAATACCCAGACCCGAAACAACTATCTGTAGGCCAAACATATATGGTATCGTATGTCAGTCCGACAATTTCAGTACCGTATCAGTGTAATTGAATGCTCCACAACCCAGTGAGTACCGAGTACCGATACCAACTTTCAGGTCACTGACTATCTGTAACGACTGTCAAAAATTCTTTCAGGTCACTGATTACCTGTAAAGCCTGTCAAAAATCTACAAATGACAGCTGGGACCATCGGCTTTATGTGCTTTCCAAGGCACGGAGGAAGCTGGGTATGTGTGATCATCATCCATCCATGGACCAACCTAGACAAACAGCTTACCTTAGACATCGAACCCAAATGGCTGTTATTGTTTAACAACGAGCCCCTCTAATGATAAGAAAGATATAAAAGTAATTTCCAAACTTTAATCCAACTTCTTACCATTGATACCGAAAATCAGGTCACGCAAACATTCACCTAATAAAACCCTATGCCTACTTATTTGCATACAAACTTCGGCAAACGCTTTTAAAAGCCAATAAACACTAATTCACGGCTAAACTGGACTTATTCCTGCAATGATATCTTGGGCCGTGGCATAGTGTTTTGTAGCCGTAGCCATCTTGGATCCGTGCCAATATGCGGTGGTCCAAGTAATTAGCGAAAAGCGGCCTTGTCAACTTTACCTTGTTAAAACTGTTTCTTGGTGAAGTTTGGAGATTTGAGCCGAGATTGTGACGAAATAATAAGTTCGGTAATTGTATTTTTTTGTAAAAATTTGAAATGTGCTAAAAGTTTGTACTTTTTTGGAATATGCAAAACACTGATGTGAAACATGCAAACCTCAGAGAAAGCCTTTGTTTTAAGAATTTTAACAGAAAAACATCAATAGTCTACTTTTGGCTTTTACTTCTGATAGTATGCCATTAGTAAAAGCACCAATTTCCTTTTTGTTTACACGAATTTTACCAAAATATAGCATAATACAGATAATGTGTGTTGTTATCCTTTTATCCCTTTCTGCACCAATAACTTCACTATCAAAAACCGGCCAAGAGCGTGTCGGGCCACGCTCAGTGTAGGGTTCCGTAGATAATAAAATATTATGTAAACGAAGTTAAAAAAAAAAATACGGGCAAATGAAACTTGACCTCTGGATTGTATAGGCGCTCATACGATTCAGGGACCAAATTATATTGGTTAACTGCAGTTTCCATCTGTTGTTTCCATCCAAGTTCAAAATAATTTTCCTAGAAAGTCCTTATAAAGTTCTACTTTTCAGATTTTTTTCGTATTTTCTAAACTTATGGTTCAAAAGTTAGAGGGGGGGGGACGCTTTGTTTTTTACTTTTGGAGCGATTATTTCCGAAATTATTGACATTATCAAAAAATGATTTTAGTAAACCCCTATTCATTTTTAAATACCTTTCCAACAATATATCACACATTAGGGTTAAAATTAAAAAAAAAAACACTTCCCACTTTACATATAGGGGGGCTACCCTAATAAAACATTTTTTTCCTATTTTTATTTTAGCACTTTGTCGGCGTGATTGATACACATATTGGTCCCAAATTTCAGCTTTCTAGTGCTAACGGTCACAGAGATTAAGCGAGGACGGACAGACAGACAGACATGGCGAAACTATAAGGGTTCCTAGTTGACTACGGAACCCTAAAAAATACCTACATTCTACAACTTTTCATCCACGTAACTATCCAATTCACTTCTCACTCTCACAATCGTGCCACACTTTCACAACTCCCCCTCTCTTTTAACTTGAGCCACACAAAAAGCAGGCACGCAAGACTGTCACTGGTTTATGTGCAAAAAGCACTAGCCTAGTGCAGTGTGTACCTGAGCACGACCAGTTCAGTCTTTGAAGATTATGCTGTAACGCTAAACTAGATAAGTCACCCGCCACACTATATTAGGAGCGTTTGGCATGTTACAGAAACTTTACGTAGTTTTCAGACTTGGGAAACAAATGAAAGTGGAGCTGAGGTAAAAGGAAAAGGAGCATGTTTCGTCTTGTCAGTGTTGGAGTGAAATATTTTACTGAATCTTACCGCGAACTTTTGAAAAGCTATTAAATCATCATCATCATCTGCCTAGCCTTTTCCTAACTATGTTGGGGTCGGCTTCCAGTCTAACCGGATGCAGCTGAATACCAGTATTTTACATGGAGCGACTGCCTATCTGACCTCCACAACCCAGTTAATACTAGGTAATACGATACTCTTTGGTAAGACTGGATGTCAGAATTTCAGGTCACTGACTACCTGTAACGACTGCCAAAGATCTATATATGGCAGCCGGGACCAACAGCTTAACGTGCTTTCCGAGTCACGGAGGAAACTCGGTATGTCGGGCGGTCACCCATCTACAGACCGACCTAGGCAAGCACAGCTTTACCTATAGATCGACCCAAGTAGCAGTTCTTATTAAGCCACGAGCTCCTAAATGAATAAGTAAATTAATATACTAGCGGATTTCACGTAGTTCCCGTTTCCATGAGAATACAGGGATAAAAAGTAGCCTATGTCACCCGGGAATAGTGTAGCTTCCCAACGGTGAAAGAATTTTTGAAATCGGTTTAGTAGTTTCGAAGCCTATTCGTTACAAACACATAAACAAATCTTTCCTCTTTATAATATTATATAGTGTAGATTACTTGTAACGGTTTCAGAGAATTACCACTAACAAACATGGTAGCGATTTTTCTGTTGTTTTTCCACATTACCTAATCTGTCTACAGATTGTACGTATCAGCAGAACAATGAATCCACCTGGTGCTTAAAAATCTGTATCATAAACCTTCCAGATATGTTATTTAAGAGACAATTATTTTCAACCAGATACTAACTTGAATCATCTGCATGTGTCTAGTTGTTAATACTAAGAGACCTGCCATCATAACTGTCCGCATCAAATATAATTAAAGCATAGCGACCTATGCCTAAGGGCATGATAGTTCCCGTCGGGGCTGCGGGTTGTTCGCAAGAGATACCGTGGCCTCGACATGAAGGTCTAAGAAGGAACATGGGTGGTTTTTAGTCAGTAGAAGTCTGCCTTTCGCTCTGCCCAAGAGCGGGAGGGGTTTTTTGATGATTTAGTTGGTAAAACCGACGCTTAAAGTTCCCACTTTACTCTAATGTTCAAATATCGATTGAAAGACAGAAATCACCTAGAACCAATAATCTACGCAATCCTCCACACAAGGACAACAACACAACCCAATCAATTTTCCAACTCAAACCCTATCAGAGCCCCAAAATTAAAAAAGCCAACATCCACATTGTGGCCTCCACCACATTCATCGACGGCAATTAGCGTCCGTCCAGTGTTGCCCGTTTAATTGCAACGAAACCATTTACTTATTCACCAGGCGCGTCGGATGAGGCTGGGTGAGGTAGGATTTGTGGATGGAAGTTATGGATGATGGATGACGCTTCCGTTTGTCTATTGCTTGTTTTTGTGGTTGGGGTGGTTCGGCTTGGCAGGATGATTAAAAATTTAAGTATGGAATTGAAACAAAGCATCGTGAACGTAGAGATTTGGTTCTTAAATTACATTCTCTGTTCTCAACACTTTTCTCGCTTCGTTTTTGTTACGAGTTCAAATTGGTGCCAAAAGAGTTCTTAAAAAGCTTTCAACTAGACAAGGATTCTTTCTAGGATATAAAATCTACCGTTTTAAAAGATCATTGTCAGTTATAAAAAACCGGACCATCAATCAATTTCATAGGCACTCAAATTAAAATAATAACTCCCTTCAAACAACCTAGAAGAATATCCAAAAACCACTTCATAACCTTAATTGAAAAACTACTCACACACACACACAAATGAAAACGAACTCTAATAAAACTTGAGGTTAGTTGAAAACCGATTGGGGGCGAATCACGAAGGCAGTAATTACTTAACAATATTAATTTTTCACCTTCCAAGGTCTCTCCATGAAAGGCTGAATTGCTGAAACTAGGCTTGTATAACATTCAGTTTTTTTGGTGAAAGTGAGCGTGTAATTGGTGGAAAAATATTCGTGATTTGGATTTTTTCAGGTGATGGTAAATCGGTAGTTTAGGTATAAAGATTTCATGTGTAGCTAACCTGTAACCTAACTTTCTTCAGTTTGAATCCAAGTCATGCCAATCCGTTTCAAAATATAGTACAATTTTTTTCATAAAAGCAGAACTCTGTGTCATTTATAAAACTACTTGTGCTGGTGCCTCATTACTGAGGATCCTGGTCACTGGGTTCCTTTAAACTAAAAATCTGTCTCCATCGACTACGGTTCAACGTTGACATGCACCATCTGCTGTAATTGGTTGAGGATGAGCTTCTTTCACTTGGTCCATCAACCAGCTTCATCCATTCTTGCCTTCCTTGGTCCCAACAAAGACCAGGTTTTCAAGGCTGCTGTCTCTCATTATTAAGTGGTCGAAGTAGGTCAGAATACGCTGTAGGCAAACATTTATCTTCACAATGATCAAAACCATTACCTTCCTTCTATTGCAGTCGGCTAAAAACGACAATAACGCTTAAACAGGAAGAGTAGTCTACGCCCCGTAGACCAACAGTGCCTAATTATAGGCACTAGCCTGTTTCAGTCCATTGACTCTTACGACTAACACGGGACGAATATTTACTGTGTTTAGTTCACAGGGATATTTCTTTAGTTGAAGACAACGGGTTAAGCTAAAACTATTCAGGAAAAACAAATAGGGCCAGTTGTGTTTTAAAATTACCCTACGGGAAGATAAAATCGAGATGAAAACTATCCTATGTGTTAATCCAGGTTATAAACTATCTGTGTACCAAATTTTATACAAATCCGTTCAGTAGTTCAGTAGTTTTTGCGTGAAAGAGTAATAAACACACAATCACAAACTTTCGCCTTTTAATATTAGTGTGATAATAGCGGGAAGCAATAAGTGAAACTGCGAGTCCGAGTGACAACTGATTTATTTATTATATACCCACCTCTAACATTTATCAACATACCCTACACCTTCTCCTTTAAAACATTACATTCAATAGGTTTGAAACGGCACAGCGCGCGGCGGTTGGTACGGCTTGATATCAACCAAAAATCTAAATAAGTTTAAAAAAATATTGAGAAGGAACGTTCTCCATCCTACAACAGATTTGAAACAAGTGCCATTCGAAGCGTCTGATTATGTTTATGACGATAGGCTCTAACAAATTAATAAGTATTTTATAGCGGTGATAACATACACTGGTGTCAAGTCATGGGCTTCGCGTTCGAACCCAAGGCACACGGGTTGTTCAAAAGAGATACCGCAGTCTCGACACAAAGGGCTAAGAAGGAACATGGGTGGTTTTTAGTCAGTAGAAATCTGACACTCCCTACCGCTCTGCGCAGAGCGGGAGGAGTCATTTGATGATTTTCCAGCCTCCAAAAAAAGAACGGCACGCACTTCTGATTTTTTGGAGTCATGTGCGTATTGTATAATAATTATCACTTGTTTTGATGAAGGAAATCATGGTGAGGAAACCTGGACCTCATGGTGAGGTGCCTGTGAGATATTTCTCGACGGCATGTTAAGTCAAGTCAGGGGCTTCTAGTCCCGTCGGGGCTGCGGGTTGTTCGCAAGAGATATCCCAAACCCAAAAAAAAAAAAAGGGTTTTTATGCCGCCTATGAACCTGTTTTTTTCTTTTTTTTGGCGGGTGGAAAATCATCAAATAACCTCTCCCGCTCTTGGGCAGAGCGAAAGGGAGTGTCAGACTTCTACTGATTAAAAACCACCCATGTTCCTTCTTCGCCCTTCATGTCGAGGCCTCGGTATCCCTTGCGGACAACCCGCAGCCTCGACAGGCGTCGGCCCTTGCGGGCCCCTTCCATGTTGCTGACATCTCTTTGAGGCGCGCGTGGAACACGAACGCGCCGTCGACACGGCCTGTTGTCGTCATAAGACGGACGGACGGCGAGCTTACCCATCACTCACCGTCCACAGGCCCGCGTCTACGGTGGCCGGAAGCCATCACGTGGCCCCCGACGCCCGGAGCGCCTCCCGCGGCGGCTGGGACGAGAGGTTCTCTCCCTCTCACGTTCCGCCACCTCCTTCGCTAGCATCACTGCTTCGCAGAAGGAGGCGACGGCGTCCCATTCCTCCTCGCCCCGGACCATGGCTTGCACCAGGGCCGGACGCGAGATGTCGCCGCCGCCGATCGCCGCTACGAGAACACGGCGGCTACGAGAACACGGCGGTGCCTTGACCCCCTGACACCGGGTTTAACACGATAAAGAAGAAGAATACTGAAGAGATTTTCATTGTTTATCAATATTGTCTTTGGTATAGTCAAGTCACCATTGTCCTCAAATAATCCTTTGAGCTCTCAGAGATGCTTCACTGATTAGTACCCTATTTGTCTTAGATTATTCAATTATTCCACCATTAATGAACATTTACATTCCCATTGTTTGGTCACGCAACAGATTATTTGAATTATTATTCTCTTGACATTAGCATGAGCTTAATGCATTATAATTAATTAGACACACAATATTATAAATAGGATGCACTTTTTGTGTCTAACTGTGTACTAGTACTGTTTTTCTATACTTCACAACGGATTTGAATGCAGTTAATAATCTTGAGATTATATATACCATTACGCATGTAATCTCGAAAGGGTTAGGCAGACACACTACCCACACCACACCCACAATTTGCCAGTTATGTTTAAGTTCCATATAAAACGGGGTGACCCTATTTCCATCAACCAGACACAATTCCAGACTCCATGGTTACGTACTGAGAAAATTCATGAAAAGCCAATATCACTTTACCCAACTCGGGAATCGAACCGAGCACCTTATACCGAACAGTCGCGCTTGCAACCGCTCCACCAACGAGGTAGTCAGAAGTTTTACGTAGTTAGAGATTTTAAAACTAAGTTTACATGTACAAAAAAACAAAAGTTACAAAAATCTAAATTTAAAAGTTATATCCAAAACAGAGGCAGTTCACTAGTGTAGATATAAAAAAACATTAGACAAACACCACAAAAAACATCCCAGTAGCAACATATTTCAGATAAAACTATTTCTTTTAAAAAAGTTTTTTCTACACAGTTCCGGAACGCAATGAAATGTTTTTCCTGGGAATAATCGAAATAATCAACACTAGATGCTTAAGCGTCGCTTCGGGGGCCATTTATGATATGTATGTAAGAGTCTCATAAAGGTAAACGGTGACCCACTTAAATGTCCCGTGTCTTTATGTAGATAGGGTAATAGGATATCTGGTAGGAGAAAAACATGTGTTCAGTAATACGTTATTGAATAACATGGCGTTTGTTTCCCGGACGTGCATGTAATAGAGGAAGTAAGTCTGTTCATTCAGGATGTTTCGATGATTAAACTGCCGATTTTTTATGGTATATTAAGTTTCTTAAACAGATCCTTCGAAAATCACGTTAAGGAGTGGATATTTACGTGAATTGGCCTTTTTTAGGATCCATTAGAACCTTTTTTTTCCGTAACCATCACCGGATTTTTTTTCAATAAAATATATATTAATCTACACAATCTAGAGTACCGAAATATGGGTATACAGGGTGGTTCCGAGGATACGACAATAAATGAAACCACTGGTAGTTCTAGTTTATAGGAACATTTTTAAACTATCAAATAAATCCTAACACCTTCGTGGTGCCGACGATACGACAACAAACTACCTAAATGTCTTTGCCAAATTCTTTTGTTACATTTTATTTCCACTCGTTAATCGGTGCAAATTATTCCTAAGGTTAGTAAACCAATATTTGTTTGTAAATTGTAATGTATTTCGTTAACAGTTTTATGCTACTTAGTTTTATTGTTTTTTTTCAATTTTTTTATTTTGGTGTTAAAACTTTTTTGATAGTTTAATAATGTTCCTATGGACTAGAACTACCAGTGGTTTCATTTATTGTCGTATTGTCGGCACCACCCTGTATAATATAAAATACTCTTCAGGGATTACGGGCGTGATGTTATGTATTTAAAAAGCTTGTAGAAAATAAAATAGGTACTCCCCAAACACGCTTTTATATTACTTTCTCCATTGTCTAACGCTCATTCACACTAAAAAAGGCAACCGCTTCTTTCCATTTAAAAACACTTTTATTAACCTACTTTTCAAAAAGCGACTCTCTAAAACCAGCGTTGTCTGAAAAGCGTTCAGAATCTAGACTTTCCGAATACTGCTAGGGTTTCACCGCAATTTCGCTTTCTTTAATTTCCCTACAGCCATCGCTCATGTTGTCTATCTGGTTTCGTGACCTCAAACCTTCATATTCGAGTGTTTATTAATAGCGTTTTAAGGAAAACGGTTTTTTGGTGGATTTGTAATGGAGGCTTGTAATTGTTGGTTGATATGTTTATGTAATGCATGATTAGTACTATGTTGAAAGAGTTACGCATAAATTGGAAAGCTCAAAAGGTTGCTGGTATTTTATAATTTTATGTAGTTTTCAAAATTTGGAGGTACTATGTAGTGAGGAAGTTACTAGATAATAGAAAGTTAATAGAAAAAATATGTGAAAGTACCCTAGAATAGAAGATGCATAAACAACATGATAATTGTGTACAGACGCCAGTTACATCAAGCTACTCAAACTGTCAAATTTTCCCAATCAACCAACTTAGCAGGTGTGCTGGCGTTCAATATCTTTAGAAAATAAATTATGTCTGGCGGTTCTGGGCTCTTGAAATGACCACTGTGGAAGAATAAAATTAGCCTTCATCGAAACGCTTGTAATCCTATGAAAATATCATTATCACAACCTTTTGTAACCAAGACAAATAAACATATGACACTGACCTCCGTTCCTTGCACCTTCAGCTTCATATGGTCTTCTCTGGTGGTCTTCCCGTCTTTTCTCTTCTTCCAGCAATATCCATCACGTCGGTAACGGACCTTCTTACGGCTGTACAGCAGCATTGAACCGCTTTTTGGCCTGGAGACAAAGAAATCGTTCTTGAATAAGGTAAAGGCGAAAGATATATAAGGCAACTGTAATGAATTGTATAAGACATGATTGACTCAAACAATTTTTTTTTAAAAAAAAAAACGTTGCCCCACACTAGGAATTTCTCCTGTATCGTGGGTGCGTTCACAAACATTTAAACTCACATGCACAACCAAACACCCACACCCGAAACAATTATCTGTAGATCATACAAATATTTGTTCCGTGCGGGGATCGAACCCGCGACACGCAGCGCAGCAGTCCAATTGCTCAGCCACTGCGCCAACTGTCAATTCATTACTCAATAAGTATTGGTTAAAGGTTTAGAAGAACTTGCGGACGCGGCTACAGGGTACAGAAACAAAGCTCTAACAAAACTCGTAGCGGTGGTGGCCTCTCACGTCCGGCCCTGGTTCAATTCATAGTCCAGAGCGAAGAGAAATGGGACGCCGTCACTTTCTTCTGCGAAGCAGTCATGATTCGGCGGAACGTGAGAGAGAGAGATCCTCTCGTACCAGCCACTGCGGGAAACCTTCCGGGTGTCGGAGGCCACCTAATGGCTTCCGGCCACCGTAGGCGCGGGCCTGTGGACTAGCTAGCTAGCTAGCTGGCTAGCTCACCGTCCGTCCGTCTTATGACGACAGGCCGTGTCGACGACGGGTTCGTGTTACACGCGCGCCTGAAAAAGATGTCAGCAACATGGAAGGGGGTTATAAAGGCCGACGCCTGTCAGGACTGCGGGTTGCTCGAAAGAGAAACCGCGACCCCCGAACACAAAGAGTTTAGGCTAGGGTTTGATAATTTAAAAATAAACCAAAAAAGGCTCTAACAAATATTATTACAAAATATCTGTCAGTGTCCGTTTTCCATAGTTAATCTCAAACTTCATAAAATTGAAAAAAAAAGTTTTTGCACAAAAACATAACAAACGACTTCCAAACATTAACGCGCCAAATATCTTGACTTCCGGAAGTCGATGACTTGGTTAAGTTTTGCTCCTAATGCAGAAACTGTATTTATTCAATGAAATCTTAGTCTCCTATCGAATGTTAGTGACAATCAAAACCACACTCAATCTGTCATGATATACAACTAATTTTACAATAACAAGTTCCTAATAGCAATTTGACTCATGAATTCTAACAATTAATCATTGAAACTAATTGGCAAATTGTAGTTCACATAAATTGGTAATCTTGAAGGGGATGTAACAAGCTATCATTAAACCTTTAGCAGAATGGTTACTGCCAAACTTGTAACTTGTAGTTATGTAAGTTGTAACATCAAGTAATCTAATATCTTATAATGCGTAAGGGTTGTTCCACACTGCCCGTCGGGGCTGCGGGTTGTTTGCAAGAGATACCGCGGCCTCGCCATGAAGGGCTAAGAAGGAACATGGGTGGTTTTTAGTCAGTAGAAGTCTGACACTCCCTTTCGCTCTGCCCAAGAGCGGGAGGGGTTATTTGATGATTTTCCACCCACCATAAAAATAAGGGTTGTTCCACACTGTTGTTCTGATCATTTTACTCTCCTTAGCCTTTTCCCAATTATGTTGGGTTCACCTTCTAGTCTAACCGGCATCTGAATACTAGTATTTTAATTGAAGCGACTGCCTGTCTGACCTCCACGACTCATTGGGTAAAGCGATACCCTCTGGGACAACCAATCTTGGTTGTCAGACGTTCGGGCCACTAACTACGTGTAATGACTGTAAAAGATCAATAAATCACAAATGATAACCTGGACCAACAGCTAACGTGCTTACCATGGCATATTTTACTTGTAGTCGAATTAGTCTATAGTGTGTCCACTGCTGGGACATCACACTCTGTCAGAGCCGGTAGGCTGTATTACCCAAAGCCGGTTCACGAATTTTACATGTCTTCGATTTTGGGCTCAACAAAGGAAAGAAAGAAAAGAGATGGCTGCTCAGAAAACCAGTAGGTAATACGGAAGTATGGAAGAAGAAGACATGCTGCCCAGAACCCGGTATTCTGCATCATTATTACTATATAAAGTGTATTTATAATACTGCCAACAAGACGAACATGCGACAGCTTCACTGAAAAGCACGTAGAGCAAACACTATATATATTGAATACCATACGGTACAGTTTACACAAAGCCTTGGTCTTATGTAACACAAAAGCACTTAGGGATTATAATAAGACTTGAGAATGCCCGTGTCTTTTACCATTGAAGTTTGATAATTATTTCACGGGATTATACTATCGAGTTAAAAAGTATCCTATCTGTTAATCTAGGCTATAAACTACCTTTTTTTTAGGCTGGTGGAAAATCATCGAATAACCCCTCCCGCTCTTGGGCAGAGCGAAAGGAAGTGTCAGACTTCTACTGACTATAAACCACCCATGTTCCTTCTTAGCCCTTCATGTCGAGGCCGCGGTATCTCTTGCGCACAACCCGCCGCCCCGACGGGGCTATAAACTACCTGTGTGCTAATCTATTGAACGGATTGAGATAAAATTACTATAAACTACCTGTGTGCTTATTTTATCTCAATCCGTTATGTAGGTTTTTGCGTGAATGACTTACAAACATCTTAGATACGTTTATACATCCGAACATTCTCACACGTTTTCATTTATAATATTAAGTAGGAAGGATAAACAACAGCTTACCATTAACTATTCAGTGTATATATATTGGTGGATTACGGGCCATTTCCCAAGAGTACAAAAAGAGGAGTCTGCAATTCCAGCAATGGGAAATGTTTCTTCCCGGCTATGCTCACCCTCTGCTATGTACCTTTACAAATGTCTAAAACACCAATCATTTCTATAGAAACATTAAAGGCAATTTTATTTATTACCCTCAAAATTCAGGTCCCTTTAAGCCACCTTACCCAGAATAATTTGAATGACTATAGCAATGGTATCCGGACCCCTGAGGATTTATTAGCTGGTTGTAAAACGCCCACGTCAGACCAGGGGTAAGACCATGTTCACGGCCTCGGGCGATACGACCTAAACCGAAATGTGCTCGCTTCTCTTGTTTCCTTCACGCGGGTATAGCCATAAATCAATTTGAATCAAGAACCCATGAACGCTACACCTACTTTATTTTAAACAATCAACTATTTTGTGTGTTGTTCTTTTATGTTACTTACAATAGGTAAAAACAATGATTGGATATTATGAAAAGTTGGAAAATCCGAAGTCGGTGGCAAAAATTCCAATGAAACAAACAGAAGTTACCGACTTCAGAAAGTCTGGTTATTTTCCACTTATTACTGTATTATCATTTGTTATCTCCGCAGCTGCAGTCGCAAGACGTGTCGCCTGAGTATATGGCCAATACACATGGTGAATAATCGCACGTTATTGGTAAGGTGACACGCTCACTTGTCGAGACAAGGATAAAGTTAAAGATCATGTTTTATTTCGGCTTCTATCCTTATTGATGCTTGAAGTGATGGAATTATTAGGTGAGTGATTTCCTTATTGGGGAATGAAATGAGTGGTGTATTTATAGCCGAACATGAGAGGACATGTTTGGGGATTAAGACGTCTTTGTGTTTTGAAAACTATTAGGTTTATGGACCGAAAGCGAATTTCCATAAGCTGTCGCACCCTGGCGGCCATCAGACCCGGACTTTAGTGTATCCCAATTAATAAATAAGAAAGTGGCTGATTTGGATGGAGGTGAAAGAAATAATAATAATAATTAAAAAAAAAACGTCGCTACAGAATACGAATCGTCCACACGCCACAACATTGTAACAACGTACGCGCAGATCTTTACATTTTACAACCTTGGGTGAACCCATAAAATATTAAATGAATGTATAAAACTGTATTAGAAAGCTGACGCGTACAGGATAACTTAAATTACGTACAGCTGGGACGCGTATCAAAGGTTGTCATAACTAAGGAATTGGAAAACTAAATTATTATGGTCTCATCTCTATCTCTCATCATCTGTCTAACCTTTTCCCATGTTAGGGTCGGCTTCCAGTCTAACCAGATGCAGCTGAATACGAGTATTTTATATGGAGCGACTGCCTATCTGACCTCCTCAACCCATTTACTACTGGGTAATTACAAGGGGTGTCGAATTCGACAGCACTTGGTGAGACAGGTCGTCAGACTTTCGAGCCACTGACACAACTGTCAAAGTCACCTGTTACAACTGTCAGAGATCTACAAATGGCAGCCGGGACCAATGACTGAACGTGCTTCCACACATCCACAAACCAACCTAGGTAAGCGCGGCTTAACCTAAGGATGATCAGAGCGGATGTTATTGTCTGGGCAAGGTCTCTTCTCATAAAAATAAATTTACATTTAACCTTATATTAAAGTGTTGGCTGGACGAACTGGATTATTTTTGCAGGGATTGGCAAACCGGAGCACTGGATAGGGATAAGTGGAAAGAGGGAAGAGGGGCCTTTGCCATGCAGTGGGACACAAATGGGTGATAATAATTATATAGGTATTTTATATACATATTTAAATATAAAATAAAGAATCTTTAAGCCCTTGTTACAAAATACTCGAGGGGAAAATACCCACATTGGTCAGTTGCCTTTTACCATCAACCGAATTTACTACACTATCTACGGTATTCAGAGATATTTAATGATTACTTAAGACGTGACTTAGTAAAGATTTGACATACTTTTGTATGACAAAACTGTCAAAGCCTTTACTAAGTGATGGCCTAAGTAATCATTAAATCTCTCTGAGTGCGGCAGTAAAACTCCGTGTTTTGAATCGTGATGACAAACCATGACCAATCGATCCCCAATTCGGCATACAAATCGTTATCCCAAAAAAGTACATAAACCACCTTCCATACCTAACCCGAGCCATCCATAACGGCGAAAACAGATTTCATTGATGCAATTTTATTTATTTAAAGCAATAAAATCGCCAATGGGAGCGCGAGGCCGTATTTCGTATGACGTCACTCCCGTACGTTATTTCTGCGACAAAAACACGCTTCGTGTCAAATTCATGAGTACGCCGACTAATAAATCGCTATTGAACGCATAAATCTGGACGATCTATGCTAGTTGCGATTTTTTTTCGCGATTTCGTTACGGTTATCCGTCAATAGGGCTATCGGATGTTTAACGTTAGATTGGAGGTCGCTTGTTTGAATAAAATTTGCGTATTTTTGTTGTTTACGCTATCTTTGTTCGCGTTAAATAAACAATGTTTGGATTTTCATGTTATTTTGAATTCAGATTAAAAAGGATCGTTCTAAATTACGGCAGCTAGATTGTTAAGCTAATTTATAACATGGGAAAATTTTGAAAAACAAAAATAAGCAAAAATATCCACAAACATTAATTATTCAGCCGCCATTTTCTCCGACCTTACTCAACAAAGCCCATCGTAGCGATAAACATGGAGTCACCAAAAAGGCCAGATTTTACGCTCAAAAGTTACGCCATTACTAATTTCTTGTTTGTTAACGTTGTTTCGTGCAAAATTTTAAATAAAAATATGAATAATAAAGTCTGGTAAAGTGTAGGACATAACACAAGTTAATTAATCGTGGATAAGACAGTGAAATTTATTTATACGGGACATGGGCCGGTATTACGGGACGCCGCTTTTTAACCTACGTAAACCAGACAAATAGTCGGCTTTGAGACAAGCAGGGCTGTGTGGAGCGGGGCATTACCGTTGGCTTGGCCTAATCTTGGCCATTTCTTTTTTGTGTCACTTTTCGCTTAAGAGAGGTAAGCTTAATTATTATGAACATTATAATGAAATAAAAAAATGGATTAAGGAATAATAATAAATGTTACCAATTGGGGTATTTATTAGGGCACAAATTGTATACTCAGATCAACATCTGCTTTTTCCCAAACAATCTGGGGGTCGGCTTCCAGTCCAACCGGATGCAGCTGAGTACCAGTATTTTACATGAAGCGACTGCCTATCTGACCTTTACAACCCAGTAACTAAGTAATACAAAACCCCTTGGTAAGACTGGACGTCAGATTTGAAATTGTATACTAAGATCAAAATTGTTTGCCTTCTTCAAAATGCCTAGTGGCATTAAGTCCACCTTTAAACCACTTTTGAATAGGAAGTTGAAATAAATAAACACATCTTTAGATCCGCTGAGCATGACTTGGTATTTCAAAATAACCTACAGACATAAAAATCGTTTCACAATTTTGCCTGCCACCCGTACGCTAAAACAACTCACAAGATTACAAATTCCCCATCCAATCAAGTTGGCATAAGATTTTCATGTAACGTAATTCAGGCCAGCTCCGGACAACCCTGGGTCACCCGCAAGCGATTTGTCAAGAGCGGGCCGTAAGCCATGATTTTCCAAATAATTTTTCGCTAACCCTTCACGAGCTTTTAACTTCTTCCACTGCTCCTGAATGCGCTCTCAAATTAAGCTGTTTTTCGTTGTGTTAAGCTTCGGCTGTATTGGAATTGTTGATGTTTTATGAAACAATGGAATTTGGATTGTTGATTTTGTGTTTGTGAATGTATTTGTTTGTTTTTTTAGTGTTCTGGAATATCGAATCATTATAATACCCTAACTAATATTAAAATTGCGAAAGTAAGTTTTTTAACTTGTTTGTTAGCTTTCTTATGCCACTAATCCGATCATTCTGGCATTTCATATACACGATATACGTTGTCAGGTTTATAGAAATCGGCATAGGGTACCTTTCATTCTGAAACATGTACTGGTTTCCCGAAAAAAACAACAATAACGTGGTTAGAATAATAGATGGCGCCACCTGTCCTTCTAATAATGATTTGATAATAACTTCACGCGAGCGAACGTTACGGAAATCTGCTAGCATGTTACAAATGTGTTCTAAATCTACAAAGTATTTGAAGGACTCAGAAAGTCATGATGGTAAGCGTTGAAGAGAAATCTACTTAAGATTTTATTAAGTAAGCATCGTATAATTTGTTAAGACTTAAATTCAAGTATTAATAAATCAATCGTACCTTGTTAAACGTAATTGACAATAGTAAGAGTCTAGGTGACAGGTTATAGCACATCCATAGATGCAACATTTTGGAACTATGATTGTGCCAAACTGCCAATAAGAACTCTAACTTTGTACAACAGCACATTTACAAAATCACTACATAATTTCAGCACTATCACGCCAACTCAATACAGTACTCACAGCAGGCACGAATTTAAAGCGTGACTGCAAACACGATCAAAAAGGAACGAAGCACAAAACTAACCCGGATTCCGATCAAAACTGTGTAACGTACTAATGAGGCCATAAAAATTCACAAAAATCATGAATCTACGATAAATGCAACGCGAATCTGAACTAGCATTGCATGATGGCGCCGCGGCCCGATCACTTCGATAAATCATTGCTTACGAATAATTTCAACGTATTTTTGTCGATTAATTCGAAGATAATGTATACCTAGGTCGGGAATGTATTAATGATTTTTTCAGGGTATTATCAGTAGCAGGCACTCTGGACTTGTGCCCGGTCGATAGCAATAGGCTTTTACATGGGCCTTTAAAACATAATTGCCGAAATGTGGCTGTTCTAATGGGTACACCTCTGCTTAACCCTTCGGGGATTACAGGCGTGATGTTATGTTATAAATTAAATACATGCATAAAGTCTCGCAATTTTTTCTCATAGCAGGAACTACAAAGCGCCTTCTACTTAATTTGGTTCTACACAGCTGACATTTCTAAAGAACATCACTTATAAGGTCAGTGGATGTACTTCTAGCACGTCCCAGCGTTTTCTCTGACATCGGCGTTTACATACTTACACTCATGTTTTTTGGCGGGTTGAAAATCATCAAATAACCCCTCCCGCTCTTGGGCAGAGCGAAAGGGAGTGTCAGATTTCTACTGACTAAAAACCACTCATGTTCCTTCTTAGCCCTTCATGTCAAGGTCGCGGTATCTCTTGCGAACAACCCGCAGCCCCGACGCTCATCCTCTGAACATGACCAAACCATCAGAGCATATCCTTTTTTTAACCAACTTCAAAAGGACGAGGTTCTCAATTTGTTTTTTCGAATGACGGTTTTATAAAGTAGACTTCGCAGATAAATTAAAAACCGTTCAAATTACCACTGGTTAACTATAAACCGTTCTTAAGTAGTGAAATAGCAAATAAATAACTCAATTGAAAGCTCTCGAGTAATGCGGGCGACTCACGAACTGCAGCGCAGCCAGATAATTCTGGGTGTGGTGCAATTTTAATACATTGAATTAAGCGTTAATAATTACTGCATTTAATTATGATCTAGAGCAGCGGTGGCCCAGTGGTAGCGGCCCCGACTTACGAACAGTAAGTCATGGATTCAAACCCAGGCAGGCACAATACTTTGTGTATATTATTTCATCATCGCTGCTCTCAAAACGGTAAAGGAAAACATTGTGAGGAAACCGACATGTCTTGAACCAAAAAATTTGAAGACATGTGACATCTACCAACCCGCACGCCTGGTGGATTATAGCCCAGGTCTCTTCTAGAGAGGAGGCCTGAGGTCCCGTCGGGGCTGCGGGTTGTTCAAAAGAGATACCGCGGCCTCGGTGAAAGGGCTAAGAAGGAACATGGGTGGTTTTTAGTCAGTAGAAGTCTGACACTCCCTTTCGCTCTACCCAGAGCGGGAGGGGTTATTTAATTATTTCCCACCCCCCAAAAAAGCCTAACCGTTGTTAATTTGGTCTTTCTTATTATCTAAATAATTCCTTAGATAACTGTATACTAACTGCTTAAGAAAATAATGAAGAAAAACTCACATTTAATTAAATCCACTAACAAAACTTGTACCAGCCACCAAACTAAAAAAAACAAATGGCTCGAACTGGAATCGGCACCGCTCGCCTGACACTACCAACTTAACAAAGATATTGAACATTAATTGCATTCTAACGTCATGCAATGGTGCCACACACACGCCGCAAATATTTCTGTTGATGGCTGACAGTGATAGAGGTAATGAAGCCATTTTATTTTTAACTACGGTGTTTTGATTGAGGGATTAATTTATTTATGGTTATTTATAGGAATGTGAATGAAGACTGTTGTAGCTACTCATCAACAAACACAAAGTAAACTGCTACGAGTGTCAAGACAATGAATGGATGGATACACCGCAAGTATATCTTTCGGGGAAAAAACATGTTATGATCCATGCAAGCGGCAACTGACAAGAAAATGGATGTCAGACCCTTAATTAATGGCACAAACTATGGGCTACATCCCTCACGACCTTTCAGTAGTATATTCACTAAGTAATTCCTTAACCAGGGCAGAAGTACGACAACATAGACTAGAAATACGAACAACATCCAATTTTTAGTCTAACTTCGCCAAAATAAAGCGATTTATATAAAAATCCAATACAGTGAAAGATCCATATAAACTGGTTTACTATAGCTTGATTGTTTGCAGTACGTACAACTGTACATAAAGTGTCTAACTTGACAATTATATAATTTTGATATGAGTATACAATTCCATTAGACACTAGCGGACGACACCCGTACGTAGTACCTGTTCCCGTGAGAATACTGGGATAAATGTAGCCTGTGTCACCTGGGGTAATGTAGCTTCTCCCTACTGTGAAAGAATTTTTCAAATCGCTCCAGTACTTTTTAAGTTCATTCGTTATAATACAAAATTGCAATTCATTCCTCTTTATAATATTATTAGTATAAATGCCGCACTCAGAGACCTTTAATGATTACTTAGGCCATCACTTAGTAAAGGTTTTGACAGTTTTGTCATACAAAAGTATGTCAAATCTTTACTAAGTGGCGGCTTAAGTAATCATTAAATATCTCTGAGTACCGCTGTAAGTGTAAGTATAGATATCGATTTCTACTCATAACCGTCCAACAGTATCATTAATTCCTTTAGTTTCAGTTAAAAATTATTCACACCATGACTGACCTTCTCACTTAAATTCTACGTTTCAATAATAATTACGCAAACAGCAACCAGCACGGAATTTTCACAAACCAAAGTGAAAAAACAAACGATACAACAGTCGGCTGAAAAAAAAGAAATTTCAACCGGAAAAAGCCTGATTCGAAAAGTTCATTAGAACTCTTTCTTTTTCTAAAGAAACCCTGCTCGACGATTATGGAACTCGCGATGCAAGTTACAGGCAATTTTCTTGTTTGAAGCCTTTTTGGTGTTTCTTTCCGGTTCACTTAGATCATTTCGTTTTTCTTTTGAAATTTTTTATTTCTTTGTTTCTTATTTTCAGGGTTAATTTTCGAGTGGAAAAGTTTTATGCAACTTTGCTTACCAAAGTCTTGTTGTTATTAAAACAGTGTAGGTATGGCGAGTGTGTTTGGCTATCAGCGCACCTATGAACTATCAATGTTTTTAAAGTTGCAAGTATTTCATGTCTATCTATCGTATCTCACAAATTACATCAATTACAATAAAAAAACAGGCCGTTTTACTTAAACTTAGCGCCACCGAATTGAATGCCTAAATATGTTTGCAACACTGTATTTTAACACTCGATTTAGCGTTGAGAGTTTTAAATTCCAAGTGTGCTTTTCAATAAATTGTAGCCTAGAATAAATAAAACAAGCAAAAATATTATCTGGTCTTCTTCATATTGTGTGGGCAGTAAGGTCTAACGACCCCACACACCCTAGTGTCAGGGTTTCTAAACCGCCTCAAGAGCCTCTGACATGGTTTGACGACCGCCATTTGACCGGCTTATACGTGCCTTCCGAAGCACGGAATCAACT
This sequence comes from Diarsia brunnea, assembly GCA_949774965.1. NCBI lineage: Eukaryota > Metazoa > Arthropoda > Insecta > Lepidoptera > Noctuidae > Diarsia > Diarsia brunnea. The sequence goes on from OX459011.1 coordinate 17,451,028, forward strand.
TTTTACCAGACAATCAGGTGATTCAGGCCTGCAATGTCCTAGCCAAACTGGAAACTACTTTACAAAGTATGCTTCCCGTGGGAATTGAAGCCACGACCACCGGGTCACAAGGCAAACGCCTAAACCACTCGAACACGGAGGCAGTTGATGCAATTCTCTGGTGAAAAATACTTTGAAATTTTGTTTTCATTTCGATATTCTCAAAATACCCATAGCCCACTTATAATCAAAGTCTAACTGGCACACTCAGAGAGCTTGAATGATTACTTAGGCCATCACTTAGTAAAGGTTTTGACAGTTTTGTTATACAAAAGTATGTCAAATCTTTACTAAGTGACGGCTTAAGTAATCATTAAAAATCTCTGAGTACCGCAGTTAAAGTCACTATCACTCAACATAGAGGCCGTATCGTATATCTATCACCCCACCTTATTAATCCACGTCACATTTAAAAATTACATACAATATGCATTTCTAATAACACCTTTCCCAAATACACTTCAACTTTTCAATCTTCAACAAAACGAGCAGTTGAAACTTATTTTAATAACCCCCATTCCCCTAATTAACGCCCCATTGTACCCCATCCCCCATATACTGAACCCATCGGTCATAATTCAAAATAAGCACATGCTTAGGTCATTACTCAGCAACAAAACTATGTCGTTACTGTAATATGTTATAACTTAATTATGGCGTCAGAATGCAAGACTGGGCTAACGAGATTTTATGACTTTTTGTTTTCATGTGTGAAGTTTTAAATTTTGATGCATTTGCTACGGACTTTGTTGAAGTTGCTGGGTTGCCAAGTATGGTAAGTACTGTTCACATTCAATCAAAATCTATAACTATTTCATGACTGTAATTTCTGAAGGGTTAGGCAGAGGTTTATAACACACACACACACACACACCATCACACACACATACACACACACACACACCACACACACACACACACCACATGGTGTCACATCGCCATTTCGGGGCCAGTTGAAACCCAGCATCGGGCACTAGCTGCTCGGCATTTTGCTGAACTGGTCCTATTTGGCGCAACCGTGAGATGCACACACTTTTTTTTTCAGTTTAGTTTTTAAGTTTCTTTTATAATTTTTATTGTTTGTTGTGTGCACTTGTCATCATCATCATCAGCCTATTGTAATCCACTGCTGGATATAGCCCTCTTTAATCTTGCGCCACTCAAGTCGATTTTCGGCAACTCTCATCCAGTTGTTACCAGCCACTCTGCGAAGATCATCGCTCCACCGAGCCTGAGGGCGTCCCACCTTACGCTTGCCGATTCGCGGTCTCCACTCAAGAACACGTCTACTTCAACGGTCATCGGTTCTGCGGCTAATGTGGCCGGCCCACTGCCACTTCAGCTGACTTATTCTGTGAGCTATGTCGACAACTCTGGTCCCCTGTCGGATCACCTCATTTCGAACGTGATCCCTGAGAGAGACTCCTAGCATAGCTCGCTCCATAGCTCGCTGAGCTTGTCATGTGCTAAATAAATATGTTTTCTTTCTTTCTTTTATAATAGTAACCTAATAGTACACCCGTTATATACTCGTATAAGTCCCATGCAATAGAGGGCGCGCCAATTGTCATCAACCGGACACAAATACGGACTCCGTGTCTGCTACTGAGTAATTACTGGTGGAAAAACCCAATAACACTTTGTCCAACCCGGGAATCGAATCCAGAACCTCATGCTCGCTTGCGACCATTAGACCAATGAGGCAGACATTTCATGAAGATAGTTTAGTTTATTTCATAAGAAATATCGATAAAAACCCACATATTTTTTGGTTTTTGGTATTTTTTTTTCTAAACGGTGCCTACAAGGTTACTGTAAGATAGGCCTTTTAGAAACGACTACACTACAGTAACAAGAAACAAAACAGCGTCGAGATACAGTAAGATGTTATCTCAGAAAGTGCAAACAAAATCAACTCTATCATTGCTCATTATTATTTTTGCATTCATAAAAAAAAGCCTCATCTATTCACCAATAACATATCAAATAATCTACTTCCCTACCAAAATATACACCCTTTTTTTTTGGGGGGGTGGGAAATCATCAAATAACCCCTCCCGCTAAGGGAGTGTCAGACTTCTATTGACTAAAAACCACCCATGTTCATTTTTAGCCCTTTATGTCGAGGCCGCGGTATCTCTTGCGAACAACCCGCAGCCCCAACGGAAAATATACACACTCAATATTATTTCTAACACACATAACCTTAATATCATAGATGTCCTCAAAATCTACTTTTAAAATAAATACTCGGCTACAGCTGCGTCATCCACTAATGTAATTTATCAAGTGAAATAAGGACAGGTACACACTTGGTGGAACTGCCGTGTGCCTTGTAAGTTTCATTAAAATAATAGTATGCTACAATAATAGATTATTAATGCAAGGTAAGGAATCGAGGCCTAGTTGCGTGATGAAAGTGTTTGTATTCCATTTAGAGCATTTTTTGTGCCTCAAAATTAATATTAGTAGTAAAATAATTACTTATTGGTTCGGCCTCTGTGGCATGAATAAAGCCACCATTGTAACCACACAGTTAACGGTATTGTAAAAGAGTTGTGTTACAATTTTGATATACCTTAAAGTACATTCTATGTTACTACATGAAACCCAAATAGAACGTGAAAATGTAGGTTTATTATAGGTATGCTGGTTTTACTTAACTGTAACAAAATTATGTTATTACTAAAATGTAAAAATCAAGCGTAGCGTAAGTCTACGATACGCCTACGGCGTAGCATGTTCGTAGCAGCGTAGCCACAAACCGACAGCGCGTAGCAATGAAAAAAACAAAGTATACAAGTTACAAGGCTACATTTTAAAATAGAGAATTAATACATCTTTACTTTAATTCTTCAAGAAAATAAATACCGGTCAAGTGAAAAGGTAAAATTAACTTTCCAATTATTACAGTACCTGTATTAAAAAAGTATAATCATTAGTCAAAGAAAGCCCATTAGCCGTAGCAGTCACTTTATTCAAGGTGTAATTACTCAAGTTCTCAGTTCCGATTCCGATTTAATTATGAAAAATGTATTTCTACTTTTTACTGTTAAGTTTTTGTTGTAGTGATGTCACGACAAGACAAATGGTTCTATTTTAATGTTTACTTAGAAGTTTTAATTTTAGGAACCGGTACGCTTGTTTCAATTTTGAATTTGCTTTTTCTTTTTCGTTGATCTCAGTATTTCGTTTTGTTATAGTACCTATTGTATCTACTGTCTGACCAGATGTATGAACGGACGAGTTCGTTTAGTGACACCAACTTTTCATTTCAACAAGTCGATTTCTTCAAACAATAAACAACACAACTTAAAACTTAAAAATGGAGAAAAAAAAGTATATATTATTATACAGTGTTTATTTTTGTGAGACTGGTGCCTAAACTAAGCCGTGACTAAGTGACCATTGACCACCACAATTATTTACCTATGGTCCCTACAGGCAAATAATATATTTTTTTTAAGTATATAAAACTAAATAATAATATTAAATTATATATATTTTAAATTACATTTTTAAGTGTTTATAAATCAGAAAAAATACAATAAAATATCTTTCTTTTTCTTCTGTCTGAACCACTTCACCTAAAAGAGTGTTTTTTCAACCAACAGAATTCTCTAACAAAAAAATTCAATCGCCGCTCTCAAGTTCGAACGATATCAATTAGACGGTTGCGTCCCGTGCAATGCATACAGATGCGCACATATATCTCCAGTGCATTGCTAAATACCGAGCAAGAGGCTGTTTTGTGCTAAACGGTGATATATTCGAGAGAATTGCTGAATTGGATATTGAAAACGATAGGTTATAAGGTCGATTATTCAATACAAAGTTAGAAGTGAAAGTGTCTCTGTATATAAATGTTACGCTTTGACGGGAAAATCACCATCGGTTTTGGTAAATTTTGGATTAGCTGAAACGCTGAAGAACATAGGTATATTTTGAAAAGAAGGCCCTGATGGCTGATTTGAATTATTATTGTATGGAAAAATTGTAGTTGCAAGCTTCGGTAACAGAGCTGAAAAGGGCGTGAGTGAATGAAAATAGCTTCAGGAAAGCGAAACTAAAAAATAATTATAAGTCTGAAATCATCTGTTCACATTGAACAAGTGTATGGATGAAATGCCTTATTTGTATGAGAAGAGGCCTCTGTCTTTCAATAGGATAATACGCTAAAATGTGTTAGTTTATCATTCATTAACATAAAACTATTTCGCTTTCAATTGTTGTAGTTTTGGCACAATCAAAATCATAATCAAAATATTTATTTCAAGTAAGCCAGTTACAGGCACTTTTGAATAGTCGAACAAATACTAAATAAACTAATCAACTAAGCTATCCCTCACACAAGGCATAATAACTGTGAGTGTACTGTAGTTGCCCATTCCAAAGCGTTGGTCTCATGAGAAGAACGGCAAGAAACTCCATGGACACATGGATTCATGTTGAGATGGAATATTATGTGAGAACGATATGCACGATAAGTGTCCACTGTAAAGTAAAAAACGACGATTTAAATATAAAATTTAACTTCAAATGTTTGTATAGCTGCCCGATCTAGGTTTATTTAAACCTGTGTTTCAGGCCATCACAACAACAAGAACAACAAGAGTGCCTCGAATGTGTTTTGCAACCTAGTTTATAATTCTGCTGACGTGAGTATTTTCATGTAATAATTATGTGTTTAGTTCTAAGTTAATACAGTTTAAGTAACTTAAAATAATTGTTTCATTAAGTAAGGTTAAAGATTAAACAAGAAAACTAGTGTCTTACATAGCATATTGTTAAAGCTCCTGCAGCCTGTGATACAGGATTATCCTAGTACAGGCTATCTAACATTATTAGACCTACATTTTTAGTTTTAGATTTTTATTGTATTTACCTTCTGTGTTTTTAAATAAAGAATTATTATTTATTATTTATCACTTCAAAACTTTTCAAGGAAAACGTCATGAGGAGAAACATCCCCCAGGCATGCTGATTTCAACATGTCTAGGAGATATTTCTAGACGGAGTGTAAAGCTAAGTCTCAGTCCATGCGGCAGCAAAAAAAACTCTTACATCACGTTAGGCGCTAACCACACGATAAAAAAGAAGAATATCAAAATTCCTATATTATGTAGTATCAAAATAAATAAGAACAAAATCGAGCAATTTGTAAACATGGCCGATATCTCCAAACATGTCGTTTTATATACTGTTATAAAACTTTATTAGGCCTAAGTTTATTCTGTGTACATAAATGTTAACATACACGTTTATGAATCATTGACGTCTTTTATTAATCCTGTAATAGTAGTGGTGTTTTATTATATGTCTTTATTATGGCAACATTATTTTTATATTATTACAGCTAATCGTTTGCTTACTTGTTGGTACTTAGAGTAAAATGACAACTCTGTTACAGCGTGATGATTCGTGTCAGAGTTGTCATTTTGACGTAACGAGAAAAATACTTTACGTTTTTAATACTTTTTAAGCGTTGTCGGTGTAAAAAGTTTAGGAGCAGCATCTCAAATGCATCTCTTTACTACTTTCCGGACTTTTAGCATTCATTATTTTGCTGTAAAAGTAACTTTTAAAATCAATGAACTTTTACAACGCCATTCCTTATTAGAAACGCAGCTGTTTACTTATTTTACCGATTACGAACTCTAAAAAAAGCTCTGTAAAAGCTCAAGTTTTTATTAATACTGTTTTTTTACCCGACTGCAAAGGAAGGGTAATGTTTTTCGCGACTATCTTTGTTTGTAATATTCTTTTTTTTTTTAAAGATTGTTTCTATAATCTACTCAACCCTTATTTAATTTTCTTTCCTTAATCTTAAACCAGAACCAACTCCTTCTTTCTGCTAAAGGTGTAAAAAAATACCCCAGCCTGGCAAGATGGGGTACAAAAATACCCCAATCTTGCAAGACGGTGCACAAAAATACCCCAGTCGCAGTACAGTATCCCAAATCAATTAGCGAAGCCGCCTCACAATTTAATTGCAACGAGCTAAGTGTAACGCGTGCCGCGAATTTCAATGAGCTGGAATTGAATTAGGTTTTATTGAAGTTTTGCTGGGTTGGCGCAGGGATGTTACTTATATGGTATTTCGGATCTGGATACGGATATAGGAATAATATTATACAGGTTTCGGATATAAAACTATTTCGGATCCGCTAGTTTTGCATAATTTCGGTTACGGATATTACAACCTTACAACACAATCTGACAATTGACGGCTCGGCGGGGCAAAACAAACACAGTGCTACCAACGCAAAAAGATATAAATTATCCCTAAATCTAAAATGACACCAATTATTTAAGGATACCTCTAAAAATTTATTTGGTAAAAATAATTAATAATATTGGGTTTCGGTAACGGATACGGATATGTTTTTAATTCGGTTATCCGATATTTTCGGTTACGTTTACGTAGCTCCATAACATGCCTGGTTTGGCGTACGAATAGCAGACTGTGCTGTACTGTATGTTTAGTTCGTGGTTATAGTTCAGATGAGTATTTGATTATAGGTTAACTAGCCTTTGACCGCAGCTTCGCCTGCGTTTTGTTTTACATGCGTTTGTTTTCGTCGTGTGATGGTTGGAAATTATGCCGCGTATTGATACAAATCACAAAATATGTTTAGCCGTCAAAGCATAAAAAGATAATACACAGACTGAGTTAATTTCGTGTTAACAATAATCGTTGCGGGTTCATTCATAAATATACTCATTCGGTGTGTAATTTCCAAGCATATTTAAACAATGTATGTAATACTTCTTTCATTATTTAAACAGTCGTATTTATGCCATAATTAGATACGGTACAAGCGAATAGTGAGAATCGTTCAATACCTTATACACGCATAAAGCTACTAGACTCAACCTCGTTGGTCAAATGCAGCAAGTGCGACTGGTGAGCGTTAGATCCTGGGATTGATTCCCGGGTCGAGCAAAGGGTTATTGGGTTATCCATCAGGAATTTCTCATTATTAGCCATGGAGTCTGGATTTATGGACTAAAAAAAATATGATTCTAATTAGTCTGTCTGTTAGATTATCGAAAATTATTGGATACGTATTTTTTATTTTATCAAATCAATAAACAATTGACGAAGATAAAACGCGTCAAAGATTTGAGTGGGAGGCTGTGACGTCACTAACCGGTAAAAAATGTCATACTCATGTCTTTAAACATGAAGTCACACGAGTTTTCAAAGCACTGTATCGTCTTCATTGTTTGTTTACGTGAAAAAGAAAAAACACATGTCAAATATTTTTTGAAAATCTATCTGACGGACTAATTAGGATTTTTTAGTTAACTTCCCTATGATAGGCCCCTATTACATGGCACTTAAACATAACTGGCGAAATGTGAATGTACTTTAGGTACTTCTCTGCCTAACCCTCCGAGGATAAAAGACGTGAAACAACACAAAACAAAGGTTTCTTCATGTTTACACACTTTAACACCACAACAAACAATCACACCTCAAGACGTAATCACCGAACCACCCTCTAAAAACCCTCAATCACCATTACAAATCTCCACTCAAAACCCTCACCTATTAGGACGCACTAGAACTAATTTATGGTCACCCGACATCGCAATCAGATCGCCATGAATTGCGGCGGCGGACGAGACCTCTGTCCTGCGCCAAATATATCAGCATCCCTTCGAAATGGAACGTGGGACCACAATTAGAGAGGCTAGTAATGTATTGAAGAGATTGATTGGTTTTTGATTACATTTAAATGTTTTTGTATAACCTTTTTTTATTTAAATCATTCTAACATCACGGTTGTAATTTTTGAAGAGATATTCTATAGAACACAATAATATATGTTTAGCCAGATATGTTCAAAAGTCACTTTAATAAAATATATATAATTTCATATTGACTTGTAGTTTGAGTCACAAAATAACAGCAGTTCAAGTCGATCTTCAGTTAAAACCGCAATTACCTAGATTATTGACTATTTAATAGATGCACTATTTTTCCTAAGTGCCTCGGAAAGCACGTAAAGCTGTTGATCCCGGTTGTCATTTGTCGATCTTTGACAATTCTTACAACCATTCTTACCTAGTACTCAGTTGTGGAGGTCATATAAGCAGTTGCTCAAAATACTGGTATTCGGCTGCAGCCAGTCAGTCTAGAGGCCGACCAAAATATAATTAGGAAAAGGCTAAGCAAACGGTGAGTTCTGACTGGCGAGAGCTAAGTATTGAGTCTAATAATACAAATAGTTGCGCCCCATGACAACTCATCATCATCATTTCAGCCAAAAGACGTCCACTGCTAGATATAGGCCTGCCCTAAGTGTCGCCACATTGACCAGTCCCGGGTGTCTCGCATCCAGCGGAACCCCGCAACCTTTACCAAGTCATCGGTTTACCTAGTGGGAGGCCTCCCACTAGGTGAACCGATGATTCCAACCACGACCGATTCCAACGCAACGTCTTCCGGTTCGCGGTCGCCACTCCAGAACTTTCCGGCCCCATCGGCCATCCGGTCTGCGAGCAAAGTGCCCTGCCCACTGCCACTTAAGTTTGGCAATTCTTCGGGCTATGTCGGTAACCTTGGTTCTCATGCGGATGTCACGACAACTCATAACGTTATTTATATATAAGAAATATAATACCCAAGCTCTAGAAACGCAATATCATCTCCAAATCGTTTAAAATTCTAACTCCCAAACACAAACGCTGAGCGAATCAATTCTATACGAACTGAGCTAACACTATCGCTAATAGAAACCAATCTAGCGCTCGCTTAGCAAACGTATAGCTACATAAATCAAGCTAGTCAAATAAGCCGGTCGAATCTAGGGCTGTGACGTAGCCAAACAGCTAGTCAGCTCCTACCCTCAATGACCCTACAAATTATAGGCGAGCCTAGTGTTGTTCCGTGTTTGCGGATATCCCGGGATCTGTGTGGTCCGGTGATACTTAATTGTGACATTATTTATTGGTGGTTAATAGATACGGTGTTTGTGCTTTTAGATAAATAATAATATCAGCCTATTGCAGCCCCAATACTGGATAAAAGCCACTTCTCATGTAGACATCACTACCCCAGTTTTTTTTATATCAATTGTGATAAGTTCAAGTTTTCAAAATTATGGTTTCTTTCACCAATTATCATTTATGGTATTGAAGATAAGAGATAAAGTTTGTTGATCTTTTTACGATGAAAATAATAATTAAAATCAGCCATAAATAAACATCTGAATAATTTATATTTGCTTATAAATGTTAAATCTCTGCTTAAGATAATACAAAGCATTTTGAAGTACGTGAAAATACAGTATTCTGATGAGTTGCCGGCGTTAATTATGATTATTCATCGTTTTAATTACATTGTTGATCGTTGTCTGTATACAGAGAATTCAAAGAATATATAAATATAGCTTCCTATAAATGAATCGTAGAAACTATCACGTGAACAAACCTCAAATAGAAACGATTCAGAAACATAGTTTCAAAACTTCTCAAAAGTCTTGAAAAATACGTATCCAATAACATAAATTCTATCAAAACGTCGAGCGGTATTAAAAATCGGTTTGATCCGGGATCCCGCGACTAATCCCGGGAAATATCCGCTAAGCTCGAGCGTCGGGAATCGAGTGTTTGTCGAATACTGAACAGCGTTCCCGTGAACGACAATATTTTGTTTCAGTGCGTGTACACTGAGTTTATTGACTGTGGAGTGCTGACTTCGCTTAATATGGACAGGGTCGCGGACAAATGGTATTTTCTAAGGGTGGAATGTTAACGTTTCATATGAACATGATATTGACGTGGGGTAAAAGAAATGAACTCATGTTTGACGTCAGATAATCGTAATACGGGTCTGTTATTGTTTCAGATATGTTTTTTAGTAAAGAGATAAGTCAGACAAGTTCTTTTATACCATTATTATTTTATCAAATGAAAATTTAGGCAGAGTTGAGTCAGCTGTGTTCTTTCTCACAAAAAATACAGCATTATAAGCTCTATCCATAGGTGTTATTAAAACCAGCCCAGAGACAAACCCAGAGAGGCTCAGACAAAATGAATGTTGTGTATTAGTGAAACCAACGATGAATAAGTGAAAAATGTTGAATTATATCAATTGAATAATTAGCTAATGGTAATGTTCATCAATGAGTTTGTGGCTAAATAGTAACAGCGCTCAAGTCGATCTTCCGGCGAAACCGCGCTGTGTAGGGAAGCACGTTAAGCAGTTGGTCCCTGTTGTCATTTATAGATCTTTGACAGTAGGTTTTCAGATTCTGAAACCTGATTCTGAAAACCAGTCTATATTACTTAGTACTAACTGGGTACTGGAGGTCAGATACGCAGTCGTTGCATTTAAAATACTGGTATCCCGCTTTATCTAATCAGACTAGAAACCAACATCAACATAGTTGGGAAAGGGCTACGCAGATGATGAATGGTAGAACAGTAAAATAATGATCAAGAAAAAAACAAACACTCAAATTCATCAAAAAACCATTTTCAAGCTGACACCAAAAACACAGACAGCAACTTGAAACATATTCCTCTTAATTGACTTTAAACTTAAACGGAATCATCATCATCTGCCCCGGATCCCTCTCGACATGTAGATTGAAATTTTAATTGACAGAACCGATATCGTTCCCTGGATTGGAAGTGTGTCAAAATTATAAAAGCAAATGGTGTCGACGCGACGTTGCAATGGGCGACGAATCGATCCGTGCTCAATTAAAAAATACCGACTCGCTAATGCAGCGCGGGATTTATTCCGTGAAGCTTGTGTATTCGTGTTGAGATTCTTGAAAGGGATTTGTTTGTTTGTTGGAAAATAGGTTTTAAGCGAGATTAAGATTATGCTAAGAATAAACGGGACTAGTAATAGAGACGTACCTTTTTTTTGATAATTCGTTGCCCCACACTAGGAATTTCTCCTGTGTCGTGGGTGCGTCCACAAACATTTAAACTCACATACACAAATACAATACTGCGCCGATCCCATATGTATTGCAATATCGGCAAGAGAACAATGATGATGGTGACTAATGCTAAGATGCTTATGTTAATAATGATAAGTGAGATTCAACGCTAGTTACCTACAATATTTTTTATTTGTTTGTGAACCTGTTTATACCAAGTATTGCTTACCTGAAGCAAAGTCTTATTAGCTTCTGAAGACTATGTGTAATAGAGAATGTACGTTAATAGTGAAATGCAAAAGAAGTATGGTACTCAATCATTAATCGTGATTACAATTAACACTCAATTCCATCTATTCTGTAAGTCAGGATCCTTCAACTCAATTTAACATCCCTCATGAAACTCCCAGTCTCCAAACAAGCCACCTCACCACATTATTTACAACCTCTGTCCATTCAAACACTAGACATAAAGGAACGCCACACTACGCCACTAAAACGCCAATTACTCACTAAAATCACCAGACTTACTTCAAATAAATGACGGCCAACCTTTCAGAATCGAGAACTTCACACACTCGCCAATCGGTTCGGCACTCATCCGTCAGCGCTAATTCGAGTCTTCTATCTCGATCAAACTAATCGCACCGATAAATACTGTGCCAGTATCGATTCGAGAATCGAGTGATTTAATCGAGAATTACACCGGTCATGTTAATTGGTGCTGGCTATTCGTTTGAATGTAATTTACGCGTGTTTCGGCCAGTGTTGGCTAATGATGTGGCACTAATTAGTGATAAAATGAGTTAGGTCGATTGGGTATTGATTTTGAGGTGTGGTAACTTTGGTATTGATGGCGTGTTCCGTTTACCTTTTGGTCGTATTGGAACTTTTGGGTCGAGTTTAAGATTATTTGTAAGTAATTAACACCTTTAATACAATGACATAGGAGCCCATTGCCATCAACCGATATTCGAGGAAAACAAATCATAATAAAATATATAGATAATTAATTGGCACATGATTATGTTGATATTGGTGTTCCAACGCTTGTAGTTTGATTTATCGATGACACTTTCTGACGTGACGCTTGCAAGGTGTGCAACTTTGCGTCTAGGTTTTTTTTTATATTTAATACTAGCTTTTGCCCGCGGCTTCGCCCGCGTTATAGTTTTATATGTACTAAAACCTTCCTTAAGAACCACTCTATTCGTTGGTGAAAACAGCATGAGAATCGGTGCAGCAGTTTTTTGAGTTTTTCGTGAACAGACAGACAGACGTGACTGAGGACTTTGTTTTATAATAAAATATGTCTCTGGGCTCAATTATTTCTCATTCTCATTTGGTTCTCATTCCTCACTGTACTTAACTGACACTTGGCCCTGTAGAGAGACATTCCCTAACAGGTCTAGACTCACTAGATTCTAGATTCATCCATCTTGCTACAGTGAATGTCGCGCTTTCTAGTGAGTTGTTAGGCAATTAAGTTAAAGTCTATTTAAGTACTTTATATGTTTCTTACGCGGCCATTTGCTGCCGTGTGGTTAAGAATTTAGTTCTGTAACTGTTCCCATGGGTGACATAAAGAGGAACTCAGGGATGTGATTAAACCAACAAAATAAAAGTATTAGATATCTTCTTAAAGTAGACGAGAACATAGATAAAGATAATATATAAACCTTTTTTTTTTGGGGGTGGGAAATCATCAAATAACCCCTCCCGCTCTTGGGCAGAGCGAAAGGGAGTGTCAGACTTCTACTGACTAAAAACCACCCATGTTCCTTCTTAGCTCTTTATGTCGAGGCCGCGGTATTTCTTGCGAATAACCCGCAGCCCCGACGGGATAATATATTTACCTTTAGTAAAATCAAACGTCAAAATCGGCTTTGGTAATTAATATACATAACGGGTGTAAAGAGGTCCACCATCTTGGATATGAGAAGTTCGATCGTCGATTGTTATTTTTGAGGTCACTACCCGAAAAACGACCGCTCGTACCCATGGATTGCCATATAAGTTTTCATATATTAGTACATTTCCACCGGGATGTTTTTTTTTTACTTGTTCTCCAAAAAGGCTTATTCTACATAAAAATAATACCTAATAACACCTTCGCGGAGATTTTTTTAAACATATCATTGAAAAACCAGTCACGTAAGAACGCCATTGGTTGTGTCAGCATTTTCACTTAGTTCTTTGTTTCGAAAAAAAATACAACTAAGGTAGCAAACGTATTTACGTTATTACTACAACTCCACCAAAAAGTTACAGATATTGTGCCCTTGTAACTTTAACAAACTAATAATAAATAAATAAACACCCAACTAGGCTAACGATCGGTAAACTCATTCATACCATAAAAGTGATACGGACCAAGATTTACGAGGAACTTTTTTTATAAAGCCGTTTAGGTCACAAACTAAGCAAAACTTTCCTTTTTTCCCCAACCGCGTAAAATTCCCAAACGGCGCGACTTTTTAATAAATCATAGTACCCACCGCCATCTTTGAATTTCTATAAAAAAGTTTCCGCCACAGAAATGTAAAATTGCTTAAGTTTTTGTATAAGTACAACAACTTAACCGTTATGTATTATAGTAATGTAAGTATTTAAAGTTGAACTTTTGGTTTTAATCGCGTGCTTTTAAAAATTTTGGCGAACTTTAAATGGGTTAACAGAATTCTTAATTTATTTTGGCGTTGCTTTAATAAACACGTTAACTTTTTCTTGTATTTGTTTTTTCTTTTCCTTCTTACATTTTCTAGTAGCTGTAATCTTTGAAACTACACATATGTACGATATTCCTTTAGGTACATAACTGATTCCAAAAAGAAATAATATTACTGTTTTTCAAGTTTTTAACGACCTAAATTTATTGGATCATAAAATATATTTTCATAAAAAACTTCAGGTAATCAACCACTTGCAAGCTGCACATAAAAATGGTACTAAACGCCTTTATTTACTTATTTACCTTGAAAACACTGAGGCTACTCTAACTGTAAAAATATGTCTGTAAAAAAACATTAAGAAAAGGGAAAAAGTTAATAAGTGGACCTCACTGTTAATTAGGATTTCAGACCATACTTATATTCATCTGTTATTAGTTTGTTCAGCCAATGACTATCAAGGAAATATAAATGACGAGACAAAATTTCAAAAATTTGAGGAACTGCAATAACTCGTATTTTAATTTTCTTACTAACCAAAAGCAACACAAAATTCTTTCCTCTAACCTAATAACGGAAATAATAAAATACTTTCCCTTCATCCCGAGCCACAACTCAAAAATATACAGCACGGCCCATAAAGTAATTATTCATACCCGACATGAAGGCAATACGAGTCAAACAGAAAGCCCACTCCGTACAAATCACCAGCTTAGAACATTGAGTCCCGTATTACAGAACGTCACTCAAGACTCCAGCATTGCTTTGAACTAGATTCAAGCCATGTGATTGGTTGAAACTAGTTAGTCATAACTGAAGTTTGAGTATTGAGTGACGTTATATAATAAGAAATAGTGAGACTAAATAATTAATAAATGCTTACATTCGTTTACGTTTAGACATAAACTATTGATGGTTGAATTTCTCGACTTTTTATCGACTTTCTAGTCTATTTAAAAGTTAATCCTTAGATAATAAAGTATGTGTACATATTTATTGTAACTATAACTTTCATTCATATTTAAACTTATTTTATATATAATTGAAAAGAAAAAAAAAATTGGAAAACGAATTCTCAGGAGAAAATAAAAGTATGACTTAATAGTTTACTAACTAGCATATGCTCGCACCTAGTTCAGTAAGTATCCTACGGGAGCATACTTCAGCGATAAAAAATCCTATATGTTAATCCAGGTTATGAACTATTCGTCTGTGTGCCCACCCAAATCCGAAAGAGGATCAAACATCAAAACATTACTGTTTCTCGTTTAAAAACTACAAACAAGTCAACAACCTATCACAAATTGCCATCTCCAGCACAAAGATAGAATGCAATAATGTGATGTATGTAATAATCTACAATTCCGTGGCAAAACATCAAAAGAACCAATTTTCGCACACTTGGCTGAAATCTACGTTCCACTTCTGAGCATTAAATCAGAAGTGGGATTTGAACTCACAAATTCACCATACAAAATCCAACCTTCTGCCCATAATCCTACGCAGTTATTAATTCCCAAATAAAAACTATTAAATATCGTGACGATGGCCGTTATTGGATGTTTCTCATGCCCAACTTTATTGCACTCGTAAAAGTCGTTACATTTATTTACGAGAATACTTTAGCGTTGTGTATTCGTGGTACGGGGGTATAACTCTCCGCTTCGGAATAATCAGTGTAGTTTTTAGTTTCGATTGGTTGTTCAAGCAGTTTTCAATTTAATAATTTATTGTCTGCCTGTATATTGGTTTTTGACCTTGATTTTAGGAATGCTGAAGTTTTGTTTTATATTTTTCATTTCTTTGTAGGGAAGCAAGGAAGCCTGATGTATGTATACGGCATAATTCTTAGAAAGTCGTTCCCGCAGTCTATCGAGGCAAAAGTTTACGAGTTTGCGGTACCTTATCTGAAAGCGGAAGTAGGTAAAAAAATAAAAGATTTTGTACTAAGGATTCTTTAGTATTAGGTTTCATTTTCAGATTAAAATATGTTGAAAATACGTAAACAAAAATTCAGTACATTTACAGGTGATACAAAGACGGATTTCATAAAAAATGGGATATGAGGGAATTATTATTATGTCTTAACACCAACCTAACTTTTGGAATCACTATAAAACTATCTTAGGGAAACCAATAATTAGAAACGATTAAATAAACTAAAATTATCAAATAACTACTCCACAATGCTGTCAGCTGGTAATGTTCCCAAGAGACAGGCAGTGTTACCACGTTACATGGCAAAGCTTAACCTCAGGCCAAAATAAAATCCAGCCCTTGGGAATCAAACAATATTCATCATCATCTGCTTACCGCACAAGTATGTTGGGGACGGCATCCAGCAGTAACTGGATCCAGTTCAATACCAGTATTTTACATCGAGCGAATGCTAATTTGACCACGACCCAGTTTTTGAATAATACAATACTATCCTTGTCTTTACTTCTCAGAGTTTTCAAATTTAACAAAAAAAAATGATTTTTCAGAAACTTGTACAAGTTTTACAATAAATCTTACACTGATACCTCCTTTTAAGTAAAATATATACCTGTGCTAGAAGGCCTGCTTGTTAATAGTGTCAAATATCTACAAATGACCACCGGGACCAAAGTCTAAACTTGATTTCCGCGACACGATGACCTGATAGATGACCATCCATCCACGAACTTAACTCACTAGTTTCTAACAAGTATACTACCAGGTTAATGACAGCAGGTAAACACGATGTACCCAGAGTTATTAATTACTATGGCGACAGAACTTAAAAAAAACGCGTTCCCTATATAATGAACACTCTGCCTGCTGACATCAGACAAGAAGATAATAAAGTAAAATTCGCACGCAAACTAAAAAAATATCTAATAGATAATATGTAAGTATAGGTATTAAGAATATGTATATAGGTTACAGATGTATCTACATGATATTAAGTTTATTGTAAGAGACTCAGCGATCTCACAGTTAAACTGCGTAAGCAGTTTTGTGGGGCAAAGTATTTAGTTTTAAGATTTTTTAAAGTAAATTAATCATTCATTCATTCTTTCATAAAAATCGATCGGTACACCTGTTATTATTTGGCCACAAGCTACCATACAGCTAGAAAACAATAAACAAAATAATCTCACACCTCAATCACTCCATACAAACAGCTCGTGATTTAATTGTACGCCTCATATTGACTGGCTTGAAATGATTCCCGCTCAATATGTCGGCACAAGGCCGCCATCACAGATCATTTCGCAGCCATTACTCCGAGTAATTTAATGCTCTTGATAGATTTATTGGGCTGGGACACTGGGTAATGGGCTAATCGGTTGCGTGATAATGGTCATCATAATATACATGGTGGAATGGACATCGCTACACGAAGTTTTATCAAGAATTCAGTACAAGAGTGTTGGAGTTTTTTAGCAGTTATTTATATTAAAAATCAGCTGTTCTATAATCAAAATTAAATTTAACCAAGGACTTTTACAGATAAATCTAGTGTTGCTCATGCACAAAGGAATTGTCATATGAAGTAGACTAGTAAACTTCTAAAAATTCCATAACTACTCAGTCAAATGCTGAATATTTTATAATCTAAATTAATATTAATATTATTATTTTATAATCTAAATTAATAGTCATTAATCTAAATTGGGTGGCAGTGGTGGCCCAGTGGCGGCGGCCCTGACTTACGAGGTAGTCGTGGGTTCAAACCCAGCCAGGGGCATTACTTTGTGTAATTTATTTCATCAGTACTGCTCCCAAAACAGTGAAGGAAAACATCTTTAGGAAACCGGCATGTCTTAGAATCAAAAGTTCGAAGATATTCGACATCTACCAATAAAAAAAACATATACTGGGGCCGCTTAGTGAATTAGAGCCCATCCCTCTCCTAGAGAGGAGGCTCGAGTCCCTACAGTAGGAACATTATAGGCTGATGATGATGAATTAAGTGTCCTATTGTGTACACCTCTACAAGCGCGATGCTAAGTGATATAATACTTGAAGAGTATCAAACCATAGAAACCCAAAACGAAGTAAATATTTGACTACAGCGTACAAACAATACTACCCATACATTAGCTTATTACCAAAGTCAATATTTGCGTACTTAATAGTCCAAGAAACTATACCATTACGAAAGATGGCCTCGATAAGATAAGACGTCAACTGATTCATGATTTATGCTTAGCTTATGTTTTCGACACCGGAATCGATCTACCTACAGAAGTTCTTGTGCACTGACTGCTGAAGATTTATAGGATAGAATAGAGCAGGTATTGGCGATAGCGTACTTGCATTTGATTTCTTAACTTTAAATCACGTTTATATTACAAAAAGTGATTTATTGTAATTTGTTTATTCGTGTTAGATGAGTTCTGTTCATTTTTAAGGCTGTTTTTTTTTGTCCCGTCGGGGCTGCGGGTTTTTCGCAAGAGATACCGCGGCCTCGGCGCAAGGGCTAAAAAGGAACATGGGTGGTTTTTAGTCAGTAGAAGTCTGACACTCTGTCAAGTGCGGGAGTGGTTACTTGATGATTTACCACCCGCCAAAAAAAGGCTGTTTTTTGACTCAACTCATTTCTATATTATTTTACAATTACCTATAGATAGATGTACAATAAATAATGAGAACATTGTGAAACGACAGCATAATGCCCAAGTTTTTTAACCTAGTTTTTTTTCATTTTTCGTTCATATAAAGTTTAAATAATGAAAAACCGTTATGTTCACACGACTTTGGTTCTGGTAGTTATTTTTCCCATTTTTATGTTTATGTGTTTTATCTATTGTTGAGGAGCTCGTGGCTTAATAAGAACTGCCACTCGGGTCGATCTTTAGGTAAAGCTGTGCTTGCCTAGGTCGGTCTGTGGATGGGTGACCGCCCGACATACCGAGTTTTCTCCGTGCCTCGGAAAGCACGTTAAGCTGTTGGTCCCGGCTGCCATATATAGATCTTTGGCAGTCGTTACAGGTAGTCAGTGACCTGAAATTCTGACATCCAGTCTTACCAAAGAGTATCGTATTACCTAGTATTAACTGGGTTGTGGAGGTCAGATAGGCAGTCGCTCCATGTAAAATACTGGTATTCAGCTGCATCCGGTTAGACTGGAAGCCGACCCCAACATAGTTGGGAAAAGGCTAGGCAGATGATGATCTATTGTTGATGCATAAAGTTCAGGACAAATAAATTGATTGACACAACAGCCAGCCGAGCCCCTTTGGACATTGACTGGTTAGTCACCACCGCATGCATAGCACCATTTACTTTATTTCTCGCGTTTACTCTCCTTTCCACATCTGCGTCAATCTTTCCATCTCTTGTAAACATACTGCCCAAATATACAAACTCAGTTCTCTTTCCTCTTTCCAATGATTAGTCATCAAAATAAACAAACAGCCACATCATCCCCAAAAAGTCACAGGTTTATACCACACATACTCACACCACACCGGGTAGCACACAATATAACTCGCTAAAGCCAAGTTAAAACAACGCAGGCTTTGGTCTCATTAGTACTTGCAAAGTTCAGAGTTTAAGCCGGATAATATGGTGGATACAATTAGTGAAGTAATTAAATGTGGGGGTGTTTATCACAGGGTGCCACTTTTTAAAGGAAACTCCTTTAAACGTGATTAAGGACGAATATCATCGAGAAAGCTGGACTCGATCAGTACGTCATACTGTGTGAATCATCATAATCAGAGGTAGCAGTGTAGGGCTAAGAAGGAAAATGGGTGGTTTTTAGTCAGTAGAAGTCTGACACTCCCTTTCGCTGTGCCCAAGAGCGGGAGGGGTTATATGAAAAAAAAAGTCTCCTCCATTTGGTTGGCACCAAATTCATTCCTTTTTGTTAGTATCAATATGTTTTTATTTATTTAAACTTCATGTACAATAGTAGTACATAGGTGGACCTAATGCTACAAGGCAATATTTACCAGTTAACCTTTGTATTAAATAAACAGCATTGTGAATTCTTTAAATACTCCTTCAAATTGATGACACTGATAGCCTTTGAACTCGAGTTTGATGTGATGATCACATTTGCTTTATGTGGTGGAATCACCCCTTAATTATTAGGATGCACAAATATAATAAACAAGGTAGGATGGAAGTAATTCAATTAAATAAAACGATAATGGTTTAATCCTGATTAAATCAATAAAAGTGCTTAAAGTAATTGGAATGGAAGAAATAAGATCTAATTTGAGAAAACTTAACTAAGCATAAACAAAAAAGAATATTGATTTATTTGCTCTACAAACAACACAATAGGAACACGTGCCAAAAGAGCTATCTAGCTCAGCATTTTATTGAGTAGTGGAACGAGCTCTTAAGGTTTTAAAATGTTAATCTTTTTTGTCCAAACAAGAATATAACTTCAACATTAGCTTGATCATTCATTTTAAATGATCACAAAAACGCTTGCTTTTGTCCCTTATTAAAACGCTATTAAGGTTATGGAAAAAATAAATAACAATTTTTTGGGCCGACAAAGCAGTGGCATTTACGGCCAGGAGACTAACGAGGGAATTCAGCATTTATTATAATTACTAAAGTATCATCATCTTCCACTCTTGTCCCATTCTACTTGGAGTAGGCGGAACACGTTTTCTTCTTCCATTCTTCCCTGTTACACGTCAAGGTGGCATTTATTCCTTTCTCATTCATATCATTCCTCACACAATCCATCCATCTTTTATTTGGCCTTCCTCTCCCTCTCCATCCATCAATATTTATATCCATCACTTTTTTAGTCACATGCGTTTCATCCCATTTCATCCTTTCTCTTTCATGTCATTCCTCACATAATCCATCCATCGTTTCTTTGGTCTTCCTCTCCATCATCATCTGCCTAGCCTTTTCCCAACTATGTTGGGGTCGGCTCCCAGTCTAACCGGATGCAGCTGAATACCAGTATTTTACATGGAGCGACTGCCTATCTGACCTCCACAACCCACTTAACACTAGGTAATACGATACCCTTTGGTAAGACTGGATGTCAGACTTTCAGGTCACCGACTACCTGTAACGACTACCAAACATCTATATATGACAGCCGGAACCAACAGCTTAACGTGCTTTCCGAGGCATGTAATGGGCGAAACTCGGTATGTAATGGGCGGTCACCCATCCACAGACCAACCTAGGCAAGCGCAGCTTAACCTAAAGATCCTTCCTCTCCCTCAACATTAATATCCATCACTTTTTTACAATACCCAAATTGTTTTTTGTTACTAACTTACATACTACAACACCAATTTTAAAGTAGCAATATATCTTTAATGTTTTAAAACAGTGCAAGTTATTACAATGCAAACTTTGAACTCTTAAAAGTTGACTCAAGACGAGTAGTTCATGCACTTTCAAGTTCGTCTTTCACTCTTAGACTTGAAGTAACTCAGTAAGTCGAAAAATTCAATTATGGCCGACTTTTAGTTTAAAAGTAGGAGAAAATTATCTTACAAGGGTCTCAACTATTTTATCACAATCACTAAGGTATTATACAGGCTGCTGTTTTGCATCATTGTCAAATTCAAGTCAGTTACTATACTAATGATTCTCCACCCGAATCACACTAATATTATAAAGGCGAAAGTTTGTGAGTGTGTCTGTTTGTTACTCTTTCACACAATAACTACTGAACGGATTTGGATAAAATTTGGTCCACAGATAGTTTATAACCTGGATTAACACATAGTATATAATTTTTATCCCGATTTCATCTTCTCGTGGGATAATTTTCGGGTTGTAGCGGGCGAAGCCGCTGGCAACAACTAGTCAATAATTAAATGGGTAGGTTCTCTAACTGTAGTAATGAATACCACCCTAATCAATAACAAAATAGGTAGATTTTTATCTTATAGACCGAAATTGGTAAGTGTAAACCACCCACATAAGAACGAGGCCCGTCTGATTCGCGTCCTACAACCGCGCTTTCAGACACACAAAAAAAGTAAACGTTTATTCGATAATTCATTATTATTATTATTCCCTAAGCCACGTCACGGTAGTTATTCTGAAATACTGTTATATTTTTTTTACGAGTAACTAACAGCAAGTACAAGTAACTAATTTTATTTGGAACAAACCCGCAACACTATTCCCAAATGTTTATGTTATGCAAATTTTATGACAATCCCCTGAATTTTGACAAGGATACAAAACTGCACCTCGTATAGGGCTCCGCTTTGTGAAAGGAAATTGAAACTGGAGTCCACGAAACTAAGTAAGATAAAATGTAAAAAGTATAGGAATGCCAAATGCTTGAACAAACTACTTGACGTTCATGTCACAAAGAATAATTAACCTCTTGATCGCATTACCTTTTTATTTGTAGACAGTCCCACTTTTGACTTTAAATCTAAATTGGTGGATACCGACAAATGAGGTGACAAACATCCGAACAAACCAGTTCCCTAATACTACATAAATTTATAATTATATCACGAAACGAACGATTCCTCATTCTAATCCCAGTCTTGTCATAAAACTCCAATCTGATTACGCTATCATGGCAATTCTCCGGATTTAGTACTGTCTCGGTGACAAACTTTAGCTAACTTCTGAATAAAAAAGCATCAGAAATCTCAACGCAGCTTTAAATAACCAAACTAAACTTGATCACGTACAAAATCTTCGCAGTATCAAGACCATTATTAAATTTTTATGTAACGACACGGATTCACGGCTGAACCGCAACCTCGTAGTACACTGTGCTCCCATAAAGAGTTAATATTTCAACAACGCACACTGAGCCAGCAGTAGTCACGGCCCAAGTTTTAATTTGCTTAAAGTTGTTACAAGTTGGAACGGGTCCCTCGTTGGGCGCCAAATTAGGTACAGTCACAGAGTAAAGTATAAAAGTAACGGTCACGTTATTCTACTGATAGTTTAATTCGTTTCGTTTGCGAAGAGTTTTTTTGCTGTACGATTCCATTCTGCATTTCGATTGTAATTTAAGTTTTGAAAAAAGCATGTTTAAGAAGGTTGTCTTTCTTGTAACTTTTTTTTAAAGCTCACGGTCTTGTGTAGTTTAAAATTTAATTTGAATTTAGCTAGTTCAGCTAAGTTAAAACGAGCTTTGAAACTTTAATACCCAATACCAAACGTCCAAAGTCTACCTCAATTTACGGATTCTGTGTTAATCACAAAGGCCAACACATATTTTATTTAATTCAAAAGCACTCAACGGGAACCGAATCAGTTTCAGCGCTGCAATGCATCAGGGAGCTCTTTAAAGCGCTGAATATCGCATTATCGATGAGTTACGATGACCATTCACCATCAGCTGGCTTTTATGGGCCGATTCAATAATAAAAAACCGGCCAAGAGCGTGTCGGGCCACGCTCAGTGTAGGGTTCCGTAGATAATAAAATATTATGTAAACGAAGTTAAAAAAAAAATACGGGCAAATGAAACTTGACCTCTGGATTGTATAGGCGCTCATACGATTCAGGGACCAAATTATATTGGTTAACTGCAGTTTCCATCTGTTGTTTCCATCCAAGTTCAAAATAATTTTCCTAGAAAGTCCTTATAAAGTTCTACTTTTCAGATTTTTTTCGTATTTTCTAAACTTATGGTTCAAAAGTTAGAGGGGGGGGGACGCTTTGTTTTTTACTTTTGGAGCGATTATTTCCGAAATTATTGACATTATCAAAAAATGATTTTAGTAAACCCCTATTCATTTTTAAATACCTTTCCAACAATATATCACACATTAGGGTTAAAATTAAAAAAAAAAACACTTCCCACTTTACATATAGGGGGGCTACCCTAATAAAACATTTTTTTCCAATTTTTATTTTAGCACTTTGTCGGCGTGATTGATACACATATTGGTCCCAAATTTCAGCTTTCTAGTGCTAACGGTCACAGAGATTAAGCGAGGACGGACAGACAGACAGACATGGCGAAACTATAAGGGTTCCTAGTCGACTACGGAACCCTAAAAATGCTAGTCCCCAACTCCCGTGGACATACTAATATTATAAAGAGGTAAGTTTCGTTTGTTCATCCCCTTTTAGAGGAAAGGGGATGATTTAAGGGTTGTTTGTGTTGTAAACAAAGGATGGGGATTGATATTTCTGTTTTATTTGCTTTGAGGAGTATACTGCTTTATTTGCATAGACTAATTAAAGTGATAATACAATGAATGCTGTTACTGATACTAAGTTATTTTAGGTAATAAAACCAAGTATTCCTTAATGAATTGGGATAACATAACAATACGGTAAGCTTTTTTACCGCTAATTAAACAATGATTTAATTTTTAAACTGAGACGGTCGAAAACGGGATATTTACCATGTTTAACATTTGTTTTGGGTTACAAATAGTAAAAATGATAAAAAAACAAGGTATGTATAAAAACTAGGTAATTACTAGGACGAAGACACTGGGTCTTATTGACCCGAATTTTAACGATATTTTTTTTTAGAAATTTAGCAAGTTACCTTAATTTTAATTACTGTTTATTAAAAAAGATTCTTTGTTTAGGTAGTAAAATAAATATAATTAGAAAAAGTTCTAGACGTTAAACTTTTGTTTATTTTTTTAATAACACATGCAAAATGAACTATGAAAACGTAACATGTTTATATTTTGAGTTTTTGGTAAAGTATTCTTAGCAATAATAGGAATCAAAAATCTCATGTATAGAGAGATCAAATCAGCTATAAAATATAAAAATAAAAAAGAATCAGTCTTCTACGTCATCATTTAGGCCAATAGGTTTTTACAAATACTTTTACAATTTTATTTGACGCTTCTCGTGACCCAAAGACTGGCTTTTATCTTGGCCAGAGGCTAAGTGTGGCCATACAACGTGGCAATGCCGCCAGTCTTTTGGGCACATTACCGGCTGACAACGCTGAGAAGCAGCTTTTTGGTGCCTTTTTATAGTTTCTTGTTAGTTTATTTATTAGTTTTTAATTAATGTACATTGTTAGTTTACTCTCATAATCAATAAGAAATGATTATTATTGCTTATATTATTATTTACGTACTTTGATTATTAATAAAGAATTACAAATAAAAAAACTTTTTTTAAACTAGATGGGGTCGGTATTTCATACCTGACTTACTTTGAGAAGAAACATTAAAAACAAAACTCAGAGGTGACATCCGAAACAAGCTCAAAGGTAAAGATAGTAAATATCCCGTTTTCAGTGTTAATGATAATTATTTAAATTAAGCAATGTTTTAAGTTCGTTTTCTGATATGAAATCCCTGGTTTCCAGAAATCAGTTAGTCACTAATCAAAAATAATATTATTCCATCAACTAATAAATCTTCTATAAAACTATTCGTTTATTCCACTCAATTCAATTTCCCCACCTGAAACACGATAATAAATGGTGGTTTCCTTGAAAACCTTTACGTGTTCCCCACACAGGCCGCACGTGAAATTTCATTTAAATCTATTAGCACTTTTCAATTTTTTAAACGTTTCTAGGAATTAACTCGTAAACAACACATATTTGTTGACAATGGTTGTTATTTTTTGGAAGAAAATATAACGCGGAATCAACTTGATGCACATAAACTTTTGTTCAAACTATAGTTATAGAAGATAAATTGGTAGAGAATGTCTTGTGGTATAAGTCTGTACATGAAGTTTAAATAAATAAATAATAGAATAAAAAAATTAATACGTGGCCAAAATCGGAAATATTGCCACACAGAGCCATTTTGATTTTTGACTAATTAATTCACGAAACAGTTTCATGTGTTTTCTCAGCCAATATTGTACTACTCTGTCAGTACGCTAAAATATCCTTGTAGCCCTAGGCTGTACTCTTCCTATCACCAAGTTGGCCCGGTTAATTATTTCTTCCATTCTTGTGTAAAATTAAAAAAAAAAACACTTACCGTATTTTCACTTCTTTTGACTGCCAATCGCTGTGTTTGTCAAAACTGATGAGTATTGCTGCGATTTCCTGTAACAAATAAAAACTTAAATTAACATTTTTGATATACATATTCAGGAAATTATCTTATCTACCGGTTATAATACAAGAGATTTGATGAATAGATTTAGATTCTCTTTGCAAATTCACAGCAAAATCTGAGTTAGTCCCAAAAAAAAACAAGTTTATTATCTTCAACCAAACGAATTTCTTCCATTTTATTACCCAAAACAAGTCGTAACCTAGTTAACGAATGCACAATCAGCTTGGAAGTTAACATAAATTTTACACTCGTAGAATGTTAAAACCTTAGTGCCTTTATATTCCCAATCACCCAACTTGATCAGCACACATGCATATTAACAACACACATAAAAACAGGGCATCGGGTGAACTGTCACCGCGGCAACCGCCATTTTAGATACGGTAGCCATTTTGAATTGGTAATCAAACTAAAGATTCGGAACATGTTATTCTAATAAATAAATCAAATACTTTCGCGACGAGATCAGAATAATAAGCTTTTGCGTGTAATCGTAAAGTTGCCTTCGGTCTCTGAAGCCGTAAACTGAACGGATGAGGAGTTATTAAATAACTTAGTTTGTAGACCGCGACTTCGTTCGGTATTTTGCTTTAAAAATATATAGCGTTTTCTTTTTTTTTTTTTAAATCCGTAAGAGTAACTTACGGAATCTCGGAACTTTTTAATTTGTTGGAAATGCATATATTTTAATACTTTTATTATGTTTTATTTATTTATTTAAGCTGCATGTACAAAGAGTGTTCTACTTTAAATTTACATTTAAAATAAATCACGGTCCTCTTCATAATCTGCCTCGACTTTTCCCAATTTTGTTGGAGTTGACCGATTATTCTGCGGTCCAGTCTAACTAGATGGAGTCACTGGGTAAGATAAAGGTCAATGGGGCTGTGGCTAAATAATAACATACAATCGATCTAGACAAAACAAAATAAAGCAACGAAACTTCAAAGACCTCTTCCTTCGACACAATAGTTCAGATAAATAACAAGACGTTACGATAAACTAAAATACTTTAAAACTCCACATTTACATATCAACAAGGATTCCAGCGCGAAATCTCTTTCTAAAACGCGACAAAGATTGATGGCAATCACCGAACGTTCCCGAATAAAGCCGAGTAGAATCGAACAAGTAGCTCATATTTAAAAATAAATTCTCAATTTTCCTCAAGACTGTACGTTAAACAGCTTCCCTTTCTCGACAAACTCAAAATTAATCTTATTCCTTTGTGAATTAATTTTCCAGGAAAAACGAAATACTTTTCCTTTTTTGACGAGCCTTTTTTAGCCGTCATTATTATATTTAACAAATTATAACAGATTGCAAAGGAGGATAAACGGGAAAAAATAAACCGTAAGGAACTCAGGTTTTTTAGGTAGATACATTCGAATTATTCACATGAATATTTTTTTACAGCTTCGTTCGGCACCTGCCTCGGTCATGCTCGGGTTGACTCGAAATACTTTGAACTAAGCCGACAGCTTTTTACCTGACTGCAAGGAAAGGGTGATGTTTTTCGCGACTATCTTTGTTTGTAATATTCTTTATTTCATCATATCTTCCGAACCACTCGATGGATCCTGAACATACTCCAAGACATAGAAATGGAGGAGCTCGTGGCTTAATAAGAACTGCCACTCGGGTCGATCTTTAGGTAAAGCTGTGCTTGCCTAGGTCGATCTGTGGATGGGTGACCGCCCGACATACGGAATTTCCTCCGTGCCTCGGAAAGCACGTTAAGCTGTTGGTCCCGGCTGCCAAATAAATATACATCTTTGGCAGTCGTTACAGGTAGTCAGTGACCTGAAATTCTGACATCCAGTCTTAATACGATACCAAAGTGGTATCGTATTACCTAGTATTAACTGGGTTGTGGAGGTCAGATATGCAGTCGCTCCATGTAAAATATTGGTATGCAGCTGCATCCGGTTAGACTGGAAGCCGACCCTAACATAGTTGGGAAAGGGCTAGGCAGATGATGACATCAAGACATAGAAATTCGATTTCGTGGCCCGGTTATGTCAAATTATGCCGAACCGAATGAATATAGCAACTAACTAAAATTCTTTTTTCGCACGTACAAAAATACGCGTGACCATTGAAGATAATAAAGGTAGTTGGAACTGTTTACCTCAAACACGACTTTGGGAGCTCCCAACCCAAAGTTGTGTGTCCCCAATTCATTTTCTGTTTACCCCAGCCCTGTATGGGGGAAACAAAATACATTCGGAGTAGGTCAAGGTTCCGTTTGGCCTTTGAATGCCATCCATTGTGATTTGTGAACTAATGTTATTATTTTTGGGCTAGGTATTTCAGGTTCTTTTGAGGATTCATAAACATACGTAGTTACTAATACACAATATGCTAGCTACAAAAATAGTTCTTTTAGAACAACATAACATCACGCCTGTAATCCCCGAAAGGTTAGGCAGAGGTGTATCTAATAGAACACCTACATTTAGCCAGTTATGTTTAAGTCTCATGTAATAGGGGGCGAGCCTATTACCATCAACTGGCTCGGATTCTGCGTGGCTTTTCTACCCCGGGAATCGAACCAAGGACCTCATGTTCAGCAATCGCGCTTGCAACTACTAGACCAACGAAGTAGTCAAGTTTATTTTTGAACATTTTTCTTATCAAGTATTAAACAAGCTGTTAGTATAAGCCCCAATAAATATTACTATAGATCGTCCAAACCCCATACTTTGCCCACGAATTGCCAATATAAACACCACACATTTGCAACCGTGCCAATCACCCCGGACCGCCCCATTCCCCCTTAAAATACGAATGCATTACCCCCCCAAGTACCACATTACCCCTTTTATTTAACGACGGAACCCAAAAATAAGAACATGCACTAAATATATAAACACATTGGGACCTTAGCGATAGATTTATGGCTTCAAATATAATTCGTGCACGCTATGGCATGCATAAGTAGGTGAATACGTTAGGAAAGTGCCTGTTTCCAGTGTGTGGAGGAAATATCTGTCGTAGACCGTTTTTTGGGTGCAATTGGAGGACTTGGTGTAGTTGATTTCCTTTGTAGTTTTCTTGTGTGGGTTTTAAGCCACGTAAGTAAATAACGTAAGGGGCCGGAGCTCCCGTCGGGGCTGCGGGTTATTCGCAAGACATACCGTGGCTCCGGACACAAAGGGCTTAGAACGAACATGGGTGGTTTTTAGTCAGTAGAAGTCTGACACTCCCTTTCGCTCTTCACAAGAGCGGGAGGGGGCTATTTGATGATTATCCCGCCCAAAAAAAAAAAAAGGGAGCCGGAGCTGCAGTTTGTTCGAAAGAGATACCGCGGCTCCGGATACAAAGGGCTTAGAACGAACATGGGTGGTTTTTAGTCAGTAGAAGTCTGACACTACCTTCGGCTCCGCCCAGAGCGGAAAGAGTCATTTTGATAATTTCACTCACTTAAAAAAAAAGTGGTAAGGGAAAGGTATTGCTAGTTTGTTGTATTGTATGTAAAATAGTGTGTGTGGCGACAGCGACATCTATCGCAACACATAAGAACTAATGACAGTTCCTACATCGCGCTTTTCTATGGGGGATGAGGAACTTTACACCCTGTTCCTCATACCGGGGGTAAAAGTGTAATATTGAGTCGTGTTTTAGACCAAAGGTTGTTGGCTAATTTAGTAGGATAGTTGACTGATGATTTTGTTATTGTAAACTTAGTGGAAGATAAGTTTTAATACAACAAAAGACAGTTGCCGCGTAACGCACATGATTCTCCATTTTCTATTACCATTTACCAGTACAAGTTCTCTAAATCTTCCACAAGGGTTCTGGAGAAGCATTAATCTATTGAATTAAGTAATATCCATCAAAAAAAGATTCAATTTCGCCGTCCAGTTCAAAGAGTTTCCACAACTCCAACAAAAATATATAATTTGGAGGCTAATTTGTGCCATAACATTAATTTATGGCTCACTAGTTACACACTTTTGAAGACAAAACATGCAAAAAAGCAATAAAACGTTGATCAATGTTTTGGCAACTTAATTCTGGCATTTATTGCCACACGAGAATAACTCGCGTGCAATCATTTGGGGGGAAAACAATTCGAAAGGTTGTATACTAATAAGAGAAAATACTTTCGTAATTGCCTCGCTGGTCTTGTGGTCTCAAGTAGTAAATGATAGCGTAACGGTTTACAGAAGTCCCGTCGGGGCTGCGGGTTATTTGCAAGAGATACCGCGGCCTCGACATAAAGGGCCAGGAAGGAACATGGGTGGTTTTTAGTCAGAAGAAGTCTGTACACTCCCTTTCGCTTTGCCCAAGAGCGGGATGATTTTCCGCCCGAAAAAAAAAATGGTTTATAGAGGAAAATTATTATAATATTATGAGTCTGATGTGTCCCACTGCCGGGCAAAGGTCTCCTTTCTCTCTTTACATATATCCCTGTCTTGACAGAGGAGGACCGAAGAAAAAATACATGTAACACCGAGTTGATGGTCATCTTCTTAGCGTGTCGATGGCAATCTAAATTGTGTTGGCCCAGAATTGGGCTACTAGTTTGGCGCTTTCTGTAGCGTCCATCAGTTCCTGTAGTTAACAACTAGCAGGACAGGCAGGGCACGATATTAAGTGCCCCATTGTTTGAGGAATAGCACCACATTTACACTCCAGTGCAGAGTCATTTATGTGTCCCCACCTCAGCAAGTTTTCTTTGCTGCAACCAACCTGGGTCCGGAGCCTGTTTAAAGAAGTTGATGGTGATAGGCTCCCTCTCCATTGCTATTTATTCAATAGATTTTTTGTTAATTCTTGGCGAACTTGAGCATGAGGTCCTGTTTTTTTTTTTTTTTTGGCGGGTGGAAAATCATCAAATAACCCCTCCCGCTCTTGGGCAGAGCGAAAGGGAGTGTCAGACTTCTACTGACTAAAAACCACCCATGTTCCTTCGTAGCCCTTCATGTCGAGGCCGCGGTATCTCTTATGATCAACCCGCAGCCCCGACGGGCGTCGGCCCTTGCGGGCCCCTTCCATGTTGCTGACATCTCGTTGAGGCACGCGTGGAAGACGAACGCGCCGTCGACACGGCCTGTCGTGGTGATAAGACGGATGGACGGTGATCTCTCTTTACTCACCGTCCACAGGCCCGCGTCTACGGTGGCCGGAAGCCGTCACGTGGCCCCCGACGCCCGGAGCGTCTCCCGCGGCGGCTGGGACGAGAGGTTCTCTCCCTCTCACGTTCCGCCACCTCCTTCGCTAACATCACTGCTTCGCAGAAGGAGGCGACGGTGAGTATGAGGTCCTTGGTTCGATTCCTGGGTCTACCAAATTGTTATTGGGTTTATCCATAAGGGATTTCCCAATAGCAGGCACGGAGTCTAGATTTGTGTCCAATTGATGGCAATAGGTCTCAATACATGGGACTTAAATATAAATGGCAAAATTTGAGAGTTCTATAAAGTACACCTCTGCCTCAACCTTCGGGGATTACAGGCGTGATGTTATGTTATCTTGGTGAACTTTTGACAAATAAGCTGGTCTGATTTTGAAAGAAAGCCGTAAAATCTTTAGTAGGTTGAACCTAAGTAGGTAAGTATCTTGAGGTGGTCCATAAAAAAATTATATACCTCAACAGTCACGCTAAAAGCAAAGATAAAAGGAGCTCTTGTTTTTATGTATGGCGTTATGATGTCTATGACATTTTAGCAGTAAATAATGATGCTGCTTTGTGTCTCTTTAAATGGTTCTTCCGCGTTTGTTATATAAACTAAGACTACACAGACAATGGACGAACTTTAATGTAGTTTTAAGTTATTTCCTAGGAAATTTTGATCCACAAAATTAATTTGTAAAATAGGTAGGTACATCAGTGAAAATAAAAAAGTCACTTGTTCATTATAAGTGTTTTTATATCTTCAATTTTATTAGTGTTTCAGTTCATGTTATATTTAATCATTTATGCAACTGCACTATTATTTTCTATACAAAATATCAAAACACCACATTTTTATAAATGATAAAAAAAAAGATTTATTTCAGTACCATCTGCGCAGTTTCCCATCAAAGAAAATATACGCACAAATGTTATATAGAAAAGGAAATAATATACCGACTCAGGTATAAATCGACATTTATATAAATGTTTTACCGCAAAAACACATTGTCCCCAAACATACTTTGTACCCCAATTTTTGGGGAACGTCGATAATATACAAGTTTAAATTACTCACTCATACGCATACTGCATATTTTATTTTTGCACGCATTCGTTACGTTTCTGATTGAGGCACAATTTGTTCGGTTCGGGAAAGTTCTGATTTTATTGTTTTTCAGGGTAACGCAGGTAGAAATACGAGAAATACCGTTTCTCAAAAGCCTTGTATATATACGCGTCTACTTCTTATTTTAGAAACTTTTAAGCTGTCTAAAGGTATAAGGAATTCGTAGACTGGCAGATACTTTACTAAGTGTAAAATATTCTATAACCACCGCTCTCAAAACGGTTAAGGAAAACATCGTCAGTCACCGACCCACGCTGGGCCCTCGTGGTAAATGATAACCCACTCCCTCTGACTGAGAAGACGCCGTTGTCCCAGCCGTGGGCACATTCAAGTCTGATTATACTGCCTCATCATCATCATCATTTCAGCCATGAGACGTCCACTGCTGGACATAGGTCTCCCCCAGAAGGGGGGGATTTGCCATAAACGCCACGCTTGGCAGGCGGGTTGGCGATCGCAGTATGGTTGTTACGAAGGCACAGAGAACGCTGCTGCCCGTTCTCTGGTAAGTCCCTTAGTCACCTCTTACGACACCCACGGGAAGATAATATGGGATGCTGCTATTCTTTACGTCCGACACCATACGGAACTATGCTGCCTAGAAACTATACTGCCTAGTTTTAATAAATTTTTAAACCAAGCATTTTTTTGTTTAACATATTCTTAACGTATTGATAACAATTTATATTGAGTCAGCCTAAAGATGACGTTGAGTGCTTTCAGTGCCGACCATCAGCTACTGTGATTTGCAAACAGCAAGGTAGGCAGGACACGATATCAAGTATTGCATCGTTCGTGGGGCAACGACATAATATATAACATTATTATACTTCAACAAGCCCACACTTGAGCATTTTTCCTCTGAAGCAACAGTTAGTTTCATAATGAATAAAAATCTAAATTCTTTCCATCGCTTAGACATGAAACCTGTGTTTGATTGACCTGTGACCGGTCAGGAATAACTATGACAGACGGTCGATAACAAATTAGAATGCTTTGCATATAAATGTTTCGCAGAATTTCATTAATTACAATTAATTTAGCGTATGAGTATTGCGTTCAACTTTATATTTTTATATGTTATGACGGGTCTGTGTTGTTTGAGATAACAGCAGTTATTATTATAAAACGAGATAGTCTGTAGTTAGTTCAGCTGTTTTGGCGCTTAAAGTCGCCAAAATATCACTGGAAACTTTTGTATGGAATATCTGGCCATATCACAAGTGTGGCTGGTTTGATGTTAATACAAGTATCATAGAGAGAAGGCATGTGTCCCAGCTGTGGGAACGTTATAGGCTGATTGAATTGTGTTATTTGATTTGGTGAATAT
Organism: Diarsia brunnea; assembly: GCA_949774965.1. NCBI lineage: Eukaryota > Metazoa > Arthropoda > Insecta > Lepidoptera > Noctuidae > Diarsia > Diarsia brunnea. Next base: position 17,484,168 of record OX459011.1, read on the forward strand.
TTGTGGATTGGGGCTAGAATGAGGCCGTCAAAATTATTTTTTAATATTAATTTGCAACCACAAGGTGCAAGGTTTAAATGTACCAAGGGTTGGGGAGGTTATATAGGTAGTCGCTTTATGTAAAATATTAGTATTCAGCTCCATCCGGTTAGATTGGAAGCCGACCTCAATATAGTTGGGAAAAGGCTATTCATAACTTGCAGTTGCAAGGTATCAATCACTGAAAACTTGCATTAACACTACAACCAGCCAAAAACACCAACAGTTACAATTTTCCAAGTCCATTAACCTAGAAAATAACTCAAAACGAATCTACATTAACGTTATCAAAGAACCCAAAAAACAATCATTAACATTAGTGGGATATTATGGAAACAAATTTTCGGACGAAAATTTTAATAATAAATGAAAATTAGGGTGCGGTCATTAGAATTCTCGGGCCGAGGGATTCACTCGCTCTCGTCAATATCCAATAAGAGTTGGTACTTGGGGCATGAGAGAGCGGATTTCTACTAACTGGCAGAGCTAAACGCTCTAGCGAAAAGCGTGAGCAGCCAAAAAAAATGAAGTAAATTTCTAAGAGCAGTCATGAGACACCGAAATGTGTTTTTTTTTTTGGGGGGTTGGGAAAGCGGAAGGGAGTGTCAGACTTCTACTGACTAAAAACCACCCATGTACCTTCTTAGCCCTTGCGCCGAGGACGCGGTATCTCTTTCGAACAACCCGCGGCCCCGACGGAAAATGTGACTTACGAGGCGACGGAGACAGTACTCACACGAAGGAAACATGTGACGGACTCGTGTATAGATTGTAGGAATTTTGATTTTTGTTGCCTTGTTTCTAGAGTTAATAGTGAAGGTTTATTTGCCCAAACTTCTGCAAATTAAGTTTTTCTTCTTTGTGTCGATGATTGATATAATTATTTAACTAAATTTGGTTCAATCAGAACTGAGCCACATCGACGGCGTTGGCAGTGTCTGCGGACAGGTCTCTTAAAGTTGCACAAAGAGCAAGTCGGGAGGGACGCAAATCCCGAAATGATTTTAAGTTCCGAAATAAAGCTGTTTTAGAGGGCGGCATTATACAAACTCTACCTATTCTAATGTCTGCTATATTTAAATTGTTTATTTTTATACAAACAGGAAGTTAAACAACGGTTAAAATACGAAATGGTAGAGTGTTGTGGAATTATTGAGTATGGGCGTACATATGGTTTTATTTTGGATTTTTACAGCAATTCTTTTAGTAGCTAAATTGTTATTTATTTATTCAACAACACGTTGAATAAATAAATAACAATTTGGCTTTATTTTATAAATATGTAGTTTGGAAAATAATAACACCTGTTTCAATTTTAAGAAACAAATAACACACTTCTCGCTTAAACTTTAAGCCACAATATAGGTAGATTTATGAACAATCTTTTTTATTTTAAACTTGGTACAATCCCCTCATACTAATCTAAACCCGCTTCACTATTAATTACATTTAAATTAAATTTTAAGTAAACATAACCCCGCTCCCGCTACCGCGTCGCTCTGTGCGCTCACCCAACACTCCGACCCGGGTGCCCAAAGAGTTCATTCGGTCTTTTATTGTCATAGCTCTAAAAGCGCCCTGTCAGATGTAACTCTAACGACGTCGTAAAGTGCCGCCGACGTTGACGTCGCCGTCAGCCCCGCCCCTTCATAATTAGGGTTAATTGTGTAAACATTTATAGGACAACGCTTTTTGGAAGTTCGATGGGATTTTTTTTCAGGATGTTTTTGTTTGTTATTAAGCGAGTTTTAATTCAAACGTTTTTTTAAAGGGTTCGTCATGAAAACTTTTCTACGATAGGTATGTTTACATCTAGAGTTAGTAGAAATGTGTTTTTTTACTGCAAATAGGCGTCACCCGAATTAATGTTTAAATAGAAGCGATCGGTTGTATTTTTAGCGTTTGGCTCAGTGCCTGGCTTTCATTTGGTGGGTTAAAAACTGTATTTGGCACTTATCAAGTAGGTACGCAATTTTTATGATCATCTTCTTAGTATCTAATTCGTAAAAGCCTTAAAATCTTATCGGACAACAGATTAAAATGGTGGGTATTGAAAGAAACTTAAACTTTTTATGTGACTTGTCCTTTTTGATGCTATTTTTTTCTCCTTTTTTTTGTTTTCGTGTCGTCAGTGTCTAACCTGATTTCAGAGTTGTTATGCCCCCGTCAGGGCTTCGGGTTGTTCGCAAGATATCCCGCGGCCTCGACATAAAGGGCTAAGAAGGAACATGGGTGGTTTTTAGTCAGTAGAAGTCCGACACTCCCTTTCGCTCTGCCCAAGAGCGGGAGGGGTTGTTCGATGATTTTTCACCCGCCAAAAAAAAAATATCTCCCATGCAGCTTTTCCTCACGATGTTTTCCTTCACCAAAGCTAGTGATAGTTATACAGTACGTACATGAAGCCGAGAAACCAGAGGCACGTGTCTTGGGTTTAGGCCTATGACTTGTTGGTCCCACGGTCACTTCACTAGACTATCACTAACACTATGTCCTCAATAAATCATTTAATTCTCACCCCTTTTTTTTGCCCCCTCTTGGGCAGAGCGAAATCCCGTGTCAGACTTCTCTGACTAAAAACCACACATGTTCCTTCTTAGCCCTTTATGTCGAGGCCGCGGTATCTCTTGCTAACAACCCGCGCCCCCTCAATTCATTGTCTCACAACACACAAGCAAAAGGGTTTTGTATACAGTACAAATACATTTACCAAAGTAAATATACATATATTGCATCATCGTTACGTCGGCGAAGAGAAATGCTCCAATAAAAATATAAGGTGATTTTATGTGCGTTAATAAAATACTGTATAAAGGCTATGTAATGATAAAGTTAGTATTTGCATTTTGTTTGTGTATTTTTATTTTTCATATCAGTATATTACGTAACTAGCTGATGCCCGCGGCTTCGCCCGCGTGGATGTCGGTCAAATTATATACTAAAACCTTCCTCTTGAATCAGTCTATCTATTAAAATAAACCGCTTCAAAATCAGTTTCGTAGCTTTAAAGATTTAAGCATACATAGGGACGGACAGACAGCGACAGCGACTTTGTTTTATACTATGTAGTGATGATGCTTCACGGTAGATATTTTTGTCGGATATTTTGTTTTTGTACGGAATTTGGGATGAGGTCCTGGTTTCGATTCTTGGGTCGGGCAAAATTTTATTGAGAGTTTATATCAGGAATTAGTTAGTAGTAGCCGCGAAGTCTGAATTTGTTGGTTGAATGCCGGTTGAATGGGACCTAAAATATATAACTGGTGAAATGTGGGTGTAGGATTAGGTACACCTCTGCCAAACCCTTCAAAGATTACGTTGTTATGTTAAGTTTGGAGTAAATAAATCCTGTTTTGTTCACAAGAAACCATTAAACTTTTATTGATCTAAGTACTAAAAAATATTAAACCAAATGACATTAAAAAAATATTTATTTATAGTTAGTAATTTTTGCGGATGGAGGGTCCTATCCCGTCGGGGCTACGGGTTGTTTGAAAGAGATACCGTGGCCTTGGCGCAAGGGCTAAGAAGGAACATGGGTGGTTTTTAGTCAGTAGAAGTCTGACACTCCCTCCGCTCTGCCCAAGAGCTTCCACCCGCCAAAAAAAAAAAAACTTGAGAGGTGTCAAGGAACACCCGGATGGAACGAAGTTTTTTATTATGTAAAAAAAAAAAATGTAGAAATGAAAATATCTGGCTTGCTTTCTATAAGAGAGAGAGAGACAGACAGAGAAACATGCGACGCCGCACAGCTTACTATAGCAAAAAGTGTCGTGACAACTTTTCGTAACAATTTTTTCCGTCTAGCCCCCTTTCACAACGCGCGATAAGGAACTTCGTTCCAAAAAAGGTGTCCCATCAGGCATACAACCAAAAGACACCCAAAGGTGACTGCAAATTGAAACTATCCTGCCTCAAACAATTACCAAATATAATTTTACTTAATATTAATCTAGACTCATACGCCACCTGCGTAATCCCACGTAGTTACCATTCACTCAGTTTTCACAATCCACCGTCTAATAATACACATTCACATTAAATTAAGACAAACAAACACACACCCACGCCCTTTCACTCACAAAAACAGAATCCACGCCCTTCACACTCACACTAACATTTTCGACTTCGCTTAATGGAAAACGCACAATTTACTTTGTATCAACTAAAGGCAGCCTTAAAGCTGCCAGATATTAATTACTGCTTGATTATCCTAAGTTTACACAAGTTGCAAACTACTGAAAATGTAATTTGATGCAATTAATTGGTATTTAAGTACTTAGAGGGTTGTAGTTCGTTGAGACTTAGAGGATTTCGATTCTTGCGGCTCTTTAGGTTGGTTAAGTCAATTAGTTATCTATTAGGGTTACGATTTTATGAATAATTTATACTAATCTATTTACCTTTTTTTTCCACAATATTTTGTATAGGCACCTAGTTTTTTAAGCAATTTTTTTTCAATATTTTCAAAGGAAAACTCTCTCAAAATATTATCTTTTGTTATATAATGTCCATGCGATGGACGGGAAAACGAGAATAAAATCATAATTGGTTTGAAAGAGCCTGCGTTTCTCTCCGCACAAGTAGGTACCTAAGTAAAGTATCAACCTTGACAATTACTTAGACACTTATGTCAAAATACCAATGAGATACGGAATCATATTAATATTCCATGACATTTCTTCTAACACTACACAACACACCAAAAATACCAACCCCAAAATAAACCAAAACAAATGAACGACGATTCACATTCGAAATAGAACACTATCTTTATAAAAAGAACGTCGATTCCCAAAATTAAAGCGAGATTTACTCGATAAAGCTCACCGAACTATTTAAGAATTACTCGCCCTCACTGTATTTGTCGACAATCGGATATTACGGGATCTAGGCGGGAACGAGTAGACGATTACATGAATATCGATTCTGCGACCCATTTACGAGTCGCCAACATAATACGCGGCTGATCAAATCAGTGTACGGAGCATTATTAGTTCTATGTCGTAGGAACTACAGGCGAGAATTCTTTGAGTTAAACGCAAAAAATCGTTGCGAAATCGAGTCGCAGAACATAAGTACTGTTCGATTATTGACCGTAATAATCGATAGTGGGTAATGAAGGTTTTTTAGTGAGTCAAGAATGAAGAATGTGGCTTGTTTAATCGATTTTGTATTGATGTCAAACAGGGGTAGTTAAAAAGTCATTATGTACTTAATTTTGTTTGTGATTATGTTCGTTTTACGCTTTTTTGGTTGAAGTGTGGAAAGTATTAATAGCTTTTGGGTAAACACAATTGTTTTTTAGTAAGTCCACGCCTATGTTCAATCTTTTTTTAGATCAAGTGTTATTTTTTTATAAAAATATTTTTTATGAAAATAGGTAACAAGACTTTTTTCGAAAACAAATATATTATGTAGGTAGTGCCCCACCCTCTATTTTAGGAGTCTATTTAAGTTGTAGCATTAAACAAAGATTATTTTATGAAAATGCTTCATTTATTCTTCAGTACAATTAAACCATTGGTTGTCGTTAATAGATATTTGATAATTGTTATGTGTAGTCAGAAACCCAAAACACAGTCAATCGGTCACCAAATACTGGGCAGGAAGCCTACCCTAACATACTGGTGAAAAAACTAGGTAGCTTTGATAGTATTGTTAAATAAACATGAATTTCACTATCATCATCTGCCTAGCCTTTTCCCAACTATGTTAGGGTCGGCTTTCAGTCTAACCGGATGCAGCTGAATACCAGTATTTTACATGGAGCGACTGCCTATCTGACCTCCACAACATCAACTTCACTATATAAGATAATATTTCGGCTTAACGATTAATAACTTTGATGAGAGTGTGTGTTCCAAATAAATTACCAGTTCCACACAATACGTGTAAATTATCGAAAACGTCCATTGCACAAGATTGGGTCCACGTAGATGGCTTTAACAAACGATCCTCTATATTTACTATGCTTCACAATACCCTTTGTTAACACAATTTAGATCGCCTCTTAATATGAGAGTAAATCAGATTGGCCTTAAAACCTCCACTGATGATCATAGGCTTCCAGATAGGACCATAACGGTTGTTGTGTTAATACGATAAATCACCACATTCTTACAGAGTTAACGATTTGGTGATTACGTGACGTTAATAGGAGTGTATGACTAGATTCTGTACGTGGATGAAGCAAAAGAAATACGTAAGGATCGTAGCAGGTGGCGCTTTGTAGTTTCTGCCTAGCCCCAAGGGAAAAAGTGGAAATTTATGTAGGTATATGTTATAAGTTTGTGAAAATAAATTTATTTGTACGACGAAATTTTTTCAGTTCCACTAGCTACTTCTTAAATGATGATAACCACCAAATATTTTTAAATATCATTTGCTCGACAGCAATACCTAAATATAAAACCGTGCTTTTGACAGGCTCCCATAGCCTGTCAAAAGCACGGTTTTATATTTAGGTGCGCGTTACGTGACTAGGAGTTAACTTCTTCTGAGGGTAAATGTAGACATAAGAACATCTATTTTAAGTCCAAAATTCTGTCAACAAAATAAACTAACCCAACGCCAAACAAACTTCAAATGACTACAGTCCAGAATTGAATTAAACTGAATCAACAAATTACGACTTACAATTACAATTCCGAATTTGGCCTTTGGGCCTATGAATTCGTCCTCTAGGCGCATGAATTCGGCCGTTGAGCCTCTGAGGACCGAATTCAAAAGTTTCAAAGGGTCGTACTTTAAATGTTTGCTAGTGTAAGTTTGGGACATATAATTAAGTGTCAGTAAATGTTTCCTGTTTCATTGCTCGGACTGTAAACACTGGAGGGTGATAAATCTTTTGGGTTGAATTTGTTTTACGCTTTTGAGTCGAGTATTTGAAGAACGCTGTCGTTCTTCGCCTAGTCTTGGATGTCGGTGTTTAATATACTGCATTGTTACTTTATTTAATACTTATTGTTTACTGTTCCTATAAAATAAACAATACCACCGAAACCCGAGTTTTTTGGAGAAATAATGTTCAAAAGCATTACAAACGATGACGAACGAAATAACGATGATATTGATGAATTTGTATTCATACTACAGAGCAGAATAGAAGAAAAACACGTGTTATGCCGACCCCAAATGACATGGGATAAGGGCAGGAAGATGATGATGATGACTATTTCAAATTAAAGTGTTGATATCTTTAGTGTCGTGTAATAGGCCTATAAAGGTCATATAAGTATCAAAAATGGCACTATCATACCGTAGCGAAGACGACCCGTGTAATCAGCCAGATAAAATCAAAACACACAAAATAAGCACAGTTCATATTATGCAGTTCTTTTAACAACTATTTTCAACTTCTTCTGCAAAACAACAACAAGCACCTGCTTTGTACCCCGAACCCTAACCTCACACAAAGGGGTCCAAATTCGGGCACCAACTTTGTGCCCCGTTGGACCAACTTTGCCCAAGTAATGGGCAGGGTCAAGTGCCATTCCAGACCACACTATGGTGCATAGGACGTTGATGTATTACCCAGAACTGGTACTGGAAGTTTTGCACAGTTCCAGATTGGAATAGCTGGTGTAATGGGACTTTAAGTTTGTATTGTCGCTTTTATTGGTGTATGGTCCATTTATATGTTGAGAGTACCGATATCAAAGTTATGTGTATCGTGGATTTCATTTGGGAGGCAAGATTCTACTTATTACAGTCTGCAGTTGCATTATCCATATTAGTTTGAGAGGCAGGGCTCACAATATCTTTTCTTTTTTTTGGGAGGGAGGTGGGAAATCATCATAACCCCTCCCGCTCTTGGGCAGAGCGAAAGGGAGTGTCAGACTTCTACTGACTAATGACCACCCATGTTCCTTCTTAGCCCTTTATGTGGAGGCCGCGGTATCTCTTGCGAACAACCCGCAGCCCGACGGGGACTCACAATATCTTATATCTTAGACTCCTGCAGCGTAGTAAGCATCTTGCTAATCAGTGTATACTAATGTACAGTCGAATAAGCCAATAAGTATACACCCAGCTAACTTGCATTTACTATTACTGCTATCAATTATTATTGGCATTTTGTTCTTTTTCATTAGAGTCGCAACATTTTATTTTAGTAGGTTTTTATTTTATTTTTTGTAAACTATTTTAGAATTTTAAAATGTGTTTGTTTATATTTTCGAGCGTATGGCACTCGTGGGCAGTAGCTGAAAATCAGCGTCAGGTGGTGCACATTGTGTTGCCATCTGGCATTATGCTGAGCTGAGGCCCTTTTGGCATTATTAATTTGAATTATATTGAATCTGTTTTGTTAATTTTTAAGGATTTTTTGCCAAATAAACACAATTTTCTTTCTTTCTTTCTTTCATTCTTCTATTAAGATTATACAGATACGCTAAATGCGAAACGTTTTATAAAACAAAATTGTAATCAATATATTCAGTGTACTAGAATTATAAAAACTCTACATGATACTTATTAGCTTGTTCGACTGTACTTATATTTCTTTGTGACAATAAACTATTTTGTTATTATTATTATTTATGCAAGCGTTTGACCGGAGGGATGAAACGCATGTGACTAAAAAAGTGATGGATATAAATATTGATGGATGGAGAGGGAGAGAAAGGCCAAATAAAAGATGGGTGGATTGTGTGAGGAATGATGAATGAGAAAGGAATAAATGCCACCTTGACGTGTAATAGGAAAGAATGGAAGAAGAAAACGTGTTGCGCCGACCCCAAATAGAATGGGATAAGGGCAGGAAGATGATGATGATGCAAGCGTTTGACCAACCAAATAATAATGTTGGCTATTATTTCAATAAGGCTGTGCTTAATCCCAACAAAGCATATATCCCAAGAAGTATTCTCTTCTATAGTTCTGACGGTTAACAAAACTTATAACGTAGAATGACTAACTAACAACTTTTTCAAAATAATTAATCATTATCTCTTTTAGCTTCCTGCCTTACCGGATGCAGCTGAATACTAGAATAACTGATTTTTCCATCAGGCATTTCTCAGAAATTTGTGCTGGATAAATACTTCCCATTACGTAGAACTTCAATTTGTGACTACAACTCTGCATAATAATATCCCTTTGAAGAAGAAGAAAATAGACATAATCCGGAAACACGTCATGATCTAGGTTTGAAAAGTTGCACCAGTTACTGAAAAGTTGAAAGGGAATGGAATGTTGTGGTATGGACATGTTGTGACTAAAAAGGTGATGGATATAAATGTTGATGGATGGAGAGGGAGAGGAAGACCGAAGAAAAGATTAATGAATTGTGTGAAGAATGATATGAAACAGAAAGGAATAAATGTCACTGTGACGTCTAACAGGGAAGAATGGAAAAAGAAAACGTTTTGCGCCGAACTAAAAATAAATAAACCTAGATTGGGTAGATTGCCACCAAACATTGGGATTCCTCATTAACATTACTTGCAACTGTTAAATTTATTTTACTTATAGGCACTAACAATACTGTTTTATGACAAATAATACTACTGCGCCTAAATAATATAAACTTTTTTATTACTATTTTAAATAAATTATTCTTATTCTTATAATACTAGGTGCTACTATAGTATGTAAAAAACGTAAATTTATTTAAAACCAATGATAGAATTCAAACAAATCACACTTCCAATTACATCAAAAATGCACTCAAAATTCTATTTTACGTCGTAATAAAAGTAATGCTCAACGGATGCCGATTGCAATTAAATTGCTCTGAGCAAAAAACAGCGGAAATGGCGCTATTGAAGCCGTTGCCATGGCAACGGACCGGAAATTAAACCGAGTTGACTTGTTCGAACATAGCCACCTGTTTTGCTTGTGAAGTTATTTTTTTTATTAATTTTCGTGCTGAACAAAATATTGTGCTTGGTAAAAATGAAATTTTAAACTTTTTAGAGCCGCTCCCGTGTTTATGCAAGGTAAACTTTGGCTTTGCAAAAATTACAGTGCAGTTGTCAAACGCAAGTGTTGCTTTCCCTACTCGGAGTTAAAGCAGGTTAACATATAATAATAACAATAGTCCTATCAGTGATGATAGGACTGTTTGCCAACATAGTGGTGATAGACCGATCAGCTCGCCGCGTAATGATAATCGATGTTACCATTCCACATGACGAGAACCTCGTGAAAGCCGAGAAAGAGAAGTAAGTAAAATATCTAGACTTAGCACACGAGGTTGTCGATATGTGGCTATCATTGTGCCGATAGTCGTAACGGCCAATGGCCTTATAGCCAAGAGTCTGGACGACCACCTGTCCAAACTCTCGCTTGGCGGTTGGATCAAGAGCCTGATTCAGAAGGCAGTTCTCCTCGATACGGCTCGCATTGTGAGGAGGTTCCTGTCTCTGGAGCCCTAACCTCCGGTAGCTTGGACCCTGCTCCCGTCACCGGTGGACGACTATTATATTTTTTATATTTTTAAATGTTTTTTATAATTTTATATGAAATATTTTAAAATATAAACTGTATGTATGAATATGAATAAAGGACATAATAATATTTATTTTTTTCACCACAAAAATTAAGTAATAACATATTACATGACTGGATAGGCTTAGTATACATTTTTAATGTGGAATCCTCTGTTGCCGAACTAGGACGTATCCTGTATCTCGGCAAGCAGCGCCATCCCATAACAGAGTTCACTACAATGTTTAAGCCAAACTAGACATACAATTTGCATCTATTTATGATAATTAATTATTCCTGAAATTAATATGTATATTACATAGCTCATTTCACATTCAATAAAACAACTATTAATATAATTTATACAAATAAATACAATTGGTGTGCCGGGTAAAAAGTTTTACAAGTAGACCTAAAACTACATATTATTAGCTTTTTTTTGGGGGGGGGGAGGGGGAAATCATCAAATAACCCCTCCCGCTCTGGGCGAAAGGGAGTGTCAGGCTTCTACTGACTAAAAAACAACCATGTTCCTTCTTAGCCGTTGCGCCGAGGCCGCGGTATCTCTTTCGAACAACCCGCAGCCCCGACGGGAACTATTATTAGCCTTAGCCCTACTTGGGGCACATAAGTCTTGTATTATATCAATAACAAATAGCTAAACAGTAAACCGTGATTTAAGAAAAAAAAAATCCAAAAAAGTTGTAGTTTCCCAGAAATATTTTTGATACAGTACAGAACAGAACACAGAACTTAGGTTGTCATACAGAATACTTGATTAACGGTTTTGTGAAGAGTCCGTTTTCGCCCCAAGTAGGTATCGAACAAATCAAGTAAGGCTGTAACTCGGCTAGTGAACCTACTGAATAGATTCATACCTTTGGAAATTCGCTACTAGCAAGCTAACTTAAACGCTAGATTGACCGACCACACAGATGACTGGTTCAGACTGGATACAGGTGTCATCATCATCATCATCATTTCAGCCATAAGACGTCCACTGCTGGACATAGGCCTCCCCCAGAAGGGGGGGGTTTACCAGAATCGTAGCATCTTGGCAGGCGGGTTGGCGATCGCTGTATGGTTGTTACGAAGGCACAGAGAACGCCACTGCCCACCCACGGGAAGATATGGGATGGTGCTATTCTTTACGTCCGATACCATACAGGTGTAGGATAGGGTTAAAACCAGTTTAAATTTTAAAGGTTAAATCCAGAATTGGTTTTGTTTTTTAATTAGTTTATGAATATTTATAAACTAAGCCAACTTTGATTAGTAAAATCCCTTATTCACCAAAACTTTCTGAATCCCCTCTAGCCCACAGCCTTACCTAAATTATCAATTGACCTAAAACGCTAGAGCTGGCAGAAAACCGGCGCAACCCTAATCCTCAATAACCGGAATACATCGATAACTTCGTGAGAGGGATGAGTTTAATCAATCACTTGGATCTTGGCTGTTTCTTACATGAGTAAACATTTGCTGGAAACCTAGCCTAGGATTTGAGAGGAAAAGTAGTTTTTGCGGCAGGCGAGACTAGGGTGAGGCCTTATTTTTTAAGGCAAACTCTGAATACAAACCTACTCGTACATTATGGAATTGAATGGGGAGAAAAAAATTAAACTAACTTTATGCGTCCAAAATTACAAAAAAAAAAAAGAAAAAAGGATTGTGTGGTTTTATGAAACCACGTTAAAAGTGAAACTTTTTTTCACACTATAGACATTTTTAACTAAATATTTTTGGAATAATATTCCATTAAGGGTATAAAAATCGCTTTATCAATCTTAATTTTATACTTGTGGCACAAATGAGTAATAGTCTATACACTACACGGTCAGCTGCTGCGAACTATAGGCGCCGCCATATTGGCCCTGGTTGCTCTGACGAGCGCCTTTCACTTTGATCCCTACTCCGCGGCCGATCATCACGCGACATGCAACACACAGACGAAAAAGTTTGAGACGATGTAATAAAAGTTTCACTTTAAAAAAACGTGTTGCGCACACACCTCGTCGATTCGGTTACGTTAGTAAGGATTAACAACATTTTACCAAGCATGATCTTTATTCAAAAACTTCATAGCGAGTCAAATCAGCCTCTAAAATAAAAGTATTTGGGACACCTAGGCAAAAAGAAAAGCATTAAAGGTCCTCAAAACCCATGCCCACAACACTGCCAACAGGAATAGTGTCCAGAAAGCTGGCTACCATTGTATTCCAAAATAAAATTATGATTTAAGACGATATAAATACATCCATACATCGTACTTCACAGTTTTAATCCAATATGAATCCAATACATCCTTATTTGTGTCTTCATCACATGCCGTGACAAAAAACGAAAACCAGTCTTCCAAGTCAAATAAAAATATCCGCTGAACACCTTGACATTCACTCTTTATTTTCAGAACGATCATCTGAACAAAAAACTGAATGAGACACCTGTTTATGAATGAATGACGCGCTTAAAACCCTTTCACTCTCAGCACAGTCAGGTAGGACGAAATGTTGATTCATGATATTATTTGTAAACATTGAGAGTGCTCATTCACGTACTGTATACCGATTTCGCTGTCAATTTTGCGACGTAGTATTGTCAGTGTGGGAAATTGTTTTTCTGAGAATTGTTTTCAATGGAATAGTGAGGTTGGTTGTTTGTTTTGCAGTGATTGCAAACTTCGTGCAATGTGATTTCTGGCTGGTCAAAATAACAATACTTACACAGTCAAAATGTATATGACATGGGACAACAGACTTTTTGTTAAATTAACGATGAAATATGCAAGGTGCAGTTTGCAAACGTATATATACGTTTGCAAAAAAAAAAGTAGTTCGATTAATTTTATTATTTACTAGCTGATGCCCGCCGCTTCCCCCACGTGGATTTCGGTCAAACTATATACTAAAACCTTCTTCAAGATCCACACTATCCGTTAGTAAAAACAGCATAAAAATCCATGCAGAAGTTTTTGAGTTTATCGCGAACAGACAGACAGACGCGGCAGAGGATTTTGTTTTATAATATGTAGTGATTCGAGTCGAGAATTATTAGTATAGTTACCTCCTTGAATTTGACGAGGATGCTAAACGACAGCCTGTAATGTTAAAATAACGTTAGTCTTACATCGATGTCTCTTTCACTGTCTAGCAACCGAGCCTTTGTAACGTCATCTGCCTAGCCTTTCTCCTATGTTAGGGTCGGCTTCCAGTCTAACCGGATGCAGCTGAATACCAGTATTTTACATGGAGCGACTGCCTATCTGACCTCCACAACCCAGTTAATACTAAGTAATACCCTTTGGTAAGACTGGATATTAGAATTTCATGTCACTGACTACCTGTAACAACTGCCAAAGATATATGGCAGCCGGGACCAACAGCTTAACATGCTTTCCGAGGCACGGAGGAAACTCGGTATGTCGGGCGGTCACCCATCCACAGAGCGACCTAGGCAAGCACAGGTTTACCTAAAGATCGACCCGAGTGGCAGTTCTTATTAAGCCACGAGCTCCTCAAACCGACCCTTTGTAACGAGCCCCCAAAATAAAACACAAATCCATCCAAGTATCTTCTATTTACCGTACATAAAGCAAGCAGTTCGCAACAAAGCAAAACTTGGCACACTTTAGCAAAACTTTCAATCCGCGCCGTGATTAATGTAAATTTAATGGCGCATTGTATAAAGTACATCATCACATTATTTTATTAAAGTTTTGTGGAAACACTCCCCGGATTGGGTGATGACTTTCAAGTATGTAGGCTGGTTTATTATTCGGTGGTTGGAAGCTATTTTATAAGTGGTTGAGAAAGGTCAGAGCCATTACCAGCCTCTTGAAGTATGAAAATAAATTTGGGAAGTGTAGAAAAACATAATCTTGAGGAGTTAAATCAATATTAGTGTTATTCTATGGCCCACCTTATATCTTGCGCTGCATGCCCTGACACCTGCACACTTGATGACCTTATGACTGCATCAGCAAGCGGAGTTCGCATAGCTGAATATTGGGCTAAACTTATTTAATTTATTTAGTGAAAATTTTCCATCGACACGCTAAGAAGAAGAAGTGTTTTTCTCAAACAAAAAGACGAATAAGGATACGAGTTATTATAGTATATAGTTGGCCTTGTATCCACATAGATATAGATAGGGAAGATAAAGCTATGTACTTTTAATTGACTTTAAATTGAATGGTTGTGTGTATTGTTTTCATTATTTTTAATGTAATTTTAGTAATTTTCCAATGAATTTTATCTAGATTTTTAATGTTTAATTCATGTACGAGTATGTATTTAATATTGCTTGTATTGAGACAAATGGTTACGGGTGTAAATTACCTGAATAAATGAATTTATTATTATTATTTATCGCATTTAGTTTTAATGCCACTTGCACCTCAGAAAACGGTAAGGTCCATTTGTTTTTTTTTTCAGTTAGATCGTTGGTCTTTACCAACCATAAATCATGTTAGCGGAGACTATTGATTGAGACTATACCTACTGATTTAAAAAAGTGATGGTGACGTACCGATGGACTATTTCATTAGATAACCCTATCAGTAGTACCTTTTATTGTATTTTTGTTTATCAGTGTAACCTGGTAAATGGTATTCAACTCCATTTTGTTTAAGAACTCTGTTTATATTAGCTGTTTCTCAAATGAAATAAAATGAATAAGTAGAGGTTACTGTTTCACAGATTATCTAACAGCTCTAACCAGCTAAAAAAGTTTTTTTTTTTTATTTCAGCCTATGTTACCACCACTCGCAAAAATCTCAGCCTCTAAAATAAAAATCTAGCCTATCCACACTCGACATAAGACAACAGGCCATCGCCATTTGGTCCAGAATGTTCCACGTAGTCACGCGAGCAACAATAAAAACGGCATCATTTCATTAAATTCATGAAACTCACGTGCTTACCCCAGTACAGCCAACGCAAAACAAACGATGTTTAACTTGAACAGAATATATTATATTGTTACGTTTTATTATTTTCCTAGACATGACTGAGGGGAGTCGACGTTATTATTTTATATTACGGGGAGAAAATTGCGTATTATTTTAGTTTTTCGCTGTACTATTATTGTTGAAAGAGTCAATTGTGAGAATGTCGTAGTACAATATTTTTGTTCTACGAGTATGTCAGCATAATTGAATAATGAATGCAAGAAATGGAATCATATATGTATAATATGTTGAATTGGGCAGTAATCATTTATGTTAATGCTGCAATTATCAGGCAACAACTACGTTCTTTATGTCACATTGAGCATGACCTCTTACAATGCAATGCTTCGTATACAATTTAAAACACACAACATGAGGTTACTTGAACAAGTCTATACTAATATTTTATAGAGGAAAGATTTGTATTTTTGAATATATCGAATAAATTTAAAAAGTACTAAAACCGATTTAAAAAAATATTTCACTGTTGGGAAGCTGGGATAAAAAGTAGTTTATGTCAGATAGTGTTCCCAGTATTCCCACGGGAATGGGATCTACGCCGGTGAAACCGCGTGACGTCCGCTAGTCAGTCTAAAATAGAACTAGCAACAAAGAGCAATATGTTTTAACATTAATGGTTTTTGGTTCGGTCAATGAATGAATAATGAAACAAATACACTACGTGTGGATAATATCTACTTCCGAAATCTTAGTAAGTTGCGATTTAAATCTAATACTACTTTTCACATGACAGTTCCTGCTTGAAATTCTTTTATTCTCAAATCACTACTGACAAAAATCAACGTAACGATACTTAAACTAACTAAGTTTAAATATTTAAGTATCAAGAACATCTTCAGGCAAATTGGGTCATACACGATTATTCAAAGTATCAAATCGGAGCAGACGAGAATAAATTGGTTTAACATTTAAGCTGTTCATGTATTAGGGTTTGAGATTACGTCACACTTAATGCTGTGATATAGATGTTTTGGTTTTGCTTCATAGATAAATCTGTAAATAAGAATAGCGGCCAGATAGTCTTTATATAAAATCTATAACCGTGAAGGTAATATGTACGTTACTAATCTGTTGGCACGGCAGTACCACCGTCGATATGGCCCGGCTCATTGCCACTTCAGTCTTCTTAAACTGTGAGGTACGTTGACAACTCATGTTCTCTGTCGGATCACATCGATCCAGAAGCGATCCCTTAGAGACTCCAAGTATAACCCGTTCCATAGCCCGAATTATGTGATTAAATGAATGCTGTATTAAATTGAATTTACCCTCAAGAGCGCGAAAATATAAAAAAATTGATCCACAAGTTCTAAGAAACTAAAAATACAACTGAATACGAAATTACTCATAAATAAACACACATATGCATTACTCAGCATATTTTTCACTAGAGTAGGTAGAAATAAAATGTCTCCTAAAACACTCTAAGTGCAAGAAAATGTACCAAGACAATAATTTCGAATTCACAACTTTAAAACATCGCGAGTAAGATAAATGGCGGTAACGATCGCGTCGCTTCAACTGTGGAACACTGGCTTTACGTAAATCCCTTCCCCGGTGCAGTTAAAAAGGATTACGGTAAGGTATTCACACCGCCCACTTTATATAGTAAGCTATAGTATTGCATAGCTTTAGCTTTTAGTTTGATACGAACTTTAAGTTGTGTCAATGTGGGTTTTGAGAATTATATTCTGGGTTGGTTTTAATATGTGGTATTTATGGGGGATTATATGGAGGGGGAGGCAATATGAAGTAGTTAGTTATGTTTACATACTTCAGTAAGTTTTCGTGACAATTTCATATTATTGTTTCAATATGCGATCATTGGACACTGTGATCAATAATGATCATTTATTTAAACTATTAAAAATATTTTGTATCGTTACTTTGAATCTTGAAGTATATTTTATTCATATTAATTACTTTTTACTTTCTGAATTGAAAATAACCGATGAAACAAAATTAAAGACAAGTCTAGTGATCAGATAATAATACTTCTTGATTAAATAATTGGCCCATAAAATTTGTTTTACATTGTGCGATTTATTGTGGTCACAATGTGGTTTTTGTTAATAATCATACGATAAAGAAAAAGAAGTCATTCTGTTTAAGTCATAAAGTAACTTTTATCACATTTTCATGTACACTGAATAAAAAATAACGTAGGCCTATATCCGTCGTAACGCCCTCAACATTCAGAAGTCGTAGCCAAAAACAAATGAACAGGAAAAATAAGGTCCTAAATCATAAAGTATGAAACGAAACACATAGGAACCACAAGTAACAGATGTGTTCTAACGTTTGTTAAACTCGTGTAAATCATGAACTTGCTTAGTAGGTACCTACTTAGAACAATAGTAGGTCCCATTCTGAAAGGGCAACTGGTTTTTGTTTGCCGGACGACGGTTTACGAAACGATAATTAAAAAAAAATGTTTCTACGTATTGCAGCTTGTTAAGAAATGAACTTGCCACTTAAGTGGCAGTGGGCAGGGCACATTGCTCGCAGAACGGATGGCCGATGGGACCAGAAAGTTCTGGAGTGCGAACCGCGAACCGGAAGACGTTGCGTTGGAAGGCCTCCCACTAGGTTGACCGATGACCTGGTGAAGGTTGCGGGGATCCGCTGGATGCGAGATGCACGGCACCGGTCAATGTGAAGACACTTAGGGGAGGCCTATGTCCAGCAGTGGACGTCTTTCGGCTGAAATGATGATGATGGAAGAAATGAAACCTCACCACTGAGGATTTTTTTTAAAATTAAATACTTGTTCAAAAATATGTATCAACGAATATTTACCTTTAATATATTATTTTGAATATTTTCTTTAATCGTGTGGTTAGAGCATGAACTGTGTGAGATTATACAATATGCTCGTATTTTGCAGTCTTGAACTTAAGACATATTATGACTTAGCAGTCCGACGGGCTTTCCCTGCTTAATTTCTAAATAAAATCTCTATAATACACCAATCTACAACAGTACAAATAAAACTGTAATCGAGCCAACGGTCTTCCTTGGTGCAATTTTATTAAGGCACCCAATTCTCAAGAGACCTCACAAAAAGCTACTACAAGAATAAAATCAAGAATATCTTTCAGCACTCCAATCAATATTCAATATAAAGCACCACTGTAGACAACCGTACCAAGAAAACACCACAAAATTAAATATTGTATGACACTGCCGTTTTTCTAAGAAAAATCGCCTGCGAATGACCCATTGCAATCCAACCGTCATTCTTATGTACATGTTCGAGCATTCCCGGGCTCATTTAACCTGAATATTGAATCCTACTGGGAAAAACCGCGGGACGGAAAAATCACGCAACTTCGACCACAATTTTCGGACAATCTGTGCATAAATAAACGACTTTACATACCCTATTTACTGTTGTATACAGTTCCCATTGCCAAAAGTTTTTGTAAGTCCCGGAGTAGTGGATAAATAAGTAAGGATTTAATCAATATTTACAAGATTTAGTCGTTCTATCGTATCGCGTATGTCAGGCGACGACGCCGGCATTAAGGGAATTGGATGATAGTGCAGGGGTATGTCGATACGAATTTTATCGATGTTGGTTAGTTGTTTATTGCTGTGCGGTTAGGTTCGCATGTTTTTAGTCTAGGTTTTGGAATTTATGAGAAGGTTTTACTACTAGTTCGATTTGAACACAGACATTATTTATGTAATTGATACGTGCTTTGACCTAGTTTAAAGAGATTAGATTATCAAATTTAAAGTTATAGAGAGGTTATCCGAAAAAATTAAAGGAAAAACATTAGATTCCGTTTTTCACTGGAGCTATACAGCCAAAGTAACGTAATTACCTAGTATTCACGTTATACTTATATAGACAGCAACCAGTTAACCATTACAAGCAGACATTGTTTGCATTGTCTGGTATACTGTTACTTTTATTTTAATCTCTTTGCTGTCCGTCTCAAATATCTCAACCCAATATCTCGTGTTATACATAAATAACTACTATTTTTGCCTTTACTGTCCAGGGATGGTGCAGGATAATAGAATCAGTATCTTGTAATCTAAATTCAATACATACTTTATCATCATAATAATGCTAAATGACAAACATTTATACAAATTACGCCACACGTAATACTAAATTTCAATCGCGTTGCACTACATTAATTCACGCCTACCGCCTATCAATGTCTTCAGCGCCATTAAGCATTCCAAATATATTATCTCTCCGTAGATTTTACTTCTTTTTAATGTTTTCTATGTTACATTTCGTGACACACATATATTTTTGCGTTGGTTGGACAGCTAGTTAAATAGTTAAAAGGTACTGATCACTATATATTATTGTTTTCTATAGAATTGTACATAATTATTTGGATGTTTTATTAGAGATGGTTAAGATTATAATTAAACAAAACTCGGAATTCATTATAAACATTTTGCTGTGTTTCCTTCCTCCTGTATCCATGAAATTGGCTTTATTTGCCTAAAAAAGCCACCAGTATTTTACAAGTTATGTGAAAAATGACGAATTTCCACACAATCTAACCGTTTTCCATATAACCGCTTTAGGAGATGAATTATCAATTAACCTTAGTGCTTAAATCTGAATTTCGATTATTATTATTATTATTATAAGTAAAACGCATTAGACTTTAAAGACTATTTTCTTAACTGTATATCGTCGTCATTTCTTTTCTGATTCTAAGAAAATTATATTTTAGATAGGTATTTACAATTTTAAAAAACTAAAGTATAAACTTACCTACTAACTGAGTCCAAATACTGCGTTGTTTATTTAAAGTGTAATATTTTTTGATAAGTGTTAATATATTCAAGTTTCAACGGAAAATATATGAAAATTATGCGAAGGTATGTTTGAACAATAATAAATGCACGTTTGAAATAGCCACTTTTGTTTGTTACGAGTACATGACGGTTGCAAGTTCTTATATTACACAGACTAGGTCATAACTGTTTGCTTTAACTACGTTAAAAATTTTCGCTTGAAATGGTAAAGTAAAAACAATATTTTACACGTTTTCTTTAAACTAGATTAAACAACATACATACTTAAACTAGTGCCGTGTAGAGAATGCTATCTGCAGCGATCCTTACATACTCCTTTTGCGTCCACGTCCATACATCTGCATTTAATACGCACGCCGATTTAGCGTAGGTACTAGATTTTTATTACTATAATTTTGAAAACGCAAAACGCTAACAAAAATGGAATATTGATTGTAAATTGCTGCTAAACATTAACTACCCAATAACTTCTGAAAATATCGTTTAAAGCAGAACCAGCAATAGTGTCATATCTTCAAGCACACATCTTGTTAAGTTATAAAACAAAATATTGTAAAATAATATTGATTTTTGCGTTGTATTTTTATTGTTTTATTTTGTCAATTTCTATGCATGACATGTGTCTGCGACAAATTCTTTAATAAAATATCGACAAAATTTGACGCACAACACTATGCAAAAACGAATTTATCAGTTATCCTTTGGACCGCCGCGCGACGCTCCGTCGTAAAAGGTCTCAAGTCGAGCCGTTCAACAAAACTAGTGCCAATCGATTGGCACATGAATAAAGGATGGAATGCTGTTGCGAACACTTTATTTATGCCAATGGGGACATCAATGGACATTCTAAAGGGGATAGCTTAAATGTTATGTGTGAACTCCAAGGCAAGATTGTCTTTTGGGTTTTAATTCTTTTGGAATTACTCAGATTCAGGGTGAAAGAGGCTTGTGGCGTAACTTACTGTATAAGACGTGCAGTTCTATTTTTGGGATGAAAGTTGCCCTATGTCCGTTCCTAAACACCTTTTTTTTTGGGGGGTGGGAAATCATCAAATAACCCCTCCCGCTCTTGGGCAGAGCGACAGGGAGTGTCAGACTTCTACTGACTAAAAACCACCCATGTTCCTTCTTAGCCCTTCATGTCAAAGCCGCGGTATCTCTTGCGAACAGCCCGCAGCCCCGACGGGGTTCCTAAACACCTGACAACGTATTATGCAAATTTCAGTATGATCGCTTTAGTACTTTAGGCGCACTTCGTTGCTCCCGTCGGGCCTGCGGGTTGTTCGAAAGAGATACCGCGGCCTCGACATAAAAGGCTAAGAAGGAACATGGTTGGTTTTTAGTCAGTAGAAGTCTGAGACTCCCTTTCGCTCTGCCCAAGTTATTTGATGATTATCGGTTGAATTATATAAACCCTGTTAAAGCACTGCAAAGTACAAAGTCAGTTTGCCGTTCCCTTCACGGTTCATCATGACATGTCTTTTTTGAACGGTAAATCCTACCTAACTTTAAAAATAATTATGATATGTACTGCCACAGTCCCGTTACTAAAAAGCTGGTCTGTAAGTCGACTGTGGCTTTTCTTTCAATGCGAAGTACTTCAAAGGATTTTAAAGGATTATTTTACCATGCTAATAGTACTTTTCACCCGTTTCTAGGTAATCTGGCTTATGAGGAAAGTACAGCTTTTAGTTTACGGATTGTAGGTAATGAATGGAAAGGTAGTACTGACTATTGAGGGCCTGTGTAGGTGTAGGTACACTAATTAAGGGTTTTATTCATGTAAAAATCTAGTTAGAATTTAGCTAGGATTTTAACACTTCGCATTGTTTTTTGTTTATTTATAAAATTTCAAATTCAAATTATATTACAAAAGCCTTTAGTATTGCCCTTTTTATGCCAGAGTATTCCAATCTGAGCAAATACCAATGTGACTTTTTCAATTCATAAGCAAACACCTGATGTTATTAGGAATTACTTCTATTTTAGAAAAAGGTATGCAAAAATAAAACCCTCAAAATTGTGAACAAATTCTATATAAATTCAAATAGGGAAGTATAATTATTTATTTATGGTTCTGTTAAAATTGCCAATCCTCCTTTAAGCAAACGTGGAGAATTGGTGATTAATGCCAGCTTTCATGGCATGAAAAGAATTATAATTAAAATAATTAATAAGCTAGTAATATTTTATGATAAAGAAAATACGATCTTATTGTAATACTGAAATTCACATATATGTACATACATTACATAGAAACACAGTCTACGTGATAATACTAAACACGGTTAATAAACAATAACTTTACTTTTATACGGATAATATCGTGCTACGTAAAATGCTACGAGCGTGCTACGCCAGTCATTCTAAATCAACTAAGTACGTGTAAGTGCTACGAAGTGCTACGCGTGAATCCGTGCTACACTGATAAAATAACACAACAGATTTATAAACGTGGTAGTGAGTATAATGTGTTTGGTGTTGACATATAGTTAGTAGGTGAAAATCAAAATAGGAATGACTAATCACGTAAAGAAGTAGAGAAAAATTTCAGTAACGGAGAAATAAAAAATCTAACATTTCTTTGTTTTCTCATTCCAAGAAAACTATGTTGTTTTTTTGTGGTTTAGTTTATTGTATCTGCATTCTAGTATTTAACAAGGATCGACCACTTATCTAACTTAGTACTGCGTAATACTCCTCGGTGTGACTGGTTGTTAGAATTTCAGGTTTTTCTGGCGATCCTTAAAGACTATATGTTGGTGTATATGTTAATATGTAAGTTAGATAGTTCTTAACTTACATATTAACACAACTATAAAATTTTGTTTGAATTCAGTTTTTATTCGTACCAGAAAAGAGTCATCGTCTGCCTAGCCTTATCCCAACTTCATTTACCCCTCGACATAAAGGGCTGAGAAGGAACATGGGTGGTTTTTAGTCAGTAGAAGTCTGACACACCCTTTCGCTCTGCCTAAGAGCGGGAGGGGTTTTTTGATGATTTTCCACCCCCCAAAAAAAAAAAAAGTATGGAGCGACTGCCTATCTGACATCCACAACCCAGTTAGTATTAGGTAAAACGATACTGTATGTGTGTTTGTGTGTGTGTAGACTGGTTGTCAGACTTTCAGGCTACTGACGGAGACCTGTAACGACTGCCAAAGATCTATAGGTATATGCTAGCTAAGACCAACGGCTTAATGTGATTTTCGAGACACGAAAAAAACTCAGTCTGTTATGACGTTAGTGGACGGTCACCCATCCACAGACCAACCTAGGCAGGTGTAACTTTACCTGAAAATTGATTCAAGTGGCAGTTATTATTAATTAACCAAAAAGAGTATCAACATGATAAAATATCTTTAATTTCACAGCAACATTTAACTGAACAACAAACTCCATTAAAGCCTCCAACTTGCTACAAACTCGCAATAATAATATAAAATCAAGCAGGCTTCTGTTATCAGGAGCTTACAAAAGTTAGACTAGTTCCCGACTCGGGACTCGAACCGACTTCAGAACAGTTAGCGGGCTTTCAAAGGGACAATGCCGTGATATCTTCACTGTTGTTCTGTTAGTTTGTGGGCAGTTTTGATTTTTGTTTTTTGTCGTTGGTACCTCTTAGGTTTCAATTGTGTAGGTTCTGGTAGGATATTTTATTTTGTACTATTGTATCGAGTCTGGTTTTTCTAACCAAACAGACAGATGTGTTGCTGGAGAGTTTGTTCCGCCACTTCTTCTTTCCAGCAAAAACACTAGGAAGTGTCGAAGGGTGGGCGTTTTGGGGGACTGTCACTTGTAAATAAGTAAAGTAAAGTAAATTTTGACGTTCGAAAAGTGCTGATTATCAGCCTAGTTTGAATAAATGAGTTTTGAATTTTGATTTTGTATGGCAAGTTATTTGGTAAACATTTAGATAAATTGAAAAGCGAAAATGTGATGGTGTTCCCACATTTTCGCTAATAGTACCTACGTACTATTTGTATGTACAAAAGGTGTGGTAATCGATTGCCGTGGTATGGACATGTGATGCAAAGGAATGAAGAAAATGTTGTGAGAAAATTGTTGAGTATGAATGTAGATGGCTATAAGAGTAGAAAAAGACCAAAGAAACGATGGATGGACTGTGTGAAGGATGATATGGTTAGAAAGGAGGTGACTGCTGACATGACGAGAAATAGAGAAGTATGGAAGAAGAAGACATGTTGCGCCGACCCCAAATAAATTGAGATAAGGGCAGGAGAATGATTAATGAGTACGTACTTACTATTTATTACGGGGATTACGGGTCTAATGTTATGTTATGTTAAATTGAAATGCATAATTGATGTAGTAGTCAAACGCGACTGCTTGCGAGTTTTTAGGCTCGATTTCCAGGTCGGCGAAAGTGGTATTTATTGAGGTTTTCCTTCAGGAATTTCTCTGTAACACGATGGAGTCTGAATTTATGCCCGGGTGATGGCAGTAGACTCGCCGCTTATAACACGGTTACGTGGGACTTTCTACCTAACCCTTTGTAGATTACAGTCGTGATGTTATAGTTTGTTAAATTGAAAAGCTTCTTGCTATAATGTGACGTTAATCAAAGTTCTGGACTAACATAACTAAAAGAGTGTGTTTCACTTTATTCGTGTGAATAGCTCGTTAACTACCACACATTAATAGTCTAGTTACACTATGAATTATAAACAAGTTCTTGACCTACCTTTATTTTAAAATGAAACTAAAATTAATAAACTCGACTAGTTAGTGGACACAAGCGCGACTACTCTGAGGTCCTAGGTTCGATTCCCGGGTCGGGCAAAGTATTATTAGGATTTTCCATCAGGTATTTCTCAGAAGCAGACACAGAGTCTGGATTTGTGCCCAGTTGATGGCAATAGGCTCGCCCCCTATTATATGGGACTTAAACATAACTGGTGAAATGTGGATACACAGTACCCTAGCATCTACCTAACCCTGCTGGGATTACAAGGTGTGATGTTTATTTATTTATTTATTCATTAACACATACATTTGTTTTAACAGGTAATACCCAAGCTAACAAAAGTAGTCATAAATTACTAATAGTCCAGTCCCAAGTAACGGGTCTGGGTAGAAATACAAGTTACACAGTGGACAACATACTAAGTGTCACCCTCTGGAATTCCGCCAAAGGACAAGAAAATACGTCCAAACACCGAGACACACTATTCAGTGTTCTCATTGCACGAATCACTGGCGCAAACTTTAATAAGTTTGTACGGGATGCTTGAATTTTAAAAATCCCCTCGGTCCCAACCGTAGCCTCCTGTTTGGAACGACCAATCCCAACGATTCCAATATTCGTGGATTATTTAGCATTCCACGAAAAACCATAGAAACATATTTTGCAAGAGCTAGGTTTCGCCTTACGTCCAACTTATAGTACCCAACCATCCCTATAGCAAAGAGAGTTGGATACATAAGTGGATAGAACGAAAATTAAAAAAAAAGAAGAAGAAAATTAATATAGAACTCGAAAAAAAACCAAACAACCTGACAATCAGATTAATAACAAAGTATCATTAACCCAGTAATATTAACGACAATATCCGTGGTGCTAGGCATCTGGGCTTATCCCAGTTGTATACGTCCCTGTGTGTCTATTGGCCTTGTTCTGTTCTGTCTCCTGCTGATATGGAGGAAAGTGGAAATTATGTTTTTCCTAGTCCTCCGCTATTCTTTTCTGATTCATTTCGTTGCAGGATCCAAGACAGTTAAATCGTTTCTCTGGGACTTCGTCGACCTTCATTGTCTCGGCGCTTTTCTTGTGGTCGCCACTGTTGATTCTGGTTAACAGGAGTTACAGTGGTTTGGGAATAGTATCGCGGGCTTGTCCCATTAAAAAAAAAACAAAAAAAGTATAATTGGTTAGTACGGATACTTTTTCCGCCAATCACCAAACAAAACGCTCTCAAAAGGCGTCAAAGAAAGCCAAAACACAAAAAAAAAACCCTAAGCATACCTAACAAGTACTCTCCAGACAGTTTCGTCAGTTTAGAAAGTAATATGTGAACGATAGCAGCGGCAAAGCCTTTGTCCGCGCGTGTTCAAGAGCGTAGCGAGGGCTTCAATGATACTTCTCTGCTGATCACGAGATTGCCGGCTCAGACCTTGAAGATGTGTTGTTGAGGAAGGATGTGGCTGTGTCAGTTTGTCGTTAATGTGTATTTATTAGCGGGACAGGATAATGAGGGATAACAAAGGACGGTTGGCACAGTGGCTGAGCGATTGGACTGCCGCGCTGTGTGTCGCTTGTTCGATCCTCGAACAAATATTTGTATGGCCTACAGATAGTTGTTTCTGGTCTGGGTGTTCGGTTTGTGTATGTGAGTTTAAATGTTTGTAAACGCACCCACGATACAGGAGAAATTCCTAGTGTGGAGCAACGTTTTTTTTTTAAAAAAAACAATGAGTCCATTCACGGTTATCCACGATAGCGAAAGATTTATGGCCGCCAATTATGTAAGTACACATTTGCACTCACCCCTTATTATGTGGAACTTAAACATAACTGGCGTAATGAGGGTGTACCCATGGGCACACCTCTGCCTAACCCTTCGGGAATTACAGGCGTGATGTTATGTTATGTTTGATCTATGTCAAATCTTGGTAATTAAAAAGTATCGTATTATATCATCGTTTGAGACAAGGCTGAATAACTGACTAACTAACTATTACACACTAACTACAACAAATTTCCGTGCGTTCAAGCATTTTTGTCATATCTATTATTGGAATAAAATATCACTACTACTCACAACAATACACAACTCACAACTTAAGACCCAGTTATATTAATGACAATAATATCCGTGGTGCTAGGCCACTGGGCCTATCCCAGTTGTATACGTCCCTGTGTGCCTATTGGCCTTGTTCTGTTCTGTCTCCTGCTGTTATGGAGGGACGTGGAAATTATGTTTTTCCTACTCCTCCGCTATTCTTTTCTGATTAATTTCGTCGCGGGATCCAAGACAGTTAAATCGTTTCTCTGGGACTTCGTCGAGCTTCATTGTCTCGGCGCTTTTCTTGTGGTCGCCACTGTTGATTCTGGCTAACAGGAGTTACAGTGGTTTGGGAATAGTGTGGCGGGCTTGTCCCTTAAAAAACAAATTAAAATATGCTGAATAAACACATTACCCTCCTCAGTCGGATAAAACCACTAAGCCCTAGCCTAGTCAACTTTCTCAAGATAACATTTTATTGTTACCATTTTTTATGATTACAACTAATAAACTAACTGCGGTACTCAGAGACATTTAATGATTACATAAGCCGTCACTTAGTAATGATTTCACATACTTTTGTATGACAATACTGTCAAAACCTGTACTAAGTGATGGCCTAAGTAATCATTACAGCTCTCTGAGTGCGGCAGTGAGTAATTATGCTATAAGTTAAATTCTTTGATCTGAACACAACAATAAAAAGTCAAAATATAAAACTAAAAAATGTAACTGCCCTCTAACAAAAGTATTGCTACAATAAAAATTGGACTAACCACTAAATCGTAAAACCGAGTACAATTACGAAATAAAACATAATTTCTGTCGTTAAACGCAAAACATTTACATGAATTTAAAATTAGGTTTAAGTTAATTAGAAAAACTCTCATAAAACTAACATTTGGTCTAGAACTTCCATAAATTAGCTAATTTCGCAGACGTAAGCATTATATTTTAGTTTCTAGGACAATCCCAGGGTAATGCATGTTGAACTTCAACGGTAAACATTATAATTTTCTCTAACGTAATTACTAAAACTTTGTTATACATAATTCAAGCTTGAGGAAGGAAATATTTAGCAGTTTTAAAAAGGTAATTTTTTCTATTTTCACTTTACCGACTTTTAAACAAAATAGATAAAAATATGAATTTCATTAGCAGATGTGTAGATCTAATGAATCTGCCAGTAAAATTTAAGTCAAAATCGGTCCAGCTGTTTCGGAGATTAGCCGAAAAAAACCGACAGACGGAAGTTAAAAATAAGTAGAACCCGTATATACCTTCAAATAAATTTAGTAAAAAGCTGATTTTTTTAAATTACAAAAAAACACTTCAAATTAATTTATTTGTAAAGATTTAAAAGTATAAGTGTACGAGTAAGTGCATGTTTAAATAAGAGTAAGTGAGTGAGCGTACAGACACTCACTCACACTCACTACTGCTTATATAGTGTAATCGTTTTACTTTCAAACCAAAATCGATCGTTACATCTTACATTCTTGTGCAATTAAAGCTTTGTATCCTATAGCCACGCTTACACCTCACTGGTATGGAAATCACACATTAAAAAATGCAAAATCTAGTTCGTAATGAATAAAGTAGCATTAAATCAAGGTGTGTCTGAAAGCTCATCAACCTTGCATTAACATGAAAGCTGTAATTAACGCTTCATTTAATTACGCTAAACTTATTTTGAGTAACACTCAGATTCATTAAACTGACGTGGGGTTTAATCTTCAATCTAACTTTTATAACGGCATGTACAATTCGTTTCAGAGAGTACTAAATTAGAAGATCTTCATTATTTGTTTCTTTTAGAATTATTTGATACGAGGTACTTAGCTACTTTATTAGTTTCTTTGCCATACAACGTGGCAAAACTGACAGTCTCTTGGGCACATTACCAGATCCCAAGCGTTAAAGAGGAGTTTTCTGATGTCCTGTTCTTCTTTTTCTTAGCGTGTCGATGGCAAATTTCTATACGATCAAATCGTTTTGGTCCAAAATTCAGCTATGCGGACTCCACTCGCTGATGCAGTCATAAGGTCGTCAAGCGTGCAGGTGCCAGGGCATGCAGCGCAAGATGGAAGGTGGGACATTATCTGTGGAGATACGCCGCATACACACTTGAGGTCTGAGCCGTCAATGAACCCCCATCTGAAGAGATTATCTTTGCTACGGCCGACCTGGGTTCGGAGTCTAGTTAGAGATTTCCAAGTCGGCCACGGCAAAGCATGTCCAGGTGGAAGGCTTTCAGACGGCTTGATGAAGCCATCGGGGGGCTTGAACAGCTCCCGCCAGAGTTCGCAACTTGCAGAGGAGGCGTTTCTATTCGCTGGACTAGCTGGTTTAACGCACCCGAAAAAACTTTTGCGGCTCTTCAGCCTCTGAGGCGTAACTGTGCATTGGGCAGCTAGTGGATATAGATGTCCTGTTGAAGTTCGCTGTTTGTTTAGTTTAGTTACTTTAGTTTATTTAAAAGTGTTACAATCACTATCACTACATATTATAAAACAAAGTCCTCCGCCGCGTCTGTCTGTCTGTTTGCGATAAACTCAAAAACTACTGCACCGATTTTCATGCCGTTTTCACCAACGGTTAGAGTGGTTTTTGAGAAAGGTTTTAGTATATAATTTTGTTCGAAATTCAACCCCTAAAGGAGTTAAATAGGGGATGAAAGTTTGTTGATATATTTTTCGACATCCACGCGGTCGATGCCGCGAGCAAAAGCTAGAAATCAAATAACTTTCTTCGATTGTATTAAAAACCGGCCGTAGAACCAAAATTACGAAGACATGGGACATCTTAAAATCTACGTGGTGGATGACAGTCCATTATCTCATTGAGAGCAGACGGAAAATTGGGATTCTTACGGAAAAGCCCACTTGCCACTTGCTTGATAAGTGTATATAATTTTAGTTAATGATGGTCTATGTAAAGAACCGGTTTTCAACTGCATCCGGTTTAACTGGGAGCTGACCTCAACATAGTTGATTAAGATTTAGGCATATTAGAATGATAATCCATCTGTTTTTACAAAAAACCACTACCACAAAAAATTCAATGTATGTACTATATTATATTCACGTCAAATATAACCTGTCAAAACAGACCCCGTCGCTGACACATCAAATATATATACAGTTAAAGTATTAGCACATCGTCCATTCGTCGTTCAGAAGCGTAAATATTGCCAGAACCTTGAAACAATGTGAAAAACAGACACCAGTTACAAGGAAAAACAGAAACGCTATTTGGAAAATTAGATTAGGCCGTCGATCTCTATAATCTTTAAATTATTTAGCTCAAAAATACTTGGTGTAAAAGAAGGAACGTGAGTATTTTAGAAATTAGAAGGCTTGATAATGATGATTAGAGTTAAACCCTACGTAACTTATTTTAGAATAGGTATTTGACAAGCAATGCCTTACCCAAATCGCAAGGATTAGTCGCTGAAGAATTTATTTTATTAGCTATTGCCAATATTTTACAGTGCCATTGAAACTCTGACTCTAGGGTGTGTGGAGTCGTTAGACCTTACTGCCCGCACGATAAGAACAATAGTTATATTTACTGCCATCCATTACAATGAAGCTATCTTTAAAGGGGCATGATCCCGTTCCTGATATGTCCTCGAGAACTGGTAAAACTCCACTTTAATTTATATACATTTTGAACCAATCAGAATGAATCATAAAGGAATCGATCAGCTTAGGAGTACTTAAATACTATAAATTTCAAGTTTGACAGGTATTTTTTTTTATTCAGAAACCAACAAAAAGTGACTTTTAATGATATCCACAGTCAGAATGCTCAAACACTCAAGTAAAGCTGCAATACATAAATGCAAATGGTCCTCACATATATTCCCCAACCATTAAATCACTGCCCAACTTTAACAACGGATCATTATTTCCACAATTACCGAAGAGGAACAGCCGAAACAGGCACACCAGCTCCAAATCGTAAAACAAATAACCAATTAAATAGGAAAATAAAACACAATTAGAGTTGTGCAGGAACTGAGCCGCTTGCAGGCCATAATATCGTAAAACGTAGAAACAGTACGACGGGAATATTTCGGCTGGTCTCATTATATGCAAATTTCTGTATATTAATAATGAGTTGGGTCAATAATGGTGGGCTCAGACACGAATAGGGGAATACTGGAAGTTAGTACTAGTTTTAGAAGTTTCAAGACAGTAAATTTTACACAGGAAGTATTTTTTTGTGTTTTCTGAAATGTTGTTGTCCATTTATTTCTTTTTCATGCATTTTGGAGATCTTAGCAAAAACACGACTGTGATGGTAGGTACGGCTATGTCATGAGGAGGCCGGGAGAGGAGGCTGGTCGTATGGTCTACTGGCTCTGTGACCAGGAAAGTGCTGAAATACAAGTCAGGACCAAAAAAGCACGGAAAACCGACTTATATGGATGTCTATAGTTCAAAAAGACTTAGTACATAGCGAAATTGGCCCAGTTACGATCCAGAATAGACAGCTTTGTAGAAGAATGATTAAAAGAGTCGACCCCAAATAAAGATCGAATAAAGCCAGTAAAAGAAGAAAAGAGCTTTTTCATAAATAGTCCCACTGTTAGTTTACAGAATCTCCAATATTGATGGATACATGGGTTGTGGAAGAAACACATTTGCGAAGTTTTGGTTACAGACCTTTTCCCTCACGATGTTGACCGTTTTAAGAGCTGTAGTGATAAAATAAATTACACCAAATACCTATGTTTCTTCGAGGAGTTTGTGGCTTAATTATAACTGTCGCTTGGATCGTTCTTTGGGTTAAGTCGTGGTTGCATAGATTGCCTAAAAGTCTGACAAACAGTCTTACCAAAGGGTATTAGACAGTACTAGCTGGGTTGTGCTGATCAGACAGGTAGTCGCTCCGTGTAAAATACTGGTATTCAGCTACATCTGGTGGCACTAGAAGCCGACCCCAACATTGTCGGGATAAGGCTAGGCATATCATGACCTAAGTTTCTGCCCAAGTCTGAATCCACCACCCAAGGCATCAGTGCCCCTGAGCCACCACAGCTATTCCAAGCAAAATAGATAATTACGTAAAACTCCCTTGATCCATATTCACTAAAAGTTTATTCAGATGAGTATTTAGGCCGCCATGATGATGCTAAATGGGATTTTAATGGTGTTGATGCCACATAGAACCTCGCATCTTATAAAGGAGTGCGGTGATCCGTTGAAACTGTCGTCTGAATATTAAAGTAAATGATGTTTAATAAACATTAACGTTACATTTGGTTAAGGAGCGGTTTCACATTTTATTAGCTGTTTATGTATGACTTACACGCTTGAAAATACGTTATAACGTTGTGATTACATGTTATTTATTTTTAGAAAGGTAGCGAAAGGAAATTTATGATCAAAGTATGAAATTAGAAGGCATGTTGTGTCGACCCCAAATTAATTAAGATTATAAGGACTAGGAAATGATGATGGTACTTAAACAAAAAAACACATACATGGCTTTGCGGAAAAAAAAACATGAATATTGAATATATTAATTAATTGGCTTTCAATAATGTAGACGCAAGGAAATATCCAGCGACTATTCTAACGTTTCACTAAGGCATCAGCTGACAAAAGACAATCATTGTTATGTGCCACGATTCCCGTCTGAACCCACCTTAGCTTGGCACACGAATAAGCTCAAACATACCTTGGTACGAACTTACGAAGCCTTGTTAATATAATAGCGATATTAAACACTGTTATTTCAAAATTCGCAATTCGTGGCCTGTTTAGTTTTCGGACATGCGATTTTGAGTAAAAAATTAATAGCACCCTGTCGGTAAGAAATAGGAGCGTTTATTATCATTCATTTTGTGCGAAATTGCGATAAATTATATATTTTATATTCGGAAAACTGTTAAACTGCTTTGGCCCGGTATTTTGGTGAAGAGCTTGGTGGAACTATTCGAATGACTTTTGTTTGATCTTTAGTTTAATGGATACGAATATTAAGTTGAAACTTGGAATTGTTTTAATTATGGAAATATAGTCAGTACTGATCGATTTCGGGCAAGTCAATTTCAGCGGAGATTAGTCAGTCATCAGCGCGGGAAATATCAGAGTGAACATTTTTTTTTTTATTAACTTTTTTTTATATTACACATTTAATGTGTGCGCAGACACAGGTGCACTCTCTGTTCATTTACTCTCATAGTCCGATGAGACAGCAAACCGATAAGAACGGAGAGAAATCGTGGCAGGGCCGACGGTTTAAAGTACAATCCCTCCGTACCTCGCAGAGGGATCGTACCGCCAACTTCCAAACTACGGGACTATTAAGAAATTTCTAATGGAAAACCCCGATAGTACTTTTCCCGACCTTGGAATCGAACCAGGACTCCACGCTCTCCAGTAACGCTTGCGACCACAAGATGGAGCAGTAAAAAAAAAGAGCGAGAATAATAATTTTTATGTGCCTATGTAATTAGGTGATATTATCCAGTATATTTTCTAGAAAAAAACAATATGACTAAACGGTATAGTCACCCACAAATCTGCATAAAAAACCAAGTCATCTCCATTTCATCTTCCACCACAAACAGCATAACCCATTCCCAATAATATCCCCGCACAAAATCAATAGCGAACACACTTCAAATCAACTTTGCCAAAGCAAACATCCGTTCTCCAAACCCGGACAAAGTATCGTAAGCAAAATAAAGCTAACGTTTGGAGCAACCGTTTCCTAAATCGCGGTGCCGTCGCCATTGTATGGCACTGTTATTTATTTATATCCACACAAAACAGGTGTGCTTCATGAAAAAAGGCTTAGCTACCTGTAGCGAAGGCTGCGATCAATGTGTCTGATTTAGATGCTCTGTTTTGTTGAATTTTGGGTTGTGTATTTTTTTTGTGATATTTGGCGGGAGGAGTGATGGGATTGTTTAGCTGGATTAGGGGATATGATAGCGAGTTATTTATAGGATCATAATTTTGTTGTTTTTTTTTGTGTCTGTTTGGCTTGTTGCTAACATTAATTGTTGGGATGGTAGAGTATAAATTGGAAAAAAAAAACTTTTTTTTTTCAAGGATAAATGAACAATTTAGTCCGTTGCAAATCAATCGGAAATCATTCCATATCATAAAATCTGAACTGCCAAGGTAAAATGGAACTGGAAAAACTGTGGGCATATCACAAAACTGAATCCGTGAGACAGCGAGTTGGAGGCGAAAAATACAATTAGCACTTCTATTTAAGAAGTGCTTATTGTTAAAAATTACATAGATGAGCCCCTAAACTCCCTAAGTAGCAAAAGCCATAAAAATAATTCACTACCAAACAGAAAACCAATACTTAAATTAACTTAATCTAAAACAACAAAACGTCCAAGCAAAACCAATTACATAACTATTGCCAAAACCCGATTTCCATTCAAAAACGCAGCGCAACCCCACAATGTATAAAAGAACTTCACTCCTCCCGAACTATTCCACCAATTTACAGTTCGCGTGTTTTCAGGCGATAAATATGATGTAAATGCTTTAGTAAAATCTAGAAATAAGTCTTGTATTAATTAGTTGAGTTAAATATGGTTAATTTATGCATGTTTTCGCGAGGCAGGTATGCTAGCACGGGGCTAAAATATTGTTGGTACCTAACTGTCTTGTGTGCTGAATGGAAATTCATGTTCGTGTCGTTTATTTGGTTTTGGTAGGAATTTTTGTATTTGCGTATGTAAAGTGTATGTTTTTGATACATATTAATTGGATTTTGCTACTAATAAATTGTAAATAACATTTTATGTAAAAACGTTTTATAATATAAGTGTTGTGACTCCCTCGTTGATTTAGTGGTGTAGTGGTCGCAAGGACGACTGCTGTGCATAAGGTCCTGGGTTCGAAAGTGTTATTGGGTTTTTCCATTCATTTGTAGTCACGGAGTCTGGATTTGTGCTCAGTTGAGGGCTAATAGGCTGGTTCCCTGTTACATGGGACTTAAACATATCTTAACAGGCGAAATGTGCGTCTACTAATGGCTATACCTCTGCCTAACTATTGGGGATTACAAGCGTGATGATATGTTTATGTTATGTAATATTGTAACTTTGTATAGTCGACCTCTTTATCATCCAAAGTGACACAATCACAAGATCGAATACACCAATCTCTTGAAAAACTCTTCACAAAACACCCTCAAAATTTTATTCACATCAAAGCAGAATTCGTAAAGATTTTACGACTCATCATCATTTTCCTTTACATCTTGACTCTCGATGTTGTCATTGTCATAAAAACAAGAAGGCTTTGTTTTCAGTTCAAAACTTGTAAGGCAAGCACAAAAATGCAAGAGAAAAAGAAGAAGAAAATCGTAAATATTTACGCGTTATCATTCAAATGATAAAGTCAAGAAATATACGCGAAGTATCTACTTGTGACGCTTACTGCATATTTGTTTACATTTTCCTGTTTTGTTCGTTCTGGTTGAATACCGTTAAGAATGCGCTATCTATCTGTCCATCATGGCTATACAAAGTAATTAGGTATCTTTTGAAATGATTTGTGTTTAAAAATAAACGTTGAAACCAGTTTTAAATTGATTAATAAGCAGGTACTATCTTTTATTTAACTCAAACAAAATACAACAGTTCTGACCGCCCGCACGCTTCTTCTTCTTCAATAAGCTCGCCCCCTATTATATGGGTCTTAAAACCCAAACCCAAAACATAACAGGCGAAATATGGGTGTACTAACAACACCACCACCATTCGGACATTGCAGGCGTGATTTTATGTGTGTTACATACAAAGAGAGTTTAATTGTTGTTTTAATTTTAATTTTTGAATTTAACTATTATTGTTTCTTTTTCAATTGTTACTGTATCTCTGTTTGCTTAAATTTAATTTTATTGTGCATGCTGTGGTCTCCTGTAAGTGAAGTACACTTACATAATACGTTTGTTTTCCACTACATATTTCGCATGATTGTGTATATTCTTTGTTGGAGATCCTAAATAAATAATAAATAAAGAGCTCTGAATTGTGAAAAGTCATCTCAACAGATTATTCTCAATAGATATGTACCCACCGTGTCAGACATACCCACCAACTATTCCTTTTAATATTTCCAAAGCCAGTTAGAAACAAAAGAGTCAAACACGACTTCAGCACCGCGAACAGACCTCAGATCCTAATAGCTGTCCCATTTTACCCCGGAATGTGTCCAATACGGCAGTGTGACCCTACCTCAAGGGTCACGGTCCTCCGGCCCTCCGGCCTTTATTTATATTCGCTGGAAGGGCACGCTTTTATGAGAATATCGGCGTTATGGCGATTTCCGCGCGCCTTTTTGAGTGGTTGGGCATTGAGGCAGAAAGAAGTGAATTTGGAATTGCGCCTCTTTTTTGCTGCCGTTACGGTACCATTGTGCAGTGGCACGGAAGGTGGATCAGAGGAATTATTGACGGGACGGGCTATTTGTATACGCTTCAATTATATTTGATTCGAATATCATTGATTTTTCAGTGAATTTTCTCGGGTCGTAACCTTTCGCTGGGATTAATTACTTTTGTTTAGAGTTTTGTTCGCATTTAAATATAATCATAGTCTATCTGTTTACTAAATTTAATCGAAATCTGTCCATCCGTTTCAAGGAAAAGAATTAACATACATTCAGACACGAGAGATACAAAATTTTGCACTGATAATAGTAGCGTCTGTTGGAATAATTTGTACTAAACTTTAATTTGCACATACTCGTACATTTTGCTTTGGGTTTACTTTGAGGCCTTACAATGTTTGTAATCATAACACAAAACTTGTTTGAAAGGGGCAATTTTGATATGAACTTAAAAACTTTTTCGCTTCAACAATTTTATAAAGCTTATCTTAGTTAACTCGGGTGAAAAGATAAGGCTAATAAGTTTTTGAAAGACTATTTTGAAATAGCAAGTTTTATAATGAGAAAAAATCTTATTACTTACATCATATTTTTGACGTGGAGATTAGGCGCAAAACCAACGCCTTCTTTTTTTTTTGGCGGGTGGAAAATTATCAAATAACCCCCCCCCGCTCTTGGGCAGAGCGAAAGGGAGTGTCAGACTTCTACTGAATAAAAACCACCCATGTTCCTACTTAGCCCTTTATGTCGAGGCCGCGGTGTCTCAAACCAACGGCTTAACGTCTATTTCTAAACTCTACTTCTGAGATTATTATTTATACTGAAAACGGGATATTACGGGATGACTTCAATTTTATTTATCCATGATCATGGTGCTTGTAACAGCGCCAAAATATCGGGAACTCGAAACAATAAGTATACATGGTAAATATCCCGTTTTCAATACCTATAAATAATAGTGTTAGTGACCATGTCTGTTAAAATCTTATATCTACTTCTGAGATTTTTCTAATGGAAAAATGTGATATGTTACGCTTTTTGCGCGACCTGGGAATTGAAGCCAAGGCCCCATGCTCAGCAATCGCGGTTGCAATCACGAGACCACCGGGGCAGTTACTTATACTCATAGTTATTTGTACAAATGCTTCTAATACAACTAAGAATTTTTGAAAATTCTACCTCTAAAAGGATAAGGGATTGGGAGATTTTAAAAATCTGTCTGTATGTCTGTAACATTATCATTGCTATTTAACGGGCAGTGCCTCAATTCACGATTTTTATCAG
This sequence comes from Diarsia brunnea, assembly GCA_949774965.1. Classification (NCBI taxonomy): domain Eukaryota; kingdom Metazoa; phylum Arthropoda; class Insecta; order Lepidoptera; family Noctuidae; genus Diarsia; species Diarsia brunnea. The sequence continues at coordinate 17,521,811 of OX459011.1, forward strand.
TTTTACCCATGGGAACAAAACTATCCCATCGTTCATTTCATTACAATAAAAAAAAACAAAATGGCTGCCTCGCTCAAAGACAATGAACAAACCGTCTGCATTTGTGTTTTATTTATTCCTTTTATCAGTGTTCAATATAAATTCCATTCTGAAGCAACTGAAAGAGAAGGCTGTCGCTCGTTTCATGGTATTTCGAAATAAAGTAGATACCTATTTCTTTATCTACCTAACTCGGAATTTAATGGACGTTCTCCCATCCACGGAGCGACACAAGCAAGTGCAGCTTAACCTTGAAGATCGACCCTGCTCATAGAACAGATAGCTACCTCTTTACATAAATTATTGCAGCAGGAATTATTGATGACGTTCATTTCAATTTCTTTTTAAGAAACCATAACTCATTGGTATGGTTACATGGTTCTTTAGGCCCCTAGCACACGTGGCATTTTAAACGCGCAGACGACGTGCAGATATAGCGCATATACGCGCAGATACAGCGATCCCAAGCCAACCCTTTGTACGCCCTTCGAACGCGCGTTCTATCGCGTTTAACTACGTTCTATAAAAACGCAAAAATCGGCATCGACGACGACGCGCGTTCCTGAAACGCGCGTCGTCGTATCACGCGCGTTTAAAGTATGCCGTGTGTTTCAACCACTAAAGACTATGTAACATCATGTGTCGATCGCCTGTCTGAATCGCTTAGCACTCGCGTGTTCCCCCTCACATTAACAACAATTACATATATTACTAATTCACACATAAACATTATAAGAAATAAGTAAGCACACGCGAATCTTAATAACTGTGTTAATGTCGTTTAAATTGTATAATGCAAATGACTTTTGATAGAAAAATGTCTGGACAAACATCATAACATTCTCGCCTGTAATCCCCAGTGTATCCATTAGTACACACCCACAGTGTACTCACATTTCACCAGTTATGTTTAAGTCCCATGTAATAAGGGGCGAGCCTATTGCCATCAACTGGGCACAAATGCAGACTCTGTGGCTCCTACTGAGAAATTCCTGATGGGAAAACCCAAAAACACTTTTCTCGACCTGGGATACGAAACCAGAACCTCATTGTCAGCAGTCGCGCATCCGACAGCTAGACCAACGAGGCATTCAGGAATATATAATATCGATTTCCTGTGCTTCAATGGCAAAAACATACTCACATAAACCAGTTATTAAAATATGTAGTTACTAGAACTTCTCGAGGTTAAAAATAATTGGTGAAACCTAACCTAGCCCTCACAATGAAAAATTAAAACCCGAAACAACAACGAAAAGTCAAGGTGATAAGCCTTATTATACCTAACACAGTTTTGTTTAAGATTCTAATCTCCTTGTAAATGACACAACTGTAACACAAAGACAAGAAATAAATTAGTTATAACTACTATCGCGTACGTAATCTAAGTTAGCGGTAAAACTGTGTGAGGGAATAATTTCGCGAGGGGTGGTGACCGAACTTGTGTTATAAGGCTGTGTGCTAGGATAAGCGATTGTCACGAGAACATGCGATCGTTGCGTTCGTTTTGTTCGGTGGGTTTCCCGAACAAATGTTCGCGAGGATCGCGTTTTTGCATGAAGATCGCTAATATGGGGTTAAATTGATCGTTTTCTTGTATGTAATTAGTTCTTTTAATGAGTAAGATATAGTTGTCATAAAGAGAATGAACAAAAATGATGAATAAACACTAAACACTTGCAACACCACAGTTTAACGTTAGCGACACTTTTCAAAATGTTTATGTGTTACAATTTGAAGGCAAGACAAGTCTCGCCTTCAAATTGTAACACATAAAAATGTTGTGAAATTTTCAACGTAAGCTACGAACCAACTGTTCCATGCTTTTTTATGACAGCTGAGCTGTCTTAGATTCATATCTATATGGCAACAAAATCAATACCAAAATTATAGAGATACCTCATCAAAAATCTCAACTTTCTTCCATTTATGACAGGACAGACCGGACGAAGCAAAAAACATACGTAGATTTTTTAAATAATCACAATAATAATAATTTTATTCAAAAAAAAATGCTAACGTGCTATTTTCACTTAAATGGAGGTTTTAATTAGGTTCCTCAACACATCACCCCGTAAAGACAGCAACACAAGACAAAAAGCACCGTTTAATCCAATGGCCGTGCTAAGTTAAGTCTCGCCTGTGCTCGGCACATTAACACGCTCATACATCTGGGCGAGTGATGCTAATCTGATGACCTACATGCTGAGCCTCCTAATTGGGCGGCTTTGTACTGCCCGATTATGTATGGAGGGATTTATTTCTATTGCCTTTTGGGTGTAGTGCCAAGAAAAACGGTTTTGGAGGTTAGGTTGTTGTATGGTCTGTGGAGGAATTGGGTTTTAATGGAGACTTTTTGAATTATTTATCATACTAGCTTATGTTATGCGGTTTTGACCGTATGGAGTTCGGTAATTTAGCCATGGGGTCGTACTATCGGGATAAAAAGTAACCTATATGTCAATCCAAGTTTTAACTATATGTGTGCCAAATTTCATCACAATCTGATCAGTAATCTTTGCGTGAAAGAGTAACAAACATCGAGACATCCATACAAACTTTCACATTTATTATATTAGAAGGATTGGAAGAAAAAAATGTTATGACGAGTGAAGACCCCAACAATTTATCTGTATTGATAAAACGAATCATTTAAAAAAGGTTGTAGTTAATTTTCATCAATTTTATTTTATCTGTCGCTCTGGTGAAAAAATGCCTAACGCATGGCTTTCAAATTTTGTTTATCATTTACCTTTTCTGACCCGAAGAATGAGTGCAGACCTAAGTCTACTGCTACTCACGTAGTAATAGCAAATAAAATTTACTATTTTTACTCATTACCTAAACTTAATAAAAATACCTACATACGTAAACAACTTCTTCAATGCTCACCACTCTTGTAAACTTAACACAAATAAGTAACAAGTTGTCGCGATACGTTGCCAGCTTTCTAAATACTTTTACAACAAGAACCATTTAACTTGGTCGAGTTATGAATTGTCCAAAATATGTGCACTACCACTCTCCACTCACAGATGATCTATTAGTTTCACATTTTCAAAAATATTAAAAGAAAGAAAACGTATTTATTACTCTTACAAATGACAGAACTAAATAACTACATAATATAAGACAAAGTCCTCCACCACGTCTGTCTGTCTATCTGTTCACGATAAACTCAAAAACTACTGGACCGATTCTCATGCAGTTTCCACTAATCGATAGAGTGGTTCTCGAAGATCGTTTTAGCATATATTTGTCAATTTTTTGCGGGTGAAGCCGCGGGACGATAAAACAGCAAGCTGGTACTAGAGTGGTACTAGAAGTCTTTGGTCCACTGGACCCGCTTGTTACTGGACCCACATTCAACTTAAAGAAATAAAAACCATTTAAAATGCGACTTGGTCGTCTAATCACGGGTCCTTCTCGAGTGGGTCCAGTTGACCAAAAACTCCTAGATTACTTTTTAGTTACCTACTCTTATTGTTAGTTCAAGATGCAAGTTTCACTTACTATGTCTACATTTAGTTTCGATAACGTAATAAACGTCCAACGCATCCAAACTTTGTCATTTAATCGATAATTAGTTTTTGTCCGTGGCTTTGCCTACGTGGAGATTGAAATTACCTCAAAGTGATCATCGTTATAAGCTGCAGTATCCTAGCATTTCTATAACATTTCATTCAAATTCGTCCAGTCATGAATGCGTGAAATGAAAAGGTACCACACATACGAAAGAGTCTGCTGCTACAACATAGTTACACTAGTTACATTAGTTTAAGTTTGTTTATTATGTGGCATTTTAAACTATATGTATATTGCTGTGCCCTAGCAGGGTTCATGTATGAAACTTATATACCTGTAACAACCTATGAACTACATGAGTGCAATAAATGATGATTATTATGATTATGATTATCATACATGTACCAAACCATGACCGTGTTATTTTCAACACACGTGGGCCCACGGTACTAAACCAACTAAACCTTTATTATCATCATCACCAGCCTATAATGTTCCCACTGCAGGGATTCAGGCCTCATTTCTTTGAGAGGGAATGGGCTATAATCCACCCAGTATGGGTTGGTGGATGTCACATGTCTTTGTTTTTTTTTTCCTTTATTATACACCAACGCTGCGTTCCAAAACGGGCATTGTGGACGTCGGCAAGAAGGCTGCTTTGTTAAAGTGGGATAGGGGCGCTCAAGTTACGTCATGACCGGCTGGGCAAAAACCTCCACACATATAGTTGCCGGAAGACGGACGGCGCCGCCGAGGCCGGCCAAGAGAGGTGGCGTGATGATCTAGACGCGTACCACAAACGAGGCTGGTTTGAGGCGGCACAGGAAAAAAGCTTTTGGAAGGAATTAACTCAGACGTTCAACAGCAAGCAAAGGCAAGTGCATAGTAATTCCATGTTCTATAACACGTAATTAACACCTATTATTATGTTAGTTTTACTAAGTCCGGTACGAACTTTCAATGCTTACTTAAACTTTGCACTCCGAACCGTTTTCTTTTTGTTTTATGCAGTTTCCGCCTTCGTAGCCTTTATTGCTTTTATCTTTTATCTTATCTTTTGTAATGTGAAAACTTTCTTTTTTTGTGATATTTAGATTAGCTCCAGAATATTGCAGGTGTGTTGGGAAGTTAAATATTTTGATGTTTTAGTTGTTTTTAGTGTTTAACTCGCTGTTAACTTGGTCGGAAATATGGTCGTAAGTTCTGTGTTATTTTGTTTTTGCGACCGAGAAAATTGTTATAGAGTTGGTAAGTAATGTTTTTAGGGTGGTGGAAGAAAATGTTATACTCGTGTAATATTTATGGTACTTGCCTACGTTTGCCCAAGTATGAATTGCAGAAAATTCTTGATTTTAAACTGGTTAGTTTCTTATTAGTAAATATATAAGTAAGATTGACAGATTTTTTTATTGCATAATAATCACGAAACGTAAAAAATTGTTACATTGATCTTAAAATAAAATGTTTATCGGTATCGTATTGGCAACATTAGAACTCCAGAAAGGTAGCATGTGCCAACGATGCGATATAGGAAGTGTATTTGAAAAGTGCTTAACCTTTTCCTTTCGAGTGTGTACATACATGTCAAGGCATGCTCCCAAAATGGATCCAAGGTGGGGATCGAGTGAGGGGTCAAATCAATAAAATTCTCTAAATCGTCTGAAAATCGCACAAACATTTTCCACCATTGTTATATGTGACTTTGAACTAAACCTCACCAATTTCCGTCCAGTCCCACCCCACATTTGGGCAAAAGCCTACATTTTTAAACGCGATACGACAAACAAAATACTATTACACTTTACCGTCGAAAATTCTCGCCCCAGTTCGCGAAAGCAGGGTTACTGGGCTAATAGCGAAGGGAATAGAACCTTATTGCTTGGAAATTAAGGTGGGATTTCCTTTGTTTGTTGCTGTCCTTTGACAAAAAGGTTCTGAAGCCATCGTGTCTAATGAGGCATGTAGAAAAAAAGCAGTAGTGTTTTTTTTCATTTTGCCTTTTGGCCCTCCGGCTGTTTCTTTAAGAGGAAAGGTTGATTCAATATTAGCAAGGTTAAGTGCCACCTTATTGATAGGAGACCGGTTTTTCGGGTTATTGTGGAACAAAGGGCCATTGAGGATGTTTTAGTTACTAGTCAATAGAAATGAACTTCTTATAGGTAAGATTTTATGTAACTATCAAAATCAAAGGCCGGTATATTAAATAGCAGAGGTAAAGAAACGTCGCTTTTTTTGTTACTGGCATTTCCTTTATAGGAATACAGTAATCACTAAGATTTACAAGTAAACGAAAGTCCCTTTTCCCACTTCTATCTCATATATTTTTATTTTAATGTAGATATTTATAAAACCATAGCGCTTTTCCTTGTAAATAATGAGATAGCTATTTAAACATTGATTTACTGTATAAATAAGTACTTAATTTAGTTATTTCTTACTTTACGCCCCGCATCGGCCTTTTTGTTGGGCCACCTGGTGGCGTCAAATGGTTACAGTTTTCTGTTGTGTGATATTTTCCTACTGTTAACTTGTCATAATATATTATTTTATTTAATAACAACACAACTAATCTCCTTTCCATTTCCAATTTTTCCGTTGCTTTTAGGTAATGATGTAAATAAATGGTTTTTATTGAATTTTTAAATCATCTTACGATCTAAATTCTTAATTCCTTCTAACCAGTAGATCTCTGCTTCCTCTTTCTCCTTCAAAATCTCGCTTTTACTCACTCCACACAATAATTCCTACATGTACGACAAATTAACAATCTCCCATTCTAAATCTGTCATTTCAGAATCTAGATCAAACCAGCCCATACCAAATCGAGCGTTGCTAATCTGATACTCATCGGCACATGCCAAAAATGTGAAACGCCAATACGGCCCGTATTGGCGTTTTACATTTTTGCCCTACCGACCTATTTCCACAACTTAAAACCTACCACCACACACAATAATATCTTCGTTCTATACTCATCCCAAAAAGCGTAATAAAATAAATCAGTTTTTGGCAAATTCTCAAGATAATGCAACGGAAAACATCTCTTGCTACTGATTACAAAATAAAAGAAATATTGCCTCAGCGGGTTATTGCCCTGGGCGGTGCTCTTGGTGTGAGCTATTTTAATGCTCGTAAGAAATTATATTGCTTTTCCCAGGCTTAGAGTAAGGCCGCGACCTAAACAAAGTGAACGTGGTGTTCATTTTGTTTGGCGAACTTAAACGTGTGGTCGCATCGATCAAAGGCGTCTTCCAGCGCTCCGACTTATGAGTGACCAATTAACACGAAGATCGCAAATTTGTGGGACGTATTGCTGTGGTTAGGACGTGGGGTCTCATAGGTCTGTAATTTTAACTAATTTTCAAAAGGTTCTTTATAATCAAACAGAAAACCAGTACGTAGACAGTTTTTTAGGTAAGACGTCGGGACTTTGAGGTAAGAAAAAATAATGTATGATTGAAATGGATGCAAAACTTTCGTTGATGTGTGGAACATCGACTAGGTATGGGTATACCTAGTCGATGTTCCACACATCGAACGAAGCGCTTTGCTAAGTCCTTTATTATGCGCACAGCCAAGGAGTGGAACTCCCTGCCTGCGTCGGTTTTCCCGAGTTCATATAACCCCAATCTATTTAAGTCGCAAGTAAATAGGCTTCTTCTGGGTAACCTCGTTCCATCGTCGACCTCATCCCTGCCCTTAGGGCAAGATTGAGGTCAACAGCAAGCCCATTCCAAATAAAATAAGAAAAGAGTATTAATGAAGGTTTTTTTAAAAAAAAACGTTGCCCCACACTAGGAATTTCTCCTGTATCGTGGGTGCGTTCACAAACATTTAAACTCACATACACAAATACCCAGACCCGAAACAACTATCTGTAGGCCATGCAAATATTTGTTCCGTGCGGGAATCGAACCCGCGACACGCAGCGCAGCAATCCAATCGCTCAGCCACTGCGCCAACCGTGCCGTCGAGTGCCGTCATGCCGTGAGAGTAGACGAACAATAAAGAAACAATGGATGGACTGTGTGAAGGATGATATGGCTTGTGAGATAGATGTATGAATGAAGAAGACAAACTGAGCCTTCCCCAAGTAAATTGGGACCACTAAAAACAAAACTTGTAAAAAAAGCCAAGTCGCACAACTCAGCACAACCGTAAAAAGTAGTAAGATCCATGTAATACAAAGTCAGTTAATTTATTCAAGCCCTACTTAAGGGACCTTCTATCTTAAGTTATTACGTAATAAGCTAACCTAACTACATCTTATAGTGACCATATCAATACTAAAATATTTGATGTTTTAAATAAATAGATAGACTTGGCCATCGCATCGCATTGGCCAATGTGTCAAAATCTTTTCAAAGACAAAAAATAATCACAACAAAATTCAATCAAACACGCACGATTCACCTTAAAAGCACAAAATATTCAACTAAAATCACCAGGAACCATTCTGGATTTACAAAAGGGACCCCAAACCGTCGCAATGTAGGACAATAGTCCATTGATCTATAAAGGTACAGCAACAATACAGGCAAACGAAGCGACGAGACATTTTCTTCGCAAAAACGATGTCGCAGTCAAAATGGGTTCGGTGAAGCAAGTTGGAAATGTCACTGGGAAATGTACCGTGTTGTGGGGCAAAGATGAGTATTGCATTTGTGGAAATATTTGAAAGTGTTCGAAGAAAAACAAAACAAATGACAGAACAATAAAATAATGATTTTCGATCTTCTTTTGTTTGTTAGCATTTTAAAACTCACTGCACTTTATAGGGGTATCTGTACATCATTATAGACAATTATTACTATGCTAAAATCCTGAAAAAAAAACAACTGTTCCAAACATTTTAACGTGTTATGCGAACAAAATGTAGGTTTTTCTTTAGATTCAGGGTTGGTCCCACAGCAAAATCTAATCCACCTATTAATATTACAATCCTATACATTAGAAAGTGCTGTGAGCACTCGTGGTGGATTATTGCTCACTTCCTCTATCTGCGTAGTAGGTTTTATCAGCAAGAATCTTATGCTTAAGCTGATTATGTCCTTGATCAATAATAGTATCAAGTTAAAGACACCTACTGTGAAAAAACTCTTCAGTAAATCATTGATTCTGCCACCCATCCTTCTGATTTAATCCCTTCATCAGGAAAAAAGCTAGACCTTTGTAAAACACGCGAGTGAAGAAATAAGCAAGCAAGCTAAAATCCGTAATACCGAAAACAAGTCACACATTTCATATAAAATAATGAACGAAAATTGTACTTCATGCAACGACGTAAAAGAAAAGTAAAAATAAATAGCTTCTGTTTTCCCAGATATTGTAAAAGTTTTTGCAAATAGGGTTTTCTGAGGCCGTCGGTGCTGCTTAGCAATTCAGTGTTAAACTTCAAACATTAAAACAACGGCTTTCTTTTGGAAGTCGAATGTGTTACCTTTGCCTTGGGCTTATCTTAAAAAGATGGTGGTCTGAAAGTTGTACGGTGGGTTGAAAAAACGACGTCGGTTTTTCACGTGTGTTTTTCAAGAACATAACTTAAGGACATTAGTGTTATCTGAGGCCATAAACATGCGGGAGGCGCTCCGGGCGTCGGGGGCCACGTGATGCCTTCCGGCCACCGTAGACGCGGGCCTGTGGACGGTGAGTGATGGGTAAGCTCGCCGTCCGTCCGTCTTATGACGACGACAGGCCGTATCGACGCCCGTCGGGGCTGCGCGTTGTTCGCAAGAGATACCGCGGCCTCGACATGAAAGGCTAAGAAGGAACATGGGTGGTTTTTAGTCAGTAGAAGTCTGACACTCCCTTCCGCTCTGCCCAAGAGCGGGAGGGGTTATTTGATGATTTTCCACCCACCATAAAAAAAGGCCATAAACATCATCATCTGCTTGCTTTTTCCTTACCATGTTGGGGTCGGCTACCAGTCTAACCGAATGCAGCTGATTACCAGTGATTTGCATGGAGCAACTGCCGATCTAACCTCCAAGACCTAGTTATACTGGTTAATACGATACTCCTTCGAAGGACTAGTTGTCAGACTTGACACCGGCCACTGACTACCAGAAACGATTGTCAAAGATCTACATAATTAATTAAAACAGCCAGGACCAACGATTTAATGTGTTTCAGAGGCACGTCCTTAGTGTGCCTCTACGAATGAATGACCGAAAATGATGTTACGTAAGAATGTAGGCTGTACCTAAACTATTGTATCGATAGATAGTTTCTTTCAGAAAACCCAAAACAATCTGTTTATCTGCCCTTAAACTTTCATTAAAGACCAACAAAAGAGACCCTTATTTAGCAGGAAGCAGCTACCAACCGCTTGATATTACACACCCATTCTCTCTTTCACCAGAAACCCACCCCAACATAGAAATCATGTAAAGCATTCTAACAAAAAAGCGCGGTCAAATATTTTGACTGACAGCGCAAACTCTGCCCATTGTGTCTCGCGAACTATGACCGAGACCAAACAATGACATCGCATATCAATCTGGTTCTAACCGGTTCGCGTGACAGCGGCCATTAATATAGTGCCGAGGGGGGAAGGGAGGGGGGTAACAAACATGGAGGATTTGTTTTGGCGCGCTCCGAAATACGATTAATTGATACGCCGCACGCTAACGTGGTGTTATCCCGTTTTCGATATGCGAATTTGCAAACGATTACGCAAACTGTTGTTGTATGATTGCCTTTTGGTAATGGAGGGTGTGGAGGTGTCTATAAATCTGTTTTTGGTTTATTGTACGGGATATTAGATGTTAGAATAGAAGGTGGAACGAAATAATATACAATGACAACTGCCAGTCGTAAAAAACAGTTTTTTAATATAAACTCGATTTGATTTATTCTTTTATTATCAGAGGAAAAGCTAAACCGATCTTAAGTGAAACCAGAGCTTTTGGGTAGGTAGTCACCAGAACAAGACAAAATGACGGGTTGAACGGATGTGACGCTAAACTTTTCACTTGTTGTCCCCGCCACATTTTTTCTGTAGCCACATAAGTGGCTGCCTCTTTCTTAACCCGACCATCCATTGGATGCCTTGAATGTAAAGCCAAGGTGTAAACTTATGGCCTGTGGACGGTGAGTAATGGGCTAGCTCGCCGTCCGTCCGTCTTATGACGACGACAGGCCGTGTCGACGGCGCGTTCGTGTTCCACGCGCGCCTCAAAGAGCTGTCAGCAACATGCAAGGGCCGACGCCCGTCGGGGCTGCGGGTTGTTCGCAAGAGATACCGCGGCCTCTACATAAAGGGCTAAGAAGGAACATGGGTGGTTTTTAGTCAGTAGAAGTCTGACACTACCTTTCGCTCTGCCCAAGAGCAGGAGGGGTTATTTGATGATTTTCCACCCACCAAAAAAAAAAAATGTGTGAACTTATAGACTAGATATATCCATAAGGATAGGTGGCTGATGGAAACGACTGTTCATTCCCAAGTTCCTTTTATTAATGTCCAAGTACTAAATTACTTACTTACTAGAATATGAATGCTTAGCTTGCTAAACGTGACATGTTATTGGACCGACGTCCGTTGTTCTTACACCTCCCCCGAAAGTATCGACTACCCCTTCCTCCGTTAGGGAGAAAAAAAAATGGTACAATAATAAGTCACAGTACATTTTTTTTTTCAATACACATTAGTATTTGAATACAATGCAATGTTCCTATATTAATATTCTTATACTAATAAACAACGTGTACAATGACAATGACAGCTCGCTAAGGGGCTGTCACCTAGTAAGTAAGTAAGTAAGTAAGTGTTTATTTTGCAAATATGGGTACAGTACTAGTACTACTAGTACCCCTGTACCTGTACCCCTGTGGGGTACGGACCTCGGCCTAGGGCGTTACCTTTCCCGCCACAGTGCTCTTTTCTTGTACTAGATTAATGGAAACCTTCTTGTTACAAGTACGGTTCATCGAATGTCAAAACTCCAACTTTTTTTCGACCGTAACTTTTAAACGACTGCCATTTTTATTAGCTACGTTAGCAATGAAAATTAATATAACTTGGTATATTCTCAAAATCTTTTCCTTTCAGTTTAATAACTATCAAAATTACAACATAACTAAGAACCTCCCTATTACAAACACGGAACTCCACTAAAAATGTCACATTAACGTTCAAAACGAAATATGTTTCAAAGTCATTTAACAAAAAACTTGTTCGAATTCTTTTGCGTGACATCGCTGAATGGAATGACACCTATTGAAGAGAATCGTTAACAATTTTATAAATAAGGAAACCTTCTTGAAGGTCAGGAAACCATCTTTGTACAGGCTTTCGTTTAATTCTTTATTTTCAGCGATATCGGGGAATGTCACACGATGTGGGTTCGTATTTATGTTTGGTTAGGGTAAGGTTAGGTAGGAGCCAAAGTTAAGTTTTTGCAGAATATACCAAGCACGCCAGAAAACTGAATAAAGGACAAAATAGAGGGAAAGAAAAGAAAGAAAATTAAACTATTCGAGTTTATTTTCATGACAGCATACGCACACTTTTAATATAACCACAGAAACGGTATCATCAGGATCAACTGGTAAGAACGAGATGTGATAGCTTTATTAGAGCATCGTCTATTAAAAAGAACCTACCTCAGAAATAAGCAAAGAGGTTAGGCAAGCAGACCTTCGATTTTTCATTATTCTACGTGGGTAGGTAGGTAAACGAATAGGTATATCTGGAATATTTTCCCCTCTGACCTTTTCCGCTTCCGTTCAACAAACCTATTTATTACGAATCTATAAGACAAACGCTTATAAGGCAGAAAAGCAATAATATTATGTACGTATTCCATATAATTTTCTCTGGCTTCGAAAGGCAACGTATGTTATATTCGATGGAAATGGATATCTCGTAGCAACTTAATTAATGAGTGAAGAATTAGGCATTTCTTACATATTTATAACAGTTATGTTATTACATATTAATGTAATGTTATATAAAACTAAAATTCGTATTGAATGTATGCGTGTATCTGACACTGTCTAAATCTGAACCAGGGAGTTAAAATAAGCTCAAAAATCTCTCAAACTTCTCTTTGATTTTTACCCCGATTCAACAACTATTCCATACAAAAATAACCTTTAACCCCAACCTACCAAAAACGGCCCACAAAGTTGCAGATTGTCCCGATAAGACCTGAACTAAAAAGCCATGTCATTGAAATCCTAAACTTGACGCCTGAAAGACATTTTTTCGCCCGAAACGAGCTATTCAGGCAAAGTGACGTTATCGGTTGAATGTGGCACAACTTTACGAAATTCATGAAAAATTCACGTTACGAACATGCTAAATACGTCCGTTATATGTATTTAGCTAGGTTAATGAAAGTTTTTGGTATCTATAACATACCATACGGTGAGGCAGATGACCTCATCTGCCTTATCATTAAAACAAACTAGGCTTGAAGTTATGATTATCAACGGAAAACCCGTGTGAAAGTTTAAGAAGAACTAATACTGTCACTTACGGAATATCTTTTGCGACTATCCTTTATTAGGAGCTCCCGATATTTCGACACGGTTTTGCGGGATACCATCCCGGGATCATGGCGCTTGCAACAGCAAGCTCATAATAAAAATAATCACGGAACAGATCCAAGTGACAGTATTAGTGTAGTTAAAAACCGTGAAAGCTTACAACAGTTTTTAAAAATCTTATTAACGACCTAGATAAGTAAGTGACCTTTTCACGGATATTTTTAGATATCTAACAATAGACGGTTTCGTAGATGAAAGTTATCGGAAAGTGTGAGCTATAAACAGATCTTTTACACGTCATTCTATTTGTATTATACAATCTAGATTGATGAGATACTTGACATCTATGAAGAAGGTACAATAATGCTTCAAGCATAATAATATAATAATAATAATCATTTATTTCTGAGACTACAAAGAGGTCCACTGTGTTAGTAACAAATATAACTTAGCGTATGTTAGTACTTAATAACTAGGACTACAATGAGGTTCACTGTGTTAGTAACAATATAGCTTAGTCTATGTTAGTACTTAATAACTAGAACAGATCGAGTCCGATTGGTGAGCGCCCACACTAGCGGGCTGTCTGCCCGGGCGGCTATTGATTGCAGGATAGTGTTACGAAAGCCACGCAGCCTGCGGAGTAACGAGGCAGATTTCTTACGCCACAACGCATCAAAGTTGTCAGTGCGTGCGTTGGCAGACATTTCCGAGACACTGCAGAAGCGTGGCAGTCGCAACAATATCCTGAACGCATTATTATATTGGATACGCAGAGCATTATGAGGCCCGGTTTCCACCAAAGTGGAGACGAGCAGAAAGGAGAGGAGATGTGCCAAATTCGACCAACCACAGGAAGGGCGAAGACCAGATGTAAATTTTAACTAAGGTGATTGGTCGATTTCCGCACGTCTCTTCTCCGCTCCGCTCGTGTCCGCTTTGGTCGATACCGGGCCTAAGGCTTTTGAGGTATTGAACCTAATTCGGCAGGAGCTGGCTGCCCTGCACGTGCGGTGGTCCGTGGTGGAGGGAATCGTCTTTCGCCCCTCTCTGGCGGGGGCGAACAAAACATACGCGGGCGCTTTGACTGGCGACCCCAAGGCGGGTCCGTCCAAAAAGCCTGATGGCGGGGCTGGGAAGCCCTCCGGAAAGACGGCTCAGGCGAACCCGCCTCCGGCGCCGGCTAAAAAGACGGCGGCAGCCCTGCAGAAGGGCAAGGCGGAACCCTCTCCGAAGGGCAAGGGACCTGCCCAGGAAGAGGGCAAGGCGCCTGGCCAAAAAAAGGGCAAGGCACCTGCTCAAACAAAAAAAAAGGGCAAGGCGGCAGCGGCAATAGAGCCGGTGCCAGCGACGGACCCGCCACTCACGCCCCCTCCGCCCCCAAAGCCTCCCCCAGCCAAAGACGGTTGGCAGGTGGCCGGGGAGAAGCGGAAGGGGCGTAAGGCGGCCCAAAAGGCCAGGCGGGCCGAGCGCAAGCGCCGGCACAAGAAGCGGAGCGCTGCGGCAAAGCTTCGTGCCCCCAAAACCGCAGCTGTAGTGGTAACACTACAGCCGGAGGCGGAGAAGAGGGGCATGACATACCGAGAGCTGCTTCAGCAAGCGAAGGCGATGGTGGACCTCGGGGAGCTGGGGATCACCGGGGGCCTCCGGCTTCGGGTCACCGCTACAGGGGCTCGAATGTTGGAGATTCCCGGGGATTCCAGCGCCTCGGCTGCAGACGCTCTGGCTGAAAAGCTTAGGGCGTCTTTAAATGCGGACGAGGTCCGAGTGTCCAGGCCCGTTAAATGCGCAAGCCTGCGCATCCTGGGTCTGGACGACTCGGTCTCCAAGGAGGAGGTGTTAGCCGCCGTCACGGCGGCCGGGGGGTGCTCTGCCGATCAGGTCAAGGCGGGCACCCTACGACCGGACCGCGAGAGCATGCTGACCGTAACGGTTAGCTGCCCTGTGACGGCGGCAAAGACAATTGCGGAGGGCCACAACCTAAAGGTTGGCTGGTCGAGGGCGCAGGTAAAGCTGCTTGAGCCCAGACCTCTGAGGTGCTTCCGGTGCCATGTGGGGCACCACGTAGGGTGCCGGTGCACCTCGGAGGTGGACCGCAGCGAACTTTGCTTCCGCTGCGGTCGGCCCGGTCACAAGGCCGCGGCCTGCCTGGCTACGCCGCACTGCGATGCATGTGCGGCGGCTGGGAAGCCGGCCGAGCACCGGGCAGGAAGTAAGGCCTGCGCTCCACCCGCCAAGGCCAGGGGGAAGGGAAGGCCCTCCGCCACCACCTCCACCGTCGTCAACGCCGCAGCCGCCGCCGCCACTGTTGCCACCGCCACCACCGCTACTCCCGCAGCGGTGGTGCCACAGGAGGTCCCGGAGGGGGCTGAAATGGAGTGTCATTAATGGCCCCACTAAGCCTCCTCCAGGCGAACATCAACCACTGCGCCTGCGCTCAGGATCTGTTGCTCCAGAGTATGGCGCAGTGGTTGATCAACATCGCCGTGGTTTCTGAGCCGTATTTTGTCCCGCCCAGGGCAGACTGGGTGGAGGACCTAAGCGGCTCAGTAGCCATTATTGCGTCGGCCGCCGCCGGCACCCCGGCCCTTGAGATGGTCAGGAAGGGTCAGGGGTGCGTAGCAGCACGGTTCGGGGAGATCGTAGTAGCGGGAGTCTACTTCTCTCCGAGCCGAACTCTCGCCGAGTTCCAAAACTCCCTCAGGGAGTTAAGTGTCGTCATCGGAGGCTATTCCCTCCCCGTACTTGTGCTCGGGGACTTCAATGCCAAGAGCTTGGCTTGGGGTTCCCGTTACACGGATGTGCGGGGTGGGATGGTCGAGTGCTGGGCTCTGGAAACAGGCCTGGACATCCTGAATCGGGGTTCTGTACCCACGTGTGGGCGGATGCGGGGCGAGTCGGTGGTGGACATTTCGTTCGCCAGCCCTGCTCTGACACAGCGTGTCGTCGACTGGCGCGTCATGGAGGGGGTGGAGACCTATTCCGACCACCGGTATATCCGGTTTGAGGTCTCTGCCCAGTCCCCAAGTGCGCCGGTCCCACAGACCCCGAGTGGTCCGCGTTGGACGCTGAAGCAGCTGGACCGGGAGCTCCTCCTGGAAGCCTTGATCGTGCGGGCCTGGGTGTCATCACCGGTCAGTCCCGCCGACGTCAACAACGAGGCGGGTTGGTTCCAGGAGGCCATGTCCGAGATATGCGACATGGCAATGCCCCGAGTCCGGCCAGGAAGCGCCCGGCGTCAGGTGTACTGGTGGTCGCGAGAGCTGTCGCACCTGCGTGAGCAGTGTGTGGCGGCGCGGCGCCGGTACGCCAGGCATCTCAGGCTTCGCATTCGCCCTCCGAATGCGGAAGCCACTGAGGCGGAGCTGTATGAAGGGTACAGAGCGGCGAAGACCGCCCTCCTCGAGGCTCGTAAGCGGGCCAAAGATCAGGCCCGCGAGGAGATGCTGGAGACTCTCAACAGAGATCCGTGGGGGCGCCCGTACAAGGCGGTGCGGAATCAACTCCGCACCCGGGCCCCCCCGCTGACGCAGAGTCTCCGGCCTGAGCTTGTGGAGGACGTGGTGAGCGCTCTGTTCCCTTCGCGAGGGGAGCATCCTCCCCCGCCAATGGCTCCGCCACCTGCGGTGCCGGAAGCGGACCAATCAGGATCCGATGACGACATTCCGGAGGTGACTGGGGTAGACCTGAGAGTGGCGGTACGGAGGCTTAAGGCCAAAAATACCGCCCCGGGACCCGACGGCTTGCCTGGCAAAGCCTGGGTCCTGGCCTCAGAGGCTCTTGGGCCCCGACTGGAGAGGTTCTTAAGCGCGTGCATGGAAAGAGGCCAGTTTCCGCTTCGTTGGAAGACGGGGAAGCTGGTCCTCATCCAGAAGCCGGGGCGCCCGGCGGACTCGCCGTCCGCATACCGGCCCATTGTGCTGCTCGACGAGGTGGGCAAGCTCTTTGAAAGAGTAATTGCAAACCGCCTCGCCGAGCACCTTGAGGGGTTGGGTCCGGATCTTGCGGAACACCAGTTTGGTTTCCGCAAGAGGCGCTCGACAGTGGACGCCATCGCGCGCGTGAGAGCCCTCACGACGGGGGTTGCGGTCTCTCGGGGCGGTGTGGTCTTGGCGGTGTCTCTCGACATCGCCAACGCCTTCAACACCATGCCCTGGAGCTGCATTAGGGAGGCACTCCGGTATCACCGGGTGCCGGCCTACCTTCGTCGGGTAGTCGGGGACTATTTGACAGACAGGGCTGTCATCTACCCTGGTCAAGACGGACAATGGAACCGGCGAGAGATGTCGTGCGGTGTTCCGCAGGGATCGGTTCTGGGGCCGCCCCTGTGGAACATCGGTTACGACTGGGTGCTGCGTGCCGACCTCCCTAGCGGCGTCAGCGTCGTCTGCTACGCTGACGACACGCTGGTGCTGGCACAGGGGGGGTCGCACGAGGCGGCGGCCAAAAAAATGACACGCGGGGTTGCGATAGTCGTTGAAAGGATCCGGCAGCTGGGTCTCGAGGTGGCACTTCACAAGTCGGAGGCCATGGGCTTCCATGGACGTGGGAACGTGCTACCGTTGGGATCCCAGCTAACGGTGGGAGGGGTTCCCATCGGCGTCGAGTGTACTTTGAAGTACCTTGGACTTGTCCTCGACAGTCGGTGGAATTTCGTGGAGCATTTCCGACGTTTGGCTCCCAGACTGGAGCGGGCGGCGGCTGCCTTCAGGTGGCTCTTGCCCAATCTGGGGGGGCCAAACGCCTCCTGCCGGAGGCTCTATGCGGGGATCGTGCGGTCCATGGCCCTTTACGGGGCCCCGGTGTGGGCGAGTGCTTTGAGCAAGCGGGCCGCCCACTACCTGAACGCGCCCCAAAAGGTGATGGCCGTAAGGCTAGTCCGTGGGTACCGCACGATCTCCCGCGAGGCGGCGAACCTCCTTGCCGGATTGCCGCCGTGGGATCTGGAGGCGATAGTCCTCGCGCGCCTGCATGAATGGCGCGCGGAGGCGCTGCACCGGGGGGTCACTCCATTGCCGCGGCTAATTGCTGCGCAGCGGACAGACCTCCGGTGCGATCTCATGGCGGCATGGAGACAGCGACTGTCGCAACCCCGTGCAGGGCACGCCACGATAGTGGCGGTAAGTCCCCTCTTTGAGGAGTGGCTGGAGAGGCGCCACGGCGCCCTCACCTTCCGTCTGACGCAGGTACTCACCGGACACGGTTGTTTCGGGAGGTACCTGCACCGAATCAGGCGGGAGGAAACGCCCGGATGCCACCATTGCGAGGATCGGCCGGAGGACACGGTGGAGCACACTGTGGAGGTGTGTCCCGCTTGGGCGGAGCCCCGCCGTGTTCTCGCAGCGGCGATCGGCGGCGGCGACCTCTCGCGTCCGGCCCTGGTGCAAGCCATGGTCCGGGGCGAGGAGGAATGGGACGCCGTCGCCTCCTTCTGCGAAGCAGTGATGCTAGCGAAGGAGGTGGCGAAACGTGAGAGGGAGAGAACCTCTCGTCCCAGCCGCCGCGGGAGGCGCTCCGGGCGTCGGGGGCCACGTGATGGCTTCCGGCCACCGTAGACGCGGGCCTGTGGACGGTGAGTGATGGGTAAGCTCGCCGTCCGTCCGTCTTATGACGACGACAGGCCGTGTCGACGGCGCGTTCGTGTTCCACGCGCCCCTCAAAGAGATGTCAGCAACATGGAAGGGGCCCGCAAGGGCCGACGCCTGTCGAGGCTGCGGGTTGTCCGCAAGGGATACCGAGGCCTCGACATGAAGGGCGAAGAAGGAACATGGGTGGTTTTTAGTCAGTAGAAGTCTGACACTCCCTTTCGCTCTGCCCAAGAGCGGGAGGGGTTATTTGATGATTTCCCAACCCCCAAAAAAAAAAAAAAAAGGCTTTTGGGTATATGTGAACCACAGGGCTCCGAGTACAGCGATGTGCAATATGCCTTAAAAAGTTAATTATCATCATTATCTTGCCCTTATCCCAATTAATTTGTAGTTGGCGCAGCATGTCTTCTTCTTTCCATTTTTTCGGTCTTACTTTATTCTTATATCCATCTTAATTCCGTACTCAAAACTTTCCTCACGACATTTTCCTCATTCTTCCGCATCACATACCACGACAACCGATTACCAGTGTAACTTTTCACTTACCGGCGCCATTTTCAGACTTCCGTCGTATGTACGCATTTCTTTACAATGGTACATGGCTACAAGCATTATTGCGATTTGTTTATGCTTATTTTACTGTCATACATAAGTAGAACCGTACACAGTTATCATTGATAAACTGTCATTGTTTACTTAACATTGTCAGTCAGTCAAATAGCTAGAACAAATTTACTTCTGTTTATGGCTTTTAGTGTAACGACTTTCTTATTGTATATTTACTTAACAGTATAACTCAACCGTCTCCTAACTCAATAAATTTACAAACTCACCATTGCAATAATCGAAGTACCTGTCATTGTAACCAAATCACCAGGACCAATTCTATAAGATATCTCGGTGTTATAGTAGACCAAAACTTAAACTGGAAAGAACACATCATTAAAGTAAATAATCGCGCTAGAAAGCTAATTTATGTTTTTAAAACCATTAGAAATGCATGTGACATTGAGCTACTAATAAAAATCTACCTGGCACTATGCCAATCTATATTGATATACGGCCTAAATGTATGGGGAGGAACCTCAAAAACAACCATGTTGTCCGTCGAAAGAGCCCAACGCATGGTACTTAAAGTAATTTCGCGCAAAAACTACACTTATCCGACACACCTACTTTACTCAGAACTGAGAGTTCTTACGGTGCGGAAATTATTCATTAAACAAGAGATCATGGCACAGCATAAAGTAAAACCGCACTATACTAAAAGGCGGCGATTAGATATAGTTTATAACATACCCAAATTTAGAACATCATTTGCACACAAATTTCACAATTATCTCGGTCCTAGCCTTTACAACAAAATAAGTAAAGATTTAAAATTGAAGAATCTTGATAGCCAAACATGCAAAAAAGCTATTGAAAAATATTTGAAAGCACTAGACTACAACAGCACTGAAAATCTTTTATAAATCGATGTTATAAACAAGGCACATAATTAATTAATTAATTAGGTATTATAGCACACTAAAAACACACATAGAACACACACATACAGAAACATACATAAAAACACATACACATATACATACACCCATACCCAAACACAGAAAATTCTAATCTTTTGTACCTTGATTGATATGATGACAGAACTCAGCTTTTTTATTATTATTTTACTTGACAATTGATTTATTATTTTAATTTTACCTTTCATATTAAATTTTTGTGATTATTTAAAGTTGATTATCTTTTAATTGGGATTTTTGTGTAAGTTATATTTGATTATTTTAATTTCTAGAAAATGAATTTTATTATTTTATATTACAAATTGTTTGATTATTTTGATTTTCGTTTTTATATTAGATTTTTGTGATTATTTAAAGTTGATGATTTTTAATTATAGTTTGTGAGAATTTAAAATATATTGATTATCTTAACTTTAATTTGATTTTTGTGATTATTTTAAATTAAGTATTTTTTCGTTAGAATTTATGTGAACGTTTACATTTTGTTAGTATTATATTTTAATTTTTATATTTGATTTTTATGATTATTTAAAGTTGATTATATTTAGTTAGAATTTAGGTGATTTACAATTGATTGATTATTTTAAATTTTTACATTTGATTTTTGTGATTACTAAAATAGATTATTATTTCATTGGGATTTCAGACTATTTAATTTTATTTGCTAAGTGATTATTTCTATTTTTTAATATTGTGATAACTACACTAAATACTATTTTGATTATTTCTTGAGATTGTGCATGGAATTAATAAAGCTATGATTTTTGATGTAATGAAACTACTGCTGTGTGACTTGTAACTTGTGAGAATCTGTTGTTCTTGGGTTGAGGAAAACTATCCGCTCGTGATACAGTTTTATACTAGTACGAGCGGATAGGGCGAATCTCTAAAGGCAACCTAACCATATTTACGTTGTATAATTTCACATGTTCTGTCTATTTTGTGTATATCATTAAGTTACTCTGTATGGTTTTCTCTAATTTGTGTGAATAAATTATTATTATTATTATTCCCTTTATTAACTTTTTAACAAATTTAGTACATTTTTAAACATTTCTATATCAATATAAAAAAACATTTAAAAATATAAAAAATTGTAGCCCACCGGTATCGGGAACAGGGTCCAGAGAAAGGAACCTCCTAACAATGCGAGCCGTGTCCAGTAGTACCGCTCTCTGCATCAAGCCCCCGATCCAGCTGCCCAACGAGAGCCTCCTCAGGTGTTGATCGAGGCTCTTGGCAATTAAGCCATTGGCTGTAACGACTATCGGCACAATGATCGCTGAGTCCACACTCCACATGTCAACAACCTCGCGAGCCAAGTCAAGATACTTGATTTGCTTATCTTTCTCGGCTTTCACGAGGTTCTCGTCATGCGGAACGGTTATGTCAACAATCATTGCGCGCCGCTCTGATCGATCCACCACCACTATATCAGGCTTATTAGCCATAATAGTCCTGTCAGTGATGATGGATTGATCGATTGATCCCAGTACAGTGTGATATCGCCATTTTCGAGAACTGGGTCGGGCACATACCTGTAGTACGGCACTTCCGATTCCACAAGGTTGTATTTTAGAGCAAGTTGCTGATGGATAATCCTGGCTACAAGGTTGTGTCTATGCAAGTATTCTCCGTTAGCCAGACGAGAACACCCAGAGATAATGTGACGGATTGATTCACCCGGACGGTGGCATGCCCGACATATGTCAACCGTACCGTCCTTCACAATAAATCTCCGGTAGTTATTCGTCATCATAACTTCGTCCATAATTGCACAGACAAAACCTTGTTACTTCCCTGTTTTGTCAATGTCTTCAATTTGGTAATGTTTTTGTTATATCTGTATTTCAGGGCACATTGCTCGGGCAACTTCGCTTGTCATGTTCGAGTATTCACTTCCTCACTATCAAACTAAACCAATATCGAGGTGGTACTTACACTTTTGAACTCAGTGGTATCATGCTCCCAAGAACTGGTATGTGGATATGCAGTTCTACATTACCATCATCCCTGGTTAGACTGGAAGTCAAGACCAACATCGTTGGGAAAAGGGTAGACAGGTGATGATGATGATGACGACCTATTTTATTAACAGATGATGAGCTAGCAGTGCCAGCCAAGTGGTGTGTTCGTAAGACTGCCTAAGCATGAGTTCAAAATCAAGACGCGCACCTCCGTCATTTCTATTTCATTGCGTATTGTATAATTATCACTGTTTGCGGTGAAAGAAAGTATCGTGAGGAAACCAAATCAACAAGCCTGGGATATATTTCTCGACGGCATGTAAAGCCATTGGGGGCATAAAACCCTGACACCAGGTTGGTGATGCTATCTATTTATCTGCCTAGTCCTTTCCCAACTATTTTGGGTCAGCTTCCAGTCTAACCGGATACAGCTGAATACTAGTATTTTACATGGAACGACTTTTCATCTAACTTCAAGCCGCAGTCAGTACAGATTAGACTAACCACACGGAAAAGAATAAAGAACA
Source organism: Diarsia brunnea (assembly GCA_949774965.1). NCBI lineage: Eukaryota > Metazoa > Arthropoda > Insecta > Lepidoptera > Noctuidae > Diarsia > Diarsia brunnea. The sequence goes on from OX459011.1 coordinate 17,544,475, forward strand.
GCTGATTCTAATCTAACTGCAAAAATTCTAATTCTAATCGAATCTAACTGCAAAAATAACTATCACATTTAATATCTCCAATTAATCTACGAACAAAACAGAACAATACATTCTCCTACAACAATAAATGATCAAATCTATGAGAGAATCTAATACTACCGTATTGGTCGGCCCAATATGGTCCCCGATATAATGAACTACGCCCAATAATGGACGTATGTTATTAATAAAGGGAACTAAAGCAATTGTATGAGTAATCAGTGGCGGTCGGTTGTGAAGATATGTTATGTCAAGCTATAATTATAGGGAGTGGCTAGGGAGATGGAATTAGATAATAATGGTATTCTTCTAAGGCTATTCCTCTAGATTTGCGTAGCTTTTTGTCTGTGTTGGGGCCGGCTTCCTATCTAGCCTTTTCCCAATTATGTTGGGGTCGGCTTCCAGTCTAACCAAATAGAGCGGTATACTAGTAATTTACATAGAGCGACTGATTATCTGACCTCCACAATCCAGTTATTTTTTAAGACTGGGGACATTTTTAAATTTGACTGGAGACATATTTTAAATTTTGACATAGACTTTTATACTTTGACATGTGTTTCATGTTTGTCATTAATTGAATTTTATTTTGATGTTAATTGTTTACGTATATTGCCCTTTTGATTATTTATTTTGCTTACTAACATTATTTTTAAGTATACTTACTAACAAAATTATGGATCATTGTTGTCCGAGTTTAAATAAATTATTTATTATTAGTACTGGGTGATACCATGATACCTCTTGGTAAAACTGGTTGCCAGACGCTTGGGCTAGTGACTACTTGTAACGTCTACCAAAGATCTTCAAATGACAATCAGGACCAAAGGTTTAATGTAGTTTTCGAGGCACGGAGGAAACTGTAGGTAATGGCTGGTTACTTATCCACGGATCCACGCAGACGTGGTTTAAAGATGAACCTGAGCGGTTGTTACTAGTTAGCTTCTAGGTAAACGGGAAGCAAGTATTTAAATTGGGGTATCTTCTTGTCTGACCACCCAATTACCGTATATCACGATATTACTTGATAAAACCCATTTTTAAACTTTCGGGCCTCAGACTTACGTAACACAACTGGCAAAGGTCCTACAAGTATTCCAAAGCAACAAGAATCGATCAATGGCAAACTTATTTAATCACTACGGTATACGCCGATAACATCAATCGGCTTTTATTCAATCAAAAATTTTTCATGAATAGCATAATATATCAAACATACGAGTACATCTCAAAAGATATTCACAGGAAAATCCTTCAACAGCATTGAAAAACCAGTCTTAAAAGCTAGTACTTTTTAAGACTTGTTTTCCAATGCTGTGTAAAAAGGAAACATGTAATTATTTCTCAGAAAACTCGATCCTACTTCACAATACCCAGTAATGATGAGACCCAAGAAAACACGCACCCTTATTATCTAAGAAAAACAGGAAAAATATAAATCTGTATACACATTCGGTCCGCACGGTTCATTGAACTTCACATCTGGATATCCTTTTGAGGGGTCCGGAGAGGAAACCATGAGTTATTTGTCAAATAGAAAATCGGTGACCGTAATTGCAGCCTTTTTGGTCCCTGAACATTGAGACGGGTAAATTTTGTTTCGCCTCATGGGTTTTATTGATTTAGCTGACTTGTTAGAAGGTGGTCACCACCGCCAATGGTTACACAAACCGCGCGGTGATGATGAAGATGTAATGTCGTCAAACGTCAAAAGGTAAACAACTTCATGGTAAGGCAAAACTGAAATTTAATTTGTAAAAATTTAATTTATATAATAAATCGTATAAAATACATTTCACAAACCTACATGGACACATAAAGAACGTCAAAGGGTGCACAATTCGGATTAGTTTGTGTAACCACTTGTACCGAATCAAAATCCTTTAGTCTTAGAAGAAACAAAGGATTTTCATGCGGTTAACCATCCCTTAGAATTATTATTTCTAAAACATATTATTTCTAAAAGACACTCATTTAGAAATAAATCCTCTAAAGGACAATACATTAATATTTAACTTGTAAACACAAATCCTGAGGTTTTGACCACTTGTCACCACTTAAGTAGATTATAGCATTGCACAGATACAAATACAATACCGAAGCAGGTGAAGGCATAAAACCTAGGACAGTTTATAATTCTGCCATAATACATGGCATTTTTATTCAAAAACCACCTCAACACATCATTTAACCCTCATGAAAAAGTCGATCCGGATCTAGAGCATTTCTTACACACTTCATAAAAAAAAGAAAGTTTTTAACTTAATCCAAAGACACTAACGTATCACCACCGGTAGTCGGTTGTCATAAAAACTCTGTTTTACCGACACATAATGGTAAACTGTCGGTAAGAAGTGTAGAAGGAAGACGGCCGTTAAGATAAGTAACGGTGACACATTAATTATTCAGTGAGTACCTTTGACGGCCTGACCTACACGCACTTGTAACCTCTGCCCTATTTTAGTTTAGTATATTCATGTAAGTAGGTTTATATGTAAGGCGAACGGCCCTTTGTTTTACACGGTTTTTATGACTTGGCAAAACATCGAGACACATATAAGCCTTCAGGAAGAACGGACACTTAATGATGGTAAGATCCTGATCTAAATTCGTTGCGTGTTAGTAGAAGAACAACGCATTCAACGCAATAAAATATTCTTCTTCTTTGAAATTCGGTTTTGTATCTGTGTAGCTTTATAATCGGTTTCTGGATATAGATTATAGGTCAATGTGTTATGCGGATAAAATTTCAGGCAACATGAAAATAGACGCTCCTTACAAATTATTTTTAACCGACTTCCCAAAAAGGAGGAGGTTCTCAATTCGATCGGTATGTTTTTTTTTTCTACGTATGTACACCGATTACGTCGAGATTTATGATCCGATTTACGTGATTCTTTTTTAGTTTGATGCGTAATAGTTGCCATTTGGTCCCATAAAAATATAATATAATAGTTGCTATTTTAATCAAAGGCACTTAGTGGTATTTGTTTGTCCTTTAAAATAAACTAACTACCATAATACGTTACTGCCATCAAGCAGCCTCGTTATTTTTCGGATGCCACTGAGACAACAGGCATATGAATTTTTGATTCTGACATGCAATGGTAAATTTTTTCTTGTCTTAATTTACAAGTCAAAAAAGTAGGATAGCAACAAAACAAATAGATGAATAAATAGCAGAATGTATTATTTAAAAAACACAACAAAAGTTCATAAAACGCGAACAAAGTCTATTGTAACGTTGCGTGTGAACGCTCTGAAAAAGTGCGTACATAAAGACTTTAACTTCTATACTTAGACCTTCTTGTCTGTTAAGTATTTTACGACTTTATTGAATTGCTGCTAAAAATATAGAACTAACTTCGAGGGAAACTAATTTATTACGAAAACACAACTTGTTTTCAAACCACAGTATCAGATTATACTAGAAGTGTTGGCAGACCAAACGCAGGATTGGTGTACAACATTCAAATCACGGGAAAAATCTGGTTGAGATCTATGACTAGTAAAGCATTGCACTAAAGGCCTATATTTAGTTTACAGTTAGCAAAATAAGGCTGCCAATTATGATGAAAACCAGAAACATAGGTCAACAAAATAAAAACTTGCGTCGTTAGCATACGTAATATAAGTTGTAAGAACCAAAAACATCATTGTCCAGTTCAGCAGTAATCCAACCTTATCGGGTTACACTGCGAGTGGCCCTAACAAAAACAACTTGAGAGGTGTCAAGGAACACCCGGATGAAACGAAGTTATTGTTATTATTTTTTATTATGTAAAAAAAAAAAAAAAAAAAAATGTAGAAATGAAAATATCTGGCTTGCTTTCTATAAGAGAGAGAGAGACAGACAGAGAAACATGAGACGCCGCACAGCTTACAATAGCTTACTATAGCAAAAAGTGTCGTGACAACTTTTCGTAAGATTTTTTTCCGTCTAGCCCCCTTTCACAACGCGCGATAAGGAACTTCGTTCCAAAACACGGACCTAAAACACCATCATTTATATCCTAATCATTTCTCAACAATGTTCGGGTCAGCTTTCAGTCTCACTAGCGGCAACTGATTACCAGAATTATACATGGAGCGACTGCCTATCTGACCTCCACAATCCAGTTAGTACTGGGTAAGACAAGTTACCAGTCTTTTGGGCTACTTACTACCTGTAACTACTGTCACAAATGACAGACGAACCAAAAACAATACGGTTTTTCTTTTTACCACCAAACATGAAACTTACAGCTTAAAAACAATCGGGCTTGATACCATCTACTGCATATTGTTATTCGCATAATCCTATGCAGTTGTAAGAAAAAAGGTCTATCCAGCTTTCCAAGCAAGTGATTTAAAGCCTCGTTCACACTGATACAGCCGCTGGCGCCAGCCACTGGCGGGTGCATTAGCAGCGCAGTTTGAAATCGCATAAATATTGTTTACACAAGCGGGATGCCAAATCGAGGGCAATGTTTTACACCTACTCAGGCATTTATGAGTGTCATTTGTCATGGTTGACATAAGTAGTTAGGAACTTATTTTGATGAAATGTTATAAACGCTAGACCCTGAACTGGCTTAGCGTACTATTAGCTTTAAATGGAGTAAACAAACAATAAAGCCAACTCACATTTGTTTTTTTATGTACGATCTACTAGACAAAACTATATGAACGATATCTAATTTACTTTAGGTATAATATGATAACAAAAACAATTAAAGTATGAGACCCAGACTAAAGTCGGAGTAATGTGAAAATTTATGAACAAAACATGGACTAAAAAAATAAGAAATCGCTGGTTTAATACCGGCTTGTATATATTTTTTTTGTGTTAGATTTTTAGCGCTGTTGATTTAGGCATTATCAGCTAAAATCCTAATAACCCTTTCAACTAAGTCAATACTATAACACGCTAAACACAAACTACCTCTCTCTGAAATCAAACATTTTCGATTACCACTATCCTTAAAACCAGTAACCTCACAAACTGCTTGAAAACCTCTTTACTCTCCAAATCAGAACACATTTACCTTTATCGACAACCTTAAAACATTCTCCCCAAACATATTCTAATTTCCATTTAAACTTTGAGGAAATAAGGCACATTATAGCCAAGTTTTTTTCGCCTATACCCGGGTCACCTGTTCGGTGGATCGTTAAATTTCCATACGTAACCTTAAGGAGTGGAGTTAACGGAAGGTATAAACAAGGGAGGTGGGGGGGTGCCAGTAAAGTCCGTCCGTTTAAATAGTGATACCCTTCGGAATGTACCGCGAGAGAACAGAAACGACGCTAAAACTATTCTGTTTAGATCACTACATAGTATAAAACAAAGTCGCTTTCTCTGTCCTTATATGTACGCTTAAATCTTTAAAATTCCGCAACGTATGTTGAAGCGGTTTTTTTTAATAGATAGAGTGATTCAAGAGGAAGGTTTTAGTATATAATGTGAAGCCACGGGCATCAGCTAGTAAATAATAATAATAGTTCTTTATTCGTAAAAAAAAAACCAAATAACAACCATGCAGATTTCGAGGTGTAAGTTACAAATAAGCAGTACATAGATGTTACAGTTTTGATCGCTACTTACGTGTTGTTACCTAATAATTATGGATAGTAACATAGAAACTGATTCACTCTGTTCCCCGTACTAGTATAGACTGTATTACGGTGGAACAGTTTTCCTCGTTCTGTGTTTGTACATTATATGTAGCAAACTTGTAACAAAACTAGTATTTCACTATAACACATAAAGAGTTTAACAAATAATAGCAAAAAGTAAAGCAAAGTGTAATATAACTTAAACTAGGGGTAGGCAAACATCTCTCGTCCCAGCCGCCGCGGGAGGTGCTCCGGGCGTCGGGGGCCACGTGATGGCTTCCGGCCACCGTAGACGCGGGCCTGTGGACGGTGAGTGATGGGTAAGCTCACCGTCCGTCCGTCTTATGACGACGACAGGCCGTGTCGACGGCGCGGCGCGTTCGTGTTCCACGCGCGCCTCAAAGAGATGTCAGCAACATGGAAGGGGCCCGCAAGGGCCGACGCCCGTCGGGGCTGCGGGTTGTTCGCAAGAGATACCGCGGCCTCGACATGAAGGGCTAAGAAGGTACATGGGTGGTTTTTAGTCAGTAGAAGTCTGACACTCCCTTTGGTGTCCCTCCCAGGGGTGGGTTATTTGATGATTTCCCACACCCCAAAAAAAAAAAAAAGGGGTAGGCAAACATAAAATAGTGACTTGACTTTTTAAAGTTGTGGGTGCGTTATCTTTGAGTGCTTAAGAGGAAGCATGAAGTGGCTCCGGTGACTGATAAGTTGCTTCGTAATCGGTTATCCTGGTATGAACATGTGATACGGAGAAATGAGGACAACGTAGTGAGGAATGTGTTACGAATGAAAATAGAGGTAAACCAAGGAAACGATGAATGTACTGTGTAAAGGATGATCATCATCTGCCTAGCCTTTTCCCAACTATATTGGAGTCGGCTTTCAGTCTAACCGGATGCAGCTGAACACCAGTATCTTGCATGGAGCAACTGCCTATCTGACCTCCACAACCCAGTTAATACTGGGTAATACGATACCCTTTGGTAAGACTGGTTGTCAGACTTTCAGGTCACTGACTACCTGTAACGACTGCCAAAGATCTTTATGTGGCATCCGGGACCAACAGCTTAAAGTACTTTCCGAGGTACGGAGGAAACTAGGTATGTCGGGCGGTCACCCATCCACAGACCGACCTAGGCAAGCACAGCTTTACCTAAAGATCGAGCCGAGTGGCAGTTCTTATTAAGTCACGAGCTCCTCTCACAGGCACATATTACCCTAATAAACCAATACGAGTTTTTGATGATTAATAAGTATCTCTACATTCCGAATAAAATGCCCGTGTGAGCACAACTTTATAACAAAGTACCGATTTAGATTCCAAAAGGCGTCTTGTAAGAAAATATTGGACGTATTATAGAAGGGATTTCCTTTCTCATCGTATGTTATTGTAAGTTATAGTTAGGTAAATCTACGACATTTAGCGATTTTTTGTTTGAAGATTATAGATCGTGAGCCAAAAATAGATTGCCACGTTCTTTAAGGATTTCAGAAAGGTAAGTACAAATACGTTTTCTTTTTTCTATCTAATAATATTATTTCTTGGTAAATAGGTAAGCATTTTGTTTCCTCTATAATGATTTAAGAATAGAACACTCTTTAAGATAGACATCATAAATAAAAAAACTGATTTTAAAAATGGTGATACTTTATTTTTTTGGGGGGTGGGAAATCATCACATGACTCCTCCCGCTCTGGGCAGAACGGTAGGGAGTGTCAGACTTCTACTGACTAAAAACCACCTATGTTCCTTCTTAGCCCTGTGTATCGAGGCCGCAGTATCTCTTTCGAACAACCCACAGCCTCGACGGGTTGATGGTATGCCCTTAAAAATAATCACGCATTTCCGATACCTACAAGATGAAACAGGCTGTAATATATGTAGCAATACACAATATCCACAGAATACTTGACCAACATACCACACACGAATGTGAAACGGAATTCATTAGGACCGGCCCTTAATTTAATAGATGCCTACCGTTGACATAATCACTTTGAACTTTCTCTCAAGGGATACCCGGATATTAACCTACTGGCATAAATATCCGTGTATTATGTACTATAATTATGTTAGAGGGTGGCGTGTTATGTATTCAGGGATTAGTGGAAGGTGGTCACAAACTTTTCAGCTATAAAATTATGAATTATTTACTTAGTTTCCGAGGTCAAAACTGAATAATAATAGCCACACAGGTTGATCTTTGAGGTTAAGCCGTGCTTTCCTAGGTCGGTCTGTGGATAGGCCACCATCATAGCATACCGGGCTACCATGTTAACCCGGCCCCGGCCCCGGTCCCGGTTGTCATTTTGTACATCTTTGAGAGTCGTTACAGGTAGTGGCCTCAAATAAGTAAATTATATAAAAACCTTCCCTTTTCCATAATTATAAAAGCTTTTTTTTTTAGACAATCAAAGCAAGGACATTATTCTAAACGCATTTGCAATGTGCATACGACCTACCTACACCATGTAATTGAGTAACGTGGAACTTTTGAAAATGGAATATGTAGATCAAGAATCGTTCCAAAATAAACTTTATTCTGATGGGCAAACGTTGATTTCAAATGGGATATAGGAGGAGGCATCACGCCGTGTCAACGTTGTGCCAACTTCCGTCACGGCGATTTTTCACATCAAAATACTTGAACAGCTTTAGAAAATAAATAAGAAAACGTAATATTAAGTCCCTATAAATTTTGAGGGTTGGCCTTGATTTCCCTGGGATCCCGTCATCAGATCCTGACTTGACCACCTCGGGAGTAAACTCTTTTGAATACAAAGAGAATTTTGAAAATCGGTCTACAGTGTGACGGTGATATCGGTGAACAAAGTGATCATACATGAAAAAAAAATAAAAATACATTCACACGAATAGAGAACCTCCTCCTTTTTGGAAATCGTTTAAAAGTATGAACTTGTCACTGTGTTGCCCAATTTCTCACAGGTCATGGTAACTTTAAGAGTAAATTATTTTCCTTCAAGCTTGTTGATTCGCCTTTTTGTCAATGTTCTACATCTGACTGCGAATTTGAACAATCTACTCATCACATTTTATGGGAGTGGAGTCTTAGGCAGAATGAACGTAATATTATGTTAAATAGTGTACGGTTTACATCCGGAGTTATTTACTATACGGACCTTGTAGAAACTAGAAAAAATTTCCGTGCGACCAAGCATTTTTGTCATACCTATTATTGGAATCAAATATAACAGCTCACAACTTAGGACCCAGTAATATTAATGACAATCCGTGGTGCTAGGCAACTGGGCCTATCCCAGTTGTATACGTCCCTGTATGCCTATTGGCCTTGTTCTGTTCTGTCTCCTGCTGATATGGAGGGTAGTGGACATTATGTTTTTCCTAATCCTCCGCTATTCTTTTCTGATTAATTTCGTTGCGGGATCCAAGACAGTTAAATCGTTTCCCTGGGACTTCGTCGAGCTTCATTGTCTCGGCGCTTTTCTTGTGGTCGCCACTGTTGATTCTGGCTAACAGGAGATACAGTGGTTTGGGAATAGTGTGGCGGGCTTGTCCCAAATTAAAAAAAAAAAGTATGAACTTGTCACCGTAACCCAATAATCTATCGGTTCTAATAAGCACACATCAAGGTCAAAGTGTCCCCATACCTACGTTTTTGACGGCACGGTTGGTGCAGTGGCTGAGCGATTGGACTGCTGCGCTGCGTGTCGCGGGTTCGATCCCCGCACGAAACAAATATTTGTATGGCCTACAGATAGTTGTTTCGGGTCTGGGTGTGTTTGTGTATGTGAGTTTAAATGTTTGTAAACGCTCCCACGATACAGGAGAAATTTCTAGTGTGGGGCAACGTTTCAAAAAAAAAAAAAAGTTAAAAAAAAAAAAAAAAGTCAACCGATACACGCCGAATTCAAAGAGTTACGTTTCTCATGAATATTTATTACTCCATGTGGGGCATAAACTGCTTATAACTAACGATGTTTTGTTGGCTCTTTATTACAAGCATGTTTTAGAAATTCATTACGATAAACGTGTCTGGGCAGGCCACATCGCTCGAAGAACCGACAACCGATGGGGAAGAAAAGTTCTCGAGTGGCAACCACGAACCAAAAGACGATGCGTTGGAAGGCCTCCCACCAGGTGGACCGACGACATCGTGAGAGTCGCGGGTAATCGGTAGATGAAACGGCAGGTTGCCGTTCGTTATGGCGTTTTATGGGGGAGCCCTTTGTCCAACAGTGGACGTCTTAAGGCTGATGATGTGATGCCCGAACCGGGAATCGAATCCAGGACCTCATGCTCAGCAGTCGCGCTTGCTACCACTTGACCGATGAAGCAGCTAAAATTTATTGGGCGAAATGCGAAAAACCAGGTGCTACAGTGCGACTTAGGATAAGCTTATGGCAATCATTGGAATACGAAAAATTGAGTTAGTTGATCATTACCATTATCGTGCCCTTATTTAAATGAATATATGGGGTCGGCATAGCATGTCTTCTTCTTACAAACTTTTATTTTTCTCGTCATCTCATGAGACACCTCCTTTTTTACCTTATCATTATTAACACAGTCCATCCATCGTTTCTTTGGTCTTCCTCTACTCAAGCTGAGTTAGTTGATCAAGAGCATAATTGTCTTGTTCTACCGTGGGTGCCGTAGCAACAGAAACGCTACCAATAATCCGTTTGGCTACCCATAAAGAACTGGATACGCCAATCCAGTTCCAAACCTAACTTGGTTCGGTACCAGGGCACTATAGTTCATTCGGGAGTTTAACATAATAACAGTGACACACGCTCCGAGGCGTAATTTACACCTAACGCATTTCATAAGCCGAGCTAATTTTCGCGTTGCACCTACTAGGAGATCACGAATCACTAAGAGTTTTTGCTGTAAGTATTGACGAGCGTTAGAAAGAAACTTTCTCAAACTAGCAAACTGCACCTTATTGACAGTCGCATAAGTACTTAATGGAAATCGTCATCAGCAACTCATTCACGAAAAAATGTACTATTATTTAATTTTGTTTTTTTGTCATTAGCCAGACAAAATGTTGTGAGGAAGGTTTTAAATATGAATGTGGAAGGATATACGAGTAGAGGAAGACCAAAGAAACGATGGATGGACTGTGTTAAAAATGATATAGTAAAAAAGGAGGTGTCTCATGAGATGACGAGAAACAGAGAAGTATGGAAGAGGAAGACATGCTGCGCCGACCCCAAATGAATTGGGATAAGAGCAAGAGAATGATGATGATGTCATTAGCCAGACAAACAAAAGACAGGTGCATAGTACTCGCTTCCCGGCGGCGTGTGTGTATGACCAAATGTAGGAACGTTCTTAACTCAAAGAGGCACGCGACAAAAAGAAGAGAGGAGAAGTAGAAGAGTAAATTAATAACTACACGCTAACATCAAAACGTTACAGTACATTGTCTAGGCGTCGTAATAATTAGCTGCTCTCATTTGCGAGTTCACTTAGAAAGAACCCTGCCAAAATACAACCTGCAACTGGGGCAAACAACCTAACTTGCTGACTAACCTTAACACTGCTCTGTCACACAGTTGGTGTGACGGTGAGGATTTTTTTCCTAACAATCACACCAGTGTTATGGATAGAAAGAAGAAGAAAGAAAGAAAATGTATTTATTGGTTTCACACAGGACAAAACAAATACACAAAAATCAAAAAGTAAACCTAAGAGAAACACATAAAATTAAGACATAATAAGAAGTAAGCTTTACTAACCTTAACACCGGTATGATTTATAATAAGTCGCGGATCTATCGGACCATCAAAACTTTAAGTGTTCTTAGAGGACACCTGTGGATATATTAAAATGTGACAAAAAACTAGCACAAGTTCAGACGACGAATTTGGTTCAATTTTTTACCACACTAAATTCAAAATGATGTCAACAGCTTAGTAGTAGGGGTCGAAAAGCTAATCTACCACGCTAAGTAGACTAAAACATAGCCACACCGTGATATGAGACGTTCTGTCTGTTTGCATAATGTATGAATTAGCGCGATTTATACCACGCGTTGTCGCGATGTGGCGCGATTTGCCGCGATTCTACGTCAGCGTTATTGTGACTTCATGTTTAATTAATGTTGATATGAGGGACTTTCCTTTAGGCTGGCTGAATTTAATATTACATTCGAGTGTTCTATTTACTGGTTTTGATATTGGAATGTTTCTGGTTTAATATAACTTAGCAGGTAGAGGCATATCTTGTGAGAAACATTACTAAAGTTTTAAGGAAAGTGTCAACATGTGAAAAAGACTTAAAGAAGGACTTTTTCTTGCAGGATGAAGTCAAGTCTATCATAGAAATGTATTGTAAAAATATTGATCATGATCATTCTCCTGCCCTTATCCCAATTAATTTGGGGATGGCGTCATCTTCTTCCATACGACTCTACTACTCATCACATCAGCAGTCAACCCTTTCTAGCATCCACTCACTCATTTCTAGCAACGTTAAAAGAAGGGCTAACAAAAAAGTTTGATCTAAAATCATCTTTATTTTAGACTAGCGGACGTCATGCGATTTCACCCGCGTAGTTCCCGTTCCCGTGGGAATACAGGGATAAAAAGTAGCCTATGTCACCCGGAAATAGTGTAGCTTCCCAACGGTGAAAGAATTTTTGAAACCGGTCCTGTAGTTTCGGAGCCTATTCGTTACAAACAAATCTTTCCTCTTTATAATATTATTAGTGTAGATTTTCTATTTTTGGCCTCAGTTTCGTCCCACATGAAAGTCGTCTGACGTCTAAAGACGTGGAAAACGGGTGGTTACGATCTACCGCCTCCGCTGTACCGACTGACTGACGCGATGACACCCACTGGCATTTTGTGTTGTGGGGGCCCAGTGGTGGCGGCCCCGACTTACGAACAATGAGTCGTGGGTTTGAACCCAGTCAGGCGCATTACTTTGTGTAATTTATTTCATCACCACTGCTCTCGAAACGGTGAAGGTAAACATCGTGAGGAAACCGGTCGGAAATGTCTTAGAACCAAAACTTCGGAGACATGTGATGATGTGACATCTACCAACCCGCACTGGGCACGCGGGTCGCTCATCTCTCTCCTAGAGAGGAGACCTGAGTCCCTGCAGTGGGAACATTATAGGCTGATGATGATGATGAGACATTGTTTAGTCATGTATTTTTTAATTGTATTTGTACTGCTATCTTATTAACTTACCTTATCATATCTTGTGCTGGTAAAAAAACATATTTTAAGTGTATCATGTCTAACAGTAGACGATTGTAGTCGAGATCTTGTGTTATGTACCTTTTATGAATATGAACAACTTCATTCATAAAAAAAATGTATGTGTAGTTACCAAAAAATATAACAGTTAAAAGTTTAAAAGTTCAAATAAACTACACTACGTAAATAAACAACAGGACGCTTAAGCATCTGATTCTCTCCTCCACAACAAAAAATGGATTTTACAAATGTTTGATTTTAAATTGTCTCCGTCAACATCTACACACAGTTAAGTGTTTGTTCCTCATCATTCGCACTTTCGTCTTTGGTCAACTGGACCCACTCGAACTGGACCCGCGGGATCAGCCAACAAATCACATTTTAACTTGGTTGACAGGCCGCGGGTCCAATTGACCAATGACCTCACAATCGTGATGCTATCAAGCCAACAGTCATATTCCTAGTCAACAACAATGATTCTATTTGAAGTATCTAACATTCAGTTGGTACCAAGACCTACATAAATAACCCACAATAGACCGGTATATAAATAGAAATAATATATATTTTACCCTAAAAACTATTTCGAGAACGCGACACAGATATTTTTTGTTCAAAATTATCTGTTCCGTAAAATTAAATTATACTTTCGTTAAACTACACATTGAAATACAAATGATAAGGTTTTAATAGTAGCTGTTAATGAGACCGATAAGATAATACTGTTGAGATTTCTTACTGTTTTATATGCCAAGGTTGGACGCCTGAAGTAGAGCTAATCATTGTTATAATTTAAAAGGTATATATTTTAAAAACACACACATATTCAATATGAAACCCTAAAACAAATTCTCTTTCACCTTTAGCCACATCAAAAGGAGTATCACTAGTTTACGCCAAACTAGATCTTATTCTACATAACGTTAAGGGATATTATTAAGTGACTGACCTCATTGGTGTTCCACCGGTGTCTCTGCGCTGCGAAGTGTTCAGCTCTGGGCAGACTCTCCAGGTTTTCTGGCAATTTGATGGGTTCGCCATCTGTAACAAGGAGTTTTGGGAATTAATAACTAGCATATAGATCCAAAGGCAACGGTCCCCGAAAAGGTTTTCGCCAGTTTTTAACCTTATAACTCAGAGCACAAGGGTGAAAAGAGATCAACCGCAAGTGAAGTAAATAAAAAAAATCAAAATATTTAATTTCACATAGGCACTTGTAAAATGTTGACAAAAAGGTGCACGCGGTAGTATACAGGTTGGATAGGAGACCGACCAAAAAAATCTGCTGTTTAATACATTGTGACCGTGTAGGTATTGCAGTCGTGTACGAAAAATGTTTTTGTTTTTAAATAAACGAAGAAAAAATTGTACAACACATATAAACTCGGGACTCAGAATGATCTATTGAATACATTATGTTAACTATTTTCGCATCTGTGTCTCTTCCACTTTATACACCCATAGTAGGTATATGGGTTTATTTGTATGCAGTTATAATATCCGCTAGCACATCAACACACCAATAACATAACATCACGACTGTACTCTCCGAAGGGTTAGGCAGAGGGTGTCTTCGTACTTCCGAAGCTACACACCGCTACACCCACATTTTGCCAGTTAAATTAGTGGCTTATTTAATTTCATATACAAATTATCCTAAAATTTTGTAATATCAACTGAACCTACAGTTAACAATTTGATATCAAAGTATTAGTCAAAGGTTATCCTACAGTATTTATCATCATCAGTAATTATCATCTCTCTTGCTTTTATCCCAATTAATTTGTGGTCAGTGCAGCATGTCTTCTTCTTCCATACTTCTCTGTTACTCGTACTCGAGACACCTCCTTTCTTGCAATACCATTTATTTATTTTTTATTTATTTATGTACATACAAAATACAAAAAAAGGTTAAAAACATAAAAGATAGAAGATCACAAAGGTACTGCTTATTTCATAAGAAATATCTTCCAGCAGACCTGCGAGAGGAAAGTTGGATGAGACATGTAGACACAGTGTGTAGAAAAGACAAACAGGAAAATTTTAAGTAGAATTTAGAGCAATAGCATCTAATATATAAAATTCTCGTGTCACAGTTTTCGTTGCCATACTCCTCCGAAACGGCTTGACCGATTTTGATGAATTTTTTTGTGCTTATCCGGTATCTATGAGAATCGGCTACTATCTATTTTTCATACCCCTAAGTATTAAGGGTTGTCCACACCAAACATTTTTTAGTCACCCATCAAAGTTACCGGGAACGAAGTCGCGGGCATCAGCTAGTATCCATATAAAATAAACCTACATACAAATAAATACACATATAAAAATAAACACTAGTATTGAAATCATTCTATATCATTCTTAACACAATTAATTTATTATCCTAGTCACAGCTACAAATGGCTGTCCATCTATCTAGATCTATACAGGGTGTAAACGAACCCTTCACGCATCCGTCAACCAAGCATTCTGTGCATCAAACTAAGTACCCCTACGCAAAAATTTTTGCTGGGAAATGACTTTTTTTTTTGGGATCAAAAATCACATTTTACAGTAAAACTCAAAGTAGCACTCTTAAAACATTGTGCTAGTGGATGCTTTGGATAGTAAACGGGTCGTGGAGGTAATTTAAGTAAAGTTAAAACCTGAAATACTAGTATTTACAAAAACAGCTGTGAAAAATTTGGAACTTTGACCCCCAATATCTCCGTAACTAAGAGGTTCCCAGGTATGGTCTAAAACAAAAAAATTATCGCAGTGGTGGGGAGAACAAGTGCCCATCATTTGCGTTAAGGGTACTTTTACACCCTATATGTGATGTAGGGTTCGTATGTCGGACACAATTGTAAGTGACACAAGAGACACACAGCTCGTTACTATAAATCGGACCGATTTAACTGAGCAACCCGAGCTGCTATCATTTTATTGAGAGAAAATGAAATATAAGTTAATACCAACTGTTACTGTGCAGTCATAGTTTCAGGGTTTTTAGGGTTCCTCAAACGGTTAAAAACTGAACCTTTATAGGATCACTCGTGTCTGTCTGTCTGTCCGACCATTCCCCCCCCCCCTTATCTCCGAAACTATTGAGCCTAAAATTCTGAAAAAAATACAGAAATTAGTTCAACGCTTTTAGTTTTTTTTTTAACCTATAAGAAGTCTATGGTGCTAAAATAACATGGAAAATCTCTCAATGGAACCCTTTTTTTTTTTGGCTGGTGGAAAATCATCAAATAACCCCTTCCGCTCTTGGGCAGAGCAAAAGGGAGTGCCAGACTTCTACTGACTAAAAACCACCCATGTTCCTTCTTAGCCTTTCATGTCGAGGCCGCGGTATCTCTTGTGAACAACCCGCAGCCCCGACGGGCGTCTCAACGGAACCCTTCATTTGCAAGTCCGACTTACACTTGGGCAGTTTTATTTATGTTTTCGTGATTTTTACTGGCATTGTTTCCTTGTGACTTATCACAAGGAAACAATGCCAGGAAAAATCCCACAGCCCAGAATTATATTTATTCAAATATGCTTTATCTCTAATCAATAATCATATTATACATAAACTCACGTCGTTTTTCCGTGGGGGTAGGCAGAAACCACAGAACGTCACCTACTACGATCCTTTTTTTTGGAGGGTGGGAAATCATCAGATCCCGCTCTGGGCAGGGCGGTAGGGAGTGTCAGACTTCTACTGACTAAAAACCACCCATGTTCCTTCTTAGCCCTTTATGTCGAGGCCGCGGTATCTCTTTCGAATAAGACGCAGCTCCGACGAGCACCTTCTACGAATCTTACATTTCTTATTAATTTAACATAACTGACAAACATTAATAGGTGATCATAATCCTACTAGTATTAAAAATGCGAAAGTTTGTGAGGATCTATGGATGTTTATTACTCTTTCACGCAAAAACTACTAAACGGATGTGGATGAAATTTAAAACACAGATAGTTTATAACCTGGATTAACACATAGCATACTTCTTATCCCGGTAGTATAATCCCGTGGGACAATTATCGAACTCCAAGCGGGTGAAGCCGCTGGCACAATCTAGTATTACATAAATATAATTGGTCGTACTTATCTTCATACCTTAGTCGCCTTTCTACCTTGTATGTACGACACAGTCAGAGTTAGTGACATAAACAGCGTGTCCACTTCTCCGGAAACCACACAAAACTAATTAAGTACCTTGCAAATTCAAATTTCAGCAGTAAGTACTAAGACCTAGAACTAGGCGAGAGAAGTAAATACTTCAGTCAGAAACAATACATGCATGGTGCAAGTATGCCAACAATTCTGAGTAGAGGCACAGAATAGAACAAAAGGTGCACTTCACACAAAGAGTGTAAACGCACGCACACATTGACACGCTTCTCTTATAGTGAGTGCACGCGCACTTGTGAGTGTCATTTGTTCGAGATCGCGCACGCGTCTCTGTGTGTCTCTTTTGATTTGTAGGAAACGTCGCTATGGGGCAGTGATGGCCCCAGAGGAATGATGAATGAATGAAATGGAATGACCCCGACTTACATTTCGTATACCTTCCTTTTTTTTGGAGGTTGGGAAATTATCAAAATGACTCCTCCCGCTCTGGACGGAGCGGTATAGTGTCAGACTTGTACTGACTAAAAAGTACCCATGTTTCTTCTTAGCTCTTTGTGCCCGAGGCCGCGGTATCTACGTTTCGTATACCTTGAGTCCGGAACCAGAAAGGCAATTTTAACAATTTATTTCATCAACACTACTCTCAAAACGGTGAAGAAAAACATTGTGCGAAAACCTGTATGTCCTAAAACAAAATGAAAACGAAAACTTGTGACATCCACCAATGCGCACTGGGCAATGTGTGGCCCCACAGAAGCCTGTATCCCATAAGTGGGAATGTTATAAGCGAATTATGCTGTAGACCCAACCTTCTGTTGTATACTGTGACGCAAGTATTCCAGCTATGCCGAATAGAGGTGAGGAATTCTCAGCAGACAGACATAAATTGTATCCGCGGCCGCCTGGACAAATTTATTGATGTCTAAATCTTGTTGTGGGACTATCAGTCCGTAGTGTGGGACATTACTTAAGTGATGGATAAAGTGGGAACGAGAGTACGTTTATTGGTTTCTAGGCAGACTGTTAGCTTTTTTTTTATTAAAAGGAGGCGATTTTAAGGCGATCTGAACTATGATTGATCGGATTTCAGGCTGGGAAAAACACGATGGATAAAAAACGATTGGCGATTGCAATGATGCCAGTCTTCTGGGCACATTCCCGTTGTCAGCTATGCGGAGGAGTACTAGGACGCCGAAGAAGTCTTATTTGGACTTTCTATGTAAGTATTTACTTTCAGATTTAATTTTTAATTACTATTTTGTAGTTTGTATATAATAACACATAACATAACATAACATCACGCCTGTAATCCCCGAAGGGTTAGGTAGAGGTGTACCTAATAGTGCACCCACATTTCGCCACTTATGTTAAAGTCCCATATAATAGGGGGCGAGCCTATTCCCATCAACCGGGCACAAATCCAGACTTCGTGGCTGTTTAAATTCCTGATGGAAAAAGGCAATAACACTTTGCCCGACCCGGGAATCGAACCCATGACCTCGTGCTCTGCAGTCGCGCTTGCGACCACTAGACCAACGAGGCAGCATATAATGTACATAATAATTTAAAAACCTAACAATAAATCCATTTCCCTAAAACGATTCAACCTGTATTTCGAACAATGTGAAAGAGTAGTGCTACCCACTACCTCTTTGGTCTAGTAGCCGCAAACGCGACTACTGTGTATGAGGTTTTGGGTTCGATTCTCAGGTCGTGCAAAGTGTTATTTTGTTTTCCCATTAGGAATTTCTCAGTAGCAGCCACGGAGTCTAGATTTATGCCCGGTTGATGTTGTGCAATTGGCTCGCCCTCTAATACATGAGACTTAACTATAACTGGCGAAATGTGGGTGTACTATAGTGTACAGCTCTGCCCAACTCTACCAATCCGGGATAACAAGCGTGATGTTACTGCAGTTACGCCAAAGAATTATAAAACACTAGATGTCTACAACTCGCAAATTATCCCACGGGAATATAAAATCGAATTAAATTCTGTGTGTTAATCCAGGTTATAAATTATCTATGTACCAAATTTTATCCAAATCCGTTCAGTAGTTTTTGCGTGAAAGAGTAACAAACATACACACTCACACACAAACTTTCGCCTTTATAATATTAGTGTGATTTGAAAACGTTTTCTGTTCAGAAGAAACGAGCACAACCCATAAATCTAACCACAGACGGCTAAACCTCCCGGAATAAAAGCTTGTTGACACCCCCAAAGAAAGTACTGACTAATCCAAAAAAACACATCCTCTTCATTTTTCAAAATGTCCCGAAACTAAACCGCCCAAAAATCCAGTAGAGAAGTAAAGCGCAAATAAAACAATAAACTGTGCCCGAACGAGGTGAAAACTGCCCGGTTTTTGGCAGCATTCGTCAAGAATGTCTGCACTGCCACCGGGGCCACTGCCTTCCAAACAACCCCTTTATACCACCCCCCGGACGATCCAAATCCGACCTTATCTCTCCGCCATAAAGACCCGAATGAGCGCGTTCATAATCATGTATTTCGAAGCAATCGTCCAACTTGTTGAAATTCCGCCGCCGTCCGCTTTAGCGACTGCAAAATTAACTTTAACATCGCTGGGTTTTATTTGATCTTTATTTCTGAGAGATAGGACTCGGTTTCGTTTGGTTTTTGGTTGTGCGAGAGTGTTCTAAGTTGGTAGGGCGTGTAGGATGTAGGAAATTCGCTAGCCAAGCTTTTGGTCCAGTGCTCGCTAATTTTGCACCCAATCGTGGCTAACGGATAACGTGGGCGACATTCTTTACTTTTATTTAGTCAGAATATTTTTTTGGGGGTAAGAGGTAGGCATTTGAGATGCGGTTAACGTCTCTAAATAATTTCGGTAGGACCCCAGGCCCAGTTGGGACTGTCGGCGGTAACCGTGCAAAAACTAGGCTCTACATATTTAGGATTGCTGATTAAGCAACACCCAACTGTAAAACTAGGTAATGAAAGCCTTTTTGGAACGAAGTTCTTTATCGCGCGTTGTGAAAGGGGGCTAGACGGAAAAAATTCTTACGAAAAGTTGTCACGACACTTTTTGCTATAGTAAGCTATTGTAAGCTGTGCGGCGTCGCATGTTTCTCTGTCTGTCTCTCTCTCTCTTATAGAAAGCAAGCCAGATATTTTCATTTCTACATTTCTTTTTTTTTTTTTACATAATAAAAAATAATAACAATAACTTCGTTCCATCCGGGTGTTCCTTGACACCTCTCAAGTTTTTTTTCTTTTCTTGAATTCCTATTGCACAAGCAATTAGGTTATTTTATTCACATACATAAACTCACACCCTTTTCCCATGGGGGTAGGCAGAAACCACAGAATGAAACCTACTACGATCCTTACATACTCCGTTTGCCTCGTCCACATTCATACATCTGGTCATACACGCACGCCGGTTGTGAGTACTACGCACCTGTTCTTTCTGAAGATCATCACCAATATGGTCAGTGTGCGGTGTGTGTGTGTGGGGGGGGGTAATTTTATATTTTCAGATTTTATATTAACTTAGAGAATACAGTACAGTTACTGAAAAACATAATTAGTATATATGAATCCAAATGTCGGTAACCTAGAGTTAAAGAAAGTTTTTTTTTTTTTAAAAAAAAAAACGTTGCCCCACACTAGTAATTTCTCCTGTATCGTGGATGCGTTCACAAACATATAAATTCACATACACAAATACCCAGACCCGAAACAACTATCTGCAGGCCATACAAATATTTGTTCCGTGCGGGGATCGAACCCGCGACACGCAGCGCAGCAGTCCAATCGCTTAGCCACTGCGCCAACCATGCCGTCGCAGTTTAGAATAAAAGGCTATTTAAAAAAAAGGTCATCCTTTTTTTATTTATTTCAGTAAACATTGCATCAGTTAGGTAGGTACAGTCGAACAAGCTAATAAGTATACAGCCAGCTAATTTGTCTTTACTTTTAAGATTATACAGATACATTTAGATACTGATGTCAAACGATACAGCGTTTGACATCAGTCGCTTAATGCGAAACACTTTATAAAACAAAATTACAATCAATATTTTCAGTGTTATAGAATTATAAACATCTCTACCCTGTATACTTATTAGCTTGTTCGACTGTACATCCATCATTTTATAAATAAGTTCGGCCACAATACAAATTGCAAATGCAAATTGTATGGCAATCTGTTACGTCCATTACTGTATGTAGTCTGGCCGTTATTTTTACGTCACGTCGGCCGGCGGTAGTCAATTACCAATGGGTATCAAGGTAATACGATACCCTTTGGTAAGACTGGTTGTCAGACTTCCAGGTCACTGACTACCTGTAACGACTGCCAAGGATCTATTATATGGCAGCCGGGACCAACAGCTTAACGTTTTTCCGAGGCACGGAGAAAACTCGGTATGTGATGGGTAGTCACCCATCCACAGACCAAGCTAGGCAAGCGCAGCTTAACCTAAAGATCTTATTATTAAGGCCACGAGCTCCTTTCACATTTTCAGGGGCCTAAAATACACCATCCTTTTATACGCGTGGAAACATGATTGATTGCAAATGTGGTGTTTGTCTACATAAGTTTGAGCGGCATCTGTCACTGTTGTTCGTTAGGAGTTTATCTCTACTGATTGGATTCTGATTGGGGTTAGATTAGAAGCTACCAATTGGGAGACATCGTGATGTCTGGGTTTTAACTTTTTAGGGTTCCGAACTTGAAAAGGAAAAACGGAACCGCACGATATTTCTAGCTAGGTAGTCTTGTTTCTCTCAAAATTAATAACATTAGAATTAAAACTCGAACTGTCTCGGTGAATTAAAGGTCGTAAACGTGGTTGCTGAGCATGCGATCCTGGGTTTGATTCCCAGGGTGAACAAACTGTTAATGGGTTTATCCATCGAAAATTGGCGCCAGGTTTAAGGCAATAGGTTACCTATTACATAATAATTATGACTACTGTGGGTTTGTCAACTGTAACTGTAGCTCATTTCTGTCTAACTCTTTTGAGTAACAGTCGTGATGTTGTGTGTTTAATTGCGATTAGGCATAAAATAAATCAATGACTATCAGACATGTTTTTTCAAATAGGTAGTCATGGTTTCAATGAACTCTTTTGAAGATAAAATACTTGCATGGAAACTGTCACATTTCTCCAAGTATAATTGGACTATGCTAATGATAATGATAATTATTAAGTAATTGGGTATTTGACTACTGTTAAAAAATCACGAAAATGTAATGTTATTTCAAAAAACTAACAGAAATAACACGACGTGTGAAAACATATAACCTCCTCCTTTTTTGAAGTCGGTTAAAAAGTAATAAAATCTGTAAAGAAATGGAGTAGCTACACGCTTTAGAAGTTTTTGGTGGGGGCCATTTGTACGACGAAACTATTACGGTATGAAAAATATGACGTCACTTTTTCTTATCGCTGTCTTTGTCAGTTCTTACTAAGCCATTTTATTATCGATTTTATTACTTTTTTCACACATCGTGTTATTTTTGTTAGTTCTTTGAAATAACATAGCATTTTCGTGAATTTTTAACAGTAGTCAAATACCTAATTGCAATTTAATCAGTGATTATAACAGAAACCCAAATAATAAACAGCTAAGTCATTCATAACCAACTCATTTTAAAGCAATTCAGGTACAATCATCATTTAAAGAAGATGATTTTTGTTAAATAATCTTATCTCATAATAATATCTAATCTTGTTTCAAACATTATCGAAAGATAAACGTGTTTATTAACCCAGTAACTAATTATGATAAATGTATCTAATGATTAGATACGGGTCTGACAGAAAAAAGACAGACCCCTTTTTGTGATAAAAAAAAAACATCAGCCTAGCCTTTTCCCAAGTTTGTTGGACTTCCAGTTTAACCAAATGCAGCAGAATACCAGTTGGAGCGACAGCCTATCTGACCTCCACAACCTAGCTAGTACTGGATAATACAGCCCCTTGGTAAGACTGGTTGTCAGACTTTTGGGCCACTGACTACCTGTAACGACAGCTTACCGTGCTTTCTGAATTACGGAGGAAACTCGGTATGTAATGTGTTGTCACCCATCCAGAGACCAAACTAGAAGCTCGACTTAACTTATAGATTATCCGACCCACTGTTATTATATAGCCACGAGCTACACACCTCTTTTTACCCGACTACAAGGAAAGGGTTATGTTTTTTAGGAAATGCGACGTAACACACGTCACGGCTATGTAGTAGCACATGCCAGTTTTTAATGTTAAGAGCATTTAGTTTAATCTAATACAATAATCCAAACAAGAAGAAAAAGTTAATTACCACAAAAACCTTCATAACCAAAGATCTACTGCTATAAAACAAGGTCATATAGAGGGCGTATTATAATCCTCTATCAAAACGATTACTCAGCAATTTCGGGCCAGATATGAACGTTAGATAAAACTAAACATATAGAATGAGCCCAAACTAATAAATATTGTGCAAAGTTTCGCGATATGCACATGGTTTTATGTAAGTGAGTTATAATAATTATGGTGCCCGAAGTGGATATGGGTGTCCGATTAAAACTGTTAAAATTTTACATACCTAAGTCAAGTCCAATTTTACAGAAAAGTTTTAGAAAAACTATTCGAGATACAAAGGTACATACAAAACTAACCCCTTTTCCCAAGGCGTGAAACCACAAGACACCACCATCTACAAACCTTAACATACTGATCCTTTGGCCTCTTCCATGTTCATACATCTGGTCATACACGCACGCCGCCGCCGTTGCGTGTACTACGCACCGGACCGTTCTAAAAAACCTCACTAAAAAAGTCAGTGCTTTCGATATAGTCAGCAATCAAAATAAAAATGCACGCTTTCTAAGCTATTCTTGCCGAAGAAACAGAACGTTGAGCAGTTGGTCCCAGCTGTCATTCATAGATTGTCATAATTATACAATCGATATGAGTAGTCAGACGCCCAAAAGCCTGACTACCAGTCTTACCACTGAGTATCTTGTAACCCAATAGGGATGTTTCCTGACTAAACAAAATATGATTCTAATTAGTCCGCCTTTTAGATTATCGAAAAATATTGGAAACTTATTTTTTTGTTTTATCAAATCAATCAAAATTGACGAAGATAAAACGCATCAAAGATTTGAGTGAGGGTTGTGACGTCACTCACCGGTAAAAATGTCATAAATGTCTTAGAATATGACGTCACACGAGTTTTCAAAGCACTGTATCGACTTCATTGTTTGTTTACGTGAAAAAAGAAAAAATATGCAATATTTTTTGGAAATCTATCTGATGGTCTATTTAGATTTTTTTTAAACTATGTACCTTATTACTGTTATTTTCAGTCGCTTCATGTAAATAATCGTATTCATTAGGTGAATGTACCGACCACAATAGAGTTGGGAAAAGGGATTGGCACATGAGGATAATTACAATATGGGTGATTTTCCTTGGTCATACATGAGCCATGTAAATTATTATCACAGGATCGGATCGGCGTGCCCCCCCCCCCCCCCCCCCAAGAGGGATAAAGAGTTCCCATCACAGTACATACTTACAAATCAAAAGTCGGTGACTTTGTTTGTTTCATTGACTTTTTTGCCACCGACTTCTGAAAGTGAAGTTATTCTAGGCTAATTTTTTTTAAAAGTTACTGTTGATAAATTTTGTCGGCCTGCCCCATGTGCCCCCAGAAAAAATCCTGGATCCGCCCTTGGGGCGTAACACATTTGCTTTTTCCATTCTTCCCTGTTACATGTCACGGTGACATTGAACTCCTTTCTCTTTCATATCATTTTTCACACAATCCATCCATCTTTTCTTTCGCCTTCCTCTCCCTCTCCATCCATCAATATTTATATCCATTGGCGGTCCAACTTAACTTTCATAATTCCGCATATATATCTGTCTTGTCATACACGGGGTGTGTATGACAAGACAGATATATATGCGGAATAATTCCAAGATAATATTGCAATAGCTGAATTGAAGTAGGTACGGTTAATTTTATTAATCAACCGTGGCACTATCTCAGTATTGGCTATGCTGAAGATAAGAATAATTGATCTTATCGGCTGAGCAAAAAAAAATAAGAAAATCGGTCTACAACTGACGGAGACATCGGTGTACATACATAAAACAAAAAAAAATACCGATCGAATTGAGAATCTCCTCCTTTTTGGAAAGTAGGTTAAAAACTCAAAGCGTTTATTTCAATCAGACCATTAACAAGCACTTATGAATGTCAGATAAACAAAGAAAGTGAAAGCTTCTGTCACAAGGCATAGTAACTTGTTAAAGTAGTACCTATTGTACTTGCCCATTGTTATTATTATAATAATTAGATTATTATGTGACAAGTGCTGACATAATTTTTTTAATATATATATATATTATTATTGATGTCAGTGGGTTCCTTACGAACTTACGAGCCATGTTCAGAACAAAATTTTGAACCGATAAAGGATAATCCCTGAACAATGATATACCATCAGTGTGTTCCTTTTTTGGAGTGTCGGAATTCATCAAATGACTCCTCCCGCTCTGGGCGGAGCGGAAGCGAGTGTCAGACTTCTACTGACCAAAAACCACCCATGTTCCTTCTTAGCCCTTTGTGTCCGGGGCCGCGGTATCTCTTTCGAACAATCCGCAACCCCGGCGGGGTATGTTCACCTAAGTTTTAAAATTTCGGCCGTGATCAAGGGTAGCTATTAAATAAAAGAGTGTTTGTTCTAAAAACCTGTTAATTTATTTTACAATAATTAGAGCTTATAAATAATCATAATAAATTAATTTCTATTGTCACAAACTCTAGGTGACGATAAAAAAATATCTTACTACAACTACTTTATTAAATTGCCAACGCTAGTCTCAGCGCTCATAGTTGAATTTCTAACAATGCAAAAACATTTAGACATTCATTTAGGTGTTCCTTAAGGTGAAATGAGCATAAGATAATTATCTGTGGGGTTATCATGACGTCTTAAAGCAATATTGTTTTAATCTTGTTCCAGAGTGGGAAAGATATGAAAATCAAAATATTTTATTTCAAATAGGCCTACAAGGGCATTTATAAAACGTCAAAAATAGGGATGTTGACTAATTTTTGGAAGTGTTTTTATTTTATAATATAGATATTACGAAAAATTATATTTATTTTTTTTATTCTTTAGCTTTAAATGAAAAAACAACTTTAATTAGTTTTGTGTTTAAATTTCGCGCCTAAACGCTACGAGCTGTCACGTGGTATCTTTGACGAAACAGTGTACTAAAAATACATCGCATTATGCCAGGTTCGACAACTTGTCTGTGGTTCTTCATAAAATGGTGACGTAACGCGCTCAGAATGGCGTTTGCATTTATTTAAAACATTTTTAATTAATTTATTACGCATATTTAAACTTACAAAATATGATTTACAGGATTCTAATATCCCCTTTTACGGCAAAAACATAACTTGTTGTATATTCGCTATTCATGTCAACATCCATATTGTCACTCGACGTCCTCTATAATAGCTCTGTCTCTTTCTTACACTTGAGTGCTATCATTGCAATACTGCTTAAAGGCCTCGTTTACCCCAGAATCCAGATCCATGCTAACATCACACTCGCTATACACACATAGGTTGGAGTTACATACCCATTGTGAGAGGAATTTAAAATTCCATTTAAAAAGCCACTACAGTTGAGTTGAGCATGTCAATTATTACAAAATCGTGATAATAATAATAATGTTACAATTTTACTATTTACATACATCAATATTTTAAAACATAAATAATAGATTATAATAATAAAACAATAAAAAAAAATTTTTGTTAAACACTATTTCTTTTTTTTAGTAAATTACTTTTATGCATTTTTTTTTTCAATTGCTGCTTATTATCACACAAATTATTAGCATACGCTGGTACATTGGTTTTATTTGTTACATAATGCCATTTTTTTTTTTTTTTGGGGTGTGGGAAATCATCAAATAACCCCTCCCTCTCTTGGGCAGAGCGAAAGGGAGTGTCAGACTTCTACTGACTAAAAACCACCCATGTTCCTTCTCAGCCCTTCACGTCGAGGCCGCGGTATCCCTTGCGAACAACCCGCAGCCTCGACAGTGTTACATAATGCCTTAGTTATTAAATCATTATTATGGCACTGATAATAAGGTTTTATTTTTATTTGATACAAGTCATATAATCTTGACCTTTTTTAAAAAAAATCATGTTGCCATGGAAATATTATGTCACTGTATTAGAAGAAAGTAAAAATATTTATTTGTCGCAAGGGGCATTAGGACAAAAAAAACTATTTAATACACCTTTAGATTACCCTAAACCTCTTAAGATGTCTTTGTACTATTTACTGCAAGACCACACCCAAAATCAACTAAAAAAAAATAAAAATATCGTTCTTTATGATTTAGGATAAACAAAAACTATAAAATATATAAGTAAAAATTTATATTTATTTATAGTTTTTGTTAAACTGTTACTGTTATTATCAACATCTGCAACGGGATTATCTAGTTCGTAGTTGGTAAAATGAAGAAAATAAATTATTATCGATATATTTGATAAAGAACGTAACTCCAATTAATAACATGATGTAGGATATACAAGTAATGGTTGCCAACGACCTTGGGTATGCGCAAGAGTCGATCAAGACTAATTACAAAAAAAAGTTTACTTTAGAAAATCCATATAACATTAGGTTTAGAATTCGCGTATGTAGATTTGATTCTTACTACTTTAGACAAAGATACTTAAATAAGTTTCATGTTATAGTCTCTGTCTTCGAAAAAACCGTTTTTCCTTGGCCTTGTCTACGCGATGTTTAGGAAAAATATATTCCTATATCCTAGCTCAGGTCTACCCGTACACCAATTTTCATCGTAATCCATTTAGCACGATAAGGCGTCAAAGGTGTGGTGGATTCAATCTAGCCCCTGAACAGTATTGATAATCTCGGACTGATTCTATTTCTGTTCTAAATATTTCCACATATTGTATAATCACGTTAAACGATGACGAGAATACTTGTATCATCTGTTACAAGTCTGTTAGACGCAGCATGACGAAGCAAAACGGTATATACTCAAATGATTATTATATCATTCAATGACTTGCATCTGATTGTGGAGACACGCTCAAAGTAATATTAGTGTTAGGCTCTTAACACACGATCCATTTTAGAGTGTATCTGCGGGGTAAACAGAAACACGGCGACACTTCAAAATGAAAACGGGATATTATCAGGTTTGCTAACAGTGAACAGAACGGTGAAGGAACAATTCGAAGACAAATGTGACATCTACCAACCCGCACTGGGCCCGCGTGGTGGATTATAGCTCATCCCTCTCCTAGAGAAGAGGCCTGAGTCCCTACAGTGGGAACATTATAGGCTGATGATGATGATGATGATAACAGTAAACATGGTAAATATCCCGTTGTCATTATTAATAATAATGTTAGTGACCATGTCAATATACATTTCCAGTATAATATAGACTCGCTTTGTTTAGTTTTCAATACAAAGAGAGATCTGCATAAACAGGTTTTGTTTAGCTTGATTTGTCACACAAACACGACGGAATTTAATTATACTTATTGCTATAGAATTCAAATAAAAGCTGACGTCGAATTGTGTAGTGTTTCTATTCAAAGACAGTTCAACTTATACTGGTTGTACAGCTTGTGGTGTCTTAGTGTAAATAATATTTATGAAAGTAAATACTGTATGCACTTTGAGCGATGTTTTTTGTGTGAATTGTACCTAATTGACAGCATTGGCTGACTGTTTTGAGCCTAAAAAGGTTTTTGTGTTTAGTGAATATAAATGTGACCATAAAAAGTTGTTGATTGTAACTTTTATGTTAAAATGATTAGAGTTCCCATTTCATGGGACATAATAACATGTGGGTGTACTATTAGGCAGACTTCTGCTAACCCTTCGGGGATTATAGGTGTGACGTTATAATAATTTCACTTTATTCATTCTTCATTTTGAGAAGGTTTGCTTCCATGACTAGTTTAAGAAAAATAAATGCAAAACAAATCAACTGTAAAATGTATAATTACAGTAGCATTATCAGATAAGAGAGTGTACCGAGATTGTGTTACGGTCTAGTTTATCTCAACAAATTACGACACAATCCTAGTTCTTTATGGTTACTAGGTAACGCGTTACTGATCAATTCAATTGATTCCGTCTTCCGTATCAATTGATAACAATCATGAATGGTCATACTTATGCTAGTTTTTGTCACCGTTTAAAAATGGATTTTAAAATGCTTGTGTAGTGGATGAGAATTCAGTAGCAACAAAATAAGTATTAGGTTGATCTATAAAAGTTAATTTGTTTGATGTGTTTCCTATCCTTGTTGCACTATTGTAAACTACAAGTGGAAGATAAAAATGGGAGCATGTGTGAACATAGATTATGGCCTCAGCACAGCACAAGGATAAACTCATAAGTGTGTTTTATCTTTAGTTATTTGTTTAGCAATACACATTTCACTTAATAAATAGACCGTGATATGGCAAACACTCACGATATTTATGTAATAATCTGTATATTAATAAAATCTTCAATAACACTAATGTTCATTGTTGTTGCATTTGTTCAATAGCATGGTCCGCGCTGAAGTTACTGTTCGTTCGAGGAACATTACAACAAGGAAACATTTGAATATAATTATGTGTTATCACTATACATTTTAATTGGGAACACGTAAGGCATAACCTTTTGGAAATACCAAGCGTGACGTTGTTCTGTGTAACTTCACTGGCTCTACGATCAGTTTGTCCGTTGCTTCACAGTAACTTACTTCGGTTTGGATACACTTCACGTCTCCCGCGACGTCTACAATTTTTTTTTTTTTTCAACTTTAGCTGGCAAGAAGATTGCGATTGTCTTCTGTAAAAGCTCTGTGAATATCATGGTCCCGATAAACACAAGAAGAGTTCCGATCCAGTGGCCGAAAGTGAAGGGGTTCTTGAAATACACTATAGAGAAGATAAGCGACACGAACTTTCTCAATGTGACTGTCAATGTCACTATTAAAGACGCGCATTCGGTAGTCAGGACGTAGACAGCACTGATACACAGCCCCTGGGTCAGCACATATAGTATCAGCCAGAGAACTTGCCTCGGGAACTCAATACCAAGGAATTCGACGATAGGTGTCTCTGTGGCGATTTTGACGTGTCCGATTAAATTAGGAGCAGTCGGCACCCAGATTACTAAAGGTAGTAAATGCGTGAAGTACAACGCTTCCCAAGGGTGCTTCCCGTATTTTGAGTACAAGGATTCTTGGAATATTCCCATCCTTGCAGAGACGAAGAGCGCGAAGGTAAGAATGGCAATGCCAAGACACCACCACAACCAGTCAATGAACTTTAGCTTCTCTTCCTCAGCAGCATCTTGATGAGTTTCTCTTGGGGCTTTTACATCGCTACTGGATACTATAGTACACAGTGCAATACCAGCTGATATCATGAAGACAGCTAAGTACTTTAGTGGTGGGTAAGTCTTCTTCAATATCCATACTCCCATAGCCATATTTGCCATCAATGATCCAGCCCTGAAGATCATATGTAAAGGCATTGATATGTTGAAGTTAAATGCGTAGTTGTTTGCAACACTGCTGGTCCAGAAAAATCCGACTAGTAGCAAGTATTGTTTGAAGGGAATGTTCCTTTTCGCTGTGCCGAATTTCCCAACAGTAACAAAACCAATTGAAGCAATTAATAAGAACTGCAGGAATGTAGCTAGGTTTCCCGCGCCCGGATCTTCTTTCACAACCATTTCTAGGAACACTACGTTGGAACAGCATCCTATGAATACCATCGCTATGGCCGCAGCCGCTTTTACGGACACCATTTTCGATCTGAAAAAAGAAAAAAAAAATCAAAAGAAAATTAAAAAATGTTATTCCGATACCGGGAATCGAACCCGAGCCTCCTGGGTGAGAGCCAGGTATCCTAGCCACTAGACCATATCGGATATTACAATATTGCTCGAAATACTGGTTCTAATGCCGCTTAGTTTCCAAATTTAAAAATAAAATAGGAATAGTTTATTATTAAAAACTAAATCATAATAAAAAATTAAGAACAAAGTCCAAAAAACATAATATACTACAGTTTAGTTTTAAGCGATAACACCATTAAATAATTAACCTGTCATGCGCACTGCAGCCGAAATCTATTAGGTTATTTGAACTGCAGATTTGTGTGTTAAATTAACATTAATCGAACTTGAATGGATGCAAAACGTATATAATGTGAGGTAATACTTACATTTGTTTCTTTTCACTATCACAAACACAAGATAATCACGTAAATTACAGCATTATTTACTTTAAAACGTCAGACACGTTTGACAACGGGGCTAGCCGGGGCGCCAATGTGTGCGTAATCGCCTGTCAGTGATTGTAGTAGTGACCGTGGCCTCGAATACGACTACGCATGCGCAGACCGGCGCTGTCGGTAAAACTGCACGCGTTCGCCAACTAACATAATAAATAATAGATGGCGCTGATCTCAATTATGAAACCTATGTATCAATGTGTATATTATATTTTAGGGGATTGTGTGAGTTCGATCGAAACCTTCGTTACATTATTTACGTAGCAAGGATCACTGTCTGAAGTGAAACAATCATGGCGGGCAGCTGGAACGTTTTCAGCTTGCTTTTACAAAGTTGAGTTTGTTTCAACAGGTAGATATGGACGACTATTCTTATGATAACTTTAATTTTGTTTGTATATGCTAATTAATAGTTAAGGTTTTATTCATAAACGTGGCAAAAGTTTCTTATAGCTTTAAAAAAGGGGTATTCTTTTGGGGAATTAAATACATACAGAACAGAATTATTCAAAAACTGAAAATTTAAATCGACTTCACTGCTTAGTTGTTGGTAGGTTCTTGAAGTTTTATTTAGTACGACTACCTCTTTTATTGTATCGACTATGTACTAAATAACTTGTAAATAATTTAACTTTAAAAATAAGAATAATATTTATATGGATAATAAATTTGTAGTCTTCAAACATATTTTTTTCATTTATCATTTCTCATACGACATATTTCGAAAAATTCACGATTACGTAAAACACCCTTTTTTTGGGGTGTGGGAAATCATCAAATAACCCCTCCCGCTCTTGGGTAGAGCGGAAGGGAGTGTCAGACTTCTACTGACTAAAAACCACCCATGTTCCTTCTTAGCCCTTGCGCCGAGGCCGCGCGAACAACCCGCAGCCCCGACGGGGATGTAAAATACCCTTACGTGAAAAAAATGCAAACTTGTCAACGTTGCCTTTTTCAGCTTTAATTAATTTATCAATGATAATCTTAGATGCTAGCGCAAGAAAGACGCATCAAGAGTCTTGATGATAACTTTGAAATTACTTATTATCGGCGCAGCAGGTCATTTTTGGACCACATATTCTAGGACTTCTGTGTTATATTTACTTATAGAATATGGGTTATATTGTATAACTAAAAATAATACAATAAATTGTTATGGGATACCAAAAAAATATTAATAAAAAAACAAAATAAATTAAATGTCAGATTGCTTCGACGGTGTTTTAATAAGGTATTCAAAACGCTGAAATTAAAAAGGATTAAATAAACAGCTAATAATATAATTTATTATAGCTTATCAATGTTCTCACATAATTCTATCTGTTATTCAGAAGTAACTAAAAATGCAATAAAGCAACACACTTTAAGCTAAGCAAACCTTATTGAAATTCGTTAAAATTATTAAGTTAAATTATTTAAGTTTGTAAACATTATAAGTACCTACTTGATAAATATAAACAAAGACTGTTTTCTGTTTAATGCTTGGGTCATACTATTATAAGTATGATGCTAGGATCTCAAACGTCTTTGAATATGTTAAGAATTTAATAGTTTTAGCCATACTAATAATGCTCGGCTCCAAAAAGTATACTGAAATGTTTTGTTATCATTTCAGCCTTAAGACGTCCACTGCTGGACATAGGCCTCCCCCAGAAAGGGGGATTTGCCATAATCGCCACGCTTGGCAGGCGGGTTGGCGATCGCGGGTGGTGAGCGGGTTGGGTGGTTTTCACGAAGGCACAGAGAACGCTGCTGCCCATTCTCTGGTAAGTCCCTTAGTCGCCTCTTACGACACCCACGGGAAGATATGGGATGGTGCAATTCTTTACGTCCGACACCATACGGAACAAAATGTTTTATACTCAGTAAATATTTTCGATAAAAATGTTTATAGAATTCACGATGCATTTTCGTCTCGCGTTTGTCTTAGGAACTCTAGATTGGTAATAACCGTAATCTTTGTCTGCCTGACCTTATACCAACTATCCTAGGGTCAGCTTCCAGTTTTACCGGCCGCATCTCAATACCAGTTTTTTGTAGGTTCCTATTTTGGACCAAAATACTGCAGAAAACAGCAACAAAAGTTACGTACCCAGTTTCCACCGAACTGACGTCACAATACACGAACAAAAACCAGAAACTACGCTCAGTAAGGTCAGTAGTCTATACATAAATCGCTTAGGTCAGTACATAGATCACCAGGCCACCATGCATAACATCTATTGGCAAATCGCCAGAAAGATTAACAAAAGATTTGTAGCCTTAGAGATCATTTAAACCTAGCATTACGTATTTCTGTGGGAGCTGTGCTATGATCTGTCAAAAATACTTAAACTGCGGTACTCAGAGATATTTAATCATTACTTAGGCCGTCATTTAGTAAAGGTTTGACATACTTGTGTATGACTAAACTGTCAAAACCTTTACTAAGTGATGGCCTTAGTAATCATTAAAGCTCTCTGAGTGCGGCAGATAGACTTAGTATTTTTGAGTATGAATTTAGATGGGTATAAGAGTAGAAGACAACCAAAGGTACAGAAAACCGATGGATGGACTGTGAGAAGGATGATATGGCTAGTAAAGAGGTGAATGCTGAGATGACGAGTAATAGAGAAGTATGGGAGAAGAAGACGTGCTGTGCCGACCCCAAACAATTGGGCTAAGGGCAGGAAAATGATGATGATGATGAGAATTTTCAGTCATGACATGGATCAAAAAGCTTATAATTTTGAACAAGAATTCTATACAACAAAGCTTAACCTTAGGAATTTGTAAAAAAGCCGACAGAGTTTCACACCGGCTGCAATATTATCACAATTTTTCTTAACATGTCATACGCCTGTAAGCCCCAAAGGCTTAGGCAGAGGTGTACCTAATAGTATGCTCACACACTGCCTTTCTGATAGAAAATCACATTACCCGACTTGAGAATCGAACCCAGGACCTCACGCACAGCAGTCACGCTTGCGACCACTCGACCAACGAGTTATGGATGTGTCTTAAAATCAATTTCTTCAAATCTCTTACGAACAACCCGCAGCCAGGGTATGGTGAGCCTACGATCATCTTGTGATATAGTTAGTTAACTGTGTAAACAACCTTTTGGCTCTGCTTTTCTTGTGCCAATCTCCACGGTCCTGTGCCAGCCGTATTCAGGTTTTTCCCCCGATGGCAACTATGTCGTCAGCCCATTTTGCTGTCGGACGACCCACATTTCTTTTTTTTTTGGATGCCATTCAATGACAGAACACGTGTCATAAAGCCGAATATAACTAGTTTATACGGATCTGTAACTGTACTTAAAAACCTAGACAAAGCAAGACCATGTTATAATGGAAAAGTATAGCTTGATATTATGATGTCGTGTCTGACCTACGTGTTTGTGTTTATTTTTTTTGTGGAGGAGCTCGTGGCATAATAAGAACTGCCACTCGGGTCGATCTTTAGGTAAAGCTGTGCTAGGTCGGTTTGTGGACGGGTGACCGCCCGACATACCGAGTTTCTTCCGTGCCTCAGAAAGCACGTTAAGCTGTCGGTCCCGGCTGCCATATAGAGATCTTTGGCAGTCGTTACAGGTAGTCAGTGACCTGAAATTCTGACATCCAGATTTCGATTTCCTGAGATTCTGTCTTACCAAAGAGTATCGTATTACCTAGTATTAACTGGGTTGTGGAGGTCAGATAGGCAGTCGCTCCATGTAAAATACTGGTATTCAGCTGCATCCGGTTAGACAGGAAGCCGACCCCAACATAGTTGGGAAAAGGCTAGGCAGTTGATGATGTGTCTACGTGTTTGCCACTCAAAAATATCTTCAGTAAACTATTAGGTTGAAACGCACGGATGAAAGTATGTATTTGTATATGGATAAAATAAATGGTCCTTATCGACAACATAAAAGTGATATCGTACCCTTTTAAGGGTATTGAGTTACGCCGTATTGGTTTCAGGATATTTCTTACTTTTAGGTAAAAAACCGTTAAGGAGGAAATTGCGTCTTCATGCAACAGTAACTTTTTGTAATACAAACATCATCATCATCAGCATTCTCTTATCCTTATCCCAATTTATCTGGGGTTGGCGTAGCGTGTCTTCTGTTCCCATACATTTTCATACAAAAATAACGCGTCGTAATCTCGTAATAGGCTCGCCCCCTATTACATTGGACTTAAACAAAACTGGATAAACCGGCCAAGTGCGTGTCGGACCACGCACAATGTAGGGTTCCGTAGTTGCCCATCAAAATATGTGGACTAAACTGATTAACCTCCCTGTCTACCTGCCTCCAAACGATGATTTTTTCGGGTAGTTTAAGCTAAAAGAACTCTTTCGGGTAGATTAAGCTCAGCTGATGCAGTAAGGAAAATGAGGAAGTTAACTGATGTAGCCGCAGCTAGATTAGTATACTATGCTTATTTCCACAGTGTTATGTCAAATGGCAGTCTGCTGTGGGTATCAGCAGCTGACTTTGACTTAATTTTCATCTTACAAAAGTGGGCAGTCCGCACGATCTATAAAATGGGTTCTCGCGAGTCCCTCGAAGAAAAAATTAAAAAGATTGAAATACTTACTCAGTGACTTTGCCTTTACTTCATATTTTAGAATATATTTTGTATGTCAGTAAAAATCGAATGCTTTTCAAAACGAGAAGCGACTCCCATAATTTTAACACACGCAGTAAACACAAAATTGTAATTATCAAATTCAAATTAACGAGAACTAGCAAGTCTTTTCTTATAAACAGTAATAAGCTTTTATAACAAGTTGTCAAAGTCAGTTCAGTTTAGTACAGTTCAAAAACTACACCAAACATGACCTTATTAAAAAAACATAATAATATAAAATTGGTGAACCATTAGTTCTTCCCTACATTACAAATCTTTTCAATGACATTCTTCGTCTGTCTAGCCTTTTCCAAACTTTGTAGGGGTCGGCTTGCACTGTATAAAGGTACAATTAACAGCAACAAAAGTTACGCACCCAGTTTCCACCCAACTGACGTCACAATTCACGAACAAAATACAGAAACTACGCGCAGTAAGGTCAGTTGTCTGTACATAAATCGCTTAGGTCAGTACATATTATAGATCACCGGGCCGCCATGCATAACATCGATTGACAAATATCTGGATACCATCTGGAGACAAAGTACTCGTCAAGACGAATTATACGAGTCCAAACTGGGTGAGGCTATGTCGTTTTATACCGAAGTTCGTATATATTTCGGAGGCCACCTTCCAGCGTCATCGTCAGACCCTGAATACCATCTCGTCAAGGCAAATAAAACGAGTTCAAACTCGATTGGAATGCGTCGTTTTATGACCGAGGTCCTATAGCCATCTTTCATCTCCATCATTAGATCAGCTCCATGTCATCATAATATTGCATTGTCTCGCCATTTACATATGCGAGCGAAATTTCAGCTCAATCGGAAACCAGGAAGTGTGTCAAATTTTTAGTGCAAGATTCTATTACAGACCCACAACGGGACATGTTTACGCCGTTTGGCTATAAATTTAAATTCACACTCTCTCTGTGGAATTTGTATCCCTTCCTGTCCTTCTCCCACTCACACGCACCACCAAACGCCGAGCGAGAAAAGGACAGAGCTCGCCGTCACCGTGCGACTGCAGCGCCAACAACGCACCTTTAAAAAGGAAGAAGAAAAAAAGAACTCAGTGCGAGTCTGTGACCATCGCTGCGCGCGCGTCTTGACTATTACAGCGTTAAACTGTTCGGGTTCTGAGTGCTCAATTCTAGTGTAAACATACTAACATAGCCGGCCGGCAGATAAAACAAACCAAAGTGAGAATTAGAAGCAAGGTCACAGGAAGCAAGCTCCGAAAACTGGTGAGTCCATGAACATCCTCATCTTTCTCCCGCTCCACCCGCTCCGCAAATTACAGTCCACACCACCCCGCTAGGTTAGAAATAATTTTCTGACCATTTTTGGTCCGTTCGAACCGGATAACCTCCCTTTCGCGTTCTCATCCTAATTGGTGTTAACTCTGATAGTTTACACGTATTCAAACCGCTTATTTCATACCGCTTAGGTGCTAAGTTCCGATAGCTTAGTACGTAATCTAACCGCCATTTTTTATTTACCTACACGTGTCGATCTCCCGCGCCGCAAAATAATATTAGGTACTAAATTGTTCTATTTCGCTATTTAAGTAGTTACTCAAGCCAGTTTATCTAAATACTTACTTATTCTGTTGTTTTCACACGCCAATCGTGATAGAAAACGTAGAATTTTACCGCTACAAAAGTACCTATACCTACTTACCTAGCTTACGTCGTATTCTACCTACCATACTTACTTAGTTAAACCTACCTACGTGTATTTACTCGAATATTCAGGTATTTACCTATCTAGACAAACTTATATCCGTATTAGTAGGCATAATATACGTCTCGCTAGTGTATACCCACATAATCATAACCGCTCTCTGGCCGCTTAGTAGGTACCTACCTAACCTTGGTAAAGTTACTTATATAACTATCTTTTCCTACCTACGCATCATTTGCTCACCATGGCAGCTAAAATAGCAACATTACAGGCTAAAAACAATGCAATATTCGCGCGTTTAACTAGTCTCAATGACTTATCGAAGAAAATAAGTTTATCCACCGCAGATCTCCGTTCCTCGGAATCATTTATGGCGGAGACCGAAACATTAGCGGTCATACGTCAGGAATTCATTTCTAATCTAGACTCCATGAATGAGCTAGGCTTTGAAGTTAATCCTAAGTTTACACCTAATTACGAACCTCTCAATGCATTTGAAGATGTTTATACTAGAATACAGAGGGTTCGTTCCCGTATCAGTGAGAATTCGCCTCATCAAAACTTGCACTCGTGCGAAAATAAAGGTGCTTTTCCACCGATCAAATTACCGCCGATAAACATTCCTTCGTTTGATGGAAATATGGATAGTTGGCCCATATTTTATGAATCGTTTAAAGCTAATATACATTCAAACGAGTCGTTAAATGATTCTCAGAGAATTCAATATTTAACAGGAAAATTGACTGGTTCCGCATTAAAAATAATTGCGGGCATCATTCCATCAGGCGAAAATTATTCTTCTGTTTGGGAAAGTTTAGTAGAAAAATACCAAGATAAGAGAGCTTTAGGGTGTCATTACATGTCTATACTTTTTAATATCAAACCCGCGACGAATAATTCCTCGTCTTTAAATACATTCGTTGAAACTTTCGACGCCGCTGTTTCAGCATTGGTGCAATTAAAATTCGACGATTTAAAAGATTTTATGTTATTAAATATTGCAATGCGTAAAATCGATTCTGCCGCCGCACATGCCTTTGAATCTTATGTCAGAGACAAAGAAATTCCTTCTTATAAGAACTTCATAGAGTTTACAAAGAGTCAAGTTAAAATACTAGATCGTACTTCGTCGTCGTCACAATTAAACCGCGGTCCTGCCTCGGCAGTGGAACCGCACCCTAATAGCAAACATAATCGCCCGCGCAATACCTACCAAGCACAGACGTTTATTACGAGTGACGGCAAGGGTGTTGAGTCTTGTTTAATGTGTAACAAGTCTGATCATCAGCAGTTATACAAATGTCCCGCATTTAAGTTGCTTCCCGCCAAAGGTCGTTTCGATTTCGTTAAATCCAAACGAGGATGTATAAACTGTCTAAGTTTATCGCATACCGCTTCGCATTGTAACTCCACTTACACATGCAAATCCTGTAAAAAGGCCCATCATACCTTGTTACATTTAGATAGTAATAATAATAATAACGCGTCGTCATTGCAACAACCGCCTAATCCGCCCGCGCCCGCGGCCGTGCATTTTGCGCAGTCGCTCGGCGCTCGCGCCGCCGCCGTCGCCGCGCTCGCGCCGTTGCCGTCCTGCTCGCACTCGCAGGCTTCGGATATGAACAACACCGCTCCCGCGAACGTGTCGTTATGCGCGCGCTCTGATGATACTCCTTTGTTTCATAGTACAAATTCGCCGCGTAATACTGTACTTCTTTCAACCGCTCAAGTAAATATTTTAAATAATGATAAACAAAATATTTCGGTTAGGTGTTTAATTGACAATGCTTCGCAAAATAATTTGATTACGTCCGCATGTTGTGAACAGCTCAAACTAAAACCTATTTCGCTTTCAAATTCGTTTATTAAAGGCATCGGGTCCGCTTCACAAACGGTTCATGGATACATCCCGCTACTTGTTACCACGAAAGATAAAAAATATTCTTATAACGTTACCGCGTTGGTAGTTGATAATATTACCGACCGCATGCCTTCCGAATATGTTGACACTTCGGTAGTGCAACATTTGGTTGACTTACCGCTTGCTGATCCGTATTGGCACATTCCGGGCGAGGTTGAGTTAATACTCGGCGCTCAGCTGTTTCCGTACTTGTTATTAGGTGGTAGGGTTGTCGCGCCCCCCGCACCGTCCGCTATTGAAACCGTGTTTGGTTATATTTTAATGGGAGATGCTCCTACTAGTAATTATAATAAAAATAATACCGCTTGCACGTTGCAAAATATAAACACCGCTACCTTCTTCACGTGTTCTAGTGGCGTGAAGATGTGTGATCGCTTCGATGAACTTCATCTTGATAAAACATTGACCAAGTTTTGGGAAATGGAGGAAATGCCTGTCAAGGGGTTTCTTAGTCCAGAGGATAGTCAATGTGAAGACATTTACACCTCTACCGTATCACGTGACGCGACTGGCCGTTACTGCACCGCTTTACCTTTTTGCCGAGATCCATCCGAGTTAGGGGACTCTCGCTCCGTCGCTGTTCGCCGACTGCTCGCATTAGAGCGCAAGCTTCATGATCCTGAGCTGCGAGCCAGTTATAATGAGGTAGTACAGGACTACATAGAGAACGATTATTTGTCCGAGGTCCCGCCTGACAGCGAGGATTATTCGCAAGGATATTTCATTCCGCATCATGCCGTTGTTCGCCGCGATAAAGAGACTACTAAGGTTCGTATTGTTCTCGACGCTAGTGCTAAATGTCATAACGACATTTCACTCAATGATATTCTTCATACAGGACCGAATCTCCAGGCTGACATTTTTGTTTTGCTACTTAATTTCCGCTTGTTTGCGATAGCGCTAGCTGCAGACATAAAACAAATGTATCTCAGAATTCTTCTTCAAACTGAGCACCGCAAATATCAAAAGATTTTATTCCGCTTTGACCCCGCGCAACCAATACGCGAATTTCATTTCAATCGAGTCGCGTTCGGTTTAAAATGCAGCCCTTTCTTAGCTATGCGCACTGTGCGACAGCTAGCGATCGACGAACGCAATCGTTTTCCGCGAGCCGCTGAGGTGGCGTCTCATGAGCTGTACATGGACGACTTAACCACTTCTGTCCCTACAGTGGACGAAGGAAAATCTCTTTCCCGCGAACTCATTGACTTATTTAAGTCTGGTGGGTTTCATTTGACTAAATGGGCCAGTAACTCACCTGAGTTATTAGACGCTGTGCCGCAGTCTAACCGCGCCGCAATAGAATTTACAGATAATGAAAACCTGAAGGTGTTAGGCCTTAAATGGTTACCCGCGCAGGATATATTTACATTTTCAACCGCTCCTATAAAGGAAACATATACCAAACGGACAATTCTTTCAAGCATCGCCCGCTTATGGGACGTACTTGGGTTCGCCGCTCCAGTGATATTATTCGCGAAACTCTTAATTAAAGAGCTGTGGCTACTTAAAGTCGGTTGGGATGATCCCTTACCCGACGATATACTTTCTTTATTTCAAAGGTTTAATGAGCAATTGCCGCTGCTTTCCGCGTGTAAAATCCCACGTCATCTAGGTGTAACCATCGGTTGCTCTACCAACATTGTCGCGTTCGCTGACGCAAGTCTGAGGGCATACGGTTGCGTCGTGTATCTCCACGTCACTGACGGCGAGGGAAATGTGCATGTCAATTTAATATGCGCCAAATCCAAAGTCGCCCCTGTCAAAGTCGTTTCGTTGGCAAGATTAGAATTATGCGCCGCAGTCCTTATGTCGAAACTAGTCCGTCTGATTTATGAAACGTACAGTGCTCGTACAAAAATTGATAATATATTCGCATTTTCAGACTCAAAAATAGCTCTTTCATGGATTAATTCCTTACCGCATAGATGGGATATTTACGTTAGCAACCGCGTCGCGAAGTGTCAAGAAAATCTCGATTCGCGTCATTTCTATCATGTCAGTGGGATAGAGAATCCCAGTGATTGCCTCTCTCGAGGTCTCTTGCCAGAACAATTACTTTCTCATCCGCTATGGTGGCATGGCCCCCCTTGGCTTTGCGCTCCTGTATCAAGCTGGCCGATCACACCTTTCCTTCCAGAGGCATGTGAGACCTTACCTGAATATAAAAGTAAAACATTCGTTTGCTCGACTCCCAAGTCCGCTCCTGGTTTTCTCTATGACCTGACGCAAAAGTTTTCATCCTGGAATAAAATTATACGTATTATTGCATATATTTTGATATTTGTTAAAATATTACCTCGGAAGAATCGAATATCCGCTTCTCAGCTCATAATAGCTGAAAGGTATTTAATCCGCGCTGTTCAGGGTTTTCACTTTACTCAATTAATTCATGACTTAAAAACTAATAAAGTTATTTCCTCACCGCTCAGAAAATTAGACTTATTCATCGATGAACACGGAACTGTACGAGTAGGAGGTAGACTTTCAAATAGTAACTTACCATACGAAGCTCAACATCCCGCATTATTGCCTAAACATGACCATGTTACTCACCTTCTAATTGACTACTATCACCGCATGCATTGTCACACTGGTGCCAATGTTTTGAGTTCTTTATTGCGCCAAAAATATTGGATTTTAGCGTCAAGGAATGTGATTAGGCAACGTGTTCACGTTTGTAATTTTTGTTTTAAAAATTCTCCATCTCACCTTAATACTAAAATGGCTGACTTACCAGCATATCGCGTTCAAGAAACCAAAGCCTTCGTTCATACGGGCGTGGATTACGCCGGTCCCATAAATATTACTCTATGTAGACGTCGAGGTCAAAGAAGCCAGAAGGCTTACATTTGTTTGTTTATCTGCTTAGTAACCAAAGCAGTTCACATCGAACTAGCGTCCGATCTGTCATCTGAAGTTTTCATTTCCGCGTTTAAGCGCTTCATTTCGAGGCGTGGTCCGGTTTCTCATATGTATTCCGATAATGGAACGAATTTTGTTGGTGCTAAGTCTCAGATAAACGAATTACTTACCGACCATCGCATCGAATGGCATATGATCCCGCCCCGCGCTCCTCACTTCGGAGGACTCTGGGAGTCTAATATTAAAAGCATGAAGCTTCATTTATACCGCGTTATTGGATCTCAGTTACTTACCTATGAAGAACTGTTAACTGTTTTGACTCAGGTCGAAACCATTTTAAATTCCAGACCGCTTTGTATTTTATCAGAGGACCCACATCCTGAGCCTCTTACTCCCGCTCATTTTATAATGGCTTCTCCCTTGACATACCTACCAGCCGCGCCTGTTTCTGAGGAAACTAAGACTCTACGTCATCGGAAAGAACTGCTAGATCAAATGGTGCAGAGTTATTGGAAAAGATGGCGTTTAGAGTATCTCAATTCATTACAAGTGAGACAAAAATGGCTTACTAATTCGGATAACGTTAAACCCGGTCTTATTGTATTGATACATCAAGATGATGTTCCCGCGCTTCGCTGGCCTTTGGGCATTATACAGGAGGTTTACCCGGGTAAGGATGGTAGAGTACGCGTTGTCTTAGTCAAAACTGCTTCGGGCACGTTTAAACGACCTATCGTCAAACTTTGTCCACTGCCCTCTCAATAGATTAATAATAATTAAATTTCATAGTTTAGGTAGGTAATTATAATTTAGGTATTTCATAAACTTTATTTCTTTCAATTTGACCGCTTTTTTTCGATAATACTATGTATTATCAAAGCCGGGAAGATGTTTACGCCGTTTGGCTATAAGTTTAAATTCACACTCTCTCTGTGGAATTTGTATCCCTTCCTGTCCTTCTCCCACTCACACGCACCACCAAACGCCGAGCGAGAAAAGGACAGAGCTCGCCGTCACCGTGCGACTGCAGCGCCAACAACGCACCTTTAAAAAGGAAGAAG
This sequence comes from Diarsia brunnea, assembly GCA_949774965.1. NCBI lineage: Eukaryota > Metazoa > Arthropoda > Insecta > Lepidoptera > Noctuidae > Diarsia > Diarsia brunnea. The sequence goes on from OX459011.1 coordinate 17,587,905, forward strand.
AAAAAAGAACTCAGTGCGAGTCTGTGACCATCGCTGCGCGCGCGTCTTGACTATTACAGCGTTAAACTGTTCGGGTTCTGAGTGCTCAATTCTAGTGTAAACATACTAACATAGCCGGCCGGCAGATAAAACAAACCAAAGTGAGAATTAGAAGCAAGGTCACAGGAAGCAAGCTCCGAAAACTGGTGAGTCCATGAACATCCTCATCTTTCTCCCGCTCCACCCGCTCCGCAAATTACAGTCCACACCACCCCGCTAGGTTAGAAATAATTTTCTGACCAGGACAGGTGAAACTAAATAAAAGCTTTTAAAAACAGTTATGGAGGAAACTGCGTCTTCGAGCTACAGTAACTTTTTGAAATACAAAAATAAGCCAACATAAATAATCAACCTATAGCGTTCCCACTGCTGGGATACAGGTGTCCCTGTCTCTGATCTTGGTAGATGGGACGTCCACATTTGATTTTTTGTTTCATCTTTATAAAACTAATCCTAATTCACATGTATTTCAAACAAGTATCCCAAATCCACATGACATGTCACTAGCTTGAACCTTGACAACCCCTCCCCCCCCCAACCTTGGCAGACACGACCCCCCCTCTCGGCTCCGAGGAGTGATCGAGCAAACTCTCTTGACAAACATTCCTAAGTTATCTCGTAAAATCTCTCATACTTCACATCGTCAGATATTTGGCGTGGAAATACTAAAATAGCATGTGATTCTGCATTTGTTTGGATATGATTGCCTATGATTTACTTATGACTGAAGATTTTCTGGGACAGAAATGCGTAGAAAACCTCGTCAATTAACTCTCTTACAGAGAAAAGGACAGTGTCCCAGCAGTGGGAAGGTTATGGGCTAATTATACAGTGAATCCGGGTAAATATGCCTAATTGACGGAGTCCTTTTGAGCCAGTTCAAACCAAGACAGAGGCCCATAGGTGGTATAAAACTTCGTGACAGTTTTATGCCGCAGCTCTGAATTGCCTTGACCATTCGATAAAGAAAGCAAAACCGGTACTGTTTAGAGGACTAAAAGACTTGACCCTCTCAAAAATCTACCCTGTGTAGATACCTAATAAGGGTCAAAGCAGTCCTCTCACATAAAAAATAAAACCACGAACGGAAAATTTTCTATCATAAAGGAAGTGGATGAAAAATATACAACTACCGTCCATTGGCACCCGAGAAAACACGTATCCCGAACTCGACACGCGAAATAACACAATTTGCTAAACATATACAGTCCACATTCGCTTGGCACAAAGTTAGTTGCATAACCGTGACTGTAATTTAATTATTACGGCCCGACGCGTCCAACTAACGACCTTATAGATATAAACGTAGTCTAGCCAATGATATATGAAATTTTGTTTGATTATCAGGAGATTAGGCCCGGAACTAATTTCCTGTGAAAATTGGACGAGTTTTAGTTTATCCTAGAAGTAGTTTACTGACCTAAATGCGGGCATCGTAAGATTATATTGCAATCTAAAGAGAACTATAATATAATCTTGTCACGAGTAGACTTTTGAGAGTCAGCTCAGTTTCAATTTGTCAGAGTTGGAGTTGTTTGGGGCCAGTTATCATTCGGGCACTTTTTTTTTGTATGGTGGGAAATCATCAAATGACTCCTCCCGCTCTGGGCGGGGCGGAAAAAAGTGTAAGACTTCTACTGACTAAGACCACCCATGTTACTTCTTAGCCCTTTGTGTCGGGGGCCACGGTAATCCTGCTAACATCTCTTTGAGGCGTGCGTGGAACACGAACGCGCCGTCGACACGGCCTGTCATCGTCATAGGACGGACGGACGGTTAGCAAGCCCATTACTCACCGTCCATGTAACTTGGGATCGCGCATCAGGTTTTTATCTTCCTTTCGCCTCTTTCAACCATCACGCTATCATTTACTATTTTTCTTTTATATCATTCCTCCATCGTGTTCTTCTCCCTCTCTGTCTCTCCACATTTATACCTATCTATCACTCTTTTTGTCACATGTAATTCGTTCCTCCTCATCACACATCCGTACCAAGGCAATCGATCCCTTTTCAAGATATTTGAAGTTAATACAGCGTGTTTTTTCTTCAACACTTCTCTGTTATTTATCATAAGCTCGTAGCTTAATAATAACTGCCTCTCTTCTCTATCTTTAAGTCAAGCCGCGCTGGCCTAGGTTGGTCTGTGGATGGGTGACCACCCATTTCGTAACCAGTTTCCTCCGTGCCACGGAAAGCACGTTAAGCTGTTGATTCCGGCTGCCATATATAGATCTTTGGCAGTCGTTACAGGTAGTCAGTGACCTAAAAGTTTGATAACCAGTCTTACCAAAGGGTATCGTATTACCCAGTATTAACTGGGTTGTGGAGGTCAGATAGGCAGTCGCTCCATGTAAAATACTGGTATTCAGCTGCATCCGGTTAGACTGAAAGCCGACCCCAACAAAGTTGGTAAAAGGCTAGGCAGATGATGACATGTATGTACCCAAAAATAATACTTCACAGGGTAGGTTAAAATGTAATTTTGGTTGTTCTGCTTACCCCAAAAAGAAATGGAATGTAAGCATGACAACTATGTATTATTTATGTTAACAAAACAGATTGAAATATAATTTTCAAGGTTTTCAGGCCACATGCAACCGCTAGATATCGTTGTAAATACGTAAATCAACAGTCTATGACGGAATACCGATTAAATATTCTTTATCTAAATACTTGATAATACATTTAGTGCAAAAAGATGAAATGGGTTTGTCGTACTCAATTCCTAAAACAGTATCACTTGTGGTACCTACAATTAAAGAATTTGATAAATTATTCAATCGGGGCATTTAATTATCTGCCTGCATTTTTACAACCATCTAGTCTTACCGGATGCAGCCGGATATCAGTATTCTACAACGCAATAGGGATGTTTCCTGACTAAAAACAAAAAAAATTGATTCTAATTAGTCCGTCTGTTAGATTATCGAAAAATATACGATACTATTTTTTGTTTTATCAAAAAAAAAATATTGACGAAAATAAAACGCGTCAAAGATTTGAGTAGGGGTTTGTGACGTCACTCATCGGTAAAAAACCACTATACTAATGTCTTAGAATATGACGTCACGCGAGTTTTCAAAGCACTGTAACGTCTTCATTGTTTGAAAAAAGAAAAAATATGTGGCCAATATTTTTTGGCAATCTATCTCACGGACTAATTAGTTTTTTTTGTTAACTACCCCATTAGTACTGGGGAATAACGATACCCCTTAGCAAGACTGACGTATTAAACAAATACTCATACGTGATCAACTAAATCTAACTTATTTATAACCTCAGAATATTGTCCGGTAAGTAGTTTGCAGAAACAAATATCTTTTCTTTTTTTTTGGCGGGTGGAAAATCATCAAATAACCCCTCCCGCTCTTGGGCAGAGCGGAAGGGAGTGTCAGACTTCTACTGACTAAAAACCACCCATATTCCTAGCCCTTCATGTTGAGGCCGCGGTATCTCTTGCGAATAACCCGCAGCAGAAACAAATATCTTTGGCAGCTATTCTATGGGAGTTATTGGTATTTCACCGCCTAACGCCTCGCCTGTAGTAAAAGTTGTCAATTCAAGTATTCACACACACACAAACAAGACAAAACGCTTGAATAACACACTTGTTCTTGAAAACCTTCTTTCATCATTACAATCAAACCCTCCTTGACCCATTCTCAGCTCTATTTACCCAAAAAGAAGGCTAAGTTTTATTTGCATAAGCGACATAAGTACACCAGTTGCTTCAGCAATTGAAATAAATTGAATCCATCTCATTCAATTCTTAAACTCACCATTTCTACCACCATTGCCTCCGAAATAATATTATAAATAAAAATCTTTCAACGCTTGTTTCCACTAAATAAAACCGGAACGTCGAATGAAAAACACGTCCCATTTTTCTGAAGAAAAGCTCCTTAAGAAAAATATTTGGTCACTCGAACATGAGGGTATGAAAATACCAGTTCATTGTCAATAGATCTTCAACTCTACACAGCCAGAATTAAGGTGTATTTTTGAATGTTTCAATTATTTGTTTTTACTGTGGAGGTTTTTAATAATAAGTGGGTTTTGAGTAACCTTGGTCGCGTGGTACAGCGTAACTAATAGCCTGTGATTGGTCCCACTGATCAAGGTCCCACTGATCAAGGTCCCACTAGCTAATCATGACTCGCTTAATTTAAGTGATTTGGATGTTGAATTGAGCTTTTTAAAACAAGTGGGCTTGTTAATTTGAGTCGGGTGGCACGATAAATTGATTGTACCGTACTTAATATAAAGATAAACTAAATACTAAGGTCACCTTTCTACCCGTTACCACATCGGTGTGGCAACATTACATTACAACGGTTAGCTCAATGAGTGACAAATATGTCAATTCTGAGGCTAGAGCCGTCTTTGAGCAAATAGCTAGGCTAACACAGCTTTACCAGAAGAACGAACCTAAAGGCTGTTATGTTATTTATATAACCTATCTAAAGTGTAGGAGCTGATGTTTTACGCACTTTAACTTGAATTCAACATAAATATTTAGTACAAATAAACGGGAAACGTTACAATCTAAACATATCCAGAAATCGTCAATATTCAAGGCAACACGACGAAGGATTATATATCCAAGTATATATATTATGCATATATAATATACTGAACTAAACTAACATGGCCTTCGTTCAATCTTGAAATGTGTTCAAGATTTGTAGTAATCCGTTGCCTTCAACTTGAGATTCTCACATTCCCGGATATGCATTGGAGTGCCCGCTATCCAATTTAAGATCTGCTGAAGAACTAATTGGAAACATCATGAGGAAACCTGCATGTCTTTGAACCAAAAAATTCGAAGACAGATTACAGCCCATCCTTTTCCTAGAGAGGAGGCCTGAGTCCCTGCAGTAGGAACATTATAGGCTGATGATGATGATGATTTTTTGGAAATCTATCTGACGGACTAATTAGATTTTTTTTGTCAACTACCCTATTTTGTATTTTTATGGTTTCTTCGCGATGTTTTCCTTCACTGTTTTGAGAGCAGTGGTGATTAAATTAAATTACACAAATTAATGCGCCTGACTGAGTTCGAACCCACGACTCACTGTTCGTAAGTCGGGGCCGCTACCACTGAGCCACCACTGCTCTCAAAGAATATTGGACACATATTTTTTCTTTTTTCACATAAACAAAAAATGAAGACATACAGTGCTTCGAAAATTCGTGTGACGTCACAGTTTGGTACTCTTTATCTTCGACACCTTTTATTTTCGTCAATTTTTATTAATTTGATAAAACAAAAAACACGTATCCAATATTTTTCGATAATCTAACTGACGGACTAAACAGATTCATATTTTTTTAAGTCAGAAAAAATCCCTATTGTGATTTTGAAATCCAAGAGTTTCTAACACACTATAAAAAATCATCAACAATACATGTATTAGTTTGATTTACGATCCCCAGTATCAATGCGTGGCGACCTATCTCGGAATAACATATTTTTTGTGGCCACACACTGGAATGATTGATGGGCCATAAGATTAGCGGGCTTATTAGGATTATGGCGGCCGGAAAGTGTATTAGATGATTATCGCCTTCGGTGGAAAGAGGGAGGTTTTGATGCTGAACGGTGCCATTTCTTTGATTTAGAAAAATACACACAACGTTTTCTTGGAATTTAGTAATAAATATGAGAAACACTGTCTGGTAAATAAGAGCCATATTAATTTAACAATTGACTTCTTTGAGATTATAAGAATTATGTTGTCAGCAAAAATGCAGTGGGCATGGTAGATATGGTGGATAGAGTGTGGTATATGCAGAAAACGGAGTTTTAGCAAAATAAAGGGACCAGAAATAAATAATGAAGAAAATCCGTTGAGTTGTGATAGACGTAGATGTAATGAAATGAAAAACAAAACCATAAAAATTAAGCTAAGATCCATCTAACTTTGAAACCGAAAAAAAACCGCGTCAAAATCGGTTCATTCGATTGCGAGCTACAATGCCACAGACAGACACGTTAAACTTATAATAAATACCAAGGGGTATTATAAGTTTGTTGTGTCAGGACTTAGAAATAGAAACGATGGTTAGATTAAGTGAAAGTTAATGACTTGAAAGAGAAAAGGCAGCTGATTGTCTTGACGTATAGAAGATAACATAACATCACGCCCTGTAATCCCCAAAGGGTTAGGTAGAGAGTAGAGTTTTGTCAGTTACATTCGAGTCCCATGTAATAGAAGGCGAGCCTATTGGCATCAACCGGACATAAATCCAGACTCCGCGGCTGCTACTGAGAAATTCCTGATGGAAAAACCCAATAACACTTTTACCGACCCGGGAATCGAGCCCAGGACTTCATGCTAAGCAATCACACTAGACCAACGAAGCAGTGGTAGACGAACGAAGCAGTGGTATGAAAGAATAAGACACTTAATTTAATTACGGCTAGGAGCATGCTGATACATACACACAACACTAGACTTACCTATTCACCACATTTACATAACTTACACTTCAATCAGTTCTACACCATGTCACTGTGATACCACATCAAACCTTCCAAGTACCCAAACGGTAAGGTCACTGACCCGACAGCCATTACTCGCAATTATAAATTCAAATGTATTTGCTCTGTGGCTGGTTATGTCTGTCGTGGGGACCACTTTGGGGTTAGACCGTAAGTGCTAACTTACTAAATGTACGTACTACATGTTAGTTTATATATGGGCAGCCTTGAAGGGGAGATTTGAAGGGTTAAGTGCCCATTAAAGTGAACATTTTCTTATCAAAATCTGGCAGGTTTTGAATTAGTGACTTGTAAGATGATATTGTTATGCATTTACTTTGATTGGACAGTCAATGGCATGCTTTCACTACAAGGCGCTGCCTGGATGATATATAGCTTAGGTATAACCTTCCTTGATAAATCGACTATCCAACATAAAAATATTTTTCAATTTCAACCAGTATTTCCTGAGATTAGCGCGTTCAACCAAACGAACGAACAAACTCGGACCTGAATGATACTAAACTAAGAAAAGATATTTAGGAAGATTATCCCAACCATTATCTAAGAGTAATTAAAGCAGGTAAAAGAGAAAGACCTCTTTGATTTACATCTCAGAAAGTTTTTAAAAGTTCGTCATTAAAAATACTAGTCTTTAGTAACACGAGAAAGATAAAAGGGCAAACCCGTAATATGACACATCAAAACTTTGATCATTAAGATTGATTTCGATATAAAAATATTTACAAAACTGGGGAACAGAGTTGTATCTTTTAAACTGACATGGTCACTAACATTAACAATATCGGTAATTTGAAACAAACAGAAACATGGTAAATATCCTGTTTTCAGTGTTAATTATAGACTATCTATACAAGCAAGATATTCTATATTATAGACTAATTATAGAATATCTTGCTTGCTGCGGGTTGTTCGAAAGAGATACCACGGCCTCGATACAAAGGGCTAAGAAGGAACATTGGTGGTTTTTAGTCAGTAGAAGTCTGACACTCCCTACCGCTCTGCCCAGAGCGTGAGTAGTCATTTGATGATTTTCCAACGTACCTCCCGAAACAACCGTGTCCGATGAGGACCTGCGTCAGACGGAAGGTGAGGGCACCGTGGCGCCTCTCAAGCCACTCCTCAAAGAGGGGACTTACCGCCACTATCGTGGCGTGAACTACCCATCGAACCCTATACTCGGCATTCATGCTTGCGACTATTAGACTAACAAGACGGGGCGGGCTCACGACGGAGAATAAGAAAAAACTTGTTTTTTTATTAATTAGCCTTGGCATAAAATTTTAGTGTCATGGATGGCTTTTCTTTACGTAATGAAACACCTGATTCCCTAACTTGACCAAAAAAGAGACCGTCTCACATAAATTCTCATAGTTTAAACTATAATTATACCAGTTATCACTTGTTTATGAATATTAAAGACGTTCAGCAGGTTAGTCCGAAGCTTCCTAGTTACCAGGTGCTGTATATTAATTCCTGGCTGACTTGTCCAGTTTAATCACAAAATATTTACTGTGTGATACAGGTTTGATGCAAATTTATGCTAAAATGTTGCAGGGTAAACGGTTTCCTGGCCGGTAGTGGAGAAAGTGGGGAAAATGGTGAATTGTGGAGAAGATTCTGGTTCTAACTTCTAATATTAAACTATTTAAATTTTTAATGTCACAGTCAATCATGAAATAACTTGACCATTTCTAGAAAACATTCCACATAATACAACTATTCGGTCTTTGACGGCAATTAAACCGTCGAAGTGAAAACTCTTTAGTAATATTTTTTTTTTTTTTATTTGAGTTTCTAAATTCAAATCGCAATCATTTGTATACTTTTACTTACTTATCAGAACATCTTCCTACAAACTATAGTTTTATTGCCTGTTTCTACCATGTTTTAAGCATCAATGCCACATCCAGTAAAAATCAAACTACATCCATGTTGTGTTTTGTTAAACATTATCTGTGCGCTCTAATTATAAATTTTAATTTTAGTGTGTTTCTCAGTAAGTGAATTAACTATGTAATTCTTATGAGAAATAAAGTTGTTCTTAAACCTTATTATTAATTAATTTCTAGTGTGGAGCAAAGTTTAAAAAAATATATATATAAATATATTTTTATTCAGAGTCTGGTGTCGGAGTCGAGAGGGAAGTTTTTGAGGCTTGATCTCATAGAACTGTTCCAGAAAGACCCAAGAAGTTGTTTATTAACAAATACCACACGACTGTACCACATAAACTAATCCTAACAGAACAAACAACCATTCATAATAACAGGATGAATAGCTCCACCACCAGCCATACATCACGGCGATAATTTGAAATGCCGCAAAAGCCCCGCACAATGCCATACATTCCTGGCACAATACGACAATGAGCGACCTCCTCGCGCACTAAATACGCAATGTATTGTGAAATGTGCGATACGATGCGTTCCACAATCGCAATTGATACATGGTAATTAGGTTGGAGGTTCTGTGTTTCGATTTCGTAATTAGAATTTTGAAAATTGGTTTTGGTTGTTAAATATTCTGCAAAAATAATATTTTAATGTGTTTGTATTTCTTCCGAAAGAAAGGCCTGTCTGAAAAACGGGCCAGAAACAATATATCCTTATAATCAACATTTTTGGTTAAAGAATCAGCATTGCAATCCAACCTCGCAATGCTGACAGCCTACTAGGCTCTATTCCCTTTGATAGAGATGCGGACGGGTTTTTTGGCGTCCTCAAATGGTTTTCTCCTTTTTTACATGTACATGATAATATTCATAAACTATATAATGGGCTGCCTTACCCTTCGGGGATTACAAGTGTAATGTTATCTATTATATACTAATACTAATCACTATCACTACATAGTATAAAACAAAGTCGCTTTCTCTGTCCCTATATCCCTATGTATGCTTAAATCTTTAAAACTACGCAACGGATTTTGATACGGTTTTTTTAATAGATAGAGTGATTCAAGAGGAAGGTTTTAGTATATAATTTGACCGACATCCATGCGGGTGAAGCCGCGGGCATCAGCTAGTAATATTATAAAGAGGAAAGATTTGTATTTTTGTATGTAACGAATAAACTTAAAAACTACTGGACCGATTTGAAAAAATCTTTCACCGTTGGGAAGCTACACTATGCCCGAGTGACATAGGCTACTTTTTATCCCTGTATTCCCACGGGAACGGGAACTACGCGGGTGAAACCACGTGACGTTCGCTAGCGTTTTATATAATTACCGCGCGAATAGTGTGACGGGCTTGTCCCAAATAACATTAAATATAATGGCCGCGACTTCTCTGTTAGAATAAGCCCCTGTCTTGCAGTGGGGGAATACTATCTCAGTATTATTCAGCAACCAAATGTTACAATACCCGGTCAATACCTAATATGGCACACGGAGTTCCCGAAAGACCTCGCTTAACAAGTCGACCTTTTTTTTAAAAAAAAAACATCAAATGACTCCTCCCGCTCTGGGCAGAGCGGTAGGTAGTGTCAGACTTCTACTGACTAAAAACCACCCATGTTCCTTTTTAGCCCATTGTGTTAAGGTCGCCGTATCTCTTTCTAACAACCCGCAGTCCCAACGGGGCCCGCTGCCCCGACGGGGACCTTTCCTAAAACTCGATACACGTTTCAACAACCAGTACAAAACAAATAACTCGGTCAAACAAACAAACTACATTAAGTCACTTGCCAGCTGACACACAACTTTATAATCACCCTAATTACCAGCACCCAATCATTTTAGCCGTAATTATTAGCCGCCGAAGGTTTGTCATGCTTCACCCGGGTCGCCGGTCACGAGCCGGTCACGAGCCGGGCACGATTTGTATTGTACCTGTCGTGACGTGACAGTGAATGCCACAAACGTCGCGATGCAAGGATACAGTTAGCAAACTGTGAGGGTTAGGATGGAGACTAGCGGAACGGGTAGCGGGTCGATTAGTTTGACTATGCCCACTAGAATATATCATACACGTTTGTAGCAGTTTAAACCCTATATTCTTTGTTCATAAAAGTATGAGATTATGCCCAGTAGACCGTCACGCACCAGGCCCGAGCCGTCAACAGTCAAACCCAAACAAACGTGCGATACACTCGACGTTTGCGTTGTTCGGTTTCGGAACGGTCTATTCACTAGACTGTTCCGTCACTAGACCATTCCATCACTAGACCGTTCCGTCACTAGACCTTTCCGCCACTAGACCGTTCCGCCACTAGACCGTTCCGCCACTAGACCGGTCCATCACTAGACCGTTCCGCCATGAGACCGTTCCGTCACTAGACTCTAGAGGGCATTGTAACATAATACGCTCATAACACGGTGGTATGCTACGGTGGCATAAAAGTCCTTGGACATAAAGCTCTTTCTGGATGGCTCAAGGCAACTCCGTGCCGATAAGTCATCATCCACCTAGCCTTTTCCTAACTATTTTGGGGTCGGCTTCCAGTCTAACCGGATGCACTGAATACTAGTTTTTTACATGGAACAACTGCCTATCTGACCTCCACAACCCAGGTGAGGCCTTAATTAGTTCAAACCGTGGTGGTAACTTGAAGGCTGGGGCTGAAAATGAGCATCAGCTAGTACTCAGTATTTCTATCTTACAGAATACTAGACTCCTGATTTTTCTCCCCTTTTATGCAGATAAGTTTTCCTTGTTACTACGTAAAACATTTTAATATGTATAAGTCAGACAGAAAAAAAGTTAAAAAAAAAAAAAAAAATCCTAATGGTTTCCTTAAATATCGAACTGTTTTTCGTTCATCACATTCATGCTTATGCTTCGTTTGGTTTAATTTATTTTAAGATTTTATCCAAATATGAGAGCAGCGGTGGCCCAGTGGTGCCGGCCTCGACTTACGAACAGTAAGTCGTGGGTTCACCGCTGTTCTAAAACGGTGAAGGAAAACATCGTGAGGCAACAGGCATGTCGTAGAACTAAACAATTCGAAGATATGTGACATCTACCAATCCGCACAGGGCCCGCGTGGTGGATTATAGCCATCCCTCTCCTAGAAAGGAGGCTTGAGTCCCTGCAGTGGGAATATTATACACTGATCCAAATATAAATGGACAAAGATAATGCATGGCTGTACATGTATGTATAACGCTAACAGTAGGAACAACGGTCGTACAAACACCACTTTCCTACACAGCACACAGCTTTACATCACTTTTTTGATTTACATTCTATTTGTTGCAAGTCCTGACTTTTGAATTCGTGAAATAAAATTTCCATATTGATATGAATGGAGGTAAAATATAGTGTGCCAGTGATGCCTCCGTGTTTCGGCTGCTCGTCGACGAAATAGGCGGGTTGTGAGTGCAATCAGCTGTGTTTATATACCTAGGTTATATTATTATATGGATATTTCTTTTTGCACAAAAACAGGTTGAATGCGAAAGTCGATTACTTGCCTAAACAACGTTTAAAGCTGAATAGGTTTTTATATCCATAATGATATAAAAACTGTCTATTTTTCTCCCATGGACACTTTCGTTCATAGTAAGAAAAGTTTTATTGTAAAATTGTGCAGGTTTATCAAGCCTGCAGCGATTGTTGAGAATCAGACCATCATTAGTTCTTGTCATCATTTGGTTTTGGTTTTCGTAAATTAGTAAAAATAAGGTATAAGGAGATCGAAAATGATCCCACAGGAACTTTGTACTACGATAAAAAGTGGTCCATGTCATGGTGTACCTGGCTTCCAAACAACGGCATCTTATCATACGTAAAGGCTCAATAAGGTATACAGACATAATAACTTTCGTATTTAAAATATTAGTCTAATAATAAAGTTTGTATAAATAAAGTACACTCACTTGCATTGAGCGGCACGGCGGGCGTACGCGCATGGTACGCCCCCGTGCCGCCCGCGTACCGCCCGTACCCCGCCACGCTGGCTACCCGCGGGGGGCGCGCATTCCGCTCAATCACGTTGGCTTTTGACACTTCGGGGTAAACTGGAAAGACAGAGAAGAACAGGTCATTGAGAGATTCTAAATGCAAAGTAATTATGGCAAAAACTGTCAGGAAACCTTCTTTTTTTTTGGAATAGAAATCATCAAATGAAGGAGTCATTTAGTCAGGAGCCCGCTCTGGACGGAGCAGGAGGGTGTGTCAGATTCTTAATGGCAAAAAACCCATCCGTTTTCCTACTAATGCCCTTTGCGTTCCAGGGCCAAAAATTTAATAAAACACATTGTAAGTGAATCAAAGCTACAATCGTTAAACACAAAACCACGTGCAGTTTAAAAACTTTTTTTATTCCCACTTCTAGCACCCAACAATAATTTCTTACAATGTAAGGTTTAGGTTAAGTTTGTTATATTTATGGGGTAACTAATAAAATAAAGTATACGACCTTCCCAACGTAGTTACCTAAGTTCTAGCACTTTGAGGGAACCTTATTTATAGGGCTGTAACTCTAAACGTTTTCCTAATTGTACCTCTGAAACTACTTCACTGGTGAGGATAAAACGACGTATCCTATGACTGAAAGTGTGTATAAAATCGATTTGGGTGTTGATGCCGAAAGTGGGACACTTTCGGTTTTGTAAATATGCTGTAGTGCTTAAAGACTTTGGATGAACAACGTTTAAAAATTGTGTTTATCACTTATTGGACTTTCTTTTAAAAGAGATCATCATCTGCCTAACCTTTTTCCAACTATGTTAGGGTCGTCTTCCAGTCTAACCAGAAGCAGCTGAATACCAGTATTTTACATGAAGCGACTGCCTATCTGACCTCCACATCCCAGTTAATACTGGGTAATACGATACCCTTTGGTAAGACTGGTTGTCAGACTTTCAGATTTACTGACTACCTGTAACGACTGCCAAAGATCTATGATATGGGATGATATGGCAGGCGGGACCAACAGCTTAACGTGCTTTCCGAGGCACGGAGGAAACTCGGTATGTCGGGTGGTCACCCATCCACAGACCGACCTAGGCAAGCACAGCTTTACCTAAAGATCGACCCGAGTGGCAGTTCTTATTAAGCCACGAGCTCCTCCTTTCTTTTAAAAGAGAGGTGACTAATTATGGGCACGCCACGATAGTGGCGGTAAGTCCCCTCTTTGAGGAGTGGCTGGAGAGGCGCCACGGCGCCCTCACCTTCCGTCTGACGCAGGTACTCACCGGACACGGTTGTTTCGGGAGGTACCTGTACCGAATCAGGCGGGAGGAAACGCCCGGATGCCACCATTGCGAGGATCGGCCGGAGGACACGGTGGAGCACACTGTGGAGGTGTATCCCGCTTGGGCGGAGCCCCGCCGTGTTCTCGTAGCGGCGATCGGCGGCGGCGACCTCTCGCGTCCGGCCCTGGTGCAAGCCATGGTCCGGGGTGAGGAGGAATGGGACGCCGTCGCCTCCTTCTGCGAAGCAGTGATGCTAGCGAAGGAGGTGGCGGAACGTGAGAGGGAGAGAACCTCTCGTCCCAGCCGCCGCGGGAGGCGCTCCGGGCGTCGGGGGCCACGTGATGGCTTCCGGCCACCGTAGACGCGGGCCTGTGGACGGTGAGTGATGGGTAAGCTCACCGTCCGTCCGTCTTATGACGACGACAGGCCGTGTCGACGGCGCGTTCGTGTTCCACGCGCGCCTCAAAGAGATGTCAGCAACATGGAAGGGGCCCGCAAGGGCCGACGCCTGTCGAGGCTGCGGGTTGTCCGCAAGGGATACCGAGGCCTCGACATGAAGGGCGAAGAAGGAACATGGGTGGTTTTTAGTCAGTAGAAGTCTGACACTCCCTTTCGCTCTGCCCAAGAGTGGGAGGGGTTATTTGATGAAAAAAAAAGGTGACTAATTATTTAGAAATTAATAAATGTTCGTTAAAACAAAACATTCTTTAGTTCTTGGAAAAGCCTAAAAAAATAATTAATTAACAACACTTAATTAAAATAAAGCTTATAAACTTAAACATACCAATATCTTAGTCTATCAAGTTAGTCCTTCACGTCTAATTTGAAGATATTGGGAAAATACTTCCAATAATAAGTGAAGACGAGAGAGTATTTAATGATATCGTCACATCAGATTATCGCGCCTCCATAACTCAAATAAATCCAGACAGAACGATCATTCAATAAATACATTCACACATGATATATGAGCAGTATTAAGTATGAAAAATCACGAAAAGGGTCTCGTTGGTATGGTGGTCGCGAATTTGTAAGAAATCGCAGTTTTGAGAGAAAATGGTTATTGAAGTTTTTCATTAAGAATTTCTCAGAAGCAGGCACGGAATCTCGGTTTGTGCCCGGTTGATGGCAAAAGGCTCACCCGCTCGCAAGATATGAGATCATTTATTTCTGAAACTCACCAACCTATACAGGGTGTAAATCAACCCATCACACACCCGTCAACCAAGCATTCTGTACATCAATCTAAGTACCCCTACGCAAAATTTTTTGCTGGGAAATTACTTTTTTTTTTTGGGGTCAAAAATCACATTTTACGGTAAAACTCAAAGTAGCACTCCTAAAACATTGTGCTAGTGGATGCTTTGAATAGTAAACGGGTCATGGAGGTAATTTTAGTAAAGTTAAAACCTGAAAAACTAGTATTTACAAAAACAGCTGTAAAAAATTTGGAACTTTGACCCCCAATATCTCCGTAACTAGGAGGTTCCCAGGTATGGTCTAGAACAAAAAAATGATCGCAGTGGTGGGGAGAACAAGTGCCCTTCGTTTGCGTTAAGGGTACTTTTACACCCTATATGTATACACACCCAGGTACTTTATATATTTAAATGCTGAAAATCTTGTACATCTGTCTATTATAAAACCAGGGGTTAGTCACTCCCGACACTTCATTATATAATATGATAACGTGTTAAACTCTCTTATAGTCTCAAATTTCAAATTATTAAGTTTTCTAGTCAGTCTCGTGTTTCTTAGAAGCCTTTTATGGTTTGATGATTTATTCTCTGAAGATGTTACACGATTTATTATTAAGAGAAATACTTGTTGTAAATAAACTGAAGAAGACATTGGATCCATGTAGTGCTGACGAGATAACTAAAATTATTAATGATCTCGACCCAAATTCAAGTAGTGGAATAGATAAAATAAGCACAAAAGTCATAAAAAGTCTTCAAAATTTAATCTCAACAAACTTGGCAAATTGTTTCAATAAACTCATGACTGACGGGGAATTTCCTGATACCCTAAAGATTGCAAAGGTCACACCGATCTATAAATCGGGACCTAAAACTGACCCCGGAAACTATCGCCCGATCTCTGTCCTACCCATTATATCAAAAATCCTAGAGAAAATAATACATGGTCGTCTGTTAAACTACTTGGACTCTTTTAATTTTATATCGGAACGACAATATGGTTTTAGAGCAAAAAATAATACTACTGCAGCCACTATTGATCTAATATCGAAAATTAGAGATAATATAGACAAGAAAAATATTGTTGTAGGTGTGTTTATCGATTTAAAAAAAGCCTTTGATACCGTAAGCCACAAACTGTTGTTAGAAAAGCTCGAAAACATTGGTATCAAAGGAAATGCACTTAAAATGTTCAAATCTTACCTGACAAACAGATTCCAGGTAGTCAAGATGGATAATGTTGAAAGTAATGCTTTACCTATCACATATGGAGTCCCACAAGGTTCCATATTGGGACCATTATTATTTCTAATATATATTAATAATATATCAGAGTTAGGGCTACGTGGTCATTTAACTTTGTACGCAGATGACACATGCTTGTTTTATTTTGGAACAAATATTCAGGACGCTATTTCACAGGCCCAACAAGATTTAAAAATTCTGTTTGAATGGTTCCAACAAAATTTACTAACCATAAACATCTCAAAGACATGTTACATTATCTTTAAAGCTAAAAATAAAAGAATTCCATTGCATAACCCGTTAACTATAGATAACATTCCATTAGAAGAAAAAAGTTACGAAAAATACCTTGGCCTTAGAATCGAAAACGGTTTAACTTGGAATAAGCAAGTAGATTATATTAGAAACAAAATTTCCTCACTTATTGGATCACTTCGCGATGTAAGTAAATGTATACCAAAAAACCTGCGAATAAACATTTACAACTCACTTATCAAATCTCATTTGTTATATCTCATAGAAATCTGGGGTAGTGCCAGTAAAGCTAAGATACAGGAACTGCAAAGAATGCAAAACAGGGTTATAAAAATCCTGTTTCGTTATCCATATTTGACACCTACGCACAAAATATATGAGGAAACAAAATTAATGAACATTAAGCAACTTTATATTTATAACACATGTGTCTTAATTAGAAAAATAATGGATGGAGCCATTCACACAAACGTAATATTTACAAAAAAATCGGAAATAACTAAACGTAGTCTTCGCCGACCCAGTCTACTTGTCCTGCCAAAGACACGTACAAATTATGCTAAAAAAAACATCACCTATGAAGGAGCACAATTCTATAATAGTTTACCGTCTTTTATAAAAAAAATTAACTCTTTCAACGGTTTTAAATCTAAACTATCAAATTATATTATTGAAAGCATGCACAAATAAAGTTACTAACCTACCAGTTGAGATTAAAACCGTTGAAAGTGTATCCAAATTAAAATTCAATTTAAAACAAAATAATTCTAAGACCACTTTTTTATTGTATTGTATTTGTGACCGTTACCTAGAATAAGTTTATTACATTATGTTAACATATGTTCTCATGTAAGTGGCTTTTTGTCTTTTTTGAGAATAAAGTATATTAAACCTAAACCTAGAAGCTTATCAAAAATGTATAATTTTCTCCACTCTGCTCATAATTTACAAACTTATTTGTATGGCTTATGGTGTGCTTTTGTAAAAGCAATTATTAAAGTAACACTTGGCTACCTAATCTAAATTACGAACTAAACCAGCCCATGTCCCAATTTCAGTCTAAACTTTCCTTTACAAAAATGACCTATCTAGATTTCTAGACGCGAAGCAACACAGATTCCAAATAGAGACTTCCATAACGAACTCTCGTCCCATATCACATCTGACCGTCTTTGTCACAATAACTTGACACAAGAGCGAAACTGCGCTAAGTACAAAGCGGCTAAGTTGAAAGAACAAATAAGCCGGGCTGGGTGGCATGTGGCCTCTACGACTCTCATCAAAGTTGCACGCCGCTAGCTTCGTAGCGTCTCGTAGGCCTGCTACGCGACTTGTGGCCTACGCCGCTACGCTGCTACGCCACTTGTTGTGTACCGTTTGCATACAAAGCTGGTATTTTGGGATGGTGTTATTTACGTTTGAGGCGAGAATTTTTAGTATTTTTTGGCTTTGATGTTTGTGGTTTCTACATGCGATATTTTTTTCAGTTTTATGTTTTATGACACTGTGTTCAAATGACCATAGAGTTTTATTGAAAGAAAAATGTATTACATATATTACATCAGGCCTGCTATCCCCGAAGAGTTAGGCAGAGGTGCATTTAATAGTACACCCACATTATGCCAGCTATGTTTAAGTCCGATATAATAAGGGAGAGCCCATTGTCCTTAACCCAGATGAAAAAAGTGGGCATAATTTACTAGATCTAAGTAATATGAAAGGATGTAAAATCGATATAAAAGAATAGGTATAAAAGCTAACTGCCGCACTCAGACAGCTTTAATGATTACTTAGGCCATCACTAAGATAAGGTTTTGACAGTTTTGTCATACAAAAGTATGTCAAATCCTTACTAAGTGACGGCTTAAGTAATCATTAAATATCTCTGAGTACCGCAGTAAGGGACCAACTTGCGTGAATTGTTTTATTTTACCAAAAATATACCCATACAAATTGAAACAACAACTAATAAACTATAACTTCCTTTCTGAACCAGCATTTCCCTTACTTATTCTGCTAACGCTACCAAAGAAAATTTCATAGCGCTTCAGTTTTCGTCGCGCCTTGTACGTACAGTCGACAATAAAATGCATATTAGATAACCGTGTTTTGTTGGCGGCACGTGATTGGCTAACCGTACGTGAGAGTCGGCGCACGAGTATTATTTTGGGGTACTTTATGCGGCCTATCATGTGTGGAATTATCGTTATGATCATTTATAGTTCCTATGCGAGTCGGGGTTGCCCAATGTAGGCCATTCAATATAATTACCCGGCTCTGGTGAAGCACAAAAGGAGAGTTATGTGTTCAGTGTTTTATCTGTATGTAGAGGTACTTTTGTGGCAGTGGAGGCCCAGTGCTGTAGTTTCAGATTGTGGGTTAAGAAGATTACGTTAATTAAGGTAATTTATTTCATCACCGCTGCCCTTAAAACAGTGGTGAAATCATCACGAGAAAAAAATATCCTAGAAACAAACAATAGAATCACCAAGCCCAAAACAAACAATAGAAATATAGTTCACCAAGCCCACGTGTTTTTTTTGTGCTAACTATTTTCCAGTTCTTCTATTTTTGCCCAATAGATTTGCCCGTGCCTCTATTTTTGCCAAACGATTCGACCGTGTCCGATGACCAGGTAAAGGTTGCGAGGACCCGCTGGATGCGAGTCGCACGGGACTGGTCAATGTGGCGACACTTGGGGGGGTCAAGGTCCAGCATTGGACGTCTTTCAGCTAAAATGATGACAATTATTTTCCTTTGTTTTTGCCTGAAAGATTTCATCATCATCATCATTTCAGCCATAAGACGTCCACTGCTGTACATAGGCCTCCCCCAGAAGGGGGGGATTTGCCATAATCGCCACGCTTGGCAGGCGGGTTGGCGATCGCAGTATGGTTGTTACGAAGGCACAGAGAACGCTGCTGCCCATTCTCTGGTAAGTCCTCTTACGACCCCCACGGGAAGATATGGGATGGTGCTATTCTTTACGTCTGACGGAACCATACGGAACTAAAAGATCTAGAACTAAAACATTTGCCCAATCTTTAATTTAATCCCAAAAGATTTGACTACCAGAAAAAAAATATGTAAAAGACCTCAGTTTTTTACGATACTTGTGTAATAAAAACGACGTAAATACTATATTATGTATGTATATAAGCTATATCTATGTATCTAGGACAAGAATGATTAAGATAACACGTCCGACCTATATGGCAGGCTCGAGGGGCCAGAGGCAAGTGTCAGGGCATAATCCAACCTGTACCGGACAATAGTGTATACTAATGCAATTTACGACGTGATTCTTATTACGTTGGAATAAGGTATACATTGAGGCGATTGCTGTGGATTACAGGACTAGGTATTAATTAAAATATATTGCAAATTGTGGATTTTATTTTGGTTACGTGATGATGTTGATAAATATTAGTAAAAATAAAATTGATGATTGATTACCTCTGTTTGTCTCAGCTTAACACCAAGGATTAGATACAAAAAATATCAATCGAATTGAGAACCTCCTCCTTTTGGGAAGTCGGCTAAAAACGGCTATGGCATTAAACCCGCCTCTGTACTCTGTGTTTGAAGTGTTAAAGAAATGAGAACATAACAGATTCAAAACGTAAGGATACTAACGGTGAGATGTTCGAAAGAGATACCGCGGCCTCGGACACAAAGGGCTAAAAAGAACATGGGTGGTTTTTAGTCAGAAGTCTGACACTCTCTTCCGCTCCGGCCAGAGCGGGAGGAGTCAGTTGATGATTTCACAACCTCGATAAAAAAAGGTTACTAACAGGTGACTTTCTGTACAGACTGCCTACCCCTTTGGCGTGAGTTTTTATGAGCCTTTTTTATACTCTAAAAGGTAATGAATAGGATTAATTGTCTCATCATAATTACCACCAGAGTGATAATTATTATGACGGTTAATGGTTTCAAAATGGTCCCAAATGGTCAAAGGGGAAATCACCTAGATTACTTTGTAACGAGGAGGATACAACATTTTTGTCAGGTTATAACTTACCCAATTAGTAGGGTAATACTATATTTAAAGAGCAACACCGATATGGTTTATTATAGTTGTCAGCAAGCAGTAAAAATTAAAATCTTTTTAATTAATATAATAAGCAAGAATGCACCCGTTTTATCAACAAGCACTTTCCATAATGAAAGATACATGTCAAATACCAATAAAAATAAACAATAATATGTACATTAACCAAAACATTCACTTATCAATAATATCGATCGATTATCCATTTAATTATCCCTCGTCAATGGGGCAACACTACGTAATAATCAATTTGTTTAATGGCAACACTATTCACGCTCCCCTTTAAACTGACGTCACATACTAATGAGAATTAGGTTATGGTTTAATTGACAAGGTATTCAAGATGGCGGCGGTTTCCGTAAACAAAACTCATTGTTTGTGCATGTTTGTATGTCATAACTATTTTGATCAAGGTGAAAGGCTTTGGTACTAGTAGTAGTATGTAAGTTCGATCGAAAACAAAGTTTACAATTTCATTGTTCACGGAGTAAACACAATAGGTAAACAATCGCTGTTTTCTACATTTGTTTTTATTTTTTTTACTAGGTTTTTCCCGCGGCTTCACTCGCGTGGATAACGGTTAAACTACATAAATGATTTTCCATACAAAATTTGCCCCCTTTTTCACCCCCTTAGGAGTTGCGTTTTGAAAAATCCTTCTTTAGTGGATGCTTACGTCATTAGAGGAATTCGTGTGCGAAATTGTAAACTTTGTTTGAAATTGTAAGTTTCTAGCCCTAAGGGTTTGGCATGTGCGTTGATCCTGAATCAGTCAGCTTTGTCCTTTCTATATACTATAGATAGATAAACAGTCGTATAATGTTCAGTGTTTTTGGTCCTCAGACCTTCTGTCTGGAATTGTAAAGAAGTAATACTTTCCCCTTTTCGTGACCAGTTCGTGGAATTTGGACCGTAGAAAGATCTTCGTATGACCTTTAAAGGGGGAAAATATTCCTCTTTAGAGCTGACCTGTTTCTTCCCAATACGATAAATTCACAACCAATCAATCGAAGTACTTTTCCCGAGCTGTCAAAACGTTCCCCAAAGTTTTTGTATGGCAATTGAAACCGGTGACGTCATTTAGTAACTCAATGATTGAACTATTTATTGATTTCGAAGCAAATTTGAATCTTATTTGACTGTTTATTGAAAATGAATCGGGTCTGTACGTCTAAAATAAAACGTTTTTATTTTAGATCTGCTACTATTCAATTCTATGTTTCTAACTACAGCTGTTTAGACTGAATGTTGCCTGTCCGTCAGTTCGTCAATCACTGAAATGTCATAAACAATTAAATAGATTACCCTGTGTCTACAATATCTTTAACTGATGTCAAGTGATTATGATTGGCTGCTGTCATTTCCGCCAGCCAATCAGAAGCTTGAGGATTGTCAGCCGATTTACTAATCAAATATTTGATCCGTATTTCGGCAATAGGCGTAAGTGATTTGTTTTTGTTTAAATAATAGAAGTGAGGAGGTAATAGGTAATTTAAAACAATAGAGTTTAAATCCTGGGTCAGTAAAGTGATACTTACTAAGTTTATTCCAGTAAAATATCTATAAGAAAAATATGAATATACTGTAAATACACCTCTGCTTAATCTTTAGGCGAAATACAGGCGTGATGTTTTGTGTTTTGTCATATTAACGAAATACCCTCAAGCATACAAATTACTGAGATACAGTACAAACATTGTAAAGATAAGTATTCCCCAGGTAGTTAAACACTTAAAGAAACTTACATTTGTGTGTGTTATATGAATCAGCAACTGTATTCACCATTCCATTAAAATGAACACAGTGCACACAATTTTCTAAACTGCAATCCAACATTTGTAAAAACGTCGAGAATATCGTCTTTCTTAATTTTAAATGCGTGGCACACCACAAAATAAAAATATAAAACTAAAATCTTAGAAGAAGAAAAAAATGCGCGCGTGATTTTAAATTTGGAAACGTCCAAGATGGCGCGACCGCGTTCGGTTACTGTCACTAGTTGTAGTGGGTCAGTGTTCTTGGTGTTATCACCTTGTGGAGATAAAGTAATTAAACAGTTTCAGTTATGACGAATGTTTCAAAATATCTCTGTGATAAGAAGATTTTGAAAGGTAAATACCAGTATAATTCTGTCAGACTGTGTCATTGCTTAGACTTAGGTTCATGTAAATATCTACTGGTGGCCTTGGCTAGATATTTTTTCGTTACAAACATACATTCCAACACATTTTCATTCACGTATAATAATCTACAGTCGGAACATCAGAATCAAATAAGTATACTTACTATATTTGATGCCTGATTATAACAATAATAACTATTCATGTGGATGTAAATTCATCTACCTTACCATTAAAAAATGTTTTTCAAACCTCATTCAATCGGACGCAACGGATATCGAAACGTCAAAACTGTAAATCAAGCTGCTACGTTTTAATAATGTGTTAATTTGGCAACAGCTGAGCAAATGGTCCTATCTTCTTTTTTAGTTTCAAAACCCCCAACATGAAAATTTTTCAATGTCTGACGAACACTGAAGGACCTCCAACATTAACCCAATTTTAATATTCCCATGTCACCACCGCATAATTTATTAACCACAAAATCTTTACAACTACCCCACAAACAACACCTTTATTGACGTAGTTAACAATACAGTATGATCACTAAATGGTGTCCCGCCGAGGTGCGCTAATGCCCCTCGTAACGACAACAAATTACCCTTTGAACACAATATTATACCAAAAACTTTAACAGGACCCACTAACCCGGAATTATATTATGTTATGACATGTCATACGGCTCTCAAAATGTTTAAAGGATACTTCGTGAGGGTTTAAACTGGCATGTTTTAGAATGGAATATTTTAAGACAAGTGGCATCCAACAAACCCACACTGAGAGAAAATCGTTTTCCCAGAAGTTTTTTTTTTGGTGGGAAATCATCAAATAACCCCTCCCGCTCTTGGGCAGAGCGAAAAAGAGTGTCAAACTTCTACTGACTAAAAACCACCCATGTTCCATCTTAGCCCTTTATGTCGAGGCCACGGTATCTCTTGCGAACAACCCGCAGCCCCGACGGGGCTACCTGTAGACCTTAAAAATACTCGATCCGAGCAGGAAAAGATCCCGCGACACACAGCGCAGCAGCCAATCGCTGAGCCAATGTTCTCAAACAAACTGTGCTGAATCATGCCAATCCAAACCTCCCTTTTGTGTGTTGCACGCTTCATGTATCGATTCTCTTTGATCCGGTAACTACGCGATATAATTTGGCTAACAAAATTGAATCATGCACGGAGATTGGTCGTTAAATTAATTTCTGTACATCACCGGCTTCGCTGGCAGTTTCAATTTTTGCCAACATTGTGTCATGTATAACACAGGTATTGGCCAGTTGTATGGTGACCATAAAGTAAATGTCCTGCCTGCCCTGTTATTTGTTCATCACAGGAGCTGATGAACGCAACTGAAAATGAAAAACTTGAAAAAATGAAAATGATTTGAATATATTATTGTTGGCTATGAGACGCGAATTCGGCTTAAAGTCACGCCATCAGCCGGTAACCGACCGAAGTTCATAAAAGGAAGCGCGCGGCGCTGTAACGGCCACTTTTGCTTGGACGGCGCTCGGAACGGATGGCTACTCGACCATTATCGTGCGCTTAGCTATTTTGGTTTAAGTTTTTGTTCGTGTACTGATTATTCCATTTTGCTAGTGTTATTTCTATTTGATTATTGTTTAAAATGTTCCTCGTGATATTTTTATAATTTTTGTAAAAGTGTTATTTAAAGAAATTAAACATTGTTTATTTTTTTAACGTATTTCACTTCTGATTCCTAATATCAGAAGTGGGATAAAGATTCATTTCGCCCACAAGTTAAATAACTAGTTTTCAGGCTTTTTATTCTAAATAAAAGCGGGTAGTAGTTAGCGATGGATAGATCGAGTCGTTCGTGTTCAAAAACTGGTGCCTCGCGTTCTAAGCGATCTGCCGCCATAAGCGGAGTAGAACGTCACGTAGCAAGTTTCGGGATCCGATCGCCGTTCCAAGCGCGAACGAGATCGTCATAGGAGCCGCGTGAGGACGACGCCTCGCGGTTGAAGGCTTTACAAGAACGCTCACGTAAACCACTGCCTTTGCGGCAACACGTGAGGCGACTCTCCGGACAGGATTATGAGTTTACTTTCGTCCCTGATACAAGTAAGATCGAACCATAATTATATTTCGTTGGTCTAGTGGTCGTAAGCGAGACTACTGAGCATGAAGGTTCTGGGTTCGATTCCCGGGTCAGGCAAAGTGTTATTTTTTGGATTTGTGCCCGGTTGTTGGCAATAGGCTCACCCCTATTACATGGGACTTAAACACAACTGTCGAAGTGTACTAACAGGTACACCTCTGCCTAACCCTTTGGGGATTACAGGCGTGATGTTATGATAAGTGTGTGTTTATTAAGTCACTGGGGCGATTGGCAATGCCTCTGACGTATTGGTGGTTATTTACATGGTGGTGCTAAGACGTGGCTTAACGATTGGGTGACCACCAACAGAACGTGGACTTATTTTAAACCCGGATTTCAGTCATTGTGTCCGCGTGAAGTTGATATGGCCACTGTGCCATATGACGTTACGAGTACGAATTCGAATAAATTTACCACGTATGTAGGCTATGCCCGAAAGTCCTTGGTGCGGTTGAATATCGTCAAGAGGCTGTCGCGGGTTCGATCCCTGTATGGAACAAGTACCTGTATGGCCTACAGATAGGTACTCGTAGTTGTTTCTAATCTGGGTATTTGTGTATGTGAGTTTAAATGTTTGTGACGGCACCCACGATACAGGAGAAATTCCTAGTGTGGGGTAACGTTGTGATTCGTGGTATATCTGATGCTCAAATAAAAGCCTCGACTACGAACTCTAAAGTACAGTCAAAAGTCTTGTTTTTCTGTATATTTGAAACTCAAAAGTGCACTTGTTTGCACATCAAACTCAAATAACCATGATCTGCGTAAACGCAAACCCCTACGCAATAGGATCAGTTGACTTGTTTTTCGTGTGAAGACGTAGGCCGTATACAGGTTCACTGCAAAGAACGAACGCACTGCAAGAACGTGCCTACAAATATGCACCTGATTGGCTAATGGGTCACGTACCAGTCGATGTTCATAAGTATTTTGATGAAGTTAAGTTGTAGTAGAAAGTCGAGTAACGGTTTCTATTGGCTGTATTGTGTTAGACCGTACCAGTAGTTATTGCGTAGTCGTAGCCCGGTTGGAATTGGAGTTTTTTTTTAAGAAACTCAAGTTGACTGTGGGTGTGCGATGCGAGTTTAGCTCTGGTTGAGGTCAGGGTCTGGAAAGACCGTAGTGTGAAGTCAATGAGTGATGCACACGGGAGATCGACTTGTTTACTAGTCTGTTAGAGAGCTATGGTTTTACTCGATGATTTTTGTGAACCTGGCAATTTTTGTCGCATTAGTTTTTAAGATTGATTTGAACGACTATGGTTCATGACCCAGGGTAGTTGATTGTTGTATTTTCGATAATTCCCAGTTTAACCACGTTTCATTTTATCAAAGAGAGTAGGACCAAATGAAACCTAAGTTTGGTCAGGAGTGACCGAGTGGAACTAATAGCGCGATGTAGGATTTCCAAAATTAGTTCGCATGTGTTGCAATAGATTTTGCTGTCGCCAGTCTCTTTGCAGGGTAACTATTGCATAAGGACGTGTGGCGTGTGTTATGCAACGCAACGCAGCCTGGTCTCACAGCAGTGGTTGATGCGCTATAGTGATGCCGTGAGCGCGCACGTGGCTGCAGGCTGCCAGGGTGCTCTACTGGCGTTGGCAAGCGCGTCGCTGCAGGCTGACTGCACGCCCTACTGGCGTTGCAAGCGCGTCGCTGCAGGCTGACTGCACGCCCTACTGGCGTTGCAAGCGCGTCGCTGCAGGCTGACTGCACACCCTACTGGCGTTGCAAGCGCATCGCTGCAGGCTGACTGCACGCCCTACTGGCGTTGCAAGCGCGTCGCTGCAGGCTGACTGCACGCCCTACTGGCGTTGCAAGCGCGTCGCTGCAGGCTGACTGCACGCCCTACTGGCGTTGCAAGCGCGTCGCTGCAGGCTGACTGCACGCCCTACTGGCGTTGCAAGCGCGTCGCTGTAGGCTGACTGCACGCCCTACTGGCGTTGCCAAGCGCGTCGCTACATATTGTCAACGCGCCCCACTGGCGCGGTTGTGCTTGGCACTCCAGGGTGCCAGCGCGCCTCACTGGCGCAGTTGTGCTTGGCACTGCACGGTGCCAGCGCGCCTCACTGGCGCGGTTGTTCGTGGCACTGTACGGTGCCAGCGCGTCTCACTGGCGCGGTTGTGCGTGACACTGCACGCTGCCAGCGCGCCTCACTGGCGCACTTGTGTGGGCACTCTACGGTGCCAGCGCGCCT
The DNA here is from genome assembly GCA_949774965.1 of Diarsia brunnea. Lineage (NCBI taxonomy): Eukaryota > Metazoa > Arthropoda > Insecta > Lepidoptera > Noctuidae > Diarsia > Diarsia brunnea. Next base: position 17,614,788 of record OX459011.1, read on the forward strand.
CACTGGCACAGTTGTGCGTGGCACTCCACGGTACCAGCGCGCCCCACTGGCGCTGTTGTGCTTGGCACTCCAGGGTGCCAGCGCGCCTCACTAGCGCAGTTGTGCTTGGCACTCCAGGGTGCCAGCGCGCCTCACTGGCGCAGTTGTGCTTGGCACTGCACGGTGCCAGCGCGCCTCACTGGCGCACTTGTGCGTGGCACTCTACAGTGCCAGCGCGCCTCACTAGCGCAGTTGTGCTTGGCACTGCACGGTGCCAGCGCGCCTCACTGGCGCAGTTGTGCTTGGCACTGCACGGTGCCAGCGCGCCTCACTGGCGCAGTTGTGCTTGGCACTGCACGGTGCCAGCGCGCCTCACTGGCGCAGTTGTGCGTGGTACTCTACGGTGCCAGCGCGCCTCACTGGCGCAGTTGTTCTTGGCACTGCACGGTGCCAGCGCGCCTCACTGGCACGTTGTCCGTGGCACCCCACGGTGTCAGCGCGCCTTACTGGCGTGGTTAAGCGTGTCGCTCTTGGGTTCCAGCGCGCCTTACAGGCGTAGCTGAGCGCGTCACTGCAGGCCGACTGCGCCACCTACTGGCCGGTCGAACGTGTGACCCCGGCTTCTAACGCGACCTGGCTTGGTCGAGCGCGTTACTGCAGGCCGACTGCGCGACCTACTGGCTTGGTCAAGCGCGTGAGCCCGGCTGCTGACACGACCTAGCTTGGTCGCTGCAGGCCGAGTTTTGGGCCCCTGTCTCAATGACGCGATTGGCACAAAATTCACTACAGTGTTTGTAAAGTCTGTGTGATAAGCTAACAATGTGCCTATGTCAACAGCCACTGGGAGGTATGCAAACTGAGAGCCTATGCCTACAGTGTGTGTAAAAGTCTGTGTGATACGCTAACAATGTGCCTATGTCAACAGCCACTGGGAGGTATGCAAACTGAGAGCCTATGCCTACAGTGTGTGTAAAAGTCTGTGTAATACGCTAACAATGTGCCTATGTCAACAGCCACTGGGAGGTATGCAAACTGAGAGCCTATGCCTACAGTGTGTGTAAAAGTCTGTGCGGTATGCTAACTAGGTGCCTATGCCGACAGTCGTTGTGAGACACGCTAACTAGGTGCCTCTGTCTGCAACGCGACCAGGTTACGTACTTGGCGTGTTCTTAGCTAAGATTTTGATGTCATGATATTAAGGGGGTAATGTGCATTACCTTTTGAGTATCTAAGATGTTTTTGCTTCTACAATTGTTGACTTTTACGTAATGTGAATGTCTGATTACAGGAGACAGTGAAAACTCAGGCGTCTTGTTGGAAAGCACTGATACAGATCAGGCAGGACCATCCTCTGGAGCTGACGAGGACGTCAGAGTGTCAGGAGAGGCCGTGTTGGCTATGAGACGCGAATTCGGCTTAAAGTCACGCCATCAGCCGGTAACCGACCGAAGTTCATAAAAGGAAGCGCGCGGCGCTGTAACGGCCACTTTTGCTTGGACGGCGCTCGGAACGGATGGCTACTCGACCATTATCGTGCGCTTAGCTATTTTGGTTTAAGTTTTTGTTCGTGTACTGATTATTCCATTTTGCTAGTGTTATTTCTATTTGATTATTGTTTAAAATGTTCCTCGTGATATTTTTATAATTTTTGTAAAAGTGTTATTTAAAGAAATTAAACATTGTTTATTTTTTTAACGTATTTCACTTCTGATTCCTAATATTATATATATTCTTTCTTTCGTTATAAAGGATTTACTGCTTAGAGCCAGTTTCGCAGTGTTTAGATAGGTAATCTTTCACAGATTAAAAATGTTTTTACTCTATGAAATTCTCCGCAATATAAGTTAACCGAAACTAATCATGGCTCGGCTAAAGTGCCAGGAGTAAATGTCACCAATAACTGGTTTCCACTCACGATATTTTGTTTTTAATAATGTGTGGTTGTGGTATAACTACAGACCATTTAAATAGAAATATTAACCATTTTGGGGGGGGGGGGAAATCATCAAATAACCCCTCCCGCTCTTGGGCAGAGCGAAAGGGAGTGTCAAACTTCTACTGACTAAAAACCACCCATGTTCCTTCTTAGCCCTTTATGTCGAGGCCGCGATATCTCTTACGAACAACCCGCAGCCCCGACGGGAGGGTACTAATACACCTCTGTTTAACCTTTCGGTGATCGCAAGCGTTAAGTCATTTAGACAAATCTTTACTTACAAAGCAGATTAACTTTGCTCTAAAAGTATTTGAGGCTACTAAAATGGTAGAATATATCGAAAATCAATTAAGATAGACCGGCACTTGGAAGTAGATCGCTCCACTAATCTAATAGAAGAACAACGAACCGAGATAATCAACACTAGATGCTGATGTGTTTCCAATATGGGTAAGCCATTAATGAAGAATTAATTTGGATCTTTTATGCAGTTTGCAAAATCTCTTTTAAAATGTAATGAACCTATTCTATGTCCATGTAACACAGGCATGTGCTAACACAGGATAAATACAGTTCTGTCGGGGCTACGGGTTGTTCGAAAGAGATTCCGCGGCAAAGGCCTAAGAAGGAACATGGGTGGTTTTTAGTCAGTAGAAGTCTGACACTCCCTACCACTCTGGCCAGAGTGGAAGGTGTAATTAAAAAAAATTAAAAGGGTAGATTTAGCAGATGAGGAATTTGTTCAAAAAGGTCAGTTAGGATCGAACTCTCACAATCTCACTAGTCAGTTCGAGTTTAACCCATTAGGTTATTGAGCATCCAGGCATCAAAACCATCACTAAATACCCAATCGTACATCCCTCACACAGCAACAGTCAGCACCGGCCATTCAAAACATAACGAGCATTAAACCACAGCAACTACGACACACTTTCCTTTGTCTGTGACAAACGCGATTTAGACCAATAAAACGCTTGCAACGCTAACTCCAACAAATTCCTTCTTCAGTACCGAAATTGCTTGGATTCCGGAAACTTCCGGACTTTTACGGTGTCCCGAATTCCAGAGCAACGTGTGGTCGCCTCGCAAACGTGCACCACTTTATAAAAACATACGAACCGTTTTTATGTGCCGAGACGACGGTTTACTGCGCGTTATTTTTGCGGATAATATCTAGCGTATAAAATAGAGAGGTTTTTTTAAGATGTTTTTATTTTTTACTAGCTGATGCCCGCGGCTTCACCAGCGTGGATGTCGGTTAAATTATATACTAAAACATTCCTCTTGAATCACTCTCTCTATTAAAAAAAAAACCGCTTCAAAATCCGTTGCGTAATTTTAAAGATTTAAGCATACATAGGGACGGACAGACAGCGACAGTGACTTCGTTTTATACTATGTAGTGATGTTTGTTTGGGGGTTGCCTTCGTCCAGGTAGTAGGATTCTGTTGTAGAAGTTTGAAACCATTTCACATTAACCATCTTGAGTAGTTTTAAACGTATTACCTAAGTATATACAATTTTTATTATTTATACTTATGCTAAGAAAAACGCCGAAGCTAAAGTTTTATCACGACAGAAGCACGTGTATGTATTATAATAAAACCTCACCAACTCGAATAACATGCACGCGGTAAAGTCTTTACGGTCTCAAAAGAAAGAATATAAATTCTTCCATCAAAACTCTTCGGAGTTTTAGTCCCAAAATTATGACGCTTAAGCTTTAGCTACAATAAGACAAAAAAATATGAATCCGAAAACCTGCAAGACTCCTTAAAATACAATAGAATCCCGATAATTATCCGAACTTCGATTATTCGATTATCTGAACTCATTGTTCACGGCTCTTATTACCGTATTTTAATATATCATATTGTCTAAATTACGTATGTGAAACACTATTCACAATAAAAAGTTACCCGGACTTTTGATTATCCAGAATAATGGTATAAATGGTTTAAATTGATCCAAATAATCGGGATTCTACTGTAACTCAATAAATAAACATTAATATTAGCAGCCCGACTTCACCCACGGCTGGCTATACAAGCAAAGAGAGGCTCTTATTGACATCAACATCCCTGATCCTATGCCAAACTAATCAAAGTCTAAAATAAAATAAAAGGTAGGTTAAAACCTCAAAGTTAACCGTCTCAAAATATGCGACAAAATACCTCAAAAACCGTTTCCATCTTAACCCCAAAGCGCAGCAAGCTCATCTTCAAATCCACATCACATAACATCGTATATTTTCGCACGTAGGAACCATGACCGGCTCGCTCCATAGCGCGCAGAGTTAAATACACCGTAGAATGTAAAGTATCTCTTATATTTTAGTCGACAGCCTGGACGAGATCGTATTTCCCTTAGGAACTACAATACTTGTGTCGCAGAAGGGTTCCAGAAGGTTAGTTTAGACTTTTAAAGATTAACTTTACTGTTACCCACACTTTGCCGCAACTGCGAAAAGCCAATAGAAAGAATCACACTTCAAAACCATTGAATGGTGATCCAACAATTCGTATCACCATTTTGTGTTAGGGAAATACCATCCCCCAAAAAATATGGACCATATTGTCACATATATAATTGTTACGAACAGTTCAACATGAATCATACCCAAATGACTAGTTGAACATAAAAGTGATACTGAATTTGACACAATTGACATCTTTCCTTACAAACCATCTCTCGTTAATTTAGATACATGTCAAACTCAATCCATGGAATCGCGAAATAGTTGACCGAAGTAAGGAAAACCTGGTCAGGTAGAGATTCATAAAAATGCACAATAAGATTTTAATTTAACCTTTCGGGGATTTTACTGATAACTTCTCAAATATATTGTGAAGTAAACCTTTTGCGTTCATCTGTATAGTGCCAATATATTGTATATCTTAAGTGAAATTGTTTTCTGTCAGACGTCATAGATAACTCGTTAGGTTTTGGGATCTAGTTTTGTTACGAGTCTCATGCGACCCACTGTTAATGTGCTGACATGTTTTGCCAAATTGTTTTGTTATCTGAAATATGTGTATCTATTCTATTTAGTTTTGGGTTTATACAATTAGTTTTGGGCGTTGAAGTGAAAAGGTTGAATTATATTTCAATACGAAGCCAAAGTCAGAAAGGGTACATTCGTCAAATGCCACTGATTCTATTATAGCTTCAAATTCAAAAGTCAGAACTGATCATAATTGTTTCAAAATGTTGGACTTTATTGGTTTTTTCCTAAAAGCAAACTGTCACCGCTTGTAACAGGTTACAAGAGACTCCTAACATAACTAAAAACATGATCCAAGAATGCTCCAACAGCTGCATCTAAAAACAAGCAAAATCTTTAAACACCATGATTAACACCCACACCACAACAACACCCAACACACAACGAAATTCACAATATATTTTTTTAATTTAATTTGATTTCTCCCTATTTCGGCATTAATGGAAGCACCATTATCTCGGATAAAGTGCCCCATTTTAGTGTTAATTATAGTATTAGTCAGTTTAAAAACATATTTCTTTAAACTTTGACTGTCAAACACTTTCCCGAAAAATTAGCTTATTATAATGCTCAACATTTAACCCCATCACTTTCTCAACCTCGCTCAATGCTCAGTCAATACGATTCCCTCACGCAAGCATAGCCCTGAATCACGACCAAAAGCCTCTATTTCCGCCTTCTACTACAATTATGTTACAGTTGTAGCTTGCCAATCCAACCTACACCTTATTACAACGACATAAGAGCTACAAGTCGCACAATTTCAGTTGCATTGTCTATATCAAGGCGTCGCTACGTCACGCCGAGTTTACGCTGAATCCCTTTAGCCTTTGAACCTTTTTTACTTGGCAGAGCGATTTAAACGCCAACGGTTTTAAAATGCGAAGTTCGTTGACATTTTGTGAACATTTTTTCATGGTTCACAATTTAATGATGGTTGTGTCCCTACATTATTTTTTTCTGTGTAGATATTTTGACATTATACTTAAGTGAAAGTTCAGGTAATTATATCGTCCCGTCGGGGTTGCGGGTTGTTCGAAAGAGATACCGCGGTCTCGGCACAAGGGCTAAGAAGGAACATGGGTAGTTTTTTGTCAGTAGAAGTCTGACACTCCCTAGCGCTCTGCTCTGCCCAGAGCGGGAGGAGTCATTTGATGATTTCCCACCGGCAAAAAAAAAAGGGTAATTATATCGTAGAACTTTAAAAAAATATTCTCCATAAGAAGCCAACAGTTTATACTATAAACTGTTTGCTTCTTTAACGGCAAACTTAAGATACTGGTTGCTATAATCTGTATAGCAACCAGTATCTTAAGTACATCACATCAATAATATTATTAAAAATAAATAAGCTGAAAACGCTGACACCAGGTTAGGTTACAACCACACGATAAAAAGAAGAAGATTAAAAATAAATTCCAATTTTAAAAACAGCTTAAGTCCAGAATACTCTTACCTAAGCGTCGTAAACACAAGTAATATGGAAAATTAATTCCATAACAGCTTTTAATTAACCTGAAACAGCTGTTTTAAAAACGACTTAATTAGAAATAATTGAAGCGACCTAATTTTACAGTAATAAACTTTCAACTACGTTAATTCTTAATTAAGAAAATGATCGAGTTCAACAGTATTATTTCATCGTTTCCTACTAGAAAGATTAATATCCGCAAGAACTAAAATAAAATATTCCATCTCCGTTTCACTAATCAATAATCGTTTTCTTTCTTTCTTTCTTTCTTTGGGGTGTTGTAAGGAACGTGATGAGACTAACAACAGGACCAACAGCTGTTGGCTATTATTGAGTTACAGGAATCCTAATAAAGTAATAAAGTTAACATTTCATGGAAATATCTGGGGTAATGTTATGAAAGTGAGAGGGTCTGTTTTCTATGTCACCAGAGTATCGTAATGTAATAAGTAGCTTTGCGCTTCGAAGGACATACTAATTTTCTACTTTTTAATTCGAACAAAATAAAAGCCGGGTACCAGCCACTGAGTCTGGATTTGGGGGGTCTGGTTGATAGCAATAGGCTCGCCCCCTATTACATGGGACTTAACCTTATCAGGGAAAATGTGGGTTTACTAGGGGTGCCTAATCTTTCAGGGAAAACAGGTGTGATTTATTTCAAAGCAAAGTAAAATCTTAGTTATCCAACGCAATCCGACATAGACATTTTTTTTCATCGTCGTCGTATCGTTCAACCAAGTTTCCTCTAAGCTAAACGAACCCTGTCAACGGCCCTCAGATTAGCTGGAATGAAGAAACAAGACAACGTTTGACTCAACCCGATAAACCGGCACGGCCATCCACCCCCATCAAAATTAATACGCGTAATAAAGATAAACTTCTCAAGGTTCCTATTGGTTCTTGAACGAATAAACATCGTCTTGAATAATGGCGGGCTGATGACGTCACTTCTGTCTCGACTCGGTCACGCACACTGGGCTTCTCCAGTGCTCCCGACACAACGAGTCGACGATGCTCCCGACACGCGTTTCTTGCCGTGTCGTCGTCAACACGTCCCTCGCAATGCCAGATCATTAGTATCTTCTTACGCGATCGCCTGTTTAGATACTGGGATTTTCGCTACCTCCCTTTTTATATGACCTGAAGAAAGATATGATTTATGACCGTCTTGACGTCGCTGAGAAGTTAAATTGTTCTTGGTAATGCTCGAGTTGTTATTGTTGGAAGACAAAAGTTGTTGAGATTCTGCTTTTCTTTTAGTAACGAATGGTATCTACTGTTGGGATGAGTTGAGGCGGTTTCATTCAGTCGAAATGTAGGTCACATTGTAGAGAATACATTGCTAGATAAATACTGTTTTACGGGTTCCATTTAAACATTTAGAAATTACAGCCATTTCAAACGTTCTAGACCATTAAAATAAAAATTGAAACAAAATTCTACAATAGACGCGCTCGGAGACCGCTGACCCGTTTCGAATTTATCGCAGTCCAATTTTAGTAAAATAAAACTTATGAGTTTAATGTCGGCAGCACTGGAGAGCACGTGATGGTACCGGCCAAGTGCCTATTTGTCAAGTCTGAGAATATAAAGCGGGCTACACACGGCGCAGTTGCATTCAACACTCTTCAGGGATTTAAACAATCGTTTCGGTAACTTGCTATAAAACTGAGGTAAACACACATTTGGTGCACAATAGTTGTGGTATAAGTGACTTTACGAGATACTTGGCGGTTTAATAAAACATATCGTGGCCCGTGGGTTAGTTTACTGAGGCGCGTTTGCACGGTGCACCGCAAAGAACGAATTTGAAACTTCCTTCTGTTTTTAGGGTTCCGTAGTCAACTAGGAACCCTTATAGTTTCGCCATGTCTGTCTGTCTGTCCGTCCTCGCTTAATCTCTGTGACCGTTAGCACTAGAAAGCTGAAATTTGGGACCAATATGTGTATCAATCACGCCGACAAAGTGCTAAAATAAAAATTGGAAAAAAATGTTTTATTAGGGTAGCCCCCCTATATGTAAAGTGGGAAGTGTTTTTTTTTTTAATTTTAACCCTAATGTGTGATATATTGTTGGAAAGGTATTTAAAAATGAATAGGGGTTTACTAAAATCATTTTTTGATAATGTCAATAATTTCGGAAATAATCGCTCCAAAAGTAAAAAACAAAGCGTCCCCCCCCCTCTAACTTTTGAACCATAAGTTTAGAAAATACGAAAAAAATCTGAAAAGTAGAACTTTATAAGGACTTTCTAGGAAAATTATTTTGAACTTGGATGGAAACAACAGATGGAAACTGCAGTTAACCAATATAATTTGGTCCCTGAATCGTATGAGCGCCTATACAATCCAGAGGTCAAGTTTCATTTGCCCGTATTTTTTTTTTAACTTCGTTTACATAATATTTTATTATCTACGGAACCCTACACTGAGCGTGGCCCGACACGCTCTTGGCCGGTTTTTGTTAATAGGTTTATTTTGATAGAGGCAAAATAACTTAACATCACGGCTGTAATCCCCGAAGGGTTAGACAGAGGTGTACCCAATAGCACACCCACATTTCGCTAGTTATGTTTAAGTCCCATATAATAGGGCCGAGCATATTACCATCAACCGGGCACAAATCCAGATTCCGTGGCTGCTACTGAGAAATTCCTGATGAATAACCCAATAACACTTTGCCCGACCTAGGAATCAAATCCAGGACCTCATGCACAGCAGCCTATGTTAAACTGTACTACTGTGTTTTGCAAAGCGATCCTTCTGGCAATATTTCTAGTAGAAATAGGGTAGTTGACCGACTAAAAAAAATCTGATTCTGTCAAGTCCGTCTGTTATATTATCGAAAAATATTGGATACGTGTTTTTTGATTTATCAAATTAATAAAAAAATACCAAAAATAAAACGTGTCAAAGATCGTGAGTGGGAGCTGGTGACGTCACTTTCTAGTAAAAAATGTGCCAGACTGTGACGTCGCGCGACTTTTCAAAGCACTGTATCGTCTTCATTTATTGTTTACGTGAAAAAACAAAAAATACGTGTCCAACATTTTTTGGAAATCTATCAGACGGACTAATTCTATTTTTTTAGTCAACTACCCTATGTTACTATCACCTAATCAATCTACATACGCAACTCAGTACAATTTATCCCTCTTTCATGGACTACAATAGCCACAAATTACTTTCCCCCATAGTATTTCTTCCTCAATCGCGGATGATCAGTTTCTGAGCCAGCCAGCCCCACACCCCCACCCCCTCCCCCCTAACCCTTATATGAGTTGTGTGAAAAACACACAAGCGCCCCGGAGAGATCGGCGCCTTTTGTTAAAGAGAGTGCCAAGTATTGTTGCCTTGGGCATATGAATTATCCTTGATTGTAAAACACTATTTTGTTTTTTTTATTTTTATTAAAGAGCATACCATTTTAAATAAAAATAGCTGTATATACTCGAATAATTAGATAAGAAATACCTTCAAGTAAATAAGTTAATGCAAAATGATGTTTATTTTGCACACAGGGTTTTACAAAGACTTTTTACACGTATTTTTTTAAGCTATTGCATAGCTTCTATCGCGGGCCTTGAGCGTGGGGACCGAATCCAGAAATTCCGTAACGAAAAAAACCTAACACTCATTTATTTAACTCTTTAAGTGTCCTTATGAGCACCCGGTGGATCATAAGACATTCAACAAAAAAGAAAAAAAAATGTTTTTTTATCGGTCACCACGCTCAAAGTGTAACTTGAATTAATATCAAAGAAAAAAAACAAAGGAAAAAAAATACTGCATTAATAAAATAAATAAATAATTATAATTGCATAAGTTGATAAAAAATGCTATGCAATAGCTTTACCGCGGCAGTCTCCGAGTGCCACACGTCTTTTTTAAACTAGTTGGTGCTGATGTTTTGTACCTGACTACTCTGAAATGAAACAGCTTAAACAAACTCACGAGGTCATAGTGTCTTTTCAGGTTCAGACATAATCTTGGTCACAAAACAGAAAGAACATGTTGGTCAACCCACATGAAGAAATTTGTATTTTTATGTTCTGTTGGTAAATCATGGGAGTATAAAACATTGTTTAAAAGGTCGATGCTAAAAACAAAGAACTGTTGCATAAACCAAAAAAAAAGTAAAATATGCTCGGGTTTTATCACCCGAGAAACAAACAATATCGGCAGATCGTTTTTTATTTATTTTGTCAAAATTCTATCGACAAAAATCCAAAAATTTAATAAAATCGGTTAAAACTCGACCACCGTAATAAAACTTTCGCAACAAAAACGAATAAACGTTAAAAAAATCAGAAGGAAGGAAGCTCATGTATTTCAACCGGCTATCTAATTCGGTTTGACAAACAAGACAGTAATCCTGATAGTGAACCATCCTCATTTGTCTTTACTGGAACGGTTTGTGACGTCATTGCATTCTGTATACTTACAGAATGCATTGACGTGATGTACTCATCTAAAATATTGGCCAGTTTTGTTTTATAACTTTCATCACCGTTAGCCTGTAATGTTCCTACTACAGACTTAGACCTCCTCTCTAGGAGAGGGATGGGCTATAATCCACCACGCGGGCCCAGTGCGGGTTGGTAGATGTCACATGTGTTCGAATACGTAACTATAACTTTAACTAAAACATAAAAGAAAATTTAATTTAACATCACATCGCCTGCAGGTAACACCCGAAGATTTAGGCAGAGGTGTACTAAAAATTTCACCAAATATTTTTATTATAAGTTAAATTAGCAATGGTATCATCTTAATCCACAGTCACTGTGATTCACCATTTATTATATTTCATAATAGAGCTAGTCAAGAAAAGCATTGCTTTAGATTCAATCACTTTACAATCTTGAAGTAATTTTCACCTTCACGACATTTTTCAACATGAAAAACCGCCTTCTAAACGACAAAACAGCCTCAAAACACACCTCTATCCAGAATCCTCAACCAATAAAAAACCACAGCTCTCCTAATTCATTTACTCAGCCAGTAATCCGGCAAGTCCACTCTCCCTCTCACTGTCTCGTTTGTAACGTGCCCGCTCTCCCGTACAACGGCTTATCTCAGGCCTGGATAATAGAACAAAACAGACGGACGTCTTGAAGAGATGTTCGTGAGAATTATTCGTCGTCCGTAATTTGTTGCTCGTTCCCGTCTTATAGTTGCTGATAATGCTCGAGAATGTTCCTTAATTCATTTGTTTTATGCTGTCTGATAAGATGTTTTGAGGAAAAATTGAGTTGAATTTTGGGAGCGTAGTTTTTAACAGAAATATCGCGCCTGTTTTCTGCAGATATGGCAGAAGTGTGGGTATTGTTTAACAACATTTGACCAGCTAAGTTTAAGCCTCATGTAATAGGGGGGTAATCTATTAAAACTGAGGGCTGCTACTAGAAAATTATAGAGGCAAAAAAAACTAAATAGGACTTTGCTGTCCCTGGAATCGTTCGTCTTGCTTAGCAATAACGCTGGCGACCACTGACCCAACGAAGAAGTTTGTTCTTATGAATCATAACTGGATTTGATTGCCAGTGACGACACGACGGCACGGTAGGCGCAGTGGCCGAGGGATTAGACTGCTGCGCTACGTGTCGCGGGTTCGATCCCCGCACGGAACAAATGGCCTACAGATAGTTGTTTCGGGTCTGGGTATGGGTGTGATTGTGTGGGGGGAGAAATTCCTAGTGTGGGGCAAAGTTTTCAAAAAGAAAAAAGAAAGTGATATTGCTACTTACTGTCTGCACAGTGTATTAAACACGTCTGAACTAAACATTTTTTCATTAGAGTTTGGTTACCTTGAATTTTGTCTAGTCTGGTTTAATCATAATGCTCCTAAATAAATAGAGTATTCTCTCGTAATAATTTCTTAAGGGCCAGAAAGGTGTGCGCTTTATACCCTGTCGGCCGAGTTTAGGTAGGTACCTAATTATACTTGACCTTCTATAATAATAACACTGCTGATTAAAACGCTCACTCTTAACAGGCAATATACGAGTAACAAGCTTGACCGTAATACACATCACAAAATATCCCATTCTTTTTAAAATTCCCCGTATAAACATTTATTATGAACGAAATATATGAACTGAATATATTCATGAACTTGTTCCATTTTAATTCATGAACTTGATAACCTTTTATTGAAATTTACTGAAAACTTATAACCTCAATGCGCACTCTTTTAAATCAAAATATTATTAATTTATCAAACTATGTAGGTACGTAGTCGTACAGGCAAGCTGAAAATATCCCTTACTGTCACGACTTAAAGACACTGTCAAATTATGACCAAGACGTGCGTTCGACTCCAGTTTTCTAAAAACCAATAAAATTTCTATATAAAATGAGAGGTAAGGGAGTATCGTAGTAGGTTGAAAGATCAACCGAATGGTCGCTGACACTTTAACGAGTACCATATATTATGAGTTTTTAATAGGTAGTTTTGGTATTATATTGCAGTCCAGAGATTTGAGAAGCGAGGTGAGTTTTATGATTTGAGTTTATGGTGTTAGGAGTTTATATGTTACCAGTACGTGTATCCCTGTACGGATTCTGGTTATAGTCAAAGATTTTTATCGCACATGGAGCAATAGATACGATATTTATTTATTTAAACTTCATGTACAAAAGTAGTACATAGGTGGACTTAATGCCACAAGGCATTCTCTACCAGTCAACCTTTGGGTCAAATAGGACAGCACTGTGGTAGAGTATAAAAAACCGGCCAAGTGCGAGTCAGACTCGCGCACCGAGGGTTCCGTACAAACCTGTAGGTATATAAGTAAAAGTTATGGTATTTTTATTGCTAAATGAAATCCAAACCACACGCCAAAATAAATAATACCACTACGCGTTCATGAGGAAAGGGGTAGTAAGTTTAAAATTATTAAAAATATTTTTATTATATGATATAACTAAAAATGTATACTTTTCGCAATTTTTCCTATATCTCTGCTATAAGACGTTGCTTCATACCAAATTTCAAGATTCTGAGTTCACGGGAAGTACCCTGTAGGTTTTGATTCCCTTGCGAGTGTCGAAAATTTGCGGCATAAACGGGAGTATCTTTTGATCGCGTTGACTTAGAAGTTTGATTTTTTCACAGCTCCAAGAGACCATAGACTTGAGTATTTGATATGAATTTCAGCTTGATACCTCCACGCGTTCCTGAGAAAAAAGGTCTTGACAGACAGACAGACAGACAGACAGACGGACAACAAAGTGATCCTATAAGGGTTCCGTTTTTACCTTTTGAGGTACGGAACCCTAAAAAATAAGGATAAAACCATTTTGTAAACATAATACATCAACAGGTGCATACCAGTACATATATATACAGATAGAAATAAATAAACTAATAGATATTTTAATACATACAGTAAAAAAAGAGAAACCTTATAATAATTACCTACTAAGACTAGTGACTTGATTGAGAGCAATTCAGTCCGATTTCAAAAAGTATTTCCGAACTTTTCAGTAGGAGTAAGCGAGACGACACCACCTAAGAAGAGTTAAACAGAAGTGTATCTATGTATAGTACACCCATATTTCGTCGGTGTTTAAATTCCACGTAATAGGCGGTGAGCCTTGCTATTGACAGGACCTAACTCCGGGCGGCTACTGATAACTCCTTGATGAAAACCCAATAATACTTTGTCTGACCTGGGTATCTTAACCCAGGACCTATCACTTAGCAGTACCGCTTGTGATCTAGTGGTCTAATGACTAGCGAAGCAGTTCATCCACCACCACCTCTGAATACACTTGAATAAATGATGATGATGAATTAAAATTAAACACACACAGCCATATTGGGGTTCCCAGTCTAACCGGATGCAGCTGAATACCAGTATTTTACATGGAGCGACTGCCTGTCTGACCTCCACAACTCAAATATTATTGGGTAGTATGAAACACATTGGTATTGGTACACATTGGTATTGGTATCAGACTTTCAAGCCACTCTGTACCCGTAACTACTGGTAAAGACCTTCAGTTGATTGACCAACGGCTTCACGTGCTTTCCAAGGCCGTAGAAAACTCAGTATTTAATGAGTGGTCACCCATTCTCAGAAGTACCTAGTCAAGCGCGGCTTAACCTAAAGATCGATCTGAGTGTCTATCATTATTTAGCCACAGGCTCCCTAAAAGTTAACCCTATCTCATCATCATCAACAGCCTATCAATGTTCCCACTGCTGGGACACAGGTCTCCTCCCTTTGAGAGGGAATGGGCTATAATCTACCACGCGTGCCCAGTGCGGATTGGTAGATGTCACATGTCTTCGAATTTTTGATCCTAAGACATGCTGGTTTCCTCACGATGTTTTCCTTCACCGTTTTGAGAACAGCGGTGATGAAATAAATTACACAAAGTAATGTACCTGCCTGGGTTCGAACCCACGACCTACTGTTCGTAAGTCGGGTCCGCCACCACTGGGCCCCCGCTGCTCCTCAACCCTATCTACCTGCCTTAAATTCAATACTCATATAAACTAGTTTACAGAGTGTCCTTCACATATATCACGGGTCCCTAATTAGAACGTTACACCACGGAACCCTCTAGGGGCAGTACCGACGTGCGAATTACATAAAACAATGAACTAGACTAATTTATGGCGTATAGGAGGCATAAAGCGTCTCCTATAATAAAGTGTCGGCAGGTACTTGATATATTTGTTTGTATTTTGATCCCGTTTCGGAAACTCGGGAATTACCGGATCGAGGTTCGCTCATACTACCTATGTACAGGATGTTTGAGGTAGGAGAGTATAAGGCCGACCTTCTAAAGTTACTCAGAGACGGTACGTTAAATTATAGTGTTCAACCCACGGTCAAGGTAAATAGAGTACCTATTATTTTCTTTTTTATATAATCAATGTTATCAGTTTTCTTTATTTGAGGCGGTAATAGAACACAATAATTTTTAATACTATCTACAATACACATATTTCCTAGAAAATGATGAATGCACAGTGTGCTAGCAAATGACACTTCCAATCCTTCAAAATATTCTCTCAACGCTTCTACCAAACACGCTGTACAATTTTATCTGTTTGTATTTTGATCCCATGTCGGAAACTCCGAAACTGGAGGTAATTTCGCATAGGTATGAATCACCCCTTTTGTGCCATTTAACCATTTTATGTGTTTAATGTATGTGTTTTTGTTAATAATGACTGTTTTGTTTTATTATTTATGGGTCATTTGCTTGTTTTGTTAAAATTTTTGGCCTAAAATTACAACGCTGCATTGATAAAGTTTTGTAAATATTACAAGCTAATGTTATTAATAATAATAATAAATCAGCCTACTATAAAACGTCCTCGATGTGTACATATAGACCTAGTGATGAAGGTCACTATTTCGAATTATTTCTTCACAATTTTGAGAGCAGAACAAAAAACAAATGTCTTGTATTAGTGACCTTCCTGGCTAAAGATCAATCAATTTTTTCACGCAAATTTAAGGAAGGAAGTCCCAAAAAGCCAGCCCTTTTTGTTTTTTAGCTGTGGAGAGGAAATGGTGGAACAAAGTCCCCAGCAACACAGGAAGGAGACACAAATGTAATTACTTCTTTAATGAATCGTAATACTTTTTATTTATCAAAATAATCAGAGATAAGGAGTAAACAAATATGTTTGTGCAACAGTGTTAATTTGCGTCAACTGTGTTGCTGTGATGACGTCAATGGGAATACATGACGGCAGTGACACCACCCAGCTAGATAAAAATATAATACATATTTTCACTTAACGCCTACAATCCTAATTCTGTTCTCGAAGTATTTTAAAATCTTCCTTATGTAACATTGTTAGTCCTGTGAGGTAGTAGACTAATGCTTCGGGTTGTTCGAAAGAGATACCGTGGCCCCGGATACAAATGGCTAAGAAATACATAAGTGGTTTTTAGTCAGTAGAAGTCTGCAACTCCCTTCCGCCCAGAGCGGGAGGAGTCATTTAATGATTTCCCAGCTCCAAAAAAAACGATGATAGACTAATTTGGCATGAAATATGATAACAAAAACATAGTTATAACGATAACTAATCTCTTTCTCTCCTCCTCTTATTGATTTCACAATAAATAATCAATTGACAACCTTTTTTTTTTGGGGGAGAAATCATCAAATGACTCCTCCCGCTCTGGGCAGAGCGCTAGGGAGTGTTAGACTTCTACTAGCTAACCCATGTTTATTCTTAGCCCTTTGTGCCGAGGCCGCGGTATCTCTTTCGAACCACCCGCTGCGGGTTGTTCGAAATGGACAATGACAACCTTCATTAATGCTACTGTTTGTTATTATGAGTAGCTAAGGAATGTCTGATTTCGTAAAAAAAATAACTTGTTTTCAGACAACCGCGGTTTTTTCCCTTAGTTACAGCAAAATATCTTATTCTTTGTAGTCTTTTTAACAAAATCTTATATCACACAGCTATTCCCTATCTTCACACTTCAGAGTAAGTAAGTAATCGTGTAATGTTGTAGAAAAATATATGAATATAATATATAAGTCAGTTCACTAAGCTAAGGGTAAAACAAAATGATGTTAGGAAATGTAGGTTATATGTGCTGGTAAAACTGTCCTATACATCATATATCACCTCAAAATATAGGATGTAAGTAAGCAGTTACCGGGACAACCAACTAAGGCAAATTATTATTTTGCAACAAAGCTTTAGAGAAGATTTTGTTTAATTTTCAGCATCAATCTTCAAGGTTAAGTAGCCCATCCCAAGACCGATCCTTGGATGGGATCATAACATAACGCCTATAATCTCAGAAAGACTGTGCAGAGGCGTATCTATTAGTACACGAACATTTTGCAAGTTGTGTTAAGTCCCATTGTTAGGGGGCTATTGCCATCAACCGGGCACAAATCCAGACTTCGGGGCTGCTATTGAGAGATTATGGAAAAACTATATGACACTTTGCCCGACCCGAGACTCGAACCCAGGACTTCATGGTCAGCAGTCTATCGTCTAGTCTGCGACTATTCGACCAACGAGGCAGTTGATGGGTTCATACGTTCACGTCCATAACGTATCACCGGCGACGGGGTCAAAAAGCTAGTTTTACAATAAAATTCTCTTACCCGAAATAATCTTCAAAAATGTGAAAAATGGCGGGAGGACTGACACAAGCCGGTGGGCGCCATCTTGATATCGCCGTGACACGTCAAAATGGCGGAACTACAAGATTTCCCGCTGAGCACCGTGCTTCCGACTACGTGGCTTGTATCATGTGCTATGTATTTTAGTTTAATGTTTAACTGACATGTTTTTTAACACAGGTTTAAGTTTACTGGAGTTTAGTTAGGATTAACTGGTTTTGATAACGCGGATAGAGTTTGATGCCATCTTTATTTTACATATCATTCCTCACACAATTCATCCATATTTTCTTTGATCTTCCTCTCCATCTACATTCGTCAACATTAATATCTATACATTTTTTACTCACGTGCATGTCATCTCTCCTCCTTCTACTACTACGAATACGTCTTCCTTTCAATTTTTCAACTGGCGCCACTTTCAAACTTCCTCTAATAACTTATTCCTCAATTTATCTATTCTTATCTCTCCACACATCCGTCTCAACATTCTCACCTCCGCTACATGCAATCGTTTTCATAACAATACCTCAAAATTAGCACAAACAACTCCCAGTTACTTGCACCCAACAAGTCAGTAAAGGTACAGTCAGCGACAGAAGTAGCTTCACATTTCGTAAATTTAATTATGTTATGTACAGGATTCTTTATTTATTTGATTATTACGAATGAATAATTGATTTTATAATAATTAAATAATGATGTTAATTGCATGGTAGTTTGATAATAATGATATAACAGTGAATAATTTGCACGCTTGCTTGCAGGCAGAATACAGTGACTTTTTTATGATATAAGATCTTTCCTTGAAACTTTTTTGTATTTTCTTGCTAATAAACATTTTTGATTTTGATTTGATTTGATTTAAAATATTCCTTACTCTTTAAAAACTTGTTAACGACGAGTAATATCTAACAGTGTTTTTTATATAAACCTGCTTTGAAATTTGAGTATTGTTATCTACTTCTGATGCCGTCTGTACCCAACTCATATTCCACGAGTCCCTACAACCCTCAGGAGAATATTGGTCTACTCTATCCAACTACGCATTGAAAACCTATTTTACTGTTGCGCAATTTAAACTTTACGAGGTAAACACTGTCCCCTGTGGTCTCCAGCCACGTGTAGTCAGGAATAACATAGTGGGCGTCGAGATTGCAACAGTGCATGTAGGTGGAGAGCGAGATTTGATCAACATTTCTCTCAAGAGCCTTGAAGTCTGTGATTCAAAAATCAGTTTAGAAAAACGTCATGTAAGCAAAAACAGCGGATAATAAGGTTCACACTAAATTCGCGTAAATCAGTATGT
The DNA here is from genome assembly GCA_949774965.1 of Diarsia brunnea. Lineage (NCBI taxonomy): Eukaryota > Metazoa > Arthropoda > Insecta > Lepidoptera > Noctuidae > Diarsia > Diarsia brunnea. The sequence continues at coordinate 17,633,608 of OX459011.1, forward strand.
CCTTATAAAAGCTGACTAAACACAATGTTTGGACTTTAAACCAAAAAAAAACAACCGCAATAATTTGTTTGTTTCATTGACTTTTTGCTCGCCGACTTCCAAAAGTTAACTTATTTTAGGCTTATCGGTGTTTTTTTGGAATCGGTTGTTTTATTGCAAAAAGTTTTTATTTTACCCCCTTTTTTTTTGGTTTGGAAATCATCAAATAACCCCTCTCGCTCTTGGGCAGAGCGAAAGGGAGTGTCAGACTTCTACTGACTAAAAACCACCCATGTTCCTTCTTAGCCCTTCATGTCGAGGCCGCGGTATCCCTTGCGAACAACCCGCAGCCTCGACAGGTTATTTTACCCCTTTAGGTTATTATGGACCATAAAGAACCAAATATAATTTACTGAGACACAGATCTCCTTATTGTGACCTGTGTGATTTTTGAGTCTAGTAAATGGAGGTTTCGTCACAATGTTTCTTTAAACTCAACATTCTACAATTGATCGATAAGCGTTCACCCTGAATAATATGCTAACGAAACTCTTAGCACTCTCAACTCATTTTGTTCTCCTTAATTAATGCATTTTAATTCACAACCCTAAAACACACGCGTATTTTGTTTCATAAATGTTTCTCCCATTCCATTCTTCTGTTTACCCCTTTTATTTCTCGATCGACGCTCACTTCATTAGCTGCGGAACCCATTACGTGTGCGACAATAATTAATGCGTTCCGGATCTAACCCGCCATGTTCCAGCACTATTTAGATTTCAGATCTTAACTCCTCAAAGAAAGTACAGTGTTGGAGCTTTTCATTTATCAAACGAATGGCTTCGTGGAAATACATTTTTAACTATAATAGGTGAGCTTTCGTCGGCTAATGTAACATAAAACCATGTCGGTCTGCTCTGAAAGGGTTGGTAGACGCAGTACACCAATATTTCCACAGTTGCCATTAGAAAACCCAGAACACGTTTTAAGAACTTACATTCATATTGAAAGGCTAAGCAAATCATATTGGCATATCCAAAACAGTAATCCCGAAATTAGAAGCGGACTTAGATCATAATCCTGGGTCGATTAAAGTAGACAGCAGGATACTGATGTACTTACTTAATATTTTATTCGTTATTTCGATCAAAAGAGGATGTTTGTAGAGAGGATGACTGTGTGAGAAATGAAATGAACAAAAAAATGAAAATGGTAGCATGCCGATTGACAGTGAATAATAAAAGATAAAAAAGTGTTGCACTACTCCAAATAACATGGGCCAAGGGCAGGAAGATGATGATGATTTCGGATGATGAAAATTGGGCATGCAGAAAATATCATATAGTTTTTTGACACATCATCATCAGCCTATAATGTTCCCAATGCAGGGACTCAGGCCTCCTCTCTAGGAGAGGGATAGGCTAAAATCCACCACGCGGGCCCAGTGCGTGTTGGCAGATGTCACATGTCTTCGAATTTTTTGGTTCTAAGACATGCCGATTTCCTCACGATGTTTTCCTTCACCGTTTTGAGAGCAGCGATGATGAAATAAATTACTTATTATTTACAATATTTACAAACTACAATTTACAGAACTAAAATACAATAAAATATATACAAGTATCAAAAAGAGAAGAATTACATGGCGTCAAAAAACTCATCCACACCGCTGTCAACAGGAAAAGTGCCTAGAAGGCTGGCAGCATTCCCACGTTGGATGGCAATGCTGATTCTTTGGCCAAAGAACAGGCCAGCCCTCTGGTCACGTGAAGAGTCGACCAATTATTATTTATATTATTACTTAATTACTGTTCGTAAGTCGCGGCCGACACCACTGGGTCACCGCTATTCTCATGTTTTGACACAAGTTGCAAGCAGTACTTGTAGCCACTAGACAACATAGTAACTTTAGGCCAGACAAGCGAATCGCGACATCTCCACTTTACGACCAACCTAACCTCAAACTATGTCAGTTATAAAAAGAACATTAGGAACTATTATGAGTCCTCATAGTTTAATAATTCAAAAGTTTGGCCTGAATAACTGGGTCGTATTAGTTGCGAATTATGATCTGAATGAGAAATAAATATTAGGTTGAAGAATGAAGTGGTAAAAATCAAAACATCGAAATCAAAATATCTTATTTCACATTGGCACTTATAAAATATCTTATTTCACATGGGCACTTATAAAATATCTTATTTCACATGGGCAATTATAAAATATCTTATTTCACATGGGCACTTATAAAATGTCCAGAAGCAGTGCACGGTTCGGGTTGGTAGGTTTATGTGAAATAAAACGTCACGTGATTTTCCATTTCTCAGTCAAATAAATTAATTATTTGACTGAGAAATGGAAAATCACGTGGCCCGACCTAGGTTGAGCCCAAAATCCTAACCTATCCTAACTAGTTATCTTTCACACAAGATGAAAACGATTTTGAATTTCTCAATCCAAAATATAAAAAAGCATCATCTGCCTAGCCTTTTCCCAACTATGTTGGGGTCGGCTTCCAGTCTAACCGGATGCAACTGAATACCAGTATTTTACATGAAGCGAATGCCTATCTGATCTCCACAACCCAGTTAATACTAGGTAATACGATACTCTTTGGTAAGACTGGATGTCAGAATTTCAGGTCACTGACTACCTGTAACGACTGCCAAAGATCTATATATGGCAGCCGGGACCAACAGCTTAACGTGGCACGGAGGAAACTCGGTATGTCTGGCGGTCACCCATCCACAGCCCAAACTAGGCAAGCACAGCTTTACCTAAAGATCGACCCGAGTGGCAGTTCTTATTAAGCCACAAGCAAAATATAAAAAGACACTATACTAAAATCGTCCACTGTTTACGACGCACCTTTTCAGTCTCCACTCGACCTCAAAACTGTTATTCACCACTACTCAGAAATTCGCATCGCTAGCACTCTCATGCGATCCACTGAACACAACGTCAGCATTCTAAACCCAAATATTATTTCAAAGCGAAACAAAGACATCGAAGTTCAGATAAAAACGAACGAGAAACAAAACAAAACAAAAATGACAAATACCCGGAACGTTATCCGTACAAGTAAGCTGTGCCACAGAGAAGGGTAATACAGAAGGTGAACGATGATTTGTACATGTAGCTGGCCTAACGTAGAACGGAGTTCCAAAGGAATAAGAGGTCAGCTTATACTGGTTTTTACTAAAAGTAAAAATTAAAAAATCTTGAGATTATAGAAAAATGGTCGCTCTGTTTTTGAATAAATTATTATTTGACTTCTTTCTTTCTATATAAATCGTTTAATGGGAACGAACGAGAAAAATCCTCAGCTTCAAACTTGAGAAATATAACAGTCGTAACATGTACCTACACGAAAAACAAAGTGTATAAAAATCTCTAATTATAAAGTCGATCGAAACTAATCGAAACAAACTGAAGTTAATTTAAAACTAGCTGTTACCCGCGATTTCTTTCGCGTGTAAATTCTGACGTATATGTGTGAAGACAAAAAAATACTAAGACTGTAATCTATATCTGCGCCAAATCTCATTCAGATCGTTTCAGTAATTCTGCGGTAATTGAGTAACAAACATCCATCCATCCAAACTTTTTCATGTATTTGAGTTAGATGTATTTGTTTCAAGAACTTTTGCATGTGAGTGTCATCAAGATAAAACAAAACACTACCACTGTCCATGTCTGTACACATGCGTGACGACAACAATAGCCCTTTTTTTTGCGGGTGGAAAATCATCAAATGACCCCTCCCGCTCTTGAGCAGAGCGAAAGGGAGTGTCAGACTTCTACTGACTATAAACCACCCATGTTCCTTCTTAGCCCTTTATGTCGAGGCCGCGGTATCTCTTGCGAACAACCCGCAGCCACAACAATAGCCCTTCTGTCCGTACCTGTGGCCGCTCGCAATCTTCGCTGGGTTGAATCCCGCGGGAAATCGCGATAACTAGAGAAAGTGGGGTGTTACATCGAAATCTCGGGCGTCGGATCTCACAACCATTACGGACAGGTGCGCTCCCAGCCCGAATTAATGACCCCAGTTCCCGACTGAGGTATAAAAAATGTTACCTCACAAACAAACGGGAAGAACAGTTTATTTTCTGAGTTACGAGTTTTTAAAGACATGCGGATTAGTTGGTTTCGAGTTTTATTGGTTTTGTTGACGGCTGAAGTTTTTGTTTTATAAACTGTTATCGTAGAATGATGGTCGGACTGTCTATTGAGGATAATAAACGAGTTTCACCCTGTTTAAAATCTGTGAGAAAACGGACTTCGTAACGCTACGGCGTAGCTATCTTCACTGCTACAGTTTCGTAGCAGCTCACTGAAGCTACGGTTATGGTATGATATTCACTGCGTTGTTTAACTTTATTGCCCCGTTATTACAGTTTCATGTATTATAAATAACCAAACTTTTTGTCACACCATTCGAAATAATATCAAAAGGTTAAAACTCAAGTACTAAATACCCGTAAAAAACATCAAGATAGAAGAGCCTTTCATATTTCTTGCGATACTAAACAGCAGAAAGTATCAAAGAAGGCTGTATATCAAAAAGTTAAGCCTACCAGCTCTGGAACATCGTAACTTTGGCCTGTCATTGTTTAAGTTCTAGGCCTAGATATTTTGTACAAGACAACTTTTGAGACCTTCGCTACGAAAAAAAAGTTGAGAACATAAAAACGGCTTTTATTTTGAAGTGGAAATAAACATTAAAAGTGGTGCTTTGTTTATTGCATTGTTTCTAATAATATTAGTACGAGGAAGAGATAAATATTAATTAGAAAGCCGTAATTAGATTGTTGGCTTTCCTTGTTATCTTTGTTAGAGTTCATAGCTAAACTCTGAGAAGAATACAGAGAAAAACAAAAAAAAACAAATTACTAATCTGGTGAAATGTGGATTCTTCATAAGTATACCTCTTTTTAACACTTTGGACACAATAGACGTGAGTTTCTTTCATGAATATTCATGACCCAGATTAAAAAAAAAACTTTAAAAAAACTTGCGTATAATCATAACCTAATTTAAATCAAAATTTTCAAACATTTAGCAATAGGCTCGCCCACACGTACACCTCTGCCTAACCCTTTGTGGTTTAAAAGACGTGATGTTATGTGCGTGTGTTCGTAATCTCAAACGGCTCCTTCTACATGGGTGGACCGATTTTAAAGAAATTTGTTGCGTGTTCAAGTAGATTCAAGAATGGTTTAGACTTTTAAAAAAATGCTCGTACGAAATCGGTACGGACCGCTACTGTTTTATAAAAAAAATATATTTTTTCATTAAAAAACTAAAAAAAAAAACCTAAACCTTTAAAGAACAAATTAATATCGCATACAGGTTAAACCAGATAAAAGTGAACAAGCTCAAAATGCTGGACGTGTACCTAATCTTTAAAAACGAGTTTGTGCTTCCTTTACATAAACGAGCTGAACAAATGGGAGGCAAAGCTGTGGGCTTTGGACCCTAAAGACCCTAAGGGTCTGGACACAGTTTGGGGCGAGAGGGGACGAACGTTTGTATTTGATAAATTACTGGCCGATGTGGTATAAAAAAAGAATAAAAGAGTATTTTCTTGTAGCCTCATTTGTTTTTATAGCTAAATAAATGATTAGATACTTTTATAAAGTACTAATTCTTTGATTTATTTTGACTTTAAAAGAGTCCTCAATTCGTATTTTTATGCATGACCCTACTTAGAGAGGAGCTCGTGGCTTAATAAGAACTGCCACTCGGGTCGATCTTTAGGTAAAGCTGTGCTTGCCTAGGTCGGTCTGTGGATGGGTGACCGCCCGACATTACTGGTATTCAGCTGCATCCGGTTAGACTCGAAGCCGACCCTAACATAGTTGGGAAAAGGCTAGGCAGATGATGATGCATGACCCTACTTAATATCTCTTGACTGCCTCACTGGTCTAGTGGTCGCAATCGTGACTGCTGAGCATGAGGTCCTAGGTGCGATTCGCGGGTCTTGCAAATTGTTATTGGGTATTTCCATCAGAAATTTCTCAGTAGCCGCCACGGTGTCTGGATTTTTGCCCAGTTGATGGAAATAGGCCCTATGGGTGAACTATTAGGTACATCTCTGCATTACCCTTCGGAGATTACAGGCGTGATGTTAAGTTACGTTATATTTAAATGAAAAATCTACATCACGTAAAAAATGTGATGTAAACGGTTCTCCTTGATATGTAAGTGTAAACACACCCTTACGGGCTGTTTCAATTCCCAGTATTTTTTAACAAACAAAACGGATAATTAATTATTACGCTCATTTGCATATTAACCTTATTTGTTCTCTAGATGCTGTGGAAATAAGATTCCGTATAATAAATCTGTAAAGTGCCTCCTTTAAATAGCGGCTTAATATTTCTAGATTTTCTTTTAGTCGAGGCATTTAGTGAAATCTGGGAAAACTTTAAACTGAGAATTAAAAGAGAATTAAGTAATTCTTTGCAGATTTATCTACGGAGTAATTGTGTGGTTTTTAAAAAAAATACTTCAAGAGGTATTCTCAATAGCGTGGGACTTAAACATAACTAAAAACCTACGGGGTTACGGGGTTACGGGGATTCGCTGCATGCGAGACTTACGGGACCGGTTTTTGAGGTGATACTTGAGGTAGGTCTGTGTCAGCAATGGACGTCTTCGGCTGAACAGATGATCGACTTTTCATAGAAAAATTATGTTCACAACACGAATGGATAAAAAATTAAATTTTATTTACTTTGCTGATAATTATGGTAAAAAATATTAATGAGTTTTAAAATTCTATCGATTGATGAGATTAAAAAATCTCAACCACTTATGCAAAGTTGTGTCAGCTAATTGCTATAACTATACTAAGGATAAAAATCGCAAAGTCGCATCACCCTGTCACCCTGTTCGCATTCACCGCGAACATAGGGCGCAAGGCGCAGTTTAACACGAACAGAACCAAAATAGCTGCCAGCAATTATGTCGGTACGACGAAAATCACTTTAATTACTCAATTTGCGGGAAGAATGGATGCTTTTAACCGACAATTAGTACTGTAAACGGTTTAGTGTGGCTATCATTAAGTATTATTGAAGTAGAATATGCCTTTCTTGTACCGCTGGTGCAAATGACATAACATCACGCATGTAATCTCCGGACGGTTAGACAGAGTATACCTAATAGTACGCCCACATTTTGCCAGTTATGTTGAAGTCCCATGAGATGCAAGCATATTGCCATCAATCGGGCACAAATCTAGACTCCGTGGTTGCAACTGAAAAATAGCAGTAACCCTACCTGGGAATCGAACCCAGGACCTCTCACCTCAACTGAGAAGATGCTGTTTGCAAAAAATACTAAAATGAGCCTATTTTGTATGTCAATTAATAACATACATTATAATATTGTAGTTACAGATTATGTTGTATTGAAAGTTTGGTATAAATTATTTATTTTATACTAGCTGATGCCCGCGGCTTCACCCGCGTGGATGTCGGTCAAATTATATACTAAAACCTTTCTCAAGAAAAGCTCTATCCACTGGTGAAAACAGCACGAAAATCAGTGCAGTAGTTTTTCAGTTACTCACAAACAGACAAACAGAGACGCGGTGGAGGCTTTTGTTCTATTATGTAGTGATACTTGTAAATAAAGAATTATTGTATCAACTAAAACCAAACTGATGACAGAAAGGAACATGCACATGGATACTGTAAACAATTCTGAACACATCCTTTAGTACTCGCCCCACCAACAGTAATAAAAACAAATTGTAGGATTAACGATCCCAAAAAAATAACGCCCCAGTGTGTGAACGAGCTGTTAGGAAAAAAAACTGGTCAAATGCGTGTTGGTTCCGGTTTAGGGTTCCGTTGTAAATCCTGTTCATGGGTTTCCAAATTTTTTTTGACAACAATTGAAAAACAATATTTTGTAGAAAATCTATTCATACTTTACGTGCTTCACATGTTTTGATGAGCAAGACCAAGACGTACGTATACACTCATGTGAGGCTTACCTGTAACAAAAAGATAGAAAATATTAATAAACTAGCTGTTGCCAGCGGCTTCGCCCGCTACAACTCGAAAATTATCCCACGGGAAGAGAAAATCGGGATAAAAAGTAGCCTATATGTTAATCCAGGGTATAACCTATCTACATACCAAATTTCAACCAAATCGGTCCAGCCGTTTATGCGTGAAAGAGTAACAAACATCCACACATCCATTCTCACAAACTTTCACATTTATAATATTAGTAGGAAGTAGGATATGTCAAACACTACCTGATGCCCGCGGCTTCGTCTGTGTGGATATCGTTTATCGCGACCGATGTCAGTTATAGCAACCAAAAGTAATCTTTTCAACCCTTTTTTCGCATTAAAAAGTATGCCTATGTCCTTTTTCAGGCTCTAGACTATCTGTGTATCAAAATTTCATTTAAATCGGTTCCGTAGTTTTGGCTTGAAAGCAGGACTGACAGACAGGGTTACTTTCGCATTTGTAATATTCTATACAGGGTGTAAATTAACCCATCACGCAGCCGTCAACCAAGCATTCTGTACATCAAACTAAGTACCCCTACGCAAAAATTTTTGCTGGGAAATGACTTTTTTTTGGGGTCAAAAATCACATTTTACGATAAAACTCAATGTAGCACTGTTAAAACATTGTGCTTGTGGATGCTTTGAATAGTAAACGGGTCATAGAGGTAATTTAAGTAAAGTTAGAACCTGAAAAACTAGTATTTACAAAAACAGCTGTGAAAAATTTGGAACTTTGACCCCCAATATCTCCGTAACTAGGGGGTTCCCAGGTATGGTCTAGAACAAAAAAATGATCGCAGTGGTTGGGAGAACAAGTGCCCTTCGTTTGCGTTAAGGGTACTTTAACACCCTATATAGTAAGTAAATGGGAGTAAATAATAACGTGACGCTCAAGGCAAACTGAAAACAAAAATCGTATTGTGCCGACCCAAGTTACTTAAGAAAACTGCAAGAAGATGATGACCAGAAGATGATGTACCCTCCCAAACAGACAGACAAATTATCGGATCAGTCAAGAGGATACCATTTTTGGAACGAAGTTCCTTATCGCGCGTTGTGAAAGGGGGCTAGACGGAAAAAAATCTTACGAAAAGTTGTCACGACACTTTTTGCTATAGTAAGCTATTGTAAGCTGTGCGGCGTCGCATGTTTCTCTGTCTGTCTCTCTCTCTCTTATAGAAAGCAAGCCAGATATTTTCATTTCTACATTTTTTTTTTTTTTTTTTACATATAAAAAAATAATAACAATAACTTCGTTCCATCCGGGTGTTCCTTGACACCTCTCAAGTTTTTTTTCTATATCGACAGAACCCCAAGAAGGCTTGTAAATATGTCTACTACAAATTATAGATACATAAGTATCGTTTACACCCTTATCCCTAACGGGGCAAGATAAAGTGAGGTTGCCGCGGTCCACGGGTATCTGAGAACCCATAACAGTGACGTATTATCTTTGAACATGGCTGAAGTGAATGAATAGTGATAAGTTGTTTATGCCAAGAACGTGGTTCCGAAGTCCGGACGCAATTCGTTTGAAATTCTTCTTATAGAAATAAAGCCATCGGGAATATGACATCACGCTTGTAAAACTTGAAGGGTTAGGCAGAGGTGTACCTAATAAAACACTCACATTTAATATTTTTTTAAATAAATAAGCATTATGTATTAATAAGTATATAAGCATTAAGTATTAGTACTACTAATACTTAAATAAATAATTAAATAACTAAATATTTAATTATTCAATACTTAATATTATAACTACTGTTATAGTATTAAGTATTGAATAATTAAATATTTTTTGAGCAATATAAAGCCATCGGTAAATATAGAGAACTATCAAAATACTCGTACTTTTTTTTTTGGGGGGGGTGTACGAAATCATCAAATAACCCCTCCCGCTCTTGGGCAGCGAAAGGGAGTGCCAGACTTCTACTGACTAAAAACCACCCATGTTCTTTCTTAGCCCTTTATGTCGAAGCCGCGTTATCTCTTGTGAACAACCCGCAGCCCCGACGGATCAAACTTTCATCCTTTAATCAACTCCTTAAGAGGGTGACTTTCCCTTCGTTGGAACTTTCTTTGTATTGAGAACATTTTAAGTTCGACTTGCGCTTCCAGTCTAACCGAATGCACCTGAGCTCCAGTATTTTAAATGGATCGACGGCCTATCTGACCACCACAACCTATTTAGTACTGGGTTGTACCACAAGTTATACGGTACTTCTTGGTAAAACTAATTGTTAAACTTCCGGGTCACTAAAGTCTGACCATTGGCTAAACGTGCTTTCCAAGCAGCGTTAGTCAAACTCAAACTTTTTATGCAATTCTAGAACTTACATCTCATCAACGTATAATTTTCAAAAAGTTACAATTCAAATACATAGATAACAATACAGATAAATCTGGGATCAAAACATAGGTACCCAATTACGCTGGAACTGCTAATCTTGGCAGGTGTCCAACGCTAATTACTTTTTAAATCAGGTGTGTTAAACCTTTTTTAATTGGGAACTTTTAGGGGACAACATTCAGTGGTGAAGTTTATCCCTAAATAGTATGGAATAGTTTTTTACTCCCATATTTCTAGCTGTACTGTAGCAGACCTAGTTTTTTGAGACATCGCCAAGCGGTTGGTTGATTCTTCCCATGACGCGAGGGCTAGCCTATTTTTGGTCAACGAATCAGCATTGTCATCCAACGTGGCATTGCTGCCAACAGGGCACTATTCCTACAGCGAACGACGTGGACGAATTTTTTGACGCTCTTCTTTTTATATATTTTTTTTGGGCAAAATTGAGGTCAAGAGCAAGCCCATTCAAAATAAAAAAATAAATAAAAAAAGTAATAACATATTATTATTACTATTTTAATTCTGGTTACAGATAGATACGTAAGCTGTTAGTATACAGCTGTATCCGGTAATATTAGAAGCCAACCCCTATTAATTTGGGAAAAAGGCTACAAAGATAATTAATTAGTAAGTTGGAAAAATTGGAAAAAAAAAAGACTTGTTAATACAGATTACTTGTTTTAGTCATAATAACGGTAGCAGACATCTTCATCATCATCATCATCAACATCTGTCACCCTTTTCCCAGTTAGGTGAGGATCTTTTAGTCTTGGATGAGTCGTAATACCCCGTTTATTTATATTTTTAGGATTCCTCCCTCGCAATATAGTTCACTCAGGATAAAATTTAAAACTCTGAAACGCGCTCTATAAAGCAGTTTTCATAAAAGTGTAACTATATTAAATTCTCCCCGAGAAGGTGCGGGTTCACTCATAAAGTTACACATTGGTTCCTGTGATGAAGTGTATAAATAAGGATATGATACTAACTTTTTAGCCTCAGTTTAATACCTCTCGATTATTAGAAGGTTATATTATAAAACCTTTTTCATATAATTATATAAGTATTTTTGTGTGTAATATTTAGAATTGTCGTGTTTTTAAAGTCCAAGTTATGCTTCCTTAAAATTAACCGAAATATAATTATTCTCATTTCATGTAATGTCTCCACACGATGGTTGCCGGAAGACGGATGGCGCCGCCGAGGCCGGCCCAGAAAGACGATCTGGACGCGCACCACGAGGGCTGGTTCGAGGTGGCTCAGGAAAAGAGAACGTGGAAGGAATTGGGGGAGGCCTTTGACGATCAGTGGGACAGTACAGGCTAGAGAGAAAAAAAACATAAAAATATATTGCTTTGCAACTACGTGTCGTACAAATCTTGCTACGCAAGATATGCTACGGCGTCGTAGCCGCTTTCAGAAATGATTGAGTACCACTCTCCATCCGAAAACTTTAATATATCAAAATATTCTCTGTTCCGTATTTATGCTATTTGGTTACGGAACCCTAAAAAGTCAAGCATATAATGTTTGAATATGTTATAATAACATGTGCCGGGCCCAGAGAAATCCTTATTTGAAGTCCAATAAAAATATGTAGCCACATGAAAAAGGGACTATTTTATGGGTATAAAATTCAAATGATACGCAACACGAGTAAACATAATCACGTCACGGCGAACCAATATTGTTGAAAATGTAATTGTACGTCGTTTGGGTGGATAATCGGTGGGTCGGGTGACTTCGGGATAGAATATTCCAGAAGGTCAGCTTTGAAAAAATAGGCACACCTATGCACAGATGCGATTAACACAGTCTAAATATTATTACTGCCTCAACTGCCTCGTCGTCATTGCGACCGGGTTTGATTTCCGGGTCGGACAAAGTGCTATTGAATTTTTCCATCAGGAATTTCTCAGTAACAGCTACGGACCTCAGATTTGTGCCCTGTTGATGGCAATAGGCTCGCCACCTCTTACATGGGATTTTAACTTAATTTGTAAAATGTGGGTGTACTAATTAAATGGATACACCTCTGCTTAACCCTTCGGGAATTACAGGCGTGATGTTATGTTGTTAACATAATCAACCTAAAAATTCTCCACTGTTGAGACACAAGGCTCGTCGGGGCTGCGGGTTGTTCGCACGAGATACCGCGGCCTCGACATAAAAGGCTAAGAAGGAACATGGGTGGTTTTTAGTCAGTAGAAGTCTGACACTCCCTTTCGAGCGGGAGAGGTTATTTGATGATTTTCCACCCGCCAAAAAAAAAAGGTTCTACTTGTGTGATTTAATGGCTCGTAATAAACCACTTGGGCTACAACACGGATTGGTGAACAGCACTTCTCTTTAAAGTGCTGGTTCCATGACCTTTCAATTTCCTCACTACTGTTTCCTTCACCATTTAAGGTGATGATTTAAATGACACAAAGTAAAGTGCATCCTTGGGTTCGAGCCAGCGATCTAAGAGTCATAACTCACTGGGTCCACTGCTCCTGCGTCACAGAAGCGTACGTATGGCGATCTGAAAACATGGCAGTCACAAGTGCCTCGTTGGTCTATGAGGTCGTAGGTTCGATTGCCAGGTCGGGAAAAGTGTGATTGAGTTTTTCCATCAGGAATTTCTCAGTAGCAGCCACGGCGTCTAAATTTGTGCCCGGTTGATGGCAATAGGAACCTATTACACGTGACTTAAACTTAACAGGCGAGAAATAGTGAGTGTGCTAATAGGTGGATCTCTGCATAACTTTTCGGGGATTACAGCCGTGGTGTTATATATGTAGGTAAGTTCTCCTACACTCACTGAACGAGAAACGTGTTTATTTCAGACTACGTAATGTCCATAATTTTGTAAGTAACAAATTAATTAAACTAAAGTACATAGTTACTACATAGCTATTACTACTATACCTACATAGTTTTACTTAAATACAACAGCTGCCAAACTGCAAAGCAATAGGGTAGTTAACAAAAATATCGAATTAATCCGTCAGATAGATTTCCAAAAAATATTGGACACGTATTTTTTTGTTTCACGTAAGCAAACAATGAAGACGATACAGTGCTTGAAAACTCGTGTGACGTCATATTCTAAGACATTAGTATGTCATTTTTTACCGGTGAGTGACGTCACAACCCCCCACTCAAATCTTTGACGCGTTTTATCTTCGTCAATTTTTATTGATTTGATGAAACAAAAAATACGTATCCAATATTTTTCGATAATTTAACAGACGGACTAATTCGAATCATATATTTTTTAGTCAGTATACATCCCTATTCGTCGGCAGTAGGTTCTCGCGGAATCGTGTCATATGTGTTTGCGTTTCAAACTCCTTGTATAAAACCGACCTTCTGTAATCATACGTTCAGTGACTTCGGCTAACTTCGGATAAGTTCGGGCAAATTACGTGAACTGTATACATGGGAGCACCATCTGCTTAAGTAAGGTTCCTTGACACATTTTGGTGAGAGTGGCTTGAGAAATACTGTTTTAATGATAATAACCCTGTAACTGTCCCACTCCAAGCTAAGGTTGCAAAAGGATTCAGAAAATACTGGATAATGCACAAAGGTGTTTGAGTGTCCCGTCGGGGCTGCGGGTTGTTCGAAAGAGATACCGCGGCCTCGGCGTAACGGCTAAGAAGGAACATGGGTGGTTTTTAGTCAGTAGAAGTCTGACACTCCCTTCCGCTCTGCCCAAGAGCGGTAAGGGTTATTTGATGATTTCCCACCCCCCAAAAAAAAATGTGTTTCAGTGTGAATGTGTAAGGCTATATAATAGGGGGATCAGACAGATATGTATTTAGACTCAGCTCTGATACTTCAGTAAATAATAACTCAAACCGGTATAGACGGTTCCGGACACTAGACATTGACAGATATTGTTGTCTCAGTGTCCGGTAACAACTTGTCGGTACTGATTCGACTTAACCCAAAGATAAGAACGACGAATGTATTATACGGGTACGGTGGTATACGGAAAGGGGGACTTGTAGAATAGAATATTTTTTATTTCAGAGTATATGGTACGAACAAAGATCTTAATATAAAACAGTTTCACCTATTACCATAATTTTACAAAGTGGCCAAGTTCTAGACCACAAAAACAAAATTATAAGAGAGAGATAAAAATAATCCCCATTAATATAATTAAAAATAAGCTTCAATTTGTTCATAGATAACAGATATAAATAGACGATTTTGTATTGTATTGACAATGTATGTCAAGATTTATAAGCACAATTATTTGTTATGAATTAAATGTTACTAGTTAAATGTATAATGTCAAACACTTATAAAAAGAACAAAGAAAAACAATACAAGTCAATAGGTATACATACACACAAAATATTGAAAATGAAACGTCGTTTATAATTAAAAAAATCATTAACTGAATAGAAACATTTTTCTAGAAGCCAGGCAAATATTATTTTCCTAAATTTAGTAGTGGGCAACACTGATGCGTGGGAGTAAATTGTTGAAAATTTTTATTGCCATACAATTGGAATTCCTGGCGGAGCTCGTGGCTTAATAAGAACTGCCACTCGAGTCGATCTTTAGGTAAAGCTGTGCTTGCCTAGGTCGGTCTGTGGATGGGTGACCCCCCAACATACCAAGTTTCCTCCGTGCCTCGGAAAGCACGTTAAGCTGTTGGTCCCGGCTGCCATATATAGATCTTTGGCAGTCGTTACAGGTAGTCAGTAAACCTGAAAGTCTGACAACCAGTCTTACCAAAGGGTATCGTATTACCCAGTATTAACTGGGTTGTGGAGGTCAGATAGGCAGTCGCTCCATGTAAAATACTGGTATTCAGCTGCATCAGGTTAGATTGGAAGCCTACCCTAACATAGTTGGGAAAAGGCTAGGCAGATGATGATGAATTGGAATTCCTGCTATACAAACGTAGTCTCTGGCTCGGTGCAATTAATTTATTTGGGCTTCTGCTTTTCACTGTTTTAGAAACAGATTGAGAAAAGACCTGAAGATTGATGATACATATTCTAAAAACAATAAAACACTTACCTCTGAAAATAACATTTTTAAACCAGAAGAACGCTAATATGAATTAATTAAAAAAAAACGGATACAAAAATTATATTTTAAAGGGCCGTTCCACGAAAAATTTCACATCAAAGGTACGCGTACTGATTACAAAGATGGATGTAATTAATTTTATTTTCGACGGAACCCTCCCTCTACCGGTTCGTAAGGCGAAGTGTAAACAATTTTGTTGAAAAGTAAATATATTCATGTTTTTGGAAGGAGTCATGTGATGTGTGATCTATTTTTGGGCATTGTAGTCCTAGTTATTAAGTACTAACATAGACTAAGCTATATTTGTTACTAACACAGTGGATCTCTTTGTAGTCTGAGAAATAAATGATTATTATTATTAAGAGAGAAATTTCTTGAGAAATAAGCAGTACCTTTGTACTCATATGTTATATTAGGATATTTTTCCTGTATTGTCTACTGTACATAAATAGTAAAATAAATAAATAAAAGGTTTTTTTATTTTGTGTTTAGTTTATTTTAATACTGACTGAGGTTTATTTTTACTGCTTCGTCGGTCTAGTGGACGCAAGCGCGGCTACTGAGCATAAGGGTCGTGGGTTCGAATCCCAGGTCGGGCAAAGTGTTATTGGGGTTTTCCATCGGGAATTTTTTAGTACCAGCTTCGGAGTCTGGATTGGTGCCCAGTTGATGACAATAGGCTCGCCCCCTATTACATGGAACTTCAACAAAACTGGCTACATATGGGTGTACTATTAGATACACCTCTGCCTAACCCTTCAGGGATTACCGGCGTGATGTTATGCTTGTAGTTGTTCAGTGTCATGGTCCGAGACAACACGAGAGTTCCTGCGTTTATTATGTTGCACCTAATAGAATCCTAATCTCATACCCACTCCCGTCGGGAGATACCGCGGCCTCGGCGCATGGGCTAAGAAGGAACATGGGTGGTTTTTAGTCAGTAGAAGTCTCACACTCCCATCCGCTCTGCCCAAGAGCGGGAGGGGTTATTTGATGATTTTCCACCCGCCAAAAAAAAATACCCACTTACATCACAAATCACTAATTACGTTTAAACATGAGGGCCTTAATGAGCCCGTTAACCCTTTGAAAAATCGAACAACCAACTTTATTTTTACAACCAAACTACCAATATAAAATCAAACCTCTAAAACGTCGTCCATAATCCTACAAATACCAATTTAAACACCTTAAAATCCCGACAAAAACGGGAGAATCGAAAAACTACGTTTTCTAGGAAAAAGGTCAAAGCGAGATTAGTTCAAACTAGGCTAACGAAAATACATAAACAACCTGATTAACATGCTCCGACGTACTCATTAGAACTTCTGTACGAACATAAAATAAATTAGAAAAACTTTTAGCAACGAGTACTCTACGAGTATTTAGTTTTGTGAAAAACTTCGCAGGTCGTGTTTTTTGTGAAATGAATAAAATATAGTGTAGTTGTCAATGACTAAAAATATAAATTAGAAATGAGGACATCCGCATGAGAACCAGGGTTACCGACATAGCCCGAAGAATTGCCAAACTTGAGTGGCAGTGGGCAGGGCACATTGCTCGCAGAACGGATGGCCGATGGGGCCGGAAAGTTCTGGAGTGGCGACCGCGAACCGAAAGACGTTGGGTTGGAAGGCCTCCCACTAGGTGGACCGATGACTTGGTGAAGGTTGCGGGGATCCGCTGGATACGAGACGCACGGGACCGGTCAATGTGGCGACACTTAGGGGAGGCCTATGTCCAGCAGTGGACGTCTTTCGGCTGAAATGATGATGATGATGAAAAATATGAATATGATGGCTGTCAGTTACGCTTTTAAAATCCATAACGAATAAGTAGTAAAGAAACTGTTTGACTGAGAAATTACTGATAGAAAAGCAAAATGACAATGGTGCTGCTTTTCCATATCATCAGGTCGGGTATAGACCTTGGATGGCGGCGACCTCTCGCGCCCGGTCCTGGTGCAAGCCATGGTCCGGGGCGAGAGGGAATGGGACGCAGTCGCCTCCTTCTGCTAAACAGTGATGCTACCGAAGGAGGTGGCGTAACGTGAGATGGAGAGAACCTCTCGTCCCAGCCGCAGCGAGAGACGCTCCGGGCGTCGGGGCCACGTGATGGCTTCTGGCCACCGTAGACGCGGGCCTGCGGACGGTGAGTAATGGGCTAGCTCGCCGTCCGTCCGTCTTATGACGACCACAGGCCGAGCGACGGCGCGTACGGTTTCCACGCGCACCTCAAAGAGATGTCAGCAACATGGAAGGGGCCCGCAAGGGCCGACGCCCGTCGGGGCTGCGGGTTGTTCGAAAGAGATACCGCGGCCACGACAAAAAAGGGCTAAGAAGGAACATGGGTGGTTTTTAGTCAGTAGAAGTCTGACACTCCCTTTTGCTCTGCCCAGAGCGGGTGGGGTTATTTGATGATTTCCCACCAACAAAAAAAAAGGCCTATTCCTAGGCCAGTCGCGTTTGTGACTGCTAAGACCCATGGGGTAGTCTCCACTAAATAACAATTTTATTTAATAGCTTATTTTAGTTGACGCCATCCCAGTGGTCATCAAAATAACTGCTTAAACAACTACGTATTACAGGTTTACAGTAAAAGATTTATGTGGTTTAACTATCTAAAATAAACCCCTCACCATACCAGCTAACAGTACACGTCTTACCCTCGACACAAACCTTCCGCATCACTAGTTTTTCAATTCGGATATTTCAAGCTATTTGATTCGCGCTATCTAGGTCGTCAGCCAGACGTGCTTTGTGTTCGCAGATAAATAACGTTTAACTGAAAACAAAGTTACGAATGCTAGAGCGACTGGAACAAAGCGGTGGTGGTTTGATGTCCGAGTTTAGCGATGAGGCTAGAATTATAAGTTAAATTGTTCTTAATCATTTTTCGGGGAAGTATTCATACATTGAATATAATGTATGATCGAAATGAAATACCAAAAAAAAATATGATGAATTATGTGAAAAATTATGTGAAGGAAAAAGGTGTAAATAATAACGTGACGTTTGGAGAGAATGAAAAAAAAAGAGTGTGTGGGGCCGACCCCAATTAACATTGGACAAAGACAGGAAGAACATCTTCATTTCAACCGAAAGACGTTCACTGCTGGACAAAAGTGTCGCTACATAGACCGGATCCGTGCATCTCGCATCCAGCGGACCCCCACAAACTTCACCAGGACTTAGGTCTACCTAATGGGAGACTTTCCAACACAACGTCTTCTGGTTCGCCGTCGCCACTCCAGAACCTTTCAGGCCCGGAAGGTGATAATACTGTATGGTCGAGAATTAATTGGTCACAGCTAAAGAATCGGTCGTACCAGTACATACAAGATAGACGTTGTATCCGTGGCTTCGGACACGGATAGTCGGGCATCTCCATGTAAGTACTTACTGAAGTACAAGTACCAGCAGACAAGATTTTTAACTCATACTTAGTGTCGTAAAAGGAGTAAAGTTAATAGTTTGCCAAGGATTCACACGTCTCATTTATATGTTAAAACCACATTGTCGTTCTAATTAAAACGCCACCCCTATTTACGTTTAACAACCCTCTCACAAACAGATATTACATAACAATAAAACAGATATATAACTCACAAGGTAAACTGAAAACGTTGATTTATCTTAGATTCCTGACCTGACCCAAAAACCTTGGCATAGCGCAGTGCCAACGAAGTCAAATGGCTGAAATAAGGACAAAGTTTCCATTACCAACCTGACTTGAATTAGTCCACCTGGCTAAAAGGCTTTTTGACTAAAAATAACCACTACACGGTGGGTTTTCACGCGGGTTTCTGGACCGCTAAATGAAAGTGTAATATGAAACTGTTGGTTTGGAGAATTTTAAATGAGCTTTACTTACAAAGATGGAAGTCTTGGAAGTTGTTTTGCGTTTATATGTTTTTGCTAATACGCTGGCTTGTGGCGTATTCTACTTTATATTGGTTAAAATTAACGCTCGTTTGTAAGTCTGCAAATCCATATTCTAGTTTTGATTTTATATGTTAGAAGCAGTTACAGAAATAAAAAAACATTGATACAGAGAACCAGTTCATTCATTACATAACCTTCTTGAACTTTAAACATATTTTTGGTTCTTGAACCCAATAATAGATTCATAAGTTAGAGAAAGAGATAAGTAATGTTGAAACAAACCAAGAAGTCATAGTTTCTTATAAAGTCCAAACATTGTATTAATCATGTTTGTATATTTACTTAAGTAAACAGGCTTTACCCTACCAGATTGGCAAGAAGAATAATAACCAACAAAACAAAAGGCGGGCCCATTCCACCCATCTCTTCTAACCATATAAATCAAGTCCAAAATACATAGCCGTTATCACACATAACATTTGTCTTAAATAAATTTGAAAGCGAAAATACGACGCCAGAGAACTGACGGATATGCAGCGTCGTTATCATTGGAAGACTGTAAGGAAACCTTGCCAAAACTAGGGGCAGTCACATCTATAGATTAGTTTGGAAGCTGAAAAACACCTTGTTTTCTCACTGCCACTTCGAAACGTATTAGTTGGAAAATAATCGAAATTTTGTCGTTGAATTTCTATGTCTAATAATGCCTTTGAGATTTTGTTACTGGGATATATAATGGACGTGTGCCCCACGGTATTTCACATTGATAAAGCCACAAGTTTGTTCGGAATACTTCTTTAGTGCTCGCCTACGAGTATGTCATAAAAGGTACTCTGTTCTGTATTTTGTATGAGGGTTACATGCATTTAAGTTTTACTAAGTAGATTAAAGTTGAACTTACTCAAACTCCGAAAGTGTTACACGTTTTCATGTGAAACTAAAGGGCAGTGCTCTTTCATTAAGCAGTTACATACTAACTAAACGGTATTAAGTTATTTATTATTTAATGTTAAATACGTAATTAATAATTTCACAATAAAATGTTAATAGGCGTATTCTTCTTTACAACCACGACACCGATTTATGTAGTTTTAAGAAAATATACAAGAATTATCCGAATCACTTACATAATAGGATTTTTCACTCACATTTTTTGAACGATATCCATAACCGTTTTTCCTTTGTTTCGAAAATAGTAAAAATTAAGTATCACACAGAAAATATTCTAGAGAGATGCACCAACAATTTATGGACGTTCCCGCAAAATTAGAGAAAACTTGCGAGCTTGCCAAAACCTACTTCCCCAATGTTTATTGTATTATTAATCTTTGAACTCAGCATGTTCCTTTTACGTACATCGTCTTGTTAGTAGTGTGATGGTTCAGACATTTCTAAAGACTCCACGGTAAAGAATTAGGTTTTTTGCAATTTTCTGGTCAGTATCAGGTTCTGTGTTGATCGACATGTGATTTACCCTACCTAATACGTTTTTACAATTTTATTTACATAACATTATTAACATAAAAATCACCAATAAAACCATCTAAGCTCGTAATAACTTTTCCAATGACTATTTAGTGAATTCATGTCAATTGAGGCCATTCTAACACAACAAACAACTATTTACTACAATATGTTATTTCTAACACTAAGAGTCTCGTAGCTCGAATTAAATGATCAAAATGAAATTACTTACAGATTTGTCATGATGATTCTAATGATTCTATATTGTTGGGCCGCCAAGTTTCAAGCTGTGCTTACCCACAGATATATAATCTAATTAAGAAGACTCTGAAATTTACTCATTGTGATTTTTTTATCTACATTCGCAAATCATATTTTGAACAACATACACCCTGCAACTAAGTAACAAATTGTAAAAAACGTAAGAAAAATTGAAATTCGTGGTCAAGCTAGGCGCCTCCTTTTAAGTCTTCGCACAATGGACCTAGTTGGCCACGTTTCGAAATCTACGCTCCCGATCTTATTATTAAACTAACTTTGTAGGAGTTATGATGTTCAGAATAGTTGTAGCAGAAACATCTTAAGTGCTGTAAAGCTTTTAAATACAACTCCTGAATTTTAGCAGTTCTCAGAAGTTTTGAAGTTATGTATTGATTAGAATTTTGTTTAAAATTAATTTTACCTTGAATATCTTGCAAACAGGTGCTACTTGGTAAAAGTAAACCAAAACCAGTTAATTATTTAGGTGGCCATTTGCAAATGAAGCTAAATGTTGATACGAGGTTTCAATGTGATGATCGTGTTCAGTAACAGCTACAGTGAAATTGGTCCTTACTCATTCAACAGAAAAGTGCAATGTATTTAGTACACACACACATAATCGGTGTTCACGCAAATAAAACGTCAGAACATCTAAGAGAACTCTAAATATCCTCCCACAGGGCGTCTACATAGCTCTTGCTCTGTTGTACATTCTAGTTTAAAGAGATACAACCGCCCGCGTTTAACTCCCAACTCTCAAGCTATCCCGTTCCCCGCTTGTCAAACTTTACAGAAAGGTATCGACAACTTGTAAACAGCGCTTTGCATATTTTTGTTACGTCGCTTTTTAAGTCACCTACTTTTAAACTGTTGGTGAAACGGTTATTTATACTTAAAATGATATTAAGGTAGAGATTTGTTGAGGTAGGTTCGTTTCATCATCTGCCTAGATAATTCCCATCTATGTTTGGATCGGCTTTCAGTCTAATCGGATGCAGCTGAATACCAGTATTTTACATGGAGCAACTGCCTATCCAACCTTGACAACCCAGTTAGTACTAGATATTTCTATACTTCTTGGTATTACTGGTAGAAAGTAGACTAAGGTAGGTTCGTAAACAAAAATAAAAAAAAATCTTCTTTATTCAGTACATAAGTTCATATGATAATTCATAAGTACAGTGGTAAAAATATTAGCCAAGCAAAGTAAACCTTTCTACTCAAATTGCACTTCAGGCCTGATAGTTTCCCGTCGGGGCTGCGGGATGTTCAAAAGAGATACCGCGGCCTCGACACAAAGGGCTAAGAAGGAACATGGGTGGTTTTTAGTTAGTAGAAGTCTGACACTCCCATCCGCTCTGCCCAGAGCGGGAGGAGTTATTTGATGATTTCCCACCGCAGTAAAAAAAAGACAAAAAAATCCTGATACTTTGACAACCAATCACAACAACGAGTTCCTGGTTTCCCAGTAATGTTATGAATGTTCGATAGGAAGTCACTCCACGTAAATTACTAGCATTCAGTTGTTTCCGGTTCGCCTGAAAAACAGAACATGATGAAAATTCTCGTCGCTTGTAATCGCTTCATTGGGTACAAAAAAATCATCCCTACCTAGGCCTCCCGTTGACTGAAATTCTGTCAAAGCCCTTGTATTTTATTAGATATCGACTCACTTACTCACATCGAAATATTCGAGACAACTCAAAGATTGAACCCACAAGGGGGCGTCTACATGGCGCGCTCTTTGTTGAACTTCTTCTATTTAGAGATATTCTACTCGCGTCCAACTCTTAAGGCGCGTTTACGTTTGATTTGTGAGGCTAGTACGGACAGCAGAGTACTTCAATAGCTACGATTACTAGCTCAATAGCTTGGGATTTGTAAAGTTGATGGCAAGATCGTCTCCTGTTACATGACTGTGTCTTTAACAGAACTGGCAGAATTATTGTTTATCACTTCCGTTGAACCCGTTGGAATACGGGCAAGATATTAAGGTACTACGGTACTTGCGCAATGTAAAAGCATTCAATAAAGCAATTTTATAGACCTAAAACTTCTGAGTGGTTTAAACCCTTCACAAGAATCTTACTTACATTTGCCGCACCCTGGTAAGTCAGACGAGAATACCTAAGTAATATAATTTTTTTTTTAGTTATCATTTATAGAAGTTGAAAGCCCAAAATTTGCACAGTACTGAGCTTTTGTTACTACAAGAGCGCTGTCACCTGAACTAGTCAGCTTACTGTCTCAATGTCAACGCGCCCTTAATCTATTCGTACTTGTCAAAGTTTGAGCGAGCATCGACTTGTGAACGACGTTCCACATGAATGGTTTAAGTCGTGTTTTAGTTGCTTTTGCGTTCGCCGTTTGCCTTTGTATTTTTTTGACGTAACTACAAAATGTTGTGGGTTTTTGTAAACGAGAGATTTTTTTTAAATAGTTTTTAGATGTAACTGTTTTTATAGCTTTTTTCAAGTACAAGAACTAATTAAAAAAATATATTTTAAATAATTTCCAAAATGTCAATTTTAATTTAAGAAAATGAACACTAGTTTGTTTAATCTTATTTAACACATTAATTTTCCTGATCACTCGATGTCGCGTGAAGCGACCTGTCATGCTATGGCTGTCCGCGCGACGTCACGTGAATATTACGTTATATTATTTGCGCCTTAGATTTATGTACAAGCCATAAAATAGCGACCGCAGCGTTTTGGGTTCTGGTATTTGTTTTGGCCACTAGGGAAGGGTATTGACAAATTTTTAATTTTGGCCATCTAGATAAGTTCAACATTTTGACCCGACAATGAACGTGTCAGATATTCTCTACCGATCCTACAATCAACAACATACATCCTCGTTTACATTTCACCTAATAAAAACAACTAAAAAACCGTTCACAAACGTTATAAAAATATAATAAAACCCGTTTATTAGCACTCAGTGGGATCAGCGGGATGGCCCGACGGCCGGCAGCCGAGCGCCGGCGGTCGAAGCGATCTTATTAAGCTATACACATATCTGCTCCATTCAGCCGTGGATGGCTTGTAATTTGTCGGCAGCGTTACCGAACACCACTACCTCTGTCGTACTCACGCTATTATCACTTTAGTTAAGTAGTTTTGGCGTGGTACTGTATTTTTTTAGCGATATGTGCATTAAGAAGGGTAACACACAAGTGGTAATCGCATTAAAAATGTTTGAAAATTCAACAGTTTTTAAATAAAAAATCAAGTGCTTTTGGGTGGCTTCTCCATATAATGATACATTTTCGACTTTTACATTACATTACTTTAGTCGATTTGTTTCAGTCCTAAGATATTTTTAAACACCCCAAATGAAAGATTGCGTATGACACACATATAAAGAAAATTATAGTTTGTAAAATTTAATTCGAGTAAAATGACAGCAGTCACTTTAGTATAACTTGACAGCTGTGATAATTTGATTAAGACTATATTGCTTAGTTTACTTTAATAATTTAATTTAATTCTGATTTAACAGGCTAAGCACATTATAAAGAAGAATTTAATTTATACGGATATTTACAAAGCATAAAATACTGACTGCATGAATGTGCATTTGTAACTATTTATTTAGCTATGACCAAAGCTTAGTATCTTTGGTTTGGCAGTTATTAAACAAGTCAGATTTTAAAGACTATATAGACACGTGAAATCACGATATACTAAAATGTCGATTAAAGCGACGACAGTAACAATCTTGTAAAGAAAATAAACGTATGGGAAAAATCGTTACACACTCTTGTTAAAAAAACTCATTAATGCAAAAAAAGCCATAAATTAACAACCCGGAAAGGACACAAAATATAAATACGTAACGCACTCCAAATTTTTTTTTTCAAAACAAACAATAAAATTAAAGCAAACACAAAAATTTAAGCGGGAAAGCCGCCATTTTGGAATCAGACGGAACAGCACAGAGTAATGAAAAAGATGAGATGCCCACCTCGTTTGTTTCATGCTACCGGCATAAAAGTACTTTTTATTTTCTAAATGGTTGGCTAAATGTTCCTTCCTTTACGTCCCGGATTTTTTGGAAACATATCTTCACCGTTTTTACTGTTAGCCTCGAACATTTTCTATTGAAACCCTCTCTGATGTTTATAATACGTTTAACTTTTTATGTTTGCTAGAATTTTTGGTGTTTGATATTGAAACTGCGATGTTATATGCTTGCTGCTATGTTTATAGAGGGTGTTGTGTTTTTTTGTGTATGTGTATAACGGGTGTTGGTTATGTGTGTGGCTTATTGCCAAGACAAGCTTTGTTTGAAAGAAAACTTGTTAACAAGGCCAGTTTCTTTATTTACTACTTAGACTGTTCCAGTTCTTATTCAATGCTATACTCACGGTTCTGCTCGTTTTATAGTCGGAAATTTTGCCACAGAAACCAGCAACTGGGACGAAAAGAATCCAATGTAATATCCCAGGTCATAGTGTACCACAGCATTCCATCCATAGCCTTTTCTACCACGTTTAAAGGTTGGCCTGCAGTCCAACCGGATGCACCAGAATTCTAGTATTAATGACACTAGTACGCATTATCATCTTTCTATGGTTCATAGTTTTTTTGTGTTAATTAGCATTCCGTCGTTAAGGTAACAGTCATACAACTGATACAACGCATCATTATTCCCATGTATTATTCCAATTTATTTGCAGTTCAGCATGTCTTCTTTATGTTCATCCCAGCAGTCACCTCCTTTCTAGCCACATCATCCTTCACACAGTCCATCCATCGTTTCTTTGGTCTTCCTCTACTCTTATAACCATCTACATCACAACACAAAGTTACTTATATTATTAATACGTATAAGGATTTACACACATTAGGTACTGTTAATCCTTCTAACTGGGTTTAATATCCATGTGATGGGATTGGGTACATACCCATCAATACAGATAGTACAACGGATGGGCAATGTCGATCGCAGTCCGATGCCTCGAAACAATAAAGATGCTTACTGACAAAAAAAAATATGATTCTAATTAGTCCGTCTGTTAGATTATCGAAAAATATTGGATACGTAGTTTTTGTTTTATCAAATCAATAAAAATTTACGAAGTTAGAACGCGTCAAAGATTTGAGTTGTGCCGTCACTCACCGATAAAAAATGTCATACTAATGTCTTAGACTATGACGTCACGTTGTTGTTTACGTGAAAAAAGAAAAAATACGTCCAATATTTTTTGGAAATCTATCTGACGGACTAATTAGATTTTTTTGTTAACTACTCTATTCGCGCTTTTACTCGGAGCTTAGAGACAAGACTGTGATTGTTCGTGATGATTCAGATAATTATTATGAACCATATGTAAATAATGATAAGGTTTATTCATTGTGCGTTACCGCTAGCGAAATATTCACATCTTTATAAGAACATACATGATTTCAACGATGAGTACAGAGAGAGAAAATGAAAGGTAACATCACGCCTCGTTTGTTTAGTAGTCGCGCTCTGCCTAGTCACGGTCCTAAGTTCGATTCCCGGATATGGCAAAATGTTATTGGGTTTTTGCATCCGGAAACTCTCAGTAGCAGTCACAGAGTCTGGATTTGTGTCCGGTTGATGGCATTGGGCTCGCCCCCTTTTACATGGGACTTAAACTTAAGCCACGTCGAAATGTGGGTGTACTATTAGGTTCACCTCTGCCTAACCCTTTTTTTTTGGCCGGTGGAAAATCATCAAATAACCCCTCTCGCTCTTGGGCAGAGCGGAAGGGAGTGTCAGACTTCTACTGACTAAAAACCACCCATGTTCTTTCTTAGCCCTTCATGTCGAGGCCGCGGTATCTCTTGCGAACAACCCGCAGCCCCGACGGGGTCTCTGCCTAACCCTTTAGTGATCATATGTGTGATGTTACGTTATGTTAAATACCTATCTACAATAAGTCTAGCATCAACGATACGATACAAGTAACTCCCAAAACACAACTTTAAATCAGAATTTCAAAATACTGATTAGTCTCTCCACAAAGAGTGATGAATATATGAAGAAAACGTACCATTTCAGTCTGTCTGTCTGCGCTAAATAAAACTGTATACGTCTCTCTTTCATCGCGCAGAGTAGTGTCATAAATCAGAGATATTCGCAGGTAGCTAGTGAAACTACTCTGTGCCAGAAGTATTTATTATTTTTGTTAAATTGAATGTGTGTTGTGTGCTTTGAAATGGAATAGTGTAAGTGTGTACTTATGTACCTTAAATTATATAATTTAATTGGTTTGCAAAATAGGTTACTGAAAAGATGGCAATTTTAACTACATAATAAATTTGAATTGATTTTGGTTGAATTAATCAATAATCACTATTCAATTTTATTAAAGACAAAGTTTTAAGACCGTGTATTAAAATAATATAATTATTCTTCAATTCTTGTAATTATTCTTTTTCAGTCTCAAGATAATCTACTTTGCCCTAGCCTTATAGTCTACAAAAAAAAATAACGAATACTTAATTCATACCAAAATTCCTTTTGAGAGTAGCAAGAACATTTATCACCCCGATTCAATAAAATATCTATCATCATAATACCATATTATTGACGCTAAAAGAACCGAATTCCGTTGATACCTCACTCACACGAAGCGTGTATATTAAATTCATAAGCTGCTACTAAAACTCGCCCAAGTTTCCAAGTTTCATAAAAACTCTCCCCATTATGTTTACATTGCCTTTCGCACAGACGTAAACAAAAAATAGCTGTTTGAATAACACATTTTTTCCGTCAATTTTACATAATTTATTACATAAACATGACTTTACACGGCCATGACGCTAAAATACTAAAACGTTATTCCACCTAACACCATTTATTGCATCCAATTTTAAATCAGGAACCCTAAAAAAAAGAACACCACTTAATTCCACGTAACGTATTTCTAAACAAAGGGATTCCAGATTCAAATGCGTGGGGCGACTGCGCGGCCCCCACTAGGAGTTATATAAACTTCAAAAATAGAATTTCGCCGTCGCAACCCGGTTTACGACTTGGCTCATAAAAGGGGGTGGAACGGGTGGCCGTAAGGGGAACGCAGCATATTTTCACCTTTATTTATAAAGGAAATTCGGTCAAGTTTGAGTGATGTTAATTTAAATAATATTTGTTGGTACGATATTATATCGCCGGATGGGTTTAAACTTAGCTGTTATTTTTATTTTTGCAATATACGAGGCGTTTTATTGTAGTGATTTGATAGAACTTAGTTTAGTTTAGTTTAAACTGGGCTTTTATCCGCACTTAGCCTCTTGATTGGGCCATTGTGCGTGACGTTTAGATATTACCTACTCCAACCAACATAGGTCGTCCCAGAACTGCAGCAGCCTTCCCAGACTGCTGCAGGCTTCCGGGACGGTTAATGAGAATCGTAGAGATCGTTGATAGAACTTTATTGTCACATAATAATATTTATGTGACAATATTGTGTCCATCTATCATCTGTCTGTACAATCGCTAATCCTGTCTAAGTTATTTCAATCTATACTAATATTATAAAGCTGAAGAGTTTGTTTGTTTGTTTGTTTGTTTGTTTGAACGCGGTAAACTCTGGAACTACTGGTTGGAATTGAAAAACTCTTTTAGTGTTGGATAGTCCATTTATCGAGGAAGGCTTTAGGCTATATAACATCACGCTAAGTCCAATAGGAGCGGAGCATAAATGAAAAATGTTGCAAAAACGGGAAAAGGTATTCCTTTTTGAGAGCTTCCGTTGCGTGCGCTGCGAAAACGGTTTAAGTTAGGAAAATATCATGTATGAAAGAATTGTTCCTCTTTAAATGTTCTAAAAAAAAGTCCGCGACAGCATATATATATCTTTTAAGATTGACTCACTGTAACCATTTTTTACTATTAAAATGTTAGATTAAAAAGAATGATATTTTGCGATGCTTATTTAACCCATATGATATTAATCTATATCTAAATAAATATGTTTGTTAGCACGGAAATTTAATATAGAATATTTGGGCCCTTTACTCTATACAGTTTAAACAATTATCTTAGAAGATATCGCAATATCAAAATATCCGCGCGACAAAATAATTACGAGCGCGGCAGTCATTCGGTCCGGTGCGGTAGGTAAGTGGGGATTCTGGTCTCCGGGGGCTCCGGAGAAATTCAAATTCAAAATATTTACTGCACCATAATGTTTACAAGTACAATGGATTACTGTATATTTTACAGTAAGAGATACCTTTTGTAATTGTCACTTTAATAATATAATCGAAGAAAATCTAAGCTAATAGGTATTATAAAGAGGAAAGGTAAATTTTTTTGTTTGATACGAGTACGATTTAATTCAAGTTAATATGTTGAATAGTCGGTTTATTGAGAAAGGCTAAAAGCTATATTATGTGATGCAGACGAAGTTGCGTGGGTCAGCTAGTTAACATAATAAATCAAAAGACTCTTGTGCAAAAATCAAACGATCGGCGTTCCAAAAAGACAATCATCTCGTTTATTGGTTGGTCTGTGTGTTACGTAATAACCTCTAGAATTAACTTGTTGAGAAGAATTAGTACGGTGAGAGGAGAAGAATAAGTGACGCAACTGTCATGAAGACAAAAGTAAAAGGTTCATAAAAGCTATTAATATCGGTTAACGCACCTACTTGAAGTAGCCGACTTTCATAACTTAAACTGTATCCTATACATATTATCATAGAGTCACTTTTGCAGTCTGTCCTTTCGACACATCGATCTTCGTGACTTCAAACCGGATATTAATGCGATTTTCACCATCATTCAAAGATCTTACTCCGGAAGGTTTGTATGTAGTACATAAACTCACGCCTTTTGCCTAAGGGGGTAGGCACAAACCACAGAACACCACCTGCTGCAGTCCTTACGTACTCTTTTTGCCTGGTTCACATTCATACATCCGGTCATACACGCACGCCGGTTGCGAATATTACGCATCTGTGGTTTCTGAAGATCCTCACCAATAAAGTCAGTGTTTGTCTTTCTAGAGCGTCCCCCCTCCCAGCGTTGCTGTAATAACTAATATTATACTTTACATAGTATATTAAAAAAAAACGATTAAGAGGTGGGCTGGCGACATAGTAGAGACAGCAGGAAACGATTCTCAGATTATTGCAAAAAACAGGGACAAATAGAAGAAACTGGAGGAGGCTTTAGACCCGTAGCTTATATCCCAAAGAACACATTAACATAGATTTAAGAAAACTACTAACACACAAGCAACATAAATGTAACTACATTTAAATAAAATAATGTTAATTTAAGGGAAATAGAAAATAAGGGCTTCTATATTTTATTATGGTATAGTAAATCGGTGTTGTATCATGCCGTAAAAACTTTGCGAAACTGTGCACTCGTAGTTTAAAAATTAATATTATATTAAAGAGATTTTTAATGAAAATAAAGTTATAAAACTAGTTTGTAACCTATTATGTGTTGTTTTTTAAACAAGTTGTACCACGTAATGGCTCCCTTGGCGGATAAGCAAGGAATTTGGAACGCTCCATCTCGGAAAATGTTGACGCAAAAGAAGCTAAAAGATGTATAGAGTTTTTACATACAACTTTTTATTCCGAAAACATTAAGGGCTATATCTACCCACCCCTTAGAGCAATACAGGCGTGATGGTATATTTTGTATTCAAGTATTTTGAGGGATTAAAGAAGATCCCGTCGGGGCTGCGGGTTGTTCGCAAGTTATACCGCGGCCTCGACATGAAGGGCTAAGAAGGAACATGGGTGGTTTTTAGTCAGTAGAAGTCTGATACTCCCTTTCGCTCTGCCCAAGAGCGGGAGGGGTTATTTGATGATTTTCAACCCAAAAAAAGTTTAGAAACAACGAAAAAAATGAAAGAGTATTTCCTCCCGATTTACTTGAGTTATTTTGTTATTTTTATTTTTTTGGTTTAATTTCCTGAGTTGTCTCATTTATAAATATAAGGTACTGAACAAAGACCTCTAAGTGAATTTCCTTAAAAAACGAACCTAAGCACCTGCAAAACTATAAAAAAGCAATAAACAAAAACTACAAAATACTTCTTTTTCTACCATTCAGTTTCTCTCGCATACGGGACTTAAAGTGCTACTTTTAATTACTCTATTAATGCTCGTTTTCAACAACACAAGGCGGTGCCTAAATAAAAGCGCTGTTAGTTTCTCAACCTTCGACACAGCACCGAGAGTTGAAAATTCAACACACAATTGTATATAGGTGTAGGTGAAAATGGACATAAAGCAGACAGCTCTTTGCATTTCCACCATTCTACACCCCTCCCCCGTACCCCCTCTTTCGTCTAGAGAACTCCTCAATAGCTTAGTTTCGAAACCCATAAATCTAAAGGAGCTAAAGCGTTTTCTCAAAATTTTACTGCAACAAAATTCATGAAGTCGAAAATGATAAACAACATTTTATGGCTCACAATTTTGCATACGTTTAAAATGTTCGGGGATGTGACAAATGCTCTATGAATTTCAGATGAGAAATTGTCATTTGACTATGATTAAAATCGAATGGGGTGCGTGTTAATGTCCAAAAAGAGACTAAGAAATAGCATGGTTTAGCTATCTGGAACTTTGAGATTTTGCGTTTTAACCTTTCTTTAACACTGTGGATAAGGTACGTACAGAACCGGGAAGTGTGGCAGAAAAAAGGGGAGGCCTATACTCAGCAGTGGGTGATTCCCGGCTGATATGGTGATGATGATGAACCTTTCTTTGATGTAGTTAATGAGTAACTCGTGGATAAGAAACGCCAGTTGGGTTGATCTTTAGGTTAAGCCGTGTTTGTCTAGGTTAGTCAGTGAATGGGTGACATATGTTACATACCGAGTTTCCTCTGTGCCTCGGAAAGCACGTTAAGCAGTTGGTCATTTGTAGATCTTTGGCAGTTGGTACAGTTAGTGGCTTGAAAGTCTGACAACGAGTCTTACCAAGAGGTATCGTATAGTCCAGTCAGTCTAACTGGGTTGAGGAAGTCAGATAGGCAGTCGCTCTATGTAAAATACCGCTATTCAGCTGAATCCGGTTAGACTGGAAGCCGACCCCAAAATATTAAAAGGCTTGGCAGATGATGAGTCGGTGAGGACCTATGTCTAAAGCCGTGTTAAAGACAATATGGGAACATATTTATTTCATTGCGTCTCGCATCCATCGAATCCCCGTAAACTTCACTAACTGCAGTACTCAGAGACATTTAATGCTTACTTAAGCCGTCACTTAGTAAATATTTTACATAATTTTGTATGACAAAACTGTCAAAACCTTAACTAAGTGATGGCCTAAGTAATCATAAAAACTCTCTGAGTGCGGCAGTTAGTCATCAGTGCAGGTGCACTGATGACTAACTGCCGCACTGCACGCGTTGTGTTGGAAGGCCTCCCACTAGGTAGTGGGAGGCCTTCCAACACAATGTCTTTTATTTCGCGGAAATGTCACATATTTCATCCTTAAGGCACACACATGCTACGTAGAAGCACAAAAGCATGCTAGTTTCGAGCAGCTGTCACTTAGTAGCATACAAGTAGCACGTGTGTACGAAAAGTGCATGCTTTTGAACAAGTGAGCAAATGTGCACACTCGCAAAGCATGCTAGAAATGAGCATACTACCTACAAGCAAGCAAACAAGCATTTTTCTAGTAGCATGTGTATTCCAGGTTTAAAATTCATAGCGCCTATTGTGGAATTATAATATTCCACTAAATTAACAATACAAGCCCAAACACCACACACACCTAACTACAAGACACGATGTTTTCACTACCAGCAACTTATTAAAACAACATGCGATCCCCTGTCGAATACCTCTTACTAACGAGTCTGCCTTGTACAAAGGGTTATAAATATATATCTCTACGTGTATATATACGTCTCGGTATATATTGTATACAATAGTTACCCGCCGGAGGATATACACGTCGAGAACTATCTTATAAGATCTTATTACATTTTCTTCTCTTTACACCAAATGAATTAATGAGTTACTTTGTTCAAATAGAAGAATGGTATTATGGCTTATATTATTATTTGTGAAGCTGTGGAGTTATTTATATGTGACACTAATTGGGTTTTGTTTTCTTGTTCATGAGCTATAACTGAACATGTCTACAGACGTAGTCCATACCGTTTGGAATGAGGAGCTCGTGGCTAAATAATAACAATGCCACGGATCGATTATCAAGGGCTCGTCTAGGTTGGTTGGGATGGGTGAACACCTATAACAGAGTTTCGTCCGTGCATCGGAAAGCACGATAAGCCGTTGATCCTAGCTGTCACTTGTGTATCTGTGACAGTCGCTACGAGTGGTGGTGGTGGTGGAGCCTGATAACCACTCTTACCAAGGAGTATCGTATTACCAAGTAACTTGATTATGAAATTAAGATAGGGAGTCGTTTCATATAAATACTGATATTCAGTTGCATCCGGTTAGACTGAAAGAGAACCCTGACTTAGTTTGGAAATGTTAGACAGATTATGACCATCGACCTACGGAAAAATGATAACCCGGGCATAGCGAAGTGACATTCTATCAGCGGTACCGATGATGGAAAAGTAAAATAAATCTGTTGAATGTAGTTAAAGACAAAATAAATTGTTTGAAAGCGATTGCCAGAGGTCTATGCCCTTGGACAACGTCTTATACACTAGCATCTAACCGCTCCTTTGGGGATCCTACATCCGCGATAAAAACCCCATGACGTGTTATTCCAGACTATAATGTAACTCTGTGCCAAATTCAATTCAGATCTGTTCAGCCGTTCTGGCGTAATTGTGTAACAAACGTCCATCTATACACATTTTTTCATTTATAAAAGTATAAAGTAATATTTTAGTACTGTCGTTCTTACCTTTTTTATGCACCATGTAATCATTGTTATTAAAAAATATGAATGTTCGAGTATAAAACCGTCTGATTAACATAATTTTTTGAAAAGGCCTTATTACGTACATTATAATTGACACTAAAACATGATTTTCACCATGTATAGGTACATGGTGAAAATCATAAAAAACTGTGAACATGGTAAACCCGTTCAGTTTGATGATGATTATGATTTCATTCAACACACAATTTCAAAAAAACGAAAACATCTAAACTTAACCGACTCCCCAAGCAATCATCGAAACATTTCCATATCAATCCCAGACAGAACTAAGCTCCTAATCACATCCAAAATAGGGCAACACCAACAAGATACGCGTACAAATTGCTACAGCAACTTAGATTGTGTACGCATAACTTAGACTCGTCTGCCTAATATAATGGATGATCCCCGCCTTCCCCGCGGCTGTCGAAAATATCTGAACATTAGCTGTCGGCTGATAAATGGTTTAAGGATGTATTTGATACATTGTTACGAGATAGTAGATCTAGGTTAGATATTTAAACTATGGAGTTTGGAGATGATGAAGCGGATTTTGGCGTTTTGGAAGTTAGGTTTAACGTACTGTAATGGACGCTGAAAAAGGTAAGTTTTTGATCAATATGTCAATAGACTTTTAATGAAAAATACGCGCTTCCATATAATCTGTTCTTTTCTTTGTTATTTGAGATGGCACTATAGGTACCTAAACCTTTATATTTTCAGCCTGTCAACCTTCTTTTTTTTTTTGGGGGGGGTGGGAAATCATCAAATAACCCCTCCCGCTCTTGGGCAGAGCGAAAGGTAGTGTCAGACTTCTACTGACTAAAAACCACCCAAGTTCCT
Source organism: Diarsia brunnea (assembly GCA_949774965.1). Classification (NCBI taxonomy): domain Eukaryota; kingdom Metazoa; phylum Arthropoda; class Insecta; order Lepidoptera; family Noctuidae; genus Diarsia; species Diarsia brunnea. The sequence goes on from OX459011.1 coordinate 17,668,329, forward strand.
TCTTAGCCCTTCATGTCGAGGCCGCGGCATCTCTTGCGAATAAACCGCAGCAGCCTGTCAACTTCGACGACTAATCAGCTCTTTTAAAGTAGAAAAATTGCAAAGATCCGACTTTCACATTATGGAATGCAAGCTTCTACCATGTGCATATTCAATTTGTAAACGAGTTTTATTTAAATACTAGCTGACCCACGCAACTTCGTCCGCGTCACATAATATAGCTTATAACCTAAAAAAATAAATAAATCATCCAATAATCAATCAATAAATCGACAATTCAACATATAAAATTGAGTTAAATCGTACTAACATAAAATCTTACCTTTCCTCTTTATAATATTAGTTTAGATTATATTAAAGTGTGAATTACTATTGGTATCTCTTACTGTTAAATATACAGTAACACCTTGTAAACATTATGGTGCAGTAAATTTATTTTGAATATGAATTTCTTCGGAGTCTCCGGAGGCCAGAATCCCCACTAACCTACCGCACCGGACCGAATGACTGCCGCGCGCTTAATTATTTTGTCGCGCGGATATTTTTACATTGCGATATCTTCTAAGATATTTGTTTAAACTGTATAGAGTAAAGGGCACAAATATTCTATATTAAATTTCTGTGCTAACAAACATATTTATTTAGATATAGATTAATACCATATGGGTTAAATAAGCTTCGCAAAATATCATTCTTTTTAACCTAACATTTTAATAGTAAAAAATGGTTACAGTGAGTCAATCCTAAAAGATAGACATATGCTATCGCGAACTTTTTTTTAGAACTTTTAAAGAGAAACAATTCCATGATACATGATATTTGCGTAACTTAAACCGTTTTCGCAGCGCACGCAACGGAAGCTCTCAAAAAGGAATATCTTTTCCCGTTTTTGCAACATTTTTCATTTATGCTCCGCTCCTATTGGTCGTAGCGTGATGTTATATAGCCTAAAGCCTTCCTCGATAAATGGACTATCCAATACAAAAAGAGTTTTTCAATTCCAACCAGTAGTCCCAGAGTTTACCGCGTTCAAACAAACAAACAAACAAACAAACAAACAAACTCTTCAGCTTTATAATATTAGTATAGATTAGTTTAGATTGGCTTCGATTGTATTATTAAAGTGACAATTACTATAGGTATCTCTTACTGTTAAATATTCAGTAACACCTTGTACTTGTAAACATTATGGCGCAGTAAATATTTTGAATTTGAATTTTTCCGGAGCCCCCAGAGGCCAGAATCCCCACGTACCTACCGCACCGGACCGAATGACTGCCACGCGCTTAATTATTATGTCGCCCGTATATTTTTACATTGCGATATCTTCTAAGATATTTGTTTAAACTGTATAGAGTAAAAAGCACAAATATTCTATATTAAATTTCCGTGCTAACAAACACATTTATATAGATATAGATTAATACCATATGGGTTAAATAAGCTTCGCAAAATATCATTATTTTTAACCTAATAATTATTTTTAAATTAATAATTAAATATTATTAAAAAATGGTTACAGTGAGTCAATCTTAAAAGATAAACATATGCTGTCGCGGACTTTTTTTTAGAACTTTTAAAGAGAAACAATTCCTTCATACATGATATTTACGTAACTTAAACCGTTTTCGCAGCGCACGCAACGGAAGCTCTCAAAAAGGAATATCTTTTCCCGTTTTTGCAACATTTTTCATTTATGCTCCGCTCCTATTGATCGTAGCGTGATGTTATATAGCCTAAAGCCTTCCTCGATAAATGGACTATCTAACACTAAAAGACTTTTTTGTTTCCAACCAACAGTTCCAGAGTTTACCCCGTTCAAACAAACAAACAAACTCTTCAGCTTTATAATATTAGTATAGATTCCTTAAAAGATCGTTGGTTTAAAAATACTTGGTACTTTCTATAGAACCATTGAAAAGATATTCAAGCCTCAGATAAGTAAAACACCAGTAGCTCTTATTTTGACATGTCGGAGCAGAGCAAAGGCCTGCCAACAATATGAAATGGAAAGCCGCGAAGATTTTGACGCCAATTCACCCTGATATTGGACTCGTAGAGATTTTGAGAGATTCCAACTTTATCCCAAGTTTTACATTTGAATTTTTGAGATATACTTCGCGGAGACGAATTATTAGACCTCTGGGCCTCTTGTATTTAGTTTAGGAACTAGATACCTGACATTTGTGGTCTTGTACAGGGTGGTTTTCGTTTTCTTCGCTTTATTTCTAGACTTCTAGAGAATTTCTTAACCGAAAGGCGAAAGTTAATAAGTTATTTATCATCACACTTGTAATCCCTAAAGAGGGTAGCAGAGAACTTTAGCCCCGTCTTAATCTAAGCTTGTTTGCAAGTTCTTGGCAGGCCCGCCACCGCGGAATGCGTTTATGTGAAATATAATATAAAGTACAGCCGTATATTATAACTTACTATCTTCTACAAGACAGCCTCAGAAACTTATCAGAATTCCGAAAGGTTTTCTTTTCCATCGCATGTCTAGGGGATATGAAAGAAAGGCCTTTAATGGACTTGTCTTTATGAATTGTACTATTGTTCAAGATGGATGGATGAATGGATGGATGGATGGTGGAATAAAATTTCGCGGCCTACAGCATTCATGCTTCAGGGTAGGCCGCGAAATTTTATATGATTAAATATTAAATAAAATAGGATACGCGATCGTAACAAATATGACTTTACTGAGAGATAGTAATTAAAATCACCAATACAAGACTCTCAGTTCATATAACTATCAAATAGTCACTCAAGGAAGTATGGAAGCATTCACCTTAACTAAATGTTCCTTATATCTGTTAAATCAAGTTTTACTAAACCTTACTTCGCTATTAGCCACCTAAGCAAGATTGAAACCAACCCACATAAATCCTTATTAAACCAAAAACAATTCACCATAAACAAAAATAACGAGTCGAAATAGCTTCATAAAACACTTTCAACATGGACGTGTACAATCGGTACAAAAAACACATTCACGAAATATGTACAGTGCGCAAAACGGTCGGCTCCTAACCTCAACATACAGTTTTTCTCATTTTAAAAGAGGAAACTAAAAAAATCTCAATTACATTAGCTAGCGCGTTCCATTACACGAAATACGAAAGGCTGTAGTACTGGCTGAATAGAAAAGCGGCCTGAGGTTATGCTATGCAAAAGTGATTTTATTTACAAGTTAATTATTTTTAGAAGAATCGCGTTCTAGAATAATATTTAAAATTCGCGTGGTACGGTTTTTTTTCTTTTTATTTCGAACATAAACGCGGCTAGTTTCAACAGTAGGTACAGTGCTAGAAGGATACTTTTGGCGGTCGCGTGACTGGAGGAGGATGCTAATGAAAATACAAAATGGTGATTTTCGTTTCAATTTTGGCCACACGAAATCTTATAGGGAACTTTAGAAGTTCCCTATAAGATTTTACCACCTAATCTTTACTAATATCATAAATACGAAAGTGACTCTGTCTGTCTGTCTGTCGCGCTTTGAGGCTAAAACTACTGAACCGATTTAAATGAAATTTGGTACACAGGTAGCCTAAAGCCTGAAAAAGGACATAGGCTACTTTTAATGCGAACAAGGGCACCCCTGTAAGGGGCTGAAAGGGGCATGAAAAGATTACTTTTGGTTGCGATAACTGATATCCAAGCGGACGAAGCCACGGGCATCAGCTAGTTAGTAATAAACTGTACTTAACATCAGATTTGAGGTGCGAAAATTTCAACAGTTTAAAACAAGCTTTTAAAATTTTAAACCCTATTTTAAAATTATGTTTTCACACGTGCTTCAGCGAAACGGAACAAACGACATTTCACCATAAAACAGATGCAGCACATAAATTCATGAAAGTGTTTTATAACACTAGTGCTCACTTCAACAACTATTGAAGTATTGTATGTTTTTAAACTGACATGGTCACTAATATTATTATTAACACTTATAACGGGGTATTTTATATCATTTCGGCGCTGTTGCAAGTAAAAATCGGGTAAACATGGTATCCCAATAAAAGTGTTAATAAATTACTTCGAAGTCTTGCCGAGTATTTTTTTTCGTAAATATTTTTAATACCCATAAGAAGAAACATGGGTGGTTTTTAGTCAGTAGAAGTCTGACACTCCCTAGGTACCGCGCGGGAGGAGTCATTTGATGATTTCTCACACTCCAAAAAAAAGGATACAACGAATTGAAGACTTCTAACAAGTATTCTTTATATAAAGGGGTATAATATTACATTGCAAATTATTAAGACTTGACTTGAATTTAGACCTTTAAATTAGATCGCCGGTTAATCTTACTGATATTAAACTTTAACTTTTGTGTCTGTCTAGTCTAGATGCTAGATAATGAGAAAAGCAAGGATGAATTGTACAGTAAGTAATTATAACAGAAGTCTGTTTAAATAGGTATTTAATTTGATGTTTAGTAAGCTGAAATTAATAAAGGTTACTAAGCACGTGATGTGGCTGATGTCATGTAATGAGGAGGGGCGAATTAAATGGAAACAAAAGAGTGTGAAAACAAATATTGATGGATGGAGAGGGCAAAGAACCGACCAAAAAACGATGGACGGATTGTGTGTGAAATTATATGAAAGAAAAAGTAGTAAATAATTGCGATGTGGTTCTCAGGGGAGAATGGAAGAATAAAGTTGGGCTGACCCCATGTAACATGGGACAAGACCAGGAAGATGATGACTAAGCACGTGGCTTTGCTCACATGTATACTTCCATTTGACAGTTGTCTAATTATAAGTATTCAGTGGCACTAAAGTCTGACAGTCAGTCTTACCAAGGGGTAACGTATGACCCAGTACTAATTGGGTTGTAGAGATCAGATAGGCAGGCCCTGCATGTAAAATACTACTCGGCTACGGTGGTTCACGGTGGTGTTTTTAGTGGGTGCAAGCCCCGCATAACCCCCTCGTCTCCAATTGTCTTGTACTGTGACAGTGACAAGAATAACGCCAAACTTACGCACATGTGAAATAACGTGCACGTTTATCAATCTCGACCTCTAGAGTTAATCAAACAAAAACATAACATCACGCCTGTAAACCTCTAAGGGTTAGTCGGAGGTGTATCTAATACAGGTTGTTTGGTGCATCGTGTACCAAATTGCAATGGTCGACTGGAGGGGTTATCTGTTATCCTTTGAGACTCCTAAACGCCTGTGTATTGTTAAAGTTTATTTAAAAAAAAAGACCTCAATTTTACATTTAAATACATTTTTTTTTTAAGTATATGGTGTAGACATTTAATTTTAATTTAACTTAGTTGTGTATTGTATTAGAGTACTTATAAATTAGCCATCTTGTTTGAAAAAAAATCCACAGGGCGTGTGAATTTAGGGGTTTGAAAGTATAGCAGATGACACTTCCAGTCGACCATCTCAATTTAGCACACGATGCACCAAACACCCTATATAACTGTACACCCAAATTTTGCCAGTTATGTTTAAGTCCTGTAAATTATATAAAAAAATAATTAAACCCTCAAATTAAACCAAATAGACCCAAAATTCTTAGCATGACGTCAAGATTCACTAAAACCTACCGCCACAGCGGGTGCAAGCCAGATACAATCTAGCGCGGGGTGCAATGTGCATTGTGCAAGGGTGGCAAATGATTTTTATTTAAGTTAAATAACTTTACGTAGCGCTTTGCTTTGTTTTATAAGCAACTGTTAGGGATTTGAGAATTTGCGAAGATTAACTGTGGTACTCAGAGATATTTAATGATTACTTAAGCCGTTACTTGGTAAAGATTTGATAAACTTTTGTATGACAAAACTGTCAAAACCTTTACTAAGTGATGGCCTAAGTAATCGTTAAATCTCTCTGAGTGGCGGCAGTAAGAGATAAAAATGACTGCCTCGTTCGTCTAGTAGTTGCAAGCGCGACTGCTGTGCATGAGGTACTGGGTTCAGTTCCTAGGTAGGGCAAAGTGGCATTGAGTTTTTCCATCTTTGCCCAACCTGTCGAGGATTACAGGCGTGATGTTATGTTATGTATATTTTTACAGTTTAGTGATGCATAAAATCAATGCTATAACCAAACCCACGCAAGTAACCGTTCATACAATAAACCATATAATTATATGAAAACTGGCATCTCAGTTAAACGAACCACTACAACTATAACTATTAAATTACACACGCAAAATACCAATTTCGGCGGTCAGGGCTGGGTCAATATTAACCAATATAAAACGAACTACATTCACAAATCACATACTTAAGCAAAAAGGTCTTGCTATACTGGACAACTCAAAACAGTGTGAAATAAAAATAGTTTTAATTTGCAGGAAATTGAACTTTGTTGAAATAGTTTTAGAGGTTATTGTGGAATGGTTTTGGTATTTATGATGTGAGCAACGTTTGGAATTATCGAGCTTCCATTCGTGTGAGATTTTTTATTGGCATGTTAAAAGAGAGCCATACAGGCATTATTTAATAAGAGAATAACTGAAATGGAGAAAAAACGATGAAAATAGTCAAGCGAATAAAATGGCGGAAGACTTTTTGTTGAAAATGTAATAATTGCAGTGGTAACACTAGACGGGATCTTTTAGCCTAGACTAAAATGACGAATGAATGGCAAAATAGCTAGAAATAGGTGATTCTGACTGTTTTGGCCTAAATAGACTGGATTTTTACTAGCTCCTACGATGAAGGAAACTTCAAATTATATGTGACTTATACGACAAAGTGGTCGGTTTTTCTATCAGGATTTTGTCAGCCACGGAGTCTGAATTTGTGCCCGGTTGATGGCAATAGGCTCGCCCCCGTTTTACATGGGACTTAAACATAACTGGCGAAGATGTACACACCTCTGCCTAACCGCCGCCGCCGTTAAGTTATGACACGAATCTTGTTTTAATTTTCCGATGACAATCAATGTAGACTTGTTTTTAAAGCGATCTGCATTAGTCTATACCGTTTTTGATCCCCGAATAATCACTAAATTACAAGCTTTGCAAAATAAAACCCGAAATAAACCAAAAATAAACTAATTTCACTCATTTCCAAAAAGTCGTACATCAACTCGTCAAATATCTCCTTACAGTACTAAAACAGTAAAACTCAATCCAGTTCAAATCAAGGCTAGTCTATATTTAATCTAGATTTCTAGCCCCAAACTAGGTATTGGCGACTTCCGCGAACACCGCCCCCTGGTGAGTGTTGACTGTCACGCGAATGACCCATCACGGATAACACATGCTTGAGCACGGGTTTATCTGTGCATTTTAATGTTCAAGCAAAGGAATTTGTGTTTGTGTGGGAAGTTCATTGCAGTAAGATGCTTGCGTTGAACAGGTTTTCGTCTCATCGTGTGTTTAAATAACCACATACGAATGACTATAAGCAATAGCAATAAGGTTGTTGATGGCAATAGGCTCGCCCCCTATTACGTGGGACTTAAACATAACTGGTGAAATAAGGGTGTGGTAACTCCCGTCGGGGAAGCGGGTTGTTCGCAAGGATACCGCGGTCTCGACATGAAGGGCTAAGAAGGAACACGGGTGGTTTTTAGTCAGTAGAAGTCTGACACTCCCTTTCGCTCTGCCCAAGAGCGGGAGGGGTTATTTGATGATTTCCCAACCCCCCAAAAAAAAAAAGGGTGTGGTAACTATTAGGTACACCATTGCCTAACTTCTGCCTATCAAACTTTGGGGATTACAGGCGTGATGTTGTGTATTTTTGAAATCATGGAAGCAGTCGTCATTTTACAGAAAAGTTGCAGGTCATTCTATTTTTTTTTGTCTAGACTTAGAATGCAGCACAACCTAATACTCTTTATTGATGGGACTAACAATCAATTTTTTAGCTTCTATCAGTGATTAGAATCAAAATAATAGTTTCTAAACCACTTAAGATACGCACCGCAAACATTAAACTTTACTGTAATGAAATTAATTGCTACACAGTAATTACAGCTACGTTTCTCGTAGCGTTTGCGTAGCGCTACGCCGTAGCACCGTAGCAAGGGAATGCGTGAAGCGGTGAGGTATTGTTACGGGTTGAAGCTTGCTTACTGAAGTGTGTTACTCTTAACCTCTGTTAAGAGTAACGGTTACCAATGGTTTTATGTTAAAGCTGTCATTATGAGGTGGTTTCTTTTATCGAATGTAGATAAGTTCGTTATTGGTTTTTTTCTTTTAGTTTGAGCTTCAAATTATTTTAAGGTGTATGAGAAAATGAAATTGGTTTTGTCGCTCATAAAAGCTAGAAATAGGTATATTAAATATAATATAAATTTCTCGAAAGTAAACTTGGTAAAAACTGATACAAATAAAAATAATGTATACCTTTACAGAAAACTCAATTCCACACAAATATAAAAAAAATATGAAAGTTATTCTGCCTGTGTGGTAACTATTTTATTTATACGTAAGCTTATTTTTTATCCAGATAATTTTTAACTTTTTGCAGCCAAAACCGCGGGCAAAATATAGTTCAATATAATAATTCACAGATAATTTATTGTGAATAATGTAGATACCTTCAAATCCAGTTTTAATAATCCGTTAGAAGTAACTCGAAACCCAATCTCACTTTACCATGAATACCAAAAAAGCATTACGAATTCCCTTTCGCGTTTTGTTAGCATTTCTCTTCACAAGGAACTCGATATCTTTGTTCTGTCAAGTTGTTTCCTATTATTACTAAGTAAGTCCTGATTACTTTGAACTCTTCCACGTTTAGGCTTTTAAAATAAACTTATTATAATTTTAATAATGAAGACTTGTCGTTTGTATAAAGACATAAACTCACGCCCTTTTCCCATGAGGGTTAGCAGAAATCACAGAACGCCACCTGCTACGATCCTAACATACTCCTTTTGCCTCATCCACATTCATACATCTGGTCATACACGCATGCCAGTTACGAGTACTACGCACTTGTCCTTTCTGAAGAATGGCACCAATAAGATCAGTGTCTTTCTAGGGCGTCCCCTCCCGGCGTTACCACTCACATCTGCCTTGTAAATAAAACCTTTCGTTAATCGACTTTCACTCGTCCTCTCCACAGGACCAAACCACCTTAGCATACTCTTTTAATTTTTTTGTCACTACATCTTCTTTTAAACCGCAACGTTCTCGTATAACCTCATTCCTTAATTTATCGTAATTTTTTTATAAATATATTTTGTTTCATTATTAAGCTTGCCTTGTTGGTCCAGGAGTCTCGAGCGCGTCTGCTATGCATGAGATCCTTGAACCACGGTGCCTATATTTGTGACCCCCCCCCCTCCCTCTATGACATGGGATTTACACATAACTGGTGAAATGTGGGCTTACTAATGGGTAACGCGTATTCGCGTTTTAAGCAATTGCAATTTCAGGCAATTGTCCTACGTGAAATCTCGATAACCACGCAAACAAAACACAAACGATTTCATTTTCATTCTCTATTTAAATTACACATTATAAAAAACATCACATAATATCTTAGTAACTCCTCGCCGTCATACGACACGTCTTCATAAGTACAGAATTATCGTTCAAAGTGTAAATATTAGTACAAAAGATACATTGTAAACTAAACTGAAATACCCCGCTGACGCGTGTCATTTTCAGGCCAAATTTGTCATAAAGTATGGCCTTCAGTAGTTTTTTAATATTTTAATTTGGCTGATAGCGACGGTATGTTTACACCTTTTGGTCTCAGGAGAGTTGAGTAAAGGCCTAACTAATGTTAGAAAGTGTTGTAATTTATTAACTAGTCGAACAAGGCCAAGAATAGGCTAGTTTCCTGACTGAAAAAAAAATGATAATGTTTAGTCCGTCAGTTAGATTATCGAAAAATATTGGATCCGTGTTTTTTGCTTTATCAAATTAATAAAAAAATACGACGATAAGACGCATCAAAGATCATGAGTGGAGGTGAGTACTTGAGTAAAAAAATGTCATGCAATATGACGTCACACGAGTTTTCAAAGCACTGTATCGTCTTAATTGTATGTTTACGTGAAAAAAGAAAAAATATGTGACCAATATTTTTTGGAAATCTATCTGACGGACTAATTAGATTTTTTTGTCAACTACTCTATTGTGAAAACATAAGTTCGGTGTTTTTAGATTCATGCCCTAGCTATTCTTGGAAAGACTGGTTGTCAGACAGCTGGAACCAACGGCTTAATGTGCTTTTCGAGGTACGGAAGAAACTCGGTATTTAAGGGTGGTCACCCTTCCACGAACAGACCTAGGCAAGCGCGCCTTAAACTAAAGATTGGTTCGAGTTTCTGTTATTATTTAACCAGAGCTCCTCAACTCTTCAGCATAACACAACATCACGCCTGTAATCCGCGAAAGGTTAGGCAGAGGTGTACCCAATAGTATACCCACATTTCACCAGTTATGTTTAAGTCCCACGCAATAGGGGGTGAGCCTATTATCATCAACTGCGCACAAATCCAGGCTCCATGACTACTTTTGTTCTTTAATCATGATAAGAAAATTAGAAAGTACAAAGATTTCTTCACACAGTTGCATTCAACGTTACTTATCGCACGCAACTCTTTGTAATAAAACAAATTACAGTATTATCTCTACGTGACAACTATCAACTATTTGACAATAATGCAGATGGCTTGTTCTCGGACATCATATTACGGAGAATATTCTCAAGATTTATGTTCCACATAAAAACCGGGAACACATAAAAGAACTAGACTAGTTTTGTCATTCGGAACTGCCTACTGTTGAATTAAGGTCACCGCTATGTCCCTTGGGACAGGAGTTACAAAAATTCCTAAAACACTGCCACTACGAATATGTACCTAGTTATATGTAACTATGTAGTTGAAATATGGAACCTGGAAAAGACTTATGTAAACGTATATCTTTTCTATTTACTTAATGGATCTTTCTTTCATATCGAATCTTTGCTTGTATGATATATAACATCACGCCTGTAATCTATGAATGGTTAGGCAGAGGTGTACGTAATAGTACATCCACATTTCACCAGATATGTTTTAAAGTCGCATGGAATAGAGGGCAAGCCTATTGCCATCACCCGGGCAAGATTTTGGACTACGTGACTGCTACTGAGAAATAATTAATGGAAAAACCGAAAACACACCTTGCCTGATCCGGAAATCTAGCCCTGGACTTCATGCTCAGAAACCGCTCTTGCGACCACCAGACCAACGAAGCAGTAAGCTAGAATTTGGACTCACAATTCTTTTCAAATAAAAAGCAGCCTTAAGGCACTGTATTGCACCTTCAGATAAGTTCAGCTCAACAGAACTGATCTGGCGGAAAATTACACACACCTTTTTTTTTTGGCGGGTGGAAAATCATCAAATAACCCCTCCCGCTCTTGGGCGGAGAGAAGGGGAGTGTCAGACTTCTACTGACTAAAAACTACCCATGTTCCTTCTTAGCCCTTCATGTCGAGGCCGCGGTATCTCTTGCGAACAACCCGCAGCCCCGACGGGAAATTACACACACCTTGAAAGCCCTTTTGAAGGCATTTAAATCTATCGTACAAAAAGAAGACCCAAAACAAATCCCAAGAAAAATACTTTTCATATTAAAAGTAACAAACTGTCTTATCATTTTAGTTATTTTCAAGAGTTTCTTTCAGTCCATTATATCAACAATGATATTTATACCTACTTACATGTTTACACACAACATTCACACGCAAGTGAGTGTTATCAAATACAAGTCAATAAGATAAGTCGACGATTAACTCGATATTCGAGATAAAGTATATTATGTCGGTGATAACGAGCCATATGGGTTTAGAAAAGAAATAATGGTTTTTTCTGTACTAGTCGGTTTGTATTGTCTTGATTATGTTTAGGTACCGATGTGAATTTCAGACTAACCAACGTGATTTGAATTTTCGAAAAGTAATCCCTAATCTTTAACTCTTTACAGTTTTAAAAGATTTTTTTTACTTATATACGTTTATCTTTTAGTTTAGTGGAGAAATTACTATTACATGCAGAAATTCTATTTTACTCAACAAAAATCTATACGGGTTCCGTTTTTGACCATTCGGCAACGGAAACCTAAAAAAATGTCGATTCCAGTTGTCACAGCGTGTTTGTAGTTAGTTAGAAAAGGCTTCCTTCTACAAAAAAGAATAGAGAATTAATCACCATAAGCGCTTGTAGGGTTGATAAAAGGATTTCTTGTCCCTATTTTTTGTTGCTCAGTATTAAAAGTATTTTTCTTTTGTACAAACCCGCCACTCTTCCCAAACCCCTCAACTCCTGAAAGCCAGAATAACGGTGGCGACCACCAGAGATAATGAAGCCCGACGAAGTTCCACAGAGAGAATTTATCTGTCTTGGATGCCGCAACGAAATTAATCAGAAAAAACACTGGTTTAAAGTGGTATCCGAATCTCATACTTATAGAAAAGGCTAAACTGAAGATATGATAATACGAGTATATCATCTGCCTAGCCTTTTCCTAACTAAATTGGAGTCGGCTTCCAGTCTAAACGAATGCATATCTGGCCTCCACAACCCTAACTGGTTTGTGGAGGCCAGATATGCATTCGTTTACTGGTTAATACTGATACCCTTTGGTAAGACTGATATATACGATAATATATATTTACAATAACAATAAACCATGATCAATCAAGTATTTACATGATCGAGCAACTTCTTGCAAGCTGAAGCGTAACATTACGGTTGAATGAAGAATACGGGAGTAGGAATCATATAGGCACATATATAAGGAACACATAGGAACGATATACACACATTTGTATTGTAAATTACTTGTAATATGTTTCCTATATTAAATTCTGGAGCCTTCTCTCGGAAATGGGGAGAAATGTATCGGAGATGTCTTGCGATTTGTGTCGAATGTAAAAAGTAAGGGCAAAGAATCATTACTTCGAACAAAAGAGTGCTTCAAGTTAACGTTGACATAGGTCAGTAATGAAGTTACAACGACTAGTTTTATAAGTAAACTCGCTTTGTCTAAGAAATCTCGAGCAACCGGTAGAAGTAGCCAAATTAGGAGATATAAATATCTTAGCGAATAACACTACTATCTACACCGTACAGACCGTTCAGTCACTTATATTAATGTAGGTTAAGTAATGTAACAATTGTTATTACCTAAGTATAATAAGTGTACCGTCAGTCGAGACATTTTGGATTATATTACTGCTGTTGAAGGAAACCTAATTAATCAATTTAGATTAGTATCACTTGCTTCGGTGAAGGAAAACATCTTGAGAAAACCAGCGTGCATGAGAGATATTTCTCGTAACATGTAACGCCAAGTCAGAACCCCATTGGCGACATAAAAACTCTATAAAAGAAGAATTATTTTTATTACAACGAGGCATCAAAGAACACGAAAACAATATTATTAAGAAAATCAACAGACAAGTTTTCTTCTGAAATTCACGCGAACAAAGTCACGTATATAAGCTGTAGCTGATAACATTTTATCGCAGCATAATTTTCCAGAAAATTCTTAAAGATAGTACGAAATTTTAATAACATTGTGGCACAACCTTTTTTCCTTTTAATTCAACATCGGTACGATAGTAAAAAGTAACGACACGAGAGTTTGGAAGCCTGAGCTAGTAAAACATACTAGATTTGGCCCTGTTGGCCGACATGCTATGTCCTCGATAAACTTATGACGGAATGGTCTACTTTCAAACTTGTAACTTTACAAGTAATGTTTAATATCCCTTGTCTGCTGCTTTTCTCCGAGTCTTCTCCCGTTTAGAGGATGGAATTTATCTTACGGGGATGTAACGCCGGGATGAAACAAAAGATTATTTTTCGACTTGGTTTACCTTTGTGACAAATTTCATCGATGTCCAACAGCAATCAGATGTGCTAAGGTAACAAATAGACCGTGATAATTTCACATTTATAATACCACTAGCAGACGTCACGCGGTTTCACCCGCGTAGTTCCCGTTCCCGTGGAAATAAAGGGATAAAAAGTAGCCTATGTCACTCGGAGATAGTGTAGCTTCCCAACGGTGAAAGAATTTTTGAAATCGGTTCAGTAGTTTCGGAGCCTATTCGTTACAAACAAAGTAACAAATCTTTCCTCTTTATAATATTATTATAGTGTAGATTAGTGTAGATAATGCAACAAGATGGGTTGTGTGACGGTTGACAGAGAAAAATGGAAGAAGAAGAAGAAAAAAACGTGTTGCACCGACCCCATGGGACAGGAACATGATGGTGATGCTGAAGGATCTCATCAATAAAAATCCAGATAACCAGGAAACTAATTTGTCTAGAGTAAAATAATGCCTAACGATTTTCAGATCACACGAGTTATAAAATCTTTTCGAATCTATGTTTATATACATAATTTGATTACTTGCAAAGTCGATTTTGTTTTATCTTTTTCATGTCAACATGTTCTTTCATATCCGTTTCTGACTGAATCAAAGACAGTTGCTTAATCACTGAAGACAGAAATAAGTCATTCAAAAGAGGTTTTACTGGACACTTACCTCCTTAATCAACGTGAGATAAGTTATGAGTTAACCTGATTAACCATACATTTTTGAAGGATTATCTTTGTCATAACTTTACTACGCTTTTTCCTAAAATTTTAATCTCCCCATTAATAATAAAGGGATTAAAATTTTCTTGAAAGCTGTGTCCTGTTAAAGTTTTTTATTTATTTCTTTCTTTTTAGAAAGTAAGCATTTAAATTATCATCATTTACTGTTATAGGAAACTGCAATAAATTTAGTTTTTGAGATAAAATGGAATTTCTAAAAAAACAGCAAGAATCTTGACTTTGAAAGAAAAAGCAAACACATTTTCTCAAGTCGAGAATCGTTCCGGTTTCATTCTCAATATTACAAAATTTAAATATTATTTTCATGAAAGTTATTTCGGCTTTTATTCGAGAAAACTTAGAAAGATTTTCCCGTTGACCATATTATTACTGTTAAAATATCTCTTGAAGCGATCGTTTGCGGATGACTTAAATTGTGTATGCATTTCTTAGTGTAACCAAAATGTCATCGAAACCGTATGTATACTGTAATAGGTGCATTGCATTTGAATTTCATGGGAGATTGTTTTACTTACATAGAAACTTACGCTTCACTACGGAACTACTGAACACCTGCTACGATCATAACATACTCCTTTTGCTTCCTCCACATTTATACATATCATACATGTATGTTTAACTTACATTTTTATATTTTGGGCCTACTATATTTGGTTTTGTGAATGGAAAATGAATAAACTACAGTTTTCATTGAAATACGAAGAATCGGGAAAACTTTTGACATAGAGATTATAATATTCAAATTACGTATTTTTACAGCTTTCATAAGATACGATTAAGTGTCTGTTAAACTTCGAAACTTTTCGGAAAAAGTTCGGAATATGGAACGATTAAAAAAAAACATTTAATTCCACGTTTTCAAGTCACGTGACAGTTCGTTATCATATCTTTATCTAATTCCACCGATTTTGATTTCCCTTATCAATGGATGCATCCGTTATTTGATAAGATAACAAAAGACTGAACAAATTAAGGATTACCGTTTCTTTTAATCTAGATAGACTTTTTATTTTAGCCGACTTTATTATAATCTGTGGTCTTAATATTGTTGTTTAATTCAAACAGGTCTTACGTGTCTTGAATTTGGTTTTATTTGTAGGTTTTTACCAAGTTATAAGAGGCGCCGGAATCTGCCTTCGATCCATTCGGTTACTATGTCTAAAGCTAAAACACAAACGTATGTGATGTTTTAACTGAGTTATAACTGAAACATGTGACATTTTAACGGAAAAATCGATAGAAATAAGAACAACCCAGTTTTAACTTTCAATTATCGATTTTTACGCACTTGTTGGGTTATTTCTCTGAAAATGCCAACGGAAACGGTCAAATTCAGTTAAAATAGAACATTTTGATGAAATTCATCAGACGTAAACTCAGAATGTTCTTAATTTTCAGCCCTAACAGCATTTTCATTTACAAATTCAATGTTTTTCAGCTATTCACTCAACTGAAACTCGTAAAACCGTGAACTAAAGGGAAAACCGAACCATTTGCATCAAATTTTCATGGATCTACTCCTAAATTGAGTACTCCTCCATAATTTGTAAGGTTATTTGTATAGTCTGTACAGGTTAACGTTTTCCAGTTCGTTCTCGACGCACGACTACAACCAGCCTGACGTTGTGTCTATGTGCACGTGGAATGGAACTGACATTAGCCACATTATCTATCTAATGTCCTCACATTACTCAATTAAGACAGTTTTTCACACAGACAGCGGCCCTAACACCCTTATCTAGTCATTGCAAATAAGAAACCACTAAAGTACATAGAATCGTGAAAAATACGAACCAAAAACGTTGTTGTTGCTCGCTGGGCTGTTGTTGTATGAGAGTGCGGGCTGCTCACGTGACTGTGCCGTCGGCCATCAGATCCGGGGGCACGTGTTAATGTGATATTGTAAACAGAACGTATTAGCGGTGTATTGTGTGTTTGACGTGAGGGTGGCGGCGCGGCTCGCGGAAACACGCGCGGTCGGTGCGCGGCGCGGATGCTCACTGGTGGCGGCGGCGGGCCGGGCGGCGCACGCATGCGCCGGTCGATCGCCGACACTCGGTCACTGGGCCGGCATTGTCTTGTTTCGCGTTCGAAAACAAACCTTTGTCTAGGTGGGGGAGACCGCGAGGCGCCTCGCGCCGCCCCAGTCGGTAAAATTAGTTGTGTGTTTCACACCTGTTGGTTTGTTAATCACGTACTTCAGTATTCTATTACTGAATCATTACTATCCGCCGAGATGCAAGCGGATTACAAAGCGGCGCCTCTAAACTATTGAGTACAACTTTAACGAGATTAACAAGTAGCAGCGAAGAAAATAAATTTACTTTTTAAATGGAGACCAGCCCTTTTACGAGAACACATATAAAAGAAGGTAGCGGGCTCGTTCTGTACAAAGTTTTATAGCCGGGAAGGTTCAATTGCCCGCGTTTGCCTCTTTACCACCCGCAGCGGTATTGGAATTTAGGTAAAATGTCTTTACATGGGATATTCTATGGCGGCCCTTGGGCATTCCTTGATTCTGGACTCGAAACTTTACACATCGTGGAAGCAGCAATTTGAGAAAATTAAACTTTTAGTAATAGCCATTAAACTTACGAGCACAAAAACCAATTTCACAATTTACCACAAGGTATTAATTTTGATGTAAGTACTTGCATAACGAGAATGGTTTCAGCGAGATTAACGTGTAGAATCAACAGCTGAAAGCATGTAAGCTGTTGGAGATAATGGAGGCCACTTAAGTCCTTTGATGTGTCTTCAGGCACCTTCCGTCATATACTTACTTCATAATACTGAAATCCTGTTTAACATCACCGATGAATGCATGTTTGAAATAAACCTAACATCAACTCACACGAATCGGATATTACCAGTCAACAGCTGTGTTTCGATTTACATTAATCTTTGTAATAATTTACCTATCAGAAGCTCAGTCCTTTTTTTTGGGGGTTGGGAAATCATCAAATGACTTCTCCCGCTCTGGGTAGAGCGGTAGAGAGTGCAAGAGCCACCTAAAGGCAGCCGCAGCCCACTCCAGTCTAGGAGCCAAACGTCGGAAGTGCTCCATGAAGTTCCACGGGCTGTCGAGGACGAGACCTAGGTACTTCAAAGTACACTCGACGCCGATGGGAACCCCTCCTACCGTTAGCTGGGATCCCGATGGCAGCACATTGCCGCGGCCAAGGAAGCACATTGCCTCCGACTTGTGAAGTGCCACCACGAGACCCAGCTGCCGGATCCTCTCAACGACTATCGCAACCCCGCGTGTCATGTTTTCGGCCGCCACCTCGTGCGACCCCCCTGTGCCAGCACCAGCGTATCGTCAGCGTAGCAGACGACGCTGACGCCGCTAGGGAGGTCGGAGAAGTTCAGACCTCACGTCAGCTATGCACATGACATCCGTCTGTGCTGATTCTTTCTCTATCAGCTTGATTCAAGAATCAAAAAACATGTTATTTGCTAGTCAGAACCTGGTGTACCCAAGTTACGCTGGACGCAGCCTACCTACTTGTATAAATTTTCAATTATTAAGATTATTTTAATTCGTTCATTGTGTTTAGTAGTCGTGTTGTTCAAGCCTAAAATTCCCAAGAGGGTTATGCAGAGTTCTGTTTAATAATACACCCACCTTTCGCCAGTTATATTTAAGTCCCATGTAATAACGGGCGAGCCTGTTGCCATCAACCACAAATCTAGACTCAGTGGCCGCTACCGAGAAATTCCTGATGAAAAAACCCAATAACAGTTTACCCGACCCGAGAATCGAACCCAGCTCCTCATCCTCAGCAGTCGCGCTTGCCACCACTAGACTAACGACCATCACTTAATTAATCCTCTCTTGATAACTGTGACAATATCTTATCAAGACATACAAAAAAAGAAAAGTTACAACCGCGTCGTTCGTATTTAAGCAAAAGCAACGCCATCTTTTCAGGAATCGTTTCGTGACATATATCCATTCGATCATGGACCTCGAGCCGGTTCATGTCTGCCAGCAAAACCACTCTGATGAAAATTCATCAATTAAAATGTGACGCCACCATTCTCCAAAAGGTCAATGAACACAAAATTAATTTTAAAATTAGACTACTTGTGAATATGGGTTAATACTTACATCAACTTTTACACCGCACGCACACAAAATTTCATATTTTTACAAGTTTTCCGAGTCATGTACAGCGTTTGTCAACATCAAGCATTGCGAAAACTAAGCATGCTAATGTAATTACATTTCAAATCTTAAGACATACTACACAAACACATTGGTCGTTCCATTCCGAAACTTTTGCTGATTGTTCTCTTCTGTTAAATTTCAATTTTAAAGTTATTTTTCCTGTCGTCAATAAAAATTGTGTTTTGGTTTTGTTAAATTCTTACATATTGTTGAAAAAAAATCTTTGCGTTGCTTGTTGCCGTATTATTATAGGAGCTCGTGGTTTAATAATAACTGGCATTCGGGTCGATTTTTAGATTAAGCCGCACTTGCCTAGGTTGATCTGTGGATGGGTGACCGCCCATTACATACCGAGTTTCCTCCGTGACCGTGTTAAGCTGTTGGTCCCGGCTGCCATATATAGATCTTTGGCAGTCGTTACAGGTAGTTAGTGACATGAAAGTCTGACAACCAGTCTTACCAAAGGGTATCGTATTACCCAGTATTAACTGGAGTGTGGAGGTCAGATAGGCAATCGCTCCATGTAAAATACTGGTATTGAGCTGCATCCGGTTAGACTGGAAGCCGACCCTAACATAGTTGGGAAAAGGCTAGGCAGATGATGAATACTTTTGTAATTTTTACACGTAGAGCAGTTACGAGTACCGTACGTACATATTTGAATTATATTTTTAAGTTTGAAAATACTAATAAAGTAAGAAGATTTCTAAAATGTTATAGATATACCCAATAGGATGGGATATACAATAAAGATAGGTTATGTACGTTACGTAAAATTGTAGGAGTTCCTGACTCTTAATTTTTTGTTCACTGTACCACAAAAAATTTAGAGTCAGGGACTTGTGCGATTGTGTAGCTACAAAGTGTGATGATTATTGTTTCTGCTTATAAAGCCTTTGTAGACCTCATCATCAGCCTATAATGTTCCCACTGCAGGGACTCAGGCCTCCTCTCTAGGAGAGGGGATGGGCTATAATCCACCACGCGTGCCCAGTGCCGGTTGGTAGATGTCACATGTCTTTGAATTTTTGGTTGTAAGGATTCCGGTTTCCTCACGATGTTTTCCTTCACCGTTTTGAGAGCAGCGG
This sequence comes from Diarsia brunnea, assembly GCA_949774965.1. Taxonomy (NCBI): domain Eukaryota; kingdom Metazoa; phylum Arthropoda; class Insecta; order Lepidoptera; family Noctuidae; genus Diarsia; species Diarsia brunnea. Next base: position 17,688,145 of record OX459011.1, read on the forward strand.
TGATGAAATAAATTACACAAAGTAATGCACCTGCCTGGGTTCGAACCCACGGCCTACTGTACGTAAGTCGGGCCGACACCACTCGGCCACCGCTGAAAATTAATATTAGAGTATTATTAAAAGTATGTGTTGTAATAAGAAGTTTATTGCCCCCAACCCAATTAATTACACAAGTTCTACCAAATCTACAGCTTGCCTCGACAAAGTTGCTTGTAGTAACCGGTGTCCCAAGTTCGCGGTCACGTCGAAATCGTAACGAAGAACTTTGTCGCACCAACACGTGTACCGGAAAACTTTCATTATGACAGGACACTGTTGACGTACAATATACGAAGTCGAACACTTTAGTGTTTTCGTATAAAACTTGTACTAAGACTGGATACAATGTTTGTAAGAGGAATAAGGAATAAGATTGTTGCGGGTGAAGAGAAAGATTTGTTTAGAGAAATCCAGTAGTAAAGATAACACAGACCGTACCAACAGCATTGTAACTTTTTAAGACCGACTGTGTGTCAAGTCTTGAGACGTGTGTTCTCCTTAAACAGCTAACGCACAAACTAAGTAAACTTTGGTATGATTTTTAGTCACAAAATAAAAACATTTTAAACACAGACTTCAAACATGAGCAGGGTTTCAAGAAAACACATTCAACAATTGTGAGTTGGAGTAAGTTTGATTCAATGAGAAATATTATACATAATTTATTAATCATAGACACATGGCCATGTATCAAAGGAAGAAAGTCGCCGCTAAAGGTGGTATCCCATAAAATTCAAATCTTACGTTAATTCGGAATTTACCTGTCTGTGTCAAGTTGTAAAATTGTCCATACTTTCATCAATTTTGTTTACAACATGATTCGCGCAATATTTTTACAGAAATATATACGGGGTGTAATAATAATTATTTTTATGAAAAAGCCTTGCAATGGGATTAAATGAACTTAGAGGGTTGTATTAATGATTTTAATTATAATAATTCTGTTACTACATACGTGATTGGTTGCGAATCGTACTTTTAAACCACATACAACCTGACAGTGACCTTCAAGAATGAACGGTTAAGTCCTTATCACCTTATTACCGCCTTTATATTAAGACCCCAAATCAATCTATCCACAAAAGATTCAACATATCATCCATTAACTGACTATAATCACTTAGCCACTCCAACCATCCAACTTAGTACTAATTTGAATCACCTAGGTCTTACAAGGCCGTCCTTCAACCTCAGAAGCCGGGTAGCGCTTCAAGTGACACTCTTACCCATGATTGATAGACCGCCATAGAAAACCTAGCTTATGCCTAGATTACTAACTAGGTAATTGGCATTTAAGCAGACATTTTACCTTTAGGATTTCAATAATTAGTCAAAGCTTTAAGCCGAGCAATTTGGGATTCGGATGAGATGACGAGTAATAGAAAAAGAAGACATCTCATCATCATCATCATCATCATCTCATCATCTTCGTGTATGGAAAAACAAGACATGCTGCGCCGACCCCAAAATAAATTGGAATAAGGGCAAGAGAATGATGATGTGTTTGAATTCATTTCAATTTTTTTTCATTTAAAAAAAAACACTAGGAATTTCTCCTGTATCGTGAGTGCGTTCCTGTGAACGCATCCACGCACCTATACCTATACAAATGTCTGTACATTTAAACTCACATACACAAATAGCCAGACCCGAATCAACTATCTGTAGGCAAAATATTTGTTCCGTGCTGGGATCGAACCCGCGACACGTAGCGCAGCAGTCTACTTCTTGAGCCACTGCGCCAACCGTGCCGAAATCGAATTCGAATCCTTCTGGCTCTGTTTTGGTAAATATTATGTTTTTCTTTACCTAGGTCTGTCTGACCAGCTTAAGACGATTCCCTGCCGGGTGCGACATTCATTAGTGCGGTCCCTCCAGAAAAAACGAATCCATAACACATTTTCAAAGTTTTTGCATTTACGTAAGAGACTTTTGGTAGATCATATAAAACTTTTGTTTCCAAATAAACTACATTCTTTATTTTTTTTATTTAAGTAACCAACAGCGATACATTAACATATTTTACAAAATATGATTAACTCACAGTTTCTATGGCCAATTAAAGGTTACCCTGTATAACTAGACATAATGTAAGACATGCGAACGGACTGACAAAAAACAAAATAAAAATGCAATACAATATGGGTGGTCTTTAGTCAATAGAAGTCTGACACTCCCTACCCCTCTGCGCAGAGCGGGAGGAGTCATTTGATGATTATCCTCCCCCAAAAAAAAAGGTTGATTGAAAAAAATGTCCTGGCATCTAGAAATAATTAGCCTATCTACACAGTTCTCACTACTGAGAAACGGGCCTTCTCTCTGTGAAAGTGAGCTGCAATCAACCACGCGGGCCCAAGTAGATGGATATCGCATGTTTTCCTTCACCGTTTTGGTGATGAAATAACAACTACTTAAAATCACTATTATTAATATTGAAAACGGGATATTTACCATGTTTACTTTTAGTTTCGAGTTCCCGATATTTCGGCGCAACATCCACCCGCAATGACTTCAGTTTATCCATGATGATGGATAAACTTGCTAATTTGCTTGTAACAGCGCCGAAATATCGGGAACTCGAAACTAAAAGTAAACATGGTAAATATCCCTTTTTCAATATTAATGATAGTGTTAGTGACCATGTCAGTTTAAAAACTTATACATAAAATCATCTATTTATGCAATCATTCCTTGCCCCTGATTTCACAGTATGTTATCCCACAATCCAATTCAATTAAAATCGATTCCCAACCACGTACCGTCGACTCATCAATCAAACAAAAGTGTCTTAGCAAGCGGTTTCCCACTAGTGGGTAGCGTCTTCAATAAAAGCTGTGTAGAAATGCAGCGGACGTGCGGGGCCCTCTCGACTGCAAATAAGTCAATGAGAGTGCCGGAGGGCCCTTAACAGGTGTTCGATCATCGATTTCAGTTTGGTTAGACGGTTCTAGTGGTGGACTGGTATCGATAAAACATTGGTCTGGAGGTGAAGCTGGCAGCCTTTTTTTTTTTTTTGGGGGGTGGGAAATCATCAAATAACCCCTCCCACTCTTGGGCAGAGCGAAAGGGAGTGTCAGACTTCTACTGACTAAAAACCACCCATGTTCCTTCTTCGCCCTTCATGTCGAGGCCGCGGTATCCCTTGCGAACAACCCGCAGCCTCGACAGGAACCGCAGCCTCGACAGGAAGCTGGCAGCCTGGCTTAAGCATTGAGGAATGTAAAACATTGATATTAACTGCAATCAGTTAGACTGGACCATAACTTATAGTTTTAAAAAAGTAGTTCGATGATGATGTGGTCTAGTTGTTGCGAGCCCGGTGACGGTGAAATTTGCAAAGTAGGTAGGTAATATAAACCAGCCATCAAAGCGTAGGTTAGGTACGTTCTTCTTGCTGCCTCTCCGTGTACAGCAACGCCATTATGTCGAGGCTCGTACCCACACAGGGCACCCGCCCTTAGCATGTATTCGCTAAGCAGACGACAATCTCCTAGGTTGAACTGCAAGACACAAAAAAAAGGCTTAGGTTCGTTTAAAAAAAGAAGTTCACTAGCAACCCTGCCTGCAAGGTTTCACCAATCTTTTACCAGTGAACCTTTTCATTTTCCATGTTCTGGTATCAACCATTTTGAAGATATCTTAAACGGTAATCTTTTTAGGAAGAACTCTTTAAAAAATCTTAAATAGTAGGGAAAACTTTTCTATCTTTTCGCTTTTGACATTGTGGAACTTGTAATCTTCGGAGATAAAAAGTAATTAAGTTAATTTGCAGTAGGTGCTCTTATTATGGCAATACCTATTGTTGATTTATCTAGAATTGTAAAGTATACCTTGAATTTTAATTCATTACACTGTTCCCAAACTACTGCATTTATATTTCCTGAAAGCCAGATTTAACAGTGGAGACCAGAAAAGCACCGAGACAATGAAGCTCGACGAAGTCCCAGAGAAACAATTTATAGATCACACAAAAGAAATTAATCAGAAAATAAGAAAAGTAAGAAAACATAATTTCCGCTTCCTCTCCTCTCGTTATCTGGTTGTTCTTGATAGTAGATGACAACTATTCTAAGTAGGTATAATATAATGGGTGCTAATTAAACCGGCTTCTTTTTAATAGCATTTTTCGCCTCTAAAAATCTACATTGCCTTCTAAATTACTAAGTAAGCCACAATTAACGAGCATCTAAGTATTCCTATCTTAGCCACTAGTTAAGTTCTATCTGAGCCACTCTAAATATAACTCAGCATGGTGGTTATTTTTTACCCGACAACGGCGAAGTGACGCGCGCTCGCTTCGCTCGCATATTAAATAACACTAATATCTTCTGTCCCCGAAGTGCCGGGCCTCCACCGGCCTCCTTCGTCGACCTACGGCCCGGTGCCCATGCCGCCCATTAGGGTGCTAATTAACTAATGTTAAAGCTATAAAATGTAAAATGGTTATGAGATATAAATTCCGTGGCTGCGTTAGTAAATTAGGTGTCTATGTAATAAGTACAAGTTACGATAATTGATGATCTTTATTTGACGCTTTCTGTAAGATATTTAGTTGGCATTGTAAAAAGACGAATTAGCTTTTTAGAGGCTATCTTATTTTCCCGTGGCTTAGTCATAAAATTAAAAGTTTGATCACGTGGCCATTAAAAAAATTTTTGCCAAATCAAAGCAAAGAGGTTCAGATTTTGTATCAACGAATAAATAAAAGTTTTTTAGTAGGCTTTTCATATCATCGATGAAATATCCGTGTCACATCCCTAGCACTCGAAGCGAAGACGCCACCGTCAGCCTCCCGATGTCGATGGACTCGTACCGAAGATTAAAACAGATCCTATTATTGTGGAGATTGCAACATCATGCTACATCGAATTGCATATTATTTTTAGGGATCCAGACATTCTTACGTTTTTTTTATATAATATGTAGATGGGTACCTACCTATTGTAATTCAGATTGTTCAAAGTCTGAATGTTTACGTTTTTAGGGCATTACACATGTAGGGCTCCACATTCATTGCAGCTGTTATTTTCGAAGGATTAGGCAGAATTATAGATCTTTGGCAGTCGTTACAGTCAGTCAGTGACCTGAAATTCGGACATCCAGTCTTACCAAAGAGTATCGTATTACCTAGTATTAACTGGGTTGTGGAGGTCAGATAGGCAGTCGCTCCATGTATAATACTGGTATTCAGCGGCATCCGGTTAGACTGGAAGCCGACCCCAACATAGTTGGAAAAAGGCTAGGCAGATGATGATGAGGCAGAAGTATAGGTATGGTGCCAATTATAAAGTAGTTAAGTCCCATATTACAGTGGACGAGCCTATGGCCAAAAATTTAGACTCCAGGCCTAATAACAACTGTTATTCAGTGGTACAAACCCGACCCGGAAATCGAACCGAAGACCTAAAACTCAGCAGTAGCGCTGGCAGCCACTTGACCAACGACACAGTCAGTATAAAGGTTTATTTTATTCGAACGCAGTCGCAAAATACGGCTGCTTGAAAACATATGTTACTAAAATATGAACCTCTGCTACACAGTTTAGAAGTGGGCTGCCAGATCTGCCTACACAAAATAAAGACAGTAGAAATAATCTCTCATTTCTACGTAACTTTAAAAGAACAAAACTTACTAAAATCTATTAAATATCCAGACGTTTCTGAACACACAGAGCCTATGTCTATCCCCCGATGAATATAAACAAAATCTTACAACAATATTCACCATACGTTATCCAGGATTTACATAAAATACGTGTGCGGAACCCACTTCTGTATTCACAATTCAGTAGAGTCGCAAATCTTAAGATTTCCTCCGGCTTTTTTGTCTATATTCATCTTGAATCTTCCATTGCATTGGCGAGCGATTCCAGATTTGTTTGCAAAAACGAAAATGATTTTATATTTTCATTTCTCTACTTCATTACTTTGATTTGGAATTGCTAGTGGAGTATTTCAACGTTTTAGACAATTTTCTTTTATGTTTACCATTTTGATTTGATGGAGTTACCGGGTTAGCTCTCAGCTCTAAAGCTTTCAGGGCATTTATAGTTTAGTAAATACATTCAATTAGCTTAGTTATGTGGTTTTCAGTTTCATAACATCACGCTTAGAATCCCCGAAGGGTTATGCAGAGGTACTACTCTCACATATCGCCCGTTATGTTTAAGTCCCATGTAACATGGAGCGAGCCTATAGCCGTCAACCCGGCCCAAATCGAGACTCCAAGAAATTTCTGATGAAAAAACCCAATAAGCCTTTGCCCGATCTGGCAATCGAAGATTTTTATTATTAGGCTAAAAAGAACGTATTAATTATCTGTGCACCTGTTTGCTCACAGACTGGTGCATTATGAAATTTCCTGCTTCCATGGTTGGCTAGTGCCCGATTATCCGTTGACTATGGCCGCCGTGACTGAAAATCGTCATGAATGCTATGTATTCTGACTCATCACCAGCCTGCAGCAGTCCACTGCTGGTATGTCCTTCTCAATGGCACGCTACTCAACTCAATTCTCAGCAACTCTCATTAATTGCTGCCAGCTTCCCTGCGAATATCACTCCACCCAGACCGGGCCGACTCACGGTCTCCACTCAAGTCACACGTTAACCACAACGGTCATCGTTTCTACGTCTTGTATGATCGGTTCATTGCCACTTCCAGCTCACTTATTCTGTGAGGTATGTCAACAACTTTGCACAATATCCATCATCATCATTCTCCCGCCCTAATCCCAATCTATTAGGGGTTCGCGCAACATGTATTCTTCTTCCATACTTCTCTATTACTCGTCATCTCAGCACAATATCCATATCGTAGTTAAATCTGTATTACAGTTCACCAAATGATTTCGGCTAGAAAACCTTGGAAGCTACGCCGAAAACCGAGCCTGTTAAACATTTCACGAGTGACATTTCAGCTGGTTTGATTACCACCCTGGGCTTTTGCCTCACTCGAGTCCTACAAGGAAATCAACAAGAAACAAACAAAGTTAGCATCGTATGCCCTGCGACTTGCGACTTGCGAGCTAAGGCAAACACAGCCGCCTCTACACAGGCTTGTAATTAATTCATATCAAACTTAAACCAACTCGCTGCCCAAGGGAGTGGAAACTCTTAATTGTCCTTCACAAACAAACATTTATTCTTGCTTCGTTTAAATTATAATACTTGTGTTATTTTGTAAGTTTGAGATTTGAATTTTGGTTCCTTGCCGTTGATGAGGTAATAGGCGACTTGGGGATTAGTTAGGTAATGCCAGTTTTCTAACCAGATGATACATTTAAAAGAATGGCTAAATAATAGTTCGCCGTTAGATTTTCGATCCTTGGCTCAGCGCCCCAGTTATAAGTATCAGGAATTTCTCAGAAGCAGCCATGGAGTTTGTATTTGTGTCCGGTTGATGGCAATAGGCTCGCCCCTATTAGGTATCAGGAAACATAACTGGTGAAATGTGGGTGTACTACTCTCGTGCACTACACACGCGTACCTTCTAGTACCTTCGAGTTTAGTTACGTGGAGGCTGTCAACGGCTGTGCACGTGTTTGCACGCTCAATTTCGGTAAGTGAATTCATTTTGAAATTTCTCGTGGGCCTCTCAGACCCCAGGACCTCAGTATTTACGTAACTTTTTTTGAACTACTTTCGACTTAATTATTGTCTTTTTTTTGCTGCACCGTAAAAACTTTTATAGTATGGAGCCCAATACGTCGTCTGAGACAAAATGGTCTCTAGGTAGGTAATAAAAAAAACCAACATGTAGCGGTAGAAGAGCCGTAGTGCTGGGGGACAGCGTGGATAAATCATGAAGACTCCAGCGGTTTGGAGGCCGAAGATATTGATGGCACCTTTACAACGAAGCTTTACGAGCATTATTCAGATAATTCTTTGAAGAGTCAAAGAAAATCTACCCACAATCAGTGTGCAAGTTTGCCCAAACTGTGTGTAATTTGCAATAAATGATGTCTGTAATTTTTTGTTCCCATTATAGTATTATAATTACTGATGACTGCCATTTGCTAGAAAGACTATTTAAAATTAAGATTTTAAGTTAATTAGTTGTTTCTTTTTTCATAACTTTAATGAATACTTTGCGATTTATGATCTCATGTGATTTTTGCCAAAAAATGATAAGTGTTTTCCAAACTTTAAAATAATAGTTAGTTATAAACAAATAAATTATACAAAAAATATTTTATTTTATTTAAATATATCCACTCAAACTAATTATTAAACAGTATATAGACTATAAAAAGCCAAAAGATTTTTTAAATTAGCACTTATATGTACGGGCCTCTGCGACCCCCACGTCTGTGCAAATATAAGCAGTACCTTTGTGCTATTCTATTTTTTTTATGTTTTTATCTTTCTTTTTGTATTTTGTGTGTACATAAATAAATAAATATTATGAGAATATTGTTGTTTTCCTCGGGAACAATCCTTTTTCGTACTTTACGTCATGAAAGGTACACGTACATCAGTTTCTGTACACCACCATCACCACCTGACAACGTGCAAAATTTCAGGATGAACAGTTAAGTGGTTAAGGGTGCTTTTCCACCAGAGATGTGCTATGCTTCGTAGCTATGGATGCGTTTGATATCCACCAATCGTATTCATTGGTGCACATAGCTTAGCACTGGTGGAAATGGATTCAACTGAGATATATATTTTATATGGTGCTATGGTTGGTCGCGAGGGGTGTAGCTATGTGCAGACCGGAGTACCTACAGTAGACCCGCGTTTGTCGCTGAAAGAAGTGCAGCTACTTTGCGGCGGCGCATCTTTATAGCACATTTTTGTCGCACCGCTACATAGCTTAGTATCAGTGGAAACGGTCACATAGTTTCACAGCTTAGCTATGACATCCTCGCAGCATAGCTGCATAGCACATCTCCGGTGGAAAAGCAGCCTTAGGTGTGAAAAGGTCGTCGTCGTCGGGGCTGCGGGTTGTTCGCAAGAGATACCGCGGCCTCAACATAAAGGGCTAAGAAGGAACATGGGAGGTTTTAAGTCAGTAGAAGTCTGACACTCCCTTTCGCTCTGCCCAAGACCGGGAGGGGTTATTTGATAATTTCACACCCCCCAAAAAAAAAAGGCGTGAAAAGGTAACATACTTTCGCATTTTTATTATTAGCATAACAAACATTCACTATACGTGACCGCGGCGACGCGGTGTTAGGTTATGCAGTTTCCTAATGTTCCTGGGTTCGTTTTTTCGGGTCTACAATGGCCACTTTAGCAGATCGCAATATGAATTGCGTTAAAAATCGTAAAATTAACCTATTATAATAGTAACTGCGCCTGTGACCATTTAGGAAAATAGATCATAATAGGAAAATAATATGGATTGCGTTAAAATTCGTAAAACGGTCACAGACGCAGTTGGCCTTTTTAGTAGAATCTTTGGCTTGTGAAAGTACCATTAGGTTTATCTTTGCCTAAACCTTCGAGAAATACAAGAGTGAGGGAGGGATTAAATGAAAAATACAAATATTTTTTTACCATTTATTGTACATTGTTTTTGTAACACGATACATAATAAGCATTCCCTATAACAGCACGCATAGACACTTGCGTGCAAAGAAACCGACCAATCTATTTACAAATATTGATGGATGTGAAATGTAAATAAGAGAATACTGTCCATTTAAATCACATTTTTGATGATTTTCGGGTGATAAATTTACCATAAATAGCTCTTAAAAGGTGATTGAATGAAACTTTTCACATTTATTGTGCTTATTATGTAAAAAATGGCTCATAATAAAAAGTCTAGTTTCTTTGCACGCCAGTTTACATGAACAATTTCGAAACATATGTACCAGCTTTAGAAATATTAACTATGAATTCAAATTTTTGCCTTTCTTTCGTAAATTCTAATCGGGGATTATCGACAAAGTATGTGAGACGGCCGGAAGAGGATATTTTATTGGTCGTTTATGTTAATGAGCACAGCTATACTATGGGTATAGCTGTGCTCATTGAAAAATCAAGAAAAATACAGACAAGTGCGGATAAAGTTATTGTTACATTTCACCGTGTTATCACATACTTCATAATAATGACTGAATGTATCTTGTACATCGTTACTGTGTTCACGTTAAAGACGAAGACATGCATTTTATGGAAACCTGCATTTTACAGAGCTTTGTAAAAATACCTGGACCCTTCTTTTAATGCGAAAAGGTTGTTTTCGTGTAAGGGAGATTTTTTCCATCTTGACATAATTTGTAGATGAGCCCCTTATCTAAATCTAATATTTAATACTATTGATTACCTAATATTACATAACTTCATATTATAGTGATATTCTAAATGTAGAATATATATTATTATATTATTTACTAATATACATATAATTGTGTTGGAACAAAGCGTTTAATGTCGAGGAATGGTTAAGTTAATCTTTTGCGTGCTGATTTCTACAATCCAACCTGACACACGTCCTGCCCCAAGTTATCCAGGCAGCATTCGATCTTTATGGCGGCTCGGAAGTTAGCCGCGAGTAACTGTCTGCGCATTATACAGCCAAGATGATGCGTCCTCTGTGCACCACTGATTCCTACAATTGTGTTCTGCGTAGCTTTACGTTAGCTGCTACGAGCCGACATAAAGTTTGAACCGTTTTATCTGCGCGGACCGTCACATGCAGCTAACTTCAGGCCACTATTAAGTTTACACAGTACTGTACTTTACCTAAACACATTATTAGAAAAAAAAAGCAAATCGGTCCAGCCGTTCTCATGTGACGCGCGTACCAAGAAATAGCATACAATTTTCTTTTATAATATGGATTTAGTTACAATTCATCTTGATCATTGTTCAAAAGAAAAATACAGGTAATAACTGGATTTCATTACGATGAGACATTTATTTTTAAGTAGATATAAAAAATCACCATTTTGCAATTATAATATCTTTTATTCCATTATTTTAGCAGGTAAATCGTCAGCACGCAAAAGTATCGTTGGAAGGGGCGAATATTACAAGCGAAACGGAATTATAGTGATACACGAATGAGATTCGATAATTATATAATGTACAAACATAAAAATATTAAAAAATGCGGCCTATTTTGAGGCGTAACAGTTTTATCATAATTATCATATATTTTCGATTATTCATGTCATGTAAGAAATATTAGACAGAGGGAATACAATAATGGGCCTTAATTCATCAACACTTAAGGGTGATTTTTAATTGTTCTTTCTCTGTAAGAGAAAATTACTTCCTTATTAACAATTTCGTATAAGTTGTGGATGATTTTCTTCTGTCCAGTATTTCTATAAACTTATGAGAAAATGACGTGATAAAATAAATAATTATAATTTCCATAACTCATACTTCTCATATTTTATATAAAAAATATTGCAATGACTTAAAACCTCGTATTGTATATGTAACTGAGCATAAAATATTCTATACTTAGTTGAAAAATAAAAAAATAGAACTCATTGAAGGAATCTCTGGATCGATGTGAAATTATATACAAAATATATTATGTAACACGCCATTACTATGTCCGTTCAACCACTTAGCTCGTGCATTTCCTGAAAACATTAAGTTACATTTACTATTGGCTTATCAGGCGATATCATACACAAAATACGCTTTGGTCGTGGAGTTGCGGACACCAGCCCGTTATACAATACAATCATACGATATCATTATCAATCAATATTCTTGCCCTTATCCTAATAAGGACATGCTGCACCGACTTTTGCGTCATGATCATCATCAGCCTATAATGTTCCCACTGCAGGGATGGGCTATAATCCACCACGCGTGCCCAGTGCGGGCGGGTAGATGTCAAATATCTTCGATTTTTTTTTTTTATTCCAAGACATGCACGGTGTTTTCCTTCACCGTTTCGAGACTTTCCCATACTTCCCTATAATTGTTGTGATGTTTATCTCTGCATTCAATTAGGTAGTTTTATATTAAAACCTCCCTTTGACATACCACTATGTGAATCAGTCCACAGAGAAGTTAGCATCCAAAACTGAGATGGACAGTAGTAGACGAAAAAAAACTTGAGAGGTGTCAAGAAACACCCGGATGGAACGAAGTTATTGTTATTATTTTTTATTATGTAAAAAAAAAAAAAAAAAAAAAAAAAAAACGTACAAATGAAAATATCTGGCTTGCTTTCTATAAGAGAGAGAGAGACAGACAGAGAAACATGCGACGCCGCACAGCTTACAATAGCTTACTATAGCAAAAAGTGTCGTGACAACTTTTCGTAAGATTTTTTTCCGTCTAGCCCCCTTTCACAACGCGTGATAAGGAACTTCGTTCCAAAAAGGACTGCCATGTTGTTTTTTTTGCAACATGGCAGTATTACTTTTCGTTTCGTCTTTCAATAAAACATCCACAGGCAATTTCACAAATGGTTTCTAACAGACCAATAGAACACAATTTTATTTCTATACTTACATTGTAACCGGTATTCGTTTAGCATCTCGTCTCGTAAAGTCCTGAGCGTCCGATGTAGCGCACCCATTTGATCACGTCGTGGTCCGAGTAGTTCAGCTTAGGCTCGAACACTTTCAGGTAGCGAACCTATAACATACACATAATTTTGAGATAACTACATCATTTTAATCATAACATTACGCCTGCAATTCACCAAAGGGTTAGGCAGAGGTTTTCCTAACACCCACATTTCATCGGTTATTTTTAAGTCCCATGTACCTAATAGGGGACGAGCCTATTCCCATCATTTAGGTACAAATACAGACTCTGTGGCTGTTACTTAGAAATTCCTGATGGTAAACCCAACAACACTTAGCCCGATACGGGTGTCAAACCCAGAACCTTATGCCAAGCAGTGGCGCTTGCGATTACCTGTTACTATCAAAGATCTATAAATAACAGTCGGGACCAACGGGTTAACATGCTTTCTGATGCATGGAGGAAACTCGGTATGTAATGGGTGACCACCCATCTAGGACCAACATAAGCAAGCGAGGCTTAACCTAAAGATTGACCCGAGTGGCAGTTATTATTAAGCCACAAGCTCCTTACTTAATGGCTTACGAATACAATATAATAATGTTTTTAGGATATTGTTGCGTCTTTCGAGAGATTGCAGTGCATCAGGCATGTATTTGGAAGCTCAAATTGATGGCTGTTGCACCACATTTATACAGGCAAGCTCCAACAACGTTCTGAAAGTGACAGCGGTCAGGCTAGAGACAACTGGAAGCAACCGCGTGCTTACCGACGCACGCGGGATACTCGGTATGTACTGGGAGGTCACCCCCATCCGCGGACCAACCTAGGCAGGAGCGACTTAAAGCGACGAGAGGCACGGCACGGTTTTTCAAGCACAAAATCCTCCCAAAATCAAAATACTACTTGGCAAACACGAAAGCCGGCTTAGTTTTGTACTATTTAAAGGTAAGTCTGACCTTGAATCCTGATGGTGCGAATGGCACCTCGAATCCCATAGAGATGGGCGGCCTGGTCCACTTCTTCTTGGTGTCGGTCTCCAACAACTCAATCTCAGCAGACAGCTGAGTTTCCTTCATGCCAGCCATACGCTTTATCCTGAGAAAAATAATTGTATGAGGGTTAATCATTTAGCTGCTGGTTGTTCGAAAGAGATACCGCGGCCTCTACACAAAGGGCTAAGCAGGCAGGAATATGGGTGGTTTTAGTCAGTAGAAGTCTGACTCTCTTTACCGCTCTGCCCGGGAGCTGGAGGAGTCATTTGATTTACAGTCATTTTATTTTTTTTCACATGAGGTTTAATCAATTTGAACTCAAAGAAGTCATCAGTCAGCTACCTTAATATGTTGGGTCAGCTTCCAATCTATCAGGTTGCAACGAAAAACCATTATTAAATTACTTGGACTGTCTATCTAACCTGACCGGCACTATACAAGTACTGGACTACTTACAAAAAGTTATTTTTTTCTTTCTTGCCCTTTTTTTTGGAGGGTAGAAAATTTTCAAATTACCCCTCCCGCTCTTGGGCAGAGCGGAAGGGAGTGTCAGACTTCTACTGACTAAAAACCACCCATGTTCCTTCTTAGCCCTAGCGCCGAGGCCACGATATCTCTTTCGAACAACCCGCAGAGGCAACGGGTTCTTCCCCTTTCATCTACAATCAGTCCATTCACTTTTAGCAGATGTGTTGTAGGATTTTCTCTTTTTACAAAAAGTGAAAAAATTTATTTTTATCGGGTCTGTCTGCATAAACCATTATATTATTATGAGAAAAAGCATGAGGTCAGTTTAGGAGTTACATTGTCTAACACCATTTTATGGACATATTCTGTTATGTCCATAAAAAAACTACTGATGAATTTGCCTAACTCATTTGAACATATTTTTTTTCTCCCAGAATGCTATATTTCTTGATTGTAGCAGGACTTCAACTGCAGTTTTTCAGCATAATCGAGAGGAGAGTCAAACCACTTACTTCCAAACAATAGCATTCTCCGAGGCCTTATACTTGGCCTTCCCCTTCAAACAGATGAGCTGCACCCCGCTGGTATTCAGCGGTGTTGGGATCTTCACTTCGATCTTCTGGCCAAGCAGGGAGGGCTTGAAGTTACTCTTGAGTACCACTTTTACCTCCATCTTAGTGCGGCCCACTTCCCTCACCAAGGGAATAACGCGGAATGGTAGAGAGATGTCCTTGGTTGTGCGGTATCTGTTGATAAATTAAGGTTTAGGAAAATTAGTTTTTGTAAGCAGTTAAGTGACTAAGTATACCGTCAGTTCGACTCGTGATTTTGACTTGCAATAGGCTCACAGCATTCAATTTCAGAACACGTCAGGCCATGGCTAGAATATCGAGTGATGTATTATGCAGGCCAGCTTGTCGATGAAATACCACCTAATAATCACATAAGTTGTGAAGAAAACATTATATTTTAAATACAATTTTTGTGTAAATGGCCTACTATGTGAAAGATTGGCCCACAAACAGCAATGGCCTTTTTTGAGAGGCAAAATAATTGCTGGAAGAATAGACCTCAGCAGTCAATGCCCACACAAAAATCTGCTAAAGGTTTACAACCGATTGCAAGATAAAACATACACCACTGGATAGGGGTAACGCCCTAACTAGACCAGAGCGGAGTAGAAAGGAGATGTGCATGTTTCAACCAATCACAAGACCGACCAGTGATACTATGTATATTTCAACCAATCTAATTGGTCAGTTTCCGCGAGTCACCACTCCGCACCTTTTTTTTTTATGGTGGGTGGAAAATCAGGGAGTGTCAGACTTCTACTGATTAAAAACCACCCATGTTCCTTGTTCTCCCATGCGAACAACCCGCAGCCCCGACGGGTGCACCACTCACTTAGGAACATGCCGTGTGAACGGCCTTTGCCCTGCCAATGAGAGATAAATATTATTGGTCGACAGGCACTCCTCGCCATTTACTAACCTCATAAGTTCAAACTCTCCATCAGGTGGTATGAAGGAGATGGAATGCTCCGTCTCGAACTTGCTGAGCTTCACGCACTGGTGGAACTGGCAGTCATCGATCACGACCACCGGCTTGCCCGAGCGCGCCGGGTCGCTATCCGTGTTGCCGGATATACCTCCTGGTGAATAAAACGCGCTTGTTATGTCTGCCTATGGTATATCAACAATTTGCCAGTTATTTTCAAGTGCTGTGGCCTCTATTACCATAACAAAGCTACATCAAGAAAGTCTCTGGCCTATTATTGAGAAATCCATAATGGAAAATTCCAAGTCAATCTGTTTTAGCTCATCCAGAAATGTTTCTGGTAACAGGGAACAAGGCTTCTGCTATAAACGGGGCGCACTTCACGGCTGCTAGTGAGATTGCCGATAGACAAAGCCTTTTTTTTTTTTTTTTTTTTTTTTTTCGGGGTGGAAAATCATCAAATAATTCCTCCCGCTCTTGGGCAGAGCGAAAGGGAGTGTCAGACTTCTCTGACTAAAAACCACCCATGTTCCTTCTTAGCCCTTCATGTCGAGGCCGCGGTATCTCTTACGAACAACCCGAAGCCCCGACGGGACAACCCGCAGCCCCGACGGGTATAGACAAAGCCTTTGACACTGACTGGTCTAGACTGGGATTATACCCAAGAAAATAACAATACAAATAGGATTGTGCTAAAAACAGCTTAACTGTAATTTCCGAAAATTTCCGAAACTGTGACATATTGAGGTTGTTGTAATGCCCACCAATATTATAAAAGAAGAATTAAAGGAGTTTAAATGTATTCATTTGAATTGATTGATAAATGATTGTCGAAATAAACTATTTTTCTGCACTGCAATTGCAGCTAATAAAAAAAATGCTTGCTAATGAAAAAATTGCTCAAGAGAAACAAACACTCACCATTGCCCTTTCCCTTAGCCTCCATGACAATCTTGTCATTGATGCCAAACTTGCATTCTGGCATGCCAGAGAGGTAGGACTTCATCACCACCTTGCCGGCAACGTGGGCTGACAGCACTTGACCTGGATTGCAAATGAAAGACATTTTTATAATGTAGACAATTTTAAAAAAAAAACCTTACTCTTTTTGCATTCATTTTTATTCTTTTTATTTAAGGTGAATCATACAGGCTGCTCCCAGCCATTTTCCCGCTAGATGGCGTTGAAGTCAACATTTCTAGTTTATTTGTGTTTTTGTGTAATTGGAAAACTATTTAGTCGTAGGAGTAGCAATTGCGGTTATCGGACATTACGTTTTATCGAACTGGGTCACATCATTGTCATAATATCCACCTAATTCGACACAAAGGTGTAATTTAACATCTGCCATTGAATATAGCGTCGTTTACACACACAGACGTAGACGTGAGCGAGTACATTTACGAAGATTGAACACTAGATGGCGTGAATGAAAAAAAATGTTTTTCATTTTTCTTTATGGGTAGATTGGGTTGGCAGAACTACAGAACGCCACCTGCTACGGTATATCATCATCAGCCTATAATGTTCCCACTGCTGGGACACGGCCACCACGCGGGCCCAGTGGGGTAGATGTCACGTCTTCAAATTTTTGGTTCTAGGACATCTCACCATGATTTGCTTCAATTTATTGAGAGCATGTGGTGATGCAATACATTCCACAAAGTAATGCGCCTGTCTGGATTTGAACCCACGACTTACTGTTCGTGAGTCGGTATATTTTATTATGTACGATTGTTAAAAAATAAAAGGTATATTTGTTGGTGTAAGCTATTTAATTTTGGGAAATAACTTATGTCAACAATAATTACAATAAAACGCAGTTTTATTTTACTCAAAAAAATCTAAATCAAAACTCATTTATTCAAACTAGGCTGATAATCAGCACTTTTCGAACGTCAAAATTTACTTTACTTTACTTATTTACAAGTGACAGTCCCCCAAAACGCCCACCCTTCGACACTTCCTAGTGTTTTTGCTGGAAAGAAGAAGTGGCGGAACAAACTCTCCAGCAACACATCTGTCTGTTTGGTTAGAAGAACCAGACTCGATACAATACTATGGTGTAAGTTAATATTACGATTGACTACAATCAATAATAAAAGGTATATAAAAATAAAACATAAAAAAGACATAACATATTATCAGTAAACTAATTTAGGAGAAAGAACATAAATTACAAACATTGTCTTGTGTTCAACTCAACGACCAGCTATTCTTATCATTTTAGTAGTTGTTAATGGAATAGTAAGCTTTTGAACAAACTACATTAGGTACACTATTGATTTTTTTATCAAACCAGAAGAATTTGAAGTAACATAATTAAATGCTGATACGTGCATAATCACTCAAAACTAATAACACTTATGATTAGTAACAGTACCAATTATTACAATAATTATACATTTCATAACACGTAAGAAACTATAATTCCTAGACAAGAGCTACAAATCTAAAACGATTTATTATGAGATAATAACAAGGAAGGTGAAAAAAATATTTCCTAATTTGGAAGCACTCAACAAAAGCATATAATAAAACGAAAATATAAAGCTCTTTATATGAAGTAAGTATACCTAAGAAGTATTATTTCACCTTTTGATACAAAATAAAAAGAAATATACAATGATAATGTAGATTCTAAACAAACTACTACCATAATACAATTAGAACAAAAATCATTTGATTTGTTGATTTCGCCCTCTGCCTTGAAACTTTCTTTGAACCAACTGCTACACTGCTGCTGCAACAAAGAAAACATACTTAGCATATAATTCTTACTTTTTGACCAATATTATTTACCATTCACTTCAAAATATTATTTACCGTCAATCTCCAAAGCTGCTCTGAAATAAAACTTTACTTCTCTTATTTGCTTGAATTTCTAACTGATGTTGATGTTGCAGAAGGATTTGAAGCCTTCAAAGCAATTTTTTCATTGGCTGCATAAATGAGAGCCCACACTTCTGGAGCAGTATTTTTCAAACTTTCTACGAGATCTTCTTCTTTCTTTTCAGTTCCATCTGTCTATGTTTTATTTACATTGCAGTAATAATCTTTGGCTTCAAAATATTTCGCCCAGAAAGAAGGAGCTTAGTGTTGGCCAAGATCTAAAAAGAACAAAATATAAATACAGAATAATATGCTTCACTGATCCTGGGATGACTTACAAATTTGATTTATTCATTTACCTTGTAGAGTGCACTGGTATAGTTTTTGATTACGTCATTCTTGCATTACTTTTTTTTATGATGTTCCCATATGACACTTTCTCTATCAATTTTGCAAACACAGAGGAGTCTCCGTCACCAATAAAACTCAAATAGCGAAGTTGATGTATTTCTTCACTCTTTTGAAAGCCTTCCACAATAATTTCCGATTCCATTGCTGTAGATGGTCCAGTAAAATTTTTGCAGCAATTATGTGCTTTCATATCCATGTTTCTCCTCCCATAATATTGACATGTATAACAATATTTGTTTCTAACACCAAGAAGCAGGCCTGGAAATGAAAAGCAACACTTGTAAATAATGCACATAATAACATACATACATACATAAACTCACGCCCTTTTCCCATGGGGGTAGGCAGAAACCACAGAACGCCACTTGCTACGATCCTTACATACTCCTTTTGCCTCGTCCACATTCATACATCTGGTCATACACGCACGCCGGTTACGAGTACTACGCACCTGTCCTTTCAGAAGAACGGCACCAATATGATCAGTGTATGTCTTTTTAGGGCGTCCCCTCCCGGCATTACCACTCACATAATAAAAAAGTCATAAAGAACCAAATTTGTTTTTAGTAAAATATTAACTTACCATACCAGATGACGAGTCAAAGTTATGCCCGTATGACCTTTTTGAATAGCAATTGATCTTTCTTGTTCACCAGCAATTTTAATTTCCTCTGTCAAATGTTCTAACCACACACTGCCTTATTTTCTTTCAACTCGACGAAATTTATTGGCTGACATTGTTGGAATATCCATAAGACTTGTTATGTGAGCTGCTTGAGTGTAAAAGCTACCAGAAGTCACAGTTGCCCACACAAATGCAGTTTTTATTTTATTACTGCTACCAATGTTTCCACGCTCGATCACAGCACTTGAAAATTAATTCACTTCGAAATCCATCATGTCTTTTACTAACAAATTCAATTTGTGAAGATTCACACATATTTCAATGTCTTTCCAGAAGAAATGCCCACTCTATTACATGCTTCAAGTCCACTATGCGATACCCAGATATCTCAGATAAGCCTTTATTTGGACCAGCTTCCACAATCAATTGAAAATGATCGCAAGTGCAGGAGAAGTGCAGACGGATTTTCCTTCAACTCTCAATGTCAATTGGGTTGCGTTCAAAAGATGTACTATAGTCGGGGTGGGTCAGTTCTTAAAATAAAGTCTTGTTCACGGTTTAAACTTTAATTAAAACTCAGGAATAAACACATTACACAAGTTAAAACTCTGCCATCTCAAAAGTATCTCTCTTTTCTCTTACCCAGTGCCAACATTATAAGTTATAACATTCAAAACAACATTAACTTATGAACTTAAAACTATAACTCTACGAAGGCCAATCAGCGGCCGAGTAGCGGCGCGACGACAGATCAGTGATTGGTCGACGCGAGGCGCGGGAGCAAACATGCTAGCGCGTTGGTGAATATCTTTGAGGCGGCTGTCCTCTATTGGCCGTCTTACGGCCAGGGAAATGGGAGCGTTCGGAAACGTTTTCCGCTATAGTACGTAATAAAATTTTACTTATCTTTATATTTCAATGTTACCTTTAGATTCCTCGTAGAACTGGTCAACGAATAAGAAAAAAAAAACAGATTATAATAACTTGTTCAAAATAAAGCACGGAACAGAAAAAAAACAGATTGTAACTGAATTATATTTGTTTCTGAACGCACCATAACAAATTTCGACGTGAAAAAGCTTGGTAGGTATCTACTACAAAATAAAACAAACTATATAGATTCAAATATGTGTGTCTGTTTGAAACTGTTTGCAAAATGCGTAAAAGGTGACGTAATCCGGCAAAACCATATTTTGCAAATGTTTGCAAGTTTAATTTTGTGATTACCTACTTTGGTAGTTTACCGATTTAAAATAATTTTATTTATTGTTGACCAAAAACATATTATTCAAATAATACTAAGAAACACTGACTTTGTACTCATCACTGACACGTATGACGTAGGTAATTAGTATTGTGACGAGATTTCATAAAAATCACGGGCCAACTTGATGTTTCTAATACCACCGAAAATAGAATTGTGTTTTTAGAATATTTAACTATTATACCTACGATAAATTAGAATTACAATAATACAGTATAATAGATAATATGAATCAAATGTATACTGGAGAAATATTGCAATTAAATCAATGAAAATGCATAGCATACAAAAGAATAAGTACGCAAGAACTTCCGCGCGCAAATCATATAGCGCGGGACAACCGAGCTAGGAATGTATTTTCTAAGTTTCTAACAGTCAAACAAGTGAACGAAGTTTGGCAACGCCTTTTTTTCGTCCACATATTGCATGTAGGTCAAGGTTACGAAGAACGGCATCGTTGCAAACCTTCCTACGACTACTGGTATTTATGTTGCCATACAACAATAAAATTGTTTACATTAAAAAAAAAAACATAACATTGATGTCATGAGTTTTATGTTATTTTATATTGTTATTTTTTTGAACGGTTGGAAAGGAAATAATTAAAACTAATTATTGATTTAACAGAATTATTATAAGATCGTCTGCACCTGCACGCCATCTAGCGTGCCATAGTCTAAACAAGTTTACTTGTCATTATTTGTCAAAAGTCACGCACACTACTAAAGAAGTGTCAAATTTTGCCGGGATTTCACTATTGTTTTTCTCGCTAAATTATGTAAGATAATGCCCAAAAAGGTCGATTGCGGACACTTTCCATTGTTGAGAAGTGATAAAATGATAAATTTTAAAGAAAAAGTCTCTGTGTGTCGTGTAAAGGTGTATTTCAAAAATGTATGGAGGGTCGGTCGGCGCTTCAACCTTAAAGGGGTTTGTTCAGTTTGAGAATGTCGCCCCTGTAATACAAATTCGCAATTTTAACACGTCATACTTCAAAATATAACCATACAGTAGATTTTAAAGAGCTTGTACAGCTAGACTAGCCGCCCTTTTTTTGTGCAGGTTCGGAAATCATCAAATGACTCCCTCCCTCCGCTCTGGGCAGAGCTTCTACTGACTGAAAACCACCCATGTTCTTTCTTAGCCCTTCGTGTCGAGGCCGCGGTATCTCTTTCGAACAACCCGCAGCCCCGACGGGTATCTAGCCGCCCTTGCATTGCATTCATAATGAGTACATAATCATCATACCTTGTGGTGACATTAGTAGATTGACGTACTCCAGTACATCAAGGAACAGTTCATTGCGCCTGTATTTAATGCCTTCGCGACGCCATCCAATCTGCCCAGTCACCTAAACAAAATAATAATACATTGTTACAAAAATTCTTTAATTGAACTGAAATCTTTTTAAATCAACATCTGAGAGCATCTTTCTGGCACACACAATTCTCATAAGCATGTTAAGCTTGTGGTCCTGGCATTTGTAGATATTTGACAGTTGTTACAGGTAGTCTGTGACTGGGATCAAAAGAAAAGACAAACAAATAGCAGCATCAGAAGCAAGACTAAGGTCCAGGATATAACGCTGAAAGTAAGGAGATAAAAGAGGAAATGGGCAGGCCATATATGAAGAAGGGGAAAGGATAAATGAAGTAAAACGATCACGCAATGGTACCCAAGAGATGGAAAGAGAAAGAGAGGTAGACCACAAAAGAAGTGGGTACGATTTAGGACAAGTTGCAGGAACAACATGGGGTAGAGTGGCCATAGAAAAGCCAGAATAGAGAAGATTGGAGGAGGCCTTTCCCAACTGACAAACGGACCCGCAAAAGTGGAACAAGAAAAGAATATACGAACAGTAAAGAAATAATAGCGTGTCCGACTGAAGGCTATATTGATTGACAGGTAGTCTGTGGCCCAAATGTCTGTTTGTCTTACTGTGTTGTTGAGGTCAGGATACAGGCAGTCGCCCCATGTAAAATACTGCATCCAGTTACGACTGTATCCAGACCCCAACATAGTTAGGAAATCTTGGCTCTTCTGCTTAAGAAATGGCTCTATTTCTTTCATTTTGTTAGAAACGATGGATGGATTGTGCGAGGAATGACTTAACAGGGGCAAAATGGAAGAAATAAACTTATTGCACCAACCCCAAGTCACACAAGGGCAGAAAAATTATGTTGATTTCATTTTGTTGGAATATAAATCTTTGTCTTTCAATCTCAGGACTTTTAAATGGTTGAGAAACAAGGGGTTACTGACATGAGAATTAATAGAGAAGTAGGTATGGAAGAAGACATGATGTGCCAACTCCAAATAAACTGAAATAAAGGCAGAAGAATGATGACGTGGAAATTCTTTTCATTACATCTTTACTGTATCCTATCATAATACTAACCTGGGAAGTGATTTGAGCTTGTTCTTCTTTAGAGGCGGATTTGATGCCTTGCTGGGTAATGAATGTCTTCAAAACACCAGTGTCTGAGTTCTGAGGGTAGCCAAAGTCCAGGATTTCTGTAAATAATATGAAAAAGGAACATATATTAGACCTAGATTAAAGCTTGTAGCAAGATTAAAAATTGCCTTCAATATTTGATCCTTATTAATCAACTCGGCTTATTGTGTTCCACTTCCTAACATAGGCCTGATTAATTATAAATGCAATAATATATTATTACCCATTCTTCACATGGGAAACACTGTCTCAGAGACTTGTATTTAGTAAAACAACTGGACACAATAGGGATGTTTACTGACTAAAATAATAAGATTCTAATTAGTCCGTCTGTTAGATTATTGAAAAATATTGGATATGTATTTATTGTTTTATCAAATCAATAAAAATTGACGATAAAACGCATCAAAAATTTTTGTGGGGGGGATTGTGATGTCACTCACCAGTAAAAAATATCATACCAATGTCTTAGAATATGACGCCACACGAGTTTTCAAAGTACTGTTTCGTCATCATTGTTTGTTTACATGAAAAAATTAAAAAATACGTGTCCAATATTTTTTGGAAATCTATCAGACTAATTAGATTTTTTTAGTTAACTACCCTATTATATATGTCTAGCTACAATGTAATATTGCAGACCATGGAAAGAATGGATGATGGATGTATGTAGGCATGGGTTAAACCTTATAAATAGATATAAATGTAGTACACTAACCATCAAGCAATTCATAGATAAGAACGAAGTTGTTCTTGATGTTCTCCTCGGAGATCTTGCCGAAGTAGGACTGCATCACATCAATGATCTTGAGTAGAAACTCAAACACCATCGCTGCATTCACATTCTGCTTGGTCACAGCTGCCAGCCAGATGTTAGCCCTCTGTTGAATTAATAGTGTAATTTCATTTAGAGATAGGCTATGGTACCTGATGGATTTTTGAACAGGACAAAATAGGATGGGAAAAACCATATTTAGTCAGGTATTTCAATAATAATATAATCAATAAACGCCCCCTTTTCTTAACATTTAGAGTTAGAGAATCATAAATATTTGCCTCTTCATAGTTCTTTTTAAATGAGAACTTACATGAGTTTTATGTAACAATAGTATTTTATAACAAACATCTTGGTTTGGTTGAAGTACATATCAACCTTTATGCTTCATGATAGACAATGTTAACTTGCATCACTTACCTTGATGTGAAAGAAGGAAGTTCTGGCGATGTTGGTGACGGGCGAGCGTACCTGCTGCCTCGCATGGATAACGTTCACTCTAAAGGCGTCCACGGCATTGCGCCCTATATCGTCACGGTACACCCGCGATATCAGGACTTCGCCCTTGTGGTTGTACACGAACAGGCCCCCAATCATCTTGATTTAGACCTGGAACCATGCAACGAACATTCTAAGACTACCCGATCTGAATCTTCCTAAATTTCTTTGAATTTACCTCGCCGAAAAGCAACGTAATGATTTTTCGGTCTGGTGATCTGCCAAAATCATACCCCCAAGTTTTCGTTCATATTACACGTCAAATCTCAACTGTGCAAAGGCAGAGATAGTACTCGAAGAAATTGGGCTGATTATGAATCAATAGGACAGGATACGGCCAATAAAACACTAGATTTGATACCGATTATAGGGATAGACAAACGACGGCTAACTCACCTAACGCACTGCAGATAGTAACATTAGTTTTGAAAATTATTTAATTATACTCGAACTAACGTAAAATGCTAAATTATCTCATTTTGATTAAAATTCGCTACAATAATTGGCGATACCCGCCCCCAAAATGAAACATGAAACGTCAATAGAATTCTGCACAGACAATTTAATTTTTTTTTTTTCCACAGCAACACAAACGGTAGTGATAGTGATGCATCGTTTTAGTATTTTAAAACCGGTTTTTCCATGGAGTAATAAGTTATGGAGACAGTAAAAGAAATCGCAAAACAAATTGCAACACAATGGAAATTATTAGACAATCACAGATAAGGGCATACATCGTATTCTTACAAAAGCATACGAAAAAAACTAACAACACAATTAAGAAACACATTATTAAGTCAAAAACGTATTCTGCAAAAAAAGGTTCTTATATTGTGGTACTTTGGTTCTGTTTGGTTGTGGTATGGTGGTATCTCACATACATTCTGGTCGAGTAACCATTGTCAGAATGAACCAGTTTTATAACACGTCTATGGTGTAATGTGCTTTGATAGATAGGTAAGTCAACCTATGACAACACTATAGCTCATTCCTCTTTGGTGTTTTCACTGTTTGAAAAGGTTCCAGTCTTGAGTTTAAGTTTTAGGTCAGGCTGGTTTTAGACATTGTAGGTTCCCGCAAGGGCCGACGCCTGTCGGGGCTGCGGGTTGTTTGAAAGAGATACCGCGGCCACACCGCGTCCTCGACACAAAGAGCTAAGAAGGAACAAGGGTAGTTTTTAATCAGTAGAAGTCTGACATTCCCTACCGCTCTGCCCAGAGCGGGAGGAGTCATTTTATGGTTTCCCACCCACAAAAAAAAAAAGGAAGCTCACAACAAAAAGTTCAAAAGAATTTCATCTGTTTTTAGTTATCGCTTTTGAGGTAGTTAGTCTTCGTTGATTAACGATTTCTCGCCTCCGAAACCCCGTGCACGAAAATCTCTATTAAATACGTAGGTACGGTCTATAATATATAATTTATTATAATATACGTACCTAAACCTTTTTAGCTGTTTTCAAAATTAAATGGTAAGCGTCAAAATAGCCCTTAGAATAAAGTCAAATTGTATAAATGCATAAAATCCTGAAAGTAAATAACTTCTACATTCGCAAATCACATTTTTATTGATTTTAAGAGTAAACTAACTATGTACATTAATTAAAAACTATTAAATAAACTAACAAGAAACTATAAAAAGGCATTTATTTAATTTTTATTAACATTGGACTTATCACTGACCAAAATTGAAAACGCTAAAAATAATTTGAAGAATGCGGACTACGCTTGTAACTAGCCAGCCCAGCTCCTAACTATGGCCGTATATAGAAAGAAAGCTGGTAGCCGATCTACCAGCGCTTATCGGCGCTGGTAGATCAGCGTCGTACTTGTACGTGTTACCAGCGCTTGTCGAAGATTTTCGGAACTTGTCGGCGACGTTTGGCGCTTATCGGCGCTTATTGTTCATATAAATGCCTGCGCTGCGCGCTGGTTACCTGCATAGACCGGTTCCTATAAGCGCTGGTAGATCGGCGCCGGCTACCAGCTTTCTTTCTGTACACGCCCTAAGTCCGCAACTCACAGCGCAGTATTGCACAAACCATACCGTGTCCGACGTAGAGTGCGTGTTTGGCGAGTTCCTGGTCGTGAGAGCCGTCTGCAACATCCTCAGGAAGTCCATTCATACCACGGCGGGACAATTATGGTTTGGGCGGGAATTCGTGTTGGTGGAAGAACAGACCTCGTTTGGATCAGAAACACCATGACGGCTGAAAAATACCGTAACGAGGTGCTAGTACCAATAATCTACCCCCATCGACTACAAATGGGCCAAGAATTCACGCTCATGCACGATAACGCCCGTCCGCACACAGCGAGAGTGGTGACGAGCTGGTTGCAGGAGCACGACGTATCGGTCTTAGGCTGGCCCGCTCAATCGCCTGATCTAAACCCCATAGAACACGCGTGGGACATGCTCCAAAGAAGGGCTTTGAGGAATTTCCCTTTGAACGGAAGAGCAACTTTTTTTGCATTTTAGCCGGACCTGGGACAATATACCGCAGCAAGACTTGGATAACTTAATCCATAGCATGAAAAACCGTTGCAGGACCGTTATTAACGTCATGGGTGGTTTTACTGACTACTGATTTTTCACAGAACTGTTATAAACAAATTATTTTTTCCTTATTTATAAATTTTTCTTGAGAAACACATTCGTTGTTAGTTTTACCATTATTTCATGTTTGTCTTGATTTGAATAAAAATTTGTTTACGCAAAAAAAACATTGTGTTCTTTTATTCTGGAGTGTAGTCTGATAAATGGGCTTTATAAAAATATATACATGTTGTATGCTATTTTTAATACATTTTGAGTAAATTGAGTAAATCCAAAATATCCCTAGACAGTGTTGATGTGTACATAAATAAAGATAATATCACCTGTAATCCCCGAAGGGCTAAGCAGAGGTGTACCTATTAGCACACCCACATTTTTCGCCAGTTATGTTTAGGTAAGTCCTATGTAATAGGGGGCAAGCGTATTGCCACCGGGCACAAATCTAGACTCCGTGGCTGCTACTGAGAAATTCCTGATGAAAAACCCAATAGCACTTCGCCTGACCTGGGAATCGAACTCAGGACCTCATCCGCAGCAGTCGCACTTGCGACCACTCACCAGACCAACGAAGTCCCGACGGCTGTTAAGTTATACGGTTATACCTGCATAAAAATGGCGATTCTTTATGCGTGACGAGCTAAGCTAGGTACATTAGTTCAGTATAGATTATGTATGCGATAAGTATGCCATTTCAAACATAACTATTTTTGTTTTATCATGGTATGCCCTCGTTACAGTGGTAGCATTTTAGAGCAGCTATTAGTAATTTAGTACCTAAGTATGCTGCGTTCCGGATTTAATTTTTAAACATGTTAACAAAACGAATTTGAAAAAAAAACACTAACACCTATAAATTCTTTAGTTTAATATTTCTTAGTCATCTTAGATAACAACAATTTCTTCAATAACAACAACAACAATTAACAATTTATTTAATTATTTATGGGTCGTCGTAAAGGAATTCCCAGGTTGCATCAACAGTGATAGTTGTGTAATGGGTTTTTCCTAGAAATGGCACCAGAAAACAGGGACGCCCCATACAAAGATGGGAGGATGTCCTAAAACAAACCTTGGGACCACTCTGTAGGTACTAGGGTGGCACTGGACAGAGCACGATGAAGACGGCTGGAGGAGGCCTATGCCAAAAGGCGCACCGAGTTACGTGATTATATTACAAAATACATTTTTCATCATCAACAGCCTATAATGTTCCCGCTGCAGGGACTCGCTCTAGGAGAGGGATGGGCTATACTATAATCCATAACGAGTGCCCAGTGCGGGTTGGTAATGTCACATGTCCTCGATTTTGTTGGTTTCATAACGATATTTTCCTTCACCGTTTTTGAGAGTTATTATCAATACATTTTTATGTTTAGATAGGTATTGTAAAGTTGTGAACGAAAATCGGAAATAAAAGGCTATTTTTATTAAATGTGTCTTTCCATTATACTGGGTGTAAATTAACCCATCACACATCCGCCAACCAAGCATTCTGTACATCAAACTAGGTACCTCTACGCAAAAATTTTTGCTGGGAAACGACTTTTTTTTTGGGGTCAAAAATCACATTTTACGATATAACTCAATATAGCACTCTTAAAACATTGTGCTAGTGGATGCTTTGAATAGTAAACGGGTCATGGAGGTAATTTCAGTAAAGTTATAACCTGAAACACTAGTATTTACAAAAACAGCTGTAAAAAATTTGGAAGTTTGACCTCCAATATCTCCGTAACTAGGGGGTTCCCAGGTATGGCCTATAACAAAAATGATCGCAGTGGTGGGGAGTGCCTTTCGTTTGCGTTAAGGTACTTTTACACCCTATATAATGGCTGCCGTATGTCCGGAATTTACTAGACATATCCAGAATTTTAACTCGTAACTCGTTGAAATGTCCGAAATGCGAGGGGAATTCTGATTTCCAAAAATCAAAAGGAGAATGAAATTACTGGCACATAAAATAAATTAAAATTATTTTACTAAAATTTAGTAACATGGGATTCAACCTTATCACTTGTTAAGGTACCTACAGAATTATTAGGTATTATTGAGTGGAATAATCATGGAATAATAAAAGGAGTGAGTAGTTTCATGATTTATTTATTAAAATCGCTTAGCAAAAGCACAGATCAAAGGAATGAAAAGTTCGTAATTATCTTTAAATGGCTGGAATTTCTTATTGACCTGGTGGCCTACCATGACGTCTTATAACAGAATTGTTTTAATCTTATTCCAGTGTGGAAAAGAGATGGCGCTAGACACTCTGTATAGCCCTGTCACTATCCCACCCTGGAATAAGCTTAAAACAATAGGTACTGCTTAAATACGTCATGGTAACCCCACTGGAAACCATACGCTATGAGGACTACGTTTAATAATCAGTAATTCTCTAAGGGGTATGCAACTATGCACACAATTCAATGTACACAAGGTTGTAAAACTTGAATCATTAAAAACGAATAATATACTGTAATTGTCTTATCGATATTGACCTTACCACATTTATAATGATGAAAACACAAATAACAAAAACAGTTTGAGCGGTATCGTTGACGAGGCACCTACATATTATTAGCTATTATTTTGCCGAAATAATGCTTCGGCACATTTTAATTTTAAATGGGTTTTGCGTGTTTTTCGCCACAGCAAGTTTTTCTATTGTTGTTCCTGGCCCTAAATACCCGCCCACCAAGGGGGAAATATGGCCAAAACCTCGTGAACAAGCAAAATGGGATACTTATTATAAGTTTATACCGGATTATTTTACTATTACGGTAAGTTTTATTGTTTTTGCATTTTTTTTTTAGTTTAAATTAATAATCATGCTCGAGATTTAATACGTCTTATTAATATTTGGATATTCTATAAAAAAAAATCTGCTAATGGACTTACAGTTGTTTTTAAACATTTGTTAGGATTTTTTTCTGACCAAAAGTTAAAACGGATACTTATACCTATACATTTTCTATAGAGACTTTTTTCTCGAGATATATGCAACATGGGAATATTAATTTAAGCAGACGTAATGTCATTGTGTTTTTTTTTATTCTTAAATAAGTAGGTATTTAGCTGCCTTTTTTTTAGGGTGTGGGAAATCATTAAATAACCCCTCCCTCTTGGGCAGAGAAAAGGGAGTGTCAGACTTCTACTGACTAAAAACCACCCATGTTCCTTCTTAACCCTTTATGTCGAGACCGAGGTATCTTGTCGAGGCGGCGGTATCTGGTATTTAGCTGCCTTCGGTTAGACAAGAAGCCAACCCCAATATAATTAGGAAAAGGATTAATTGCCTGATGATAATAATATCATTGTGTATTTTTACGATTTTGGTTCAAGATAAGGATCTCATGTCTCATGAATTAATGGACTCTATACACCAATTCGGCGGTTCTAGAGGGAAGAGTCTATAAAATCTGACAAGACCTCGTCATTATTATTTTTCGTTCAGTTTTGTTTCTTTTGTCATTATGAGCCAGGTCATAACAACTTGATAACTGAAAAAACGTGTTTGTCTAGTGCTTCAATGCAATAATCATACGACATGGACGTTTTTTTGTACACTGGATGGTCCGGTTGCGAAAAAATCCCAGAAGTTTTTGCTTTTATTTGAATAAATACGTGCTAATAATGAAAAAACTGGTAATTACCGCAGCAGCGTTAAAAGTTAACAAATATGGTTTTTAACAGGAAATAGGACAAACATGCGATGTTTTAAAATCTGCGATCGAACGGTATACTAATATTCTGAAGAAAACGTATATTATAGCGGAAGAACATTCAAAGAAGCTACCGAATAATAATGCCAATACACATGATACTGATGTCAATTATAAGGGAATCCTGCAAGAACTACAGATTAACCTGTCAGGACCATGCGAAACTTACCCGCACTTGGATATGGATGAAAAATGTGAGGTTTTTTTTTTTTTAATGCATTACTCGAACATTCCGAATGTATCTTCTTTGTTTAACTAACTGTGCCCCGTGACCTTCGATAGCGTGAAATGAATATAAAAAATACTACTTCCTTATTTGAATCGAATTTTGTTAACAATTTCAAGAGTTTAATTTTTTTTTCCACGGTTCCCTAATACTTATTCCAAATAAGCCTAAGTTACATCTTATTACATTAGATAGCGGCCAGTAAGTCCCGCCAAAATTGATTAAGCCGTTTTGAAGATTAGCCGGAACCAAAAGAGATGATATGTATTCAGTAAAAAAACTGTTATTTTAAAATTTCAAACAGACCATTTTTTTTATTTGTACAGTTGGTGTGTTTACTAAAATATTATTTCTAGCAATTCCACTTGTCAGCTCCCGCTTTTTCTTATCGTGTCAGTAAGGTCTAACGACCCCACACACCGTAGTAATCTTAGGCAATGAGACACACATCGTCAGCGTAAAGTATCTCCAGAATGGAAATCTTTTGCAGCTTTAACTTTGCTCTAAACATAGTGACATCAAACACGCCTTTATCAGTCATACACGCCTTTATCAGTACATTAAGCTGAATTTGGTCACTACGGTACTGCAGGGCGTCTCTCATTACAACTGCAAAGTAAATGGCGAAGAGTGTGGGTGCCATGACGCAACCTTGCTTTACTCCACTTGTAATGTGGATCTCCTCAGAAAGATCGTTTTCGTGTCGAACCTGAGCTTTCATGCCAACATGAAATTGACGTATGAGGTTGGCGAACTTCTTCAGATAACCATACTTTTGGAGAATAAGCCATAGGGCCTCGCGGGGAACTCTATCAAATCCTTTGATGTTCTAAGCTTTTCTCTTGGAGTTGCCTCACGATGGATACATCGATAGTACCTCTGCCGGGGCGGAAGCCACATTGGCTTTCAGGCAGGTATTTTTCAGCAAGATCGCTCAGGCGGGTGTTTATTATGTGTGCAAGAATTTTACCGGCAGTAGAAAGCAATGAAATGCCTCGGTAAGAGCTACAATCGGAGACATCTCCCTTCCCTTTATACAGCTTGCAGATCACTGCATCTCGCCAGTCGTGTGGAACTTCTTCACTTTCCCACACCCTTTTGATAAGATCGTATAGCCTATTTACAATATGTTTCCCACAGTATTTATATATTTCCGCGGGTAGCTGATCCATTCCAGGTGTTTTAGAATTTTTAAGTCGAGAGCCCCAATATCTCCGTAACTAGGGGGTTCCCAGATATGGTCTTGAACAAAAAAATTAGTGCAGTGGTGGGGAGAACAAGTGGATTTCGTTTGCGTTAAGGGTACTTTTACACCCTACATATAATACGACTTTTGTGGTAATTGTAGGTAATCTACTTCATCCTTCGGGATCACAACCTTGATGTTATATTACTGAGCAAATTCTTATTTGAGTTAAACTGCTATTTAATTAAGGCAATAGAGTTAACATATGTATTTAGGTAGGTAAGTATACCTATCGTAATGTATTCAAAAATCTGTTTACTCATATGTAAAGATTTTCTTAGTAGTCCCGATAACGCATAACATTACGACCCTAAGAGATAACTCTACAACTTATTAATCGAAAGCATTATAAATGTAAACAAAACCAAGGCTTAGGTCAGTAACCAAAACGTTATTTACAGTCCCACTGCTCTAAAGAAAGATACAAGATCCCACATCTTTCTAGGTATTCTTTTCTTGCCCTACCTCGAACTACTTTTGCAGTGCGCGTATACTTTCATAAATTAAATCATCATCATCAGCAATAGATCATCTCGTCCGAACACCTAAGTTACGTAACATTGGGAGCGGTCAGTACGTACTTGATGGGTGACCGCCTGGAAACACCGTATCGTTGGCTTTTTCGCCCAGGTTGGAAGTCTTACTCTCAACTTAAGGCACCCACTGGATAGTCCGGTTAAGCTGATGCCAGCCTCATAGGATGACCTGCGAGAGGCCATGAAGAAAAAAAACCACTAATCGATTATAGCTAACGCAGGTGCAGTCAAAACATGAATTAAACCAATTTACATAAAAAATGATAAGGTTATTTGAACAGAAAAGGCCAATAGTCTGTATAATTTTTATTAATAACATTTTTTCGATTTCAGATACCCTTGAAGTCGCGGGAAATGTGTCGATCTACAGTAACTCTGTCTGGGGCATTCTCAGAGGACTTGAGAGTTTTTCTCAATTGCACTATATTTCTGATGGAAAAGTAATACAATTTATCTTTTTTTAATTAATATTCTTACTCCTTATGATTGCTAAGATTGTGAGGATGTTTTTTACTCTTTCATGCAAAAACTTCTGATTGAATTTGCATGAAATTTGGCATAAAGATACGTTATAACCTGGAGTAGTAGTACCGGTACGATCCCGTGGGACAATGACTGAACTCCACGAGGGCGAATCCGCGGACTTATGCTAGTAACCAATCAATTTTTATTATAATTGTGTTCGAGTAGCTTCCCGTAGTATGAATTTGTATATCACTAGCATCAATACGCTCGCCTCTATTACAATAACTGGTGAAATTATACACTTGTAATTTCACCAGTTATTGTAATTAGGGGCAAAGAGTAGGTAGCCAGTACCTACATACAGAGATTTGCCTGCCTATGTAGGTACAACTCTGATGAACTCTGTACTCTTTGGGGATTTCAGGCGTAATATCATGTTTAAATGTGTGCATTGTCAGTCACAAACAAATTATCTAATCAAATAAACCTGACCTACAGGTTCTCATCAACAATACGAAAATCACTGATTATCCTAAATACACCCATCGAGGACTTCTCATTGATACTTCGAGACATTATATCTCTGTACCAACAATATTGAAAACGCTGGACGCCATGGCAGTCAACAAGATGAATGTGTTACACTGGCACATCGTCGATGACCAGAGTTTCCCTTACCAGAGCGAGGTCTTTCCTCAGTTGAGGTAGGTACTGCACTAATGATAATACTTAACGGCACAACTCACTTATAATTTTAATATGATAGTCACTAACTCGATTCGCTAACAGCTGCTTTAATACCTTATCATCACCATCAGGAACTACTCACAGGCGTCTCTTTCTTAGCAGTTCTGCCCAGTTCCGCGACTCTCATCCTTAGCAGTTCTGCCCAGTTCCGCGTCTCTCTTTCTTAGCAGTTCTGCCCAGTTCCGCGACTCTCTTTCTTAGCAGTTCTGCCCAGTTCCGCGACTCTCTTTCTTAGTAGTTCTGCCCAGTTCCGCGACTCTCTTCCTTAGCAGTTCTGCCCAGTTCTGCGACTCTCTTCCTTAGCAGTTCTGCCCAGTTCCGCGACTCTCTTTCTTAGCAGTTCTGCCCAGTTCCGCGACTCTCTTTCTTAGCAGTTCTGCCCAGTTCCGCGACTCTCTTTCTTAGTAGTTCTGCCCAGTTCCGCGACTCTCTTCCTTAGCAGTTCTGCCCAGTTCTGCGACTCTCTTCCTTAGCAGTTCTGCCCAGTTCCGCGACTCTCTTTCTTAGTAGTCCTGCCCAGTTCCGCGACTCTCTTTCTTAGTAGTTCTGCCCAGTACTGCGACTCTCTTTCTTAGCAGTTCTGCCCAGTTCCGCGACTCTCTTCCTTGGCAGTTCTGCCCAGTTCCACGACTCTCGTTCTTAGTAGTTCTGCCCAGTTCCGCAACTCTCTTTCTTAGCAGTTCTGCCCAGTTCCACGACTCTCTTTCTTAACAGTTCTGCCCAGTTCCGCGACTCTCGTTCTTAGTAGTTCTCCCCAGTTCCGCGACTCTCTTTCTTAGTAGTTCTGCCCAGTTCCGCGACTCTCTTTCAAGTGTTTCCCGCGACTTAGATATCATTCATCCCCTGGACTTTTGAATCAGCTCAATTTTATTGACATATTTCACATTTGTATTACATATATTACAATTCTTATTATTCAATACCTTTATGTTTCCAGTAAAGCTGCATACGATCCTACATTGATATATACTGCAGTAGACATCAGCAATATAATAGAATACGCGAGAAATAGAGGCATACGTGTCCTACCTGAATTTGACGTGCCAGGTACTCACATTTTTTTTTAATATCCACGATATTTTTCTAGCAATGAGCGTTTTATTTGACTCTTCACCACATTTGAGGCAAACTTCGATTGGGACGTAGTGGGCTGTTTTACCCTACAATATCACTTTAGAAATCAAAGGGTAATAAATAAATGATCGGTTAAACCAATACAGAGAAGTTGTAGACATGACTCTACATTCTGATCTAGTCGTAACAGTACTTACAGTTCAGTGAGTAGTTTGAAAGTCTGACAACCAGTGTTACCAAATAGTATCGCATTACTCATACTAACTGGGTTGTGGAGGTCGCTCCATCTAAAATACTGGTATTCAACTGCATCCGGTTAACCTGGTAGCCGGTTTGTGAGAAAAGGCTAGGCTATAACGAAAATACTAACAAAACAATATTTTATAGGACACACAAGTTCCTGGGGCATCGCGTACCCCAGCATCCTGACAGCATGCTACAGAGATAGCGAAATTGTAGGCTTGGGGCCAATGGACCCAACGAATAATATGACCTACAAAGTGGTTGGAGAGCTATTCGGTGAGGTCCAAGCTCGCTTCCCTGACAAATATTTGCATGTTGGTGGTGATGAAGTCGAACTAGGCTGCTGGTAAGTCTCACTTAATTTTTCTTTTTTTAATTAGCCTACATTGTATCCCGCTACTGGGAAAAGACCTTTCTCCTTCTATACTTCTCTATTTTTTTCCGTTCTCTGACCATGTTGGCCCCGCAAACAAGATCAGATCGTCTTGTCATCTTTAGTTTGATCATAATAACTACAATTTAATAGACCGGTCCTCTCCTATGAAATGTAGAGAGAGGATCTCGTGACTTAATAAGAACTGCCACTCGGGTCGATCTTTAGGTAAAGCTGTGCTTGCCTAGGTCGGTCTGTGGATGCGTAACCGCCCGACATACCGAGTTTCCTCCGTGCCTCGAGAACGTTAAGCTGTTGGTCCCGGCTGCCATATATAGATCTTTGGCAGTCGTTACAGGTAGTCAGTGACCTGAAATTCTGACATCCAGTCTTACCAAAGAGTATCGTATTACCTAGTATTAACTGGGTTGTGGAGGTCAGATAGGCAGTCGCTCCTCCATGTAAAATACTGGTATTCAGCTGCATCCAGTAAGACTGGAAGCCGACTCACACATAGTTGGGAAAAGGCTAGGCAGATGATGATGATCCTATGAAATGTAAAGTTGACCTTCGTCCTATAAGCTCATAAGATAAAAAAAAAACAAATACCTAAAAGTGAATTAGTTTACTCATAAATTTTACGTTATTTTTTCAGGCTCTCAAATCCAGTGATTACGAAATATATGCAGGACCACAATATGACCCAGGCTAGCGAGCTGCACACACTCTTCATGAACAAAGTTATACTGCTGCTAGGTGATAAGTCGAAACCAATTGTATGGCAGGTATGTGATTGGTTTAACTGCACTGTTGCGTATTAAACTGGCTTTCCTTCATCAGTTCATCTTACCTCTTACCCTTGACAGAATTTTATAAATTACAAACTGTGCCCTGCATGCATTGCATTGCACTTTTTTCTACCTACC
Source organism: Diarsia brunnea (assembly GCA_949774965.1). Taxonomy (NCBI): domain Eukaryota; kingdom Metazoa; phylum Arthropoda; class Insecta; order Lepidoptera; family Noctuidae; genus Diarsia; species Diarsia brunnea. The sequence continues at coordinate 17,724,563 of OX459011.1, forward strand.
CTACCTTCAGTTCAGTACTTTTCACCCTCCTAACCCTACCTGGGTTAGGAGGGGGAAAGGTACTGATCGACTTATTCTCATACTTACTGAATATACACACAAAAATTTCATAAAAATCTTTCAAGCCGTTTCCGAGGAGTATGACAGCTAACACCGGGACACGAAAATTTTATATATATAGATAGATAGATTAGGATTTACCAAATTAGCTAATTCATACCCCATGGAGAAGATACTAACTAAACGTACCTATGTCCAGCTGTGGACGTCTTTTGGCTGAAATGATGATGATGAGTGGGCGTGTCAGCGTATGTTAGAATACGTACCAAGACAGAGAACTCGGTCTAGTATTTATGAAGTGCACCTAAATAGGGACGTTTTCTGACTAAAAAAATATATATAATTTTAATTAGTCCGTCTGTTAGATTATCGAAAAATATTGGATACGTATTTTTTGTTTGGCAATTAACAGCATTGGATAGGAGTAAGTGGAAAAAGGGAAGGGAGGCCTTTGCCCAGCAGTGGGACACAAATGGCTAGTACTAATAATAATATTTTTTGTTTTATCAAATCAATAAAAATTTACGAAGATAAAACGCGTCAAAGATTTGAGACGGGGCTTGTGAAGTCACTCGCCAGTAAAAAATGTCATACTAATGTATGACGTCACACGAGTTTTCAAAGCACTGTATCGTCTTCAATGTGTGTCCATTTTTTTTTTTAGTCTCTGACGGACTAATTAGATTTTTTTGTCTACTTCCCTGTTGAGTTCATTGTTACTGCTTTGTTTTGGTACTGTCATGTCGCCCCACTCTACCTACTTGATACGCGTCTAATCAAGTCGATTGCAATAATTGTAATTAAAAAAAAAATCTTATTTATATGGGATACTAGCGAAATCGGTTCAGCTATTCTCGAGATTTGCGCTTAGCAACACATTCAGCGATTCATTTTTATATTAAAGAATATTCTAACTTTCCTTCTCTGAATGTTTTTTATGTCTGACCAATGTTATCTGATTGCAGGAAGTGTTTGACGAGGGTGTAACTCTGCCAAACGGTACTATTGTGCAAGTGTGGAAGAACACAGAAGCCGGAGAAATGCGGGATGTGAGTCAGAGAGTTCACAGCCATTTAAGAATTAGGCATTTCCAGAATTAGTCATTTTAAGAATTGGTTATTTTTCGACTTTCTAAGCCTAAATATTTAACCACTAGGTGTGCTAATTTTCTTGGAGAAATGACAGAAATAACACACATAAAATACAGATTTTAAAGTAACCTTTCCTAATTCCGTGGCACTATGAGTTTAGAAAGTATAGTTTTGAAATCATTCGAATCAGAGACCCATGAAATCTTGACTGTGCATGTTCTGCGTTAGGCATGTGGAACCGGGTTTAGGTTCCACGGCAGAATCGGTTTTCACGGGTTAGACTATGGGACCCAAACCGGGTTTCACAAACCCTGGTTCTGCCCAGATCCACAATTTTGAAAATTGCTTCACAGATCCTGCTTGCCAACCACAAAGTAATTTACTCTTCGTCGTGGTATTTAGACCATCTCGAAGGAGGTGGAGACTGGTGGAAATACTACACAGTAGATCCACGAGAAATTGTCTCTGGATTTGTGCCTAAAGAAAAGGAGGGTGAAGTCCTTGGAGGCGAAGCTTGCATGTGGGGTGAAGTCGTCGATGACAGTAATGAGATAAGCAGGTACGTTGTTGGTGTAATGATGACGATTCCATCATTACCTCTTTGTAAACGCACTAGATCGGGAAAAGTGGAGGGAGGAAAAGGAGGACTTTGCCAGCACTGAGATAATAATTATAGGCTAACCATAAGGTGTTTTCTTTTTTAACATTTCGTGTAACTTTCTTCAATAAAATAATTAATTTTTTTTCTTTAGCAAATATTAAATGTGTCGGCGAACCTTTGACCTTGTGAGTCAAGGACTGAAGAATGAATTGAATAATATATATTTTATCTTTAACAGGGTATGGCCCCGTGCAAGTGCAGTAGCTGAAGCATTATGGAGTGGCTACACAAACAATCAAAGTGAAGACCGGTACCACGAGATGTGGTATCCTCGAAGACGCGTGCAAGACTATGGCGTGAGCTGCCGACTTGAAGAACATGTCTGTCGCATGAATCGTCTCGGCATTAATGCTCAGCCCCCAAATGGGCCTGGATTTTGCATTAAATGAATTTAAAATGACTATTAAAAGTCGTGTTTATTTTAACATGTTTTATTGAATATAGAACTGATAACTTTTGTATCGTATTTTTCTATTATTTATCGTATTTTTTTATGATTTATTCAGTTTGATATACCTAAAATAACAAAGTCTTTCATAATATTTTTTAAAGATTTAAGTCTAAAGAACAGCGATGGCGTTTCTTGTCTATCCTTTTTCATATGAAACTGTTCATGCATACATGTTCGTTCTTACTTCTATGTTGAAATAAATTTATAACAGTGTAAATGAGAATCACATAAATTCTTATCAACACTAGTCACTCTGAAATATTCGATGATTACGGCGATGGATAGCGATTCGTCGAAACAGTGGTGCGCTGGCGGCCGCTCTCAAAGAATTGAGTCCCAAAGAGTATGGTAATATAGATGGAGGCCAGACTGACATACGACCGTGCTCGGGCGTTATTGTATTCCTGGAACCCTGGAACAAACAATGTCTAATCACCAAGATATCCGTTCGTCCATCCTTTTACAATCAGGACTTTACATGGATTTTCGATTGTAGCGTCAAACATAGAGTTAATCATTGAAATGATCAAGTGCATCTCTTCAACCAACCCTATTGGGTGTGGCCCGGACGACACTGTCTGTCCGACCAGGATAAACCATACTTCTGGACCGGATGAGTGCATGCTACTAGAAAAGCATGCTTGTTTGCTAATAGGTAGTATGCGCATTTGTGGAATACTTTCAGAGTGTGTACATTTGCTCTAAGCACAGACCTCAAAAGTATATACTTTTTACGAGCATACTTCTTTTTAGCACGTCGGAGTGACATCATCTTAAACCGCGTCCCCAGTCCACTAGGGCCGCGCGGCCCTAGTGGGGACTAGGGCCGCGTGGCTCCGTGAGGCCGAGTATGGACGTCAGCGAACTCGGAGCTGTGCTAGCTAACGGGAACGTTTAGCGGCGTCCCCTCTTAGGTCACGCTGCTAAAAGTATATTTATCTATGCACGCGGCTCCATGAGGCCGAGCCGTGCGTCTACCAGGAACATTGCGGATGACGTTAGTAGAGACGCGGCTTTGCAGTTTTTTAATGGAGACACTGACAGAAAACAACAAAAAGGTGGCAGCTAAAAAAAACATAAAATAAAAAAACCAAAGACTAGAGCTTACAGGTTACAACTTGTTCCCATAGGGGCCATAGGATTATGGCGAGATGACTCATGGCATGGCAGTTTTAAGTATCACATAGACATACCGCTTAGAGGTTTCTATTATATTGTTGGGGCAGTAATAAATAAACGATCAATCTGGACCAATCTGGATCGTCTCGCCTAATGAATTTGCCAAAAACCGGTAAACTACTAAACTAACTCCGTCGGGACTTCACTAGTGACATAGACAATATGAAAGGAAAAGTCTGTTTAGTTTATGGCACGCGAATTGGGTCGATTATGTCATGGCGGGTTAGATGTTTTCGGCAGTTGATTTTTATTGAATTTGTTTTGAATTACGCCGTCAATGATCTCGTATGAATCGCTGTCGTTTAAAAATAAGCTTATTTGTATAATAGTGATCTTTTTATAAACAATTCAAATGCTGAAACGGTTGCAAATGGGCCTTCGCGCGTTCATGCTGCTCGCATCTAAAGTATGGAGTTGTTTTTGTTATATGTTTAAGAAGCAATATCGAGCGGTAAATATAAATAAAAATGTGTGCCTTGTTCTATATTATTATAATTTTACGCAGGAATAACAAACTCTCACGTGGCATTTCATTTTCAGTTGGCTCAATATCAATCCGTCAAATATGAGATGTATCCACTTTCGCCCGTATCTAGACACAGGCTGAGTGAGTATTTACTATCTTTTTTTATCGCTAATATTATAACGATTTATCGTATGATTCGTGACCGTCATTCCTATCATAAATATGTAAATATTATCATTTGTCCTCCACATAACTGAGATACTAATTTTCTAAATTAAAATGTAAACAAGCCTTCTTTCGTTTTAACAAAATTATTAAATTAATGATCACTATCAAGATAATGCATGATTGAGTTTAGAAGGTATCTAACAAGAATATTCGAAAATGTTCAATATAATAATATCTCATTTTAAAGGCTTCAACATTTCAATGTTACTACTACTCTGAAAAAGAAAGTATCAGATTTATATCTGGGAAACATAGCACTACCAATAGTGCAAGACAAATGAAAGTTTTGTTATTTTTTATTTATTTATTTATTACCAACTTACTAACAGTAACACCACACATACATATAAGTTATAGGTTGAACATAAAAAATTACACAAACAAAATAATTAGAAATATAAAAATAATAATAACAAAACAAGAAAAAAAACAATATTACAATAAAAATTTACAAAACATTTTAGTGGAACTTTTCGGCTGTTCCGTTGCAGTTATCAAGTCTTATTTATGTTTCAAATAATAGCTAAAATATTTCATTCAATTAATTTCATGCATCTTACTTTATCAGCTAGTTATATTATGATCAGGTTATTCACAAATTGAACTTGTGAAGCTGAAAGTATGTCAATTAAACCAATCACCATACCCTTTAAATAGGTTATCTGTAGATTGTAGGTTATAACATGTACTACAATAACCACAGCATCTTAATGAGGATACTAGAAAGAGTGGGCAACCCACTCTTTCTAGAGGTGTCCTAAATTACTTTGAATTAGGATGGCACAGTTGGTGCAGTGGCTAAGCGATTGGACTGCTGCACTGCGTGTCGCTGGTTCAATCCCTGCACGGAACAAATATTTGTATGGCCTGCAGATAGTTGTTTCGAGTCTGGTTATTTGTGTATGTGAATATGTTTGTGAACACACCCACAATACAGGAGAAATCCCTAATGTGGGGCAAAGTTTTAAAAAAAAAAAGAATTAAAAAGAGTCATCTTCTTGCAGATAGTGTTAATGAAAGATTTAACTTAGATGACTACTGCTATCCCGTCTCCTTAGTAATTAACTCATTTTAACTACAGACTATGGAAGTTGTAGTCTCTCAGTCAACATCACATGCATGAACTGCAATCTTTATGTATGCTATTTATGAGGTTGACTAATGGATGATATGGCAAGATAGGTCTATGCAATAGAAAACCAATAGTAGAATTGGGAAAAGAGCAATATCATGATGACTACACAACCAAAAACTTACCTTCCAGTCTAATCCTAAGATATATCTTGCACAGCATGTTATTAAACAACAGTCAATGTATTGCACACAACTAATCTAGCTTCAAAATGGGAGACAGGTTCTGTTTAATCCCCTTAGTAGATTATCAGTTTTTTTTCTTTCTTATTAGAATCAGTGAAACCGTATGCATTCTTGGAAGTCTAATATAAACTCAACCTAAAACTTTTGTTTTGGTAACATATGCCTCTTTTTTTTTGAGAGTATCCACTATGTGAAACCAGTGCGCTAGCTGAAGTCACGTGTCTTTGAACCCTTGGTTGTAGGACATCTGTGTGCGGTGTTTGCACATTTTTATTAGAAGACAAATAAATGCAAAATGTACTATGATCCACATAGTAACAACTTCATCTATCCTCTAAAGGTAAAAGCACACATAATTTTGTTTAATCATGCTGATCAAGCCTTCAGTATTGGTTATATATAATTTTATAGCTAAGATTGTGTTTTTTCTTTCTCTACAAAAGTTTAAAGTGCAATGTGTACCAGTATTTATGTTTCATCAACACAATCTTCAATTTATTTACACACTGTGTACTCTACATATTCTGTGCTTTATTCCAATCAATACACTGGAAAATAGGTCTCTCCGGAGCTGTGTCAGTACACCCACCCTGTCCTCTGCCTTCTGCATCCAGTCTGTCGCAACCACCTTTGACCTTCATCATCAGCCTATAATGTTCCCACTCAGACCTCCTCTAGGAGAGGGATGGGCTATAATCCACCACACTGGCCCAGTGTGGGTTGGTAGATGTCACATGTCTTCGAATTTTTTTGTTCTAAGACATACCGGTTTCCTCATGATGTTTTCCTTCACCGTATTGAGAGACTTCACAAAGTAATACCCCTGCCTGGGTTCGAACCCATGACTTACTTTTCGTAAGACTGGGCCACCGCTTCTCCCTTTGACCTTGCCTAAGCTTTATTCTGAAACTACCCAAATATATTTTCAGGTTCTTTACTTTAAAATGACAAGTGTAGTGGATTACGTTATCAAATTTTTCTTGTCTTATCAGTAAAAATATTTGGTCATCATTACTTGCAAGATTTTAATCATCAACATTAAATAACTTTATCACAATCTCTTTATAATTAAAATTCAGAGGTTATTTCGATACATTGCTGTAAATAGGGTTTTGCTGAGGAAGGTAAATTATTTATTATAAAAACCGCAATGAGTAATCATTTTGAGTGGGTGGTTTCCATAATAATTCCTGTGTAATTAAAGGGTCCTGTGTGTAAGTAGACCTGTATAAGCCCTGATGGTTCCATCAAAAATGAGATCGACTTCATCAGGACGACCAAGAAGCAAATATTCAATGATGTCTCGGTGATCGGCAGGGTGAAAACCGGTAGCGATCACCGTATTGTCAGAGGCACATTGAATATCGATGTTAAGCTTGAGAGGTCACGTCTGGTGAAGTCCACGCTCCTTCCTAATCCTGCCCAGATCCTAAATCCCGAAAGCTTTAAACTCGAACTGCATAATCGCTTCCAATGCCTAACCGAATGCGAAACAGTGGACGAGTTAAACAACGGGTTGGTGGAAACTGTGTGTTTTGCCGATGATTTAGTCATCATGGCTGAATCGCTGGAGGATATTAACACAATGCTTAGGGACCTTAGTAACGTTTCTCAACACGTGGGTCTTAAAATGAACATGGACAAAACGAAAGTTATGTCGAATGTCCGTGTTCCACACGTACCGTACATGGCTCAGAGATATGGTCCTTACTTAACTGCTGGCCTCTTAGAGAAGCTCAGAGTCACACAACGAGCCATGGAGAGAGCTATGCTCGGAGTTTCTTTGTGCGATAAGATCCGAAATAAGGAAATCCGCCGAAGAACCAGGGTCACCGACATAGCCCTCAGAATATGCAAGTTGAAGTGGCAATGGGCAGGCCACATCGCTCGAAGAACCGACAACCGATGGGGAAGGAAGGTTCTCGAGTGGCGACCACGAACCGGAAGACGCAGCCTTGGTAGGCCTAACCAGGTGGACCGACGACATCGTGAGAGTCGCGGGCAACCGGTGGATGCAAACGGCAGGCTGGCGTTCTATGGGGGAGGCCTTTGTCCAGCAGTGAACGTCTTATGGCTGATGATGAATTAAAGGGTCTATTGCAGTTGGCTACTTATTAAACCCATTCCTGTATTGAACATTTCACAAGTTAATAGAATTATTATAAATTTGTTCCCATTGAAAAATCAGACTGGAAAATCACATAAATACCTACCTAGTATCAATTCCTAAGTTGCCGTATTAATTTATGTGTAAAGAGTCTAATTATCTAGCTCTAGTGGACTCGAACCAACAATTTATTTTATTTTAACAGTGCCTGAAGTAAGAATTTACGTTAATGTCCTCAATTGGGAAACAAAGTATTAGTAGTAACAAATTGGACACAGTAATTACATATCAAAATACTTCTTATCAGTCACATTGCATTTATTTTCATTGCAAATAACTCCTAAACTAAAACAGTTGTTTTTACAACCAGTCAAAATTATTTCACATTCTTATCATATTGATCAATCATTTGTTATCAATTCAAAGTTACAGACTACTACTCTGTTTACTGATATTAAAAGATTCTGTGTTATCAAGTAATAATGAATGTAAGAAACTTCTCGTAGGTACCTATTTTGAGTTGAGAAAACTGCACTCAAGGTACCCTGCGAAATTCGATTTTTCTTATTTTTTTTTGCAATTTGACGATCAGTGTCAGGTTGTGTGTTAAATAAAATAGGATGTGCGACTGTAATAAATGTCTAAAAAAATCTCGTGCAACCCTCTCTTTTTATATTACTTCCTTGAGTGACTATTTGATGAAAAAGGCATTCAAGGAAGTAATATGAACTGTGAGGGTTGTATTGGTGATTTTAATCATTATTACAGTAAATACACATTTGTTACGGTCGCAATCCTATTTTATTTAACATACGACCTGAGTACCTACTTAACACTGACTGGCAAATTGCAAAAAACATAAGAAAACTCGGATTTCGCGGGCTACCCTGGAACATCGACCGTAAGATTGCCACATCCAGTTGGGGTTTTCATCGTTAGTCCAGTCATTTTAGGTTTCATCTGGGGAAAAATTCCTAGTGGGCTGAATTTTTGTATACACCTTTATTTCGGTGATATTATGAAGATGTGAAAAATCGACATCGATATAGTGCCGGCTAAAAAAGTTACTAAAAAAAAACTGATTTTCGTGACCTTTTGAAGGTCACGAAAATCAGTTTTTTTGGGAATATTTCGCAACCTATTGCTCGGAGGTCAATAGAGGTCATTATAAAAATTGTTCCTCATAAAATTATCTATAAAAAATGTCTCTATAATTGCAAAAAACGGTTTTTGTAACTTTACCTTTGTAACTTTTTTAGCCGGCACGATATCGATGTCGATTTTTCACATCTTCATAATATCACCGAAATAAAGGTGTATACAAAAATTCAGCCCACTAGGAATTTTTCCCCAGATTGGGGTTTAAAATGTCTAAAATGACTGGACTACGTAGCATTTTCAATGGTGAATTTTGGTTTTGACAACCTTGGTACCTATAGTGTGAGAATTTTTTAATATGAATGTAGACGGCTATTTATTTTTTATTTATTGGAACGAAGTTCCTTATCGCGCGTTGTGAAAGGGGGCTAGACGGAAAAAATTCTTACGAAAAGTTGTCACGACACTTTTTGCTATAGTAAGCTATTGTAAACTGTGCGGCGTCGCATGTTTCTCTGTCTGTCTCTCTCTCTCTTATAGAAAGCAAGCCAGATATTTTCATTTCTACTTTTATTTTATTTTTTGGATTTTTTTTTTTTTCTTTTTTTTTTTTACATAATAAAAAATAATAACAATAACTTCGTTCCATCCGGGTGTTCCTTGACACCTCTCAAGTTTTTTTTTATTATTACATTTAGTACAGCTTAAGCCATATGAGTAGAGTAGGACCAAAAAACTTTGGATGGACTGTGTGAAGGATTATGTGGCTAGAAAAGAGGTGATTGAGAAGTATGGAAGATGATCGGCACGGTTGGCGCCGTGGAGTGAGTGATTGACGGCTGCGCTGCGTGTCGCGGGTTCGATCCCCGCACGGAACAAATATTTGTACGGTCTACAAATACCTGTTTTTACCTTCTATATAGATGGTTGATCTTTGTTGATACCTAATACAGCAAAAATAACATAACTCTTAAATTTTCAGGTCTAGTAAAAAGAAAAATGCTGGTTCTAGATCTAGATGAGACGCTGATACATTCGCATCACGACGCGATGCTGAGGCCTACCGTGAAGCCGGGCACTCCGCCGGACTTCGTCCTCAAAGTTACTATAGACAAGCATCCTGTGCGGTTCTTCGTACATAAAAGGCCGCATGTCGATTACTTTTTGGATATAGTAAGTTTTTTTTTAATATTTTGACTTTTAGTCTCGTATATACGTGGGCGGCACTAAAAATTTCGGGAATCAAGGAAGTGACACAACATTACTATTTAAAAATGTATTTATTGCTTTTCGAAGTATTCTCCGCGAAATTTGACACATTTTTCCATACGATGGAACCAATCATTAAAGCAAACGGCCATTTTGGAGACCCCAACTTCCGAATGGAATGGCCATTCGGAAGTTGGGGTCTCCAAAATGGCCGTTTTGTAGGCGTCCACAGCTTCTTCAGGTGATGAAAATCTCTGTCCACGCAATTTGTTCTTTATTTTAGGGAAAGTATAGAAATCATTAGGGCTTAGGTCGGGGCTGTACGGTGGATGGTCTAATAATTCTATGTTTTCTTGCTCTAAAAACTCTTTTGTTCTGTGCGCGGTGTGAGAACTCGCATTGTCGTGATGGAGGATGATGCGGCGGTTGCAGTTCTCTTTACGGAGTTCAGAAACGACCTGTGGCAAACAAATGCTAGCATACCATACTGCATTACCCGTTCTTTGTCCCTCAAGAGGAATAGTCGTAACATGGCCGGTTTTGGAGACAAACGTGGCCACCATTTTTTTTGCAACACTCCGTGAACGAACAATTTTTGTTGGCTTTAACTCATTTTCAAACACCCAAACTCGTGACTTAATAATAATATTATTAAGTCTATAATTAAAAACATTTTAATATGACAGGAACAGTGGAAATATTCCATTCCCGATACTTTTAGTGCAGCCTATGTATTAGAGATATTAAGGAATATTAGCCAGTCAACAGATTGGTGTATCGGTTGGCAGCGATAGTCGGTCGAGGAAACTCTTTTTTTCTCAACAAACAGTTTAGATTACATAACATCACGCCTGTAATCCCCGAAGGGTTAGAAAGAGGTCTACCTAATCGACCACATTCCGCCAATTATGTTCAAATCCCACGTAACAGGGGGTGAGCCTATTGCCATCAACCGGGCACAAATCCAGACTCCGTTGCTTCTATTGACAAATTCCTGATTGAAAAATCCTATACCGCTTTGCCCGAGTCGAGAATCGACCCCAAGACCTCATGCTTGCGAAAAACTAGACCAACGAGGCAATATTTAGATAAGCTACCGTAAAATATCCCATTCGTTCCTAAAAAGGAGTTACCAATTGCCGTAAGATAGTGTCTGCATGCCAACTTAGACACCGCTTTTCAAAGGCTTCCTTGTGTTAAAGAAAGAGCATTCGGTGAGGTTTAGCCGATAAAAACTTCATACATAACATACTTAAAGCGCGTTTATTTCAATCCTTACATTATGTACTTCGAACACAAATATCGTATCTTTGCGATCATCGTTTTAAAGATACCAAGGTCGATTGGAGTCTGCAGTTTACAAGAAACACAATTTAATGCGTCATACATGCATGTAGTATTGCTTCGTATGCAGGCAGTAATTGGTCGGTAATCCAGTTTCCTTTGTCTTGGGGATAACATTCACGTAAATTTATGTATACGGTGATACGGTCGCAATATAAAGTTACCCAGTAAACCAACTAGGACTTCTATACAAATAATAATTACAGAATGCATAATAATATACGGTAGAACTCTGTCGGTTTGTCCGGCTAATACTTTCACTGGCAGAAAACTGATGTTATACGGAGTAACTTAGGCTACTTCTATTTTAGAAAAATAATAAGGCTTCCGTGCAAAAAAAGCCCTAAAAATCCGATTCAAATAGGGAAGTAATATTTTTTATATTTTATTTAATAACTAGCTGATGCCCGCGGCTTCACCCGCGTGGATGTCGGTCAAATTATATACTAAAACCTTCCTCTTGAATCACCCTATCTACTGAAAAAACCGTTTCAAAATCCGTTGCGTAGTTTTAAAGATTTAACCATACATAGAGACGGACAGACAGCGACAGCGACTTTGTTTTATACTATGTAGTGATAGTGATGGAACGCTGGTGCTCGTGGGCAACAAATAGTCATAAAATAATAATGCATCCGCAGGTGTCAGGGCAATTTTCACCAAGGTACCGGATGAGACATGTGGAGAAGGAATGTGCGGGGGGAATCAACCAATCGCATCCGTTGCAATTTTTATCGCGTTTATCTTCTCCCTTGTGATCTTACACATCTTTCCGCTCCTCGCATCTTCGCTTTGGTATTCCCCCCTTTCTTCTGGCACTCTTCTCTGTTATGTGAGTACCTCATCCATTCCGCGAACCAGACGATATCGTCAATCCAACGCGCTATTGGCCGGCTCTGGTTATTTAGGCCCATCCTTGGCCAGTATTGGGTGAGAACCTTACTCAATCGCCCATCCCCGACGCGCTTCGAATTCATACAACGGTGTGCGTGAGCTGATTCCGACCAATTGTTCCTAGTTGAACTACTGTACGATAATACTAAATATCGACTGTGTTGGGGATAACGTTTACATAAATATATTCAGTGGAAGTAATAATATAAACAAATATGTACATTCAATCCTGACCACATGTGACGCATGGTAACCACATGTTTAGACCAGTTTGTTCAGCGACTATGCCCGTCTCGGAATTTCGCGGGGAAATTGATTTCGTCATCTGATATTATCGATTATCAAAGCTATTGATGTGTGCGCAAAAGTTGATTGATTCTACCAAATAGCTTTTAATTTACTAACCTTTCAAAGATAACCCTTCCCCCCCTAAATACCTATGATAAAATATTATCAACTTCCGCGCAGTAACAGTTTTTTTGTTTAAAGTAAGATAAATAACCTAATATAAAATAATGAACTGCCTTGCTGAAATAATAGACAAAACGATTTCATGACCTCCCCTATATGCGCTAAGGCAGCCCACGTAATGCTCTTACGTTACTCTTACGCAAGTTTTAAGTCAGTGTCAAGTTCAAAACAAAATATTTTCACATAATTCTGTAAAAATGGAAAATTGCGAATTTCGCGGGCTATTCTGACGCTTCCACCATGTGTTTAATTGTGTATGTACATAATCATTCTGTCCAAAAACGCGTACAGACAAACACACGCACACGTTACAAACATCACATTTAAGTAATAAAGATAAAACCGTGCCACTGCGCGAATATTTCCTATTCCTGGCGACTTATCTTCATTGCAAACTTCCTGATTATTTTCATCAGATAATTACGGCATTAACTTGATACGCGAAACTGGACGTAACACGTGATTTTAACAATAAATATGAATGCGATGTATGCAAGCAAGTCAGCGTTTGCAACTTTAGTATGATACACATTTAGTGGTAGTAAATGGTTTAAATAGTTCCTAAATCATCATCATCATTTTCTTGCCCTTATCTCAATTATTCATATGGAGTCGGCGCAGCATGTCTTCTTCTTCCATACTTCTCTGTTTCACGTCATCTCATGAGACACCTCCTTTTTTACCATAACATTTTTAACGCAGTCAATCCATCGTTTCTTTGGTCAAATACAATCATAAATTAGTGTCAACACAATAAGGTAAAAGCAGCCAGCCAATTCGCCAGTTTAATTCAAGGTGTACAAGTCTTATATAATATCTTGCCACTTTTTTAGAAATATTAATTTAAGGTATAATTATTCCCCGTCGGGACTGCGGGTTGTTCGCAAGAGATACCGCGGCCTCGACATGAAGGGCTAAGAAGGAACATGGGTGGTTTTTAGTCAGTAGAAGTCTGACACTCCCTTTCGCTATGCCCAAGAGCGGGAGGGCTTATTTGATGACATTCCACCCACCAAAAAAAAGGTATAATTATTCAAAATAGGTTTACGACTTGAACAAATCAATATTGTTATTACTTTTTAATGTTGCTAAGTACAACCTGTACAACACACTCGTGCTCGGTGCCTGTTCATATTATTGTAACTTGTAAATTAAATTAATACAAAGATTTTTTGATGAGTCATCGCTATAAATTATCATATCCGTACGATTGCGCCGCTCCTTGTAAATAAACCTGAATCTTATAGGGTTTATAAATATACATATCCACTACTTGTTAAAATAGTTCCGTGACAAACTGCCAGAGAATAACCGATCAATTATGTCACGATCCACAGATAGCACTTGTGACATTAGTAACACGAAAATGAACCTTATGTGCTTTTAAATAGGTTTATATTAAAAGATCTTTTCATCAACTCGGCCTATCGAAAGCCTGTGCTGACTGGCCTCTTCTAATGTTACCTGGCTTTCTGATTTCCGCATCCATTCCGACTGTTAAAGGTCAGTCAGACAACGGAAAGTAAAAACAAATAATTAAAAAAATAGAAATCCCGCCCGCCATGTCAAAAAGTGAACTAAAAAATAAATAAAAACCATAGTATAAAACAAAGTCGCTTTCTCTGTCCCTATATCCTTATGTATGCTTAAATCTTTAAAACTACGCAACGGATTTTGAAGCGGTTTTTTTAATAGATAGAGTGATTCAAGAGGAAGGTTTTAGTATATAATTTGACCGACATCCACGTGGGTGAAGCCGCGGGCATCAGCTAGTTAAATAATAAAACGTGAAGTTGCCTACATGCCTATCGTGTCGGTGAGACGTTGCCTGTATCTATTGCACGGGCCTTATAACGTCTCGTTTGGCTAAATCTATAAACTATGATGGGGTCGACTTGCAGCTTAACCGGATGCAGTAGAATACTATTATTTTTTATGGAGCGACTGCCATCTGGTCTCCACAACCCAGTTAGACTGAGTAGTAAGACACTCCTTGGAAAGACTGGTAGTCCATATCGTGCAGCTACTATAAGCCTGTACTATTATTTATACTGAAAACGGGATATTTACCATACATACACACACATTTACATTTATTTTTCATTTTTATTTATTTAACAGCGCCGAAATATCGGGAACTCGAAACAATCAGTAAACATGGTAAATATCCCGTTTTCAGTATAAATAATAGTGCTAGTGACCATGTCAGTTTAAAATCTTATATAAGCCTGTAATATGGACTATGAATTTTTACATCTTACCTTCAGTAGCAGCTCTTAAGGTTGAATATTGCTTGTTACAGGTATCACAGTGGTACGAGTTGGTGGTGTTCACGGCGTCGATGGAGATTTACGGCGCCGCGGTCGCTGACAAACTCGACAACGGCCGGGGGATACTACGACGGCGGTTCTACAGGTATATTATCGTCTATCTACTCAGCTTTTCGCAGTCTAGTCGTCCATAACACCATGTTTTCTACTGCATCCAATCTGCTGCAGACACCTTACTTAACCTTAATCTGTGTGGGCTTCTACAACGTCACATACTGACGTCACGCTATCAGAGAAATGACAACTACCTTTGAGCAAAGTCATCACAACACGTCACCCGCCTTGTCGAGTGATCCTCCCATTTTCCATCCTGTTCCTTATATCTCTATAAATCATAGTAGCAGTCTCACTGGTCTGGTGGTCTTCCAAATGTATTCTAGATTCGATTCTCAATCCGGGCAACGTCAATATCATGCAAATGATTTTTTGGTCTGCGTTAGGCTGCCTGTCCACAGAAACGGAGCGAGGCTGCGGAGCGAAGAAACGGACAAATATATGATTAGCCAATAGGATTGCATACTGGGACCGGAGCGAAAATTATATGCAGCATGCTATTGTTTAATTTATCTCTGTTTCTCCGCTCCGCAGCCTCGCTCCGCTTCTGTGGACAAGCAGCCTTATTATTGGTGGAATTCAGTCATCATTACATTATGTTTGACAGCTTTAACGTCAGAATGCAAAATGGTATATCCTTTTTACAAATATAGCAACAAAACTTCGCGTCTTCGCACAACCCGAACGTGGGGAGTATTGCTTGTGGTAATTACTACGTCACGCGAGCCGTAATAGCTTCCATCAACCGGCACGGTACGCTAATATCCAAGCGGCGTGTGTAGACTAAATCACGGAATAGGGAATCGAACGGAAGGCGTGGGAATGAAAATGGCAGACATCTGCACTTATATAATAAATATGTACCTATATAATAATGTCTAGCAATAAGATGATAATGAAACATGTAAATAATACGTGTTTATTTGTTCGACAGGCAACACTGCACAGCCGAAAACGGTTCCTATACAAAGAATTTGTCGTCTATATGCGACGACCTCAACAGGGTGTTCATATTGGACAACTCGCCCGGAGCCTACCGGGACTTCCCAGGTAAACACACTTTACAACATATAAAATTGACTTCGTAAATATGGAAAGAAAGGAGGTGTCTGATAACATAGAGAGTAATAGAGAAGTATGAAACTAGAAGACATGCTGCACCGACCCCTAATTCATTGAGATAAGGGTAAGTGTTCCGTATGGTGTCGGACGTAAACAATAACACCATCCCATATCTCCCCGTGGGTGTCGTAAGAGGCGACTAAGGGACTTACCAGAGAATGGGCAGCAGCGTTCTCTGTGCCTTTGTAACAACCATACTGCGATCGCCAGCCCGCCTGCCAAGCGTGGCGATTATGGCGAAACCCCCCCTATATGGGGGAGGCCTATATCCAGCAGTAGACAGTAGTAGTAGAAGGGTAAGAGAATGATCAGGAATCATCATCTTCCTGCCCTTATCTCATTCTATTTGGGGTCGGCGCAACACGTTTTCTTATTCCATTCTTCCCTGTTACACGTCAAGGTGGCATTTACTCCTTTCTCATTAATATCATTATGAATGAGAAAAGTGAAAGAGAATGATGAAGTATTTGTTCAAAATCATCATCCTTGAATTTTTGAGATTTTCGTAAACTTATCGAGGATAAGATTTCAGTTTCGAATAATTTTTATTGTTTATGATCCAAGTTTTGCTGCGAAATGCGGGTGTTCAGTCTATGGATGTATTCCTTATCTGTCGTTCTGAATGGACAAGTTTGTGAAGTAGTCCATCATCATCTGCCGAGTCTTTTCCCCAACTATGTTAGGTCGACTCCCAGTCTAACTGGATGCTGCTGAATACCAGCATTTTACATGGAGACCTCGACAACCCAGTTAGTATTAGGTATTATTACCTACGATGCGCCCTGGTAAGAGTGTTTGTTGGACTTGCGGGCCACTAATTATCTGTAATAAATGTCAAAAAACTACTAATGACAGTCTCATCGGCTTAACCTGCTTTCCGAGCCATGGAAGAAACTCGATGTGTAATGAGTAGGCAAGTGCGGCTTAACCTGAAGATTGGATCATTTCCACTAGTTCTACTGCACAGTCCTACGATAGAACTAGTGGGAACCTTGAATCGTAGAACTAGTGGGGAAAAAAATCCCACTAGTTTTATCGTAGGACTGTGCAGTAGAACTAGTGGGAAGAAACATCCCACTAGTTTTATCGTAGGACTGTGCAGTAGAACTAGTGGGAAAAAAAAACCCACTAGTTTTATCGTAGGACTGTGCAGTAGAACTAGTGGGAAAAAACATCCCACTAGTTTTATCGTAGGACTGTGCAGTAGAACTAGTGGGAAAAAAAATCCCACTAGTTTTATCGTAGGACTGTGCAGTAGAACTAGTGGGAAAAAACATCCCACTAGTTTTATCGTAGGACTGTGCAGTAGAACTAGTGGGAAAAAACATCCCACTAGTTTTATCGTAGGACTGTGCAGTAGAACTAGTGGGAAAAAAAATCCCACTAGTTTTATCGTAGGACTGTGCAGTAGAACTAGTGGGAAAAAAAATCCCACTAGTTCTATCGTAGGACTGTGCAGTAGAACTAGTGGGAATGATCCTGAAGATTAACCCTAGTGGCTGATATTATTTAACCACGAGCTCCTTGAGGAGCCTTTTGTGGAGAAGCCCATCTCACAAAAATAGTCTCGCAGACGAGATGCTACTGTATTACGGCTTACTGTCGCAGTTCTATACTGGGACGGACTCTACGAACGCGGTATTTCCTTCTAACAGGAAATGAAATGAAATGAACTTTATTTGCTAGAATTGTAGTACAATATTGATGGTCAGGTTTTGTAACAGAAGCTCACACAATTCGCTAAAACTAGCATACAAAATAAAATAATAGGTACATTAGAAGTAAACAGTAGGGGCACGATTGTTTCACACAAACTTGTAATAGTACAGCAGGGACACAACACAGCCGGGGCCGCGGGACTGTTCGATAGAGATACCGCGGCGCCGGAACACAAAGGGCTAAGAAGGAACATGGGTGGGTTTTCGTCAGTAGAAGTCTGACACTCCCTTCCTCCCTTTGATAATTTCCCACATTCCAAAAAAAAAGGGTTCATGGAAAAGAATGTTACACTTAAGTAATACGTATGTGTAGTAACAAATGCATCGTGTATCCCCAGATAACGCGATACCAATAAAGTCGTGGTTCTCTGACCCGCTGGACGTGGCGCTACTGAACCTGCTGCCGGTGCTGGACGCGCTGCGCTTCACGCACGACGTGCGCTCCGTGCTGTCGCGCAACCTGCACCTGCACCGCCTCTGGTAGTACACACACGTGAGTATTCACACGACTGACTTAACTATGAAAATAACTCTTTTATACGAAATTAGTCTTGAACTCATATTGGTTAGTCTTGGATTCATCTTAATTAGTCTTGAACTCATCTTGATGAGACTTGTACTCCTATCCATTGTGCTATGGCAATCATTATTAAACATAATGAAATTTACTACGTCTTAACTTCTCCAGTTTGTTCTATTTTTTATATAACTCTTTATTTTTCTATTATTTCCAGATAAAATACCGGCTTTTGTACAAATTATGGACGCCACAGGCCTCCTGAACTTATTTATTATTTTGTCACTCGTTAGGCGGTTCAGCTTCTATTCATATAGATTTAATATAGTTGAATATTTTTTTTAAGTTTTGTTTTTACGTAAATAAAAGTGATTATCCGGTGTAATGTACACACACATTGTGTATGTTAGTAAGTTACCTACGTATGTAGGGCGGAAGCGTTTTTAAAACGCCAGTTTTGTTATTTGAAAATAAATGTAAGTGCAAGAATGTGGGTGGGGCCTCACTGCGAGCGGTAGGAAATACGTTTTAGATGTTCCTAAATTGAGCTTCAGTGTCGTAGTGCTTTACCCCTAACATATAAACAGAAACACGTTCTCGAACATTCTTTAGTCATTTATAACATATTCGTAAAATACTTGAATTATATAATCTAGTTTTCGTATATTTACGAGTCCCATTGAGTTTTTCCATGACATTTTATTTATTCTGAACCTTGCATTGACTCGAGTCTCTCTTAGGTCCCTATAAACTAATAAAAACATGGTACCTAATCTATAATGTGTTCATTATATCCGCCTTAGATGACACGAATTTAAAAAATACTACTGATGCCCTAGATCAGTTTTGTGTAGCTTGAAACGTGCAGTTCTTATGCAAATTATGTCTTTATTTTATAAGCTTTCTAACTTTCATTATGCCTTTAAAATTGTCAACGAAAATCAAGGGTAGTTAGAATTAAAATTAAATTTATTTGCTTACAGTGAGGCCACATCTATTTCTGACGTTGTATTGTTGTCTCTTGCGCTAGTATAGCAAAATGTGAGACAGAAAATATCGTCAAAGGGCGTCATTGTTGCACTCAAAAGGGCTGTCTCGAAATCTTGACAATAAAATTATGTTTTTCAAAAGAAATGATGATTTTAAAATGCCAATGTTCTGTAGTTCATTTTGTATGGAGTACCGATTACTACACTTAAAATGTATGACTGCTATTGTAATAAGAATTGTGTAGTGAATTTTGATAAAATTAAGATTTTGGGTTATTTTCATTTTTAAAGGAGTCAATCAGTTGTCTATGATCTAAACTTCTTTGGCATTTAATGTGTTGCCATTGATAAAAAACAGTTCTGATCAAAATATATTAGTCAAACAGGAATGAAATAATATATTTCATAAACATTTATCATTCATTTAATTATTTTCTTCATTCTAAATTTCTAGGCAGCCCTGAAATCAAATCATATCTTTTTTTAGATTTATTCGAAGGGTTTAAAAGATACGGCCATAATTTATATTGCTGGTCTATGTACATAGAACTTTAAAACCATTATGGTTTAACAATTACGATAACTCTAAATGGCACATGTTTATAACGAAGCTATCATCATAACTGAATACTTATATTGAAAAAAGTTATAATTATAACCTTATCTTTTAAACCTAGAAACGTACTGCCCACCAAAATCTAAGCTTGCAAATTGTGAACCATTCTTGTCTAGATCGCCTTAGTTTTGTGAAACCAAAAATAAAAAATGACACCTTTACGTCAATTTGACAACAGCAATCTGATGTTGCCAGGTTTAAAAACTTACATAGAAACCTATTGTCTATTTATTTTGGTAATCAAAAGTGAGGTGGTTTGCTCAATAGTAATTTTCAAAAATTATTTGTACCAATGTTTTATTCTTTAGTTTATAAATTATTGTGACTTTACAATTCAATCTACATGATCGTGAATACTTATGAAGTGTTATAAGCATTCTTTTAATAAAAATCTACTAATAATATACTATGATGTGTTATGATTTTGATAAAAACCAATGATTTCATTATTTTTCATAAATAATTGATTTTAATTAGCCTCAGTTTCCGGTAACATCCGGTTACCCGCCTTCCGCGTCTTACAGTGGGAAAGGTAACTGAAACGAATGGCGCTAGTATAGCTAGTTCTAAGCTTTGTCAGTTTAAAAACTGTTTGTCATTTTATATGCCAAAATAGCTCGACCTCATTAGTCAGTTTGGGACCTAGCGGTTGACATGCCATCTACAATGAGCTTTGACCGACACCTTCCCCATTAAAACAATTTTATTCCCAATAGAATAAAGTTGGTACAAATAATCGTTTAATTTCCTCCAGTGAAGTAACTAATGTATGTAAATATAATTTTTTAATGGACAGTCTTGCGTGATTTGCCTATTTTTGAACGCGCAACGTTGATCTCTTAGTTATAGTTTCGTTTTACTTTGCTACTTGGAAGCCCCTTTTTCAAACGCCGAATTATTGGTCAACCACCATCAGAACTTTGATGTAAGTTTTCAAAATTGACTGAGACAAATTAAAATTTTGTTTTACGGACTAATGAGGAATGATTGGTAATTTAATTTTCATTTAGAATGGTCAATTTTTGAAGTGAAAACGAATAACGTTTTTTCATTCACTAATTATTATTTAAAAATCGGCAAATCACTAAGGGTGCGTTCACACCGACTGTATCTACGTCACACTTAATGCAGTGAACTCACCCTAACTCTTTTGTACGTCGCACGAACTGTGGACCTCTATAATTATGTATGACAATAGAATAGTGTACGTTACATAAACTATCTGGTACAAATGTATGCCGAATCAGTTAACGATTTTACATTTTTGTTTTTGTAAGCGCTTTATGAAGTTTTCAAAATTCTGTATTACCGATTTGATTACTAAGAACCGGTCTTTAACATGGCATAACATGACCCGTTTGGTGCGGTGGATTTTTAACTTTCAAATTCCTACCTATATTTATGAAGCGATTATAAAAAGCAAAAATTTTTTTTTTTTAAATATGCTATGTATGAGTGTACGTCGAGACTCGGAAAGTCTTCTTAGTTTAATCCCATTAAATCGTGTATAATGACTAGTTTATATCGAATTGTTTCTAATAGAAATAAAAGTTCTTTTTAAACCAAATAGTTGAGATAAATAGTTTTTAGTAATTAAAAAATATTTAATCTGTTAGGACTCATTTATTGGTGGTGTTTTTTGCAAAAACCTTGGTATGTATTAGTAAAATTTATTAAAAACTATTTTTCACTTTTATTAAAAAAATATATAAACTATTCAAATTACGCCTAAACTTACACGAAGAACGAAAACAGTTCAGATGAGACAGAAAATAAGAAACTTAATATCGGAAGTTTTTTTTGTTTGTTTTTGCAAAAATCACATGTCTGCCCTAAACGGATTGTTTACTAAATTGCCGTACTTCATGAGTTAAATCGTGATGCGTTTGAACGCAGTAATGGTTGCAAGATTTCAGCTTCCTTACAGTTAGATTATAAGGTTGATTTTTCATCGATTGTGTTATTTTAGAACAGGTGTAATGAAGCTTTGGGTCTCGCCACGTCGGCAAATTATGTATGGAGGTAAACACAACGGCGCTTAGCCTATTAGGAACATCTTTTATAAAACCAAGTGAAGTAATAATACCACTTGAATATGACTTTGTTTTCAGAATTTTGTACATTATCTCGCTACACAAAGACAGCTCAACTAGGCAGTGAGCCAATCAGATTGATGTTGACCAAGAAAAATGGCACTTGTTGTGTTTTCTCCCCCAACATACATTTTGCTCTCAAAAAACAACTAAACTGTAATCAGGATATATTTTTAATTAAGTTACTAATAACTAGTGTGCCCAAATACAGGGGCAATGTAATGCAATTTATTTTTCATGTACATAATATACTTTATCTGTAGCATATCATAGATCCATTTTGTAATTCACAGGGTCATTCGTTTTACAGTGAGATTAAAAATAATTTTCTGTTTGACAACCCAGTAAGACTTGTTTCAAATGTTTTGGGTGAAAATAACATCTCAAGTAGTAAAGTACTTGCACATAAAATATTAATGTATCTACGACGAATATTAACTGCTGATTGTGTAACTTTATACCAATAATACTTGCATGTAACTGCAAAGATATAATTATCTGACTAATACAAATGAACTACTCAAACAAAACATTTGAAACATTGAAAGCTATCAATATATTGTATTCACAAACCGCATAGCACAATTTCTAACAGTATCGAATAGATACAATCCAAAATTGGGTGTTATTTTTTCTAAAAATATTCCCAGATCATCCTTGATTTGTAAATACGAAATGACGAAGGCGCGAGGACACTTAATAAAACCAATCATAGAGATTTCCGTATAAAATTGTAATGTGTATGAATCTGAAGTCGTTTTAAAATGTTTTAACTACAGTGCCATCATAACTAACAGTATTCCATAAGTATTTTTCACCATTTAGAATGTAATGTGCGGTCAATTTATGCGACGCGAAAAACATTTTTATATGCACGTTTTTTGAAAAAGATATTCTTCAAGTCATAAATTACTACCTACCATCTCAATTATTGTTTCAATTTTACTATCATCCATTGGTTCAGTACTTACATGTACTTACTGAATGGCACTGTGTTTAAAATATGCAAAACAGCTGTAAAGTTTGATAAATGTTTACTGTGTAGATAGAAAACATGGACACGCCAAAGCTGGCGATTAAAAAGATATTGAAACATGTAATATTGCGGTCTCAACTGGTTGTTCAAAGTTCAAAAGCGATTTGTAATATAGCAATATTAAATCGATTTCAACAGCAATTTGTTTTACTTATAATCCTGTTTCCATCCCTAGCAGCAATGTTTTTCCAGTTGAGTTTAATGAGAAGAAGAATGTAATAGCAGATTGATTTTGTTCACGGAGTGGAGGCTTGCTTTAATTTTGGCGCAGACTAGTCTCACTTCAGCACTACGCAAGTTTCTAACCAAACAAAAAACAGAAGAAACAACAAGCAAACTCAGGATGTTATTTCAAAACATACCACTTCTGTCTACCCTTTTTTTTTGGGGGGTGGGAACTAACTAACTAATACTACTACTAATAAACTCAGAGAGCTGAAATTTGGTACAGAGTTAGGGTTTAATGGCCACATAAAAGGAAAACTATAAAAACTAGGATAATCGAAGATCTGGAGTACCTGGTGACCCTTATTTGAAAACACAAGAGCCCAACCAAACTATTAAAGATCGACAAACCACCTTTACAAAAAATATTCAAGTTTGTTTGCCTCTTCATTTGATGTCAAAAATCGAAGGTCTGAAGTATCTGATGAAGAACCCTTTGTTTTTTTTTTTTTTGGGGTGGGTAATCATCAAATAACCCCTCCCGCTCCCGAAAGGGAGTGTCAGACTTCAACTGACTAAAAACCACCCATGTTCCTTCTTAGCCCTTCATGTCGAGGCCGCGGTATCTGCGAACAACCCGCAGCCCCGACGGGCGTCGGCCCTTGCTGATGTAAGCAACTTGGAAGGGGCCCCCTTCCAAGCTGCTTACATCTCTTTGAGGCGCGCGTGGAACACGAACGCGCCGTCGACACGGCCTGTCGTCGTCATAAGACGGACGGACGGCGAGCTTACCCATCACTCACCGTCTACGGTGTCCGGAAGCCATCACGTGGCCCCCGACGCCCGGAGCGCCTCCCGCGGCGGCTGGGACGAGAGGTTCTCTCCCTCTCACGTTCCGCCACCTTCTTCGCTAGCATAACTGCTTCGCAGGAGGCGACGGCGTCCCATTCCTCCTCGCCCCGGACCATGGCTTGCACCACCAGGGCCGGGCGCGAGAGGTCGCCGCTACGAGAACACGGCGGGGCTCCGCCCAAGCGGGACACACCTCCACATTGTGCTCCACCGTGTCCTCCACTTCTGTCTACCCTCAAAGTAATTCTCGATGATGATAGTACAAATTGCGTCAAGAGCCTCGTGCAGTAATTGTTGCAAGTTGATGTGATGGGTGTATGAACTCGAATGATAGCATCCACAAACGAGGCTTTTGCGCTTCCGAAGTGTGACCTAGCCAATGGGTGTTTGCAGTAACCACAGAACAGATGCCTTGGTGCCGCCGCTAGAGGCGTCATAATCATCAACAACATTATATGTTACCATTTACTCCTACACTGCCGTTTAGGTACCTACTTGCACTGCGACACAATAGACGCTAAGAACAAGTAGTGTGTTCGTGTGCTGAGTGCCAGTATCGGGGGGGCTGTATTGTAATGTTGCCAACTTAGTTTTCAACCGACTTCCAAAAAGGAGGTTCTCAATTCGTTGTTATTATGCCAAGCTCTATCTGAAATGCTTCGTTGTCACTAGTACCATTAACAGTTCCATGATGGAACTACTGATTGTTTTTTTTTATCATTAGTACCATTTTAAATGCATATTCAAGGAAAGGTTGCCAAATAAAAGAAATCTTTTACTTCGATGAACCCTTTAATTTGAGACAATTTTTATGATAACATTCTAACTGAAAATCGTCAAAAACTTATCGCCAGAACTACATTTACAAAATATTTGACAGGATTGTGGGAGTATTTCAAAACTAACACGGTTTTATAATAAAATTAATTGTATGTACAGGACTAATGCTATGTAGGCCAAAATTAGTTTTCGTCAAAACATTCTGATCCCTTATTGTAATGTGACGTAACAAAAATATCTCGTCTCCACACAACATTAATAGCTGTCCAAATTTTTATAATTTTCTTAAAATAACAAATATAACATCATCATTTAGCATAGCACATGAGATGTGAAAGCACTTAGATGGTTTAAAATTTTATAGATGTTTTCTAAAGTATTAACATTTTTTTTTTGTTTTATTCATGTTTTATGATTTACAATAACACATGGCCTTCGATTTAATTCGACCACATTGAAATGTTATTTTCAATAGTTTGGCAAAGTACATAATCCATTTCAGATTTGAAATGGCGACTTTTAAAAGGGGTATTATTTGTTAGGACCCCTTGGAAGTTCCCTGAAAAACTTCCTGGCAATTGAAATAATATATTTGTCAGTGTGCCTTGCACAACACACCATCCTTAGAAAGTTGATTCTTAGGAGAAATATAACTTACGAAATTATTTACTCTCCCTAAACAAGTGACTAAATATTACATCTTTAAAGAAATATATTTTTAACCAATATTATCATTTGATTTCCCCTGTATCTGATGTATAGTAAAGTCTTCTGTTTTGTATAACATCCAATACACATATACTAAAATTTTACTGAAAAATGAGATATAAAAAAAATAGGGACAAATCTTACTAGTAGCTACTGACAAAATTTTACATGAAATAAAAACATTTAACATACAATAAAACCTAAAAAATCTGATGCCTAGGCTGAAACTGGTTAGAATAATTCTTGTAAAGATATAGCAAACTTTTGCAGTCCTTATAATATTAAAGGAGGATTTTTCCTCTCAAAATTATGGAAGTATTAATGCAGCACATCATGTCAATAAAAATATCTCTTAGAAAAGCGTATTTGTCAAAGTAGTCATAGTATTGTCTTTTAAAATGTACATATTATAATATTGCAAAGAACTCATAGTTAAACCTAAATCGAAGGTACTTATCGTTCAAATATATATTGGATTTTGAATGCAACCTTAAGCTGAAGCCAATATAAGTATCACAAGTAGCGGCTTAAGGGACCTTCTCATGGTCTGCCCAAACTAAAAGAAGATTAGTCAGTCACTAAAATTCATTCTCTGTACAGGTTACAGTCAAAGGTTTAAAACTTATTTAAAAATACTCCAAACAATGAGTCACTACAAAACTAGAGGGGTCTACACAACATTTTAAAGAAGATTCAGTTTATACTGTTTCAGTTTACATTCAAATTCCGGCTGTACATTTTATACTTTGTGACTGCCATTCTTGATGGCAGCCACTTATTAAAGAATCAATTTTATGACACAGAGAATGCCTTTTCTGAAAAGGATTTAACATAAGCCTCGTGCAATTTGTTCACAAAATCAGCATCATGTTTCAGCAGATAATTGAAAGCTTGAAGCAACTGGTTCCTAGTGAGAGGCTCAGGGGACGGCTGGACGTCTCCGCCTGTGCTAGCAGTGAACATCGTGGGCGGCATCAGTGCTGGCTTCTGCTGAATTGACACAGAGTCAATCAAAGGGTATATTCCAATCTCCTCCAATTTGCTACCATTAAAAGAGCTTACCGTA
The DNA here is from genome assembly GCA_949774965.1 of Diarsia brunnea. Classification (NCBI taxonomy): domain Eukaryota; kingdom Metazoa; phylum Arthropoda; class Insecta; order Lepidoptera; family Noctuidae; genus Diarsia; species Diarsia brunnea. The sequence goes on from OX459011.1 coordinate 17,751,185, forward strand.
TGGTTGATGTCCTGTGACTGATTCAAGTACGTAGCCAGGGGGGACGTTGGCTTTGGTGATGATATATGCATCAGATTCAACTCATTATCCAGTGGTATAATACCATTGGTGTCAGTTGAGTCCAACTGTCCCTTCTTCAGACTAGATATCCTCTGCTGATTGGGTTTGTCAATAGGAGTTGACTTTAGCTGGAACCCACAGTTTTGTCTCATTGCTGAATCCATGTTCATATTACCATTTGAACTTTGAGCCTCTTGAGGTGTCACAGAGCGTTGTTGTTTCTCTATATGTTCTACAGAATGCGCCGGATTGCTCATGAGCCTCTGCAGCAATTGCGGCACTTCCCGCGAGTCCGTCGAACGCGGCCCGAAAATTCCCGGCGAGGGAAGCGAGGACACCGCCGGCATCTGCGCAGACGCTCCGCTCCCAGCCTTCGCGAAGAAGTCCATCACGCTCTGCGAAGTCATGTCGGGCGCACGCGACGGTGTCGAATCACACTTGTTAGCGACGACCCCTTTATTGGTATTGAAATCATCCTGGGCCTTGCTCAACATGCTGAATATGTCGACAGGCGCGGTCGAAGGTGTTGACGTACTATATACAGCGTTTTGCGGCATGTTCTCACCGCCAGAAACTTGCTTGATCGGGTCTTTAATTAGAGAATTTAACTTTGTCGCAACTCTAATGCACTCGTCTTTATCGTAGAACCATATGCCGTAAATGCGACACTTGGCGTTCCGATACAAAAGAAAAGGTTCCTTCAATTGCAATTCTATTCCTTTTGATACAGGTTCGATTAGGTTATTCGTATTCAATCTGTTCATAATCACTAAACTATGGTACGGTTCACCATTTCTACTGTACACAAACAAAGCACCCTCGATGTTAGTTTTCTCCCATTCGTTCTCTTCGAATGTATAAAGCGCAACGTGGGTAGCACTGTCGATTATTTCTCTGGCATATGGATCTGCCCTCTTTAGGGCCGCGAAATTCATACGTAGTCCGGTGTCAGCCATTTTATAGCAACAAAATACAAGTTTTTATACAGCGAGCAAGCATCACAGCAAAATGACAAGAACGAATAAATTCGCCATTTTCAAACCGTTCCATACATACATTCACTCGTTGAATTTTACTTACTACCTCCTATCATCAAAAAAATAATAAAGATGTGTTAAAGATTTTTTAAACTAATCGTTTAATCTACCCGGATACCAGTTTCTCTTTGAAGCTGCTATACATCAGTAAAACTAGAAATCCTTAACTTTTAAATTGTTCCACTGTTAATGGTTTTGAGTGCAAAGGAACGCTGCATCTTTGATTGGAATGAAGTGTGGTGGTGGAAGGGTGGCGGCAGTCCTCGCGTTTTTAAAACAAATAAATATTTTGGTTTTTATTTGGTTGTTCTCACTTCTTTGTATTTTGCAATAACCAGCTGCAATTTGAAATCAAACTCAACAAAGTAATATTCAAATTCAAATTTTATAATGATTGAAGCAGGATCTCGATTGAATGAGTGCTCTGCTGAAATAACATAACAGTTAGGTAGATTTCGCCGACTAGCCAACAGGCAGGAGCAGACTCACACAGCGCAAGACTTTCTTGTAGTTCTCCTTCTTGCCGGTTTCATTTAGACCCATTACCACTGGGCCAATGGTAATCCGTCCAAGTCTTGGGCTGCCTGTCCATTGAAGCGGAGCGAGGCTGCGTAGCAGAGACGCAGAAATATTAACCAATAGGATTGCACACTGGAACAGAGTGGTAAATATTTCTATGTTTCTCCGCTCCGCTTCAGTGGACAGGCAGCCTTAAAATAGGACTAGCACAAACATTGATATAAAAACTAAAGATACGGTCGTCCAAACATTTGCTCGACGAGTTCGCCATACAGAGAATCGGTGTAGTATGTTCGTTAACGTAACCTTGTATAAGCGGCGTGGTATTTTCGAGGTTTAAAGAACATAAATAAAGCTTTTAATAAAATTTACGACCGCACCCGAAGAGAGCCGATCGTGGACTAGTTCACTTCGGCTTAGGAAAGACCGTTTTAGGACCAAGTTCGAGGCGTCATTGTAACATGCGGTCTGCCCAGTCCTTACGCAGTAATATATAGGTCAATGAGCACAAAGTACAAAATTATACTCTATGAACTAAAACCGCCAAGCAATTTGAGCGTTCTGATGTGGGTTCTGATAGTCAGCCACGAGTGTTCTGATCTGCCCTAATATTATTATATTCTTTTGGTTCTAATAGCTATTTATAGGAGTAATCAAGTAAATACAATCATACAAGTCTCTATGTGTTCTATTTTCGAGGGGGGGTAGAAGGTGTGGCAAACCGTGTAGGATGTTACACTACTACAAAAGTACCTACCTACCCGGCTGCCCAATGTTCCTATTAATTCTGGGAAGAAAAATAAACATCAAATTGATATTTCGGTCATACCTACTTATATTAAAAGACTCAAGATTCTTTATTTGAATGAAATAATACGGCATACAAATTCGAGCATTGTATTTCATTATTTTAATTCAACAAAATGATGTAATTTTATCACACTGTTCAGAAAAGTTTGACCTCTGTCGTTTTGCACTTGTTCGAATTGAGTAAGCTATTGATAAATAAATCGAATGCGACATGTTCACGAAGCAAAAGTACTTTGGTTTAGTGATGGCCCCCTTGAAGGAATTAATAAATTGATAAGACTTTCGTCGTTATTAATTTGTGCTAATAAATGTGGTACATAATAATGTAGGTGTAATAAGAGATTAACTAAAGAGATGGAATGCATACATTAACAAAAAAGATGCCAATTTCAATAATGCAATGCCAATTTACATGAATCAAAAATGCACCCAAACTACGTTACATTTTTCGTAATTAGCTACTATTGACGGGACGTTAAAATTAAGCAGTTTGACAGAGAACCTCGTCGGAAGTCAGTTAAAAATTAAATTGTATGCCATTACAGTTTTTATATTTACGCACTTTAGGTATCACTATGTTAGTCAAACATTTTATATTTTCTAAACAAAAGGAATGCTAATCCTTTTGTTTAGAAACACAAATCGAACAAATAATTGTTAATTATCTCAATAAATATTTTATTCCATCGATATGTTACACTTGGCCCATCACTAGTTTCCGCATCACAACTAAACGAAACGTCAACAACGTCATTCATTTAAAAGTTTGCGCGTGTCGGAGACGGCAGTTTATAAATAAAATAAATATTTTTCGTTAATTGAACATAACTACGTCTCTGTATAGTACAGTAAACTGTAATCAGCTCTAGCTAATACTAGTAAATGTTAGCTAGAAGTTGTTCTAATTGTTTGTAATTGGACACGTGACATATAGGCTAAGTTTTAGTAAACAAGGTAGAATAATGTCTGGTGGTAAAGTTCTGGTGATCGGAGGCGGTGGCCGGGAGCATGCGCTGTGCTGGAAGCTTTCGGACTCCCCGTTTGTACGCCAAGTATACTGTGCGCCCGGCAGTGTCGGCATCGCGACCACTAACAAAGTTGAGTGCGTCGAACTCGACATCAAAGATTATCCCGTAAGTTTCTTATAAGAAGTTCTATTGCTTTTATTGTTTTGCGCAGTTTAAATCTCGGACAGTTTGAAGGCTACGCCTTGACTTCTATGAATTGAGTTCTGGTTTTTTTTATTATATTAATTTATTTAATTTAATAAATTAATAATTTAAATGAAAAATCATTAAAAGTACTTAAGAGTAGGGATTTGGTAGTTATAGGCAAGTACTGATATATTAATAAACAATTAAACAAAAAACAATACCTACTAAAGTTTTAGAATATACATTGTTTAATGTATTCTTTCATACTATACAATAAAATTACACGGTAAACTGTATTAGAACTTCTAACAATCTTGACACAATTAACATGCAACTACTTGATACAGACATTAATTCATAAATATCTATTTTATTCATATTCAAGAATAGTAATTAACCAAAAAAGAATATCTGTTTTATACCAATTTAGTCCAGTTTTATTGAGTTCATCAATAATTAGAGCAGGCATTAATTGGTTTATTTTAAACAAATTATGAGATTATCATTAGTGCTATCAGTATGTTATATAACTATTATTGACTTTATTGTTCAATAGAAGATATAATAAACTTGTTATTGAATAATTAAATGCTAAGTTTGTTTTTTTACCTGTTCTAGATCACGCACATAATAGCTTTCTAACAACAATTTGAATAATTTTTTGGGTATTTTTTAGATTTTTATCATCGTTTTATAATGTTTTGTTTAGTATTTGTTTTAAAATGTATACTATAATGTTTGTGTAAAGAAGCCGACCCCAACAAAGTTGGAAAAAAGGCTAGGTCAGGAAAGGCGAACCAATGGCATGCATGCATTGGTTCGCCTTCACGTTGTGTCATACATTGATGGCACATTACACAATATTTTAGGCACACCACCGAATTTTAACCATATTTCCATTTATGTCTACAAGTCATTATTTAAAAAAATTAATAACTTATGATTTGATTAGAAAAACCGTTTGGTAGACGAGTCCAGTTCAACTTGCAATCTACTAAAAGTAACCTCTTACAACCCTTATACTATACAATTATACATATAAGTTACTGATCATTTAATCAGCAACAACAGAAGTTACACTAATGTTACTTTAATTTGAATTATGTGTAGAATTGAAACATTTATTACGATATAAGTAAAGTTTTTTTTCCTTTTGGTAGTAAATAAAGAGTAGGTATTTGTTGAAAATATTTAGTTTAATCATCTGCAAAAAAGACTTTATTATATTAGAATACTAGCGGATGCCCGCGGCTTCACCCGCGTGGATGTCGGTGAAATTATATACTAAAACCTTCCTCTTGAATCACTCTATCTATTAAAAAAAACCGCATCAAAATCCGTTGCGTAGTTTTAAAGATTTAAGCATACATAGGGATATAGGGACAGAGAAAGCGACTTTGTTTTATACTATGTAGTGATTATGAAAAAGCGTTTATTTGTGGTTACATCCATGTTACAAAGTATATTACTTCTGCCAAACTGTAAACAGTTTGTTGGCAGAAGTAGTTATTGGACGGCACGTGCAAGATCTCAATAAACATTGCTTTAGAAAAAAAGGCACTTTGATCTATAAAGGTTCACCATCCCTAGGCAAGGTAGATGATGACTAAAATGTTTGTCTTGCTAAAATAATCAAGTCACCATTTTTATATTGTTTCTCTCAGTGTTGCGGACACCGGCCCCTTTAAACAATACAATACTCTTTGTGTTGAAATTAGAATTTAACTTGCTCCCAAAAGAAAAACCCAAATTTTACACAAAGACAATATAACAATATATTTTACTTCCCATAATTTGATACTTTCACTACCACTCTTGAGCCGCATGGAGCTGAACATTTTAAATGTTATCTTATCAATAACGTACCAAGGAGCCATACACCCACCTAATTTGGTCAGAGTTCATGTGAATATTTTTAAAGATCTTCCAAGTGTTTGTTTTTTGCAAAATAGGAAACAAAATTAAATACCATAAAAACGAAAAGCGATTTTGTCAAATTATAATTATACCTCAAAATATTGTCGTAGGGGAAAAAAAACAAGAGTTACTTTTCTAAAGTCAACCCATTTATTTCAATTCAACCATCAAAAGGAGTTTCGAATGTCATACTTTTAAACAAAGTAAGTAGATTCGATTTTACACCCATCTGCAAAGGTAGTTATGTATAATTATGTAGAAAAAGGGGCAAGAAAATCCGTTGTGTCTTTTCAAATGTTTAACTATATTTTTTTACATTGTTTTGCAACTTCATTCAAACAGGCACACTGTTCATTTTAGAATAAGAAAAAGTCTATTAATTAAGTGGACCATCAAATAAGTACCTACCTAATTGTATTTATTGCCAACCATTGGTTGGCCACCCCTGAACACGGTTTCTAAAGAGTAATATAATGTTTTCCTGTTCTCGCTCTTGTCTCAACTACCTTCATATAATAGAAGATTATGTATGTTTGTGTACCATCTCCACAATCAAGATATCTAGTGTGAAAGCTCTCTTACAAAGAAACTCAGAAAATGTAAAGAAAATTATTACTTGTGCTCCCTAACCTTCTCCCACTATCAACTAGATATGAGGTTGATGACCTTAGATTACTTGTACTGTCACATGTTCGAAATGTGCTTAAACAACCATTTATCTTTTTAGCTGCCGGTTGCTATTCCAGTAGGTTAGTAACAAGGAAATATCTACAGTGATTAAAACTTCGGGAGATGTTGCTTCAGTAATTAGGAAAGAAAAAATAATAATAAATAGATTAACAATTGTAACAGTTGTAGAAAAGAACTATTACTGTTAGCCAGTATTATTACTGGCTAACAGTAATAGTTCTTTTCTTTCTTTTTAGGATAATAGCGTTGCCCCACACTAAGAATTTCTCGTATATCGTGGGTGCTTGTACAAACATTCAAACTCACATACACAAACATCCAGATCAGCAGCAACTATCTGTAGGCCATACAAATATTTGTTCCGTGCGGGATTGGAACCCGAGACACGAAGCGCAGCAACCAATCGCTCAGCCACTGCCCCAACAACGGTGCCGTAAAAGTTGTATACTGACGAGTGCCCCGCACTTCAATGAATAATAGTCAGTTATTTCTGAATGTGCTTTTGGATCTAAGCTTCCTCTCAAATAAAGTCTTTTCTTTTTTAAATTCTTTTCTTAATCATAATCAATATTGTCTCAGTATTAGAAACTATGCGACTTACGCGCTTTGGACACGGGTTTGGGTGAACCAGCCCAATAAACAGCATAGAAGCCCTGATTCCGGCACCTGATGTCCTTACGCAAGTCAGCTGGACGACACAAAATCAATTCATGGACGTTGGTTCATTCCCAAATAAAACCTGTTTGGTGTTTACACACCCACGAGCCGTGTCTGGTCAATTCCAATTCATTATTTATCATTTGTTGGACTCTCGTTTAGCGAATCAGGTCAATGACGCGGACGATGCCCTTCTCGGTCTTTCGTAATCAAAATATTTCGTTTTTATCATCCTTTGCTCTTGAGGCTTTTAGTTTCCACACGAGACAAATAATTTGAATAGTTGAGCGATGTACAACCATCCATCACTACTGATCGATATGTACACACGGCTACACATCAAGCTATACATTTCTAGTATAAGCTGGTCTCGCATTGTATAGGATTTCCGTACAGTGCGAGATCAGCGTAAATTGGAAATGTAGGGCTTGATGTGTAGCCGTGTGTACAACTCTAAGCAGTTGTTGTTTGTATTGTCCCATTGTTGGGGAAAGGACTCCCTACACTTCCATACTTTCTATTTCTCTCTGTTTGTCGTAGTATATCCAAATTAAGTGGAGAATTAGTACATTTGAACGACAAAATTACAAAAGACATTCTCTCATATCGTCTGCAGTTCACCACTTCCTAGTGTGATAACTGCAGAACAAACAACATATTCAAAAATCGTTCCTCCTGGATTTCCTAGTCTTGCTTCGGCGACGATGATCGTTTTAGCCACATATTGCGATTATTAATGAATAGTGAATAAGCGAGCCTGGCCCTGAAACCAAACTAATAATATTATCCGGAATTTTCATTGCAGTATACGAACAATACAATACCATACTTAGCAATACAGAGCTAATTATAAACAATATTTGGCTTAGGCCCACAGGCAAGCCAGGGCTGCGGGACTATTACTGACTGATAGGGAAAGAGGTACCGCGGCCCGAAACACAAAAGGCTAAAGGGTTTTAGACAGAAATCTGACATTCCCTTCCGCTCCACCCAGCGGCAGGGGGTCATTTGATCTCTCATTAAAAAAAAAGGCAACATGTTTTAAAACACTGCCATATTTCCGATGATCTCTTATACGACAAAGTATCTGCACACTTCTGGGTCAATGATGCAAACGCTCTGCAAACGGCACGAAGTTTACGTAAAATCCGTACTTAACATTATCACTTATTATGATTATTTTAATTGGCTGAACGAACATGCAATATCGCCTATAAGTTAAATACAATAGTACTCTATAGTGACAGAGGGGCCTTACGAATTGCGCAGGCTGATAAGAGCCTACGTTATGTTTTTCTTCAGTTATCAACGGCGTATAGAAAAATAAGTTGTTTTAATCAAGATTTAAACGCCTTTAAATACTTTAACGGTTGAAGATCGAGTCATCGAGGTCAAGACCAGGCCTATCAGACAATGGAAATCTTTTCGAAATATCGTTACCACAAGGCACACAGAATTTGGCCCAACAACATAGTATTTTCGCTAATCAGCTATCAGGTGGAATACGATAGACTACGGATCCACGGAGACTTGAATTTTTCTTATCAATCAAACAGATCAGCCAAATCAAACGTTTAAATGACACACATGTACATACCTTGCGATCAAAAACAACTGTTTATAGATTTAAATTGACGCTCGTGTATGCGAGATAACCTCATACCTTTCATATCGTGCAGTTCAGTACTTGGCGGGGCAAGTTCACTTCACTGCTCGAAATGCTTCGTTCAGAATACGTGTCGTAATATGAATGGCTGGTCCGCGGGGTAGGCAGAAGTCTACGTCTTTCTTAGTAGATGCATAGAGAGTCCTAGGCCCATTTTCTCCGGAATTTAGTTGATAAAATGTGTGGGAAATTTGAGTGAAAGATGAGATTTATAGTTCTAACTTGGGTCCACCACGACTCCTTATGACCGCATGATGCAGCTCCAAGTTACACATCCGTAACGAAGTTCTGAGATCCTTAAAACGCTAGGCTTGAACCTAGCATAGAAAAACCCTGTTAGCTCTCCTTGCTCACCAATGCACTAAATCCAAAATTCCTGTTACAGGCAACAGCAAAATGGTGCAAAGACAACGAAATAGACATCGTGGTTGTTGGACCAGAGGATCCCCTTGCCAACGGGATTGTGGACAACCTCACTCCTCTCGGCGTCAAATGCTTCGGACCTACGAAAGCTGGAGCCCGCATCGAGGCCGATAAAGACTGGTCGAAGACCTTCATGAACAAGTACCAGATTCCTACGGCGAGACACAAGTCCTTCACTGACGCTGCGGCTGCCAAGGAGTTCATAAATACGTAAGATTTTATTTTTTATTTTGAGAGAATGCACGAGCCATTGACCGCAAGTATATTCATAGTATAGTTAGCACTTTCTCGACATTAACGCTGAAAATAGTCGACCAACTTATGAAATGAACTTGTATTAAATATTTTCCTATACATAATGTATGGGAGCGCAGGTCTCAAAACTGCAAATGTAAGTTTGTTTTATTTTTACAATAAAAATCATAGTTCTTAGGCAGGTAGGTTACCCTACGAGTTTTAGGAAAATAATGAATTCATGTAGGACGAGATCGACAGAGGTGGGTTTGAAAGACCATTCATACAAAAATGTTATAGTAGTCACTAAATGTAAGATGAATGAGATCATAATTATGTTTTAGCACTTAGCACTCTGTCTAGGGTATCTAAGGTCTTCTTTTGATAGCCCCTGGCTACGACTTGTACGCCTGACTACGTATCGCTTGATTCTGGACACTTCACTCCTAGAGTAACCAATGAAAAAAACATCGCTGCTTATAAAATCTGCCTATTTTGAATTGAAGGTCATTCTTTTTGTCGCTTTGGATCGTTGGATCAAAAAATAATGGTACTGACTAAAAGTATTTATATTTTCTATCTTATTGTGACCACCCCCTATATTTCTGGCATTATCAGAAGCTAGGAGACACAATTATACGTAATAATTAATGTTATATTGTGTGGGTACTTCTAGAAGTCTAGACTGGTACTTCCTGACAGAATCGTCCTTTGTCAGTGCACTTTGGAACTGCAATATGTCACTGATAAACTTAATAACTGATATACATATTAATCATTTCGACAAGTCGCGACAGTTAATGATCTACGAGTGTCCACTTCAATATCGAATTGTGAGTCGTTTACATCACTCAGTGTGGTCTTTTCTCAAGCGTCTACTAAAGAAAACACACACACACATGATTCCTGTAAAACCTACCCGTCCTGGTAAACCTACCCTTTGCACTAAATCTTATAGGGTATAATTTACACGGCCACCAAAAATATTTTTAAGACTCTAAGCCTAGGCACCAAATAAAATTTTTGGTTCCTAAAATGGATCAACGGTCACCAAATTCTATCCAACTCAAAGATTAATATTACTACCAATTTTTAGGGGCGGCATGGGTACCGGGCCGTAGGCCGACGAAGGAGGCCGGCGGAGGCCCGGCACTTCGGGGACAGAAAATATTAGTGTTATTTAGGGCGGATTCGACCAAACATGGATAAGTCTTATCCTGGGGATAAAATCACTAATTACTCTAGAGTAAGAGAACTTTTCGTTTTACCAAATCTTAATCCCGAAATAAATACTTGTCCGAGAGTAAATCGCTATACCGCCAAAATACACCGAGTAAACAAGATAGCGCAGAGTAAAATAATGGCGGCCGCTGCATTCTACCATCTGTTTTCGTATGCTTTGTTGAAAAAGTTCATTGTCTGTTGTTCACAGTTGAGCACATGTTGATAATTTCTTGTACTTTTGTTATTTGTAAGGATATTTTAATAATGCAACGTCTACGAAATATGATCGAAGATTCTGACATTGATGAAGAATACAATCCAAGGCGTCCGCGATAGATTAGAGAAAGGAAATTACTTCGATAATTATGATAACCATGACTGCCATTAGGTTTCGATTGTCCAAAGAAACGACTGTGTCTTTTATCCAAAATCGAGCACCGACTGGAATATACTTCAAACCGGTATGTCATGTACAACGTAGCTTCCTACTTACCTAGCTTAAAAATCCTTCCTACGTATCAAGTACCAATATAAACCGGCCAAATTATATGGTCATAAAATCTTGGGTTCGGCTTTCTACACAATAGTATTTCCATTTTAGTTGGCTTACAAAATCATTCATCATTCGTTCATCAACTCAAGAGTAACAAAACTCAGTATTGGCTACTCTATGTTTCTGACGGAAAAACGCAAACGAAGTTACTCGAGAGTAAAATCAATGAGTAAAATTATTCAAGGGTTAGTTACTCTGATATAACATAGTGTTTGGTCGAATCCGCCCTTAATATGCGAGCGAAGCGAGCGCGCGTTGAAAAAGCTTTTGCTTTAGGCGACGTACGTTCGACGTATTTGGACTTTTTTGGGCGGTGTTTAAACACAAGCCAATCTTATATAGGGTGAAAGAGACATCGACGCACAAAATTGCAATTCTGAAATCCCCATTTGGAATTTTTACATTGCTCATTAAAAAAAAACTGCTGTTCCTTACGAAATTGCCGTACCTACACGGTCAAAATGTATGGATCAGCCATACACATTCAAATATTATACCGTCCTATGTCTTGAACCTCTGGGATCAGCTAATAATATTTGGCAATAAACTTCTCTGTACGCCTAATACCATTATTTTGCTCTAAATCTAGGCATCTCATCATTTGGAATTTTGGAACTCAAAAAGGTGGTCTTTCATAATCCAATATATAAGTTGCACCAGACGTCTACACCGCGCCAATAACGTCCGTTGCTAGTTACTGTTGCCCTTTTGAATCATTTATTAATCTGTTGCCTCAGTCTATAGTACCTACGATATTATTGCAATAAGTCACAACAAGTCTACAAAGTTATCTATCGTCATCCGGCAAGTGCCGGTCACCTACGCCTCTGCACGAGCCCCTCTCGTAAACACTAGATTATTCTCATTTAACCCTACATGTGTGATAAATAATTGCTTTCCATATTATGACATTACATAATTAAGATTACGGCTATTTAACCTGGGTCTATCAGAGACTGGAGTATCGGTTATCCGGTAGTGTATTATGAAGCTTGCTTTCCCCGAAGCGTGATGTTCTCGCTGTATGAAGATCGAGTCAATTTGTACCCGCTGCGCCACGAGATACAGTCATCATTCTCTTGCCCTTATCTCAATTCACTTGGGGTCGGCGCAGCATGTCTTCTTCTTCTCATCTCATTCGACACCTTTTCTTGCCATATCATCCACTTCACGAGCTGGAGGCAGTTATAACCACTTTAAGTTTTGCGGCTCATGGTGGCGCTACTTGTTAAGAAAAAATGCATCGATATTTCAAACTTAGGAAACTTATAGTAGTTCTGTGTTTTCCCAGAAAACAAATGAACTAATTTAGAGTAACTAATTTAGTGTTGCGCCGACCCCAAATATGTTTGCTTTCTTCTCTTTTTCAAATAACGTGAAAAGGGCAGGAAGATGATGATGAGACTATGTTACGTGACAGCACAACACAACTTGTGACGTGACGGTACTTACCCGAAGAAAGCACGTGACTTACACATATCTCTTCATATAACACCAGGGCCTAACGGTCTCCTCAAGGCCAGTGCTATAACGTTCCGTGAAAAGCCAACTTTAGTACAAAGAGCTTGATATCTATGTTTATATTGACGGGTACATTGAGAATGATAAGATGATAGGGGACTGTCTGGATATGTCTAGTTCATTCTGGTCACCGAATCCGTATTTATATGAAAGTCTAGCGTTGCCCCAGAAGTTTGCTCGCCGAACCGTAGGTAGAGGATAAAACTACGGATTGAAATAAAAATCGGGCAGTTCTTCCCGTCAATGTGCTTTTGGTCGAAAGTGTACCGTACACTTGACGTTATTTTAGCACCTCCTATTATTGGCCACGTAATAGGAGGTGTTTCTACTGAGATCCAAGTAAGAAAGAAGACGTACCGATACGAAAATAAAAGAAGCACCTCTGGTGTACCAATTATGCTTATTTTTATTCTAGCTACAAGCTTCAAGGCTTTAAGTCATGCCAATGCTTTGACAAATGGTTTTCGGTAATTTCACAATACAGATAAACTTCATTAAGCCAAAGGACACTATCACAAGGATGTCTGGAGCATTTAAATTATATAAACAATATAAAAATATCGTCACCAGCATTGGCCTACTTCATGCAATTATAGCAACAGAGAAAGATAATAACTCTTTTATAATTATTATAATTAAGATTGACTTTTAAATAGCCAGATGTGATTCAGTGTTACATTTTGTTTGATGTAACCCGACTGGACCTGCTTATGGGAAATGGTAACCGTTGTTTTTAAATCAGCGAAAGATCGTCAATGCGTTGCAAAAATTCGGCTAACGGTTTTGGCACCTTCAGTACCGGTTCCAAACGTTGAGAAGTTTGAATATCTTCGCAAAATATGGCGATTTCACCAGAATTTTCTTTAACCTTAAAATCTGACTCAGTAATTCTGAAATACACGCCCCTTCTTCAACAATCTAAATTAAACACATCCATTGCTGGAGTATACATGTAGTAGGGATAATTTGTTCTCAATTCCCTTCCTAATCCGTTCAAAACTTCACTGATATCTAATTACTTTCTTTCTAGCGCTACATACCCAGCCCTCGTTGTAAAGGCCTCAGGTCTCGCCGCCGGCAAGGGAGTGGTGGTAGCATCCACCAAGGAGGAGGCTTGCCAAGCAGTTGACGACATCCTGACGGACGCCAAGTATGGCTCCGCTGGAGAGACAGTCGTTGTTGAGGAGTTTTTGGAGGGAGATGAGGTTTCAGTGAGTATATTTATTTATTACACTTTATACAATAAGTGATCTGCCAAACCTTTTCCGAAATGCTTCGGTCTAACCGAATATAGCTGAATTCCAGTATTTTTGGGAGTACCTGACGAGAATGTCAACGATACGTATTTTCGTTACGCTAAAACCACGTGCTCATACTAAACTGCTTAAGTTCTTGAACCACGGATATGTCATAATAATATGGGTCGTATGGCAACGAAGGCTTTTAATTATAAATGACGTCATGCGATTTTAGAACGAAAAATTTTATTCCGTTAGTTGTCTGTTTGACTACTGTTAAAAATTCACGATAATGTTGTGTTATTTCAAAGAACTAACACGATGTGTGAAAAAGTAATTAAATCGATAAAGAAATGGAGTAGCTACATACTTTAGAAGTTTTTGGTGGGGGCACTTTCTATCCTTGTCGCGCGAAACGGCTAATTGTACTACGTAACTATGGCGGTATGAACTGTGACGTCACATTTCGCATAGCGCTGTCTTTGTCTAACACGTCATTTAAAATCAGTTAAAACTAAACCATTTTCTGATCGATTTTATTACTTTTTTCACACATCGTGATATATCTGTTAGTTCTTTGAAATAACATAACATTTTCGAGAATTTTTAACAGTAGTCAAATAGCCAATGGATATGTGCCCTTTTCTACACCCAGAATTGTTGATTCTTATATATTTATCGAGTAATATTAAACGTCTTGACACACCAACTTAAAGATACCAGAGGTCAATTCATCACATATTTTTTAAGCTTCCATTGGGGTACCGATAAAGAATGATTTAAGTACCAACTGTAATTAGTAAGTATTTTTATTGATAAACCTTTTTTTATAGAATAAAAACAAAGTTGTTTGTCATTCAATATTTTAAAGGTCACATATTTCAGTTAAAACACACATGATTTTTGTTTATAGTTACGAGTATGTAAATGATACGCACGTGTATTTGGTAGTAAAAGAATGTCACACGTGTTATGTACCAACTGATATGATCATGAAAAATTAAGTAACTTAGGTCCCACAGACGGATCCTATTTGACCATTAAAATTTTCTAAACACGATTTAGAACCTTATTCCTATTTAATTGAGGCCTACATTCTTACGGAGCACTCTTGAGTTTTGTGGACAGGTAATTATTTTCTACATCAAATGAATGGCCTTTTCTTTATTTTGATGTCTCTTTCTTTATTTTCCTGCCCTTGTCCCATGTGGTTTGGGGTCGGCGGAATATGTCTTTTTCTTCCATTCTAAGAGTGCACAGTTGGCGCAGTGGCTGAGCGATTGGGACGCTGCGCTGTGTGTCGCGGGTTCGATCCCCGCACGGCACAAATATTTGTATGGCCTGCAAATAGTTCCGGGTCTGGGTGTTTGTTTAAATGTTTGTAACCGCACCCACGACTCAGGAGAAATTCTTAGTGTGGGGCAAGGTTTAAAAAAAAAGATTCTCTTCAGTCAATCGTTTTTCTTTTTCCTTCATATCATTTCTTACACAATCCATTCATCTCTTCTCTCATATTTTCATATTATATTTCAAATTTTCTCTTTTAGTCACATGCGACTAGTCCCTCTTCATCACATGCAAACCACGACAACTATACTAAAATCTATTCTCCTTTCCAGATCCTCGCTTTCACAGACGGTGAGACGGTTTCCATGATGCCCCCAGCGCAGGACCACAAGCGCGTGGGTGACGGCGACACGGGCCCCAACACCGGTGGTATGGGTGCCTACTGTCCCTGCCCCCTGATCACCCCTGACCAGCTCTTGGATGTCAAGGAACAGGTGCTGCAGAGAGCTGTCGATGGGTTGAAGGCTGAGGGGATTAAATATGTTGGTGAGTGTTTGAGGAAATGTCTATTGAATCTTTTTGTTAGTGGATCAGGCTGAAATCTATTAAGCGTACTAAGGGTCTTTACTAAGTACTGTAGTGTTCCTTTAGAAAGTGATCCTTATTCGTATGAGCTTAATTTGCATTTTAAGCGATGACGATTTCATAGAAATATGAAAATTACCGTGAGTTCGCTGTATACACAACCTTAGTGTCTAACTCGTAATTTTGACGTCGTAAACAATAGCAGGCTTTTTAGTTCATCTAACACAACTTTGAGATTTTAAAAAATGGTCCTAGGCCGAAATAGCTTAGGAAAAAAAATTTGTATGCTGAAGAAGTAGAACAAATTAAGCGTTATAGTAATTGGTTAATACCCTATCGCTAGATTAGCTCACAACTGTGACAATGTTGCACATTACCGAGCAAATGCAGTGCCTGATAAGTTCTAGAACTGACCAAAGATAGTTGAATCTGGGTTAAAGAACTCTTTGTCCTATCAAAACCCGGTTAACGATCAAATTGGCCTGACACTCTTCACACTTCACACGAACTAGTGTGACTAGCAGGGCTATTGCGTATCTTTTTAAATGTCAGTGGCTATCATTGTCCATCAATTAACTGTCAAATGGTTCCATTTTGTACCAAACCATATAGCCATTTGACAGTTAATCGATGGATACTATGAAAGCCACTGAGATTTAAAAAGATACGCAATAGGCCTGCTGGTCAGCCTCCAAAGTTTTCAGCTTTCCCTTTTCAAACAAAGGTTCTCGTTATTCTAAACGAAGAACAAGTAATGCCATATCAGCTGCTTATCTATGTAAATATATAAACTGATACAAACGGGTTCTTACTGCTTTCAAGCACTAAGTGCACTCTGCCATCTTCGATTGCGTTATCTATATATTACAAACTAAGCCGATGCATCACGTGGCCTAGTGTCACTTTTATTTCAAGTTATGTGTCAGAACTTAGAACCTTTGTTAAGAGGTAAAGGGATGTTTGACTGACGTATGGCCTAATAATAACAGATGCTCGGGGTTTATCTCCAGGTTGTCCCGCGCTTAACTAGGTTTGTCCGTGGATGGGTACCCACCCAGTACAGTCAGCATCAGAAGTAGATTAACACTACTCAACGTTTCAAAGGAGGTTTATTAATAAAACCTTACCATAATACTCGTTACTAACAAGTTATTGAAGAATTAGGATCATTTTGAAGAATAATCATCTGAAATATTAAAAACAATAACTGGAGTCCTGTATATCCAATAATTAAAATTCCGAAATGTTAAGCTACTTCTGTTGCTGACTGTAAATACCGAGTTTTCTCCTTGACTCGGAAAGCACGTTAAGTCGTTGCTGCAGGCATTTGTAGACCTTTCGCAGTCAGACAACCAGTAGTGCCAAGGGGTATCGCATTACCCAGTACGTTAGTACTTGGTTGGATTGTGCAGAAGACGGATAGGCAATTGCTTCATATAAAATACTTTCTAATAGTAAATGTAGCACCTTTTTAATGAGAATAAAGAGATCTAAAATGAGGCGTGATTTTGCTCATTCTTAAAAATATTACACACGCCAATTAATAATTGTTATTAACGTCATACATAACACTCATAACGACAGTGTTATCGCAAATCGAATGAAAAATTCTTTTACACACGAATTTCTATATTATGAGCACTTTGAACTGAATAACAAGCGAATTGTTGGAAAATTCCTATGTTTTGAATGTAAGTCATAGGTTATCCGTAAGGGCGATAGCAAACTATTTTGGAACTTAATCCTTGTTGATAGGGTTTTTATTGGCAATGCTTAGGATAAGTGAATTAAGATAGTCTGCGAGACAAAGATAGAATTTAGTTTTTTAATTGTTGAAAATATTTCAAAACTAGCTGATGCCCGCGGCTTCACCCGCGTGGATGTCGGTCAAATTATATACTAAAACCTTCCTCTTGAATCACTCTATTAAAAAAAAACCGCTTCAAAATCCGTTGCGTAGTTTTAAAGATTTAAGCATACATAGGGACATAGGGATAGAGAAAGCGACTTTGTTTTATACTATGTAGTGATGATATCTACGATACAATAAAGCAAGCTGTCATCATCTGCCGAGCCTTTTCCCAACTATGTTGAAGGTCGGCTTCTAGTCTAACCGGATACAGCTGAATAACAGTATTTATATTTTACATGGAGCGACTACCTATCTGACCTCCACAACCTAGTTAATACTAGGTAATACGATACCATTTTTTTTTTTTTTTTTTTGGGGGGTGGGAAATCATCAAATAACCCCTCCCGCTCTTGGGCAGAGCGAGAGGGAGTGTCAGACTTCTACTGACTAAAAACCACCCATGTTCCTTCTTCGCCCTTCATGTCGAGGCCTCGGTATCCCTTGCGGACATCCCGCAGCCTCGACAGGCGTCGGCCCTTGTGGGCCCCTTCCGTGTTGCTGACATCTCTTTGAGGCGCGCGTGGAACACGAACGCGCCGTCGACACGGCCTGTTGTCGTCATAAGACGGACGGACGGCGAGCTTACCCATCACTCACCGTCCACAGGCCCGCGTCTACGGTGGCCGGAAGCCATCACGTGGCCCCCGACGCCCGGAGCGCCTCCCGCGGCGGCTGGGACGAGAGGTTCTCTCCCTCTCACGTTCCGCCACCTCCTTCGCTAGCATCACTGCTTCGCAGAAGGAGGCGACGGCGTCCCATTCCTCCTCGCCCCGGACCATGGCTTGCACCAGGGCCGGACGCGAGAGGTCGCCGCCGCCGATCGCCGCTGCGAGAACACGGCGGGGCTCCGCCCAAGCGGGACACACCTCCACGGTGTGCTCCACCGTGTCCTCCGGCCGATCCTCACAATGGTGACAACCGGGCGTTTCCTCCCGCCTGATTCGGTGCAGGTACCTCCCGAAACAACCGTGTCCGGTGAGTACCTGCGTCAGACGGAAGGTGAGGGCGCCGTGGCGCCTCTCCAGCCACTCCTCAAAGAGGGGACTTACCGCCACTATCGTGGCGTGCCCTTAATACGATACCCTAGCTCTGGTAAGACTTTCAGGTCACTGACTACCTGTGACGACTGCCAAAGATCTATATATGGCAGCCGGGTCCAACAGCTTAACGCGCTTTTCGAGGCACGGAGGAAACTCGGTACGTAATGAGCGGTCACCCATCCACAGACCAACCTAGCCAAGCGCGGCTGTACCTAAAGATCGACCCGAGTGGCAGTTATTATTAAGCCACGAGGTTAGAATAAAGCAAGCTATCTGTGTCTAATTATAGTTTTCGATTAAAGATTTAGTGACTCTGATTCGAGACGTTTTTTAAACATGTTATATTTTTGTAAGAATTTTGTTAATTATCCTAAGAGGATGCGCTACAGCATTGCTGTCGTAACATAAGGATGTAGGCTACCCACAGGTAACTAGTTCTAAAATGTAAAACAATAATAATAATGTAATGTGTGTGTGTAACGCATGTATGTATATACAGGGTGGTGCCGACAATACGACAATAAATGAACCACTGGTAGTTCTAGTCCATAGGAACATTATTAAACTATCAAAAAAGTTTTAACACCAAAATAAAAAAAAATGAAAAAAAAAACAATAAAACTAAGTAGCATAAAACTGTTAACGAAATACATTACAATTTACAAACAAATATTGGTTTACTAACCTTAGGAATAATTTGCACCGATTAACGAGTGGAAATAAAATGTAACAAAAGAATATGGCAAAGACATTTAGGTAGTTTGTTGTAGTATCGTCGGCACCACGAAGGTGTTAGGATTTATTTGACAGTTTAAAAATGTACCTATGAACTAGAACTACCAGTGGTTTCATTTATTGTCGTATCGTCGGAACCACCTTGTATAATATAATGTTTATTAAGATTTCAATGTTGCCCTAAAATAGTGCATGGGTGGGAATTAGGGCAGGAGAATGAGCAGGGGGGGGGGGAAGTATTTATATACCCTGAAGATTAATGGGTTTTCCTGAATTAGGGCTAGGGCATACCCTATCCCGTAAATATTGAGGTAGTCTTAAAGTTACAATAGATAAG
This sequence comes from Diarsia brunnea, assembly GCA_949774965.1. Taxonomy (NCBI): domain Eukaryota; kingdom Metazoa; phylum Arthropoda; class Insecta; order Lepidoptera; family Noctuidae; genus Diarsia; species Diarsia brunnea. The sequence goes on from OX459011.1 coordinate 17,770,784, forward strand.
ATTCAAGAAATTAATCGATGCGGATCTAACTTCACTGTTTACTTAAGGTCACTGTAGATAATATTGTTGTACAATTGTACATAGTTATAGATTAATCATACAATCCTCCTCTGCAAGACGCGAACTCTGGTGGGAGCTGCTTAAGCCCTCTGATGGCTTCATCAAGCCGTCTGAAAGCCTTCCACCTGGACATGCTTTGCCGTGGCCGACTTGGAAATCTCTAAATAGACTCCGAACCCAGGTCTGTCGTAGCAAAGACAATCTCTTTAGATGGGGGTTCATTGACGGCGCAGACCTCAAGTGTGTATGCGGCGTATCTCCACAGATAATGTCCCACCTTCCATCTTGCGCTGCATGCCCTGATACCTGCACACTTGACGACCTTATGACTGCATCAGCCAGTGGAGTCCGCATAGCTGAATTTTGGGCCAAACGATTTGATCGAATAGAAATTTGCCATCGACACGCTAAGAAGAAGATACAATGGTTTCTTATACATACTCTTACAGCACTATACAGGGCTATACCCTTCACGCACCCGTCATCCAAGCATTCTGTACATCAAACTAGTACCCCTACGCAAAAATTTTTGCTGGGAAATGACTTTTTTTTTTGGGGTCAAAAATCACATTTTACGGTAAAACTCAAAGTAGCCCTCTTAAAACATTGTGCTAGTGGATGCTTTGAATAGTAAACGGGTCATGGAGGTAATTTAAGTAAAGTTAACACCTGAAATACTAGTATTTACAAAAACAGCTGTGAAAACTTTGGAACTTTGACCCCCAATATCTCCGCAACTAGGAGGTTCCCAGGTATGCTCTAGAACAAAAAAATGATCGCAGTGGTGCTTTTACACCCTATATGTTTAGTAAGGCATTACCTATGACATGTAAACTTACAGCCCTATATGTTTGGTATGCCATTGCCGATTTATCTACATAATACATAATTAACACCCTTATTGGTTGGATTTTAAATAATATATGTCTTCCTCGATAATCTTCTATACACAAACTTCTAAGTAGCAGCATGGGTTCTGGATTTGTGCCTGGACAATAAAAGGCTTCTTCTGGGTAAGCTCGTTCCATCGTCGACCTCATCTTTGCCCTTAGGGTAAGATTGAGGTCAAGAGCAAGCCCATTGCAAATAAAAAAAAAAAAATCCTCGAATGGTTAAGCAGAAGTATGACCACATGTTGCCAGTAATATTAAGTCCCACGTGTTATGGGGCGGGACTATTGTAATAATTGTCACAATATTGACGTCATTATATTTCATGGCCATAAAAAGTAATCAAAAATATTGTCAATAACAAAATTTAGCCATGACAAGAAATACCAGATAACAATAACATTAAAAATCTTATCAAAATACAGTCAGTACCCAGCATTACCTGACCCCTCTTTTCACACTACTTCCTCTCTTCTCCTTTAAACAAGGGGTCAGATAATGATGGACACTGACTGTACATCAGGCAACACTTGCCTTAAAAACTTGAAACCGTCGAGTTTTTACGTCACACAACTATATTACGTATGTCAATGGCATTTGACCTATTATTGTTTACACCAACCACAGACGCACAATTACCACTCGATAAACACTCAATAAACAAGATTTCATCTAAATTAACTACTACGATAATACACCCTGTTGTTGTATAGATAAGGACGCTTTTTTAATTGGGTAGTTGAGGGATAGCAATTGTTTTTTAGTATTGCGTTTGTTTGTTTGCGTGTTTTGCAGTTGCCAAGGCGTTCCGTTATAGATAAATGTATGGAAAACATTTTTTTAAATTGTTGTGTTGATTGAAATTCAGTCTTGAGTTATATATACAGCATTACATCATCATGAAATGCTATGTTTCTGATGTTACAGGTCAAACAGAAATGGCTGATAAAATTAATTATTTCTTATTTTTCTTGATCGTTTTGCTGAAGAATATTTTTCGATTGGAATGCATTTCGTAAACTCGGGAAGTGTTGGCATTGGCACATTGACATATTAACGCAAAAATGAAAACTGGTTTTACGTGACCACCACTTAAATTTCTGTGGACCTTTATTCAAAAGGTCATCTCAGACAGTAGTCTGCGTTCGCTTTGCCCAGGAGCGGGAGGGGTTATTTGATGATTTCACACCCCCCAAAAAAAGGGTTTATCACAGGCCTCGTCTAGTTTTAAAGAACAACCAAATGTTTTTCAGAACCTAACTCACAGAAATAAATAAGTTTTATGTTAATCGTTTAATTAAAACCAATATTCTCCCATTGTTTCTAGGTGTGCTATACGCCGGCATGATGGTGACCAAGTCAGGGCCAGTGACGCTGGAGTTCAACTGTCGGTTCGGCGACCCGGAGACACAGGTGCTCATGACGCTCTTGGAGACTGATCTCTACAAAGTTATGAAGGTGAGTTCTGTTATAGACGAGAAAATTAATCACTGTTAGTCTTTTCTAAAGGACTGTATTTGTTACTTCAGTGGAAAGGGAGACTTCGATATTATAATCTGTCACAACATAATTTCTTTCATAACTGTTTGGTTATGTTTCCTCATAAAATACCGTTTTTTTCTGAGTCTATTCTCTCACTGCTGTGAAAAGCTGTAATATTTTCTATAACACATATTGTACAATTGTTTGTTTTCCCCAAATAAATAAATAAAAGGTCTCCACCATAACGTTTAAGATAGGCAATCCTTCAAAATAATATCCTACCTCTTTTTCTATTAACTAATAAATTCGTTGAGCAAACACTTGTAAAGACAGTAAGTTCTTTAATAAATTTTAATTTAATGTAATATATTTTCTAGGCATGTGTGGAGGGTACGTTGAAGCAGATCCAAGTGACATGGAACACCAAGTTGTTTGCTGTCGGTGTGGTCATCGCCTCGAAGGGATACCCTGAAACTTCCACCAAGGGCTGTGTTATTAGTGGTACGTAATGAAGACATGTTTTTTTTTAGTTCGTTTTGTGACAAAATTTTTTGGGATCGATAAAGATATATTGACTAATTTTGGTACTCTTGTTATTGGAGTGCTGTAAGGCATAAATATTGTAAAATCTCGGAATCCAGGGCCGGTCAATGAATCTTCGTAAAAACTTTTGGACGGCATTGGTAAAAGCCCAAATAAAGAAGTTAAAAAAAAATTGCGCGCTCTTCTTGTTTTTTAATTCAACTATTTACAGAAAAAGGGACAAGTTGAAAAAAGTTTAGTTTTAGCATTAAAGTTGCAAATATTATTTATTAGCTCTAAACATTTTTTTCCCTTGTCCCTCTCATTTTTCAGTAAATTGTTGAATTAAAAAAAATGAAGAATGCGCAATTTTTTTTTAACTTCTTTATTTGGGCTTTTACCAATGCAGTCCAAAAGTTTTTATGAAGATTCATTGACCGGCCCTGGATTCCAAGGTATAAATCTTACGGCACTCCATTATGTAATTTGTGTATGTTTACTAGACGGCTTGTACTGCACAAATTTTGAAATAAGACCCTATCTTTGTTCTTTCGGTAAAACTATTGCAAGTTTGTATATTTACAATGCCTAAGAGGAATAAATCGATGTCATTGCACCATTTCTGTAAATTGCCGCCACAAACTAGCTTTTAAGGCCTACAACGTCTACGCTACAAGGCGTCTCAATGGCTCATCCGTTGAAGAAAAAATTTGCTATCTCGACTTTACTTGCAATTTTTTCATGATGATAGTCATTACATCATCATTCAGCCAAAAGATGTCCACTGTTGGATATAAGCTTCAACCAAGTGTTCGCCACATTGACCGAATTTATTTGGTAGTCATTTATTTAGTAACAATAGGGTATTTCATCAAAAAAATGTAATTAGTCCGTCTGGTAGATTATCGAAAAATACTGGATACGTGTTTTTTGTTTTATCAAATTAATACAAATTGAGAAAAATAAAACGTGTCTAAGAATGATCTTTGACAAAAGTACAGTCGAACAAGCTAATAAGTATACAGGTAGAGCTTTTTATAATTCTAGTACACTGAAAATATTGATTGCAATTTTGTTTTATAAGTTGTTTCGCATTAAGCGACTGATGTCAAACACTGTATCGTTTGGCATCAGTCTCTAAATGTATCTGTATAATCTTAAAAGTACATGCAAGTTAGCTGGCTGTAAACTTATTAGCTTGTTCGACTGTACTAACCTTGTGACGTCACACGACTTGACACGACTTTTCGAAGCACTTCATCTTTTGTTTACGTGAAAAAAGAAAAAATACGTGTCCATTATTTTTTGGAAATTTATCTGTTGGACTTATAATTACATTTTTTTGGTGAAATACCCTATTGTTTTGTATCATAATTCATTCATTTATTATGACATAATAAACATATAAAACATTGTTTTGTGTTGTCCCAGGTCTGACGCAAGTCCAGTCCACGCCAAGCACGGTGGTGTTCCACTCGGGCGTGGCGCGCGGCGCCAACGGCTCGCTGGTGTCGTGGGGCGGGCGCGTGCTGCTGGTGTGCTCGCGCGGCGGCTCGCTGCGCGCGGCGCAGGCGCAGGCCACGGCCGCCGCCGGGCTCGTGGACTTCCCCGGTGCGCACTACAGGAAGGATATCGGCCATAGAGCTTTTACCAAGTACGTAGTATTGTTTTTGCATGAATATTTGGAATATGACCAGATGTATGGACGTGGACGAGGCAAAAGAAATTTGAAAGGATCGTAGCTGGTGGCTTTTGTGGTTTCTATATACCTCCACGGGAAAAATTGTTGAGTTTATGTATTGTATTTAAATATACGGTCCTCACACTTACTTTACATTACCATCAAAACCTCATTACGTTACTGTTAGGGGGACTACTAACAAATCTTCCATAATCATTGTCATCTTTATTCTACCTACAATAAAGTTTTTGTTAGAAAGCTACTGTTAGTAAAAAATAATCGTGTTACGATTGTAGTACTTCGAAATTTAGAACAAACTGTTGTGCATAGCAACGAATAACTTATAAGCTTAAACTCTTCTAATGCTTTTCACAAACTAATAGAAAAATTATTCATTTACAATAAAGTATTATGATGACAATCTGTCAGTGGTCCACCTAAACAATTTTAATACCACACATATAATTGAAATCACATATGTAATGACATAACTACGTTTGTTAATAACTTCTTGCAAATATGTTTACCCGTATTGCCCCGTCTACTAAGCGAAGACCATTTCTCACGACCAATAAGTACATTTGCATGTGATGTCTCGATGTTTGCACTCAAATAAATTGCATGGTTCCAAACAGGCATAAAAATGTAATGTATTTTGTTTCAGCATGTATGCCTCGGACAAAGAGCGCGTCATTTAAATACATTCCTGAATTCATTAATTAATTCAATCAAAACATTCCTAATTAATGTTTGCATTTATCTTAGCTCGCATTTGTAATGGGATTCTGTGGGTAAGAATCATTTACGTAAAACCTCATTTTGTATTTTGCTTGAGAAACCATTTTTGTATTATTTTTACTTTTTAATAAACTTTGGTTTGTTTTTATTTTGATTTTGTTTTTTTTTTACCCTTTTCGTTGTGCATCGCATGCTCAAATTATGAGAGAACTATTGCATGAGAGTTTTTATTTTAACTTCTTTGCTCACATAAAATATGAATGATATACCATCACATTGTCACATGGGACACGAGAAAATAGAAAAAAAGATACTCAACATCAGTAAGAAGCCAGTGAAACTAGATACAGACACAGTTGTGCTCAAAAACTAAAGTAAACAATCATGACAAATATCAGCTTTATATGCTTATGCGCCAAATAAGCGCTAACTCAGAGCAGTCTGATAAACCGTCCTGAAACAACATCGTTGGCAAACCGGGCTTACAACTTAGAAGTACGCGTCATGATTTTGTCGTGGGCATTTCCACGATTCATTACGATGCCTGACCCGTATGAAAGTACAACGCGTCATGATTTTGTCCACGATTCATTAAGATGCCTATTAAGATGACCCATATGAAAGTACACAATTTCACACATGAATAGGAAAGCGCCTGACTAGCCCGAAAAGTTCCATTTTTTTTTTGCAATTCGCCTCAAATTATTTTTTAGACAACATTCTCCTATAAATTCGAATTTTGCAGGCTACCTTAGCGCATACTCCTAAAGTAGGTTAATGAGCAAATATACGTTAATGTACAGACGCCAGCATATTAAGCTACCTGAAACTGTTAATTCTTCCCGATCAACCTTGAACCTAATGCTGTAGAGATAAAGTTAAAGATATGTAAAATAAATTTGTTAGATTTTAGTAGTTTGATATGCTGGCGTCTGTACTTATAACTCGACGATCTTTTTCGGCCATGTGTTAACAATCTTATTGAGGATGCAAACTTTTAGGACGACAAAAGTTCGAAAAAGATCAAATCTACCTGTCTATTTTGTATCACAAACTGACAGGAAATCTAACCATGTTCCACCACTCCTCCAGAATCAACGGGCTCTCATACCTGCAGAGCGGTGTGGACATAGACGCGGCCGCAACCCTGGTGCGGCAGATAGAGCCTATCGCCACGGCCACGCACAGACGAGGGGTCCTCGGTAGACTGGGCTGCTACAGCGGCCTGTTCCAACTGTCCGCCATGGACCCTAGTCTGAAGGATCCCGTGTTGGTGCAGGGGACTGACGGTGTTGGCACTAAGCTCAAGGTGAGAGAAGAGTAAGCACGAGAAAGTTTACAGAAGAACACGATACCACAAACAAAGTGAGGTATTTCAGAAATGAGAAAGTGAGGTATTAGTTTAAATGTCTGTGAACGCACCCACGACACAGAAGAAATTCCTAGTGTGGGGGAAAGTTTTTAAAAAAACAAAAAAATAAAATTACAGATGACTTTCTCCTCATCAGCAATAGATGAGAAACCTCTAGTTTGATTTAGTCATGCTGCTCGACGCTGCCTTTTGAATGATATTTTTTTGGAATAGCCAGCAAGATCTATAAGTGTAATAAAGATAAAAGAAATTTATATTTTTGCCGGTAGTATACTAGTATCTCCTTTCGCTTGGTAACTTTTGGTGACTTTTCCGGTATTTCATTTTACAATAATTGTATTGCAGTTACTTTTCGCTGTCACTACATATTATAAAACAAAGTCCTCGTCTGTCTGTCTGACTACTGCCGACTACTGCTCCGATTTTCATGGTGTTTTCACCAATGGATAGAGTGGTTTCGAGGAAGGTTTTAGTATATAATCCACACGGGCAAATAACACGGTTAATTAGTTCTAAATAGGGTAGTTGACCAAAAAATCTAATTAGTCCGTCAGATAGATTTCCAAAAAATATTGGATACGTATTTTTTCTTTTTTCACGTAAACAATAAATGAAGACGGTACAGTGCTTCGAAAAGTCGAGCTACGTCACAGTTTGGTACATTTTTTACTTGAAAGTGACGTCACCAACCCCCACTCACAATCTCTGACACGTTTTATTTTCGTCAATTTTTATTATTTCTATTTAACAAAAAACGCGTATCCAATATTTTTCGATTATCTAACAGACGGACGGAATTATACACAGCATCATATTTTTTTTGTCAGTCAACTACCCTATTATTGAAGCGAAATATTTTTCCTAATATGTACGCGACGCTTGGGGGAGGTCTATGTCTTGTAGCGGACGTCTTTCGGCTGAAATGAAAATGACGCTAGCCGAATTACCTTTCTAACACAAACCATCCCATTCCAGATAGCAGAACTAATGCAGAAATACGACACGCTAGGCCAGGATCTAGTCGCGATGTGCGTGAACGATATCCTGTGCGCGGGCGCAGAGCCGTTCGCGTTCCTGGACTACATGGCGTGCGGACGGCTGCAGGTGGACGTTGCCACTACCATCGTCAAGGGGATCGCCGATGCCTGTGCGCTGTCGGGCTGTGCGCTGCTGGGTGAGTGTACCCTGTGTAAAAAGTACCCTTAACGCAAACGAAGGGCACTTGTTCTCCCCACCACTGCGATCATTTTTTTGTTCTAGACCATACCTGGGAACCTCCTAGTTACGGAGATATTGGGGGTCGAAGTTCCAAATTTTTCAAAGCTGTTTTTGTAAATACTAGTTTTTCAGGTTATAACTTTACTTAAATTACCTCCATGACGCGTTAACTATTCAAAGTATCCACTAGCACAATATTTTAACAGTGCTACATTAAGTTTTACCGTAAAATGTGATTTCTGACCCAAGAAAAAGGCGTTTAACAGCAAAAAAATTTTTCGTAGGGGTACTTAGTTTGATGTACAGAATGCTTGGTTGACGGCTGTGTGATGGGTTGACACCCTGTATACTGGGTGTAAGACTATATGGTGGCGAATCCAGGACTAATGTTATCTTAATACAAGTACTAACTCTTTCTTTCTATAATCATAGGTGGCGAAACAGCCGAAATGCCTTCAATGTACGAGATCGGTAAATACGACCTGGCCGGCTTCGCAGTGGGAGTGGTAGACAACTTGAAGCAGCTGCCGCGCTCCAAGGAGATCAGGGCAGGTGACGTGGTGCTGGCGCTGCCGTCAACTGGCGTACACAGCAATGGATACAGTCTTGTGCAGAAGATTATGGCGGAAACGGGACACAGGTGAGGGAACTCATAGTTTTTCTCGCATTCTTACAGAGTGATCACACAACCCCTAAACTGTTTACTCCGTTAGTTGTTCTTGCATATCAGATCTAAGTAATGTTATAGTGTGGGTAAACTAGTAATCAGCAAGAGGGAAGCGGGTCTACACACAAGAAGATTCTCAGCTGACCGTACATCTCCAATTAATAAAAGAAGTCCAAGACAAGACATATGAAATTCATTCGAATAGTAGAGACTAGAACTTTTCGTTAAGTTGCGAGAAGAGGCGCAACACCTGGAAAAGTGGAGGGAACGGGGGAGGCCTTTGCCCAGGAGTGGGAAAGTGCAGGTAACAAAAAAAAAAAGTAGAGACTCAATATCCCCAGAAAAACTCCACTGCATATTTTCTTATGATCGCTCCAAATTCATAATATTTTTTCCACTCCATTCATCGTAACCTTCAATCCTCCCCCAGATACAACGAGCCAGCAGCATTCAGCAGCACAAACAAGTCATACGGCGAGGAGTTCCTGGTCCCCACAGGTATCTACGTGCGCGCGCTACTGCCGGCCATCAAGAAGCAGCTCCTCAAGGGTCTGGCGCACATCACAGGTGGAGGTCTGCTGGAGAACATCCCCAGGATCCTGCCGCCGGGTATCAAAGTGAAGCTGGATGCTACTAAGTTTAATATTAAGCCCGTGTTTGGGTGGCTGCAGGCTAAGGGTGAGTTTTTGTGCGATTTATGATGGTTCTAATTTTTAGGGCATAGGTCTTAGACTGAAATACTGTATCGGTGTGTGACTGTATCGGTCTTACCAAAGAGTATCGTATTACTTAGTATAAACTGGGTTGTGGAGGTCAGATAGGCCGTCGCTCCATGTAAAATACTGGTATTCAGCTGCATCCGGTTAGACTGGAAGCCGACCCCACACAATATAGTTGGGAAAAAGGCTAGGCAGATGATGATGAGGTCTTAGACTGAAATCTAAAAACGTTTATTTTGTATTTACTTAAGATATAGCGATGTGGACAATTCTACCAATATGCGATGTGTTAGGGAGAAATATCAAAGTAAAAAAAATATTTTGAAAAATACACACTGGATTAGCAATTTTACTATTAGATTAATAGCTACCAGAATATTCCAGATGTTACTTACTTAGAATTCAAAAATGAAATTAGAAACATAACCCTCCTTTTGGGGTTCGACGCAGTTGGTTAAAAAAATGTTTTAAAACTAGATTGGGTCCGTGTTTCATAACCAACTACTCTGTAAAGAAGCACCAAAACGAAAAACGTAGACGTCACAGTCTCTTAAAACCCAGATTTAATCTTAGTCGAATCAAATGCGGAGACTAAGCATAGTTAGTATCAAAGAAGAAAGTACTATACAGATTTAAGTGATCTTGTCACGCATTTGTCAGCAAATTCCACCTTATCTCTAATAACATAGCGGTTATTATCCCCAGGCGTAGTATCGGACTTCGAGATGCTCCGCACGTTCAACTGCGGCGTGGGCATGGTGGTGATAGTGGACCCCGTGTGTGTGAAGGAGATGTTGGCGCTGGTAGACGGAGAGATCGCCATCGTGGGCACTGTGGAGCAGATCGGGAAGGAAGGTATGTGGAAGGACATTATATTTAGACGGGATTGCTTATCATAATATGGGAGAAAAATGGTGGTGATGGGTGGTAGACAGGCCGTGACAGGTGGCATTCTCCTTGTTTCTACCTACACCCATGGGAGAAAGGCGTGAGTTTATGTGTTATGTAATATGAGTGAAAACTACCAAGCTTCACCACTATCGGAGCTACCAGATCAAACAGTAAACACACTGTTTTTTCGTAGCATGCCAGATAAATAGATATAAACTAATATTTTTTTAAAGATTTAAGATAAATAAAACAATATCTTAAAAAAATAGAAAAACCATGTGCTGCAAAAATTCAGAATAAGATAAAAAAAAAAACCAAATGGGAGTGGATGTGTCCTGTTCTAGCATTATTCAATGTTTTTTACTTATCTTCCACCAGGAGGCCACCAGGTGGAAGTCCAAAACTTCAAAGAAGCGATGCTCCCCCTCACGTCTCCGTACGTGAGCGCACGCGCCACTCCACAGAAGTCCCTGTCCTACAAGGACAGTGGAGTGGACATCGAGGCTGGAGACTCGCTCGTGTCGTTGATTAAGCCTTTGGCGAGGTAAGCATGCGTTTGTATTGATTTACATACAGTTTCTGACATAAACAATAATAGTAAAATCAAACAAACAGTAAAAATGGTAAATATCCCGTTTTCAGGATTAATGATAGTTTCTGACATGTCAAACAACAGTCTATCAGACGAGTGCATGATTTTAGAGAATGCAATGGTGATCTTGTGGGAAAAATTGAATTAACGTATAAAATACTCGAGTGTGGTTACCATTTAAATTACGTTTTGTTTTTCATTATAAATAGGCATTTTCTTAAATAATAAGTACAATCTTTTCATTCTGTTTAAAAAAAAAAAAACTTGAGAGGTGTCAAGGAACACCGAACACGAAGTTATTGTTATTATTTTTTATTATGTAAAAAAAAAAAAAAAGAAATGTTGAAATGAAAATATCTGGCTTGCTTTCTATAAGAGAGAGAGAGACAGACAGAGAAACATGCGACGCCGCACAGCTTACAATAGCTTACTATAGCAAAAAGTGTCGTGACAACTTTTCGTAAGAATTTTTTCCGTCTAGCCCCCTTTCACAACGCGCGATAAGGAACTTCGTTCCAAAAAGTTTAGCCCCTCACTAAGAATTAAAATGGTTTCGTATTACCTAGTCTAACTGGGTTGTGGAGGTCAGATAGGCAATCACTCCATGTAAAATACTGGTATTCAGCTGTATACCGTTCATTCGACGTCGATAGCAACACGGTACACGAACAAATGTTTAAATATCATGTCTACTACAGGTCGACATCCCGGTCGGGAGTGCTGGGCGGTCTGGGTGGATTCGGAGGTTGTTTCCAGCTCAAAGCCGTTGAAGAAGAATACAAGGTATATAAACAGCGATAATCTTATTCTTGAAACTTTCTTGTCTTCGTGCAAATATTGTTTTCTGGGATTTAAATATTATATCGTCGCTAAACCTGACAAGTTCCATGTGTTTTTTTGTAAGGTTCAACAATTTTTTTTGTTATTGAAATAAACGGAAACATTATAATGCGTATGAAATTAGTTCAACTGGTTTCTAGTTCGAATATTACAAAAATATTTTAAAAATGCACATATTATGGGTTTAGGCAGGCGTAGCGACGATATTAGAGATCAAACTCGCTGATAGTAACTTTCAAAGCCAAAGTTAAACCATAGAGTATACTATATTGCAAGCCAATATTATTACGCAGCTTGGTTGCTGACTTTTGCTCACCTTCGTTTTAAATAGTATATATGTTTATTCTTCAGGTTCTGAAGGTTATACAATGTACGCACTTTCTCCATTACAATAAATATCTACCCTTCCACAGGACCCCGTCCTCGTGCTAGCCGCAGACGGTGTAGGCACAAAGCTCAAAATCGCCCAGATAATAAACCAGCACAGCACCATCGGCATAGACCTGGTGGCCATGTGCGTCAACGATATCCTGTGCAACGGAGCCGCGCCGCTGACGTTCCTGGACTACTTCGCGTGCGGGAGTCTGGACGTCAACGTGGCGCGGAATGTTGTGTCGGGGGTCGCTGAGGGTTGCAGGCAGTCTTCTGCTGCTCTGATTGGTGAGTTGAATTGTTTATTTGCGAGGTTTTTATGCTTTTGAGTTGCTATTCCAATAAATGTTATTCAATATAAGCCTGTAACGTTGCCACGGCTGGGAAACGGGCCATTCTTTGTGAGAGAGAGTGTTACTAATAAAATTAATTTATCATTAATCCATCCATTGCAACCATCCAGCTTTTTTTTCTCTATTTTTCTGGATATCATACAAGGCTAATAAAAAAAAACTTATAGTTTAAAGTTTGTTTTATTAGCCTTATATATCCTTATATCCCCATATTCTTGAAGGTACTCTTCTCCTTCGCCACCTGGTACCAGCTTTCGAGAGGCACGTCCAGATCACCTAGATATCTTAAGGCTTAAGGCTAGTCTCGGCGACACCGTCCTCCATCTCATTATAAGTTATTAACTCAAGATTTATCTTTTGTCATTGTTACCTTTTAGCCTGCCTTAAAACATTACTGACTGATGATTGACAAGTAGTTGTGCTGTTAAAACTGTATTTCTAAACCTCCAATGTTTTTCCAAAAAGGTGGTGAGACAGCTGAGATGCCCGGCATGTACGAACCCGGAGTGTATGATATCGCCGGCTTCGCGCTCGGCGTGGTCGAGAGGTCGCAGATACTGCCCAAGATCAATGATATTGTTGTAAGTACTTAGCTTAAAAATCTTCATCTGTTAGTAATGCATCTTGTTAATGACGATATTTCCATATTCCTTATTTTTTTAAAACCACAACGATCTGAATTCACCAGCACTGGCTAAATTTATGTAATATCACTTGGAGGTAGGTCTTCTTTATCGTGTAGATAGTGCCTAAATGAGGTAGGTAGAAACTACAGAACGCTACTTGCTACAATCCTAACACTCTTTTTAACGTAATTTATTTGCGAGTAACACGTTACCTACATAAGATGTTCCTCGAATAAATTATAGACAACTCAATAACGCGCAGAACCTTAACTAAACGATATAAAATTGTAAGTGAATTTAAATGTGTATGTGAGTTTAAATGTTTGTATACGCACCCACGATACAGGAGAAATTCCTAGTGTGGGGCAACGTTTTTAAAAAAAATGTAGTAAATCACACAAAAAGTGTAAAAATATTTCACTAATTCAGAAATACCCATTGCACCATATATTTTATAGTTGTATTTTTCCCAACGTTATAAATATTTGTCCCACAGGTAGGCGACATAATCATCGGTCTGCCATCCAACGGCGTGCACAGCAACGGTTTCAGTTTGATCCACAAGTTGATGAAGAAGACTGGACTCGCTCTCAACGACAGAGCTCCCTTCAGCAAAGAAGGACTTACACTTGGTAAGTTTCTCAATTATGTCGCATCGTCAGGATTTATTCCGAAAGACTCGAGTATTATGTGGGCGGAACATAGGTTTCGTGCAATGAAAACACACAGGATGCGATACACTGTTTTTATTACACTAACGAAGTACTTGAAATTACGACTAAACACAGTAACCACAATAATAATTTACAGCCAAACGAAACGTAGGACAGTTCCTAGGCCTGGAGGTTCCGTTCTTCAAGACGGTCGGAAGGCAAGTGTGCCTCGCCATCGCGCCCCTCCACTAGCTAGGCTCCGTCGTCGTAGCTCAAAGTGCCGCGCTTCGTTTAGTGACCGTACTATTGACCGTCTCCGACAATTATAATACAAGAATTGAATGCACTAACTAAATAACTATCTGAAGAGTCAAGTCTAATATTTGTTTCCACATTATAAATTGTCGAAGGGATTAAAAAAAAACCGGTGTTTCCTTCATCTAACCTTCACGGTCAAAATGTTTGGAACACCAGATTTGTTAAAAATCGATGAAAGGTTTCGATGTGGTATCTGGTTGTGCGACGGTGTCCCTTCTACCCTGTATGTTTAGATTTATATAAATATCAACCTTATTTTCTGCAAATTAAGTGGATTTCCGAATGAATTAAAAATAATGAAACTGTAGCAGATTCTAAAATGTATGTATGGGCATTATTCTCTTGCCCTCATGCCAATTCATTTGGGATCGGGCAGCATATATCAATTAACAATAAAACAAAATGATATAAAAATTAAACACAATTAAAAATACGACCAACAAAATTGATCTTTTACGAAGCCAAGAGGTCCGTAACAAAACGCAAATTGATTGGCCAAAACTTCTTCTGGCAAACTCAGAACTAGACCACAACGCGTTCTGGATGAGGAAATGCCACAGCGTGTTTCTGAGTATTTTTGTTAGTTATGTTTTTCGGTTGTGCTGATGTGATGTGATAATTCTAAAAATTCCGTCAGGGGTGTCGTTTTGGGGGTTTTAATGGGAGCTGACGACGATGACGCGGGTGAATCTCAAAATTTCACCATCTTGGAGTTGGCATAATATTTGTGCGATATTTCGACTGCGCATGCTAACGTAACGCATGCGCCTGCTAACTTCAACCTATTATTTCCAGGCGAGGAGCTAATAAAGCCGACCCGCATCTACGTGCGCAGCGTGTTGCCAGCGCTGCGCAGTAACCGCGTGAAGGCCGTGGCGCACATCACGGGCGGCGGGCTGCTGGAGAACATCCCGCGCGTCATCCCCGGCGCCGTGCGCGCGCGCCTCAACGCGCACTGGTGGCACGTGCACCCCGTATGTATCGCTTTTTTTTGGGACAAGCCTGCCACACTATTCTCAACCACTGTAACTCCTGTTAGCCAGAATCAACAGTGGCGACCACAAGAAAAGCGCCGAGATAATGAAGCTCGACGAAGTCCCAGAGAAACGATTTAACTGTCTTGGATCCCGCAACGAAATTAATCAGAAAAGAATAGCGGAGGAGTAGGAAAAACATAATTTCCACTTCCCTCCATATCAGTAGGAGACAGAACAGAACAAGGCCAATAGGCACACAGGGACGTATACAACTGGGATAAGCCCAGTTGCCTAGCACCACGGATATTATTGTCATTAATATTACTGGGTCCTAAGTTGTGAGCTGTTATATTTGATTCCAATAATAGGACCCCATATATATACCGGACTGCTGGATCCTAATCATAGTACTGTTCATGCCTAACGTAAGCATATTATACTGCTGGCAAATACCAGCTAAATATATTATCGAAATAAATCAAATCTCTTCCAACTTGATGCACTCTTGACAGAGCGATCACCGTTATTTCTCTGTGGCTCCTCGCACTTGGAACAGCCAATCGCAGCCCTGATTTGGTATATCCATCTTCAAATTAGGCACAATCAGTACGAATAAATATGGCTCGCTGGTAGAGATGGCATTGTCAACATTTTTTTTTCTGCCGTCTCTAAATACGACTAGCGCAAAATCGCAATTCTTCCGGTATTCTTGGTTTCATACACAAAAGTCCCCATTCTTGCACATACTTTTGTTTCAACTAAGAATCATTCTCTAAACTTGAATTATCTTGTCCAGGTGTTCTCATGGATCGCGGATGCCGGCTCTGTCCAAGATGAAGAGATGTTGAGGACATTCAACTGTGGTATCGGCATGGTGTTGGTCGTGTCGCCCGAGGACCAGGCTGAGGTAAGAAACACAATATCGCGCCTGTAGCCCCTATAGGTTAAGCAGAGATGTGACTTGTAGACATCATCATCAGCCTATAATGTCCCCACTGCAGGGACTCAGGCCTCCTCTCTAGGAGAGAGATGGGCTATAATCTACCACGCGGGCCGAGTGCGGGTTGGTAGATGTCACATGTCTTCGAATTTTTTGGTTCTAAGACATTCCGGTTTCCTCACGATGTTTTCCTTCACCGTTTTGAGAGCAGTGGTGATGAAATAAATTACACAAAGTAATGCGCCTGACTGGGTTCAAACCCCTGGTTCGTAAGTCGGGGCCGCCACCACTGGGCCACCACTGCTCTTGTAGTAGTTTATGTTTCAGCCTCGTTGCTCGGGTGGTCCCTCAAGTGCTGAGTATGAAGGGTATGATTCCCAGATGGGTCAAAGAGTTTTTGGGTTTTATCATCAGGAATTCCTCAGTAGCAGCCAGAGTCTGAATTTGTGCCCGGTTGAGGGCAATAGACTCGTGCTATACAGGGTGTAAATCAACCCATCACACAGCCGTCAACCAAGCATTCTGTGCATCAAACTAAGTACCCCTACACAAAAATCACATTTTACGGTAAAACTCAATGTATCACTGTTAAAACATTGCGCTAGTGGATGCTTTGAATAGTAAACGGGTCATGGAGGTAATTTCAGTAAAGCTATAACCTGAAAAACTAGTATTTACAAAAACAGCTGTGAAAAATTTGGAACTTTGACCCCCAATATCTCCGTAACTAGGAGGTTCCCAGGTATGGTCTAGAACAAAAAAATGATCGCAGTGGGAGAACAAGTGTCCTTCGTTTGCGTTAAGGGTACTTTGACACCCTATATTACATGGGACTTGAACAGAACTGGTGATGTGGGACTTACTTGTTGTGGTTATGGATACAACTGAATACTGAATAAACTGAATAAAGAACTAAATAGTCAGTGGCGTAGCTAGTCCTAGGGCCCTGTACCAAATGTATTTTTTGGGGGTCCTTTGAACCCGTGTATGACGAAGCCCAAAAAGTGCAGAAAACCACAAAAATGTTTTGCAAAACAAAGAAATAGCACATTAACTTCATTCATTGATTGTACTAAGCAAATGTGTTAAGTTTTCAACTAAGAGGTAGAAAATACTGAAAGGGTTATTTTACATTTTTATTTTATGTTTTATCAAGTATTTTTTAGTAGTTAGTAAGTATTTGAGGTTGTGAGAAAATTTTCAGATTTTTTTCTTATCATGGGCCCCTGTTACTTGGGGGCCCCGTATCATTGATACGGCTGACATGGCGGTAGCTACGCCCCTGTAAATAGTCCTAGCTGTTTAATTTTCTTGCGCGGCTGGCACAATTGAGTCTCAAGTCCCTAGCTGTGCGTACATACCGTAATTTTCTTGTTAAAACGATAACTCATGTATTATTACCTCCAGGTAATGAACACAATCCGTGCATTCGGCGCGATGGTGATCGGTAGCATACAGAAGCGTCCGTCAGGCGGCGCGCGCGTCGTCGTCGACAACTTCGCGTCTGCCATGGACTTCACTAGGAGAATGCCGCTGCTGCCTAAGAAGAAGGTAAGGAAATGAGTAAATAGTACACGCCCCACACCCCTAAAAAGGGAACGACGAGATCGACGTTTCATAAATTCCCATTTTGTCTCCTAGAAAACTGAGCAGATTCAATTTTTTTTTTTGAAAGAGTATGTGTCGTTTCTTATCTCGTAACAACGTACTAACTTGTTTATAGTCGCGAGACTAAAGTCGCCTAAATGTGAAAGCGGTGTTAGAGGGTTATTTCCCTTACTTATTTATAGCTGAAAAATGAAATAGCTATTAGTTGCTGAAAAATGGAAATGGGCCGTGTGACAGTCGACCTTGATTTTATGAAGAAAAAAAATTGCCTCAGACAGTAGAGGCTTTCTAGACGTCTTATGGTGCTGTGAATTTTAATTTTTACAATGCAGATCCGAACGTGGAACAGTGCGCTCAATGTGTGGAAATATATCACTACATAGTATAAAACAAAGTCGCTTTCTCTGTCCCTATATCCCTATGTATGTATGCTTAAAGCGAAGCGGTTTTTTTAAAATAGATAGAGTGATTCAAGAGGAAGGTTTTAGTATATAATTTGACCGACATCCACGCGGGTGAAGCCGCGGGCATCAGCTAGTTTCTTATAATTGTTTCTATCTCCAGGTGGCAGTGCTAGTATCAGGTAACGGCAGCAACTTGCAGGCGCTAGTGGACACATCGCGCGAGGCCGCGCAGTGCGTGTGCGCTGACGTGGCTCTCGTTATCAGCAACAAGAAGGACGCGTACGCGCTGCAACGGGCTGACAAGGCGGGAGTGCCTTCACTGGTACGTTTATGAACTCACGACTTTTAGTGTTAAGGGGTTGGTAGAACCGGGGCTGCGGGTTGTTCGAAAGAGATACCGCTGCCCCGGAAACAAGGGCCAAAGAAGGAAAATGGTTGGTTTTAGAGTAGAAGTCTGAGACTCTTGCGCTCTTCCCAGAGCGGGAGGATTCATTTTATGATTTCCCAAAAAAAAAAAAAACAGACGGTACATTCCTTTCAGACTTCTTTTGGCAATATCGTCTGGTCAAATCAAAAACTGCCTAAACATAGCTGTGCCTAGTTATATAGCTAGGCATAGCTATCGTACCGACCGGTTTCCAGTCTAACCGAATGCAGCTGAATACCAGTATTTAATACGAAGTGACTGCCACCTGACTTCCAAAATTCTAATTTATTATTGCACAAAAGGATAACTTCTTCTCAATGCCCTTTTAATCTCATATTATGACGTTATTGGTAAAAAAAGAGCCCCGATGTTGAACGATAGATAGCCGGAATACGTTCATCGACAGACCATCGTGCAATGTTTATGTTGATCAATTGCAACGTTACTGAGTTATATGACATTTAAATTACTTGAGTTCATCCAAATGTATTATTTCTAGTTAATTTTCAAGTTTTGGGGTTTAATCGAATGTCGCAAATCCACCAATGCGCTAAATGTCACCTTTCGTCGACACAAATATTGCTTTCGAACCAAATCCCACTAATATCATAAAGGCTAAAATTTGTGTGTGAGTGTGTAGGTTTGTTAAAAAAAACTACTGAACGGATTTGGATAAAATTTGGTACACATAGTTTATAACCTGCATTCACACATAGAATAGTTTTTATCCCGATATGCGAAGCCGCTGGCAATAGCTAGTGAGGAATAACCACCTTTCTCTTGTCCCCAGGTATTCAGCCACAAAGACTACGCGTCGCGGGAAGAGTTCGACCGCGCCGTGTCGGAACAGTTGGAAGCGCACAAGATCGACATCGTGTGTCTGGCTGGCTACATGAGAATCCTGTCCTCTGAGTTTGTTAAAAAGTAACGTTTGCTTTTCTATTCTTTCATAAAATTATTCAGGTCAAAGTTCCGAATTTTTCATAAGTTTTAAAGTAAATTTCCTCCATGACCCGTTTACTATTCAAAGCATCCATTAGCGCAATGTTTTGAGTGTGATATATCAAGCTTAACCGTAAATGTTACAATACCGTCATTTTTCACCTCAAAAAGAAAGTTGTTTCCCAGCAATAGTTCTTGCGTCTTAGTTTAATATACATCTTGATATACGACTTCATGAAGACTCCGTTTACACCCTGCATAGTATAGTGAACACTAAAATTGTTACACAGCTGTCTGTTTAGAACATTAACGCTAGGTTTCATTAAAAAGGCGCTACAATCATATCATTTTCTTTTTAAATACGGTTTGTTACACCTTTTCTCCACACTTATATCCACGTGTAACATAATTGTTACCTTGCAGATGGTACGGCCGGCTACTGAACATCCACCCGTCGCTACTGCCGCGTCACCCCGGCCTCAACGCGCAGCAACAGTGCCTCGACTCCGGCGACCGGGAAAGTGGCTGTACTGTGCATTTCGTTGATGTAAGTATTTTGTGTAACTTTCACAAGAAACTAGTTAAGTCACACTTTTTTCCAAGAGAAACTCCATAAAGGCATGTTTTGCAATCTATAAGGCCAGAGGGCAAATTAGATAAATATTTAGGAAATTAGATACGATGTGAAATCCAAGTACTTTTTTAGTTTGATAAGTACTTTTGCAGTTGGAAATAAAAAATCGGAAATTCGAAATAGGTTATTTATTTATAGTTACAGCTCACACTCAAAAGATTTTTCGAAGTGATCACTGGTTGTAAAGTACCTATGCTCGAAAGTCGTGCAAATTCTGCTGAAAGTGCTTCTTATTTGTTTATTGATCCAAACTACTAATTCTCAGATACATTACCTGTATAATCTTGTGACATTTGCAAAAAAAGGTGCCAAATTGTCAATCAATCAACAAATCAATCAATTCTTTCTCCAGGAGGGTATGGACACCGGACCGATCATAATCCAGGAGCGCGTCCCCGTGCACCAGAGAGACACGCTGCAATCCCTCACAGCGCGCATCCACGAGGCAGAGCACCGCGCCTACCCGCGCGCGCTGCGTCTGCTGGCCACGGGCCGCGTGCGACTCAACCAGCAAGGCACGCTCATGTGGTACTCCTAGGTAGCGCTGCAGCTCATGCCATGGTGCGTGCGATGCAGAGAGGAGGGAACTACTAATATTACTTTTGACTGCCCAGGAATAAACCTTATAAAAATGTAGATGAGATAAACGTCCTGTCCATATGCAAGGTGTATAAAATAATAAAAAAATTGACCTTCCCATTCAAAATATCGAATTGGCTAACGCAATTATTAGAATGAAGACTCGCAATTTTTATTCGACTCTTGTTCCTTAATTACAGAAGTATTGCGTTACACCATGTATATCAAATGGCTGTGTACTTTTTTCATGCGCCACAACTTTACTTTATCATAAACTACCTGTACCCGCATGCGTTGCTATGCCCTTTTTAACCGACTTCAAAAAAGGAGGAGGTTATTCCTACATAATACCTGCCTACCTACCTGCTACATGCCTACTATTTACCTACCTACTACCTCCTATCCTACCTACCTACTACCTCCTATCCTACCTACCTACTACCCTACCTACCTACTTACTACCCTACCTACCTACCTACTACCCTACATACCTACCTACTACCCTACCTACGTACCTACTACCCTACGTACCTACTAACCTACCTACCTACCACCCGACCTACTACTCTACCTACCTAGTATCCTACGTACTGAGTTGTGTTTTGTTATTCTGTCAGTTGCGTTCTGTTATACCACGTTTTATGTCACGTCCCACGGGAACGACGGGAACGGGAAAAAAATCCTATATCCTTCTCCTGCACGCGTAGTATGACCACCGTAGAAACGGGTTTTGTCGACGGAAGAATCGACAAAATGACAGATTGTAGCAAAATTTCATGTCAAATTGTATGGAAAAAGCTTTGTCTATTCTTGGTAGAATAGAGATAGAATCGCCATACTAAGCGTGCTGGTTTTTAGCTACCTCCCTACTAATTTTCAGCCAATAACAGTGCCTGAACTTTCGAGACATAGACAATAGCTCAAAGAGTATATAACCACTACGTATGAATAGCTTATCAAGAAAAATCATAGACAACCTATAAAAAGACATTAACACTTTTGTTAACCTGTAGAATAAATCTTAGGTATTATTTTCTGAAATTAAAAATTAAATAATTAATAAATAATTTACACAAATTAATGTCTAAAACAAACAAATATAACAGTACCTGAACTTTCGAGACATTTTACAAAAAATAAATTTCTGAACTCACACATGAATAGTTGGTATTTGACAGGATTGGACGACAAATGTTTTACATGTAATAAACAAATCGGCATTTATTGAAATGATTAAGTATTCATTACACATATCGAGTTTTGATTGTTTTTAAGATGTATTATGCTATTCGGGGCGGAGACAAATCCAACGAATCAATAACCATGAAAATTGGTTCAGCAGATCTCGAGTTATAAGTGTTGTAACAAACCCGTCTTTGTTTTATATATATAGATGTAAGTTGTTTTTCTGAGATCACCGAAATCGTTTGCTTGTCATTTAAAAGTAAGTATTGTCCTTGGCGGTCAAAAGTAATATTATATTATCTTGTCAGAATTCCATATAAAATATGATTTCTTCTCATTGTGTCACATTTGAATAAGGTTGAGATGGAAGCAGTATAAATAAAAAACATACACATATATTTATTTTTATGTGTCCAAGAAATCTTCCAGCCCAAAATGAAACCCTTTGAAAGCTTCCATCTACTTGTACATCTCTTGAAAATGGAATATAGTTAGCGTAAGATCCTTAGGTATCTATTATCAAATAGTTCGAATATATGACCTTGTAGACTTGAACATTTTAATCTCAATATTATGGGACCAAACATAATGTTAAACATTTATGATACATTCCTATTTTTGAGTCAAATATTGTTTATTCCTATTAAATATTTAGGAAATGTTTAAGAGTGAGTTAATAATTATATAAGACTATTTATCATCATATTACTGTGCAATAAATCAAACATCTTGTGAAGTAGTATCTGGTGAAGAAAATAAGTATGTAAAAGTATATGAAACTCTCGAATTTGATATGAATTTGTATATAAGAATTACGTTATCACATTATTAGGTAAGTATATTATATATTACTCTGTTAGTCACAGTTTTGTATGTTGAACAAAATGTTTAAAAAGTTTAATAAAAATTATACTATTGGCGAATTTTGCCAGATTTTTTATAGTCATCATGTTAAAGCACTAACAATATTTGTAAAATTCTAAATATACATCTACTAAACTGGAAAACAGTTTTGTGCCAAAATTAATACCGTATTTCTGGTAAATGATTGTAACAATATGGTTGTTATATGGACATTATTTAGCCAATCTTCTTATTAAAAATGGCTTTGTATTGTTCCACTTTTTTTAGTATACACAGTATATAAATGTTTCTACAGTTAAAATGGATGTTTATGAAATGCCATTTACAATTTAAGTATGTTAAGTTTTACAGTGTGTTTGAAATAAAAGTTTTGTATATACTTCAAGAGTTTTATTATCCCGATAGATATTTTAAATATCTACATAATATCACAGATGCGCGCTACAAAAATAAAAGTAGATATAATTCAGAGAAATGTGTCCCATAAACAATTAGTTTGAGCAGTATTTCAAGAATTTTTCTTTTCTTTGAATGTAATTAAGTCACCTAATGCTTTAAAAAACACTCCAAATAAGTCCGCATTATCAGCAGTACCTGCAGTACTAACATATTCAGTATTTACTTCATTTACGTTTTCTTTCTTAACTTTTATAACAGAATGGACACCATTCTTTAAAATATCTTCACTTATTTTATCAAATTCTACATGGAATTTCTGTTTATTCATCAAAGGAACTATTAAGTTATATTTATTTATCTTACTATTAATTGATGAAGCTAATTCTCTATTAAATTGGCATATTTTGTCCCATTTAGCAACATCCTGCTCAGACAATGGATAAGGGCCGAGAGGCATACGGTCTGAGCGGATTTCTTCTTTTAAATTGTCAATCTCTTGTTCTATTTCTTTGGCCAGTGTTATCCATTCTGGTGTAAAGCCATTGTTGATGAGAACCTAGAAAATAAACGCATTGTGAATAAGTGTGGTCTGAGTAGCAAGCCTTGAGGGATCCCAAACTTTGGAAATATCCTATTCTCAGATGTTCGTTCTTATCTACAAATAATCAGTAATGTTTTATTCCAGGTGAGCCTTTATAGCTATAGGACATAGGTGGAGGCTTACCTCATTCAATTTATGAGTTGTAAAATCAACATAAGGATTATTGACTTTTTAACTACTGACTTTTATGTATTTTGACATTTATATTTCTTTATGATTAACAAATTATTCGGTTCCAATATTTTAAATTTTAGCATGTAAAAATTAATTTTGCTGTGCCCTGACAGGGTCTACAATGGCTCTTAGCTCTAAGCCTTTTTTGTTAACACCATGCTTTACCTTGTGGATTGCAAATAAATGAATATGAATATGAATATGAATATGAATATGAATATGAATATGAATTGTTCTGACTCTTCAAAGGCTTCCCTTTGCCACTCAAATTCTCAAACTCTCCTTTAGACATAGATTCCTGAATCAAATCCTCAACGAGACGATCAAAGCCATACTTTGTTTTAATGTCATGTTTCTTTCTATAGCTGTCTCCTTTCTTCATCAAGGTTTTGTCCGATGCTATAGCTTTTTCAAGGCGATGTTCCATGACATTTATTGCGGCTTTCTGGGCACGGGCCTGGGCATATTGCTTTTCTCTTTGGAAAATAGTGCCATGGCCATGGCCTTCGTAGCTCAGGTATTGTCGATGTTGTGGGGCTGTGTGCTGTAATGTACATCTTTAGTAGTTAGTGTAAAACCAGATTAAATTTTAGTACAGATGATGCCAGCACATCAAGTTACCGAAACTGTTAAATTTTCACAATCAACCTTAAACCAAAACCAAATATCTGATGTGGGCCTTACAGCTGCTAGAAAAAATGGAACTGGGCTGGGCACATCAAATCCTACTCACCCTGATATCATACACAATCTTATCCACTTCCTCTTTATTACTTTTCCCAGTATTATGTTTAGTGAGGGTCCTGAATGCATTCTCTACTCTCACAAACTTGTCCATATCAGCTTCTGGCGAACCAGAGTCAGGGTGGTACTTCTTCGCAAGGTCCAGGAAGGCCTGGCGAACTGCATCTTGCTTGGAGTTTGCTGGTATGTTCAGAATGTGGTAGCATTCCTGGAATCGCGCAATTTGGAGTATTTTAAAGGTTAGTTTAGTAAAGTTGTTAATTACTTGCGAATGAAACTGTGAGTTGCTTAGCACTGACAGTTTATTATCTACAGAAGTAACATGAGCGTGAGGTTGCAACCCACACAGACTATCTGCTTTCATATATATTTAACAAACGTGAAACGAATACACAGTTTATTTTATTAGTCTCACATATGACTAGACCAATTTTGTTTATCCAAAACACGACTCTAGTTATTTTCCAAATTATCTAAGTTGACCCAGTGAACAATAATATTCGTACTTGAGTTAGCAAGCCATGATAAAAGTAAACATTGAAAAACTTACAGCGATCTTTTTCTCTTCTGCTTTCGAAGTTATTGTTCTAGCGGTTATAAAAGTAGGACGAAAGTAAGGAGCCGCTTGATCCAGATGTCTTAAACTAATAGTTATTAATGACTTGCTCATTTTTATTAATTTTTACAAGAGCATTTTTGTTTGTATTTGTTTTGTTACGTAAATATACCGTGTTTTTGTTGCAAAATTCATGAATCTGTCATTTTCCTGTCATTGTCATTTTTCATGTGATTGATGTTTACGAAGACAATATAGTACTTATTACACAAAACGGAAAAAATAAGTCTGAATAGTTTGTTGTGCTGGTTTACTTTCGGTATAATACGCAACATTTAAGCACCCAAATAATTTGGGATAAGAGCAGGAGAATGATAATGACAATACGCAACATTTATAAAGTATTCCAAGTTCATCGTGCTGCGCAGGTGGTGCCACTGCGGCTGCAGAGAACCTCAGGCGAGGCGGCGTAAATATAGTAACCTTTGTGAAAACTATATTTTCTAGCCGTTTGGGATTGAAACTCTGGGGTCGTGGGGTCCGAGTGCTCGTGACCCAAGGGCTGGCTTGGTCCGAGGTGAAGTGTTGCCATACAACGTGGCAATACCGCCAGTCTTTTGGGCACATTACCGGCTGACAGCGTTATGGAGCAGTTTTTTGATGCCTTTCTATAGTTTCTTGTTAGTTTATTTAATAGTTTTTAATTACCTAATGTACAGTCGCGGTCTTTTCCGCCTGCCCAGTTAAAATTTTTTTCGCATAAATCATGCGTAGGCGCCAAACCCCGCCCCCTCAAAGTTTAGGCCTATTAGAGAAGCGTCAACGTATTTAGTTGCAATCTGCACTGCGCAGCTTAGTGACGTATCCTCTGTACACCTTTTGCGAATTTTACGGACGAACTTTGGCGCGCTTACCGGACCTTTTGAACATTGTAGTCTAGTCGACAAGTTGAAAATGGTACAAAATAGAGATACTGCTCTTAAAATTATGTGCGATAGCTCATTGGATCCGGAATGACGTCTAGAAAAATGTGCCAAAAGCGTGTATTAGCACATAAAAAATTGCAAAAGTTATAAACAATTAAAGATGAAACGAAAATGGCATTTCGTTTTTTGCCAATATTTAATAAACTATTAATATTTAAGAAATTTCAAAAAAAGATTCTGAAAGAGGAGGAAATTTCCAATAAAAAACTCCTAACTCCCGGAACTCTATCTCCATTATTTATAATTTTAATTTAACGCTGAAAATAGGTCTGCGCGTGACATTTTTAGGATGCGCGCGTGGCGTCAAAAGCGAGTACGGCACATTAATTAATTTATTTAAGGTATTGAATTTTTTTTTTTAAATTTGAAAAAATTTGGTGTGTTCTGAACACTATAATTAATTTATTCTCGTTGGAAATTTTACTTAAAGTTAATTTTTCAACAAGTTAAACAATTGTTAACTAACGAAATTTTCTCGAACGACCGTCTTATTTGTAAGTGAAAAAAAATGTTTAAATGATGGTCGTAAAAAATTTTCGCTTCGTAGAGCCTTTCTTACATACATACTTAACAAGATCGTGCCATAAAAGTTAAAAAAATATTTATACTTTGTTTATAACAATTTTTTTACTTAAACAACATTACTTGGATTTTTAAGTTTTTGTTTAAGTAAAAAAATTGTTATAAACAAAGTATAAATATTTTTTTAACTTTTATGGCACGATCTTGTTAAGTATGTATTATTTAAACATTTTTTTTCACTTACAATTAAGACGGTCGTTCGAGAAAATTTCGTTAGTTAACAATTGTTTAACTTGTTGAAAAATTAACTTTAAGTAAAATTTCCAACGGGAATAAATTAATTATAGTGTTCAGAATACACCATATTTTTTTCAAATTTAAAAAAAAAAATTCAATACCTTAAATAAATTAATTAATGTGCCGTACTCGCTTTTGACGCTACGCGCGCATCCTAAAAATGTCACGCGCAGACCTATTTTCAGCGTTAAATTAAAATTATAAATAATGGAGATAGAGTTCCGGGAGTTAGGAGTTTTTTATTGGAAATTTCCTCCTCTTTCAGAATCTTTTTTTGAAATTTCTTAAATATTAATAGTTTATTAAATATTGGCAAAAAACGAAATGCCATTTTCTTTTCATCTTTAATTGTTTATAACTTTTGCAATTTTTTATGTGCTAATACACGCTTTTGGCACATTTTTCTAGACGTCATTCCGGATCCAATGAGCTATCGCACATAATTTTAAGAGCAGTATCTCTATTTTGTACCATTTTCAACTTGTCGACTAGACTATTGACCATTGCTCTGCTTACCTGACCTTTGATTGACTAAACGTTAACCTGTGCAATAATATTGGACTCCTGAGAACCTGTGTTAGAACATTTTGTGCATAATGTCTTCCAGAAATCTCTTAAACGAAGAACAAAATTAAATTATAATTTTGCATGGACAGGGATTTAACATCAGTCAAATCGCTGAGCTGAGTCCCAAAATAAAAAAAACAATATGAATCACGTTAAAATGTTTAAATTCTTAAAATGGACTTTATAGTCATAAACATAAAGTCCATTTTAAGAATTTTAAATTTTTAACGTGATTCATTATTATGTTCTCCAAAAGCGGCTATTTTAGGCCCGCTGGCTAGATCAACGTTTCACCCCCCTAAAGCCCCATTATTTCAAATTTTATCGAAATCGTTAAAGCCGATTTAGAGAACACGCTTACAATTGCCTGTTAAATAGCATGGGATTTCATAAGATTCTTATAATAAATTTAAAATTACTCACAGAAATCATTGAGTTTTTAATTTACAATTACCAAACCAACACACACGCACCATTAGTAACGAAAGTCAAATTCAGTTTAAGTTTTTTTTCTAATAATGGCAGTTTGAAAATAACAATAACTCTCGTTCGGCGTGCGTCGGACTCGTCATTGCGGTGGAACGGTATTGTATTTCATTCAATAATTCTATACAAAGGCGGGGCGGAGCTAGAGAGCGCTTCATGTTGTAAGTGCAAGCAAATATGAGCTTAGTGGTGGTCAGGCGGGAGTGTCCTCGATAGTACATAGTTACTTTACTCTTATAATTAATAAAAATACATATAGGTTCAGTATAATTTATTAGTAGACACTGGTTTAGTAAATATTTTGGTACATACATATAGGTAACGGGATTATTGTGAAATTGAAGCTATCCTTGTAACACACTTCATCTTTCGTGGGCACTACATCTTAACACTCGATAAAAAACTCGATTCAGTATTACATATTTTTATCGATAACTTATGTATTGGAAAAAGTTCACGTTGATGGAGGAATATTATCTTTAATTTACAAGTCATGTGCAAGTAATGTACAAAGTGATAAAACGATTGAAAAAATCGTTAAAAATCGAGTGAAAAACTGATATTTAAAAAAATATTTTCCGTATTATCGATATACCTCTCATCGGTCATGAAGTCATGAGCGGTCATGAGGCCAACACTAATTCGGTTGACATTTTTGGTCGAGAGCGCAAATTAGTGTATTTTTGTTTTAACTGCAATTAATTAAGGCGCTTAGTGTGACTACGCGTAATTAGGTAGTGCTATGTGTATAGAGTAGACTGTGTGCTATTTATTTGTGTAAGATAATTATATGTGCTGACATTATGGCATTTACTGCGGAAGAAGTTGCGAGACGCTATCCAATTCACTGGTTAGTGTGGAATAATCAGCATGAGGAGCTGAAGGCTCAGTTGGACGCTAAGAAGGTATGCTGCGACTGTTTATTATACGTTTTCAATAACTATTTCCGTTAGAATCGGTGTAATTTGAGGTTATACCTGGGATTCTCATAGGGCCCCCGGCTATTGAACTTCAGTGGGTGTTTCGCGAACGTAGGTGTTATCAATCATTTTTAGCGAGTTATTTTTAATTACAATACTAATCGAACGCTGTCTGGCTTCTGTTTTTTGCGTAGTTTGCTGCCATGGCCTACTTGTTTTCGTTATAAGCAGTCATGGATGTAGTATTCCTAAACTTTCGAGATATCATCTTGAAAATATTCCAGTTACAATGTTTACATAATTAAGCTTATGAAATGTATAGTAATAAACATGTGTATAGTATTAATTACAAGGAAAACCTCATTGTTATTTATCAAATGAGAACTAAGTTCACATATTCATATCAGATGTGAATCATAAGTGACTCATTTACTCCGCTCTTAAACAAACCTCTTTTGTACCAGTTTCCTATTACGTTCCTACATCGTCACTTTAAATGAACATCTCCTAATTTAATATTAATATCAAGACAACGTAAATTACCTAAACTGATTCTCAAGGTGATAAGAAGCCAAACAGGACAAAAACAATCTCATTATGAGGAAGCCTTATGACTCAAATTGAAGGTTGGGCACAGATAATGATTGAGTTTGTATACAATATTCACTAACTTTGCCTTTCTGTAAAAAAACCACCTGCTTATTCAATATTTGGTTGTTGACAGCTAGCAAAACACAATTCAACCCTAAAAGATACACCATAAGATTGATAATAGCGTAGCTTCTAGAGTAGTCATGTTTACAGTGCTATAAATATGTTTAGGATCTTCTAAAGAGTTTGCATGTGTAGTAAACATCAGGTGTTTACACTTAAACTTGTTTACATTCCAGCTAGGAGTAAAAAAGGTTGTTTTTACACAACTGCCCCAAAAAAAAGTGTGTTATGTTTTTACAACTGTTTCTGCATTTGGCTGCCGGGATGATTCATGAAATGAATTATGATTACAATATACTTATATCTGGTTCACAAGGACTTATTGTATTGCTATATGATATTCAGATCAAGGTCTTGGGTTTCATTCTGATATTTGACAAATGCTACTTACCATAATCTATTGGTTTTGATACCATGTATAAGTATTTTGGTAAAAAACTAGAAGCTGACAATGTATAAATTACTAGGGATCAGATATTGGTAGGCATATTTACCTTAAGTATGTCTTTCAAAGGGTACAAAAGTATGAAAGTGGCTTCTTTAAAGCCATTTCTTCTCTGTGTATTAAAATTTACGAACTATTAAATATTATGCAAGTTTTATTGTATTTTTTTTTCTGTTGAAATATCAAATAGAGCAACATAATGGTAAATAAAAAAGAGCATAATTCTTTGAAATTAACAAAATAAATATGAAAAAACGAAAAAGCACAATTTATTCATATTTTCCATACTGACATGCGCTCCATACTAGTCAACACTCAGCGTAAATATGCATCTGAATATCCAATTTTGATTTTTTAAATTTACTTTGTTATTATTATAAATTCAGTTGTGATTTGTTATCATGAGACTCATGAATGAATCAGAAGTAGTCTAATCTGACAATTGTCATTTGTTTTGCACCTTGACATTTGGATATATTGAATTTATTCAAACCTTGATTTGGTTGCATATAAACAGAATGAGGAAAAAATTATGTTGATCGAGTTTTATGACCTTGGCTGTTATTAGATAAAGTTAGTTAGTTGATAAATGTTATCAGTTTCATTGATTTTAATATCGTTTTTTTTTTCTATTTTCACTAAGGGTTTGGAATATTTTGGCCTGTCTATACGTCCACTATTCTATTTTTATTTCAATTTTCTGTACCTACTTTGTTTATGAATACATAGGTTTTCTGGGCCATGAGCTGTGCGCGTACACAGAAGAATCAATCAAAATTACATCACTGACCAATGGTTTAGGAATGCACGGAGGACAAACATTTTTACATCCCTACTAATATTATAAATGTAAATTTGTTTGTCATCATCATGAAAGTTTGTACACATATTCTTGGAGGCATTAGAAGTAACATAAGATTCTTTTTATGAAATAAAAAGAAAAAAAAAATCCACGCGAACGAAGTCGCGTGCAACAGCTAGTATAGATATAAATCTACAACCGATCATTAAACTCCTATAAGTTCCAATTTATCATAACGGAGCCTCAACCAAAATCATGACTTTAGACCACATTTTATTGTTTTTTTTTTTTTTTTTTTTTTTAATGTAACTGTCTGCTGGTAAAGAATGCACATTTCATCATAATTTTATTCAAATTTCAGGTGACACAAGAAGAACTAGAATCCAAAGACGGCAGAGGCCGTACCCCTCTGCTACTAGCAGTAACTCTTGGTCACTTAGAGACAACAAGTGTGCTCATAGATGCTGGCGCTGATGTCAACTGTGAGAAGGATGGGTGGACAGGTAAAATACATAACTAATGATTAAAACTGGAAAACTGGAGAGGACGGAATGAGTCCATGTGGAACTTGATCTTCCATAGAGATCCATATTATTAGTTCAACCGGTGTGTGCATGTGTCGCCACAGGCACGCATTTGTTCTGCTCTAGGATTCAACAAGAGACGTAATATTAAGAGAGCAATCAAGTTACTTCTTTGGTTTAGTTGGTCACTAGTGCGACTGCTGAAAATGAGGTCCGGGGTTCGATTTTCTGGTCGCACAAAGTGTTATTTGGCAACAGGCTCCGCCTGTTACATGGGACTTGAACACTAGCGACTGGGACTGGCGAAATGTGTGTGTTCTATTAGGTACACATCTACCTTATCCTTTGGGGATTACAGGCATGATTGTATGTTATTTCAATCAAACTGCCAAAATGATATGACCACCCTGGTTGTCAAATGTGGGTCGATGTTAATGTATCAGACGTTTGGAACCCCATAAGTACACACTAGGTTTTTGTGACACACCGTAACAAAATACACATAAGGTGGTACTTCCGTTCTGATAATAATCATGAATGAATACAATGCTCACTAAGATTTCACTTTTTGATAGATGAACGATAGGAATCGGTACTTTTGTACCACTAACGCATACAAATTAGATGTTTGTTTGGTTGCTACACGCTTTTATATCAGGGTATTTTTGTCAAAGTATTTATCACCACTGCTCTACAAAACAGTAAAGCAAAAACAAGAAACTGAAAAAAAATAGAGAAGACAAACTGACATGTTTTAGAAACTCAAAAATAAAGATGTGGTATCCACTTCGTATTCGAAGAATGTACCTCGCACGTCGTAGCATTTTGGTACACCAAAATTGTAACTATAGTGGAGTGCCGTAAGGCATAAATATTGTAAAATCTCGGAATCCAGGGCCGGTCAATGAATGTTCATAAAAACTTTTGGACTGCATTGGTAAAAGCCCAAATAAAGAAGTTAAAAAAAAAAATTGCGCGCTCTTCTTTTTTTTTTTTAATTCAACAATGTACTGAAAAATTAGAGGGACAAGGGAAGAAAAAATGTTTAGAGCTAATAAATAATATTTTCACTGTAACTTTAACGTTAATTTATTAATATTTGGCAAAAAATAACGAGTTACAACAAAACATTAAAATTAAAATGTATCTATCTAACACTTTAATACGAGCAATTCTTGTAATATAGTATAATCTAAAGCTTGGATACGGCTCCAATGATTTTCATGAAATTTAGTATGCAGGGAGTTTTATCGATTTATAAATCGATCAAGCTAGGTTTCATTTAAAAAAAACACGATTTACCAAAACAACCAAACAAATTTCGGTCATCCAGGTACCTATTATACATTTTAACATTATTGGTGTATTGTTGGTGAAGGATTAGTACCGCTGCATCGCTGTCACCAAAGCATTCTAAATAAAAAAATCCTGTGGATGCCTTGAGTTTAAGGCCTCCTGCCAGAGGCATATCTTACTTATATTATAATTGCGAAAGTTTGATACGCGTTCACACAAAAACTACTGAACGGATTTGGTGGAAAAATATCGCATATTATAGATGGTTTACAACCTGGATTAAAACATAGGATACAATTTTATCTCGGTAGTATGATCCCACGGGGCCATTATCGAACTCCACGCAGGAGAAGCCGCGGTCATAAGCTAGTAACTGATATACTATAAGTGACTAATCGCTAAGTGCACCTCCTGTGGGGTACGGAGCTCAAAGTAGTAGGGAAACCAGTACACTTAGAAATAAGAAATACAGATATCCGTCATTCAGATCGCGCAGCCGCGGTTTGACCCTTGCTAGAGCCAGCCTGCGATGCTAAGACACTAGTATTAAACCAGCCCCTAAAAAAATGTTCTCAGATTCAGCCTGTCCATTTCCATCCTCAGTGATGTCCTAATGTATAGTAGTATATGACGACCGAAATTTGTTTGGTTGTTTTGGTACATCGTGTTTTTTGGGAATGAAACCTAGCTTGATCGATTTATCACTCCCAAAACCCCCTGCATACAAAATTTCATGAAAATCATTAAAGCCGTATCCGAGATTCAGGTTATACTATATTACAAGAATTGCTCGTTTACAGGTATTAGATAGATACGTTTTAATTTTAATTTTTTGTTGTAACTCGTTATTTTTTGCGAAATATTAATAAATTAACATTAAAGTTACGGTGAAAATATTATTTATTAGCTCTAAACATTTTTTCTTCCATTGTCCCTTTCATTTTTCAGTACATTGTTGAATTAAAAAAAAAAAAAGAAGAGCGCGCAATTTTTTTTTTTAACTTTTTTATTTGGGCTTTTACCAATGCAGTTCAAAAGTTTTTATGAAGATTCATTGACCGGCCCTGGATTCCGAGGTATAAATCTTACGGCACTCCACTACTAAGCATTTTTACAAATGATTGCTACTTCTAAAGTAACATTGGCAATCTGACAACCACTCTTACCAAAGGTAAGATAGTACTAGGTAATATGATCACATATTATCTAGTACTATCTGGGCTGTGAAGGTCATATAGGCAGTCGCTCCATATAAAACACTGGTATTCAGCTGCATCTGGTTAGACAGTAACAGCCAACTCCAACATAGTTGGGAAAAGATTAGGCAGATGATGATGATTGGCAGTCTTATCGTGGATATCTTCCAGACAACCTGATCCATTGACATGCACTGGGCCCACATGGCCCACTATCTCTCACAGTCTCTGTGTCCCAGCTGTGGGAAATTATGGAACAATTCGGTTGTGGACCTAGTTAAAAACTACCCGTTCTTACCAACCATTTTATTCCAGCGGTTCAAGAAGCCACAGCGACGGGTAACCCGGAGCTCTTATCCCTGGTGCTATCACGGAGAGACTACCAGCGCCACATGCTGCGGTCTGGAGGTATACCCGACCTGCTGCGACGGCTCAGCCTCGCGCCAGACTTCTACGTGGAGATGAAGTGGGAGTTCACTAGTTGGGGTGAGTTTCATAACAACTACAGTAACAAGGTCACTGAGAATGCAATACATAATAGACTGAAGCCCGCAGCTTTACCCGCATGGATGTCGGTCAAATTATATACTTAAACTTTCCTCGAGAACCACTCTATCCATTGGTGAAAACAGCATGAAAATCGGTGCAGTACTTTTTGAGTTTATCGCGAAAAGACAGACAGACGCGGCGGAGGACTTTGTTTTATAATATGTAGTGATAAGAAGAAAAGCAAAGAACGAAAGTTATGGGCGAGTTAATAGGTTTCTTTGGGCTAGGCCTTTCCCTGGTCGACCCCATCTACAGAGATCAGTCTTCCTCACCAGACCTCAATCTTGTCCTCAGGATCAAGGGTAGGGCCATTTAATATAAATAAGAAGTCCTTATTAGCACAATCAATATGAATTAGCTGTTTCCGATTGTGGTGTGTGTCACATTATTTATGACTGAAAGAAAAAATATTTATGAATCAAACACAGTCTAAAGTCATGAACGAATATTGACATTGACCTACACACAATATGTGCTGTATTATTCAGTATCTATGTTGTGAAGGTCAAATAGACAGTTGCTCCAAGTAAAATACTGGTTTGCAGATGCATCCTATTGTACTGGTAGCCAACCTCAATATAATTAACCGCGGCCTCCACATGAAGGGCGAAGAAGGAACATGGGTGGTTTTTAGTCAGTAGAAGTCTGACACTCCCTTTCGCTCTGCCCAAGAGCGGGAGGGGTTATTTGATGATTTCCCACCCCCCAAAAAAAAAAAAAAAAGGAATGCAGGAGATGAGACACGTCATCGTCATTTCAGCTGAAAGACGTCCACTGCTGGACATAGGGCTCCCCCAAGTGTCGCCTCATTGACCGGTCCCGTGCGTCTCACACCCAGCGGATCCCCGCAACCTTCACCAGGTCATCGGTTTAACTAGTGGTGGAGACCTGTGTGGGTCCATAATTACAGAGACCTTCGTTTACTTTGGAAATGGTTTCTTATATTGTATTAATTGATCCACTAATATTAACAGAAATATTTAGTAACATGTATTTAATTGTTATGGTCTCCTCAGTGCCCCTAGTATCCCGAATGTGCCCGTTCGACACGTACAAGGTGTACAAGCGCGGCGGTAACGTGCGCGTGGACACCACGCTCGTGGGCTTCGACAACAACCGCTGGCAGAGAGGTGATAGAACCTACATATTTAGAGGACAAGGTCAGTTTCTACTAATATTTAAATAAAGAAGGTAGGTTAGTGATCTTGCTGTCAAAAATTTAACGTAACATGTCAATGTGTTTGCTAAATCATTTTGTGTTTTTATACTGCTTCGTTGGTCTACTGAGCATGAGGTCTTGGGTTCGATTCCCGGGTCGGGCAAGGTGTTATTGGGTTTTTCCATCAGAAATTTCTCAGTAGCAGCCACAGATGATTTGGGACTGGTTGATGACAATAGGCTCGCCCCCTAAACATAAATGGCGAAATGTGGGTGTACTATACAGCAAGTACACCTCTGTCTAACCCTTCGGGGATTACAGGCGTGATGTAATATTATGATGTTATGTGTACGCGCTGCTGAATGGGTCGCACACACCTTGACTTGTTAGCTGAATGAAAGTCACGGATAGCTAAAGATGATTGTTTATTGACTGAACTTAACTACCACGTAACTATTGCTAAATGTATAATGTTTGAATGAGTACCGCTGTGTATGATCGCTGAATGTGTACTGTCGCCTTACACTATAATTTGTGCAAGGTGACGGAAAAGTGCTGATGTATGCAATGCGCGCGTGCCATGTACGATGCATGACTCGTACATTATGTAATTTTGTGTTTCTAATTCTATAGTTCTATACCAGCTTGCAAAAAGCTATAATATAAATGTCTAAAATCTGTCTGTCTACATCTAATGACCTCCAGGAGCCATTTATAAACGGTATACTAATGGCACAGAAGCGAAGCATTAGCAGGGTGCTAACAACTAATCTGATTAGCAACATTCAATTGAGTTTCATGGTTATTGTATCTCGTTCTTAGCAGAAACTGTTCCATGATTAAGCTTCTTAGAAACTATTTTTTTAATTTAGCCTATACAGGGTGTAAACGAACCCTTCACGCATCCGATAACCAAGCATTCTGTACATCAAACCAAGTACCCTACGCAAAAATTTTTGCTGGGAAATGACTTTTTTTTTTGGGTTAAAAATCACATTTTACGATAAAACTCAAAGTAGCACTCTTAAAACATTGTGCTAGTGGATGCTTTGAATAGTAAACGGGTCATGGAGGTAATTTAAGTAAAGTTAAAACCTGAAATACTAGTATTTACAAAAACAGCTGTGAAAAATTTGGAACTTTGACCCCCAATATCTCCGCAACTAGGAGGTTCCCAGGTATGGTCTAGAACAAAAAAATGACCGCAGTGGTGGGGAGAACAAATGCCGTTCATCTGCGTTAAGGGTACTTTTACACCCTATATTGTCCCACTGCTGGGCAGTGGCCCCCGTAACCTTCCACTCTTCTGTCCGTGCGGATATCTCCGGTCAATCTCGCACAAAAGCGTTTAAGGTGAATCATACAGGCTGCTCCCAGCCATTTTCCCGCTAGATGGCGTTGAAGTCAACATTTTTAGTTTATTTGTGTTTTTGTGTAATTGGAAAACTATTAAGTCGTAGGAGTAGCAATTGCGGTTATCGGACATTACGTCTTATCGAACTGGGTCACATCATTGTCATAATATCCACCTAATTCGACACAAAGGTGTAATTTAAAATCTGCCATTGAATATAGCGTCGTTTACACATACAGACGTAGACGTGAGCGAGTACATTTACGAAGATTGAACACTAGATGGCGTGAATGAAAAAAAATGTTTTTCATTTTTCTTTATGGGTAGATTGGGTTGGCAGAACTACAGAACGCCACCTGCTACGGTATATCATCATCAGCCTATAATGTTCCCACTGCTGGGACACGGCCACCACGCGGGCCCAGTGGGGTAGATGTCACGTCTTCAAATTTTTGGTTCTAGGACATCTCACCATGATTTGCTTCATATTTATTGAGAGCATGTGGTGATGCAATACATTCAACAAAGTAATGCGCCTGTCTGGATTTGAACCCACGACTTACTGTTCGTGAGTCGGTATATTTCATTATGTACGATTGTTAAAAAATAAAAGGTATATTTGTTGGTGTAAACTATTTAATTTTGGGAAATTAATTATGTCAACAATAATTACAATAAAACGCAGTTTTATTTTACTCAAAAAAATCTAAATCAAAACTTATTTATTCAAACTAGGCTGATAATCAGAACTTTTCGAACGTCAAAATTTACTTTACTTTACTTATTTACAAGTGACAGTCCCCCAAAACGCCCACCCTTCGACACTTCCTAGTGTTTTTGCTGGAAAGAAGAAGTGGCGGAACAAACTCTCCAGCAACACATCTGTCTGTTTGGTTAGAAGAACCAGACTCGATACAATACTATGGTGTAAGTTAATATTACGATTGACTACAATCAATAATAAAAGGTATATAAAAATAAAACATAAAAAAGACATAACATAATTATTATCAGTAAACTAATTTAGGAGAAAGAACATAAATTACAAACATTGTCTTGTGTTCAACTCAACGACCAGCTATTCTTATCATTTTAGTAGTTGTTAATGGAATAGTAAGCTTTTGAACAAACTACATTAGGTACACTATTGATTTTTTTATCAAACCAGAAGAATTTGAAGTAACATAATTAAATGCTGATACATGCATAATCACTCAAAACTAATAACACTTATGATTAGTAACAGTACCAATTGTTA
Source organism: Diarsia brunnea (assembly GCA_949774965.1). NCBI lineage: Eukaryota > Metazoa > Arthropoda > Insecta > Lepidoptera > Noctuidae > Diarsia > Diarsia brunnea. Next base: position 17,808,887 of record OX459011.1, read on the forward strand.
CAATAATTATACATTTCATAACACGTAAGAAACTATAATTCCTAGACAAGAGCTACAAATCTAAAACGATTTATTATGAGATAATAACAAGGAAGGTGAAAAAAATATTTCCTAATTTGGAAGCACTCAACAAAAGCATATAATAAAACGAAAATATAAAGCTCTTTATATGAAGTAAGTATACCTAAGAAGTATTATTTCACCTTTTGATACAAAATAAAAAGAAATATACAATGATAATGTAGATTCTAAACAAACTACTACCATAATACAATTAGAACAAAAATCATTTGATTTGTTGATTTCGCCCTCTGCCTTGAAACTTTCTTTGAACCAACTGCTACACTGCTGCTGCAACAAAGAAAACATACTTAGCATATAATTCTTACTTTTTGACCAATATTATTTACCATTCACTTCAAAATATTATTTACCGTCAATCTCCAAAGCTGCTCTGAAATAAAACTTTACTTCTCTTATTTGCTTGAATTTCTAACTGATGTTGATGTTGCAGAAGGATTTGAAGCCTTCAAAGCAATTTTTTCATTGGCTGCATAAATGAGAGCCCACACTTCTGGAGCAGTATTTTTCAAACTTTCTACGAGATCTTCTTCCTTCTTTTCAGTTCCATCTGTCTATGTTTTATTTACATTGCAGTAATAATCTTTGGCTTCAAAATATTTCGCGAAGAAAGAAGGAGCTTAGTGTTGGCCAAGATCTAAAAAGAACAAAATATAAATACAGAATAATAATATGCTTCACTGATCCTGGGATGACTTACAAATTTGATTTATTCATTTACCTTGTAGAGTGCACTGGTATAGTTTTTGATTACGTCATTCTTGCATTAATTTTTGTTTATGATGTTCCCATATGACACTTTCTCTATCAATTTTGCAAACACAGAGGAGTCTCCGTCTCCAATAAAACTCAAATAGCGAAGTTGATGTATTTCTTCACTCTTTTGAAAGCCTTCCACAATAATTTCCGATTCCATTGCTGTAGATGGTCCAGTAAAATTTTTGCAGCAATTATGTGCTTTCATATCCATGTTTCTCCTCCCATAATATTGACATGTATAACAATATTTGTTTCTAACACCAAGAAGCAGGCCTGGAAATGAAAAGCAACACTTGTAAATAATGCACATAATAACATACATACATACATACATAAACTCACGCCCTTTTCCCATGGGGGTAGGCAGAAACCACAGAACGCCACTTGCTACGATCCTTACATACTCCTTTTGCCTCGTCCACATTCATACATCTGGTCATACACGCACGCCGGTTACCAGTACTACGCACCTGTCCTTTCAGAAGAACGGCACCAATATGATCAGTGTATGTCTTTCTAGGGCGTCCCCTCCCGGCATTACCACTCACATAATAAAAAAGTCATAAAGAACCAAATTTGTTTTTAGTAAAATATTAACTTACCATACCAGATGACGAGTCAAAGTTATGCCCGTATGACCTTTTTGAATAGCAATTGATCTTTCTTGTTCACCAGCAATTTTAATTTCCTCTGTCATATGTTCTAACCACACACTGCCTTATTTTCTTTCAACTCGACGAAATTTATTGGCTGACATTGTTGGAATATCCATAAGACTTGTTATGTGAGCTGCTTGAGTGTAAAAGCTACCAGAAGTCACAGTTGCCCACAAAAATGCAGTTTTTATTTTATTACTGCTACCAATGTTTCCACGCTCGATCACAGCACTTGAAAATTAATTCACTTCGAAATCCATCATGTCTTTCACTAACAAATTCAATTTGTGAAGATTCACACATATTTCAATGTCTTTCCAGAAGAAATGCCCACTCTATTACATGCTTCAAGTCCACTATGCGATACCCAGATATCTCAGATAAGCCTTTATTTGGACCAGCTTCCACAATCAATTGAAAATGATCGCAAGTGCAGGAGAAGTGCAGACGGATTTTCCTTCAACTCTCAATGTCAATTGGGTTGCGTTCAAAAGATGTACTATAGTCGGGATGGGTCAGTTCTTAAAATAAAGCCTTGTTCACGGTTTAAACTTTAATTAAAACTCAGGAATAAACACATTACACAAATTAAAACTCTGCCACCTCAAAAGTATCTCTCTTACCCAGTGCCAACATTATAATTCAAAACAACATTATCATAAGAACTTAAAACTATAACGCTACGAAAGCCAATCAGCGGCCGAGTAGCGGCGCGACGACAGATCAGTGATTGGTCGGCGCGACGCGCGGGAGCAAACATGCTAGCGCGTTGGTGAATATCTTTGAGGCGGCTGTCCTCTATTGGCCCTCTTACGGCCAGGGAAATGGGAGCGTTCGGAAACGTTTTCCGCTATAGTACGTAATAAAATTTTACTTATCTTTATATTTCAATGTTACCTTTAGATTCCTCGTAGAACTGGTCAACGAATAAGAAAAAAAAACAGATTATAATAACTTGTTCAAAATAAAGCACGGAACAGAAAAAAAACAGATTGTAACTGAATTATATTTGTTTCTGAACGCACCATAACAAATTTCGACGTGAAAAAGCTTGGTAGGTATCTACTACAAAATAAAACAAACTATATAGATTTAAATATGTGTGTCTGTTTGAAACTGTTTGCAAAATGCGTAAAAGGTGACGTAATCCGGCAAAACCATATTTTGCAAATGTTTGCAAGTTTCGTTTTATGATCACCTACTTTGGTAGTTTACCGATTTAAAATAATTTTATTTATTGTTGACCAAAAACATATTATTCAAATAATACTAAGAAACACTGACTTTGTACTCATCACTGACACGTATGACGTAGGTAATTAGTATTGTGACGAGATTTCATAAAAATCACGGGCCAACTTGATGTTTCTAATACCACCGAAAATAGAATTGTGTTTTTAGAATATTTAACTATTATACCTACGATAAATTAGAATTACACTAATACAGTATAATAGATAATATGAATCAAATGTATACTGAAGAAATATTGCAATTAAATCAATGAAAATGCATAGCATACAAAATAATAAGTACGCAAGAACTTCCGCGCGCAAATCATATAGCGCGGGACAACCGAGCTAGGAATGTATTTTCTAAGTTTCTAACAGTCAAACAAGTGAACGAAGTTTGGCAACGCCTTTTATTCGTCCACATATTGCATGTAGGTCAAGGTTACGAAGAACGGCATCGTTGCATAAAACCTTCCTACGACTACTGGTATTTATGTTGCCATACAACAATAAAATTGAATACATTAAAAAAAAAACATAACATTGATGTCATCAGTTTTATGTTATTTTATATTGTTATTTTTTTGAACGGTGGGAAAGGAAATAATTAAAACTAATTATTGATTTAACAGAATTATTATAAGATCGTCTGCACCTGCACGCCATCTAGCGTGCCATAGTCTAAACAAGTTTACTTGTCATTATTTGTCAAAAGTCACGCACACTACTAAAGAAGTGTCAAATTTTGCCGGGATTTCACTATTGTTTTTCTCGCTAAATAATGTAAGATAATGCCCAAAAAGGTCGATTGCGGACACTTTCCATTGTTGAGAAGTGATAAAATGATAAATTTTAAAGAAAAAGTCTCTGTGTGTCGTGTAAAGGTGTATTTCAAATATGTATGGAGGGTCGGTTGACACATCCACCTTAAAGTCGTCATGCCAGCGTTTTATAGACCCCCCTCGACGACTTCATCCGTTTTCTAGCGTACGTAGTGAGTACTAGCTAAGGGCTCTGGCGAATCCCGTCGGGGCTGCGGGTTCCCTGTCGGAACTGCGGGTTGTTCGCAAGAGATACCGCGGCCTCGACATAAAGGGCTAAAAAGGAACATGGGTGGTTTTTAGTCAGTAGAAGTCTGACACTCCCTTTCGCCACCCACCATAAAAAAATAAAATAATAAAAAAGGGCTCTGGCGAATCCAGTCGGGGCTGCGGACTGCTCTGCCCAAGAGCGGGAGTTATTTGATGATTTTCTACCCGCCAAAAAAAAAGGCTATGGCGAATCGGTGCTGATGCATTTTGCAGACATGGACACTATTAAAAATCCCTAATATTTTGTTCCAACAGGCCGCACAGCAAGTCTAATGGAGTTAGACCACGAGCTAGGTACCTCATGGTGCGAGTACCTGGAGCCTCTGTCTTCAGACAGAGAGTGGCCCGCGCCGCCCCGCCATGTCATAGAGCAACGACTGGCGTCGCCGCTGGCCATCAACTATTTGGACACAGACAAGATTAGCTTCGAGAGGTGAGTGATATGTCCGGAGACAGGAACCGGCTTTCGTCGCCGCAATTTTCTGTCATCAACGTAACTAACGCAATAAAACTATAACTAGTAATTGATTTTGGGATTGCGTGTTACGCAAATGGCACTGTAGACTATTCTAGAAAAACATTATTCTAGTTTACTGTAAAAAACGTTGAGAAAGAAATCCTTGCAAATTAAAGATTTGACTAAATATAAGAAAGCGAGGAGCTCGTGGCTTAATAATAACTGCCACTCGGGTGGATCTTTAGGTTAAGTCGCGCTTGCCTAGGTTGGTCTTGGGTGACCGCCCATTACATACAGAGTTTCCTCCGCGCCTCGGATAGCACGTAAAGCTGTTGGTCCCGGCTGCCATATATAGATCTTTGGCAGTCGTCACAGGTAGTCAGTAACCTGAAAGTTTGACATCCAGTCTTTCCAAAAGGTATCGTATTACCTAGTATTAACTGGGTTGTGGAGGTCAGATAGGCAGTCGCTCCATGTAAAATATTGGTATTCAGCTGCATTCGGTTAGACTGGAAGCCGACCCCAACACAGTTGGGAAAAGGCAAGCAGATGACTAAATATAAGAAAAAAAAAACTCCAAAAAGCAGTCACTCGACATAATCTATATGTATCATCAACATCATCATTTGGACCGAAAGATGTCCACTGTTGGATACAGCCTTCCTAAGTGTCGCCACATGGACCGGTCCATGTAGCAGAACCCTGCAACCTTTACCATAATCTGTGTCATCATCAGCCTATAATGTTCCCACTGCAGGGACTCAGGCCTCCTCTCTAGGAGAGGGATGGGCTATAATTCACCACGCGTGGCAGATGTCACATGTCTTCGAATAATCTATACACATCGCCAATAATTGCAGAAACAAAAGCGGCATCTGGGGCTGGCGCCAGGACAAGACGGAGGCGGTGAACGGCTACGAGTGCAAGGTGTTCGGCGCCAACCAGGTGGAGCTGGTCAGCAAGACGCGCACGGAGCACGTGCCGCGCGGGGAGCGCGCCCGGGTGCCGCGCGCGCCGCTGGCGGGGCTGCTGGCGCTGGCCGACAGCGACCCCGCCGTCACACCTTTGTTGACGCCTGATAAGGTTTGCGGGTTTTCTTTACTTTTTTCCAGTGCCCCCACATGTGTTTCTTCCAGCGTGGGAAAGAAACACAGCTATACAGGGTCCCGTCGGGGCTGCGGGTTGTTTGACAGCGATAACGCAGCTTCGGCGCAAGGGCTAAGAAGGAACATGGGTGGTTTTTAGTCAGTAGAAGTCTGACACTCCCTTCCGCTCTGCGCAAAAGCGGGAGGGGTTATTTGATGATTTCCCAACATCCAAAAAAAAGCTATACAGTGTGTGGCGTCATCTCTGACATAAGAACCACACTGGAATAAAATTAAAACAATACTGCTATGTCATGGTAGGCGATCTGGTCCCAACCTTGTGTGTAGGTACAATTTAATAAGTTTTTTTTTCTTAAGTACCGCGGATTTCCGACGAAAATTTCTCGACACTTCTCGAGTCAAAAGTACATAACATGACGCCTGTGATCCTCAAAGGTTTAGACAGAGGTTTAACCGTTACTACACACACATTTTTCCAGTGCTATAAGGGCTGAAGTTTTACCATCAACCGGACACAAATACGGCTTCCGTGGCTGCTACTGACGGAAAATCTCAATAATACTTTGCCCGACTTTTTTTGCCGGGTAGAAAATCATCAATTAACCCCTCCCGTTCTTGGGCAGAGCGAAAGGGAGTGTCAGACTTCTACTGATTTAAAACCACCCATGTTCCTTCTTAGTCTTTGCGCTGAAGCCGCGGTATCTCTTTCAACCCGCAGCCCCGACGGGTCTTTGCCCGACCTCAGAATCGAATTCAGGACAGTCAGTCACAGTGGTAGTTAATGTGCACAATAAACATTTTTCTATCTTCTCTTCCTTGTAAAGCTCGCTCATTGCATATGAACGATTTCAGGCATTATTTTTTAAATACTAACATACATTACAGGAAGAGGCGCCTCCTCCTCAAACCAGTAGATCAACGGACGACCTGACATACGTGCCCGTGACCTGGGAGGAGTACTTCTCCGACGAGGAACTGGACAGGGACATCGGCCGGCCACGGGAGGTCTCCACTAAGGTGCAGAAGTTTAGAGCGACGCTCTGGCTGTGTGAGGACTATCCTTTAGAAGTAAGTGTTCTTAGAAATAGTCTGTAGGAATATTATATCATCATCAATTCATCATTCTCTTGCCGTTATTCCAATTCCATTCCTTCATCGTGGTTCTTCTTCCATGTTTCTCTATTACTCGTTATTTTTTTTTTTTTTTTTAATTTTTTATTTATTGGGGAACATTAAACATAAAATAACAATAAAGGCGAGTATGAGCAAATGTGTTACCAACAACATTTTCCACAGAATACATATGAAAAAATACAAGCTTTTTAAATCATACAAAGATAGAACTACAATTTACATTTTACATAGTCCATCAATCGTTTCTTTGGCCTTCTACTCTTATACATACCCACTCTCATTCTCAAAAATGTTTTCTACTACCTTTTTAGGCAGCCTTCAGCTGAGGTGTGAGAAGTTTCATTAAAATCGCTTCAGGCATTTCGTAAAATAAGGGCTTGATAACTTGTAAGAAACGCTCTTAATGATAACTGGTTTCAGTCAAAACATAATTAAGTGACATTGTCTCTATTAAAAGTCCGTCAATTTAAAGAGACATAAAAAGTCTCCCCAAATCCATAGTTTTCTGCAAAACTTTTAAACCAATCAAAACTAGTTTTGAGTGATTGTTTCAGTCTAAAGTAGTGAATTTGTCTAGCTTGATTTCTATCAAATCCTTTTGTCGTGTTTCAGTTACAAGAACAAATAATGCCCATCCTAGATCTAATGGCGGCGATTTCGTCGCCACACTTCGCTAAACTAAAGGATTTCGTTCAAATGCAGTTACCAGCTGGCTTCCCTGTCAAAATTGGTAAGCGAAACATTTTTTGTCGTGTAGTGTCTTGGTCTTTTGTTCCATAAAATATTACCCATACGTTTTTATACATAGTACATTTTAATCAATATTAACCGTTAAAAAAATAGTATAGTTCTAGCTACTCTTTTCTTGCGAGTAACGTCTTACGTTGGTTACAACCAAAATAGGCTTGTGGTTGGTAGACTGTTGACTACATGTGAAAACATAATATGATTCGTACTGCTATCTTTATGTCTCATCCTCCACGGAAAATCGGGGATTCTTCAACCAGACGGTCAAACTGAAACATAAAATCTTACCTTCCAGAAATCCCCCTCTTCCACGTACTAAACGCCCGCATAACCTTCGGGAACATTTTCGCCACGGAGACCCCCGTGCCGAACATCGACGTCATCCCGGAAGGTGACCGGTTGGCGTGTCTCGTGGACGACCAGTGCTTCGCTGTGGGACGCGGGTACCGGGACGCGGCCGGGCCTGAGGAGCGGCACAGCTGCGGCAACGATGACGAGGAGGGGCTGCTGCAGTATGCCATACAGCAGAGCCTCATGGAGACGGGCTCGCAGGACGACCAGGTCAGTTCATGTAGGGTCTAGGTGCAATCATCCTATAATGTTCCTACTGCTGACTCCGGGCCTCCTCTGAATGCGGGCTATAATTCACCACGCACGCCCAGTGCGGGTTTTCTGGTTCTTCGAGTTTTTTGGTTCTAGGATATGCCGGTGTCCTCACGATGTTTCTCTTCACCGTTTTGAGAACAGTGGTGTGCCTGCCTGGGTTTGAACCCACGACTTACTGTAAGTAAGTCAAGACCTGGTCGCCACTACTGGGCCACCACTGCGCAAAATCAATAAACCTATAAAAAAGTGTAGTTCAGATGTCACTTGAGAAACTTCTGAGAACAATTATTACACTATCACTTCGCCCGCGACTTCGTCCGTGTATTTCGTCTTAGAACAAAGATATACCATCTTCTATTAGGCTTAGCGCTTATTATGAAATTTAATCTTTGTCAGGGCGGTTGCGTAGACTGTGCGGCCACTGTATTTTACTTAATAAAGCGTTTTTATTATAAATCTGGGATTACGGTAGTGCTCCCGCTAAGTCCAGCTAAAAAGCTACGCAAAAATTTTTGCTGGGAAACTACTTTTTTTTTTTGGGTGAAAAATCACATTTTATGGTAAAACTCAATGAAGCACTCTTGAAACAATGTGCTAGTAGATGCTTTGAATAGTAAACGGGTCATGGAAGTAATTTAAGTAAAGTTATAATCTGAAAAAAATTGCTGTGAAAAATTTGGAACTCCGTATATCTCCGTAACAAGGGAGTTTCCAGGTATAATAATAATATATAATGATGCCTGATGTAGACTTCTTAGCGTCCGTAGCCTGGCAACGTTCCGGGGAACTCTTCGGAGAAACTGAAGGTTTTGTCTGTGCAATTATGGACGAAGTTATGATGACGAATAACTACCGGAGATTTATTGTGAAGGACGGTACGGTTGACATATGTCGGGCATGCCACCGTCCGGGCGAAACAATCCGTCACATTATCTCCGGGTGTTCTCGTCTGGCTAACGGAGAATACTTGCATAGACACAACCTTGTAGCCAGGATTATCCATCAGCAACTTGCTCTAAAATACAACCTTGTGGAATCGGAAGTGCCGTACTACAGGTATGTGCCCGACCCAGTTCTCGAAAATGGCGGTATCACACTGTACTGGGATCAATCCATCATCACTGACAGGACTATTATGGCTAATAAGCCTGATATAGTGGTGGTGGATCGATCAGAGCGGCGCGCAATGATTGCTGACATAACCGTTCCGCATGACGAGAACCTCGTGAAAGCCGAGAAAGATTAGCAATTCAAGTATCTTGACTTGGCTCGCGAGGTTGTTGACATGTGGAGTGTGGACTCAGCGATCATTGTGCCGATAGTCGTTACAGCCAATGGCTTAATTGCCAAGAGCCTCCATCAACACCTGAGGAGGCTCTCGTTGGGCAGCTGGATCAAGGGCTTGATGCAGAGAGCGGTACTACTGGACACGGCTCGCATTGTTAGGAGGTTCCTTTCTCTGGAGCCCTGACTGCCGGTAGCTTGGACCTTGTTCCCGATACCGGTGGGCTACAATTTTTTCTATTTTTAAATGTTTTTTTAATATTATTTGATATAGAAATGTTTAAAAATTTACTAAATTTGTTAAAAAGTTAATAAAGGGAATATATAATAATAATAAATAAAATATCGCAGTGACGGGGAGAACAAGTGCCTTACGGCTTCGTATAAGTATAGTATCCCTCAGGTGGACGTGTGGGAGGCGCTGCGCGGAGCCCGGCCCGCGTCCCCGCCGCGGTCCCGCAGCGACCCGCACTTGCTGCCCAGCGAAGAGCGACAGCTGCAGAGGTGACACTTTTTTTTTCTTTTTTTTTGTACGTGGTGTCATCAAATGACCCCTTCCGCTGTGAGCGGAGCGGGGTTGCTTTCTAAAATATTTTCTTTCTAGTGCTCCCGTTAACTGTTGTATAAAATATTATTAATTTAATATTATGGCTAAATAATAACGAGCGGTCAGATTGATCTTCAGGTTAAACCGCGATTGCCAGTTTAGTCCGTGGTTGGTCACCCAACCAGGACCGATAGAACGTGCTTTCCGAGGCACGAAGGAAACTCGGTATGTTCTGCGGCGGGTATTATTTAGCCACGAGCTCCGAGAACAAAATATGAATTATTCCTATCATAATAATTAAATAAATAATTAGATTGATACCGATATTGAATTAAACTCCAACATAGTTCGGAAAAGACAGGCAGCAGATGATGAATTAGATTGACACAACAATAACTTAAATGACACAATATATTTACAGGCGCTGGCACTTCCATTGGTAGAAGCTTAGTGTGTGTGTAGAATAATCAAGAGTCATTATTTGATTTACATGTTTAATACGGAATGCGTTTGTCAATGCTTCTATTGAATATTGCACATTTTGTCATTTTGCACATGAATGATACAAGTGTATAACTAAAGACAGTTGAGTTTCTTGAAGTTTCAGTAAAGTAAATTTAGTCTAGTCTCAACACAAAATAACTAAAAAGGACAAAACGATTCGATGTATTCACAAATGATTCGAGTCGACCAGTCGTATGTGTATCTTTTTTTGACACCACGAAAGTAAGCGCGATAGAAATACGACTTTCTCGAATTAGAATCGAAGTGCTTGTGAAGTCCGTTGAAGTTACATTTGGGGTTGCGTTTGTTAGAGGACGCAATTTTATTTTTTAGGCAACTAGGCGGGCCCGTCAGGGCTGCGGGTTGTTCGCAAGAGATACCGCGGCCTCGACATGAAGGGCTAAGAAGGAACATGGGTGGTTTTTAGTCAGTAGAAGTCTGACACTACCTTTCGCTCTGCCCAAGAGCGGGAGGGGTTATTTGATGATTTCCCACCCCCCCAAAAAAAAAGGTATCTAGGCGGGGCGGGGGTCAGATTGTCCAAGTATGTGGGGTTGCAACCCTTATCCCATGGCCGCTATCTTTGAAAAAGGGGTAGTTCAAATGGTTTTTATGGTTTATCTGACAAACTATAAGTCTAACAAAAAAAAAAAAATTGTTGCAATTATGATTATCTACAACTTTTGTCAACGAAAAATAAAACTTATTATTTTTAATAGTAAGTTAATACAGTCCAATTTTACTTTATTATCCCCAACCAGCAAGTCGAACAAGTAATGATTAATGTTACCATACAAAAGCATTGTTCTCAGTGATTCAGATATACAGTAACTTATCTCATAACTGTGATTAACTTTTCGCTAAACAAATGTTTTAATAGGTAACCACGTTTGATTCACTTGTGAAACAAAAAATTCGTGAAGGAAAAAGCAGTTCAAGAACTCCCATGACCTAGCCTTCTGATAATTATAGTTTATTTAACATAAGTACATAAATCTAATTAAAATGATTAGATTTGCCACCATTATACAACTACGACTTGAAAAGGGTTTTTTTTTTAAATAAGATTTATACATAACTGGCGAAATGTGGATACGATAGGCTAACCTCGGCATAACCCTTTAATTATCACCAAACGTGATGTTTCCGCTATTTTCAAGCTTAGTGTAGTGGCTACGCTAGATGCTAACGCGCTAGTAATCCGCAGAGCGATAGAGGCATCCCTGGCGCCGGTATCGCTGATCCCGACGTCGCCCGAAGAGCCGGCGGAGGAGCACATAGCTGATGTGGACGCGGACGCAGACCTTCAAGCGGCTTTAGCGCTGTCGGCGAGTGAGCAGGCCTTGAGGGAACAGCAGCTTGCAGCGGAACAGCGCGCTTTGGATGAAGCGCTGCGGTTGTCGCTCTTAGATAAATAATCGGTGAGTTTGAAATACATACTCTAGGCTCTAAAAGGCTTCTAGAATCCAATGATGATCCATCGTTCGATTCTGGTAACATTTGGGAGAGCAAAGGATTAAGAAAAATCTACCTTCCAATAATTATGATTTGGCTTTAGGATAATTTGAAAATGTTCAGTCAGCTACATTATCCGGTACCAGTTTTCTGTATACAGTGCGTTAGGTTAGGATATACGAGTAGAGGAAGACCAAAGGAACGATGGATGGACTGTGTTAAGAATGATATGGTAAGAAAGGAGGTGTCTCATGAGATAACGAAAAATAGAGAAGTATGGAAGGAGACATACTGCGCTGAATGACAAGAATATGGATGTTTCCTGACAAAAAAAAAATTATCGTACCGTCACGTCACAAGGTGCGTCGCGCTGATGCGTAACATGGTCTAAGAAATTCAGTTTTCTTGTTCATTTGTTTTCTGGGAAAACACAGAACTAAAATAAGTGTACCAAGTTTGACTTATCGATGCATTTTTCATGACAAACAGCTCCACTTTGAGCTGCAAACTCAAAGGGGTCTTTTAGCTGCCTCCAGCTTGTGGCGTGGACGATATGGTAAGAAAGGAGGTGTCGAATGAGATGGCGAGTAACAGAAAAGAGGAAGGGGGGCGGGGTTCATGGAAGAAAAAGACATGCTGCGCCGACCCCAAATGAATTGGGATAAGGGCAAGAGAATGATGAGTGAGGTTATTGAAGAAAGGTATTCAGTATTTGATTCTCGTCCCGAATATGTAAAAAAAACTTTAACCTTAATTTGTGCTGTAAGTGTGACCATGGCCCGCACGCTCTCCAGATCTCAAATGAATTATACCTAAAAGTCATTGATCCGCGCACATTTTCTGTGATAAGATCAACGTTTGCTAGGCCTGTTATTTATCAGTGTTTTTTTGTTCATTTTTTTATTAGTATTATGTAAGCATGTAAGCAGCCCTATTGCGAGTTTCAATATGTCCCTCGTTCAAACTAACATACTGTGTCATTCTGGGAATACAGAATGGTTGCTGTTGCTGTGATCCCAAGTTCATTATGACCCCAATATATTTAAGTTGCAAGTTAATAAGCTTCTTTTATGTTAACTCGTTCAATCGTTGACCTCATATCTGATCTTAGAACAAAATTGAGGTCAATAGTAGGCCCATTTAATATAAAAAATACAGCAGTAAACAGTTATTTCTTATTTTATTTGAAATATTTAACTAAGACCATGATTATTTTACTTTCAGATCTCAATTCTTCAAAAGTATGAATGAAGCGTCCAACCAAAATAAGACTTACGCTTAATGTACTTCTAGTGAGTAGCAACATTTATACTTCACGGGCCAGGTTTTATGTGAAGTTTCTCATCTGTGATAGGATACAGAACGTTTGTAATCGTCCCAACATTGATTTAACAGATATTTTGCCATTATTATTATATTGTGAATTTCTTCTGTAGAGCACTTCCTGCCACTTAATTCTTCACACTCACACATGAACTTTCGCCTTTAAAATAGTAGTGTGATGAACAAATCAAAGACGAAAGGTATAAAGTCACACGAAGCAAAGTGTTTATAGTTCGGTTCAAACTTAATGACGGCTCTGAAGTTGGCTGCGAGTCAACTTTACTGCGGCTCGAAACATCTATACGTTAGATGTTAGCTACGCAGAATATTTTTTTAAGGGGCGCAAAGGACGCTTCGTCTTGACTGTATAATGCGCAGACTGCCATTCGCAGCTAACTTCAGAGCCGCCATAAAGTTTGAAACGAACTATAAAAATGATAAAACACACATTTCAAGTGATGATAGATTCTTGAGCCAGGATACTTTCAGAAACTAAAGTTGCTATCTATAGAAATATAATATTTTTGTACTTCTATCATGGATGGGGCACTTGATATATAGTTATTTATAGACGAGCGACTGCGTAAAGAAACTATCAAATAATTCTTAGTATCATTTTGTATAAATATATAATTTAGCATTTTCTACGTACATAGTTTCAGAGTTGTACAAAAAACGTTATGGCAACTAATCTATGTAAAAAATGTATTCCATAAAGATTGATACGGTGCGTAGTCGTTAGTCGGTAACACCACCAACGATTTCTGAAAACCTGATAAAAAATGGAAAGAAAAGTACAAGTAAATGAACTGACAGATCTTGACGCTGTTGTACAATTTTTAATTCACTGACTAAAGACTTAAAAACATGCGTTTCAGAAACCGATGGAGTATAAAACATGGCCCTTAGATTTTTGACTGTAAAATATTTATTCATCGTTATTAAATAATTATGATAATGTATATTATTATTTTGTGTACATTAGGTGCAATTAATAATAATAATGTACAGGCCCCAGCACATTAAGCTACCCGAATCTGTCTAATTTTTCCAATCAACATTGAACCTACTTGCTTTAGCAATAAAGTTGATAATTCATTAAATAAATTTGACAGATTTTAGTAGCCAGATGTGGTTGCGTCTGTACATCTGTGTTTAGTATCGCTATAGGAGTGAGATAATATAATTAATAATATGAGTTAATGACGGATCCAAAAGGAATTGTCCAGACAGGTAAGTATTTAACAAAGTATGGAGGGGTTATATAATTTTTAAAAAAAGAAAATCATTATAATTTTATGTTGTGTTAACTTTGGCCAAAATCATTCTACTATTTTTCATACCAACCTCTTTTTTTCTTTGAAGTCGAATATAAAATAATTAGGTAACTCGGATGCTCTAAATAAATCTGCTATCAACTCATGTATATGTAAAACATTACAATTTACTTTGTCGATTTTTTTTTATCATGACTTTCTTCAAAGTATATATTTTTTTGCTAGCCTATATTGTGTCCCACTGCTGAGCAAAGGCCTCCCCTTTCTCTTTAATAATATATCTGAGGATATACAGGGAAACCTTATTGCAACAAACTTTTATTATCGTATTTAGTATGATTTAGATCTCGGTCACAAAATGGTTTCGGTCACAAAATGGTTTCGGTCACAAAATGGTTTCGGTCACAAACTGACTCTGGGTGCATAAAGATATCGGACCAAAATGTACAGGGTGTCATTTTGCAACTTCGTCAAATTCTAGGTAACTATACTAATAGAATAGAATTCATTTATTTTCAGGTAACAAAGACCCATAGTGTACCTTAACCTAAATATTCATAATAATAACATTTGTGTTAGTTTATGTAACTTAAAAACTATGTTAGTAGCACGTCACTTCACTTGCACGATACTTTCTGCAATCTAGTGGTATTTTCTCGACCCGAGTCAATAATAAAATGGGTACGTATGTATAAATATGTAGTGATGTCGGTAAGTGTGACCCACCTGTGTTTAAGCGTGGCCCTTCTCATTCTCGCCCTAAAACCGTGCTTTCACACACACCCAATCGAACACAAACGCGCAGGCGTTATTCTGAAACAATGTTCACTTTGTCATCATCATCTGCCTAGCCTTTTCCCAACTATGTTAGGGTCGGCTTCCACTCTAACCGGATGCAGCTGAATACCAGTATTTTACACGGAGCGACTGCCTATCTGACCTCCACAACCCAGTTAATACTAGGTAATACGATACTCTCTGGTTAGACTGGGTGTCAGAATTTCAGGTCACTGACTACCTGTAACGACTGCCAACCAACAGCAGCCGGGACCAACAGCTTAACGTGCTTTCCGAGGCACGGAGGAAACTCGGTTTGTCGGGCGGTCACCCATCCACAGACCGACCTAGGCAAGCACAGCTTAACCTTAAGATCGACCCGAGTGGCAGTTCTTATTAAGCCACGAGCTCCTCAATGTTCACTTTGTAACAACTAAAAAATAGCGTATATTAATTATTGACCACCTGGTCATTAATTAATATACGCCATTTTCGCTATTTTTTATGTAGTTTACGACAACCTCCTGAATTTGACGAGGATGCAAAAATACACCTTGTATACCATATTCTCAAATTAGCTGTGGTCACAACAACCTGGCCACGGTCATAAACAAGCCACGCCCACTGACTACGGACACATACATACTGACCACAATCACAAAATGACCTTATTCTATCTTAATTGTGAGTGTGACCTAAAATTAGAAACTTATATTTCAATTAAATAAAACAAGTATTTAAGTAATATCTCAATTATTATTTCTTTTATTCAGCTATATACATATTTGATAATTATGTTAGTTAAATTCTCGACTTCACATTGACAATAGTTTGCTCGGATTAGTGTCCAGTCCAATAAGTAAAATAATAATGTTAATATTTAACACTATAATGGATTCTTATACCTCAGCTCTGCAGTAAGATGAAGCCTATAAAACCACCTTTATCATGAATGCTAGGAGGTCTACAGTAGATAACTGAGTTGAAAAAAAATCTCTTCCACAACTAAATATTTTGATTTTTGATGTGAGTATCATAATCTGAATTTAGCCTTTGTATATTCTTCTTGATTATAATATATATGGGATTTTGTGATGACATATTGTTTTGTGTGACAAATAACTCTAATTGCTTATACCTATAATATTACCCCTAGACTTAAATGCCAAGCAAAAATCAACCCTCATATAACCTTGTCTTCGTCATGGGTTAAAATTGATTTTTACTTGGCTATGTTATTTTTACACACTCTGTTGAGAATAAGATAAAAGAACATTGTCCTAATAGAATTGTGGTTGTTTTGTAATACTGTTTTCATATGTAACATATAAATTAATAGCATTTATTAGAACATTGCACTATATAGATAGATAAATACGACACAAACTTTTCAGTTTATTATTTGTTACAAAATAACCGTTATTATTACTGGATGTAATTTTTATAAAACATCACAGTTTTGTAAATAAAGTTTCTTAAATAATTGTTTGCGACTGTAATGCCAAGATATCCACTCGATATAAAGGGTGTAAAAGTACCCTTAACGCAAACGAAGGGCACTTGTTCTCCCCACCACTGCGATATTTTTTTTGTTTTAGACTATACCTGGGAACCTCTTAGTTATGGAGATATTGGGGGTCCAAGTTCCAAATTTTTCACAGCTGTTTTTGTAAATAAATACCTATAAATAAATTACCTCCATGACCCGTTTATTAGTCCAAGCATCCACTAGCACAACAACAAATCAAGTTTGTCAAAAAGTTTCCTGGCATACATTATTATTGTAACCACCATCACCTTTAGTGATGAATGACATCACAAGCCTCATCATCTCTTCAAATCGAAATATATGGGGTAATGTTTAATGCATGAAGAATCTGAATTTTGGACTGTCAATATGAGAGCCACGATGAGGTTAGCATTCAGACTATAACTATGGCACACCCTTTGATATAAATAGTTTCTGTAGAAAAAAGATCTTCATTTAAATATTACCCTTTCCTGTAACTTAACTTATAACCATAAGCAACCATTTCCTACCAATGTAACATAGGTATACCCAGTAGGCAATTGTATATTTGGCGCTACTTCGCAGCTGTGATTTTATATTTAGTAATGTATTGAATATTTTGTATTGTCTCCAAACATGTGATGTAGTGCTGTAGTCTGAAATAGCTTGAAGAACGCCCTTTTAGGCGGTGGACGCACTTGTACCCATCCCAAAGTGTCTGAATGTCAGTAGCTTTTTAACTAAATTCGATCTCAAGTAGTATTATAATAATAATGTATGAAAAAAGCATAATAAACGAAGTATTATAGGTTTAACACACACTTGAAGCAGTATTTACAACACTGCCATCTATTGCGTGCGATTGGAACTAAGTAGCGAAAATTTGTATTAGCGCCATCTCTTGGTGGGTAGGAAAAACGAGCTATTGACGATGTCCATTTAATTAGTGACCCTTAGTTTTTTGTAATAGTCCTTTATAATGTATAAACACTGTATTTTAATTTTAAATTACGTTATCTGGTCTTAATCGGAAGATATCCGGAATATTGTTTTGTAACTGAATGAATATTACAACAGATTTCAACCAAACCAAGATTTGTTTAATCCGAACATCATTATGATCTCACATCATGAGTGATTCCGATAGGGACGGGCAGAGCCTTCATCAGAAGTGGGATAAATCACGCCAGCACGCGTAGTATGACCACCGTAGAAATGGGTTTTGTCGACGGAAGAATCGACAAAATGACAGATTGTAGCAAAATTTCATGTCATTTTGTATGGAAAAAGCTTTGTCTATTCTTGGTAGAATAGAGATAGAATCGCCATACTACGCGTGCTGCCACGAAAGAAAGGCCAAACATAGCGCCATGACTTTCTTTGGTAACATGGAAGCGCTGCTATCCCTATTCTGATACCCTTAGTAACATCTCAGATCATGAAATCCCTGAGCATAAAGTCCAAATTCACGTAGAACAATAAAAAATCGTAATTTATCAGTTTGTGTAATCTGCAAGCATTATTTGCATGTAGTCTTCTTACTTAAATATGTTGGGACGTTGGGAACAGTTATCAAATAATGTGAAGGTGGTCGAAGGGTTAATGTCTTCCGGGCCAGCTGATAGCTGCTGGTCGAGAAACACATTCATACGGTCCAAGCTTAAATGTTCATTGGTCGAAGGGACTTACTGGTCAAAGGGACGGTATCGTCGGAGACAGACCTAAGGGTTGGTTGATCCCTGTCGAGGCTGCGGGTTGTCCGCAAGGGATACCGAGGGCTCGACATGAAGGGCGAAGAAGGAACATGGGTGGTTTTTAGTCAGTAGAAGTCTGACACTCCCTTTCGCTCTGCCCAAGAGCGGGAGGGGTTATTTGATGATTTCCCACCCCCCAAAAAAAAAAAAAAAAAAAGGGTTGGTTGATAGGACATGCTGGTCGAGTTTAGAGTTTAATGCTGGTTAACTGTTTAGAGAAAGGTGCCGTCCTGTCCATGAGTGGTCGATAGGACACACGCTATGTTTTGTTCTGAGACAGTACACTTAGTAAGTAATGTTATGTCTAACCTTCCAATACATGTTCACACGTATTTATATGACTATACAAATACTGTACAAAGCTATTAGAATTCTATACATTTCCGATCCCTGTTAAAGTTTGTACAATCCTGTCGAAATGTGTAAAATAATGTGTTACTATAATTATATTTTATGTATATTGATTTTTAATCTTTGTTTTATTCGTTTCCTTATCAATAACAGTAGTTTTGAAAATATCTCATTTTTCAGCGTGAATTGTATTAACTGCCTCGTTGATCTAGTGGTCCAAGCGCGACTGCTGAGCATGATTTCCTGGGTTCGATTCCCGGGTTGGGCAGCCCGCCACACTATTCCCAAACCACTGTAACTCCTGTTAGCCAGAATCAACAGTGGCGACTACAAGAAAAGCGCCGAGACAATGAAGCTCGACGAAGTCCCAGACAAACGATTTAACTGTCTTGGATCCCACAACGAAATTAATCAGAAAAGAACAGCGGAGGAGTAGGAAAAACATAATTTCCACTTCCCTCCATATCAGCAGGAGACAGAACAGAACAAGGCCAATAGGCACACAGGGACGTATACAACTGGGATAGCCCCAGTTGCCTAGCACCACGGATATTATTGTCATTAATATTACTGGGTCCTAAGTTGTGAGCTGTTATATTTGATTCCAATAATAGGTATGACAAAAATGCTTGAACACACGGAAATTTGTTCTAGTTTCTACAAGGTCCGTGTAGTAAGTAACTCCGGATGTAACCCGTACACTAACATAATATTACCTTCATTCTGCCAAAGACTACACTCCCATAAAATGAGATGTTCAGATTATTCAAATTCGCAGTCAGATGTAGAACATTGACGAAAAGGCGAGTCAACAAGCTTGAAGGAAAATAATTTACTCTTAAAGTAACCATGACCTGTGAGAAATTGGGCAACACAGTGATCCACCTCCAGCTATGTCCTAGCCAGCCGCTCACAAACGGATGGAAAGAACTGATAGAGGTGTCGGCCTTTGATTGAATTATCCTACGTACATTGCCATTCAGACAAAAGTTCATCCCAGACGTCAGTCTCTAGCTAGCACCGTCACGTTGCGTTAAAAAGTCTGCGTCCGCGGTCTCTCGTGCGCAGTAGTACATTGAAGCAAGATCGACTGGAAGTACCCCTGCCAGTACCGGTAAGACTTCAATACTAACCGTCCTATACGCTTTACACAAGAAAATTAAGGCCAACCGTTGGCTTTGAAGCAATTTACGCCGTACCGCTCCTATGGAGGCCCTATCGGCCCAAACTGGTGCCCCGTAGCACATACACCCCAAGTTCCCCCATAGATCGTCTTTAGAGTTAAAAATGACAAACCCCACGTAGATTTGGATATTCTCGTTAAGGCATAAAAGTAAATGAAAAATTCCTCTCTAAGGACAAACCCAAGGTAGCACACGGACTCCTTCTTTTTCACGGGAACGTTATTAAATTTAATACTTGGCCATGATTTAAGATTACCTTTTAGAAGAAGTTGATAAGTTTTGTGTGGTGCAACGGTTACGATCGCCCTACTGGGATATTAACTTTAGGCAAGTATCAGCCAAATTTTCGAGTCCAGCCCGAGTACTTGACTGAATGAGCAGCAGCCCGTCGTCCGCGTAACCGGTTAATGAACAGCCGCATGGAAGTGGAATCGCGAGGCCGCATGGAAGCCACTATGACCTACGTTCCATACATACGGACCCTTAACCGAACCCTGCGGACATCCCATGGTAAGGGACTTTGACATATTGGACAATGATATCCGAGTTTTAGTTTCGCGGAACCATTTAAGAAGTACGAGTAAACAAGATTGTATATGTTTTTAGGGCAACCACGAATTTTCAGTTTAAGGAGTAGCATCGGCCCCCATGCGTTATCGAAAGCCCCAGAAATATCTAGAAATATCCCAACTACGTACTTATGTTCGCATGTATTGACAATTTTCCTGACAGAAGTTGGGCAGAAGGTTATTGGGTTTTTCCGTTAGGAAATTCTTAGTAGCAGCTACGAAGTCTGGATTTTTGGCCGGCTGATAGCAAAAGGCTCACCCCCTATTATAATTATGGGATTTAAACATAATTGGCGAAATGTGGACCTCTGCCTAACCCTTCTGGGATTACAGGCGTTATGTTATGTGAATTGTTATAATCAGGCAGCGTTGTCACGAACGGTCTATTTCATACACTAGGTATGTACCAGTACTTTCAACATTTGAGGTAGGTTGCATATTAGGTGCATTGGTTGGTATATTAGGATAGGATAAGGATAAGAAGTATTTGGGGAGATAATAAAAGAAATAAATACGCACAATGTTATCTATGTATTTAAAATTTAATTTTCGTTACTTATATACAAATTACAACATTTACTATCAATAATAGGTATTAGTTTGTCTATATTTACATACGTAATACACTTTAGAAGCGTAATTTCATTATTCAAGTAATTAATTACATCAGGAAACTTTTGGAATATTGAGAAGTCACGAATAAGATTAACCAACAACACTGCGACTTCTGAACGGGGATGGACCCGGCCAATGAGATAACCGGCTAATACGGGCACACACAATATTAGTGACACCGGAATAGAAAAAATGGAATTGTACATTAGAAAAGTAGTTTTTATATCAATAATAATTTTCTTAGACTTAGTCACCGGCATTCGATCCCCGTTGTTAAATAATGCGCGAGAATTGTACTTACTAATTACTACAAATTGATAAAGATTCCCAAGGAAAGTAACGAGAACAATTAAAATCATCGAAAACTTAAAAAATAACGAAATAAATAGATTTTTTTTTAATAAAAGGTATTATTTTATAATTTCTAACATCGAGTTTATGTTCTTATAACTTTTTTGAGGACGAATACTGCTTAATTTATAAATAATGCACTTAAAATAATTATGAAATAACAAATTTGCCATCAATTGTCACCCATAATAACATACTAGAATACATTGCACAGTGAATTAAATAGTAAATAGTTGCAACAAATAAACTGGTTTTATTGCATATTGCTAATATCAATAAATTCCTTATTCTTACACATATTAGTTAGGTACATTGTTACAGGGCTTACCAAAATCCTAAATACTTTAAATTCATTCATAGACCATTACAATATTTTTACAGAGTCATCAATGAGTGAGAAATCTGCAACGGAAACTAGAATTTAAAGTTTACAATATTCAGTGGTCAGAAAGATGATTATTATTAAGATTATTTTCCGTACAATAATTGTGAAAGTTCAATAAGTCATAAGAACACGAATCGACATTAATATTACGACGCTAACACAGAGTTACACTGGCTAAAATGAGAATAATTCTTCGACACTACAGATATTTAATATATTATAATTATTATATTCGGATTACTATGAAATTCTTGAAGCAAAACATCACATTGATTGACACAAACGAACATTGAGATATTTTAAATGCTACATCTGGTTAATATCCACACTGACTAAATTGTGGTATGTGCAACAGTATTGTTGATGCAAATATATCATTTGCCCGCAATCAAAGATACGTTGCGGACCCCTAAACTTAAATTATGTGAAATCATTTGCATTTCTACTATTACTTATTAAAACACTGAATTATAATATAAACATGTAACAGCACTGTCTACTTTAAACCATTTAGGTAAATGTTATTTCTATAATAACCATATTAATGACAAATTACATGTCTTCAAATGTTCATAGCCAACAAAAGTAACCGTCTCGATTCATCTCTCTTCGGGGACTATGTATTTTGCCTACTCTCATTTTAACCAGATTTAGACACCATGTCGACTGCTGCTAGTGAATATCTGATCGATGCTAGCAGTAGCCTCCGTGAGGTTCTGTCTAATAATAAATGAAGCTGATGCAGGTCGAACTGTTACAACTAAAATACTGAGTTTAATATTACCGTAAATAGATGTTGGGTATATCGAGATCACTTTGCATCTGGTAGAGATGTGCACATCACTGATGCCTAGGGTAAACGTGTAACATTAAACAATGATTAGAATAACAAATCCGACCCACACGAGCCCCTACACATAAATTAAATGCATCGTACCTCCGCTTAACTTTTCTAACTACGATATACATACAGTCCGACTTGGATTGCACTTATTTGGAACTAACGCCTCACCTCGGCGCGTGTTGTATCATATCACAACTAAACATAAAGTATTATGCACTACGCACGTACTCTGTAACTGTACTCATCGACGCACCATCTTATAATATACGGATATGGTTGGTTGAGCATCCACAATTTACTTTACATCACTCTTAAGTAGCGAAACATGTCAGGTAATTAGGACCATGTGGCTAAAGAAGGGCGTTGTTTGTTTGTGCAGCAGATATGTACATTTTCTTACATACAATGATAAAACAACCCAGAAGGGGTTATATAATACGATTTTAAAACCAACATTTATAAGTGAAACAGCTCCCTACGCACGGCGGAGATAAACGAAGCATGTGTAATCGATTTTGATCAGATGTCAGAGTAATGTTCGCTGACTGCGAACATCCCTACGCCCGGCTTTAACGGATTTAAATGGTTGTCATGGCAGCCGACGGAGATCTATACCTATACCTACCTATACACTGACATGTAACATGGTAGCTTTTAATTTGATGAAGCATCCAGCGTGCAGACGTGTAGATATTTACGGGGAAATGCGTCTGGCTGGACAGGGGCGGGATTTTCGACGGCGAAAATGTACCTCGGTAATTGGATTTATTAGTCTCCTTTTAGATGGATTTTTAGAAAATGTTTATGTTGGGAGTTTTTTTTAAATATCATATAATTATTTAGCACATTTATAAGAAATATACAGTCAACCTACTTACATCCACCTAGCCTTAAAAATCTTTTAAGCAAACATAAGGATATAGTCCAAGTACAATATTTTGGCGTAAATTGTAGATGCTCCTAAGAGGTGGGTTTGCAATTCCGTTCCAGTGAACACACATAGATAATGTGAACTTATCTGCATTAGACAAAATGATAAACAAGTAAGTATATATTATTACCTATGGCAATTAGGTGTTTACGGCTTTGTCATGTAATTGAGACCAATTTGTCACTTCCGGTAATCTATAGAAATACTCCTAGGCACGTGTTTTGCTGGTAGTTAAAACTTCCTACCTAGATTATTAGTAAAGGTGGAATTTTAATTATTAAGCTTTTTTTTCGTAGTGGGAAAGCGTGGTAGTAATTTTTTCTTGGGATTGTTGTCCTTTTGGATTTTGTTCGTAGGATTGTGGGCCTTATAGTTCAATGTAACAAAGGGTACCTAAAACAGACATAATGCAGGTCTAAAATTGTGTTCCATTAATTTAATATTGATCGGAAATACGCTGGAAATAATGACCGTTCCCTGCAGACAGTCCGGTAACTGCGTCATGACATCAAAATTAATATTTCAGTTGTAATTGCCTGTAGTGGTGTAGGGGAGAGTCCCCGGTCTCTCGGTCCCTGCTTTCAATTGCCCGGCCCTGCCGCGGACACCTAAATGACATCAATGTCGCCGCCACGTCGCTGAGTCAATTTATGCAGATGTACCCACTCCAATTATAAACCACTCTGACGTATAAATTAATTGTATCTATATTTTCGAGATCTTTTTAATTTTTTAAATCACAAAATGCCTCAGCTATGTGACGCGTAATTAACACTAAAAATTAAAGCTTTATACATGATCGGAACGAGTGAACCGTTCCCTTGGCATCATCATAAGAAAGTTACTATACAGATCAGTTCACAGGCTATGTAGCCGCGTTCCTTTTTCGCGACAAACCATGCATTACAATTAACTGCGACTTATGCGTTAACGATTAAGAGCGGATTCCACCAATAATATTCTGCATCTTCTGATCTAAACGTGGTTAAGAGTATTTCTTTGGTGTAATTCGCCGTAAGTTATTGAAGAGTCGGTGTAGATGAAAGTGAATGATTTGTCGTGAACTAGTGAACGTGGCTTAAAAAGAGACAGTCCACGGTACGGGACTACCGCAACGAGCAACGACACGGGGGTTTCACAACATCGGACGGATCAATTCGTTCACGATTCGGGCTTTGGGAGTCTACTTTACAATTGCACCTTAAATCACTTCAATAAAGTTCGCTATCGCCTGGCTGTCGCCACGTGGCTGTGAGGGGAATTATAGGAATATTTCTACTAACTGTACAGACCTAAAAGAAAATATATTTTAACGCTTTTTGTTGTACAGACATAATAAGGTAAGTATCACATCAAAGTAAAATTTAGAAAGACGTTAATGCTACAAGCATTAAGCACATTGTAACAAAAACAATTTTGGAAATTTTGATATTAGGTATTAGTTTAGAAATACTTTATTATGTAGGTAAGTATACTGAGTATCATTAAAACAAAATATTTTATATTACAATTCTCGTGGTCATCGTCTCTTAAAATATAAAAAGAAACGTAAAATTGTATTTGTTACGGTTTGTCATGGCTTTAGTTCCGGTTTAGGAAAACATCGTCAAATTATAAAAAAGCGTAACAACCGAAGTTGTGAATCAGTATTTTATATTTTTTTTATGTTTTTACTTTAAATTTATGTATTGTTTTAACAAATTGATTAGGTATAGTATGCCTGATATGGATGTTATAAAAATGTTATACACGAAAAACGAATCAAACAAATGTTATTCCAATACATTCCGATTTCAACGTGTTTTACATTAAGTTTACGAAGACTGCAAACTAGAAAGGCGTAACCCAGCCGTTTGTAATTACTGCCCTTAACTTGTTTACAGCTAAAATCATACAAAAAATTGATGATGTTTCCCTCAAAAATCAAAAAGACAGTTCACATAAACGACGGCAATTAATTTGCTTAAAATGACTAAGGTAGGAGCGGTTGTGACTATCTTAAAAAATATTTAACAACATTTTTGAACCGAAATTCTTTTTCTGACAAAAAAATCTCTTAATTTGACAAAAAATAATCTGATGGTGCAATATCTAGTGTCAGTTTGGTGGTTAAGATTATTAATTTTGCTTATTAAATAGACGATAACGAAGTCAGAAGTCGGACAAAGCTAAGATGACCGAACTAGTTTACTTTTTAAACTAGAATATAACTTAGTCATGGTAAGAATATCCTCTGCCAAAGTCTGACAATAAAACTATACACATATTTAAAAATAAATAGAATTATATCCGTTTTTGATTATAATTTAACAGTTGAAAGTTGGTTTCATATTGGACATCTTAACAATTTTTAGGTACAATCGCTTCTTCGCAGCAGTAATTGCTATGATATAGTTCACAATGAACATGAAATGTTAAAGTGTACGATTGTGAATGGGATACCAAGATACGCAGTCATTATACAGCAGTGCGGAGATATCAATATGCAGCCAACGAAAAACTAATTTATGCTACACTTTATCAGGGACTGCACTAACACTTCTTACATAATTTGGTATTACTTTAATCTTACTTCAGAAAACATATAATAAGAGACTGACTCTGAATTATGATTAATAGATACTGCTCCTATAAGAGATGGTAGTAAGCCCCAGGATACAAAATATCTGAAATACAGTACATCCATAGTCTTTACAACTAAAATAGTGTTAACTAAACTGCCTGGTGATTTAGGTCGTCCAACTTTAGAGCTAAGTGTCTTTAGGTGCGTTCACTGTCCTCCCAAATCCCCCCAATTACCCCCTTTTCCTGTCCCCATGTGTGCTCAGCGCGGGTGCGCGGGCGGCCTGCGCCCCCCGCGCTGGTTCCTCGGTCATTCGCCGGTGGCGGTCACCGTCGGAGAAGCCCAAGACCCGCTCCAGGGATTGTACGACCCTCTGAAAAGAAAGAGAAAGGCATGTTAGATAATATGCTTGTGACTTTGGAGTGTCCTGATAGAGTTTTAAAAGAACGGGGACAAGTTCGGTTAAGGTAAGTAACTGTGATTACAATTCTGTTAAGTAAAATAAAACAACAACGCCCATTATTAGTAAAACGCAGTTCGAATAGATTGCTAAAGATCAAAATAATGTAGATTTGAAGTCAGGACCTCATGGGTTGTAAAAGAATCACGTCTGAGTCAAAATGCTCTCTGAAAAACGCACCTAAACCTACCCAACTGGTTCATAATAACGCCTGAGTGTCACACAGATTACCTTGACTTGACCCTAATGTACCTGATGCGTTTACGAAGTGCAGCCATTACGTACCTACTAAGTTCGTTGGCAGAAACGTGACAGACTGAGTTTAACCATCATTAGCGTTCGTTAGGACTTGACCAAATAAGTACATTTAATGCATTATTTGCTGGTGGTAGTTTTATTTTTTTATCTGGTAAGCCTGCAGTTGACATTCCTCTACAATACTTTCATATTGCCAAGAAAAAGAAAAAGAACAATTGTTAAAAAATAATTAATGAAAAAAATCGCCCGCCTGGTAAGTCGGCCACAAAAACGGGCGCAAACGCATCAGAATGCATAAGAATGGTTCTTTTTTCATGAAATTCAAACAAAAAGTTTAAGGTGATCACTATTGATATGATGGTATAAAGAAATGGTATAAGCAGTCACGCTACTGTGAGCCCAGAGAAGTATGATAGATTTTGATCATGTGGCGCCTGTAGAGTTGATAGATAGCAAAGTCGAAGTTTTTGAACGTTATGTGCTAAGATATCTTGGTAATTAATGTCTAGACTATGGGTAATAGAAGGGGTTTTTTTAATTTAAACTATAACGAGAACAGTGCTTTTCCTTTGGTGTGGTAAGTACACACACTTCGAAGCAGATTGTCATCACCTGGGACTTATAAATGAACACAGCGAAATGCGCTACTATTTCAAATATCATCAGGCTTCCAGCCTAACAGGATGTAGCTGAATACCAATATATAACATGGAGCGACTGCCAATTACATGATATCCCTTGGTGAGACTGCTTGTCAGACCTTCGGGCCACTGACTGTCTGTAACGAACGACGGTCCAAGACCTACAAAATCTTTGACATGGCAGCCGCCGACCAACAGTGCTTTACCCGAGATTCGGAGGAAACTCGGTATGTAATGCCTGGTCTTATAAATGAACACAGCGCTACCATTTCAGATAAAATCAATAGTAAATCAACACCGATTACCATCATCTGCCTAGCCTTTTCCCAACTATGTTGGGGTCGGCTTCCAGTCTAACCGGATGCAGCTGAATACCAGTATTTTACATGGAGCGACTGCCTATCTGACCTCCACAACCCAGTTAAATACTAGGTAATACGATACCCTTTGGTAAGACTGGTTGTCAGACTTTCAGGTCACTGACTACCTGTAACGACTGCCAAAGATCTATATATGGCAGCCGGGACCAACAGCTTAACGTGTTTTCCGAGGCACGGAGGAAACTCGGTATGTCGGGCGGTCACCCATCCACAGACCGACCTAGGCAAGCACAGCTTTACCTAAAAATCGACCCGAGTGGCAGTTCTTATTAAGCCACGAGCTCCTCTAAATCAACACCGATTACCGCTGCTCAAATAATCGGAACCATACTACAATGGTGGATACCTACATACATGAATCAATAAGCCGACGTATTTGCTTGTCATCTCGCGAGATTTCTCGTTTTCAGCGTGTTCAGCGTGTCCAGTTGCAGAATGTTTCATGCATAATGTAATTTGTGGTGGGTGTGTGAGGTGTGGCTACTGTGCGAGCGGACTATATTATTATAATAACGTTTTTCACCAAATTGATTGATTTCTACTTTAGAAACGAACCCCGCAGCTTATACCTAATGCTAAGCACTAAACAGCCTATTCTTTGTTAACGCTAAGTTATGAACAGTAAAGTATTTAATTACCTACGTGGTCTATAAGTTAATTAGAAACTTTAATGTTTCTATCTACCGCATGTTTAGTTCAATAATGATTAAATCTTTGCCCACATCTTTCCAATATCGTTTATAGAAAGTTGTACAATATGTTTTAATAAAGTGATTATGTGTTTTAATTAAAATTTATAATTTTGCAGCAGTTTCTAAAGTAATCTTGTTAAGTTAAGAGCATTAAGGTCGCATAAGGAGGAAATTAATTAAGATTGGAATGGTATTAGGTACTTCATAGAAAATAAAAAAGTGAATTTACCTCTTAGTATACAATTTTTTTCGAAGCTTGTGACGTATTGAAATTATTTTCCTGTTTGGAGGGCTTTGGACTAATATTCTTAGAAAATAAGAGAATTTTCATGAATGGTTTCTGATCAAATTGATATACGTCAACAGCTACGGCCTGCAGAAAGACTTGAGAGGTCATCAACATCTATCACTTAGGTTTAATAAAATTCTGAATTGTGGTTCCCAAAAATTCTTTAATAACACAAAGAAGTTTACCTTTGCGAGTGAATCAGAGGGACCACAGTCAGTGTAGAGAGCTTAGTAACCTTGATACGGGTATTACTTGTAACAACTTTCCCAAGATTTTATCAGTAAGAAAGAAAATCAAAACAACCAGCCGCCACCACTACCACCTAACCCCACGCATAATGACTGGATTTAAACGACCACCAACAAAACGTTGCGTGCCAACATATACGGTAAATAATTCATAACTTCCAACAAGTGGGTCAAGTTCGTGCGTGCGCGCATCTCTTCACGCCGTCTCGTCTGCGAACATCGGGGAAAAAATGGCTTCCAGGAACTGTGGCTGATTGATGCATCATTACATACTGATGGAGATGTAGGCTGCATTCATTTGAGATGAAAATTTGCGCGTCAATGAGGTGTCTGCTGGCTTTCATTCATGTTTTGACGGATGTGTAGGATGGGTTGACTGGTAGATAATGCCTCGTGGCATTAAATCTGCTTATGTACATGAAGTTATTATTACTGTACATGAAGTTTAAATACGAGTAGATTAATGAATTGAAGTTTCTTTGTGATGAAAGTGGTGAAATGGGATAAATTTACAGTCAATTTTTTTTTTTGGGGGTGCGAAATCATCAAATAATGATAATAATAAATTAATTGGGCAGAGCGGAAAGGAGTGTCAGACTTTTACTGACTAAAAACCACCCATGATCCTTCTTAGCCCTTGTGCCGAAGCTGCGGTATCTCTTTCGAACAACCCGCAGTCCCAACGGGCACGGACTACTTCTGATGGACGGGCATGGGGGATAGACTACTTCTGTAGGTATTAATATAGTTAACGTCAATGTGGCGTCTACGTAACGTCCACGCAGGTTCTACGCAACGTCTACGCAGGTTCTACGCAACGACTGTGCAGGTTACAGCAGCCGCAAATCACAAGTAGTTGAAATCAATGACCGATTCTAGCAAAAAAAAAAAAATTTGTAAAATTAAACTATTTTTGAATTGGATTTTGTTAAAAATTTCATGAGTTTCAGTTTTTTACACGGAACCCTAATTCTTTTTCAAATATTACTATTTAAGTACCTACTTACTTCTTTCTATTGAAATAAACTTTATCGATAAAGATCATAATTATTATTATCACATTCTTCTAATCTAGTAAGGAAATGAATACCGCACGTGAATTTCACTAATCGTAAAAAAATCGCATTTTGCGTGCGACATTGTAATCGATTACGTTTCACATGCGATATGCGACATTGAGAAACGATTTACGGCTATTCGCATCGATTTTGTTTTATTGCTGTTTTAATTGTGGATTGTTATACAACCTGTAATTAGACATGTTTGTCGTAAAAACGTTGTAAAACACGCGAACAGTTAATTGGGGCATCAAAAAGGCTATTATTATTTTCGTTGCTGAAAAAGGGAACAAATGACGTAATGATAAAGTAAGTATATTAGAATTTGCGTTGGCTTACGTAAACAAACGCTCCTTCAAGACTTGTAAAAGTTTATATTAAAAATCTTTATTATACAATAAAATAATAAATAAGTCATAAGTACAGATAGAGTAAACGCTGACTCCCAAACTAGGAGTCGAGAAAATAATAATAGCTCCATTCAAATTTGCACCACACATGTAAATAAAATAGTCCTTCCAACTTTCTTGGTGTGTTTTGGCCGTGCTTGTGAGTTACACGTCAGGAAATTTACGATTTTAAGTAGATTGTTACTTATCCAAATAATTAATTCTACAAACCACACGTAGGCTCAAAAAAGATTAAAAAAGATAAATATCTATTTAAAATGAAATGACGGCATCAAAAAAATATTTGCACATCAAACGGATGCTCAAGAAAGATAGGTGAAAAAACGTATGTACATTGGGATAAGGACAGTAGAATGATGATGTTACTAATCTTGCATTTAAATGAGTCTTTTTTGTAGAGCTAGACTAAACATTAGTCTAAATAACAGTGAAGTCTCTTTAAAAGATGCGAAGCGCAGAGAAACTGCCAATAATTATCTTCAACGAGCTTCCATCTTTCACGAAATCCATTACAGCGCCTCTATGCGACGTTCCCCTCAAAATACTAAGTGATAGAGCGATGGACGTAATCCCATAGACGGCTAACGTGCTAGCTGAGTAAAGTCTAGTATGTGACAAGGCTTACTGCTGAGTGCTGAGCGATGGCACGTAAATGGGTTAGTCTGGGGCTGCAGGGGAATTATAGGGACCTTCACTCTTCGTTTAGGGATAGGTTTCAGACTGGAAAAGTAGATGGGATTTGTGTCGAATTTAATTTATGTCAGTCTGAGCTGGTAGTCCGGGGTTTGCGCGTTTCCTAATAGGTTGATCTAATTAATCGCACTGTTTTGCAGTGGCGTTCCTAGTTATGAGTAGGGACCTATAAAACAGCAAGCCCAAAAGGCAAGCCACACCATGAAGAGTGGTAGGTAAGTTATAAAAGCAAGCTTTTAAGCTTATATGAAAGGGGTTATTGTACATTCGCCACGAAAAAAAGTATGTATGTGTAATCTCGCCACAGAATAGAAGAAAAATCCGCCATATTGGTTATTTCCGTACAGACAGCAGAAAAATCAAACAATAAGTAGAATAAAACGTCATTTCTTTATTTTTCAAAATCACAGAAATTCATACAAAATCAAAAGCACTGCTGTTTTGTAAGGTTCTTAATTGAAATAGTCAATAATGCTAGCGCAGATTTCGGTGGACCCCGATAAATTTCAAAAGTAAGTATATCAGTTTTGTATATATTGTATGATTCGCATTATATAATATATTATTTGTATTGAGATGCGATATACCGAAACGGCTGTAATGTAAGGTTAGCCTAAGGTTTTGCGATTTCATCGTTCCTTGTACATATGCAGTACATAATTGCACCCGGCGGCGTGCGTGTAAGACCACGTGCATGAGTAATTAGAAATGTTTTTATGTGTAATAAAAATACCTTGTGATTTTGGATTATGTTTGGATCAGGTGGTGTTTTATAGTTACTACAATGGACTTTGCAAGACATGCTGCGCCCACCCCAAATTAATTGGAATTGAATGATGATGCCTTTGGGAAAACTTCAATCTTACACATTTTGCATTCTATAACACTATTTTTGGCATAAACGTATAACATTTTATTTTACCTCTATACACGTTTTATAACATTTCTTCCAATAAGAGGTTATATAACCAGCAATTCCTAAATAATTGTTTTGAATAAAAACTGTTTTATCGTCTTGGCTATTAATATTTTATCGACTTTTGGCTACCGTCACTGTATTTATAGATATGAGTCAGTTCACGTAAATAACACGGGGTATGTGTTTGTCGCGTTTAGAGTTAAAGGCTTAACTTCATACGTCTTAACATAAACATAACATCGCGCCTGTAGTCTCCGAAGGTTAGGCAGAGGTGTACCTACTTAATAGTACACCCACATTTTGCCAGTTATGTTTAAGTCCCATGTCACAGGGTGCGAGCCTATTGCCATCAACTGAGCGCAGATCCAGACTACTACTGAGAAATTTCTGGTGGAAAAACCTAATAACACTTTGCCCGACCTGGGAATCGAACCCAGAACCTCATGCTCAGCAGTCGCACTTGCGACTACTAGACCGACGATTCAATTATACGTATTTTCTTTTCAAAAATCACATCTGTATTGGCAGAGATGGAGATGTGGCTTTAGTGCATCATCACTACATAGTATAAAACAAAGTCGCTGTCTGTCCCGTCTCTATGTATGCTTAAATCTTGGAAACTACGCAACGGATTATGAAGCGGGTTTTTTAATAGATAGAGTGATTCAAGAGGAAGGATTTAGTATATAATTTGACCGAAAACCACGCGGGTGAAGCCGCGGGCATCAGTTAGTCTACAATAAATTGGCCAGTTAGGTATAAGTTTAATTCTCATGTAATAGCAGCGAGAAAATTTACGTCACACCGGACGAAGATAAAGGATAGAATAGACTCATTAAGTCATCATCATTCTCCTGCCCTTATCCCAATTTATTTGGTGTCGGCGCAACATGTCTTCTTCTTCCATACTTCTCTATTTCTCGTCATGTCAGCAGTCACCTCCTTTCTAACCATATCATCCTTCACACAGTCCATCCATCGTTCGTTTCTTTGGTCTTCTTCTACTCTTATAGCCATCTATCTTCATTTAAACTAAGGATAAAATAGACAAATTTTCATTGTTATATTTGTTTTCTGATTTTACTACTGAAGCGGAAAATAGTTGTTGTGGTTAGTTTAAAGTCAACAACCTGTTTTTCCGTGGAGTAATGACCGCACGGTAAACGTTTTATAAGATAGAATCTTTTTACGCAGCGACGTTTTAAAATCTTCTTCGTAAAAATCTTAAGCTCACTGGCAGACGTCTGAAATTTATCTAGAAGCTCGAAATTAGAGGATGCAATTTCGGTAAATTATATTACACATGTGATGCGGAGGAATGAGAAAAAAATTATGAGGAAAATGTTGATGAATAGACTGTGTAAAGGATGATATGGCCAGAAAGCTGGTGACTATTGAGATAACCAGTTATAGAGAAGTAGAAGAAGACATGCTGTGCCTGTAATGATGATGGATGAAAGTTTGACATCTCAGTTTTGTGGAATATTCCATCGGGCTCAAAGTTCCAAATAAAATTAAAAATATCATAATTAATATGAAATTTAATGTCTTCCCGTGCCACGGGCTTGCCCTACCTTCGCCAGAGGTCTAAGCGTTGCCGTACAACGTGCTAACGTAAGTTGAGAGTTTGTTATACTCATTTATAGTTTAGTTGGACAATACCAATGACCAGTGGTCCTCATTAGCCATGGATCGAACAACTGAAAGTCATGGAGTCTTATGACGCAGGCTAACAGTATCAGTTTATAGTTTATTAGCTAGCTTTAGCTTGTAATCATCATCATCATCAGCCTATAATGTTCCCACTTCAGGGACTCAGGCCTCCTCTCTAGGAGAGCGATGGGCTATAATCCATCACGCGGACCCAGTGCGGGTTGGTAGATGTCACATGTCTTCGAATTTTTTGGTTCTTCGGGTTTCGTCACGATGTTTTCCTTCACCGTTTTGAGAGCGTTTAGCTTGCAATCTTTTGAAACAACAATATTTGATCACTTACAAACTTCACGCTCTTGAGGAGACAAAGTGTAAGCGCAAGCATTGCGTGTCTGTGTAGAAAGAGCAGTATAAAATTATTGACTGATGAAACATTATGTAGTCGTATGTATTATAAATAACTTTCTGTACAGGTACATTATTGCGTACTTAATACTTAACGCAAGATTACTGGCATTTAGTTTCTGAAGCAAGAATGTTAAAACAGGACTCCAGTGTTGATTAAAATCTGCAAGTAGTATTATGTATTTTTATAGGTTTAACTTTTAACGTCTGAAGTACGAAGTACCTAATTACTTTAAATGCAATGCTGAGATGAAAATTACCGTAATAAAAGCGATAAAGCCTTAAAAATAGCTTTAAGATTTTTCCCTTGTAGGTACATGAATAGATACATGTACCTAGGTACCTACAAGATTCTGGATTCAGCTACGTTGTTTTATTATCTAGCCCAGCAGTGGGACAGTATACTGTCCAACTGCAGGGCAAAGGCGTCGCCAATTCCTTCGTCGGTTATGAAAAAAGGACCTTTCCCACACATAACATGTAGCTACTTCGCCAAATTCACCAAATCCGTTCTATTTTGATTACTAAATCAGCCATGTTAAAATAAAGTATTAAAAAAAACATATACGCGAATAGAGAACCGCCTCCTTTTTTGGAAGTCGGTTAAAAATAGTACAAACTCTACTCAAACAAGTGCTTTAAAGAGAGAGCGTTTCACAAATACATGGTACTCAATCATCGATCATAAATTCATAACGGTGCTGCAGGCCTTAAGCTTGCGTGGTGTTATGGTGAAGGGGTTAGGGTCTAGATGCTAGATTTAACGACCTAAACGTTAAATCTGGTCGGCTTCCAGTCTATCCGGATGCAGCTGAATACCAGTATTATACATGGAGCCTTTGAATATCTGTCGAATCTATGAGTGGGTAAAACGATACCCCTTGTTAGACTTACGGGTCAATGACGACTGTCAAAGATCCACAATTATTCACATCCGGGAACCAACCGCTTAACGTGTTTTCCGAGGCACAGAGGAAACTTGGTATGTAATGGGCGGTCACCCATCCACGTACCAAGCCAGGCCAGAATATTGCTTAAAAAGGTGGTTGGGAGAACCTGTATGCGTAATGCAGAGGACATGGTGTGGAAACGTGTTTCTTCAAAAGTGGTCTGGGATACCCAAAGTTAAATTATTCTTTGACTATTTTCGATATTTTTTTACACTTAACATAATAATCGTGCTCAATCAAATTAATGCTTAACTTTAAATATCCAACTCAATGATATATAATTTACAAGAACTAAGAGCTAAATAATTAATCATTCCTTTTAGGCTGTGCACGTTTGAAAGTCATGAAGCCCATACATTAGTCTGTTATCTAAAGTTGTAAGATTGGTGTGGCTATATAGGCTAATGTTAAATTCGTGAGCCATCGAGGAGTGGCTTCGTCAATCCGTGCTGGTACTATTACTTTAAGGTGAAACGGAATGCTGTGAAAATAGTGTTTGAAAGGTGGAAATGTAAGATATTACTTTTAATATTTTGTGGAAAATGTCGTAGGTTATACATTTATAAACCTTGTGTATTTATAAATTAGAGTAAGATTTTAATGTATAACTGTTAATTTTCCCAAATAAATAAAATAAAATAATGTACAGTCAGTACGTTTGTAGTTTATATTTTAAGTAGGAGAAAATACATTACTGCTGTTCAATAAAAGAACTGTTTTATAAAGGATGGGAATCAGTGTTTTTGGACGCTAAAGACAAACAAACCCTCTAACCCTCCTCTCTCTTTTTCTAATGTTATAAAATACCAAGCAACACAAACGCATCTGTAGGTGAAGTTAGAATATTTTTGAATTTTCATCTGCCATTTCTAAAAATTAAAAACAAGTTTATCTGCTTATTAATTAAATTCTATTTCTCCAATGATATAAGGCAACAAATACTTCGTACCGAAAATAGGACTCGTTTTCCCTGAAGTAAGAAAATTAATTTAGCTAATGCTGAAGCAACAAAATGCAAAATTCAGGATCAAAAATAAAAGATACCTCAATTAATTAAGGTCGACTTAGGATACCCATTTTATTTAGGGTCAAATAAACTTACAAAGATTGTCGTTCGGGTCAAACGTACCGAATAAAATTACCTGAGCCGTGAGAAGTATCTTGCAGGTGGACATTTCCATATAAGGAGTTTCATAAGGTTTAGTGTGCAAAGGTGCAAGGAAAAAAAATAAGATACCTTTTCAAATATTTCCACCAAAACCCTCGCTATTTATTACTTGAGAAATCATTATCGAATATCCAGCAATACATTTAGCGTGTGTCATATTAATCATCAGTTAATGAATACAGAATAGTTTTATAACCAATTATTCAGTTGTGTTATTTTATTACTAAATACATTAGCCCTAATGTGTTTAAGACCTGAGAGCAGCGGTGACCCACAGAGCATCGGTGGCCCAGTGGTGGCGGCCCCGACTTACGAACAGTAGGTCGTGGGTACGAACCCAGGCAGGCACACTACTTTGTGTAATTTATTTCATCACCGCTGCTCTCAAAACAGTGAAGGAAAACATCATGAGGAAACCGGCATGTCTTAGAACCAAAAATTCGAAGACATGTGACATCTACCAATTCGCACTG
The DNA here is from genome assembly GCA_949774965.1 of Diarsia brunnea. NCBI lineage: Eukaryota > Metazoa > Arthropoda > Insecta > Lepidoptera > Noctuidae > Diarsia > Diarsia brunnea. The sequence goes on from OX459011.1 coordinate 17,845,677, forward strand.
GGCCCGCGTGGTAGATTATAGCCCATTCCCTCTTAAAGAGAGAGGAGACCTGTGTCCCAGCAGTGGGAACATTAATAGGCTGTTGATGATGAATGTATTTAAGTATTGAATATGTATCATATAAACACCTGGGTGTGTAAAATGGCCACTTTAGCAGATCACAATATGAATTGCGTTAAAAAGCGTAAAATGGACTTTCATAATAGTAACTGCGTCTGTGACCATTTAGGAAAATAGATCATAATAGGAAAATAATATGGATTGCGTTAAAATTCGTAAAATGGCAGCCGGGACCAACTGCTTATCTTGCTTACCGAGGCAAAGAAGAAACTCGGTATATAATAGGTGGTCACTCATTCACAGACCAACCTAGGCAAGCCCAGCGTAACCTAAAGATCGACCCGAGTGGCAGGTATTATTAAACCACGAGCTCATCATAGGAGATAATTATAATGAATTAATGTACAATATTGATTAAATTAAATTAACGGTACGCCGTAGCACAGAGCTAGGCCCTTGCTTGTTGATCAGCCACGCTGGCCACATCACGTCTATGTTGTTGTCAAACTAATCAAATGTGCATATCAAGCAGCTCACGGCCCCACGCGGCGTCCAGTACTAATTGATGAATTAATCCGATTACCAGTCGCGCCGCAAATCAACTTCACTTCATGGATTTGGAGAAAAATATGAAGTTTTATCTACATATTTGGAAAAAATATTCAGTAGGTAAACATTCAAATTGCATGATTTAGTTATAAATGATTCCATTTAAAAACTTTCATCATCATCATTTCAGCCAAAAGACGTCCACTGCTGGACATAGGCCTCCCCCAGGTGTCACCACATTGACCGGTCCCGTGCGTCTCGCATAAAGCGGGTCCCCGCAACCTTTACTAGGTCATCGGTCCACCTAGTGGGAGGCCTTCCAACACAACCTCTTCTGGTTCGCGGTCACCACCACTCTTTATACTATCGTCACCACTCCAGAACTTTTCGGCCCCATCGGCCATTCGTTCTGCGAAAAACTTTACAACGAATTATTTATGAAAATGTCGGAGTATTACTGTAATAGAAGATTACCAAAATAATGGGTTCCTTTTTTTTTTTTGGTAGGTGGGAAATCATCAAATAACCCCTCCCGCTCTTGTGCAGAGCGAAAGGGAGTGTCAGACTTCTACTGACTAAAAACCACCCATGTTTCTTTTTAGCTCTTCATGTCGAGGCCGCGGTATCTCTTGCGAACAACACGCAGCCCCGACATGGAAGGGGCCCTTGCGGGCCCCTTCCATGTCGCTGAAATCTCTTTGAGGCGCGCGTGGAGCACGAACGCGCCGTCGACACACCATGTCCTCCGGCCGATCCTCACAATGATGGCATCCGGGCGTTTCCTCCAGCCTGATTCGGTGCAGGTACCTCCCGAAACAACCGTGTCCGGTGAGGACCTGCGTCAGACGGAAGGTGAGGGCGCCGTGGCGCCTCTCCAGCCACTCCTCAAAGAGGGGACTTACCGCCATTATCGTGGCGTGCCCTAATAATGGGTCCCTGACTTGGTTTCACATGCCGTCGAGAAATATCTCTTAGGCATGGTGCATTATCACTTGCTTCGGTAAAGGGAAACATGAATGTTGAATCGAGTAAAACATGGCGCAAGATGAATGATAGTGAATACCGACATCTTCATTGAATTATTACTTGAATCAATCATCAATTCCTTGAATACTTGAAGAATTATGTATCTGTGACTTATGCAAATATGACCGCTTTACAATATACACACTTTAAGCATTTACAGATGCTTGTAATAATTCTTGTTGTCGTTAATATAAACTGCAATACAATCTTGATGATTAAAGCTTGTACAAACGTGTGTTGGTTGTCGTGCTTGAATATTATTATGATGTTAATATTGCCACGGTTTGAAGTTGTATTGATTATTCATACTTAATTAGGTAAATACCTACCCACCCACTAACATACGTTGAAAGAAAATAAGAAAATGATGAAGAACATTTGAAATCACAAACCTAGTGTGTGACCAGATGTTTTGTTCATCCATAGACAAAAAACGGGGAATACAGAACATAGTTTACTGACATGGTTATTGCAACATCTGACATTAATAAAGCTTATCCTATAATCATCATAATTCTCTTGCACTTATCCAATTTCATTTGGGATCGGCGCAGCTTCTTCTTCTATACTTCTTTATTACTCGTTATCTCATGAGATACCTCCTCATCATCATCATCATCAGCCTATAATGTACTCACTGCAGGGACTCAGGCCCCCTCTGTAGGAGAAGGCTATAATCCACCACGCGTGCCCATTGCGGGTTGGTAGATGTCACATGTCTTAGAATTTTTTGGTTCTAAGACATGCCGGTTTCCTCACGATGTTTTCCTTCACCGTTTTGAGAGCAGTGGTGGTGAAATAAATTACACAAAGTAATGTGCCTGCCTGGGTTCGAACCCACGACTCACTGTTCGTAAGTCGGGGCCGCAACCACTGGGCCACCACTGCTCTCTCGAGATCCTCCTATCTTGCCATATCAACCTTTACACAGCCCATCCATCGTTTCTTTGGTCTTCCTCAGCTTTGATACTCATCCACATAACTTTCCTCACGACGTATTCTCATTCTATCATCCCGTCATCATTTAGGGGAATTACCAGTTAACTTCTGACACGTGAACTAAGAAAGGAAACTTAAAATCAGTAAAGTTAGAAATCAACAATTCTCCATGAGCAAGCATGGTGATCAATGCCGATGCCTTCTCTGTGTTCAAGGGAGGCTTTTGCCGTGCATCAGGGCAGAAATACGATGGTATTATTTCCTTTTTTTTACATTTTTAAACACACATAAAAACAAATAAAAAAAACATTTAAAATTATAAAGAATTGTGGCCCATCAGGGCCTGAGCTACCGTCCGTCGCGGTTAGGTATTGATCGAGGCTCTTTGGCAATTAAGTCATTGTCGGATTCTACTATCGGCACAATTTAATGTCGGCAGGTAACATGAACTTTAATACTGTTACAATATCGAACTATAACATAATGTTAAGTGAATCCCATAATTTAGCCGTAAGGTCTAGCTGTCAGGCTGGGTGAGGCTCCTCAAATGCCAGCGCTTTGTCTCGCGACTTTTGTGAAACTGTGTGGAAATAGGGTCTAAAAGTTAATGGGTTGAGTTTAGATAAAACTTTTATTACTTTATCAAAATATAACTTCACACCTGTAACCCCCAAAGGGTTAGTCAGAGGTGTACATACTTAATAGAAATTGTCGACCTAGTGGTCGCCAGTACTAGACCATAATGTATGTTAGTCATTCCATTCAACAATACTGGTTTTAGTGGTCACAAGCCCTACAGACAGCTTATTTAAGATCTAGGGTTCGTTTCCCGGGTCGGTCAAAACAGTTTTTACCTCAAAAGGAAAGAACGGAACCCTTACAGGATCACTCGTGTATGTGTCTGTCTGTCCGATCATTCCCCCCCCCCTTATCTCCGAAACTACTGAGCCTAAAATTTTGAAAAAAATACAGAAATGAGTTCAACACTTATAGATTACAGGAAAACCTATAAGAAGTCTATGGTGCTAAAATAACATGGAAAATCTCTCAATATCTACTACAATGGTACGAAACCCTTCATATGCAAGTCCGACTTGCACTTGGCTAGTTTTTTTTATCACTAAATTCTCAGCTGTAGGATGATCCAGTACTTTTGCCAATTTAAAGTTATGTAATTATTACACCTCTGCCTAACCTAGCAGAGATTGCAGCTGTGATGTTTAATGTTTAAATCCGTCACTTTCCCGGCGCAAAAGCGGCCAATTTTTATCTCCTACCTCAAATTGCTCTGTAACTAAAATGAGTAATTTCCTACAATTTGCTGTGACAAAACGTAATACGGCGGTCGGTCCCGGCTCCCAGCTCCGCAATAAGGCCTCCGCCCTGAGGTCGGTAGGTCGGGACCCGCGCCCGCGCTGATCAGTTAATGCCAATCGTTGTATTAACTATCGCCATTTTATTGATGACAAACCACGATCGCTTAAGTACCGTCATATAAGAGTTGGTGAATATTTAAACGATACAAAACTGAAAGCGATCAACAAATCTAAATTTTCTACAGGAATAAGAATAATTTATCATTTAAAAAATTACAATCGTTGCGTTGACTCCTGAAACTCACACTAGGATTCCCTGATTCAACAGCTGTCAATGCCAATTTTCCGTTACAACGATGACACTGAGAGGTCTTAAATGCAGTCTAGCAAGTAGGTCTAACAAAATTCTGCCAGGGTTGACTCACCGCGGTCCTGGAACGCAACAGGCATTAGGAGGAACACGGATGGGTTTTATTCAATAAGAGTCTGACGCTACCGTCTGCTCCGCCCAGGGTAGGAGGAGTTCTTTGATGATTTCCCATTCAAGTCAAAAATACTAAACTTCTCTCGTCTTTCTTTTTTAAAAACGTTGCCCCACACTAGGAAATTTTCCTGTATCGTGGCTGCGTTCATAGACATTTAAACTCACATTCACAAATACCCAAACCAGAAACAACTATTTTTTCCGTGCGGGGATCGAACCCGCAACACGTAGTGGAGCAGTCAACTGCTTGAGCCACTGCGCCAACCGTGCCGTCACTATTACGTAACTGTAAAGGATTCTAAACAAACTACTTTAGGTCTGTCCTAAAAATAACATTGTAAACATAGATTAATAAGTCATTTCGACAATGTTGAAGCGAAACAGATGTCATATTGGATTTCTATGTTCAACTTAAAATGATTAATGATGACAGATTTCCGAAAATAGACCGCCGCCGCCGTCACGAGTAGTCACGACTTAGTAGACAGAGCTTGCACATTTTATGAGGTAATATTTTATGGTCGACACATGGTAAGCTACATTGTTAATTTTTGCAATAATGTCATGTTTAAATTCGAACATAAAATTGTATATTATGCAGAGAAATGATGTTTTAAAAAGCAGCACATTAGTAACTGAGGTTTAACATCATCCTGTCGGGGCTGCGGGTTGTTCGAAAGAGATACCGCGGCCTCGACACAAAGGGCTAAGAAGGAACCTATGAGGTTTTTAGTCAGTAGAAGTCTAACACTCCCTTCCGCTCTGCCTAGAGCGGGAGGAGCCATTTGATAATTTCTCACCCAAAAAAAAAAATTTATCATCATCTTCCTAGCTTTTTACTCACTATGTTGGGGTCAGCTTCCATTCTAACTGGATGCAGCTGAATAACAGTAGGTACCTATTTCACATGGAGTGATTGCCTATCTGACCTCCAGAGCCTGGTCAGTACTGGGTAATATGATACCCTTTGGTTAGACCGGTTGTCTGACTTTGAGGTCACTGATTACTTGTAACGAATGCCAAAGATCTATGGCAGTCGTTACAGGTGAGCGGTTACCCACTCACGGACCAACCTAAAGATCGACCGAGTGGCACTTATTATTAAGTGACTGAGCTTTAATGCGAAGCAAAAATGCTATGAATTCCACCAAACCCGCATTGAACCTGTGTTGTGTGGTGTGGTTGTTTAAGACTCACAAATCCATCTCACACAGAGAAGATACATTACATTTATTTAGCCACAACTAAAGATTACGTTGTGGCTTCCAAATACTTTAACATACGATGAGCATCCCATGCTATTTACCATTCCTATACAAACAACAACCTAAAAACGAACCAAAGTTACAGAACCAAAACTTTTCATTCCCTAGCGCAACAGAGAAATCAAAACACAAAATTTAACATCACTAACAACGCAATAACGTTCGTCACTGTCGAATAAAACATCACACCGCAACGTACCGCTCCGCAACGCACCGCTCCGCTCCGCACCGCTCCGCTCCGCATCGCTCCGGTATCCGTCAAATTACGGAAAGTAAAAACGCGCGGAGTTTCGCTTCAGTCGGAGTGCTCGGGAAATGGATGGGGTACGGAGTAAGGATGCCACCTGGTGCCTTTTAATAAATTAACTATTAGTTGTATGTGAATGTACGACGTTCTATGTGGGACGTAGATGTGTGCCATCTATTTTGATGATAGAGGTAAAAAGGAAAAATGGAGACTGTCTCGTTTTGTGGATGTAATAAAGTGTTTTACTGCTCCGTTCGTCTCGCGGGCTCAAACACGACTGATAAGCGTTTCTGGGTTCAAATCTCGGGTCTAGCAAAATGTCTTAATGGGTTTTCCATTTGCAGTTTCTGCCTTTCTCAGCAGCAACTGCTAGGGGTAGACATTTTTAGCCGAATTAACTCACATAGGCATTCCGGTAATGTCTATTCTATACTCTAGGTACTGCAGAATAAATGTATTATTTACCCTGCCAGATTTATTGCATTTGACTAATAAGTACGGAGAACATAAACAACGTCTTCTAACAAGCAGCCTAGAGTTTGCATTTTAAATTCCTATTCATTATCTTGTCCCTCCCCACCGCACGCACCCGTGTCAAAGCGGTTCAGTATGTACACACAACTAGCTAACTTTACTTGAACTTAAGTTTATGAGAAAGTTAAGAACACAAGTACAGTCACGAGCGCATTTACCTTAAACAAGATAGTATAAGATAAAGAAAGAAAAATGTGTTTATTTGGCATTGACAGCACCTTAAAAAAGAGATGTTCCCATTGCAGGGACTCAGGCCTACTCTATATATATAGGAGAGGGAAGGGTTATGATCCGCCACGCGTGCTCGTGCGGGTTGGTAGATGTCACATGTCTTCGATTTTTTTGGTTCTAAGACATGCCGGTTTCCTCACGATGTTTTGCTTCACCGTTTTCAGTCAGTTCAGTCAACTAGTCGTAATTTTATACCATGGTACATCTCTAGTAAAAACCTACTTATAAGGTATTTATGCTGGTGACAGTACTTACAGTGACAACCCTGCGGCCGGGTGAAGAAGGGCGTGGGAAACTTTAGGCCCAAGGATTACTTGTATATTGTATTGTTGACGTCACTTGCCGAAATGTGTGGGTGAGTGTGTGGAACTGAGGTGGTGTATGCGTGGGTGTTTATTCATTGATAAGAAGACAGAAGCTTTAAAGAATTAAGTAGTTGTGATTACCTCGATTGTACACATTACTTTAGCTTTAAAAATATACCGGAAAGCAAAAGGTGATAAGAGTAGAGGAAGACCAAAGAAACGATGGATAGACTGTGTAAAGGATGATATGGCTAGAAAGGAGGTGAAGAGTAATAGAGAAGTATGGAAGAAGAAGACATGCTGTGCCGGCCTCAAATGAATTGGGATAAGAGAATTGTGGTGTCCTGCTATTAAATCATAATATATTAGCTTAAAATAAATGTGCATAAAGCGGGCGGTGATGGCAACCCCGACAAGGTGGGTAAAGAGTATAATAATACCATGGAGAGTGGGACACACTCCGCTGTCAGACTCCAAAGAGAACGGTTGTTGCATCACTGGGCGTTGGATGTACCCAAAATACAAACATTGTGTTTTATTACTAATATTTAACCTATGTTATTTGTGTAGTGAGTGAACTCCACAAGAATAATGATGAATAAGATACCGAACACCAAAATGATTAACACTAGAGGTAGTATTAGACTATCAGGTACCATTCGGGGTACCTACATAGTACATACAAATGCACGTCTATATAACTTCGACAGCACTGCATCCTTATTCCGTGGTCACAAGACGTACTTTCGTAGTTCAAATGAGTGTGTAGTTGTGTTGTATTTGTGTGTGTATCGCCACTGACGTGAGTTTAACCATACTACGTTTATGCTCATGTAGGTTCTGCAATAACCACAACAATCAAAGGTCCTCTTGTCACCAGCAATGCAATTAGCTCGTATTTGGCTCGTGTTGGCTCGTGTGTCGGATTGTGTACCGCAGGATGAAGTAATTAGTGCCTAGGTACTGCGTACATGGGTAATTAGGTGGTCGCGTCATGGTAATATGCCTAATATGGGTTTCCAATGCCAATTAGCGCGGTGTGTTTGTTGTGGCTTCCAATCAAGGCGTTATTGCGAACGCATGGGTAGGTATTGATGTAATTTGTAATTAATCTACCTTAGTATTAAAATTTCTCAGTAGGAGACTGGGTTTTTTACTAGCTGATGCCCGCGGCTTCACCCGCGTGGATGTTGGTCAAATTATATACTAAAACCTTCCTCTTGAATCACTCCATCCTTCAAAATCCGTTGCGTAGTTTTAAAGATTTAAGCATGCATAAGGATATAGGGACAGAGAAAGCGACTTTGTTTTATACTATGTAGTGATATAGTGATTTATTAAACAAATTATGCTACATAGGTGTTACTTAAATCTAAACTCGCCAAACTTTTACGTTTGATGGCGAGAGGCGCTGAGAAATAAAGGCGTCATGGCTTGTATTAAAGATGAAATTGACATTTATCGAAAAGCTAAGAACTGCAATTTCAAATGCTTAATGCCAGCGAACGCTAAAGACGCAGTACGCAGTGCATTTTATCTTTACCCAACGTAATTCACAACATGATTCCAATTCCCACTGTTTGAAGATCGATGCGAATCAAACCTAAGAAAGAGTTAAGAGAAGCCTTTGCCCACCAGTGGGCTAGAGAGAAAAAAAATGCTCTGCCCTGCCGTCCTCGGTATCCGTTTGCGGTTTTTTGTTGGCTGGCTGCTCTATCAGAATCAGAATCCGAACTTTATTTGCTAAGAGTAACAGCTTACATAATAAAAATAGGCTATCGCACACCTTTCCCTGTTAAATGTCGTTATAGACAATTTACATTTTACAGCTACTATCAACTTGAACTAGGCTTTCTCGGATTAACAAAGGATACCATATTATTTATTGAAAGACCAGTACACATTCAATACAATACCAAGAATTTAGAAAAAATATCAGCAGTTGAGCACAAATTATTTTTTTCAGTAACCGAATGTTTTATAGGTAGCCAAGTAAACTAATGCTTTTATCGTGTAAATGCATTATAAATGTAAATAAATAGTCTACCTTTTCAAGCCTGCAATTCTGCTGAATAGGTAAAGTCTTGTGTTTATAAAACATTTAAGTGAAAAGTTCTCAGAAACTGTCACTTTGTAGCAACTAAGCTTAAACGATGCCAATTAGCCTCGTAGACCGAGACGATGTTTTTATCTTAGTTTAAAATTAGAACTGAAATAAGATATTCTAAACTAATTGCCTGTAGACTATTCAATGAACGTTTCTGTACTAATTATTTTGAAGTGTCTTTGTCTGTCTGCGTCGTTTTCAAGACCCGATTGAATCGATTTTCTTGAAATTCAATAATTCATCGCCCTAGCCTTTCTCAACTATTTTGGTTGGGCTTTCATTCTAACCGGCTGCAGCTGAATTCTTCATCGATTTTCTTATAATTCAATAAAGAGATTGCTATAACCCAGCGATAGGTAGGATATAGCCAATCTTTTTTCAATCAACCCTTAGAATTGGTAAGGCGTTGAAGTTTGTGAAAAAAAAACAGAAATGCTCTAGTGATTGAAGCACTGTACATATCAACGGTGTATATACAACAACTGGTGGTGTTTTTGGTGTATAGACAGCTAAGCAATCTCTGGTCGAGCCGTTTTACAGAAACTCAGACTAAACAAAACTAATTAGACAACTGGAGAGGACGAAACTTTTATTTTATTTCAAAATTAGAATGAAATACGAATTGGCTATTGGTACGGTCTGTTGTGATGGTTCGTTATATTATACACTTTTTATGTATGTTTTCGGTACGCTGTTAGATTTGGAACCCTTGATTTAGCGCCGAAAGACAAAAATCTATAACCGTCACTACACTTAAAGGTAGGTATAATAAAACGTCAACATGGCAATAGGGGAGCGAACTGGGTCAAAAAAATATGATTCTAATTACTCCGTCAGTTAGATTATCGAAAAATATTGGATACGTGTTTTTTGTTTAATCAAATTAATAAAAATTGACGAAGATAAAACACGTCAAACATCATGAGTGGGGGGTTGTCACGTCATTTGTAGGTAAAAAATGTACTGACATGTAACGTTTTCGAGGAGTTCACGAGTTTTCGAAGCACTGTATCGTCTTCATTTTTTGTTAATGTGATAAAGAAAAAATATGTGTTCAATATTTTTTGGAAATCTATATGACGGACTAATTTTTTTTTTTTGTCCGATCCCCTATTCCTTGAACTCGTAAGTATGCAATTGCTTCGGTGAAGGAAAACATCGTGAGGAAAATAGCATGCCAGAGATTTTGCTCGATGGCATGGCCAAGTCAGAGGCCCATGGCACAGGATATGCCACCGGGCGGCATTAATACCCTTTTTTTTCTTCTACTGACTAAAAACCACCCATGTTCCTTCTTAGCCCTTGTGCCGAGGCCGTGGTATCTCTTTCGAACAACCTGCAGCCCCGATAGGCGTCGGCCCTTACGGGACCCATGTTGCTGACATATCTTTGAGGCCCGCGTGGAACACGAACGCGCCGTCGACACGGCCTGTCGTCGTCATAAGACGGACGGACGGCGAGGTAGCCCATTACTCACCGTCCACAGGCCCGTGGGCATTAATACCCGGTCACCAGTTTAGGTACTAACCACATTAAACAGAAAAATTATGAGTATTACAGAGAAGCTGGTAGCTACTAATAAGTTCTTATATATAGCCTCGGCCTACCTACATATTTGTTATAACAAAAAGCCCTCTATGTCAGAAAACAGAATTTAAGCAAAACTAACCTTAAACCAAACAAACAGGACTAGACAGAAACAAAAATACTTTTATCTCGTTCCTAAATTAGATCGGAAATCGAATATTCATCAGTTCTGTCTGCGGCTTAGCTTTTAGCAGATTCTCAGTCGTTTGGCACCAAACCGATGGTTAAACTAATTACACGGCTAGGCTTTCAGCCAACGACGCTAATTTGTGCCTAGACAAAACACAGGGCGTGACTTTATCTAGGTACGTCTTTTATTTTTAGAGTAAGGAAAAGTTTGACTCGAAGGCTTTTGTTAAAGGAAATTGAACTTTGAACTGATTAACTGAGGGTCTTTTTTTTGGAGCTTGGTTCCAGATGAAAAATAAACGTCTAGATTTAATTTTTTTTCTGGTACAGACGAAAGCACATCAATCTGTCTTTCCCGCAAATAGCATTAGGTTCACGGTTGATTAGGAACATTTAACAGTTTCGGGTGGAATGTGCTGGTGGCACAACTGTAGTCTGTACACAGAAAATGTCTATTTGTGTGTTTTTTCAAACGATTAGGGCTAAATTTCCACTTTACCTTTTTTAGGGTTCCGTACCCAAAGGGCAAAAACGGAACCCTATTACTAAGAGTTTACTGTCTGTCCGTCCGTCTGTCTGTCACCAGGCTGTATCTCAAGAACCGCGATAGCTAGACAGTTGACATTTTCACAAAATATGTATTTCTGTTGCCGCTATAACAATAAATACTAAACGCGATTTTTATAGATAAAGGTACGGAACCCTTCGTACGCGAGTCCGACTCGCACTTGGCCGGTTTTTTTAACTTCTGCTTACACCTTCGAAAAATACGCGTGATGTTATATCTCTTAGATAGAAACCATATCAAGCGGCAGTCTTAATACGTACCTATCAAACCATAAATCTTACTTACGACTGTAATAATTTCCTCCTATCTACACTTGGGAGCAAATAAATCGAGCCACTACCTTTTTTCACGTAAAATGGTAAATATTTTTGGTAATATGGAACGTATCAATTCGAACTATATATCGCCTAAAAGTTTAGTTAATAACCTTTACAATGAGGGTAAATTATTGAATAATAACCTTATTGAATGATAAATTATTGGCTCTGCAAGAAAAATGGTAATTTTGATAGAAAATTTAGTAGGGCTAAAACAGTCCATAAAAACAATAAAAAACAAAATTATTGCAAAAAAAATATTCTTAATAACTGGTATTACCTCCCCGTGCCCTGATACATTCTTGTAGCCTATTAGTCATCGATCTGATCAGCGTTACGATGACATATTGTGGTATGTTCTCCCACTCTTCAAGCACAGCGACTTTAAGCTCGGGAATGGATGAAACAGCGGGAACCCTGGCTCGGACTCTCCGTTTTAGCTCGTCCCATAGGTGTTCGATCGGGTTCAAATCGGGACTTCGTGCTGGCCATACCATTTGTTGAATCCCGATCGCAGACAAGTATTCCGTAACGATCTGCGCGGTATGAGGTCTCGCATTGTCATGCATAAACAAGAAATTTTCTCCGACAAAACCAGCATACGGCATTACGTGGTTTTCAAGAATGTCAGTTATGTATCGGTCAGCTGTTAATCCACGTCTACCACTGCCATCGTTGGCGGGGTCGACGAAGACAAGTTCCGTTTTTCCGTCTAGAGAAATTCCTCCCCACACCATACAAGAACCACCACCAAAACTCACAGTTTCTCGAATGCAACATTGGGCAAATCTTTCACCAGGACGTCTATACGCTCGGTTTCTCCCGTCATTGCTAAAAAGACAGATTCTTGACTCGTCAGAAAACAAAACTGACCTCCAGTCTTCTAACGTCCAATTAATGTGTTCTCGAGCAAACTCCAAGCGAGATCGGCGATGAGCTACAGTCAATTTTGGGCCAGTTGCTGGTTTGTGTGATGTTAAATTTCGTTCTTTTAGTCTTCGTCTCACTGTCCACCTACTGATTGAGACTCCTCGAACGTCACGTAACGCTTGCTGTAGCTGAACAGCATTAAGTCCACGGTCGCGCAACGAATTGGTTGCAATAAAGCGGTCGTCACGTTCTGTTGTTGCCCGTGGTCGGCCAGTTCCAGGTCGCCGAACAAAAGCACCAGTCTCCAGATACCTGCGGTATACCCGCTGTACCTTTGAACGACTCAAATGAAGTCTGCGTGGCACTTCACGTTGTCCGTGTCCAACCTCAAGTAAAGCTACAACTTGGGCAGCTTCCGTCGGTGTAGTATCCATTTTATCAGGTTATTTTGATTACACAGACACAGATAAAGACAACAATAACAAGTAATATGGGTATGATTAACAAAAACCTCAAATTTAATCTTTTCTTAACAGAGTACAATAAAAATGTCATAAGCAAATTAAATGCGATAATTTTATTCTACCCTTTAAACTTTAATTTAAATAAAAAAAAAATGAAATTTTGACAACTAACTACCCTCTTTGTAAAGGTTATTAAATACCCTTTTAGGCGATATATGTTTCGAATCGATGCGTTCCATAATACCAAAAATAATTACCATAATGCGTGAAAAAGGAAGTGGCTCGATTTATTTGCTCCCAAGTGTATAATTCAGTATATTTAGGGCAGTGGCACACTCGGTTACCTTCTAAAAAATTTCCTACATCACCTAGCTACCTAATTCTATATATTATATCAATATGTACAGAGAGTGTAACGTTTGTTTTACTCTAATCACTTTATCCTACTGCAAATAAGCGAGGTAATGCGCGTTTAGTACCTACATAATGAAGAAAGGTAAATATTTGCTGCAAACACAGAGGACTTTGCTCTTACTGTCTCCTTATTTATAATATGTATTTAATTGTCTGAAGACTCCGTTTACATCTTTGTTCTGATTGTGTTTTGCCCAGTTTAGAGAAGGTTTAAGGCCAGCGGTGGATTTCTTTGGGCTTAAGTGATGATGATTATAGGCCCGTCACCACACATTTTAGCACGCAGAGATGTCTCAGAAGATGATTAATGCTTCATCCATCTTTACAATTGAATACATGTGTACATAAACTCACGCCCTTTCCCATAGGGGTTGGCAGAAGTCACAGAACGCCACCTGCTTCGATCCGTACATCCTCCTTTTGCCTCGTTTACAATTGAATGTCAATTGAAATTTCTAATTAATGCTATAATAGTGGAGAAACGACCAACAAAAACTATGGATGAACTGTGTGAAGAATGATAAGAAGGTGACTACAGAGATAAAGAGTAATAGAGAAGTGTGGAAGAAGAAGACGTCAGTCCTAATCTTTACATACAGGGTGGTGCCGACAATACGACAATAAATGAAACCACTGGTAGTTCTAGTTCATAGGAACATTTTTAAACTATCAAATAAATCCTTACACCGTCGTGGTGCCGACGATACGCCAATAAACTACCTAATTATCGTTGCCCAATTCGTTTGTTGCATTTTATTTCTACACGTTAATCGGTGCAAATTATTCCTGAGGTTAGTAAATCAATATTTGTTTGTAAATTGTAATGTATTTCGTTAACAGTTTTATGATACTTAGTTTTATAGATTTTTTTTCAAATTTATTACTTCGGTGTTAAGATTTATTTGATAGTTTAATAATGTTCCTATGAACTAGAACTACCAGCGGTTTCATTTATTGTCGTATTGTCGGCACGCACCACCCTGTATATTTCTTTTAATAATAATAATAAATTCATTTATTCAGGTAATTTAAACCCGTTGCCATTTCCTTTTGCTGTGCCCGACAGGGTCCATGATTGTTACTATTGAAAAAAGGTTCTCCACCAATTTTTTTTGGACGTTGGGAAATCATGAAATTACTCTTTACGCTCTGGGCAGAGTGGTAGGGAGTGTCAGACTTCTACCTGACTAAAGAACACCCATGTTCCATCTTAGCCCTTTGTGTCGAGGCCACGGTATTTCTTTCGAACAACCCGCAGCGCCGACGGGGAAATATTGACTACCTAAGCCTACATTGTGGAAAGTAATGATGCGTCTACTCAGGGCAGGAGAATGATGATGCGTTGTCTAATTTATCATACAGGTGTGGTGAATTACTCACTTCCCGTTGTTGCAATTTTTGAAAGGACTCTTAATCCTGATGATGGACGATAGTGTACCTGTCTCTTTGTAAACATTCGTAACATATTAAATACTCTTATATTTACTTCATTACAGAACTAATTTCGTTACCCCAGACAGATCTGGGGCGCTAGAGACTTAGCAATAATTGTTTCTGAAATGATAAACTACACAGAGCAAGTACAATAGGATTTTTTTTCTTTCTTCTTGAGATAAAACTGTCCAACACTTATCTAATAAAAGAAACGAACGAAAACGTAATAAATGTGGGACAGACAGACATAACGTTAGAAGGAACTTTTATCTTAAACTACGTACTCGAGAGAATACTTGAAATTGAAATCACAAAGGTAATTGAAACTAAAGATGGTGTAAATAAATCGGTCTCATTTAAGAAATAAAATGTGGAATTAAAAAGAATCTACCTTATTTTTTTTTACAAATTAATTGAATTCGGATGACATTTGAATATTTAACTCTGATTCGAAGATTTTTCTCTCAGTATTAAGAAAAAGATTTATTTTTCAAAAGTAACGCAATTATAAAAATAATACAACTCAATTAGTAACGTAATCTTTTCCATAATTACCACCCACACAAAATAAAATTATTGTTCTAAATTTAAAATAAAAACAAACAAAAAAAATACAGGAAATCGGTAAATAAAAAAAAAGCTAGCGCCGAAAGTCGCTGTATTTGTACAAGCACAGGGTGTTATCCCCCGACAGGGGGTGGTTGTGGTGGCCCCACCCCCTGCGACCCAGAAACCACCCGGTGCGTACCCGCCTCACGCCTAGTGCATGCCGTAAACCAAATTCTCGCAGGTTTTTATCAAAACCCGACCTTTTTGAGATGTTGCCTGGTGATTGTATTGTTTTAGTATTTTTTTTACGAGTTGTAGCTTTATTATTTTGTTTAAAACAATTACTAGGGGTTTCTTTTCGTAAAATATTATAATTTTTCTGGGGTATTTGCGATAAACAGAAAAATTAGAGTGTGTTTTTCATGTAAATTGGTGCAGCTGTAAGTAACGATGTTGCGTAGTGTGTAACAACCAAAAAAAGTGATCTTAAAAGGGTTCCTTTTTTTACTATTTGAGGTACACAACACATAACATACATAACATCACGCCTGTAATCCCTAATAGTACACCCACATTTCGCCAGTTATGTTTAAGTCTCATGTTTTAGGGGGCGAGCCTATTGCCATCAACCGGGCACAAATCCAGACTCCGTGGCTGTTACTGATAAATTCTTGGTGGAAAAAGCCAATAACACATTGCCCGACCCGGGAATCGAACCCAGGACCTCATGCTCAGCAGTCGCGCTTGCGACCACAAGACCAACGAGGCGGTCAGTATTTGAGGTACGAAATCCTAAAAACCGCTTTTGTTAACTCATCAACGTCGGCTTCTAGTCTAACTGGAAGCAGCTGAATAACTGTATTTTACATGGAGCGGCTTTCTATCTGGCCTCCACAAACCAGTAAATCCTGGGTTAGTCTACCCAGGACTTTGTTTTTTTTTTGTAGGGTGCGAAATCATCAAATAACTCCACTCTGGGCAGAGCGGTAGGGAGTGTCAGACTTCTACTGACTAAAAACCACTCATGTTCCTTCTTAACCCTTTGTGTCCGGAGCCGCGGTATCTCTTTCGAACAACCCGCAGCCCCGGAGTTACCCAGGACTTATTGGTTTGTTGTGTTTCATAGAAAGACGTTTTAATTGTAATATCAAAATATACGTTAATATTTTAGAAACATACCTATTTGTTTAAAATGTTGAATAAATAATTACGAAGTAATTAACGTTCAGACTACGCCCACAGTTGGCGCTTATTGTACGGTTTGTTAATTAGCCAATTTTGATATTAACCTAATAACATAGGTACTTAGGTACCTAATGATAATTTCGTACGTTGAAATTTAAATTTGAATTAGCATTTAACAGCAAATCATTAATTTCATCTAAACAATTTAATTAATTAATTGTCTTTATTATTAAGGACAAAACAAAACATTATCAAAATACAGACAAAACATTGTTCTAATCTAAGTTTTAAACCAATTTCTCAAACGTATTTAACACTAGGAACAAGAAATTAGTTGTGCCTGCTCATGAGGAAATATTTGTACTCTACCATCAGGCCCATCAACATTCGTTCGGCAAAACTTATGTCATTTCAAGATTAAGATTAAAAATTGGAGAAACACCCCACAAAAACCAGGTCATTTGCAAAAAGACTCCCTTTAATATTTTTTCATTTAGCACTATGTAATTGAAATTCTTGGAATTCCTGTAAAAATTAACTTTATTCGAAAATTCAGGACAAAATAAAACGCCATAAAATGCTGAGTGCAGGAGGTTATCCTCAGCATTTGTCTAGCGTCGTACATCATTTCTAGGTTGTAAGGAAGGTAACGGAACAGTTTCCCCAGATCCTTTTTGTCCGTGTAACAATACACAGTCATCATCATTCTCCTGCCCTTATCCCAATTTATTTGGTGTCGGCGCAACATGTCTTCTTCTTCCATACTTCTCTATTTCTCGTCATCTCAGCAGTCACCTCCTTTCTAGCCACATCATCCTTCACACAGTCCATCCATCATTTCTTTGGTCTTCCTCATTATGATAAAAATAATTCATTAAATAGTATGGTGATTAGCTACTATAGTTACTGCCAGTTAAGATGTCAATATCGGTCATTGACCCACCTACATTTCATTTTTGTTTTCAAAGTTCTTTACTTTGAAATCCAAAAATAAGCCTGTTCGTTCATGTCTTTAATCGACATCTGTCGTTATCTTCAACATTTATTATAATAAAAAACGATACATGCTTCGTTTGTTTGGTTCGTACGAAGAGATATTTTATTAGGGAAAGGGCAAATGACCGCTATTGACATCTTAACTGGCAGAAAGATAGACTCATTTGTTTTGTTATAGTGATCACTCACCCCCATATTTGTATTTTTTACTATGACGTAGATCTCTGTACGCTCAAACTTGATATTTAAATGAAGTTTCGTAGTAAGTGAATTATTGTTAATTCTCGATGAGTGATAGTAAAATCCTTAAACCGTGCGATATATAAAAAAAATGAGTGACACAATTTCAAACATAGTCGTAGATATAGTTATAGGTACAAAATCTTACATAATGCCATAATACCCGACGCCGTCAATGTCACGCGGTAACAGGATTACTTGTAAACCCGAGCAGCTGTGCTTTCATTAATTATGTTCTGCGCCCTATTTATTTTAGTACCGTTATTTATATGTAGGAAACTGAGATGTGTGCTATCACATGTTTATGGTGTACCTATTTCTAAAAACAAGAGGATTCTGGACAAAGTGTTATGGAGGTGAGAAAAGCAATGAGATGTAGTTCTTATTTTTTTTTGTTGGGGGTTGGGAAATCGTCAAATGACTTCTCCCGCTCTGGGCGGAGCGGAATCCTCTCAAACTTCTACTGACTAAAAAACCACCCATGTTCCTTCTTAGCCCTTTGTTGCCGGGCCGCGGAATCTCTTTCGAACAACCCGCAGCCCCAGGTGTAGTTCTTCATCCACCATTGAAAAGGGAGGATCCTCCCACCTGTACCTATATTTATTATGTCTGGTGAGCTGCTGCTCGAACGGTGTTGTGTATAGATAAGTACTCTAGGATACCTCTGCTTGTGCTATGTAGAATTTCGCGTGGCGTTAATATGATGCGTAGTTCGTGTGTTACGTTGCAGATGGCGCCACGGTGTCAAGTCTCCTGGGACTTTTATGGGCTTTAAAGTTGAGTTCAAAAGTCACTATCTTTTGCCATGACATATTAAAAACCACATTGTTTTGTGACATTTGTCAACTTCTGTACAGACCCTGACAAGATACCCGACCCTGACAAAATTTCTTATTTCTTAATCGTTGAACCTAACGCTTCACGATAAAGTTGAAAATCTATTATAGAAAGACAGATTTTATCTAGTGGGTGTATAAGATTCAAGCTAGAAGGTTAAATAAACTCTCTTAAGCTGCATATTTCCGACATTTTTATATATTTCTGGCAATAGCACAAAGCCAAGACATTGTTCCTCTTGATACATGCCATACTCAGATTTACGATGTCCAACAAGATTTAGTTGTATGCCAAAAACACCCTGGCAAGAATCTTTTTATCACTTCCCAGATCTTTGTTCCCTCACTGGTAACTTGGGTGCATAACGTGAGCCCCCCTCATACTTAATTGTTAATGGTTCGCTAATTATAATTACGGCAAAGGGAGTGTAATGAGGTCAGCAGGAAAATGTGAAGTTGTCTATGAGCTGCATTTTTTTTTACACTACTGAGTACAATACTACGAATATTTTCATCTGCAAGTAGTGTACAGAAGCCAGCAAATTAAGCTAGGTACCTAATGGACCTTTTTTATTTTTTTTTATGGTGGGTGGAAAATCATCAAATGACCCCTCCCGCTCTTGGGCAGAGCGAAAGGGAGTGTCAGACTTCTACTGACTAAAAACCACCCATGTTCCTTCTTAGCCCTTCATGTCGAGGCCGCGGTATCTCTTGCGAACACCCGCAGCCCTCTCCAATGAACCTTGAACCTTATGCTTCAGCGATAAAGTTGACAATCTATTATAGGAATTTAACAGATTGTAGTAACTTGATGTGCTTGCGTCAGTACAGTAGATAGGATTAGCCGTATATTCATCCGGATTTGTGTGAATATGTCCCACTTTTTAATCCTCGTCCGGAATCACTTGTCCGGATTTCTCTAAAAAAAGGAAAAAGCTCCCAAATGATTAGATAGGTACTCAAAATAAAAGTATTTCGAATTTTCGAATAAAACGTCTCTTTTTGCAAATGTCTAGCCTGGTTAGATTTTTCGATTTAAAAAACGGGCACCAAAAACTAACCCACGTGAGTGTATGTGAAACTAAACAAGTTACGTGGACGTACGTGGACAAATTGGATACACGAATTTGTACTGAAAACCGCTTTTTTTAACACACTTTCGAGTTTTACAAAATATTGGCGAAAAACACAGCACTGCACAACCTAGCTTTTGGTGCATGAGTGGCTAAATCAGAATTACCGCAGACAGTCCTTTATCAGAAGACAGAGTATTCAATAAAGCAATTATAAACGCATCACTGAACTGTAAGTGCAGTAAAGCACAAAGGTACCTACATCTCTGCCCTTCCCCTTGGAACTCAAAGGCGTGACGGTTATGGACTGGAAGTGTCTCCATTGTTACGACGTCTAATAAGTCTCTGTCACTACCTACTTATATTTTAGTGTTCATATAGACGCTAAGGCTTGGACTACACTGTAGGGTTTCCGGACGGAAATAATCGTTTCTGTGAAAATGGCGATAAGGACCTCAAACACAGTCCCTCACTGTTATTTTGTCGGGGTAGTAAAACAAAAGTAAAGTAACAAAAGTAAATACTGACAATTATAAAAATCAATGTCATTTTGACAGACGTCAGTCGTAATACTGGCAACGCAACAGCCACCTTATTTTAAAGATAAAAGCTCACCGTGATTTTTAAAGTGATTCAAATGCATAACAGCTAAAATGTCGACGAGAACATCGTAATTTAAAGTAGGTTCTTAACAACATATCAGAAAAGTGTCAAAGCTGTCAATTTTCCAATAGTTACAACTACCCACTTCGGCTTCGCTACAAACCTTTCAAGGTGTCAAACGCCGCATGACATGCACAAACAAGGTACTCTCGGGGAACTAGGTTAGTAATATGCAAGAAATATGTAAAATTTCGTCATTTTATTATTATTTAATTCGAACTATTGATGGCATAATAACATATTCATACCTGAGAATTCAGGAGAAAGTGCCAAAGAGCATTACTAAGGTATCCTAAATAAAATGCAATACCAACTCGCAGTTATGTTCTGGGCCACATTGATGTAATTTTAGATCTAGCACCCCTATATCCACCCTTCGGGGCTGCGGGTTGTTCGAAAGAGATACCGCGGCCTTGACGTAAAGGGCTAAGAAAGAACATGGGGGGTTTTTAGTCAGTAGAAGTATGTATGACACTCCCTTCCGCTCTGCACAGAGCGGGATTAGCTATTTGATGATTTCCCAACCCCAAAAAAAGGACCCCTATAGCTTGACATCATTATCTTTCTCAATCCGAAGGTACTTAAAATATTTTTTTTAATACACTGCCTCATAAGTAAAATTTTTTTTTTGCTCTTCTACGCAAATAACGCAATGAATATGCTCAACTGTCAAAATGAGTCGAATGCTCACATGCGAGTGTGTTACGGAATTACCTTGCAGACTGATAGTGTTCTGCAATGTTGATTGTGTTAAAACATTCCGAATTTACCATTGCAGACGTTCCTGATTAAACAGAGCCGAACTACACATACCGATCGATACCAACCAATAGACACACTAACGATAGGACACACACAAGACCCCTGTCTGTACAGGTAGTACCATCAATTGATACACTAAGCTAAATTCAAAATCATGATTGATTTTGAACTTAGTGATTTTCTTGCGAATAAAAATTTTGTTTGCAATTTTGAGATGGACTATTTAATTTTCATAATAATATGGGTTCCAAAAGTAATTAGAAAGGACGTGACACATGAGATGACGACTAATATAGAAGTATGTGAAGGAAGAAGCCATGCTGTATTGACCACAAATGAAATGGCTTAGGGAAAATGATGATTATGATTATGGTGGATTTACAAATACTTTGTACAATGTCGGTATACACTGCATAGCATAAAATTCCAATCAATACAGTAAGACAACATTTGATTTTTCTGAAAGTTGCTAAGTGTGTGTTGTAAGTCCAAATAACACTGATCGCCATCCATGCTGTAGTTTAATTTGGTACTGTAGTACGAATACCAAAGGGAGGTGTAAAGCGCACGGTATTAGTACCGCACAGTCTGGCGGCCTATCTAAATGACGCCTTTGTCTGGCCACCTCACGTCCACGCTAACAGGATTATGCAAGGGACGGCCACTATGTGACGGCTAGTGTGGACCTAGCTTTATATTTTGTAATTAATTTTGCTGCGTACTACGCAAGGGGAATGATGAATTTGATTTTGTGTAATTGCATTTCCTGATTAAAAATTACTGGTAGGATCACAAAACTTAGAGTGGTTATACTGATTTATTAGAATTATGATATTTTCTTTGAAAATAGCGCAATTTCGTGTGGATAAAGTTTAGGAGTAAGGTATAATAGAACAAAAATAGAATACCTACATACAATACAATAAAAACATAAATAGACTTCTGATTAATTCTAATCCTGCAAAACCCAGATAAAAGCAACCATACACAATTACACACGTATCTTAACACGAAAATATAAGCACGTAATCATTCAAGTTTTTCTTTTAGTTATATTCTGACACACCTTATGTTGACCCTATTAATCTTCCTCCTTTCCCTTCTCTACCTTTTAACAAAAGTACACAAAAATATTGAATGGGCATCTAATAATATTTACCGTAAATAAGGAAAAAGGTTCCATTCAACAAAGTACACATCTGCGCGAGAGGAAGCTGAGTCTACACACACATATAAATATTGTAGAAAATGTATTGCGAAATTCTACCAAATATGTCAAACACAGTTCCCAAGTTCGATGAAACTTATTAAATTAATGACGTCCCGGCACGTCATCCGAAAACGTTTCGCCCGAGTGCGGCCCTGTGGCGAATTAATTCGACATGTTTTCTAGGTCAGAGCACGTTACGCGAAAAGCGTTCATACGTCACACGTCATAAGAATTGTTTTCCGATGTGTCGGGTGTTACAGTGATGTATGTGGTATATATTTTATATTATATCTCGTCGGGATCGATAAGCCCGTTCGTAGGGATGTGCTATGTTTGCGGAGCGAGTGCGAATTTTAAGCAGAATACATACATGAAGCATTTCCACGCTACGTTCTTGTTTACTCCGCTTTTCCAGCATGGTAAACAGGCAGGCTTTGATGACTGAATTTGAATCTAGCCTCTAGATTCAATAGATTCCTTTTGACGCAAGCTGGCTGAATGCAAAATCGCTCTTTGATGTGATTTCAAAAGACTTTTCTCCTCTTTGCTTTAGCTCAGGTTCGTTAGTATAAAATTGGGCGGTGCCCTAGATTTTCTTACAATAAAGGGGATAATTTTAACCAGGGGACCATTAGTCTGACCAGGAGTATCGTGTTGGCCAAGTCCATTACCGAGGGGTAGCAAGTCCATAAGCAGTGGTTCCTTGTAAAATGCTGGTGTTCAGAGCCATCCTATCATACTGGAAGTCGACTCTAACCAAGTTAAGAAAGGCCCCGGCCTTTCTTAACTTCATCAGATGATGATACCTGTATCATCATCTGATGATGAGCATACATTGGCGAATATACGTGTGGTACTATGATGCATAATGTGCCCACTGCTGGGACATAGGCGTCCTCTCTACGAGAGGGAGTCGTAATTCAACAGTGCGGGTTGGTACACTCTGATGGATCAAACTGAAAACCAGACTCACAAAAGTGCTGCCCGTCGGGCCTGCGGGTTGTTCGAAAGAGATACCGCGGCCTCGGCTCAAAGGGCTAAGAAGGAACATGGGTGGTTTTTAGTCAGTAGAAGTCTGACACTCCCTACCGCTCTGCCCAGAGCGGGAGGAGTCATTTGATGATTTCCCACAACCCCCCCAGTTATCTAAGAAGTTGGTAAAAAACATTATGAATACATGTTTACTTTACTTGTATCTCGCAAAAAGATAATAAGATGAATCACTAGAGTTTTTCTCTCATTTCTAATGAGTAATACTGTTATCTGTAAGTATATCGCGTTAATTACATTTTCCATTAGTTCGTTTTCTCTTATAATTACTTTTCGACTCATTTTGCTGACTCATGATTAAATAAACGTACACACGTAAACTCTTGCCATTCGTAACGGGTTTTATCACGACGGGCTGCGGGTTGTTCGAAAGAGATACCGCGGCCTCGGTGCAAGGGCTAAGAAAGAACATGGGTGGTTTTTAGTCAGAAGAAGTCTGACACTCTCTTTCTTTCTTTGAGAGGGGTTATTTGATGGTTTCCCACCCCCCAAAAAGAAAAGAAAACATACTGCTGACTGGTTCATCATCCTATTCAATACAACTTCTATTCTCGCAAGCCCAGTTGTTGGGTCGACCCCGACATTTGTATTAAGGTTCGTATTCTGTAAAGCAATTTATTTGATTCAATCACATATGAAATTAATTCAACGTCTAACTCGAATGCGAAAATCACATTCATAAATTCGCAATAAGTTTTACATTTTGCCACATCACTAGTAATGGGCACGCTACGTATATATATTTGTGATTCAGAATTATATATATACATATTGTATCTAAATATATATACAGGAAGCGGATGTCGTTACAGATATGTTAAAGGAAGATGTTTGGATGATTAATTGAGTGATTATTTAGGTCGGTTTTGGCACGAAATAAATTGTCTTTTGTTCCATGCTTGCGGTAGATAGCTATTCTATTCTATGTATGACTGCTTCGTCTTGAACTTTGTGGGGCTATTGCCAGTGTAGTATAATACATACATTTCAAAAAGTTTTAGAACTAGCTTTTAGTTTGAATACGCGCTTAATATAAATAAGAAGAGACGGAAGAGGACATTTTTATTTCTACCACCAACGAAGGTAAAGTGATGTTTGGCATATCTAAACTATCGATAAGCTGTTGCAAGTCATAGTGGAAATTCTAAGTGCTTTGAAAGCGGACTTGATTAGACCCTCAGACTCCGTGATTTCAGCCATAAATCTGTGGTGCTGATAGATTCGCGATATCAGCTTCTTGTCCTTAGGGACGATACTAACCCAACTTTCCAGGGATCACGATCATCATAAGCCTTTAAGTAATCACAGAAAGATGGGGTCGGAACCGCGTGGCTATAAAGTTATTTAGATAGGTTTATCTTTTTTTTTTTGGCGGGCACAGCGAAAGGGAGTGTCAGACTTCTACTGAATAAAAACCACCCATGTTCCTTCTTAGCCCTTTATGTCGAGGCCGCGGTATCTCTTGCGAACAACCCGCAGCCCGGACGGGACGTAGGTAAGTCTCTGAATTTATTTATAAACGTACAAGCATTTATAACTAATACTCATTGTTTGGATGTAACCAACCCGCACTGGGCCCGCGTGGTAGATTATAGCCCATCCCTCTCCTAGAGAGGAGGCCTGAGTCCCCGCAGTGGGAACATTATAGGCTAATTATGAAGCAGACAGAAACCATAGCACATCACTTCATCATATTTTGCTTCGTTTTCGTTTATAAATCTCGTCATACCATCATTCTATGTATTTGTTAATCACTTTATCAAACATTGGCTAAACTAATTAAGGTCGCAGTGTGGTCAGTGCGGTCTGTTAGATTAATAAGATCATCATTAAGACCTTGTATGGATGACTTCAATGTTAAATGTATGATGTGTGTGTCATACAAGGATCTTGTTTGTATGGTGCCTTTATCAGTTACTGCTTTATTAGTAGGTATATTTATATAGGGTGTAAAAGTACTCTTAACGCAAACGAAGGGCATTTGTTCTCCCCACCACTGCAACCATTTTTTTGTTCTAGACCATACCTGGGAACCTCCTAATTACGGAGATATTGGGGGTCAAAGTTCCAAATTTTTCACAGCTGTTTTTGTAAATACTAGTATTTCAGGTTTTAACTTTACTTAAATTATCTCCATGACCCGTTTACTATTCAAAGCATCCACTAGCACAATGTTTTAAGAACTTTTTGAGTTATACCCGAAAAATGTGATTTTTGACCCCAAAAAAAAAATCATTTCCCAGCAAAAATTTTTTCGTAGGGGTACTTAGTTTGATGTACAGAATGCTTGGTTGACGGATGCGTGAAGGGTTCGTTTACACCCTGTATACTAGACAGCATTTGTTTTATGTGTATTTTTTTGAACGTTTCCCCACACTAGGAATTTATCCTGTATCGTGGGTGCGTTTACAAAGATTTAAACTCACATACACAAACACCCAGACCCGAAACAACTATCTGTAGGCCATACAAATATTTGTTCCGTGCGGGGATCTAACCCGCGACACCCAGCGCAGCAGTCCAATCGCTCAGCCACTGTGTCAACTGTGTCGTCAAAGTATATTGAATC
Source organism: Diarsia brunnea (assembly GCA_949774965.1). Classification (NCBI taxonomy): domain Eukaryota; kingdom Metazoa; phylum Arthropoda; class Insecta; order Lepidoptera; family Noctuidae; genus Diarsia; species Diarsia brunnea. Next base: position 17,871,656 of record OX459011.1, read on the forward strand.
AAAGTTTATAGTTTAGCACCGTGGAGAACTTTTATTTTCCTAGGTTGATTATGCCAGGTGAAATTGTTTTTACTCTAACCAAAGTTCTAGTTGGGCATTCCTATTGGTTGGGCCCTTTTTGGGGACTACTCGTAGGAAGTTTAGTATTGAGCCCCGAAACAAACGTGGGTCCACAACTAAGCCATCTCTAGTAGGTCTTATTTATCGTTTAAACTTTTAGCTTTTGTACCTGAACTACCAAATAGTAGAAAATATTGTTGTGTGATTTTCACTTAAGTAGGTACTTATATGCTGCGGGTGTTCGCAAGAGATACCGCGGCCTCGACATGAAGGGCTAAGAAGGAACATGGGTGGATTTTAGTCAGTAGAAGTCTGACACTCCCTTTCGCACTGCCCAAGAGCGGGAGGGGTCATTTGATGATTTTCCACCCACCATAAAAAAAAAAGTACCTAGGTACTTATATGTTTTTGTTATGAGTAATTTTTATTTAATAATTGTTTGTCTAACGCTTTCCTGGACTGTAAATCTCAGGATTAACATCTTATTTTTCTCAGAAGACTGGAAAAATATAAAAACAAGCTCCTTTTAAGTTTCTTAGAAACCACATCGCTATACTCTTGTATACATGTTTCCCTTCACTTTCAAGTTCTCTAAGTACAAAATAAGATTAACATTCAAACATAAAATTACGCTTTGTAACAGACAAAGTTATTTTAAACTACAATTAGTGAGGAGCGATCCCCTACAGAGATTAGCTTACCCCTTCTCCCGAGGGTGTCGTGAAGGGCGATCAAAAGATTATGCTGTTTGATTGACTGTAAGATCCTTTTATCGTGATAACGTTTTGGTGTCGAAACTGGGTTACAAAAGGTTTACCAAGAAAACGTTTTCTTTCGTACGGTCATTGAAATTGCGAGTCGTGAGATAGGAAAGTACCAATTTTATTACCTTGCATTATATTAGACTAGCGGACGTCACGCGGTTTCGCCCGCGTAGTTCCCGTTCCCGTGGGAATACAGGGATAAAAAGTAGCCTTTGTCACTCGGGGATAGTGTAGCTTCCCAACGGTGAAAGAATTTTTGAAATGGGTCCAGTAGTTTCGGAGCCTATTCGTTACAAACAAACAAACAAACAAATCTTTTCTCTTTATAATATTAGTGTAGATATGTATGGACATATATCTTTGATAACATCGGCTTAGTTGGATATTTTAAGTTTGATTCCTCTTTTTTAATAACACTGTGCTCACAACACACTAATCTATTTAAGTGTAGCTTAATGTTTGTTACAAAACAGCGTAAGATTTTTTAAAATAAAACCAAAAAGGTGTATTAAGGTGCTTTTAAGTTACGAAAAAACCTAATTGAAATACCTAGAATAATAACATTTCTATTTACCATAATAAGAAAGAAAAATCAATATACCAAGATTAACCTAACGTAAAAAGGAAATAATTTCCTATTAGATGAAAATGAGAAAATTATTAATATTTTCGCTCATTTCTTGTTTCCGTTCGACATGGCGAGTAATTAGCTTGATTACCGGGGCTAATGCGAAAACGTGCTCTCTGCACAAATGTATGAGAAAATGAGAATGTACTAATTAATATAGAACAAAGGAAGCTCTTTATGTGTTACGGGTTTTATTATATACGGGGTTCATGGAACTAATGGGTATTATATGATCATCAGTGTTATCGATGAAAAGCAGTCACTGCTTTGTTCGTCTAGTGGTGACGGCACGGTTGGCGCAGTGGCTAAGCGATTGGACTGCTGTGCTGCGTGTCGCGGGTTCGATCCCCGCACGGAACAAATATTTGTATGGCCTGCAGATAGTTGTTTCGGGTCTGGGTATTTGTGTATGTGACTTTATATGTTTGTGAACGCACCCACGATACAGGAGAAATTCCTAGTGTGGGGCAACGTTTTAAAAAACAAAAAGAAAAAAAAAAAGAAAAGAAAAGAAGCACGACTGCTGAGCATGAGGGCCTGCGTTCGATTTTCGGGTTGGGCAAAATGTTATTGGGTTTTTTCGTCAGGAATTTCTTAGTTCCTGTCAGGTAGTCTGAATTTGTGCCCGGTTGATGGCAGTAGACTTACGCCCTGTTACATGGGACTTAAACATAACTGGTGGAATGTTGGTGTACTATTAGGTACAGCTCTGCTTAACCCTTCGGGTGTAAAAGGCGTGATGTTATGTGAAAAGCAGTCCTCAAAGATATTTTTTATTTTAATAGCTAATTAATTTTAATAATAATATAGATATTGTACCCGTTGGTCCCTCCAACAAACAAGAGTGCTTGTCAGACTTTCCTGCTTAAAACTGCCCGTAACAACTGCCAAAGATTTTCGGTCGACAACGACTAACAGCTTAATCAGGTCATCCATCTACAGACTGACCTCGGTAAGCGTTACTATAATTGGAAAATTAACTTGTACGGCTACCTATAATTTTTTTTTTTCCAGTTATACTTTTACCTCCTACTATGGAAGAAGAAACCGTGTTGCGCCGACCCCAAATAGAATGGGATAAGGGCAGGAAGATGATGATGCTGATATACTTTTATCTACTAGTATAATTAAGCTAGGAGCCGCTGATATGGTTTATCATAAGTACCTACGAAAGAAGAAGAAGATAGTTGGTAATTGGTAAAAAGAAAAACTATAATAAGCAGCTTTCTTCAGCTGCATTGTACAAAGAAAATTGCTTACCTCTCACCCTTCCCAGAACTGAAGTGTTGTTATTTCAATCCAATTCTTATAGAACTACGACAACACAACAGATTGTGGTTGATCCCAGCCAATTGAAAACTATCCCTTCTTATCCCGGGACGATCGATCCCCCGGGATCACTGAGCCCGGCACGGGATCTCAATATCCCGTGGTTGCACGACGTGTATTGTTAGGGTTAGATTAAGTTCAGCACTTTCATTTATTTTAGGATTGACAGGATTGAAAGTGGTATTTTAGAAAATCCGCTGTTTTTGCAAGGGAATTATTTTAGGAAGGATAAAATTTTATGAAACGCACAAAAGACAGATGCTTAGGACGGAGAACATACGAAGGTAACTGCTGATCGACCATGGTAACAGTTCGTTGTGATTAAGTCGTCCTGCTTTAACTTTACTTCTGAAGTTCACTTGATAATTTACAACATGAACATAACATCGCCCCTTTAATCCCCGAAATAGTACAGGTAACCAATATTTCGCCAGTTATGTTTAAGTCCCATGTAATAGAGGGCGAGCCATTGTCATCCACCGTGCATAAATCCAGAGTCTGTGGCTCCTGAGTCCACGTTGAGATATTCTTGATCAATTTGAGCGATTAGTTCACCCACTGATTCTGATGCGGCTCGAAGGACCAATGATCTGGAAGATCTTCGGTATTAGAAGAATACCAGGAAAAGTTTGTTTTGGACTTTTCCATAATTTCAAACAAACCAGAGACAAACCAGTGCTGGTTTAGTATCTCTTAACCGCCATCGCTAATCGCACGTCGTCGGTACGTTAAGTGCTCAGATGATTACAGTTATAATAACCGACTGCTGCTGTACAGTTACTGTAAAATGAACGCGGTTACCAACTTCGAGATGTACTGGTATTGACACTGACTTGCGTATTTATGATTGTAGCCAAAGACCTCTTTTAAGGCAGAAGGAAAGAACGTCGATCGTCAAGATTGCTTACCGTATGATGATCATCATTTACCTAACCCTCCCGACTATGTTGGGGTCGGCTTCCAGTCTAACCGGATGCAGCTGAATACCAGTGTTTTATATGGAGCGACTCCCTATCTGACCTCCACAACCCAGTTAGTCCAGTTAACCCAGGTAATATAATAAAAAAGGGGTAAAAATCAGTCTTGGTTATAGAGTATGTCAGTCTTTCTGGCCACTAACTGCCTGTAACGACTGTCAAACATCTTCTGCGTACAGTATGATGATGCTATCTAGAATCCTTTGTCCACAACTTCTGCATTTAATGGTATCTCAAAACGGTGAAGAAAAACATCGTGAGAAAACCGGCATGTGACATGTACCAAGTCGCACTGGGCCCGCGTGGTGGATCATAGCCCTTCCCTCTCCTAGTGAGGAGGCCTGAGTCCCTTAGTGGAAATATTATAGGCTGATGAGGATACCCACAGCTATTTCCGTGAAGGTTCGAATACAGAGTAGTCATGTCAGAACAGCTTAACAATAAGTTCTAATAATGCTATGTCAAACACCCTTTTCGGAATATGGGTGTACTGACTATGTGTAAATAAATAAAGTGTAAAACTTCATTAACTTTCAAACTCCCTTTTATGAAAATGATAAACATTTATTACTGTTCATATTAATGTAATTTCGTTTTCATCCCAGGGATCAGATTTATAATTACATGCAAGTATGTTAATGTTTCTACACCTTTTTACTTTTTTTGTGATGTCATTTCCCTTTACAGCGTTATGCGGGGCCCCTCCGGCATGAGAAGTAACTTTTGCATCATTAATATTAATTGCGAAAACGAATATAAAAGTTCAGAATATTATAATGGTTATTATCATCCTATACCCGATTACAGTGGAGAGTGAGGTAATGTTTTTCACGTGTCTACATGAGAATGAGTACGTACTTATGTAGGGTTGGCGAAAGATTAATTGAAAAGGCTGAGCCCAAATTGTTCCATCGCGAAAATTTGTTTATGTGTGAGTCTGTGACACTATCTACTATGACCTTTTCTGTGTAGTGCTACGCAGTACTACGTAGCACTACGCTCTACGACTCAGTGCTACGAACTTTGGTTTCGTAGCTCTGCGTTTTTCCTTATTTACTTTTGAAACAACGCTCGTTGTTGACTAGACAACTATTTCTGTAATTATCGCAAACTAATATTGAAAGAATTCATGATACTCATAGTTTTGACCAAATGACGACCTTTGTCATTACAATTTATGATTTTATACGCAGACCAACAGCTCACCATCAGACCAGCCTAGCCTTTTCTCAACTATGTTAGGGGAAGGCTATTAGTTTATCAGGATGCAGCTGGATAGGTAGCAGTATTTATCTTGGAGCGACTGTCTAACTGACTTCGACTGGTGGTTGTCTGCTTCTATCCAAAGAACCATTCTACAACAGAAACTGCAACCTCCAAATTCTGGTATGTTTGCCAAGAATTTCGTTTGATAGTTGACACCCCTACCTACAAGGTCTCGACTGGATTAGGCAAATGAGATGTCGTTAGATTCGTATTGTCGCCGTCATAGGCCAACATCCAATATGGCGGTGTCGGTAGTTAGCGCTAGATGGCGCTGTTATACACTTTAATGTCCTTACATGATGGAAACAACAGGACTTGGTTTGATTCTTGACACTTCTTGACGAGTTCATGAATAGGAATCTGAGATGGTTCGTTAGAGATCTTTTATAAGAACTGTCTTCTTATAGTGTAAGGGAAATCGACTCCTAATCTAGAACCTACCTTACCATGGCATTCAGTACGTCATGATTCCAGACAACCATCTAGGAAAGAACAATTTCGTGGGCTCTCAAAAAAATCTGGTTTTTATTACAAAATTAAATGAATACCTACTTTTCTGGGGCAAAATGTACGAAACATTTTAATATTGATAAAAATATCAGGGATGTTGGATCCAGAATGTGTATGAAATTCTTTGTAACAGGTTGCGCATTTGCGCGTCCATGTCCTTACACCCTCCACTTCATATCACAGTTCCTGTTGAAAGGGGAGGCCCTTTTTGCCCGGTAGTGGGACTGTTAGCGACGGTATCATCATCAGCCTATAATGTTCCCACTGCAAGGCTCAGGCCTTCTCTGAGAGGGATGGGCTATAATCTACCACGCGGGCCCAGTGTGGGTTGGTAGATGTCACACGGCAGTATAGGCTAACTAAAACAAAAGATCCTGATATATTAATAGTTTTGCATTTCAGTGTTACAGGATAAGCCATTTTAATCGAATGAAATGCAATCCGAAATACCTAAGTATTTTTAGCGATATTGGTTCAATTTTAATCCACGATGTAGTTTGGATGTTGGGATTTCAATTCAATTAAAAAAGCTCGTACAGTTTTTCCAGTTTTAGTGCAGAATTGGTTTCTATTTTATGTCAATAAATAAATTACTGACGCACAATAATAAATTAATAGGCGAACCTCGTGAAAGCATGCAAAAATAAGCAGAAACATTTATATTCATCCATTAACTGCACAGCTAATAAACGACCATTACCTGCCTCACCCTTCAAATTCCTCACACAGCAGATACCAAAGTTCGTTGATATTCTAAGTAAATGTAAGTTAATAACGAAGTCGGTCGTGCATGCAGTCCCCTTGACCTAGTGGCTTTGTGGTTCACATGTCGCTCTCTAGCTCGGGGTCGTGGGTTCAAAGCGTAGCGCACTCCGAGTTATGCCAGTTTGAATTAGATTAAGCATGTCTACTTCGGTTTATATGAATTTCTTAGATATTTGTGAAAGTTGTATCCAACAGAGAAATAATGTTGATGTATCGTCTAAATTCAAAACACGAAGTAAATGAATATATTTCTATCTAAAACATGGCATTAACAAAAATAAATTGTACTAAAAATTAATTTTCACGAAAATCTCAGAGAAAACAACAGAAAAGGTACAAAAAACGTTCTAAAGTAATATATTTAAGCTACACAACGAATTTCGCCGACACCTCAGCGCGAAGAAAATCAATACTCGACAGAAAGACGAACGAGGGCTCGTTCGGAAGATACGAAAATACGGAAGCAAAGAAAACCGTTGAAACTACAACATAAGAGGCTTTCAAAGACTTTGAAAGTTTAGCACAATAATAATACGTTAAGTTTATTACTTATGTAGAATTCCTAAGTACGATGAATCGACTCTGTGGCCGCGCGCTGTGAGGTCAATGACCGCGAGCGCAGACGGCTTGTCTCCATTGACACGGTACGGGATGACGTGTCGTGTTTTGTTTTTTTTTTTTTACGGTTTTTTTTTTGTTTTTGTCAAATTAGGTTGGTCTTGTTTTGTGTTCGCGGAATTGGGTGTGATGTAATATTGTGTTCGGTTTTGAATTTTGTGTGGGATATGTTTTTTTTTTATAAAAAACGAGTTCGCACACTACGCGGCCATGACTAGTCGCATGACCGGCTGCTATTTTGAGCTAGTGGTCGGTCGCCCAGCCGTGCGACCAATGCACAATGTTTCTTCCTGGTCGAAGCTTCTACGGCCAAATGCGATAATGATTCTACTGAAGCCAGTATAAGCCCCCTGGTAGGAAGGTATACGGGTATATCAGAAAACCAGGAATATTGGCTGTATCGTAAGGTTTTTTTTTATTCAAGTTTTTCCCATACAAACTATTTTAGTACTACAAAAACATCAAATTACCTAAAGAAAGTTATTGATCACTTAAATTTTCATAAATGTTGGAAATTGGAATCGCAAGTAAGTACCTATTCGCTATGTCATAAAGCAAAGAAAGCCAGTAGATATTAAGTGATTTATATATTGTATACCATAATTACTGCTTTCTAATTAAAAGAGATTCTCTTATGTATGTTGTAATAAAACTAAATAGGTTACGGTAATTAATTCCCAGCAGGCTTTCAACGCTTTCCTCTGAAAGGGAACGTTCCCATTGTGTTCATGAATTTTATTGTATGAGCACATAAATGCCTAGGGAAATACGTAAGCATTATATAAAAGGAAAGCGAATTTACTATGAATACGTAATATGTTTTTATATATTTTTTCTCTGTGGAAAATACAAAAGAGTTAACAGAAATATTAAACGGATACTGAAACTGTTAGCCTGTAACATCCCACTGTTGGGCAAAGGCCTTTCCCCATGAGTTCTAGTTAATACTTACAATTCAGGGCTAATGAAGACCTGTCTCACCACTATTAACTGGTGATACAGAATAGAAAACAAAATGCAAGGAAAATATAAAGTAATAAAGTCCAGTGGCACCGTAGGCCTTATTATCCGCTGTTTAACGTTAAAAAGTAGCAGAAAATAGTTACTGTGGAAGCCTCACTTCCTTTTACAACTATGTAGTGATTATAGCCCATAAACTATAGTGCTGGCCACCGCACTAGTGTATTATTTAGTGGAACATTTCTGTCTGTAACCGCAACGGGTGTTCGCTGCCCATCGCGCGGTCGACACCGCCCGCTCTACTGCGGTCACGGTGGTACGGCGCAATGGATGTGTCGGTTTTATGGACAGACCGACGCGTGTTTTATTATTTTGTTGCATGTCTTCACATGTTGTTATGGGATGTGAATATGATGGGGTTTAATGTTAAGTGTGTTTTATGGTCGGTGTTTTTAAATAGGTAATTTAGCAACGTTTTTCGCTTTTTTTTCTTAAATAAAGACATAAGGAGTATAACAGAGTGTAAATATCTATATTAAACTCTATTGGGCATAATAAAATATAAAAAAAAACTACTTTCATCTTATCCCATTTAAAATCAATAGGGTAATCAATAAACACATCTGGCCAATAAAAAGAGATTAAGCTGTTACCAAATAAACACCATGTTACCCATAACAGTTGCAGATGTGCCCATTACTATTCAATGTGAAGATTCAAACGTGTGATACATACAAAACTATTAACATAAATTGGTTTTATGTCCATTTTATTACCACAGCCGACATTCAATTTAAATAAATACAATTGAAAATTGTCATCATTTTACGTTATGATCTTGTACTGTCCATGTACATGGGAGGCGATAATGGGTTTAGATGCTGTTAGTAGTTAAACTAAATAGGCTAAATACTCGTTCGAATTATCATTAGCTTTTTCCCGCGGCTTCACTCGCCTGTTTTTAAAAATCACACGTGAACCGCCAATCAAGAAAATATATTTTACGCCCTCATCCTAAACCAAGTGTATATCCGTATGGCAAACTTCATTGGAGTTGGTTCAGCTATTAAGATGTGAAGACCTGAAGAAAAAACTTACCTACATATTTATACTATTATAGGAAAGATAAGACTTGTACCAACTCCGCCAACCTTGGCTTGTTGTATATAAATGTTTTATACCCCAGAGAAGGCATAAAACTTCGTTGATAACTACTTATAGTTAGAACATTAATTCAGTTTATTAGTCTCATTTCCTTTCGGTAATATAAATTTATGATGCCCTTTACCAATGCCCGGTTACTAGCACATGTGACACGTGTAATGAGGTTTCTACACGATTAATTATTCAAGTAGGGATAAAACACCTTTTAGATGATGCAACTAAATATTCTTAAATATACATAAACATAACTCACTTTTATCATAAGGGTTAGCAGAAACCATAGAACTGCCAAGGATCGTACCTAACATCCCTTTTCTTTCCATTTTTATTCTTTAATAATATTTCTAAGAAATAAATTAATTGGAATCTAAACTTACAGAGGAAGTAGCCATACAACATCAAAAGAAATAACAATCAAGTTTTGAACAAGTTAAAATCAAATAAGGAAAACAAAACTTATAAAACGTGCCGTGCGAACAAATGGAAACCATAACAAAAAACTTTACGATCAAGCAAAGACCTTTTACGTTATGCAAGCAAGGAATATTATGTCTGCAGCTACTCAACCACCCTATAGCTTGGCCAATAACTTCACTCGCCCACTATCTAGGTTGCTCTCCTTTATAAAAAAATATTCAGAATACTCCCCTATAAAATATTTATATGAAACATATATTTTTGATGAGTCATTCATTCGGACCTCGTGCTGCGAAAATAACAGTGATAAATGAATGAAAGTTCCCAGTTTGAATTGGCTGGTAAAGAAAATTACAGGAAAGACAAATGAGAAACTAGAAATTGTGTTTTGTCTTCGGAAAATGGTTCTTTACTATCATTCCGTTTATAGATTATTGTAGAGAAAGAGAGGCTAGACAGCGAGAAAAATGGAGAGATTTGAAGATTAATGTACCAATCAGTCTTGGGCGTAGTTTAGGTAATATATTGATTTATGTTTGTTATATGATTGTAATATTGTGCTATATGTCTGTGAAGTATGTTTCCTGAGCTTAATGAAGACGCATTTGCCTGAGGAAATCCCGCGAGGCGGAAAGACGTATTTCGACATATCCGCTAACGAGTTCATTACTTTGAAATATATTTTATGCTGATATTCTGCCTATATTTTTACGCTGTGAGCATAAATTTAAATACGCGTAAGTCCGTATTTAAGCCCGGCAATTCGTACTGTCTAATTTGACAGCATGACAGTGTAATGACGGGTAGTTACCCTAAATAATTCCCCTGCGTCGGTCCACAACATGTCCCTGAACATAACAGTCAATTTGAGCTACACTTCAACGTCTGTTAGCTACTAAATACGGACGGAGTAAGTACTCGGACACGCATCGAGTAATGGACGATGTCAAAGAGGGTCGTCTTGCTCAGTAACCATTACTTCAAAGGGACATTAACCAGACACACCATATATTTAGCTACAAAATAAACTATAAATAACTTTGACATTAACAAACACACTTTACTACAATGATTTTCAAATCAAACAAAAACTGCCAGTAAGGTAGCGCGTATAAGCAAAATCTGTTTTAAATTACTCCGACATGTCAGTTTGTCATACGGCCAGGGTCCACGTGTGCTAAGTGCTAATGCCTTCGCAGTTAGTAACAACTAACAACCTTGGGCCGTTGCGTTGAACTTAATGCACTACCACATAAATATGTATGAATTCGGACGACTTGACTAAGATCGTGCGAAGAAGGATATGTTAAAAGCGAGCTTTTAATGTCAGCTGGAATAAAAAATGGCGACGCTATTGTTTATTGTGTCAAGTAATGGTTTAAGAGTAATGGTGATTCGTAGGGAATAAAAGCTTTAAGACCTGACATTACAAAGTTGTTCAGAAAAATAAGTATCAACGATCTACTTATGCTGGGGTATTTTTCACGTTGTTTCAAATAATTTTTTTTTCAACCAAGACTTGTTTTGACTGCGCCGTGCTAGGGTAGGCTAATTATGCGAAAATGTAAATGTGCTAATGGTGCACTGAATCATAAAATTGCAAATAAAAAAAAGGAAGTTAAGTACTAGATAAGATAATACAGTAGGTAGCTACTAAATGTAGCCAGTATTTTAGTATATACTTAAACGTACGTGTTGCACCGATCGATCGATCGGTCCCATGTTACTGGGAACAAGTCACATGGGCCCAGGGATAACTTAATAAGTTATTAACTCACATAACATAACATCACGCGTAATCCCCGAAGGGTTAGGCAGAGGTGTACCTAATAGTACACCCACATTTCGCCAGTTATTAGTTATTATATAATTTTTTTTCTGTTATATATTATATTAAACACGTTTATAATGGCCTCCGTGAAAATATTATTACATTTGCTATGTCCATTGTCTATAGCAAAATTCTTAATTGATATGCAAAGTAAAAAAATATGGCTGAAACCGTTCAGAGTATTGACAACACACTTTGCTCGGCAAACACATTTATTTTCCGCCGTCCGTTTTTTATAGATCAGTTGTACGGTTTTTAATTACTTTTTCATCAAAAAGGCTTCTACTTGATGGATCGCTTTTTCAGAGTGTTTCATTGAAATTATGTTAGTAAAAACCGGCAATAAAATTGATAATTCCCTCGTTCCTTTTTTGTTGCCTCAGAACAGGATTTGCTCTATGGATAGGTATAGACACAGAGCTTGTTTGCCGCAATGCCTTTACATTACAAGCTCGCAATCTCAAGCTTAATTTGTAAAATAAATATTGCCCTCATAAATAATTTAACTCCAATATATATCATTACGCTTTTAATAAAGAAGTGTTGGCGCCTGCGGAGGTACAGTTTTTATTCATTCACTCGCTCTCACCGAGAAAAAATAAATTATATAAATATGAATGGGGAAGGTCTTAAGCTCATAATTTTCGTTTTAAATGCTGGCACACGTATTTTACACTTTTGCTGTTTTAGAAAGATTGGCCACAGAATATTTCTAAGCTGATCTTAGAATGAATGAAAGACTGCGTTTCCGGTTGTTGGTAGATAACAGTGGACGATTTACCACGGTACTCATAGCCAAAGAGCTGGTCATTTTCTTCGTGTGTAGTACTATTAAATCCGACGTGTTGGAGCTGCTTGTTCCGTAAAGTTCTTGCACACAATAGGCCACGTTGGACACACTTCAGCGTCCATCACTCCATTTGTTAACAAAAGAGCCATTAAAGTAGTTAGTCGGCCGGTAATGGATGTTGAAACGTGTCCAACAAACGAGCCATTATGTGCAGAAGTCGAGAGAACAGACAGCGTAACAACTATTACTGAATAATACAAACTGTGTAATCTTTACCTAACCGATATTTAATTAAATCTAAGATTAAAGAAAAGTACATGCCAAACCGCCGCCTGCCACAAATATAAATAAGTCATAAATTCATAACCAATTTCTTAAGTACAAAATCTACTCAGAACAAAGCCAGAAAACATTATTTATTCATCAATAACAAAAAAGGAAGAAAATATATATCAAAGACACAGAGAGCCAGTAAAACCAACAAACTGAGCATAGAGTAAAAATAACTTTTTTTATTGGCGCCGCCATCAAAGAGATTACAGAAAAAAAGTGCGGCGTCATCGAATGACTGTTGGTAAAATTGTGCAGCGATGTTAATCCTCTGGGCTTCGTTAGCTGGTGTGGCCACAGGTTCTTGCGCAAGCTTTATATTATCGGGAATCAGCGATTTCCGATCATGCTGCTTTTTTTCTGTACTTACTCAAACCTTTTTTGTACTTACAAAATACTTTTAAAGTTCAATAAACTTCTTCTTTTTATGTTTTCTTGCTAAACAGCGGAGGTTACTGTAAAAAGCGTGAATTAGAACAGTATATTGTACCGTTAAATAACTATTCAGAAGCAATTACTCTCAGTAATTGTTTACTTAATAATAGTGTAGTTTCTTCAGTACGAAAATGAATAATAGTACATTATGGTATAAGTGTGTAACGTTGGTGATTACCGCTGAGGCGCCATTGAGACCCGAGCCGTTAGGTGAGGGTCTTAAGAGAGCCGAGGACGGTAATCATCAATACACACGTGTATCATACGACGTTTTTCAACACACTTGTGAAGAAAATAACACAAAAAAAACATTTTCAACAGTTAAAATGAGTTGTGAAAAAAAATTGGCCATGGCAAGAAAAATTAATCAGTTTTCCTGCGCGCGCCTCTAACAATGGCGATCGGCCATAGACTAAAAGGATGAGGTTTCTTTTTTTTGCTTTTTGCGGATAGCATTTTAGATTTTAAAAAAAACGTTGCTCCAAGCTAGGAATTTCTTCTGTATCGTGGGTGCGTTTACAAACATTTAAACTCACATACACAAATACCCAGACCCGAAACAACTATCTGTAGGTCATACAAATATTTGTTCCGTGCGGGAATCGAACCTGCGACACGCAGCGCAGCAGTCCAATCGCTCAGCCACTGCGCCAACCGTGTCGTCAAACGTATTTTATTTATTAAAAACGTATATACAAGTTGAAATTATCTATTTATATTCGAAGTTGCATGAAATGAGCAAGGAATAGGTACATTAATTTATTTGTAGTATTGAACACAATCTTTTTAGTATCGAAACTTTTTTTAAGAACAAAGCAACTCAACCAAAAAAAAAAAAACCTATAACTCACTTGTGAATAATGGTAACGAAAAATTCACAGTTTGATTACAGGTGTCATTACATAATTGCGGTGAAATTAGAGCCACTTTATGAGCAAGTGTGTTGAAAAACATATTAAAATACGGACTAAATTGCAGTTTACCTATTATTTTTTCATTGGTTAATAAAATTTTAAATTTCGAATTTTATCCACTGCATACTAATTTACTAAGTGACAAATACCCTTATTCAAGACACGAGCAAGTGCCATTTAGCGCTTGGCACATTGTACAATGGACACGCGCACCCCCTTACTACAAAACACTACAAATGACTTATTAATTGCAGCCCATTTAAACTTTAACACCTTGACGTAACGTTTGAATTCCTTTGACGCGATGATAAATTGAATTTTGTTTTGTTTCTAAAACTTTGCATGCAGTTCGTGTAGTCCTTATAGGCTTAGGGATAAGGTAGAAAATGCAATGTTTTTTCTGTTGTTGGAAGTTCTTTGCATTCCTATGGAGCTTGAAAGGGGGAGTCTCGGTTTAATTGATAAACACATAGGGTGAGTGCTCCAGTAGTGCGGCACACTTGTCGTGTTATTCCTTAGTGCGAGGGTGAGTTCACCTGTTATCGGTTTTCAAGGTCGGAATTTAAAATACGATGTACAATGTTGCAAAATAGAAACAGCTGTTTTTCTTTTTATTATTTATTAATTCAGCTTGCAATAATTTTATTGAACTTCTTGCAACGTCAATATATTTAATTTTTTATGGAAGTAAGTAAGTATAATAACTTGCTAATTTGTTTTTGGAAAAACTCGACCAGAATAATAAAATTTATACCCAGTGATAAAATGCTCTCTTCTCTTAGCTTGGCATCAGTTTCGCAACGCCATTATTTTCGCCAAATCGGCACAAAATGAGGTTCTTCATCCCGTGAACTCCTGATATTTATCTCAACAAAATTATTTTATTGCGTGGGAATAGAAACAAGATGGACTAGTCTAGTTTATTTAAACACGTATAATATGTAAACACCATTACCCTTATAAGTCTAATAACATACCATGGTAAACTATTCCCCTGCCAAACATAGTATTACCCCAGGTAAGCTAGTGTTAAAACTATTTACCCCCCACCACTCGCTCCATAAGTCCATATACACTTAGCCTTCATAGAGTAGAAGATGATTGTTGTTTTATAAGACCAGAAGTCTAGAAAAGGTAAAAACGTGACAATACATAAAACATGAAATTTTTGCTCTGTGTAAGGAATTTTCTCGGTGTGAAACTCCAAGGGAGGTAAAGTTATGACCGGATCTTGTCTATTCTAGCTCTAAAATGGACAAAAATATATTAATAAGTATATTCAGTCGATTGAATTCTTGTGGAGTTACAACTTTGAAATAGAAAATCTATCTCTAAGTTTTAAGTATGTTTTTGACTTGGCATTCCAATTATAACATAAGTACAGACGACATCACCTCAAGCTACTACAATTTATCAGTTTTCTTCAATCGATTTTCAACTTTATTGCAAAAGAATTTGGTTCAAGGTTGACTGGGAAAATTGGACAATAGGGTAGTTATACTAAAAAAATCTAATTAGTCCGTCAGATAGATTTCCAAAAAATATTGGACACGTATTTTTTCTTTTTTCACGTAAATAAACAATGAAGACGATACAATGCTTTGAAAAAGCTCGTGTGACGTCATATTCTAAGACATTATTATGACATTTTTTACCTGTGAGTCACAACCCCCCACTCAAATCTTTGACGTGTTTTATCTTCGTCAATTTTTATTGATTTGATAAAATAAAACTTGAGAGGTGTCAAGGAACACCCGGATGGAACGAAGTTATTGTTATTATTTTTTATTATGTAAAAAAAAAAAAAAATGTAGAAATGAAAATATCTGGCTTGCTTTCTATAAGAGAGAGAGAGACAGACAGAGAAACATGCGACGCCGCACAGCTTACAATAGCTTACTATAGCAAAAAGTGTCGTGACAACTTTTCGTAAGAATTTTTTCCGTCTAGCCCCCTTTCTCAACGCGCGATAAGGAACTTCGTTCCAAAATACGTATCCAATACTTTTCGGAAATCTAACAGACGGACTAATTAGAATCATATTTTTTTTAGTAAACATCCCTATTTCGGGAAGCTGGATTGCTGGCGTCTGTACGTCAATCCGACTGCTTTTCAATTAAAATAAATTCATCCCCTACTGCTCTACATGACATACCTAGTCCCCCACTCCCCCCCAATCCATCATCAATACCATCCGACATTTTTCAAAACAAAAAACTGAACGCAACATTTTTCCCATCATAAAGTTTTAAAATTTTAAATCCTGCATGCTCGTCACCCTACGAATTTCATTTGAAAATATTTCTGCACACTTCATACTTGTTGGTATGTATGAATGTTTGTATGGTGTGTAGGCAGAAATCCTCTCTTTGTTAGTGTGGAAAACAATTGGAGTAAAACCCGGTCTGTCGGCTTTTTGACTGACGATTTTTAAATAACTCGCATTCACTGAGATTTATTTGGAAGCATTTGGGTGCATTTTTATTAAAGAACTTCTTAAAAATGGAGAAGGTTCTGATTACGCAATATGGTTAAGTTGTCGGGAAATCGGCATAATGGGTTAATTGAGCAAAACTGAAATAAAAGATAGTAAAATTGTGACAAATTTGTAATTATATTCTTGTCGGTTCTTCTCCATGGGAAACGACCAAACTGAAGCGTCCACATTTTCTCGACGTTTTAAAGTGCCCATGTAGGCGTATGTGATATAAAATATACAAGGCACAAAATATATTACCTAATTTTGATTAATTATTTAGGGAGTTATTTCTAAAAAGTTTCACACAATATTTCTTTTTTTTAATAAAATCTGCTGAATTCGGAATTATCTCACTAATACTGATCCCTTACTTTGTCGGGATCCTCAAATCAAAACCGAGACTCGATTCTCCAGAAACACATTAAATACTACCATAGAGCTTTAAAAAAACAATTTTAACTAACCAACAAAGCAAATATAAGAATTGGGTCGACCTATGACACAAGAGTGACACCAATAATAAATTATTTATTCGCCCTTCTTGTAGAAATAACAGGAGGTAAGTGACAGCGCCAAAGATAATATTTAGGAAGGTGATGCCTGCCTGACAGACTCGAGTCAATTCGGTTGACAGTTTGTGTATACACGGTGTTATTGGTAATATTCGCTGGTAGCGGAATATTTTTGTAATTATCTTGAAAATGTGATGATTTGGAATAGGATATTATTTTTATTGACTATCTTCATATTTTTTGTAGTTATCGTAATAATTTTCCAAAACACCTGGTATGAATGTTGTTTTTCCATGCAGTGATTGATTAGTTACAAGTAAGAAAACATTAAAGAGGTGTAATAAATATGTTGTTCGCGTTACTTTTGCAGTTTCCTACGTTAGAGCAATATTTTTTTTGGATTGCTAGAGAAACTCCTTTATAAAATTTCCTCTTTCTCTTTTACTTTTTTGCCGTACTTTAGAGTTGGTAAGATTTCAGCTAGTTTAAAAATATAATAGATGGATGGTATATCCTATTTTGAAGTCTCCTGAAATATTTAGTTAGTCTCAGTTTTCCTGGAAAACATTTGTCTATCCTCTTAATATGACAAAGAAGGAAAACCTACAGATACTTTTACATTTCCTTCCTTTTAAACATTTTCATATTTTAAGCTACAATACTTAGACAAACGTAAGTACTTAGCAAAGTGCTGAAGTGAACTTAAGTAGGCTTATGTTCTACTTTAACGTTTTTTGCGAGTACAGCGACAAGGGATTTGTCTAAAAATGTTTTCGTAAAATGGGAAAAAGAAAGGAAAAAAATCTGTTCAGGAAATTCTATAAAAATATTAAGGACGCGAAAATTCGGACGAGAATTTTAAAGCAAGGTTGGTTTTAAGTGTCATGTTCAGAATGACGAGACAAATTTCGAACGAAATTAGTCGCTATCAACGTTAAAAGCCTTGCTTACAGCCTAAGGTGATACGACGTGCGATGTCACTTTCGTCAAACGATTCTTGCAACACTGCGTGATACGGTTGCATCGCAAGATGAGTCGCGTCGACTCGTCACATTTTTTATTTGTCGCAAAACGCGTAGCTCGTGGCCGAGCGATAAGTTATTATTATCATAAAATACATCAGTTTCTCAGATTGTCATAGGATATAATAAAATCATAACAACTAGGGGAGCCAATCCCCATGGGTTCCGTGGTCGCAATAAAGATGTTGATCGTTACAGAATCTTATATCGCAATCTATAAACGGTACATTTTATTAGATTTCACACCTCTGTTACTACACCTACGGGAAAACACCGATTTTACTGTGCATTTCAAAATGCAGTAACTGACATCCCTATTGATTAGCATTGGACCTTAAAACCTTCGCATTACGGTCAAAAGTTCAATAATCCAGTTCTGGCATTAACGGCTTTGTTTGAGTGTGTGATGGGGTCCGCATGCTATATTATATTATCAGATATCGGGATTATATCAAATGGATGGGCAGTAGCCTCTGCTGACACATTGATAAGATAACGATAACAACTGTAAAGCCTTCCGTCTATAGGTCAATAGTAATGTTATTTATTTTATGTAGTTTTACTAAAAATAATGCAACTGCTCCAGGAAAAAACATAACCCCGGAGTAAATACATAAAATAAATGAAATTGTACAGTTTACAGACAGACAGATCCTGAATTTTACATAACATATCAGGTTGCGAAAAACTCTGTGTTGGGATAACTAGAAATAAATGAAAATAAAGCTCTACCTACTTATAGAAAACTCGATTCCAATGAACGGACAAACTACCATACAAAAAGCAAGTAACTTTACGCAAACTTTACTTTTATCTTAGTAAATCCACGAGGTGCGGTGGTGGCCCAGTTGTGGGTTCGAACCCAAGCAAGCACATTAGGTACTTTGTGTAATTTATTTCATCACCACTGCTCTCAAAATGGTGAAGGAAAACATCGTAAGGAAACCGGCATGTCTTCGAACCTAAAATTCCAAGACATGTGACATCTACCAACCCGCACTGGGCCCGCGTGGTGGATTATAGCCCATTCCCTCTCAGGAGGAGGCCTGTGTCCCTGACTGTGGTGCATGTAGTGGAAACAGTATAGGCTGATGATGAAGTAACTCTACGCAACCATGATTGCTGGGAAAAATCATATTTTTCGTTAAGACTCAATGTAACGGACTTAAAACACTGTTGATGGATGTATTTAAAGAAAATATTTAACATTGAGTACTTGTTTCTTAAAAAATAGCCCAAATACATACATGAACCCTAAAACACATAACACTCTTTTTTTAGGCAGTTGTGTAACAGTTGGAACTTTGGCCCGGAATATGGTATGATCTAGGACTAAAAAAAAATATCGCAATGACGGAGAGAACAAGTGCCTTTTGGCTTCGTTAAGAATAAATTATTTTAACACCCATTAGGTACACGACACACAGTTAAAATGTGTGTAGCATATCAAAGCTTACTGCCAAAACGAGCAATGATAGTACAAATGACCCTTTACGAACTTACACAATCACATCTAAGGTTATAAATAAACTTAACACACAACCCTTACAAGTTTAGACCATTAAGTATTGTTACAGAACAAAACGCGATAACATAGGTAATAATAACACGATAAGGGAGGCCTTGGCGTAGTTCGAGCGACAAACAAAATTACATAATGGTGGTATTTGCTGGTAAAGGGTAACTTTTGAACTATCATGTCATGGACTCGTGTCATGGGTTTATTGTTTGTTAGGCTGGCTGTTCGTGTGGAGCCTTATATAACTGGCAAGCCGGAAGAAGGAAAGATTTATTGCAAAACTAGCTATTGCCCGAAGACTTTGTTCGTGTGAAATTATTACGTATAAAATATTCCTCTCTAAGTATTTGAATTTCAATTTGTTAAAAATTTCATAGATTTTTTCTTACATGGGTTTTTTTCTAAAATAAAAGTAGCCAAGTTACTTACTACGTACATTACTATAAATACATAATAACATCAGCACTCTGAGTAAAAGTCCTGTCAAAATCGGTTCAGACGTTTCGGAGATTAGCTGGAAAGACAGACAGACAGATAGTTTTCTTGAACATAGAGAGTAACAGTATATTTACTGTGTTTATTGATTTTATCCATGTTTTCAGTGAGTGGTTTCAAACTGACAAACAGTAACCCAAAGTTAGCCAGCTATTCGTCAATCCACGCAATTTAGATATACGACTGGCGTGTTACAACATTTTATACTCTAATATGACTTTATGAAAAGCCACTATTTTTGGGACATTTCAGTACGGTTAGCATCGTAAAATATTAGCTTGATTTGTGGTCCTACTTTTTATAGGATAATGAAAATAAATGGTTTACTCTGCAGGAAGTTTAATGGTTTCATTTTAGCTTTTATATGGGGAAATAAATCTAGATTTATTCACTGCGTATAGGTATTTCTCCAGTGCCTTGGTCGACTCTTAATATATAGGTTAATTCGTCATCATCATCATCATTCCAGCCAAAAGACGTCCACTGCTGGACATAGGCCTCCACCAGGTGTCGCGACATTGACCGGTCCCGTGCGTTTCGCATCCAGCGGATCCCCGCAACCTTCACCAGGTCATCGGTCCACCTCAAAGGCTGGTTTAATACTCTATGGTCCACCTAGTGGGAGGCCTTTCAACGCAACGTCAACAGGGTAATTATGTGGGGAAAAATATATTCCACTTGTCTTGAAATTTTCTGAATATGACCTACTTCAGGATGATTTATCCGGTGATTTTTTTATCTTGTCTAGGTTTTCGGATACGGATTATCAAGAACTAGCACGTCGCCCGCGACTTCGTCCGCAATAACTGTGAAAACTCGGCTATTTTCACTACATACATACATGTTATAAAACAAATTCCTACGCCGCGTATGTCTGTCTGTTCGCGATTAACTCAAAAACTACTGCATCGATTTTCATGGTGTTTTCACCAATGCTAGAGTGGTTCTCGAGGAAGGTTTTAGTATATAATTTGACCGACATCCACGCGGGCGAAGCCGCGGGCATCAGCAAGTGCATGATAAAAATAAAATTTAGAGCCTATCTATAAGCACCCACGAATAATATTTCTTTAAATATTTTTTTTTAGAATTTGATGCTTTTGATAACCTACGTATAATTAGATGACTTTGATTAAAACAAATGCAAAACAACTAGTGCTTTGGTAGAATCTGACCACTCACTGCGATACTCAGAGATATTTAATGATTACTTAAGCCGTCACTTAGATTTGACATATTTTTGTATGACAAAACTGTCAAAACCCTTACTAAGTGACAACCTAAGTAAACATTAAAGCTCTCTGAATGCGGCAGTAAGTGTAATTAATTTTAATTTAACACGTCACTTCAGTTTTTTCCCGGACTGTAGGTAAGGTCGCTAAAAGGGGTATTGTAATTGGATTAGAGTGTCAAAAAATCCCTGTGATAGCAGGCGATTCGATTTGCGCTGCCCCATAAATGGCCGTGGGGCTCACCCCCTGTCACGAGGGACCACTTGCATGACGTGGTGATGCTTAAAGCCTTTTGCTTAGATAGGAGCCATATTTTATCCGGATATTGAACATACCCAGGTTAATGGTTTTTAGATTTTCTTTGGTTTAGGCAATGTGTTTCAGTCGTCATTTTACAAACGTATGAAATTGAAATTTAATTATGATGTATCTCACTTTTACCCATTATTAACTGGGTTGTGGAGGTCAGATAGGCAGTCGCTTCATGTAAAATACTGGTATTCAGCTGCATCTGGTTAGTCTGGAAGCCGACCCTAACATAATTGGGAAAAGGCTAGGCAGATGATGATGATGTATCTCACTTTTACAAAACTAATCATATTATCTATCATTGAACACCTTTCGAGAATCGGATTGGAGCCCGTCGGGGCTGCGGGTTGTTCGCAAGAGATACCGCGGCCTCGACATGAAGGGCTAAGAAGGAACATGGGTGGTTTTTAGTCAGTAGAAGTCACTCCCTTTCGCTCTGCCCAAGAGCGGGAGGGGTTATTTGATGATTTTCCACCCGCAAAAAAAAGGATTGGAGGTTGGATAAGAAGGCAGTACCTTGCTAACATTGTGAGGAGGTTCCTGTATAAGGAGCCTTTACCGCCAGTAGCTTGGCCCTTGCTCACGACACCCGCGGACCATAGTTATTAATATTTTGATAGGTATTGTTTTTTTTTAAATAAGCATTTAGTTTAAAACTGCGGTACTCAGAGATATTAAATGATTACTTAAACCGTCACTTAGTAAAGATTTGACATACTTTTGTATGACAAAACTGTCAAAACCTTTACTAAGTGATGACCTAAGTAATCATTAAAGCTCTCTGAGTGCGGCAGAAAATGTGATAAGTTAAATGAATAAAGGATGTTTTCAGCCTGGCACTGAACAAAAATACACAATACCAATCTTTTTACGAGTACTTCATCCTTGAAAAAATGAAAAGCAAACATGAAAATTGGAACTCAACAAATGTTCATAGTTTCATATTCGTATTGAAACAAACAGATTGGCTCGTTAAAACTTTTTGCTGGTACAGTTGGCAACAAAAATAAGTACAACGTAACAACGTCCGCTGTTTTTGCTGTCTGTACGTAACAGTATTATACTGTAATGATCGTCTAAGGGCAATCTCGAGGGACGAAGGATTTTTTACAAGAAAATGTAATGCGTTTTTTATCTGACGCTACGTAGACTTGGGCAGATCATGTAGTTTTGTTGTTAGGGAATTACGCTAGTGTTTTCTTTGCATATTGCATACAATCTAGGTTTTTCGAAAGATGTAGCCAGAGGATTTTATGGCAGGATGAGCAGGATCGAATGGACCTTGGACCTTGCGATTTAAACCGACTTGGTGAGGGTTAAAACTATCTTTTTCAGTTGTAATCATCATTTTTATATCACTCATGACACTGATTCGGATTTAAAGGAAATATGTAACGAATGTTGGTCATACTGCCGCATCTAGTGGTCGCAATTTCGACTAGTGAGCATAAGGTCCTTTTTTTTTTTGTTGGGTGGGAAATCTTCAAATAACCCCTCCCGGTCTGGGCAGAGCGAAAGAGAGTGTCAGACTTCTACTGACTAAAAACCACCCATGTTCCTTCTTAGCCCTTCATGTCGAGGCCGCGCTATCTCTTGCGAACAACCCGCAGCCCCGACGGGACAGAGCATGAGGTCCTGGCCTGGGTTCGATTCGGTTAGGGAAAAGAATATTGGGTGTATCATCAGAAATTTCTCAGTAGCAGCTGAGTCTGAATTAGTGTCTGGTTGATGGCATAGACTCGTCTGCTATGACATAATGAGACTTGCGAAATGTGGGTGTTCAACTAGGAACAACTCTGCCTAATCTCTCGGGGTCTACAGGCGTGATGTTATTTTTAAGCTATTGCATAGCTTCTATCGCGGGCCTTGAGCGTGGGGACCGAATCCAGAAATTCCGTAACGAAAAAAACCTAACACTCATTTATTTAATAAAAGAAAAAAAAATGTTTTTTTATCGGTCACCACGCTCAAAGTGTAACTTGAATTAATATCAAGAAAAAAAAACAAAGGAAAAAAAATACTGCGTTAATAAAATAAATAAATAATTATAATTGCATAAGTTGATAAAAAATGCTATGCAATAGCTTTACCGCGGCAGTCTCCGAGTGCCACACGTCTTTTTTATTTTTTATTCCTGTAGTATAATTTTTATCCACCACACAGGCGAATCCGCGGACCAAATCTAGTTAATAACAAACCCACATAACTTCATAAACGTCTCTCGTTATAAAACCACTTTTACATAACGAACATCACAAATCACAATAAATTACGCGAATTGTCCTTCACACGTTTGTTTCATGTTCAAAGGGAGCCGCCTGCACAGGATGTTACGTCACAACTTGTATTGCGCTTTTTACGCCGCACCGGATGGGCAGGACTGTTACCTGTAGCCCGTGGGAGGCCGCATGATAAATGTATGGTACTTGGGACTTGCAGGGCCTGGAGTTACGAGTATGTGTGTGTTGTGATGAGTTTTTGAGATTTGAGAGGTAAGACTGGAATCTTCCAGTTTAGTAGTCCGGGATTATAACATTACATGACATCACGCCTGTAAGCTCCGAAGAGATAGGCAGTGTAAACATTACAACGACCACATTTCTCCAGTTACGTTTAAGTCTCATGTAATATGGGACGAGCCTATTGCCATCATTCAGGCACAAATCCAGGCTGCCACTGAGATATTCGTGAAAAGCCCAAAAACTTCCCCCGACCCGGGGATCGAAATCGGGACCTCACGACCTCGGGATTACGGATCTATTTGCTAAATAGATGCAATTTTTCAGTTTTACAAAGAATTACCATGCACCAAACGCGGTAAACAATATAAGTATCAACGAACTATCAGACGGCACGGTTGGTGCAGTGGCTGAGCGATTAGACTGCTGCGCTGCGTGTCGCGGTTTCGATCCTCGCACGGAACAAATATTTGTATGGCCTACAGAGTTTAAATGTTTGTGAACGCATCCACGATACAGAAGAAATTCCTAGTGTGATGTAGTTTTATTTTTAAACGTTGCCCGTTTAAACAAAAAAAAAACTAGATTTACTACAGTAGCTAAACCTGAATAAAGGACGTAGTACCCATACTAAAAAAATAATGAAATATATGAGAAACACCAACTTTGAATAAAAAACACAAGCACACCACGCGAATATTAAGCATTCCTGAAACTCTCAACCCTGCAGGTACTGTACCTACATCTGTAGAAATGTAAGAATAACAAAAAAAACCCTCTCCTATTTATGCAATGAATACCTTATCGCAACAGTACCATCCCATCCTGCTTTCTTATGAAGCAAGAAAACTTTAATAAGAAATAAGAATGCTGAGTGAAACGGAAATGAAGAGATATATCTTTTTTTTATCTTTTGTAGACGACGTCAAGCCACCTCTATTCATGAAGATGAACAATATGAAGGAAACCTGCATTTTTCTAGGCCATTTGCATTGGCCAGATGCGTAACTTTATTCGTATCTTTGTTGAGTTAAAAACCGTGGTTTCAGAGGTTATCTAGATCATCAGCCTAGCCTTTTCCAGACTAACCGGATGCAGCTGAGTACCAGTATTTTTACATGGAGCGACTGCCTATCTGACCTCCACAACCCAGTTAATATTAGGTAATACGATACCCGTTGGTAAGACTGGTTGTCAGCCTTTCAGGTCACTGACAACCTGTAACGACTACCAAAGATCTATATATGGCAGCCGGGTGACTCGGGTGTAAGTTATTATTCAATCACGAACTCCTCGAGTTTATCTGGATAAAAGGTCGTAAATACCAATTAGTTGCAACTGCCTCGGTCTGCTGAACGTAAGCGCGACTGTCGTACATGAGGTCCAGGGTTTGGTTGCCAGGTCGTGCCAAGTGTTGTTGGGTTTTTCCAGAAGAAATTTGTCAGCAGCACCCACTGAGTCTACATTTGTGCCCGGTTATTACTACTAATAGTTTAAGAAATTATCACAGAATCCCGCAATCCCAGAAAATTCAAGAGTTAGGCAGGGTATGTTGGATTTGTGGTATGTAATGTAATAAGAGTCCAGCCTAATGCCCCACTATACTAATCGAACACAATCTGGACTCTGTCTGGACTCTGTTTTGCTACTGTCAGTAAATTCTTTATGGAACAACACTTACTGCGGTACTCAGAGATATTTAATGATTACTTAAGCCGTCACTTAGTAAAGATTTGACATACTTTTGTATGACAAAACTGTCAAAACCTTTACTTAGTGATGGCCTAAGTAATCATTAAAGCTCTCTGAGTGCGGCAGATAGACATACGAAGCAGTCAATATGGTAACACTCTTTCGATAAAAAGTTAGGTTATCAGAATAGAGTATTTCACTAAAAAAGTCTAATTAGTCCGTCTGTTAGATTATCGAAAAATATTGGATACGTGTTTTTTGTTTTATTAAATTAATAAAAATTGACGAAAATAAACCGTGTCAAAGATCAAGAGTGGGGGCTTGTGACGTCACTTTCTGGGTAAAAAACTACTAATCTGTGACTTCACACGACTTGACACGATTTTTCGAAGCACTGTATCGTCTTCATCTATTGTTTACGTAAAAAAAGAAAAAATATGTTTCCATTATTTTTTGGAAATCTATCTGACGGACTAATTAATTTTTTTTGGTGACATACGCTATTATCAACTCGGTATTCTCACTTCCTCCATACGCATCTCGACACTCATCCACGTGCCATAACTTACCTATCTCACGTCGGTTAAAGCCCGCTATGTAACCCGATACTCGTTAAATAATTAATTAAAGGAAAGTGCACTATCGGAGCACTGTTTATCTACTCAGAGCTAATTGATTTCATTACTGAATCCCGTTGTGATCTTGTTTATTGAGCTCTGCTGATTAAATGGTGGAATTTGTGGTAGTTCTATAGTTTTAAATTATAGTTGTTCCTTTCTGTATTGTACGCGGTAAGACTGGTTGTCAGAATTTCGGGCCACTATCTGTAACGCATAACGCATAACTGGCGAAATGTGGGTGTACTATTAGGTACACCTCTGCCTAACCCTTCGGGGATTACAGGCGTGATGTTATGTGTGTATGTTATGTTATCTGTAACGAGAGCAGCGGTGGCCCAGTGGTGTCGGCCCCGACTTACGAACAGTAGGTCGTGGGTTCGAACCCAGGCAGGTGCATTACTTTGTGTAATTTATTTAATCACCGCTGCTCTCAAAATGGTGAAGGAATACATCGTGAGGAAACCGGAAACCTTACAACCAAAAATTCAAAGACATGTGACATCTACCAACCCGCACTGAGCCCGCGTGGTTGATCATAGCCCATCCCTCTTCTAGAGAGGAGGCCTGAGTCCCTGCAGTGGGAACATTATAGGCTGATGATGATGATGATGATGATGATGATGATCTGTAACGACTGTCAAAGGTGTACTAATGACAGCCGGGAACAACAGCTCGGAAAGCACCGAGGCATGGAGTAAACTCGGTATGCAATAGGTGGTCACCTATTTACGGGCCAACCTACGTAAGCACGGCTTGACCTAAAGATCGACCCGAGTAGCAGTTCTTATTATGCCACGAGCTCCTAACTAACTGCTAACTATCTGTAACGACTGTTAAATATCCACCATGACAGCCGGGACCAACGGCTTAAAGTGCTTTTCTAGGAACGGAGGAAACTCGATACGTTATGGGGTGGTCACACATCTATGGACCACCCTGAGCAAGCCAGGCTTCACTTGAAAATCAATCCGATATGTTGTTATTATTTAACAACGAGTTTCTTTAATTAAAGAAAAGTAATACATACATCATCATCTGCCTAGCCTTTTCCCAACTATGTTAGGGTCGGCTTCCAGTCTAACCAGATGCAGCTGAATACCAGTATTTTACATGAAGCGACTGCCTATCTGACCTCCACAACCCAGTTAATACTGGGTAATACGATACCCTTTGGTAAGACTGGTTGTCAGACTTTCAGGTTTACTGACTACCTGTAACAACTGCCAAAGATCTATATAGGGCAGCCGGGACCAACAGCTTAACGTGCTTTCCGAGGCACGGAGGAAACTCAATATGTCGGGCGGTCACCCATCCACAGATCGACCTAGGCAAGCACAGCTTTACCTAAAGATCGACCCGAGTGGCAGTTCTTATTAAGCCACGAGCTCCTCTCCAAAAGTAATACATAGGTACATAATTTAAATTTAATTACCAACATCGACTCTTTGCTAGACAAATTGCAGCTAATTAATTTAAAAAAGTTAGATAGATTGCCTAATTGCCTATTAGGTTCGGCTTTATTCAAGAACTAGCTGATGACCGAGGCTTCGCCCGCGTGGATGTCGGTTATCGCCACAAATTAAATATACTAAAACTTTCCTCGAGAACCACTCTATCCATTGGTGAAAACAGCATGGAAATCGGTGCAGTAGTTTTTAATTTGTCGCGAACAAACACGCAGACAGACAGACGCGGCGGAGAACTTTGTTCTATAATATGTACTGAAGTAAATCACTTTGAGTCTAAAATAAATGGAGATAACAAATTCAAATACAAACTTTTTATGAAGTAAATGAGTTTCTTGAGCAATTTACATTTTCTATATCTAATATTTATTCATTATACTTTATCGACTAATCATATCAATAAAGTAATTCGGAATAAATAATCCTGACAGTTTAATTGGATCCATGCATCAATTTATAATTGTGCAATTATATGTTAATGTTCAATTTAAATCAATGAAGTTATGAATTAATTGACGTAAAATATATTTTCCATTGTTTTATTCATGACCAATATTATTATTGGTATGGTAGGCAAAAAGGTGTGATATTAAAATGTAGCACTTACCTATGGGCTGAATACGAATACGTCTTAAAACGAACTATGAAAACACCCTTTTCTGATTTTAGGCAGTGATACTTAAGGCTGTCGGGGCTGCGGGTTGTTTGAAAGAGATACCGCGGCCTCGAAACACAGGGCTAAGAAGAAACATTTGTGTGGTTTTTAGTCAGTAGAAGTCTGACACTCCCTTTCGCTCTGCCCAAGAGCGGGAGGGGTCATTTGATGATATTCCACCCGCCAAAAAAAAAGATACGACTGTTTCTACTTAATTTGTCTACTCGATGTTTAGCTCTGTAACCACGCCCGTGTGGTAGCCTTACCCCTGTTATAAAGTAGGGATGATAATGCAATGCCATGAGAATATTTAATAACATCACTAAGAGTGTGCACTCTGAAACCCATTAAAGGCAAATAGGTTATATCTGTCAGGAACCATCAGTATAGTTTAATTTTAAACGAGATATCGCGAGTTGTCCATACATGAAGTGACCAATTTATTCGGATATTGGAAAATTAAGCATTTTAATTACCTATTATGGTCATGACAAAAGCTGACGTGTGTACGGCTTTTATATTTTATTTACCTTGTTAGTTAGTATATAGTTATAGTAGTATGTATATTATTAAGTGGAATTCGTACTCCGTGTCTCTGGGCACTAGCTTTTTTGAGAATTGGCCATTTTGAGAACTAGTCCTTTTGCAAATCTGTTGCCATTTTGAGAATTAGGCATTTTGTACCTAAACCGGCACTAGCAGCAAACCATAGCTTAACTACAATCAGCCTATAATGTTCCCAGTACTGGGACATCACACAATAACCCTCTCTGATTTGTTGTTGTTGATTCTGGCTTACAGGAGTTACAGTGGTTTGGGAATAGTGTGGCAGGCTTGTCCCAATAAAAAAAAATAAAAAATAACCCTCTCTGATCCACCGCGGGGCGCAAATTTGGGATACTCAGGCATCAGATACAGTCATGTTTACAAGATTTTTGTAAGACATCCTGGTTTCTCACGATGTGTTCTTTCCCCGTTTTAAGAACAGTGGTGATGATTTAAATTACACTTTGTCTAATTTACTTCGCGCGTAATGTGATTTACTTCGCGCGTAATGTAATTTAAATGCACTATTAAGGCCTAAACTACTCGTAAGGTTCAAATCCACAATTTCACTACGACCACCCGTAAGTCTAGACTGTTACCACAGGGAAACCAGTGCTCTCAACACTAGGAGTGGTCACCAGAAATCCGTGTAAGAGGAGCCTTAGTAAAATTATCTATGGAAGACTAACAGCTAACTTAACAGATTGATGATAGTCATCATCATCATCATCAGCTTATAATGTTCCCATTGCACGGACTCAGGCCTCCTCTCTAGGGGAGGGATGGGCTAAAATCTACCACGCGGGCCCAGTGCGGGTTGGTAGATGTCACATGTCTTCGAATTTTTGGTTCTAAGACATGTCGGTTTACTCACGATGTTTTTCTTCAACGTTTTGAGAGCAGCGGTGATGAAATACGTAACACAAAGTAATGCGCCTGTCTGGATTCGAACTTCTGTTCGTAAGCCGGGGCAAGCCACCACAGGGCCACCGTTAAAAATAAGTACGTGAGAAAATATAATAACAATATTTTATTAATAAGAAATTCTTGGGCACTTAAGTCCAGCGAAAGGCTGATAGATGTTATGGTTTTAATACCTCCCTGCACATAATGATCAATATTGGCTAGTTCGGCCACACTACATCAACAATCGAGTTTACTCTGATGGACCTTGAGTACGAGAAGAGCGATGGAGTGTGGCCTAAGTGCGTCGTTCAATGCAGGGGCCGTTATACAAACAGGGAAACGGAAGCACAAAAGCTATAGTCATTTATCACTCACAATATAAGAGGAATCTTCAAAATAAGCTCGATTTTCGGTTGCCAAACCATCAGTGCCTTATCCTGAAGCTAAAGTACCTACGTATATTTTAAAGAAGCAAGTTATGCCAAAAGACATCAACATCGTAGTGGTAAATTAGTCAAGAAACAACGAAGAGACTGTACTAACTTATGCATTTATACACCATCACTTTGATAAATATGGCCTTAACACGCTTGCTGTTGAGAATATTTTAACTTCAATCGCTTTATTAGACTTCAAAAGGACCATTTAAGTAACCACTATAGTCACTAATCCATCAACACATGATGAAGTATGTCGATCCAACGAGCAGTGCTGTCAAAAATGGCGCCATTTTGTAATTTTTTTTTTGAAAGGCATTGACAGTAAATGCTCATACAGCCAAATTAATACCTTTGCAGTACTATACCGCCATGTACGGCATTTTTGAATTACGCTCAATTATCTTGATGTACTACATCCATTATAATACGTATAAGGCACAAATACAGAAGGAGCACATGTTATATATATTATTGTTTATGGTAAACTAGACCATGTTGTATTCTGCAAAGTATTCTGAGCCTCAAGCCATTATTCTGCACAATTATTTCGCTAATGGCCAACACATAATTTTGACAAAAACGTCGCTACATTAAAACATTTTTCGTAATTAATGAAGTTGAAATACTATCATTAACATTTAAAATGGGGTAGGTATATACCATGTTAACTTTTGTATTGAATTCCCGAAATTTTGAAAGAAATTGAAATAACTTATTACGTAAAATATCATATTCATAAAAAAAGCATTCCTTTTTACTTACATAAGTTACATTTTCCTCGTGAAAACTTTTTGTGTTTTAAATTGCGAGCGAAATATTTCGCAAAATACTTTATAAAAGAGGAATGTTGAACAATTTTCATACAGCCAATTAACCCTTTTTTGTTATTGCAAAAATGTTTTTTGTAAAAGTTTATTGTTAGCTGTATACGAAGAAAAACGTGTCATTCAAAATATTAATTGGAAAAGTATTCAGACGAAAATATAAAATTCTTATATTCATACAGCCAATTAAGCCTTTTTTGTTATTGCAAAAATGTTTTTTATAAAAGTTTATTGTTAGCTGTATACGAAGAAAAACGTGTCATTCAAAATATTAATTGGAAAAGTATTCAGACGAAAATATAAAATTCTTATAGCTAGTCGTTTATATTCAGTCTATAAAATTAATCTCGCATAAGAGAATGCAAACTATTTATAAGCTTCCATCCAAGCAATTTCACGATACACTTTAAAAAAGGTTTTTCTCAAAACAATTTCAAGAAGAAGATTGCTAATCCTCACGTTTTACAAAAAAAAAAGCAGTTTTCCCGCTTCGTAGCATTAAGAGCACTTTTAGTGAACCATAGAGATTATTTTTCCAGCGTAGATAAGTAAGAAAATAAAACACAAGAAAGTTAGCAAGACGGATAGTCAATAGAAAGTGTACAACGCTTTTCATCTCGGGGCTAGGTGGAAAGTTACAATGTCTTACGTACTTACTTCGCTGAAGGTAAGGTCTACTTGTAGAAAAAAATGGGTGGTAATGGCCAACACATAATGGGTGATAATTTTTAGGTTACTTTTTGTGTTACGGTTTTTTTTTGTAGAACCTAAATTTTATTAATCATTGCCATTGGACGGATATTCTAGACAATAGTGGCAATTGTTTTCAGAGTGTTTCTTATTTCTACCAAGTCTGGCGTAAGCTTTTCCAACTTGTCTTTGTTTTAGGCAAGAAGTTGCTCAAGTACTTCAGAATAGAACCTCAAACTCAGTGTTCTAAAGGATGATACTCGTAATAATAAAAATATAATAGTTAGAACAAAGCTTAAAGAACCTGTTTCCAGTGTAGCTAGAATATTTGGGTTACGTCTGCCGCAGATTTCCCCAACCACTGCAACTTCTGAGAACCACAATCAACAATGGTAAACATCAGAAAAGCGTTGAAACAACGAAGCTCGACGAAGTCCCAGATAAACTATTTAACTGTCTTGGATTCCGTATCAAAAATAATTATGCAATTTTTATCCGTGATCAAGGAACTATTCTATCAACAAACTTTATTTGAGAATATTCCAACGCCCTCCTAAAGTTCCAAGATGCCAACTGCCCCACCCACCTCGCACTTTCAATCACGGCATATTGCATGCAAATGCTCATTATAAGAACACACCTTTACATGCCAACAACATTATAACACAGTTGTATTGTAATAGTAATTAATTAGTTTAATCGTTCATTAGTTCGTTGATAGGTAATTTGATGAGATTGCTAGTAATTAGCACTAGTAATGCTTTGTTGTTCGGAGAACATAGGTAGTTGCCGTTTTAATTGTTATTGGTAAGATGATAACTTAAATATGTAATTGGTTTTTCTATTAGATATATCAGTTTAATTTTGGCATACGTTTGTGAGAGAATGAATTGTAGATTATAGAAATTTCTGATACTTAGTTAGTCGAATATCCGGCCGAAGATAGTCTGATATTGGCAAGCCTGCACTTTGTAATTGTATAAATTCTACGAAAATTACTTAACTACCATTATCCGGTCGGATATTTAGTATCCAACTACTACTGAGTATCCGACCGGATAGTAAAAATAAGTACGGATATTAGGATATCCGTTTCATCTCTGATTGTTATCTTAGGACTTTGTTAAAAAATACCATTGAAATTTTAATTTGTCAATTAAAAACAATAAATACTTTATTAATTTCTGTGTGATATTTCTTTATCGCAAATTGAATTAATCATTTCCTACCGACAATAGCGGCTTGAGCAAGAGTTTCTCATGTCAAACGAATTAACATTGTTTAAAAAAAATGATGAATGGAATTATAATTACTGTAAAATATGTGTAATTACATTCTCGCCATGTTTTTGTGCTGTGTGGAGGCCTGAGGCCCCTTACATCTTTCAGGCGGAACGATGTGTATGTAAATAGAACGTGAAGTAGGGAACTAAATTAATGTATTGAGTTCTAGAAATGTTAATGATGATATAGTAGAATTACTATCTGCTTCTATGAAAACATTACTCTCCATTCGGGCTTTGGCACAGTAGGGTACAACCATTGATATAAAAACTAAAGACTAAAGATACGGTCGTCCGAACATTTGCTCGACGCGTTCGCCATACAGAGAATCGGTGTAGTCTGCTCGTTAATGTAACCTTGTATAAGCGGCGTGGTATTTCCGAGGTATAAAGAACATAAATAAAGCTTTTAATAAAATTTACAACCGCACCCGAAGAGAGCCGATCGTGAACTAGTTCACTTCGGCTTAGGAAAGACAAGACCATATTGGGACCACGTTTGAGGCGTCATTTTAACATGCCGTCCGCCCAGTCCTTACGCAGTAATATATAAGTCAATGGGTACAACACAAGGAAGACTGGCTGACATCTGGCTAGACGCGGAGATGGCCGATGAAGCAAGGCTTTGACTTAGTGGAGGCCAGGGTTTGGCCAAAGAAACCAGGTCCGTCCTAAACATCGTTGGGTTGACGATATTGTCAAAGTCGCGAAAACACCTGGACAAGGGACACACAGGACCGGCAGTGGGTGATTTCGAGCTGATATAATGATTATGAATGCCTGTCAGATTTTCAGTACTCTCTATCTCTACCTGTAACGACTGTCAAATATTATAAATGACAGCTGAGACCAGCGGTTTGACGTGATTTCCGAGGTATCGAGAAAACTCATCAAAGGGTCAACATAGACAAGCACGCACAATGGTCCACTCCAAGGACCAAGTGCGGAAACCCAAACCCCATGATAAGAAGAAGATAAGATAGGCAAGCAGGGCTTTACGTTAAGATAGAACCATGCGGCTGTTATTATTAAGCCACGACCTCCTCCATACTCGCTAAAGTTAAAAACATTTATTACATACGAATTGATAACCTCCTCCTTTTCGGAAGTCGGTTAAAAAAAAACTTGAAGCCATAGAGAGTAAAGTAAACCCCAGCAAGGGGATGAAATGGGGTGTAAACTTTTTTTAAAGAATACGATTTACGTACGTAACCAATGTTTCTATTTCTACCTTTCCGTTTTTAAAGGTAGAAATAAAAACATAGTTTACTTAATTCCCTATTTATTTTATTACTCTCAATACTAACCCAAAAGTAGGGGTGCAAATATTAATATGTTAAAATATCTTCATGTAACATGAACGAATGTTGCTAGTCAGAGGTTATGTTGACTTAGCCTCTGAAAACATTACCGCTTTGACCCACCAGCATGTTCCACCTTTTAATTAACCCGTACACTGCGAACGGGGTACAAATTATTGTTATTAAAGATAATAATATGATATCAACAGTGTATGTTTTATTGTATAGTTTTATTGAGGGATCCCGGGTTGGGTATATTATTAACTAGCTGATGTCCGCGGCTTCACCCGCGCACTCTATCTATAAAAAAAACCGCTTCAAAACCCGTTGCGTAGTTTTAAAGATTTAAGCATACATAGGGACAGAGAAAGCGACTTTGTTTTATACTATGTAGTGATAGTAGAATTTTTACTAGTAATTTAATTAATTAAATAAATTTAATAAATTTAATTACAAAGTAATTATTATGTGAAGAATTTTATTGTTGCCGGTTTTTTTTGGTTTGATTTTCTCGACTCATCATCGTCAGCTGCCGAACCTTTTCCCAAATATGTTGGGGTCAGCTTCCAGTCAAACGGATACAGCTGAGTACCAGTATTTTACTTGGAGCGACTGCCTATCTGACCTCCACAACCCAGTTAGTACTGGGTAAGACTGGTAAGACTGGTTGTCAGACTTTCAGGTCACTATGTAACGACTGCCAATATATTTAAGGCAGTCGACTATTAGCAGATTAGCTAGAAAATGGTGAACAAGAGTGTTATATCAAACATCCTAAGGTATGATAGGAAGATCTATGATTTACAAAATGTAGGTATTGCCCAAAGGTTATAAATGTTGGTTCTTCAGAACCTCTAATCTTTTAATTAAAATAATTTTCCTGGACAAATATTGAACATCTCTTGTATATTATACTAATATTTTGAAGAGGATCTAATGACCTGATTCCGAAAATTGTTTCACTTACGAGAAGCTACATTTATAAGGTTGCCGTGGGTTAATTTCCGTACATAACAGGAGTGAAGCCGCGAGGAAAAGCTAGTACTTATTGAATATTAGTAAAAGCTTGTCTCTATTAGCTTGCTACTAGTATGCAGATTTACCAGTCGTTATTCATTTTTTATTTTATGGTGTGTGGAAAATCATCAAATAACCCCTCCCACTCTTGGGCAGAGCGAAAGTGAGTGTCAGACTTCTACTGACTAAAAACCACCCATGTTCCTTCTTAGCCCTTCATGTCGAGGCCGCGGTATCTCTTGCGAACAACCCGCAACCCCGTCGTTATTCCTAGCCACAGAAATGGAACCAAAGGCAAAAACAAACATCCCGTACCCATCATCACAAACTCAACACGTATGGAAAATCAAAAATGGTACCTAATTGTGGATCATGAATGGAGTCGCGTGAACATCGGCAGTGACCTTGTAGGCTAGTCGGCTGCCCGGGTAGGCTATTGCACTGCACGCGGTACCCCGCCCCGCGCACCTCGCCCCCGCTTCGCCCCGCACGCAAATTATTGAGCCACCTCGCTCGCCCCCCCCTCTCCCGCGTGCATTTCCTTCCGCGTGCCCCGCCCGGGATTTTAGTTTCACTGGGATGCCTCGGAATTGCGTTAGGTTATGATTTTCGTGTTTATTTATTGGATAGCGGAGCGCTGTTCTATTTTTGAAAGGGAACTTTTTAATATTTTGTGCATGTAAATTATAATAGTAGTAGTGTTGTAGTAGTAGTGTTATTATATTCTCTGGTTTAAAATGTACCAAATGCATCGAGAAAAGGTTCGTTTCGTAATATAATATTATCTGTGGTTTAGTGAAAGACATGCCAGATTTTGAGCACTAGATGTGTTTAATATATTGCTCAAAATCTGGCATGTCTATGGGAGAGCCATATTACTTCGATATTTATTGTTTGAATATAGTAATGAATATAAGTATAATTATGGTTTTATAATTCTAAGTGTAATTTACTTTTCTAATAGGAATAATTTATGTAGGTATGTACCAGCAAAAGTTACCCACTTCGATGTTATCAACGGCTCGCCCCAAGCGATCCTTCTGAGCTAAAATGTGATGAATAAATGCATAAATCTACATGTTTATCCATTACATTTTATATAACTAATGCAATGTTATGCAGGCAATGCTAAACACTCGCTATTCCCAATTAAATAGTGATTTAAATTACGTGGACGTTGAGTTTGTTGACCTCGATGCAGAAAGCTTTTATAAAATGAGAAGAGAATTTCCTTTTGAACGCGGCGGAAGTATATTTCCTTATCATTTATCTAAAGATAGGATCCGGTCGCCGATAGACATAGGTATAAAACGAAGAAAGCAAAGGTTTTATTGTAGGAAAAGTTCGTATCAGAAAATCTCGGCACCCGCCAAGCAACCTGTTGAGAACATAAAATAATAAGGTTGTCGTTGTACCTATCTTGGTAACCCTCCAATGTTTTGATCTGTCCCACATCGGACCGCGCGAAACACAGTCACGTTTTTGCCGCCTGTTTTGAATTTATAAAGTGGTCCGGCCAACAGCTGATCGAGCGACGTTGCCAGCGCGCTACACCGCCCCCGCTCTCAAAGGCGCAGCGTTGCCGCTCCGTGCGCTCGCCCGGTGAGCCAAGTCTCTGAGGCGATCGACCGACCACCGCCCCCTCCCTTCCCCACACATAAAGCACAATTTCCCCAACACTGTGCCTTCTGAAATAGTTACCTTTTTAGACTGTACCCTTTTTTGGTGGTGAAATTTTCCGTACGTCGCTCAGGGTTGGGCTCGCATCGGGGTTAGCCGGTCGATGGCTGGTATACTGATGTGTTAGGTAAGCTTTCTAGTCTGCGAGATCAGAATCCGTCAGTGTTCGCTACTTCGCTACGTCAGCGTCAGGAACAATCTGCTAAAAGGATTGTGACAGCCTTGATTTAGGGAGATTTTGAGAAGCTTTCAGGGGTAGATGTAACTTTGAGAGCATTGTCTGAAATGTAACGGAAATAAAACTTTGTTGAGAATACAATGTTCTGAACTTGATGAACAAAACTGTCCTACATTCCCGAGTTGATTGAAGGACGACACCGCTCAATCGATGGAGGTTAAGATGCCGCGAACCAGTCAACTAAACGAAACGGGTTCCTGCCTGGCTCCATGGCACACAGTCTACAACCAGTAAATGCATTATTACGATCTTCACACAATGCCTTATTGCTACTTACGTGATTTAATTTCGCGTTGAAATAGCTATAAATATACACGTTAATTTAGCTGCGTTTTTTCGCTCGTTTTTCCTGGAGACCCGATGTAATAAAGTTAGCGTCGTCGTGCCCGCGCGGGGTCACGTAGCAGTTAAGGGTTTAATAGCATAGCATTATCGTCACGTACTTAATGGCTGAAGGGACAGGATTAGGTCCTGAGGTGCACTTAACTGCGTCCAAAGTTGATGACGGTATTATGTTTCAAACAGCGGAAAAACCTACATTCGTATATCACCCACTATATTGATATTTCTTTCCAATAGGTACGCTCTTTGCCCGGCCTGAATACAAATTCAGGTCAAGTTCCGAAGCAATTGGGTTCATATTGAATCTAATTGGTTAGACCTCAATTCAATCATAAAGGTTAACAGAAATACAATTAGTGGTAGAGCACCACTTTAGCCCGAGTAGAGAACATTGCCTGTATAGCTTTAATGGTTTTTATTGACTTTGATTTAGAGTGTTCAATAGTTCTAGGATAAAATTTCAACTACCTAAATCATGTTTATTTAGTTTATGACGTTCTCATAGCAAAGGGAGTTCTCAAGGCCTCTGACCATAAGATTGATTACGATATGCCACATGTCCTGGAATCTTTGGATATGGGACATTCCACACAACTATGCTGATGGTCCAAGGTGCTCTTTTGCTTAGAAGTTGACATAAAATTCTACAACTCCTCTCAAACCAAGAAAATAAACCATATAACTGTATTTTCACGTCTTAGAACTTAACATTTTCATCTATAAAACGAAACGACAGTATAAAAAGAATAGAAGCGGTATAGTTGAACAAAATAGTGCACTCTAGAGAGGTCAAAGTCCTCCGAGTGCTTACGTCAGAGTTCTGAAATGGGGTGGATACACTGTAACCTTCGTTTCGAGGCTTCCAGTATCTGAAATGGCTTTATTTCTGTGTGATGTAATGAATTATCCAAGGGTCACCAACCCGAGGAATTATTGGGGCAGTGTTTTTTAGGGTCGTTCAGTTATCAGTGGGGGTTTCAGGGTTAATATTGGAAGGGAAATGAGATATTTCGATGGTAATGTCGGAAGTGGCCTATATTCTGCCGAGGATAGATACTTAATTGAATTTAAGGTTATTTTGAAGCACAAATGGCACTCCTTTCAAAGCGTTTGGTTTATTATCAACGACTTTAGGCACAAACTTTTTGATAGCAATGTCGATCTATTAGGAAGCATATTTTTTAGTTCTGCACAATAGTTACTTGCTTATAGAATGTAGCTTTGTCTTCCAACCCACCTAATGTTCTCAGATGTTGGTGTTAGGCTATACTTATTTTAACATAGAAAAGGGGCTTAAATAAAACCCTTAGTCTCTGCGTCCTTATTACTGATAGATCACTTCCCTGAGGCACAGACCAATTATAAAACTGACTGCGGCCGGCCCGGGGGATACTAGAGGTGGACTCCAAAATACATAAATTATTTTGTATGTTATGACAACCGTACTGAGGGTTCGTACGAGCGATGTAAACTCAACGTAAGTACGTCGAACTTTAAAATGTAAAATACTCATTTCAAGAATAATATTAGGTATAAGCAAAATGCTCTAGAAGCAAAGATATTTAAGATATCTAGTATTGCAGAGAGGCTATAAGAGGTGTTAAAGAAATATGTGAGTCTATGTTTCAGTAACGCTTTATGGCAAAAATTGCTAAGTTTGACTTGTACCGAACCCAGGTGTGACTCTTGCAAGTATATTACAGTTTAGACGGCGTTGTCTCGATTATCGTATATGTCGAAAGGTCGTTGTCTCCTACTGTTTTGCTGCTAAAAGTACCTACTTAAAAATAATGCCGTTATACACTAACCATTTGAGGTAATGTACATGTTACTTATCGCTTAATTTCCCTACTGGGGGCGCACTATCTGATCGAACGCCACTGTAGTGAATATTCGGCGCTCCATCTACGTTCCCACCGACATATCTATCGCAGTATCACATAGTTCTTGCCACGAGCCATTAGGCATCATAAGTGTGATTTTATGTATGATTGTAACCACCTATCACGCCATTTCTTGGAGGGTGACATATCTGATCGAGTGGCGGTTTGCCGAATATTCAAACTAATGATAGGAGTAATGTTGGTTTTCATATCAGCCCCTATACGTTTTCTATAATATACAAAATATTGACTTTTAAAATGAACTGTGTAGGTTACACTTATGTTAAAGCAATAACATTGCTTACATTCATGGCGATATTACAAAGTGGATTTTAGTATACCGTAGACTATCTGACTTGCTTACCATCTTGCTGATTATTTAATATTGATATGGTACGAGAAAAATTGCTATTGCCACATTTTGGCAAAAATACTGTCGCAATAACGCGTTTGAAGAGCTTCTGAATAAACTCTCTAGGTTGTATTTAAACACCAAAAGAAGAATACCTCCAATATTTTTTCTTCGGAAAAAAAGATAAACAAAACTCAGCGACGAATATCCGTCCACGTCGCCAATATCCGTCCGCGCCGTAACTATCCGTACCATTATGCGTACGGTTGGTAATTAATGTAAAACAACACAGGTGGCGTAAAGTATCGCAAGTATTACAAGTATTTAGTTAGTAGTTACTGGGACCACAGGTGGTCTTTATATACCTTGCCCTACGTACATGGAATTTGTAATAATTAAGACTTGTTTTTTAAACGAGTACCTACGTTTTACCTTTTGGTTCTTACGAAAAATTGGATGTCTGCAAAGGTGTTGTGCGTTCTGATATCGAACTTATTTTGTGTGAAGCTTTATTATTAACGAAATGAATAGGTTTATTATTAAGTATTGTTCTATTGTTTCTGGATAAAACTATCAAAAAAATGATGTTTAAAACGGACTCAGTACAAATCACATGAAAAAGTCAGGTTGAGCTTTCTTTTGAAAATTTGAATGCGATTCTTGGCAGTTTTCCTTAACTTACTACAGGGCTAAAAAGGTGATGAGGTGACTGACAGAGATCTTTGTGCCCTGTTTCATTATGTGGCCATAATGAAACAGGGTGATTAGATCCAGTGGTTTCAAGTTTTCAACCAACATTTCCAACCAAGAAATGATTGCAATATTTTCTCCTAGTCTATGATCGACACAATGTCTCGTCTACCCAAAACTAAACCAACATCTTAGGTGTGTTATTCAATTTTTCACCTGACTTCAATTAATTAGTGCGATTGACGTCATTTAGTGTTTACACATTAAAAACCATGACAAATATTATATTCTGAAATAACAAGTATAAATAAGGCACAAGAATTTTAATTCATGCAAGTTATGTCATCAACGCTGGTCTCAAAACAGAAATATCCCAACAAGTAAAAGCATGAAACCAAGAATCAAAGCCATGAGACATCCACCAACCGGCATTGGGTCATCTGGAGTGTTGTGGCCACTCCCTCTGAAAGAGAGGAGGCCTATGTCCCAGCAGTGGGAACGTTACAGGCTGAATACATATGATTATAAATTATTTAGTTTTTTGTCCTACTCAAAGTAGGAATACCCTTGAGATATATTATTCCCATTTCCTTTATTCTCCTTTCGTAAGAGAAATGGCTGAATAAACATAAAGTATACTAGGTTATCTTATCACTTATTAGGGTCAACAGTATATTGTTCCTAAGGGTCAATTCAGGGTTTTGTGCTTTAACTAGAATATTAAGCCTTGTCGGCTACAATAAACGGCTTAAGCCAAAATAATTATTATCACCAAACTTGTAGACGTATTTAAGCACGGTTTATTTAAACTTTTATGTTCCTAGAATTCCAGCACCTTAAAACCTTTATACCTTTTTAATGCAGAAGAACTTCTTTCATTAAATAAACTCTTTTTGCAAGGGATTACACTGCTACCATCGTTTACACACGAGTCTTGCTTACCCGGGAAAAAAGGCGAAGACGACACGTAGCCCAACCCCTACTTTTCAAGCCCAATTCCAAGTTCTCCTACTTTTCATCTAGGTACAACCTTCTGGCTCACTTTGGCCCGTTGGTTAACCTCACAATAAAACGAAGAGTGTACCATACTTCCACAGTTATAAACCTTATGAGTATGACTACGATAATAATGCTCGCTGTACAGCAAATAAGAGTACAGAAATAACAGTGGAAGGACAGTACTCATAATAAACCAAATGTCACCTACCTACAAGAGAAAACCCAGTAACCCTAGCACTCAAACTGAAGCACTAGCGAAGGCAATGAAAGCACTAGAATCTGGATAGATAAGCATCAACAGCAGGGTGCAATGACCGACATGATGGGAAGATTTCACACGTTTGAAGATCGGCTCCAGGATTGCCATTGTATTGCCTGGGAGCGAAGATGTTTCGATATGATGGCTGATAACGTTACGATATTAATCCAGGTTGGGGAATAATATACGTATATTTGGTTGTAGCTACATACATCAGTGGTAATATTTGCGATAAGAAAATCACCCTTATTGCTATGGCATCTAAACTCAAACTTAAAACACTTACTTCAATTAGTCCATTACAGACACTTTTGAATATCAATACACAAAAAAAGAGAAGTTACAGTCACAATAACTTGTGAAAGAAGTGTAGTTGCCATTTCCAAAGCTTAGATCTGTTTGGAGAAGAATGGGCAAGAAACTATAAGGACACAGTGCTGTCAATGCCAAATTGTTAAAACACTGGAGTGCGATTGACTAGACTATGTTAAGAGGCAGAAATCCTTCCCTGTTCGATGAAGGTCCTACGAAGTGTGGTATCAAAGGATTTAAGCAATCTTAGCAAATTGTAGGCTGAATATACTAGCGTGAATGAAAGGAATTTACGGTAAAAAGCACTAATCGTAGCCATTAGAGCACTCGGAGGCTTTAAAGGTACTGTTTAAATTCCTGACGCGATTTCGGCAGCGCTCGAATTGTATAAGGCGTTTGAGTAGTTCGTACATTGTTAGCGTTATTGTTTAAGTGTGCAATTTGACGACTCTGATAAAAAACTGTCTTCATCATACAAAACAATTACTTTCCACGTTGGATGAAAGCGACGTGGAAGGTAATAAAATATTTTACTTTCATAGAACTTTTCTAAGAACCAAGTCATGCTTCCAAACGAAATCTTTCAAGAATTCCAAACACGCTGCAAGGAAAAGAAGCTATCTATCTAGGTACAAATGTAGCTGCAACATTTTACAAAGATAAGAACGTAGCGCTCCGAGTAACTCAAAGGAACGGAGCGAGACCAAAGCCTTTTACACAGATCAATCAATACCCTGCCTTCTCCCTAGAGGAACACACAGCAACACTGTGCCGAGCACGGACACACCCGTGCCTTAGCCCGTACAACACGTCAGACGGATCGAACGCGTGTTGTCGTTGCAGGAACACGCC
This sequence comes from Diarsia brunnea, assembly GCA_949774965.1. Classification (NCBI taxonomy): domain Eukaryota; kingdom Metazoa; phylum Arthropoda; class Insecta; order Lepidoptera; family Noctuidae; genus Diarsia; species Diarsia brunnea. The sequence goes on from OX459011.1 coordinate 17,914,487, forward strand.
TCTTCCGTGTCGCGCCATGTTAGCGCCGCTACGAAAATGTTCAAAGGAAATTGACAATAGACGAACGTGTTATGTCGATTTTTTTTTGTTGTTTTTCTAGGAGTGTACAGACAAAGAGCTTAAAATATACGTCAAGTAACATCGCTGATATTGCAAGATTCTAAAAATATGATGTAGCACACTGATTTTAAATCACGATAGTGTCTTGACAATGACAAGAGGAAAATGTTGAGTATGAATGTAGATGGCTACAAGAGTGGAGGGAGACTAAAGAAACGATGGATGGACTGTGTGAAGGATGATATGGCTAGAAAGGAGGGGACTGCTGAGATGACGAGTAATAGAGAAGTATGGAAGAAGAAGACATGTTGCGCCGACCACAAATAAATTGGGATAAGGGCAGGAAAATGATGATAGTGGCTTTAAAAATTCGAACTGTATGTCGTTTAATATTACTTATTCCTATGTCCAGCAGTGGAAGTCTCTTGGCTGAAATGATGATGATGATGAGTTCCTACATAACTACTTCTAGCTAAGTACCTATTTACTAATCTGAAGTACTTGTACCCGTAGTTCGAAATCTTGACAAACATGAACATACTCATACACGAGTACCTACAGCATGACTTGCTCTTGAACCTGCCCATTGTCAAGTGTTTTTACAGATGGTGAATATTTAATGAAGTATTTGTCACATGAGACTACTTTCCATACTTTTCTAAAGACGTCTGACCTTTTTCGAATGACCTCGGCTGAGACAGACATGTCCTCAAACAACACGGACACTTGTAGGAGTATACTTTTATTTTATTTTTACTGTCTATTATTTTTTGTTAAAACTGTTTTACTCAGAACTCGTTGAGATCATCCAAATAGATTTTTCTCATTAGTACGAAACAGGAGCTAACTCCTTATGTGGTTTCATATTTTTATTTGTTTTCGTGATAAGAGCTTTAGTTTGTTTTTTGTTAGTTTTGGCACACAGACAGTTAATAACAGAATTGTTTTTCAGAAAAAATCCTGTAAGCCTGTTTCCCAGCCAATGTTTTTCGTGATACCTATCACGAAAAACATTCTTACTTCTTACATTCCTACTTTTTCTTTCTGTTTGATTCGATGCCAAGCTTTTGGGGAACAACTACATTTACACGTCAGGACTGAGTACCTTTTTAGTGTCTTACATTCATCCAAAACTCTTTAAAGGAATATTATTTTCTTTCAAAACGTTTCTGTTAAGAAACTGTTGCTTTTAACTGACCTGTAAGACATTATCAATAAAATCTCAGTTCAAAACACTAGCAGCTTTGCAAGAGAGCAACAACTCTATGAGAGCAAAGAGTGCAATAAGTGATAGACTACTAATGCATTGCCTGCGGGCATGCGGCATCAGAGTAGATATATCAGACAGGTACGGCTGTACGAGCAATGCACAGTCGAACAAGATATTTGGTGTACCGCCTTGCACTTGCTATTAAATACATTTCGACATTTTTGTCTTAACAATACTTCGTTTAGGGGGACCAGCAGTCGAAAGAGTTACTGCGGCCCTGGAACGCAAAGGGCATAAGAAGAAACACGGATGGTTTTTAGTCAGTAAGAGTCTGACACTCGCTCCTGCGGGCCGGGAGGAGTCATTTGCTGATTCCCTATCGTTTAAAAAAAGGGGGCAGCAGGCATCTCCATAAAATAGCAGCAGAACGTGGAAGTGAAGTTGTGCCGACGACGACGCTACAGAAGTAGCAAAATCTTGATATGGGATCATTTGAAATACTTCTGTGCCAGCGACACAAAAAAAGAACAATGAATTTCTGTTTAGAGTGGTCAAGAGTTTCACAGGACCCTCCTATATGCCCCGTAAGTTATAAAAGTTAAAAAATTAAATTGACGTCGAACTCGAGTAGTTCAAATATTTTGCCTGTGCATCAAATGCCTTGTTCGACTGTACACTCAGATACATTTAAGTACGAACGAAGGTATTGGATTAGTATTGGAAGCTTTTACGTGCATGCAATACATAAGGATTATTCCCTCTGCTGTTTTTTCATACTGTTTGATTTGTATTTCACCCTCAAAGGTCTTTGTTCTCGCTGTTTGTTTGTTTTTTATTCGACTGTGTAATTTCCTTTGTATCACCAGTTATGCTTTTGTTTGTATTGGTGCCGCACTCCTTTATTAATTAAATTCGTATTGCGTACCTACTTTGATAATTATTTTTGTTCGGCTCTGCATAACTGTCGAAATCATATTGAACCTTGTTTTTGTTACTATAAGATACCTAGTTGTTTGGTAGCTGCCATGGACAAGTTGCTGTCAAAGTCACTGTGAGCTTTATTCTTGTAACAGTTTAATAGACGTTGGGTTGAACTGTCAGAAGTGAAGTGTGTGTAAAAGGGCTGCATACAGTATCGTCTAGAGCCCTTAACCCTGTTGATACTGGGTATAATACGATACCCCTTGGTAAGATGAGGTCAGACTTCCGGACCACAGACTAGGGGCCGTTCAAGTATTACGTAAACCGATTAACTACAATTATTTACCACCCCTACCCCCTTGTCAGGAAAAGTAACAAAGCTCTCACCCCCTCCCCCCATGCTTACGTAAACATTGCTTAATGCATTTTTCTTATAATGTATTGTTTTTTTTATTGATTCATGGGAATCCCTGAAAATGCGTTTTGTTTTCAAGCATAAACACTGTGTGGGTTGCAATAAGTGTAAAAAGTAAATAACTACTGCTGACGTAATAACCATGCAAACCCCCCCACCCCCAATGTCATAAAAAATAAACAAAGTTAAGACCCCCTCGCCCCCTATAGCGCTTACGTAATACTTGAACGGCCCCCTACATGTAACCACTGTCAAAGATAAACAAATGATACGAGTAGCAAGATTCAATGGCTTTAGGCAACTTTACTATCTTAAAAATTGTAATGACACAGATAATAATGTCGTCACCAAGTCCAAGCATAGCCAACTACAACTATGGGTCCATCCCAAGCTAACCACATGGCCATACAGTAATGCTGTGGTCAGGTTAAACCATAAAAAGACCAAACGTTTAGTGCATTTACGCAAGTATTGTTGTATGTAATGGCTAGTCGTGAGCGTGCGTTCAAATGACTGGAATAACCCGTTTGCCTTCGTTTGACGTTTCTAACAAGTGGAATAGTGACTTTACTTCGTTATCTGAACTGTTTCCAGTGTTTTAGATGCCATTGTCATTGTTACGTTTTTACCCTTGGTCTAGCTAGAAAGATATAGCTCAGTTAGAAATTATGACAAGAATTCAAAAGGCCGACAGACTGATTCGATGAGGTATTCAGTTGTTTCTTGGACAAGAATTCGAAATCTGAACCGAATGTTCTTAAGCAAAAACACTACCCTGGTTTTGCTGTCAGTCGAGCAGTCAACAAAAAAGAACCAGAGATGCTATATTTCAACAAGATGATGATGGGAATCTCCAGAAGTAACAGCTATTGATCGTAGACCTTTAACTACGAGAGCCTGTCTAAGCTGATGTGCTAATTAGATTAAAAAGCTAATAACTGCATTCCAGTCCTAAACAGTTTTTTGTGTCAATCAAAGCAGTAATTTGTAAGCAACACGAGTTTTGGTCAAAGGGGTTAGCCGTGCGCTGATTGGCGAACACGACACCATTGCTAATTAGCGAATTGAATACGTAGCTTAATATGTACTGGTTGGTAATTCTGGGCTGAATTCGGAAACAGACTAGACAATAGGGACCATAATCAATAGGAAACGAACGTAAACATCAATGATGAAGGGCAGAACGTAAACGTACGAAACGTCCAAATAAGACAAAGAAGACAAGTTGTATTTGAAAGCCAACAAACCAAGCCTTATAGCTCAAATCATCAAAGGCCGCACTGAAGTGGACATCAAAGTAAATTGCCTCCTCAATAATGACGGGAATCGAGAATTAAACGCAATTCACAAATTATTACCTACAATAAAATAAACACATGTCATTGTCGCTACTACGCAAACACAGGTGCAACCGTTCTCACACACAAACAACCCTACAATTACCAGCAAGAATGACGGTGCAGTTGATTAAAAATTAAAATGTCATACGACCTGCCTCAACCACAACGTGGATAGTGTATGAATAGAACTGATCGATAGAATTGATACGGTAGCGATGAAAAATTCATTACTAGATGTCGCAAATAGGACAGCGTCGTAATAGGTTACCGAAGTACGGAGACCTATGGAATAATGGCACCTATCGATCAATGTGTGGCTGATGGCCGATGGCCAGTGGCTGAAGTGGAGCTAGTAATAGTAATGGTTCAGTTTAATGGAAAATTACAAATGAAACGAAGTTGTATGAATGGTTAGATCACTTTAGAGTATTTTACGGGGACGTTTTCAGGCAAAGATGAGGTTTCTTTGGCATGAAACAGAGATTTGTGAATGACAATCATTTAAAAATCAAATCTCTTAATTTTCAGGTTTCTTTTCTCTCTAGAATAACTTTCGACAATGTCTTGAGCTGATTGAAGTCTGCGGTCAAGAATATCGTCTTGCGTAGCTCTTGCTAGTCATACGTCGCCAATCATTGCAGGGCTTAGGTACCTACTCACGTTAAGCTGGATACAAAGTGGGCTAAGGTTGCAGCAATTTATCACTAATCATAATTTATTAGATACCGACCATATAAGTATAATATATGGACTTTAATGGACGTAGCCATTAAAATGTACATTTTATAGTACTTCAGTTGGAATTGCTACTGTTCTGTGATATTGTGGCTAAATGTTTAGACTGGTTTTAGAAACAGCATTTGTTAAATCCAATTTGGTTGCTTGCGGTGTAGTTAAACCTTTATATGTTGGATGAAAGCAGAAATAAACCTAGTTTTATAATAAAGTTGGTATATATTTGAATGGGTCAGATATTTAAGTTCCTGATATGGCTACTATCAACATAATTATGGCTTTTATCGTTCCATTTTTCTAGCATTTTGTCAGTTTGTTAAATAAATCTTATCTATCATGCATTACTAAAACTATGAGTAGCGTCCGTCCGTTGGTTTCGCACTTCGAAAATAACTAACTATGATGATCTGGAACCTCACGGAGATAATGGCTAAACGTTAGTGTATTTACAAAATTATTATTGAAAAATTTGATAATTATGTTGCTTCCGATTCACTTCGTCTTAACTACTATCTACACAGAGCGGATTACACCAATGTTATTGATCGTGATCAGCACATCTAATTGGTGTTTAAGAGCAGTGTCAATATTCCATATCAATAATAACACTAACAGCTCTCGATCACGTTTTAAATATGTGGATCGCGATCAGATTTCAGTTAGTAAAATCCACCCTAAATAATGTAATCTACAGTTACTTTTAGTTGCAGGTCTTTTCGGGGTGGGCTATACCTTGGAGTTTACCTTCGAACAATAAGAAAACATTATAAGCAAAATTGTAACTACGAAAACAACGGGCACAAAGGAGAAGCATTACAAATACACAAATAATTTGAAGTAAAAGAAAATACGATCAATTTTCAACGAAAAACCGTAAGTCTTCTATTACCTAACGAAAGCTAAGAAAGAAAATTTAGAAAAACTTTAACACAAAAAGAAATTTCAAAGAAAATTCGAGGCATTGTGAATAGAAAAAAAAATACAGAAACTTTTGAAGTGCGCTTAACTCAGTTTGGAGGAAAAAGGTTACCGCACGGTTAGAATCCATTTGGGAGATGGAAATACATCTGATGACGACTTTCACTCATTTATTTGCAGAATGAAAAACATTTTGTATCAATTTGAATACATAAACACACATTACGAAGTTATTAAATTGTTTCACTGGGAATTAGTCGAGCTTCAGTGTCACGGCGCTTTTTTGGTGGTTGCCACTGTTGATTCTGGGTTTCAGGAGTCAAAATCAAAATATTTATTTCAAGTAAGCCAGTTACAGGCACTTTTGAATAGTCGAACAAATACTAAATAAACTAAGCTACAGTCCCAGTCACAAGGCATAATAACTGTGAGTGTACTGTAGTTGCCCATTACAAAACGTTGGTCTCATGAGAATAACGGCAAGAAACTCCATGGACACTCTTTTAAATCATAATATTGTTACAAAATTTTGGTTACATCATTCATGTTGAGATGGTATATTATGTGAGAACGATGTAGCAAGGATGTGCATGATAAGTGTCCACAGTAAAGTCAAAAACGACGATTCAAAGATAAGAGAGTTGCAGTGTTTTGGGAAAAGTGTGGCGGGCTTGTCCCAATATAAAAAACTTAACTGTTGGGGCGTAACGCATGGGACATTAGATTAATTTATGATATGGCAGATTGATCTGTCCATGTTATCAAGATCTTCTTCTTCAAAAGTGTCATACTTGTAGGTTTTCGATCGAATAGCTATATTACTTTCTGTACCTTTACTTTTAGTGTTAGTTTACCCATGGTATACCGTTACTCTATAAGTAATGTAACCTGTGGCGCCAACTTGAGACCAATGTATTTCACATTGACTGCAACGCGGTTAAATCTAGTCGGAATGTCACATTCATTAACGTTTTTATCGACGATTTCCTGGGGAAATCCTTAGGCACCACCTACATAAGTTTCACTAGGCTTGTAAATACAGAATTAAGCTCTGGTACAGTTTCCAAGTTGATATTACAAGACTATTTAAGAATATTTTAATTTATGAACAGTCTTCTAAGGGGTACCGTATTACCCTGTGCTAACTAGGTTGTTGAGCTCAAACAGTTATTTGCTCCATGTAAAATACTGGTGTTCAGCTGCATGCGGTAAGACTGGTAGCTAACCCCAGGAATAAGCCAGGCATATGACGATTTTGATTTAGAACAGAGCAAGTTTTTCAGGTTGATCACGTGTCAACATAAAATATTGAGTAGCACACGCAATAAAACCACCAATAATCTAAGAGACTAAATACAAATTAGAGTGAAGAGTTTTGTTTAATAAAGACAGAGAAGTTTTGTCTTCTTAAACAAGACATATTTGTCTTTGTTGTCATATAATCAACGTACTATACTCGTAGTTACTCAAGTCTGTATCAAAGACAGTCGTCTTAAGGCAGCTCCGCATACAGCCTTAGTGTTGATATCTACAAAGGGAGAATCTGCTCCATTCAGAAGCCTTGCTTGGTATCATATTATGCTTCCAAGTTCTGCGTACTGCACCCTCCCCTTACCCCCTCCTAAGCCTATCAAAAGGTTGGGGTTCGCTTTGACGGTATTATGGTCCGATTCTAGCAATTTCACTATTACAAAGATGCGTGTTTACAAAGGCTTCTCTATGCCAGCATTTGGATGTGGTTGTGCTATAAGAGGACTTGGGTAGACATATTCTAAGTTAGATGCTTCTTTGACACAACGTATGAGGTGGACGAACAATAACGTTGTGCGAAAATGACAATTTTTGAAAGTAACGTTCTGCGTCAAGACCGGAGAAAGAAATTTATACGTTATTTTAATAAGTGCAATCATTTTCTTCCACAAACCCATCCACGACCTATACCGATGCGACTCGCTTCAAGCGCCACGTGCGCTTTGTTATGGTGTCCTTCGCGTGATCATTCGAGTCGACGCGAGCGACACAAGTGTCACGTTCTAAGATAAGCAATTTCTTTCATTATTATGTTTTCACTGTAGTCACTGCCGTAACATGTCTGAAGAACTTGTGGTCCAGCGGTAAGCACGTTTCAACAAAGCTCATGTAGTACAACCTCGTACAACAGTTGGCATGAAGAAGCATTTGTAAGCACGCTTCAGACGTCTAGGAGATGCCAAATAAACACTTAAATGGAATACTTAACCTTCAATATTTGCTTTTGCTTTTTAGGGTTAGTGGCTGAAACCGATATATTTACAAAGTGTTGGCTTTGATCCAAATCGTGCAGTTGTAAGAGCTAGAATAAAGCGTGGTATTACGGGCTATAGTGTTAAATTGCCATTTACCACGGAACAGAAAATTGAGATCATTTTTCTTCTACCGCTGTTCCGAAATCTTTAAGGCCCCATTTACGGACAGGCGGAGCGTCGCGCGGTGCGTTGTGTGTGTTTTAATTCATGGCAACATGTCGCCATGTTGTATGAAAACGTTAACGATTTCAAACGTCGATTTTACGAGAAGCGACTTTTGGCTCGTTACTTTAAAATGCAGCGTTCGTTGCGGTGGACGCGCCTTCCAGTAAATGAATAAAAAAGCTCGAGACGAGCCTTCTGCACGCGCCGCGCGACGCCCCGCGTCTCCGTAAACGAGCCCTTATTATGGTGCCTCACTCAAGATATCTTAGTCAGTAGAGATGATGGGAAAGAGTTTAGCATAGATTAAATAGAGTGTATTGATGCCCTAACCTCACCAAAGAGGTAACTAGGCTTTACATTTAGAAGCTATAAAGCCTAGTTGCCTAGAGTGTTCTAGTTGCTTGTGTATCCAAAATTGAGAGTGGTTTCATATATTTCATGTACGTTTTTCTTACGAAAAAGGTTATGGTATCCAAACTAGAATAGATTTTTCACACAAGTATCTGTATTATTTCATATATATGCTGTTGAAAACAAGAACAAAACATCACCAAGCTTTGAAATAATTAAAACCACGTGCGTATGTATCGGTTGTTTCCTCTCTCTTAACGGCTCTGATGTAATCAATCAATTTCACTAACGATTTAATCGAGATTAAAACTATCGCTTCCCGTAACAATGGCGTCACCAAAGTTAGCGTGACGCAGTTGTGACGTCACAACCTAGTCGGCGACAGAATAAAGCTCGTAATAGCCTATCAGATAATCTGTACTGAGATTATATAAAGACTACCCACTTGCCTCTGCATTCGGCTTCGCCCACGTGGACGTTAAAAATATGTCACAGGATTGTACGATTGGGGAGCAGCTCAAAATTAAATAATAACAACCGCTCGGAAATACAGGTTAATCCGTGCTTGTCACAGTTGGTTTGTCGGATGACCCATTACATGCAAAATTTCCGTCGTGCCTCAGAAAGCACGTTAACCCGTTCCCGGTCTGACATTTGTAGGTCTTTGATAGTCGTTACAAGTAGTCAGCGGCCCTAAAGTCTGACAACCAGTCTCACTAAGGAGTATCGTATTACCGAGTACCTACTAACAGGGTTGTGGGGGTCAGATAGGCGGTCGCTCCCTGTGAAGTACTGGTATTCAGCTGCATCTGGTTAGATGGGAAGCACCGTAATATTAACACGGGTCAATCAAACTAATGAAGTCTGTGTTTCCAGTATACCATGAATCTTCAAGTCCAGAGAGAAGGTTACTTCTAGTCCAGGATACACCACCGTCAACCAAATCATCGGTAACCATCAACATTCAATATTGATTCCTGCTGGTTATCGATAATCCAATAGAATTATATAGAAAAACGAAGTGTACTCTATGGCTAAGTGTTGTTTTGTGGACATAGGAATGGTGCTCGTGCCCTGTATTTTTATTTAGATCCAAACTGTGCTTCAAGATTTATCATTTTTAAGTTGCTTGTGAGCTAGGTGTTACGTTGAATTAAAAAAAACTCAACACTGAGAATACTACTTTAAAGTAAGTGCTTTTAGTGCCACACAAACTTATAAAAACTGTGTCAAAACTTTTAGTGAGTGTTCAGCAAATATTGCTACAGCTCTACCCACCATAACAGGGCAAGAGAGCGTGAATATAATGATAAAGAACTCACGTATCAATACTCTGTACATTCATGCAGACCTGAAATTTAAAACAAAATAATCTTTAGATCCTAGCGTTAACAAGCTATGTAGAAACATTTGCATTCAAACGTGCATTTTCATACAATGCTTTCTAAATATGGGGTATTTAGCGATACCTATTAAAATATATTATACTAGGTACCTACTGTATATGATCAATAACACGTAACATCACGTCTCAATCCTTGAAGGATAAGGTCTTATTTATTATATCTATGGGTTAGGTAGAGGTGAACTTATCAGTACATAGGGGGCTAACTTATTGCCATCAACCAGTCGCAAATGCAGACTCCGCGGCTGATGAAATTCCTGATGGGAAAACACAATAACACTTTTCCTAACCCGGGAATCGTACCCACAACCTCATGGAGTCGTGGTCAACAGTCTAATTCTCTGCAAGAAAAGAGGTTTTTGCTCAGCAGTGGGACCATAACAGGTTGGAACTATTTTGCCACTTTTCGATCTGATTTCCTGCCTACCCTGTTTACACTAGAAAAATATTTTTTATTGAACCATACTATTTACTACATAGGCTGCACTAAAAGTTTCGGGAATGGAATATTTCCACTGTTCCTGTCATAATTAAAATCTTTTTAATTGAAAACTCCTTGGTTTTAAAAATCGAATACCATTTATTTATTTAAAAAAAGATTCTCGGTCTTGTCACAAGGTTTTGTCAAACTTGTTTAGTCGTTGAGAAAATGGAATTGACTCGAGAAAATTCAAGAGCGATGATTTAATATGACTTTCGAAGTGGTTTAACACAAAAACAGTGTGTTGTAGTAAAGTAGTAAAGTCAATTCCTAGCCAAATCGACGTACGTACGAGTAAGCTAGTCCTCCTGATTACTAAAACAACGGAGTGGCTAAGTCTGAACGCATACTGTCTGTCCACGGGTAAACGAACTATTAATCGATTCTAAAAACTCACACCTCTATACTTTGTTAATTACCAAGTCGTTTCCCTATGTTATTAACTTATTAAGTCAGCGAACGGTAACAAAAAAGTATTTAATTTAACAATTAAAAGTACAGAGGCAATTGTATCAAATTGAATAATAGCGAAGATTGTTAGTAAAACCCTTTTAATTGTTCACTAATGGCAAGGTACTGAAGAAAAAGACAAAAACTTGTTCTTTCTTTACACTGTAATACCTACTGAACTAGTATATAATTTTATTTTTAACCGACTTCCGAAAAGGAGGAGGAGGTTATCAATTCGTCTGTATGTTTTTTTTTATTGGTTTTTGTCATAGTTTTTGTACTATCTGATTTTGCGCTGCAATTGTTTTTTTATTTGTCACGACCGTGAGTTACAAAAGGTTTTGCGGATAGCATCTAGTTTCAATCAAATTTAATTGTTTCTATGCTTTTTATTTGAGAATAGAATGGTGGAATGTGGTTCTTAAGGTTCTTATGTAATTTTTTTTTGTTATGATTATGTTCACCTATTATTGTTTTACGTACAGTTTATGTTATGCGGTCACATTGAGCTACAACACCATTATAAATTCACTCAACTAGAGGTTAAACTAACTAAGCAGAAAAACAGCATTATAACATTAAAGTTATAAAAACTGAAACATGGTTAAAACAGCATTACGAAATTAAAATTATGAATACTGAAACATTGTTTTCCACTTTAAAATCAAATAAAGTATGCATTTTATTAATAAATTGTCAAAATCAAAGAGTCTTTTAATGTTCAAAGTTTATTTCACTTTGAATTGAACTCCACAATATATCAGTAGCTTGTCATATCAAAGGAAAAACAGAATTTTGTCGCAGACGACGTTTATAGAAACCATCTACATGTCTAATAAAGATTGAGAGTTAGAAACTTGGAATGAAGTTTGCTTTTAAATGTGATGGATGAAACATTGATATTTACTCTACTTTAAATTAAGTGGATTGAATTAATTCAACCAGAGTGATGTTTAGAAGTAATAATGTGTGTGACAAAACTGAGAAGTAAGTTTAAAATCACAAAAAAAAAACAGTTGATAATTAACTTTTAATAATGAGGATCGTAGTATGAGTGGAAGTTATTAAGGCTCTGCTAAAATCAACTAAGAGAAGGGAGAGTGGAGTACAGTCATACGAACACTCCATTGTGGATACCATGATAGTTATTCGACAGGCCTTAACTAAAGAAAGAAAGTCTGATTATCTTAGAAGGATTGATAACACAAGAAGTGCCAAAAGATATGACACACTTAAAACAGTCAGGCTTGCCGAAATAGAACCTCTCACGACCACACATCTTCCCAATATGAGTCCTACACAAACAACAATAGAACACACAATTTCCAATCTCGTTACGAAAATAAATCCGAACCTATCATCACAAAGGAAGATAAATACAATTTTCCATATAATACCATACAGTACAATAAAGTGGCTATAGATACAGCTGGTCTATAAGCGGTTTATAGTATTAAAAACGTAACAAAAGATACATATCATGTTGTTCTCGCGGCTTTCCATTGTAACAATGGAGGACACAAACACGAAACAATACGGGTAGCTGTGCCTGATTCATGGTTCCGTATCGTAACACATGTGGCGGTAGAAACTGACGGGGAATTATGAATATGTGATGAATATGATGGTACTGTTGAACCGTTAGACAGGCAATCATTCCATGTAAAGTAGTAGTTTTCAGCTGCGTTCCGTTAGGCTGGAAGCCAACCTTAACATAGTTGCAGATGATGATACTGTCGCTCGTGCTCCCGATTGTCATTTGTAGATTTTCGACAATAGGGAATCGGACTGACTCAAAAAAATATGATTCTGTTTAGTCCGTCATCAGTTAGATTATCGAAAAATATTGGATACGTGTTTTTTGTTTTATCAAATTAACTAGCTGACCCATGCAACTTCGTCTGCGTCACATAATATAGCTTATAACAAAATGTCAACATAAATTGAGTTAAATCGTAACAAACAAAAAATCGTATCTTTCCTCTTTATAATATTAGTTTAGATTATATTAAAGTGAGAATTACTATTGGTATCTCTTACTGTTAAATATACAGTAACACCTTGTAAACATTATGGTGCAGTAAATATTTTGAATATGAATTTATCCGGAGTCCCCGGAGGCCAGAATCCCCACTAACCTACCGCACCAGACCGAATGACTGCCGCGCGCTTAATTATTTTGTCGCGCGGATATTTTTACATTGCGATATCTTCTAAGATATTTGTTTAAACTGTATAGAGTAAAGGGCACAAATATTCTATATTAAATTTCTGTGCTAACAAACATATTTATTTAGATATAGATTAATACCATATGGGTTAAATAAGCTTCGCAAAATATCATTCTTTTTAACCTAACATTTTAATAGTAAAAAATGGTTACAGTGAGTCAATCTTAAAAGATAGACATATGCTGTCGCGGACTTTTTTTTAGAACTTTTAAAGAGGAACAATTCTTTCATACATGGTATTTGCGTAACTTAAACCGTTTTCGCAGCGCACGCAACGGAAGCTCTCAAAAAGGAATATCTTTTCCCGTTTTTGCAACATTTTTCATTTATGCTCCGCTCCTATTGGTCGTAGCGTGATGTTATATAGCCTAAAGCCTTCCTCGATAAATGGACTATCCGACACAAAAAGAGTTTTTCTATTCCAACCAGTAGTCCCAGAGTTTACCGCGTTCAAACAAACAAACAAACAAACAAACTCTTCAGCTTTATAATATTAGTATAGATTAGTATAGATAAAAATTGACGAAGATAAAAACGCGTCAAAGATCATGAGTGGGGACTTGTGACGTCACTTGTAGGTAAAAATGTACTGACCTGTGACGTTTTCGAGGACGTTACGAGTTTTCGAAGCACTGTATCGTCTTCAATTTTTGTTTACGTGAGAAAAGGAAAAATATGTGTTCAATATTTTTTGGAAACTTATCTGACGGACTAATTAGTTTTTTTTGTCCGATAGCCTATTGTTACAGATAGTCAGTGGTCCGAAACCAAAGACCAAAGAAACGATGGATGGACTGTGTGAAGGATGATATGGCTAGAAAGAAGGTGACTGCTGAGATGACGAGTACCTAATAGAGAAGTATGAAAGAAGAAGACATGTTGCGCCGACCCTGAATAAATTGGGATAAGGGCAGGAGAATCATGATGATGCAGAGTCAGTGGCCCGAAAGTCTGTTAATCAGTCTTATCCAGGGATGTCGTATTACCCAGTAACTGAGTAGTAGATGTCAAATAAGCAGCCGCTACATGTTAATTACTGGTATTCAGCTGCATCTGGTTAGACTGGCAGTCTATGATGAGGGAGACCGTATTCCAAGGTTTAATAATGAAGTAATTTTTAAACTTTTAAACGTCACTGTCATGTTTCGCATTTTCTGAATGACCAAAGCCAAGGTTTTTTAGAAAACAGATCCATAACTTGGAAATGGTCGTCTTAAATCGGGGGAAAGTACTCAGCTAGAGTAGCAATAAGCTTTGTCCGTATTAGAGAAGTTTTTTCGTGTAGTGAGACTGCAAGTTGATATTCCGAAAGATAACATTGTATCTGCAAGAAGCTAAGAATCGGGAAAGGTAGTGCAATTTGTGTAACACTTGATCTAACAGTACACTGCAAACAGGCAAAGTTGGGGCTTGAAGTAGATGGGCGGTCTTCCAAGCCTTGTAATGTAAAATTACTAAGTAACATGTTCTTGCGTCCTTTCTGAAGCAATTATGCAAGTTAGAGGACGAACTATACCGCTAGGAAAGTATACGTATAGACGGAACAATTCATTACTATGCAAATTTGTAAAACCGCGAGTGGCTGTCGGAAAATTATAATTTTAGGATGGAGGTCTGCTGCCGTTCTTGGGTTTCTACAACGATTTTATTAAATTGTTACACGTGATATATTGCTGTATGTTGATTAATGTTGTACTAAAACGGTTACAGAATTTAAATATGAATCCCTTTCATTATCTATGTAGCACAATCGGCCTTTTGTGTCCAGACCTCTCAGTATCAGGAAGTGAGACCTCTTTGTATCAAAAGTCCTGCCTAGATTCGAATAGACCAAATAAGTATTAACCGTAATTATCAAACTATTCAATAATAGTACATACAAGTAAATAAAAACAAAACTACATAAAAATTTAAGTACATAGCAAAATCACAGAGTTACATAAGAAATCGCTGTGTACATTTTAATGAACACATAATATGTATTCAGTTTCAGGAACTACCACATTAATTTCAGTGCGGTTTTCATCTCCTATTCACATATTCGTGGAAATTCAGAAGTAGTAATTGATGGCCAGTGTAATCTGACCGTTCGCAATTCTATATTCTCCGAATCACTCAATCGGCTCTCCGCATTTTCCAATTAACGAGGCTTTTAGTAAAATATCGGATGCGAATGGATTTCTGTAGGTCTTTGTAGGGTCCGTACTATGTAGCCTCAGGAAGAAAAATACTGGAAATTATATAAAGCTGTCTGTAATTAAGGATGCTGGCTGAATATTTAACTACATGTTGAGTTGATTGACTTCAGGTAAACGATACCTATTCAATAACGATACTTAAAGTACGTAGACAGAAATGAACGTAAAGGACTGGAAACTGAGCCCAATAGAGTTGGGACATTCTAGGCAGATGATTTATTTATTTTCTCCATCTACAGGGTATTATTGTGTACACTATCGCATTAGGGTAATCCGTAAGGGTGTACCCTAATGTGATAGTGTACACAATAAGAATTTAAATTAAATTTTGTGGCTAATAATGATGATTCAATCGGTAGTAAGCGCATGTACATTGTATCTCCCCGGCCCCCGACACAGTCATGGTGGTAGTAAGAACAATGGGTATTTAGTCGGTTAGAATCCGACATAACCCTCCGCTTGCCCTAGACTAGAGGGAGGCTATCCATTAGGATTTTCCCACTCAAAATAAGGTAGATGATGATGACGAAGCACTCAGAGTTAGACTCATATTTCGCCAGGAGGAACTAAACATTAGGCCCATGTCGGTGGCCGAGCCTCCAGAACGTTTCTGAGAAAATTCCTAATGGAAATACCCAATAGCACTTAGTTGAACCAAATACGGTACGACCTGCTAATGGTCGAAAGAGGGTTTAATGTTTTATAGACACTACATAGTTTTACATACAAAAATACAGGCCACCTACAAATTCTGCCTTCCAAAATCAAAATTGAAAAAGACGTCCCTCAAACATTACCATATAACTTAAAACAATTGAGTATATCGGTGTTGCTAGTTAGGTGCACTTTGTAAGTAAAATAAGCTGAATGCAGGGCCCCTAAAGTGCCCTTTTGAGCTTTTCATTAATATTCATTGCAGTGCAAAAGGTCGGCATGCTATTATTGAAGGGCGTTGCTCCGTTTTAGTTTAGTATGGCAACACTTTCCTAGATGCAGATTGTTTTGTGTAGTTTTGGATTAAAACCTTGTTTGTACCGTGCTCTGTTTCTTTGTGGTTTAATTATAATTGTATGCAGGACTTAATTCATTTGTTGATTTGTAATTGGTAACCTGTTTGTGTTTTACATTTTTGTATTCTTTTAAAAGGCAAAATATTTTGCTATTGAAACTTGTCATGAGTATCATCTGCCTTAACTTTGCCCAATTATGTTGGGATTGGCTTTCAGTTCTTAACGAATGCAGTTTAATCCCAGTGTTATACTGGAGTTGTAACTACTTAACCTGCTTTTCGAAGAATAGAGAGGGGTCTGGTGTGGTAGGTGGTGGCCACCCATCCACGAAGTGAGCTAGTCAAGTACTAATTAACCTTGAAGATCGATAAATGTGACTTTATTGTTAAGCCACGAGTGAGAATCGTTTCCATGGCACCATCAAATTAAAATATTCCTATCTTACACAAGTTTTTGATCGATTAGTTCGAACACGTGTTTCGTTCATCGGAAAACTTTCTGTAGTACTTATTATATAATTTTAATTTTGGGTAAGAACTTTCAGTAATTATAAGTATCTGCCTACGTATACACGTGGTAGTCTACGGCCTTATAAGTTATTTTAAGAACTCTTGTAGGTTTTACTGTTTTACATGTGGGTAGGTACCTACTTATATCCTATCCCAAAATAAATTATATATAAGTAGAGAGAACCAAAGGAAATAAGAAAAGAATGAACGAACTAATCTATGTATTATTTATTTGAGGAAAATCCAAGCTTTTATGTGTTTTTACTTTTTGTATAAATCTTCTTCATCAATCTTTTTTCATGTTATACCAAATATAATAAAAGATTTCAGAGGCCTTCATGAAGACTTCTTGGAATAACTAAGTTCATGGCTTAAGTGACATTGCTGTTCTCAAAACGGCAAAGGAGAACATCGTGAAGAAACTGGCACGTCTTGAAACCAGTAATCGATTATATGAACCTCCTCTGGTTCCAAGTGGTGGATTACAGTCCTCTCGCAGAAATTATACTAGTATCCACCAATGCGAATATTATACTAGGCATTATATATTGAAGAACGTGAAATTCTGTTATCAAATCGCAGTACAAGCCAGTAAGGTGGTCGGGGCTGCGGGTTGTTCGAAAGAGATACCGCGACCCGGACACAAAGGGCTAAGGAGGAACATGTGTGGTTTTTAGTCAGTAGAAGTCTGACACTCCCTTGCGCTCCGCCCAGACCGAGAGGAGTCATTTGATGATTTCCCACCCCCCAAAAAAAAAAGGCAGTGGTATGGCCAGATATTTTTAAGTTCCTTGTAAAATACCTACTAAAATATAACACTTATCGATACGACCATAAGCAATGTATTCTCTATAGAGGTATCGACCTGCACCATAACCTTTCCATAATCCCACCATAGTTTCATTCTCTCCCGTTAGCCCACGTTTGCCAACAAATTCGGTACGAACTATATGTATAGTGTAGTGACTTAGTGACCGAATGTGAAAGCGTGACCTAAATTAGATAAAAGGCTTTTTAGGTTAGCCTGGTACACGAGAGTACGTGCAGAAAGATAAATAGGGGCTGCGGAGTACGCAGGCCCTATCACGAGCGCGCGGTGTAAACGTCACGTAAATACGACGGTTTTTTCATCGAACGTACGAGTATCCTGCTACAATTTAGTTTTATTTTTATTGCAAACTATTTAATTAAAATGCTGTAGGGTCAGTATCAGCAATAGATATGAATACATTCGAAAAATTATGGAAATATTAGGCAGATGAAGAACGCTTCAAGTCATCTGGACACGTTTTTGGATGACAGAACTATGTTACTTAGACGCTTAAGCGCCCGTTCTTTTTATTCTACAAGAGGCTATAATTCATTATTTATTAACTAGAATTTAATCTTTTACATATCATCATCATATCAGCCCGGAATCACCCACTGCTGGGTATAGGCCTCCCCTTTCTTCCGCCACATGTCTCGATCCTGTGCGTCTCTCATCCAGGTGTTTCCCGCGACTTTGACGATGTCGTCAACCCAACGAGCTTTAGGACGGCCCTGGTTCCTATGGCCTAACCTTGGCCACCACTCGGTCAAAGCCTTGCTCCATCGGCCATCTCCGCGTCTAGCCAGATGACCTGCCCAGGTCCACTTGAGGCGCACCGCCCGGTCCCCGACATCGTAGACTTTCGTCCGACGGCGGATTTCGGTGTTACGCACTCGATCTAATAGGGTTATGCCGAGCATGGCTCGCTCCATGGCCCTTTGTGCCACTCGTACTCGGTGGACAGTCTCCTTTGTGAGCGTCCACGTCTCGGCACCGTAGGTAATTGTTGGTAGAACACATTGATTAAAAAGGCGAGTTTTTAGGCACTGAGGGATCTTTTTGGACCGAAAAATATGTTCTAGTTTACCAAAAGCCGCCCAGCCGAGTTGTATTCTTCTAGAAGTCTCCTTAGTTGAATGCTCCTTGTCAAAAGACAGAACATGTCCAAGATAAACATAATGGTCAACCATCTCCAGACGCTCGTTTCCAACTGTAACGGCTGAAACAGAGTCGTTCAGAATGCCTGACATCACCTTCGTCTTGGACATGTTCATTCTTAAGCCAACTTGTAGGGAAACATCAAAGAGTTGTTTCAGCATGCATTGGAGGTCTTGCAGGGATTCGGCAAACAACACGAGGTCATCCGCAAACCGAAGGTGCGACAAGTAGACACCATTTATCTTTACACCGGTTTGGTCCCATTTCAGTGTTTTCATCACGTCTTCCAGGGCAGCAGTGAAAAGTTTGGGCGAAATGGTATCTCCTTGTCGCACTCCCCTTTTGATTGAAATTGGTGCGGTGAGTTCATGTAGTCTGACCTGCATTGTTGCCGCATCGTACAACTGTTTAAGAACATCAACATACCGAGTGTCGATCTGGCAGCGATGGAGAGCGTTAAACACGGCCCAGTGCTCGACACTGTCGAATGCCTTCTCGTAATCGACGAAAGCCAAACACAAAGGTCGGTTGTATTCTGCACTCTTTTCCATCATCTGCTTTACGGTATGGATTTGATCTTTTTTATATATTCCATTATTTTACATATAATGGAACTAATATTTTTAATTCGACGTTTAAACCGCGCGCTCGTTGTAGGGCCTCGGTGCTGCGTAGTAAATTAAATTGATTTTGGTTCCGCGTTGGGTGAAAATATTTTTGTTTACGTGAAGTAAATTATTTTATAGATCTTCAGTACGACAATATTTGAGGAGCACGTTTCAACAAGTTTTATTGTTTTGTTTTTCCTACAGGAAATCTACCCAACTATAATATTTAATTAGTCAACTCGCTAGACCCAATTGTCATCACAAATGTCTTCGGATCATCTGATCCATGCATCCAGAGCGCACGGTAAGTCCATCAAATATCAACCGATGGTATAATATGCGGCTATGAAAACTGCTTATGTGAATGTGTAATTTAGTAATGAATTAGTCAACGATGCTTTAAAATACTTACCGCTAAATTACCAATGCCATACTCGGTCATACTTAATGTATTCTAAATCAACCTATAATTTCGGTAAATGCCAGGAAAATTGGTATAGAAAATACTTCTGAACGTAACCTAAATATGCTAAATTACCCATCCATCATACTTATAGAATGACGCAATATAGCTTATCAGTAAGTAAAGGAAATAGCTATTCTATTGCTCCTCAACTACTTGCAATAATTTATGTATGACCGCGTCATGTTGCATGTTGCCGTAAAAGGCACCGAATGGCTGATCATACAAAATGTATGGCTTGACCTTTTGAAGAGTTTAATGCCGACTGCACGCGTATGACGATAGATAATTTCAGGCCTTTTAAATTACATTTTGTCTGTAATATGTAGTTTGATGGTGAACTGTTTGTAGTTTAGGTAATATAGGTACCTATTCCTGAATTAGGAATGGACTTGCTGAGGTTTATTCATGAACATGGCCTATCCATTGGGAGTACATATATTATAATAGATACATACATACATAAACTCATGCCCTTTTCCCATTGGGGGAAGGCAGAAACCACAGAACGCCACTTGCTACGATCCTTACATACTCCTTTTGCTTCGTCCACATTCATACATCTGGTCATACACGCACGCCGGTTACGAGTACTACGCACCTGTCCTTTCAGAAGAACGGCACCAATATATAATAGATTTTGCCTTTAAAAAGCAACTATAGGAAATTGAAAATACTGCATAATTTATCATGTAATAGTACAATACCATTTTTAAATGTATGATTACTTCATATTAGATAGCTATACGTTGCTTCTTGGCTGAGATTGGCTGAAACAACGCATATTCAATTGAGATTTGTGTCGAGGTCGCGGTATCTCTTCCGAACAACCCGCAGCACCAAACATGTCTTACGTAGTGTTATATCGTTTTACATGATCCGATGTCCCAACAATGATTTCATTGAAATCAATTAACAGAGTCACTTTCGTTTCATTTTTAATTGCATTACCAGCAATTGACTTTGCAGCCAGTGGGGCATTCCAAAAGTGTTTGTATAAAAATCCTGATACAAGATCCTCGCGTCAAAGTTCTTGAAAACGAAACATATCCACAACAGGCCTTTTGAGGCCTTTTTGGCCTCGCACGGGTCTTTTTTTTTATTATTTAGTTTTAGATTCTTTTTTATTATTTTTGTAGTTCCTGTGCTTGTCCCAAATAAATATTTTTCTTTCTTTCTTTCTTTTCTTAACAAGTACCAATTGCAGTCAACGAAAACAAGGCTTAAATTCTTACCAAACAATACAATATTATGAACCACCAAGGTTCTATATTTACTGAAGTTTCACACAGCTAAGGTTCAATGTTCAGCCATACTGCCATAGCAACCATTCATAGTTTTGGTGCGTAACCCAAATAATGATGTAAGTAGAGGTGAACGAACCGTCCATTGTCGGGACTTGAACCCGTGACCTCGAAGTCACAGCTCAGTAATCACGAAGTTTGAGACTGTAATCTTTTGAGCTTAAGTTTTGAGGTAGTGTGTGACCGGGTTGTGTCGGATTACAATTGATTTGTGCATTGTTAGGTTTAATTTTGACTGCAAAAACGTATTGGCATTGTTAGTTAAAACCAATAGAAGTTTTGGAAGTGTTTCAGGTTTGAAAATTTAAGTACAATATACAAACCTACCTTAATGAAATGGCGAATATTGCGTTTGATGTTTTAGAAAAAATCTGAGTGTTTTTGACCGGTTGTCAAAAGTTGATGTTACAGCTAACAGACTGTAACATAGACAGTTCAGAATTTACTTGAAATTCTACCGATTTTTCAACGTATTCAGCCTCCACTAGAATAACGTAATTGAGTACAATTTTTCAAATGACTGAGAAAAATCTACCGCATTAGACCATGGAAAATAAGTGACGTTGGAATTAATCACATTATTATGTACGTACGTTACATAGACCGTACCTAAAACACTGATCCTCTTCAAGATTTACATAAACAAACAGAAATCTCGACAGTAAGCCAGATTATGGAAGTCTTTGAACTAAACATAGACAATTTTAATGACCAGGGCACTAAGACCGGACATCCTGTTCAGACTTTGAATAGATTTCCATCTTTCGCATCAATCTTGCTTTGCGATTCTTATCTTTAGCACGGGGTATTATTAAGATCATCTTGTCTTGGAGAGTAATTTGGGCTATGGTAGTGCTATTAGGTAGATCTAAATGGTTCCATTTTGTACCAAACCGTTTGACAGTTAATCGTAATGGACACTATGATAGCCACTGACATTTAAAAAGATGCACAATAACCCTGCTGGTAATGGCTACGGGAATACATAACACATAAACATCACGACTGTAATCCCCGAAGGGTTAGGCAGAGATGCACCTAATAGTACATCCACATTTTGGCCAGTTATGTTTAAGTCCCAAGTGACATGGGGCGAGCTTTTGCCATCAAACGGGCATAAATCCACACTCCGTGGCTGTTACTAAGACGAGCCACTGTCACACATGCGCTCGCGCATTCTCAAGGAAAGGGAGGTTCACTCTTCGGCTGTGCGCACAATAAAAAAACACAAAAAAGTGAAAAATAAACTTCACAAGAAAAAGCAGCTTCTGAAGTCGGTGACATTTTGTTTGCTTGATTTCGTTTTCTTTGCCACCGACTTCAGAAGCTGCTTTTTCTTGTGAAGTTTATTTTTCACTTTTTTGTGTTTTTTACTTTTTTGTGTTTTTGAAGTCGGTTTTATTTTTTGCAAAAAAGTTTTTTATTTTTCCATTTTTAGTTGTTCCCAAACAAATAATAGGTTTAATTTATCCCCAATAAATGGAACATTACATAATATCTTACTGTCCAAATCTGGGTGTACACATCTGCGTACCCCCTCAGATGATACAGGCGTGATGTTACGTCATGATGTTGTATAAACAATAAACATCCAAGCAATTGCAGCAATCACGACAGATTTGCCGTCTATTTTTGAAGAGTTCTATTGTATATCTCCGAAGATCAGGATCAGATCTTCACCAAATTTAAATGGGACCACCTCAGGAGTATACTCTTTCAAATAAAAAAAGAATTTTGAGAATCGGTTCACAAATGGAGGAGAAATCAGGTAACATACATAAAAAAAAGCAGAGCGCTTCGTACGAATGTGTGGGACAAGGAATGGGTGATACCCTGCAGTACTCGAATTTACTCAAGTTTAATTAATTAAAACACACTACTAGACGATAAAGAAGAAAAAGCGTGAAAATGTAATAGACAGACAGGCAGACAGACGGAGATGTTTTCGTATTTAAAGTTTAATATGGTTATAGTGAGGAAGATGAAGTATTTAAAATACTGTAACATATTGGAAAATATTATGTTGATCGATTTACACGTCAATACAATCCATCAGTCTGTCGAGTCGAGCTTCTTACGCCAATGAAATACGATCAAGGTGAGAGAAAATATTTATTTTCATTCCTCTTAATATCTACAATATCTAGAAACAATGGATGGTCTGTGTGAAGCATGATATGGCTAAAATTGAGATGAGGAGAAATAAAGAAGTATGGAAAAGGAAGACATGTTGCACTGACTCCAAAAAAAATGGGATAAGGGCAGGACTGGAGGACCATGATGATAATGATGGTAATCTTTCTAGACTCTTCTCAAATATGTTGTTACTTGCCTCACAGAACATGCCATACAATCTGCAAGACACTCGGTGATATTAGTTAGGATCTATCTATGTTTATAATTCCATCATGTATGTCAAAAGAATGGACATCACTCTCCTAGTCTGTTTTTTCAATAACAACGTACACTTTGCAACCTGTTTGCAAGAAATTCTGTTCAAGTCTAAAGAAGTATTTCACGATCATCAATAACAAAAGTTTCCTGAAAGCCTCATCATTTGATCAAATATACATGTGTAGGTCTTCCCTGATCACAAAATCCACCTTCGAATCTCATCTTCAGTGTAATCTCCTGATTTGTTAGCGGAAATGGCAACAGCCAATCGAATGTCGGCTTGATAAGAATGCAATATGTGGAATGAAATAGGTTTCAGAAGTCGAGGCAATCGGGAAATAATGCGACTGATATGATTTTACTTTCCGCCTCTGACTTGGTTTACATGCCTTTCTGAAATATCTCACTAGCATGCTTGGTTTCCTCACGATGTTATCGTTCACCGAAGCAAGTGATAGTTGTACAATACGCACATGAATTCGGAAAATCAGGAGTATGCGTCTTGGGTTGAACTCAAGACTTGTACCTAACTTGTCAGTCCAACGGTCGCACCATATTATTATATCCCGGAAAAGAATCCCGTGGTATAATATCCGATCAATACGCAGACGAGACCGCGGGCAGAAACTAGTCCGTAACTAAATTTATGTTATTTACTACCTCACTTCTTATTACATAGTCACGTTCCACCTACAATTTAGATTACGCCAATTAAATCGTGCACGGTTTATGTCTTATACACGTTCCAAACTGTTTGTTTTTACTTTTTATAAGAAAACCATGCCGATTGTTTAATTTTTATTACAAAAATGACTCCTATATTATGGTTGTAAAAGTTTGTTGCTTTAATTTATTTCTTTTATTTTTGGTTCCAGGGTTGTGTGTACGTATGGTTTCGTAATTGAAAAGATTGTTACGCAACCAGCATTAAATAAAGTTTGATTTTGTTTGGTTTCTTTTCCTTGTTCTTTTTAGCTAATCGAGAACGGTATTTCTTAGGGTTTTTTAACCTTCAAAAGCCAATTAATTAGCCTCTGTTTCGGCTAGAATTCGACCTGTGGTTGAAGACTAGCATTGGCTATCAATTAACAACTAATAACTTGTTTAATTTCCACACAGTAAATAATATATTGGTAAATACGGTCTACGTTTGTGTGTAAGTACTCGTACAGTCAGTGAAGTCTCTCAAAACACATCGTGAGGAAACCGGAATGTTTGCTGAGAACCAAAAAATTCGACGACATGTGACATCTACTAAACCGCACTGGGCCCGCGTGGTGGATTCTAGCCCTTCCCCTCTCCTAGAGAGGAGGGGAGGAGAGGCGACTGAGGAGTCTCTGCAGTGGGAATATTATAGTCTGATGATGATGATGATGATGATGATGACAGTCAGTGTCCTGCACTACGTGAACCATCTTTGTCTCTGTGTCTCTTCTGTTTTGTAAGACAGGTCAAGAAATGCAGAACATGAACAGGTCAATTTCTATACCTAGCCTTTTACAATGATGGAATTTGCATCCATCAAACCGGATACGGTTAAATACCAGTAGGTATTTAAAAACCAACTGTCTATTTCAACTCTAGAAATCAGTTAAGCGCGGAGTAACACTCCTTGGTGAGACTGGTTGCCCGGATTTCTGGTCCTGACTGCCTAAACGACTTCGTGAGACTGGTTGTACGAATTTCTGGATTTTGACTGCATGAATAACAGAAGGAAACGCTTAACTGAATTTATGTAGAAGGATCGACCTATATATTATAATAATAGAAGCTGATAAATCTACCGACGTCATAGCAGACCGGTAATAGTGTGGAGTGTTGTGATTGCGGCAATTTGCTCCACTAGGGGAGCCGGCCGGTGGGATTGTGGGCGACTTGCTGATTGGCTGACGAGTTGCGTGGCAGCACGTTGTGATGGACATGACCTATGCTTGTTATTGCTTATATAATTTACTACACTGTGGAAGATTTCCTCAGGTGAGAAGAGTCCCATCATCTTGAACAATCTATCTACCACTGCAACTCTCATTGGTCACTCTGGGTTCAACTGGAAGATCTTCAAGTTAATGGCACAGCATTTGTATGGGCACAGCAAGTCGCTCAGGAAATCGTGGTTCAAAACAACCGTCTTTTTATTGACTGTCAAATTGGGTTTTGGTTGATAGACTTTACATAAAGTCTTATGGTTCCGTATGGCGTCGAACGTAAAGAATAGCACCATCCCATATCTTCTCGTGGGTGTCGTAAGAGGCGACTTAGGGACTTACCAGAGAATGGGCAGCAGCGTTCTCTGTGCCTTTGTAACAACCATACTGCGATTGCCAACCCGCCTGCCAAGCGTGGCGATTATGGCAAATCCACCCCTTCTGAGGGAGGCCTATGTCCAGCAGTGGACGTATTTTGGCTGAGATGATGATGATGATGAAAGTTTTATGTATTGGTTTTAGGTAGCCCACTACACCAAATCATATGACCATATTGGCCTAAATACGCAAAATGTATTATTCTTCAAGGCTAAGATGAAAAGTCAAGAAAATATCTTTACATTTTTCTTACTCAAGAGCCCACGGCATAAATGATCCTCAAAGGCGACATCATTATGAAAAAAACCCCATTTAACCGAGGGGTAAGCCAGCCCTTTGGGGGTGTTCCTCCATGAACTTCCGCCAAATTAGGATCCGGAGGGCTAAGTGATTTCAAAAGTACCTACGTATAAAGAAAATCACTCTCGGGAACGAAATGTCAATAGTACAGCCATGGTTACCTAAATGCGGAAGAAAATAGATTTCACGTCTTGGTGTTGGAAAAACTTACCTATTCATTTCTTTTCAAAAGGAGTATGGCGGGTTTGTTGCAAGTGGCATTCTGTGGTGCCTGCTTAACCTCCTAAAAGGCGTGAATTTTTGGAACCTCGAATCTTGAGACCTTGGCAAAATATTAGTATTCTGCAGTGTCCTGTTAGACAGAAAGGAGATCTCAACATAGTTGGTAAAAGTTTAGGTAAATGATGAAGGGAAATCAGGTGCCACTGTACCACACATAGGTGCATACATACCTACATATAAAATCACGCTTTTTTCTCATGCGGGTAGGCAGAAACCATTGCCAACGCCATCTGCTACGAGCCTTGTACTCATTTTGTCTTGTCCCCGATCATACATACACACCTGTCTGTATAAATAAAACATGTATTTTTGGTGATGTTCCTCCGATAGAACATCATCAAAAACACAAATTTTATTTCTAGTTTCCTAAAAACTGTTTCCTTTTTTACTGAATTGGTATCATAAAGGTAACTTTTGCAACAAGACGAACGTCAGAACAACTATTTACCTAAAACCTGTGTTCTATCTAATCTAACCAACTGTCAAAATGGTTTGAACGATTTACGTGTTGTCCGAGCGGAGTTGTGGTACTGTGCGACTGCGGTCCACATGAATATCATTTGGAACACATTTTTCACCAAAAAGGTGCGGGTACTATACGTGTATTTGTAATTTTATGCAAATGTGATATTTAGTTTTTCACACTGTTCCCGAACCAATGCAACTAACTCCTGAAAGCCAGAATCAACATTGGTGACCACCAGAAAAGCGTCTAGACAATGAAATCATCAAATAACCCCTCCCGCTCTTGGGCAGAGCGAAAGGGAGTGTCAGACTTCTACTGACTAAAAACCACCCATATGTTCCTTCTTAGCCCTTTATGTTGAAGCCGCGGTATCTCTTGCGAACAACCCGCAGCCCCGACGGGTTGACATTGCCCCTAGTAACTGAAAACCGAACAGTTTTTACAATAAAATGTAAAACACCAACATCACCATTTCTCGTAATCACCTCACCGCAGATTGCTCAGGTATTTGCGAAATAAGACCGGAACGGTACACAGCGGTGGGTGGTATGAACGATTATTTCAATATGATCGCCCGATATTTACAGCATTCCACTGAAAAACCAACGAGTTATGGTTTTAATCGGTTGGTTCTGTGGTCTCTTTAGAAATAACTGTTAGGTCCGTAATCTAGATTATACTATGCGTAATATAGATTATCATGAATCGCATGCTCTCATAAACGTCTCTTATTAATATTTTCACTAAATTTAAGCTAAATCTTAATGAAAACTTTAATATTGTTGCACTATTGAAAAACTCTTTGACCCCAGCGTTGAAACTCCAACAGTGTGGTTTTTCACACACAGGAATTCATTGAGGTTTCGCTTAGTGTCAACAGCGAAATGAGAAAGAAAAACCATAACTTAATGTAATTGAGATCACAACTCTATACGAACCATTCATAAAGCTGATTCTAAATAATTAACACTATTTCAACTTCAGCGAATTACATAATAGATCCAACCAAAAAGCAACAACACCTATAATACAAGCCTCATTCATCACTGTGCTTGCTAAGCCCCCAACTCGCCAAAACCATCAATCATACAACTAACTAGCGAACCATTATTGCTGCATACGTCAATAGAAATGCGACGTTACCGCAGGAAGCTACCTATTGATGCTGCAGCCAACCTTGACCTGGTTACAGCTTGGAGCTCGCCCGGGAGCGCAAGGTTGAAGGCTGCGTAACTGAGGATGCAAGGGAAGGGCGACCCGGGCAAACGCAAGGTTGTTGTAGCTGGATTCGGGGAAACCGGGGTGAAGGACGAAACATTATAATGCAATATCATTGGAGCAGATAGGTGAGTAATTAATGAAAGCATTTTGTTAGAAAATCCACATTTGTACAGTCAAAGGCCATAAGTCCAGTAGCATCTCAATGTTCATTTTCGCTTGCACGGGGCTGTGTATTTCTTTGTGTGTATGATGTTTTAATGCAAACAATAACACGTCATACAGTATAAAACTACGAGAAGAAACACGTCTACAGTAAAAAATCTGTTAACTCTCTGTGTGATAGCTACTCTCAAGTAAGTAGTCAGTTAAGAATATTAAAGGGTATGGGTACAAAATGATACAAAATAAGATTATGTTATTCGGAGATCTAAATGATCTATTTATTAGTATAGAATTAATAAAGGGTGTTAAATGAACACTTGAAAAGTTGTGCCATTAGAAGCGGGAAGGCGACACGAGATCTAGCCACACCTGTTATGTAACCATCGACATACAACCGCGTGATACCAATAGCACAAACACAATCTAAACTATTCCACAGGATGCACCTCGTAAGGGTGACGCCGTGATAGGATAATAGACTAACCTACCAGGTCAGGATGCAGCGTGACAAGCGTGATCTGTCACGTGGAGATTCTGTGAGAAACCAATTTGCCAATAGATGCACGTAAGGATGCGTCAGTGTAGCTGAGAGCACTGATTGCCTGTTAGATATGATTTGTGTGGGAATTGAGAGCAGTTGTGTGAACGCAAATAGACCGTCTTCTAGATTAACATGTAGGTGTGCAACTTTGAATCTTGGTACTTGAAGATATTCCCCTTTAATGCAAGTAAACCATTTTTTTTCTACATGAAATCTTGTAGGTCATGCTACGAGGCTGGCTTCAGCTTAACCACTCTCTTAAGCCTCCAGTCAGGTAACACAGTGGGGTAAAACTTGTAATATTAATATAATTAACACCAGCTTAATGTATGTATAGGCAGGGAGACAGACAACCGGGAAACATTTCGAAAAAAAGGAGGTCTGTACTCAAACAGATTCTCTGGATCCATACTAAAATGATGATGATACCGTAGATACACGGTCTAAAATTTGTCTATACAATGTATCAGATCATGGAATACAGTAAATCACTGAAACAAGTCAATGTTTAGACAGTGTGAATGCAAATTCAACAGAACATGTAAATAAGATTTGTGATGCTACGTGTTGTTTCAACAAACAAACGATCATGTTTATACTCTGTAGGTATATGATTGACTTGGAGTATCTGGCATGAATGAATTTTAGGCCAAGAATAGTTTTGAATGAACTGAACTCCTTCTGTAAGAAATTGTCCTTAGAAGCTTTAAATAAGGAAATATGTAAAGAGTGTAAAAATGCATTTTTATGCTTTTAGAGTAATAATGGTTTTGATTTTAACTATGATTTTGTTGAAATTAGAGAATCGAGTATTGTTCAAAAAGTCATATGAAAATTGCATCACTGATTACAAGTTCTGTTCACGTAAATACATTAAATGAAAAAAAAAAACGAATCAATTCGAAGAGATATAGTTTTATTGCAACGTGTACCACTGATTTTATACGAGTACAGCAAACTTCGTTATTCAATATATGAAAATGAAAAGTCGATAACAAGATTAGTTAGGTAGGTCAGGAAATAACTTCTTATTGAGTTACTGCTGAAGATGAATTTGTTACGCAACTTGATAAATTGAAAGTCGTTTGGGACAAGTCGCTTAAATTGGAACTACCCAATTTAGAAGCTTGTAATAAATTCGTCCCATTATAGACCCAGACGGTCACAAAAGGCTGTATAAAAATAGAGATCTATTCACCCTTTATACGAAGCGAACGGAACACAGACACTAAAATAACAAAAGCGAAGAAGACATACAAAAGCCGAGCTTTTTCCTCCAAGTTTCTGACAGCCGTTCCGAAGCCGCCACGTCCAATAACCAAACATCGGAGTATCGAACATGCCCGAATCACAATAAAATCAATGTAGCTTGCCCCTTGCCGAAGCCTGTCCAGGCCCGTGACGTAAGTGCGAGCGAGACGCCAACATCTACCAGCCGCAAGCCAGACAAAGATAGAAAACACACCACCCGACTTTATAGAGACATAACACATTTTACTGCACACTGCAATAATGTTCGTTTTAATTAAAATTGAGTAATCAAAGACTTTCATTCTTCCATTTTCCTCTGACTTTGTTGAGTAATATCCTTGGATAAACTCTTGAATGTTAATATAAAACGGGTAGGATGAAATTGAAAAAGTAATAAGCCATTTTTTCAAGTGTCTAGTTTTAGCCTGACATTCCACTTTAGGCTGTCACATTTATATGACTAACATCAATTATTATGACTTCTTATTTTCCCCTAAGCTTCCTGTAGAACTTCAAACAGGTTTTTAATGGCAATATTCGGGAGGGACGGGGCTTTAGACTTGCATAAGTAATGAGGATCAACAAGTCGTGGTATCACGCGGAGTGTAACCGCTCGCAAAACTTCCGACACATTCGTACACAACGTTTAGAATTCAATTTATCGTGGAACATGGTGTGCGAGTTGGTCATCAGTCTAGCTAGCCTTTTACAATGAAGTGGTTCGTTCATTGTGGATTGGCAAAAGAAGTCACCAGAAAGAGAGATTCGGAAGTTTATGATGACGAGGGGAGATGGTTATGTGAGGATGTCGAGCAGCCAGATGATCATGAGGAAACACAAACACACAAAATCGAAGACATTTGTGACATATCGGAACCCCACTTTTTTTTTTGGCGGGTGGAAAATCATCAAATAACCCCTCCCGCTCTTGGGCAAAGCGAAAGGGAGTGTCAGACTTCTACTGACTAAAAACCACCCATGTTCCTTCTTAGCCCTTGCGCCGAGGCCGCGGTATCTCTTTCGAACAACCCGCAGCCCCGACGGGATCGGAACCCCACTGGACATGCTTTATGAATTACGAAACATTCTTCCCCACAAAGACCAGGCCAGTGACCCAGTAGTGGGAACTTTATAGGACTCTACTAACTAGATGAGGAAATATTGGGAAGAATTGGAATCCACATTTTACAAGTAGGTAGCTACTACTACTGTTTCAAACTTCGCATTAAAACCAACTGCAGTGACTGAGAAACGAACCAATATCGCGATAAAGACGAATACTTTTAAAATTCTCGAAGTTAAAACTTTTCCAATAAAGAACTCCGTCTCCACGACCTAATAAAGAATCAATGTTTGTATCACGTAAACTAAAGCACACAACAAACACAGCCAATCTGGCGCGAGATTAAACTTTTATCGACCAATCACGACTCAGTACGAAGGACATTAGCCAATCACGAACGTCTCGGAAGACGTCAGAAAGTACTGCTAAAACTTAACGGGGCTGAAAAGCCAGGAATTTAATTTATTTAGGAACAAGCCTGTGAAAGATAAAACTGAAATCACAGCTTTCTCGCAAGTTAGACAGTAGATGGATAAAATCTATCCAAATGGAGGAAATATTTTGTTTTTTAATACGATTCTTCTTGGAAATCTGCTCTATTGTGGGCCTCTTGTTATCAGGAGATGTCTGTCTATCGTATTCTATACAAACTCTAAAGCTAATCAGATTTTGACCCCTTTTGATTTAATTTTCGAATTCCCGCCTTATCTATGAAACTTCTTCAGCAATCATTTTGAACATTACTCGTTAATTCTCACTAAGAACTACTGTAGATATTGTTATCTTGTTGGTGTATTGAATGTAAAACTAAAAACAAGTCATCTTAATAATTTCTTGAAACAAAATAAAACACTACTTAGTTATTTTATTATTCAGCACTAGAAACAGTATAACATTTAACCGCTGCAAGACACTTTGGCGCCAATCGATCGATACTTCATACAAAATGGAACACAATGTAGGCTATTACAGTAATTCTTCAATTCAAAGAAGTATTTTCTAGAACAAAGGTGCCCTAGTTTCTTGCCATAATAGGTCCTATTACAGCCGAAGCCATCTATTAGTACATTTATTATTGATAGCAAATGGACGGAGTTAGACCTGACATATCAAATGATACGTAAATTACTTAATTCGACTTAAGGAACAGTTTGCTATAAAGTACTGGCAGCAAAAGATTTTTGATATCGTTGTTTTTTTGTTTCGTGTAATTTATTTTAGCATGAAATGAGCAGTGGTGGCCCAGGGTGTCGCATACTTTGTGTAATTAATTTCATCACCACTGCTCCCAAAACGGTGAAGAAAAACATCGTGAGGAAATCTCGAAAATCGTGGGGATCTTAGAACCAAAAAATTCGAAGACATGTGACATCTACCAACCCGCACTGGGCCTCCGTGGTGGATTATAGCCCATTCCTTTCCTAGAGACGAGGCCTAAGTCTCTGCAGCGGGCATTATACAAAGATACATTATAGGCTGATGATGATGATGGTGCTCTGGACGTGAAAGTTTATTTTTTTCGATTCCCAATCTGTGGTAGGTACTGGGAACTCCACACTATCAGCTGTTGCCTGTCTGTTACACTCTACTGTCTGTTACTATTCTAAAAGAACTTCTTTTTACCCGACTGCAAGGAAAGGGTTATGTTTTTCGCGACTATCTTTGTTTTTACCTTCATTTTCCACTACCATGGCAGTGAAGTCTTCTTTCAAGCCATAGTTCCGCTTAGAAGTGTAAAATGACCAGATTGGTTGCAGAAACGAAAGCACTTATATATAGAAGCCACACTAACTGCGGTACTCAGAGATATTTAATGATTACTTAAGTCGTCACTTAGTAAAGATTTGACATACTTTTGTATGACAAAACTGTCAAAACCTTTACTAAGTGATGACCTAAGTAATCATTAAAGCTCTCTGAGTGCGGCAGTTAATGTTAGACGTCAAAA
This sequence comes from Diarsia brunnea, assembly GCA_949774965.1. Lineage (NCBI taxonomy): Eukaryota > Metazoa > Arthropoda > Insecta > Lepidoptera > Noctuidae > Diarsia > Diarsia brunnea. The sequence continues at coordinate 17,947,446 of OX459011.1, forward strand.
GGAACCAAGCTAAAATAGCTATCTGGAGTACAGTCAAATATAGCGAATCAGGTTATAAAAGCCGAAAGTAGGTCGCTTCTATTTAAAGTTTAAAGGTGGCGACAGAAATGGGTGAAACACCTGAATATCTGGGACGTGATTATGTCATTGTTCGACCTAGATTTAAGATACTATTCCTAGTTTTACAGAATTTAGACTAAATTCTTGGGGCATGGGACACATCGTGACACAGGGATTTGAATGAAATAGACTGTCTAACTAACGCCATTTTTTTGTTCAAAGTTGCGGTTGAGATGTGTCCTGTATCAATTGATGGCTGGTATCAATACAAGTAAGTATTGTATTAGACAAAATCTTCTAAAGCGTTACGTTTCCAAAATATAACGTATCAAAGTTAGAATCTTAGAAGATTTGGTCTCATTCATATTGATACTAGCTCTCGATTCATACAAGTCATATGCGTGCCCCAACTATGAAAAAACATTAAAACTTCGGAAGTCAATGAGGTTCTTTCTAAAAGAATTATGAAGATTTTAGATTTAAGAACTGTTTTTTTCATTTGCTAAAAAAAGGGATCCTTACACAGTCAGAGTGTACAGAACCGCTCTTTTGCCCCTTTTTTTTATGGTGGGTGGAAAATCATCAAATAACCCCTCCCGCTCTTGGGCAGAGCGGAAGGGAGTGTCAAACTTTTACTGACTAAAAACCACCCAAGTTCCTTCTTAGCCCTTCATGTCGAGGCCGCGGTATCTCTTGCGAATAACCCGCAGCCCCGACGGGACCCGCAGCCCCGACGGGGCTCTTTTGCCCCTTACACCGGGTAAACCAACATGACTTTAAATGTACTACTCTTTGTAAGGGTTCATCTACTCAGAATCCCTGAAATTACTTTGAAAGTTTACGTTATCTTACAGCCTAGAAACGTGAAGTTTTAATAGAGCTAATTAAGAACGTACTTTAAAGGCAAGGTCTTAAGGACTAACTCAAAACATTCATCTTCTAAAGTTCCCTTCGGGCGCTTTGAAACCTAGATAACTTTATATGTCGAATTTCTGGATACAGACTTTTCTACGTACCTACTTTTATTTTCTAAATTCACCTCTGCCAAAAGTCGGGCCCAATAAAAGTTGAAAGCAGACAGTCTGACACTTATTCTTAGGACAATTTTCAAATATTATTAAAATCTCTCTACAATGACACTTCTCAAAGCAAACATTCACTAAGCCCACATCAAACATTTCATCCATTATGTACATAATTTATCGATACAACTACAAATCCCACACAGCCTTTATATTCGCTTATATATAAATAATTCCTTTGTTATACAAATTGGACATAAAATATTAATACTCTCAGAGGATTCTGAGAAGGTTCTAATAGGATTATTTTGTCGACAGTACTTCATGTATCGATCTTTCAATCTATTCTAATAAACTGGTCTATTTTGGTGTGCAAGCCGTGGGTTCTCTTTGTGAATGCTTTAACGGTTCGTTCGCTTTGAAGTCTAGATTGGTGCAATTAGCTGAAGGTTTTGCTAGGAAATGCGCTCTTCATATTTTATTATGTGTGGGGTGAGTGTTTCAGTTTTGCTAAAGAATCATTTTATAGAATTGAACGTGTAATCGATTTTAATACAATGAAGGAATGGGGGGTGAGGAAAATGTTGTGTATGAATGTAGATGGCTATAAGAGTAGAAGAAGACCATAGAAACGATGGATGGACTGTGTGAAGGATGATATGGCTAGAAAGAAGGTGACTGCTGAGGTGACGAGTAATAGAGAAGTATGAAAGAAGAAGACATGTTGCGCCCACCACAAATAAATTAGGATAAGGGTTGGAGAATGATGATGATGATCGATTTCAATACACCCTGAACAATTTGTTACGATTAATAAGTAAAACGCGAAATTAGTTAAGTTAAAAGAACATCAGTTTAAGCAAAGCATGATCAGAGAGAGAGAGAGAGGCGAGGGGCAATACACATTCCCGTCGGGGCTGTAGGTTCTTCGAAAGAGATACTGCGGCCTCAACACAAAGGGCTGAGAAGGAACATGGGTGGTTTTTAGTCAGTAGAAGTCTGATACTCTCTACCGCTCTGCCCAGAGCGGGAGGAGACATTAATTGATGATTTCCCATCCTCCAAAAAAAAAGGGGAAAATACATATATTATTAGAATTATATATTTTATAGTTATTTTAGAATGTCTTCTTCCAGAAATAAATCCTGGATCTGCTTTAAGTAACGTAGGTACCCATTACCGTGTACTGAAGGTCCCTGGACCGGAATGATTGGTGTCAGTAACCTTTTTTTTTTCCGGGTGGAAAATCATCAAATGAGGGGTCCCGCTCTTGGGCAGAGCGAAAGGGAGTGTCAGACTTCTACTGACTAAAAACCACCCATGTTCCTTCTAAGCCCTTCATGTCGAGGCCGCGGTATCTCTTGCGAACACCCGCAGCTCCAACAGGCGGTGTCAGTAACCTCACAGCCTCTTGGTGTTTAACTCTAATAAGCAGATAGTATCTTCGTACTAGTGCCACTTACAGGACGAACAGAAGTTAACTGGCGACAACACGACATTAACTGAACCAACCAGGTTTTGAGTTTACGGAACCATTCCCTACCAAGATGAATTGTAAAAGAGTTACTGGGGTAAGGGGAAATGAACACACAGAAATCTAAATACTTACAATATAAATGTTAAGTATAAATGTATTCGCAGAGAGGATATTGACTACATTCCAGACTAAAAGGAAGTTGTATCCCTTTTTTTCTTTCCCTTTATAGGTGGGATATACCATATTATTATAAAGGGTGTAAATCAACCCATCACACAGCTGACAACCAAGCATTCTGTACATCAAACTAAGTACCCCTATGCAAAAATTTTCGCTGGGAAACGAGTTTTTTTTTTGGGTAAAAAATCACATTTTACGGTAAAACTCAATGTAGCACTGTTAAAACATTGTGCTAGTGGATACTTTGAATAGTAAACGGGTCATGGAGGTATTTTAAGTAAAGTTATTACCTGAAAAAATAGTACTATTTACAAAAAAACAGCTGTAAAAACTTTGGAATTTTGACCCCCAATATCTCCGTAACTAGGACGTTCCCAGGTATGGTCTAGAACTCTAGAACAAAAAAAATGATCGCAGTGGTGGGAAGAACAAGTGCCTTTCGTTTGGGTTAAGAGTACTTTTACACCCTATATATATCATCAAATCTCCTCCCGCTCTGGGCAGAGCGGTACGGAGAGTCAGACTTCTACTGACTAAAAACCACCCATGTTCCTTCTTAACCCTTTGTGTCGAGGCCGCGGTATCTCTTGCAAACAACCCACAGCCCCGACGGGAATGTGTTTACTCCCTCGCCTCTGATCATGCTTTGCTTAAACCGTTGTGCGTTTTACTAATTAATCGTAACAAATTGTTCAGAGTCTATTGAAATCGATCATCATCATCATCATTCTCCAGCTCTTATCCTAATTTATGTGGGGTCGGCGCAGCACGTCTTCTTCTTTTAATCTTCTCTATTTCTCGTCATCTCAGCAGTCCCCTCCTTTCTAGCCATATCATCCGTCACACAGTCCATCCATCGTTTCTATACTATAGGCTAAATTCTACTGAAAAGTGCTACAGAACCAGCTAAACCTGCCTCTTTGGTTGAGTAGTCGCAGTCCCTACTTCTGAACTTGAGGACCTGGGTCGAAGTCCGGTAGTTTTATTGGGTATATATATTATGTTAATAGGCTCACGCTCTATTTCAAGTAAATTACTGGCTAACTGAAAATTGGGTTACAGTCACACCGCTGCCTAAACCATCGGGTGAACTCAGCATGTTGTTATATAATATGCTATGCTATACGTACTTTCAAGATAAGAGCGTCGAGCGGTACCTACTGACTGAAATAATAAAACTGCAAAGATATAAACATTACGAGCAGCTCTTAAAGAAGACATAAAAATTATGAGTCATGCTGAAAAACCTTCGGCAAAAGCGTCAGCCTACTTATACAAAGTCATTTCTAAGAGGTAAGTAGGTAATATATAGGTGAAATATAGGTATAGGTGTGGATAGGTGATAGAAAGTTTATTTATTAGATTATATCCATAATGGTTTAGTAGTCTAGGTAGGAGACCGAACATTTTGTGCTGCACAAATGTTTGCGAACGAATGTGCGACACAATGTTCGCGCACACATTTTGGTGGAATCGCACCATTCGAAAGTTAACGTTAACCATTTCGAATACCTACTGTTTCGCACAACAGGTTTTTTTATTCCGGAACCTCGGGTCGCTTGTCCAAGGGGATGGTGAAGTAGACCGAGACATAACGCACTGGATCAACTCAGGATGGATGAAATGGCGACAGGTTAGGAACATCTTGTGACCCACGGATGCCCCTCAAGCTAAAGGGGAAAATATACAAGTCCGTGATTAGACCTGTCGTACTGTATGGATCGGAATGCTGGGCTGTGAAGAAGATGAATGAAAAAAGATAGCATGTAGCTGAGATGAGAATGTTGAGGTGGATGTGTGGTGTGACAAGAATGGATAAGGTAATAAGGAACGAGTATATTAGAGGAAGTTTAAAAATTGCGCCAGTTACAGAAAAGCTGAAAGGGAATCGAATGTCGTGGTATGGACATGTTATGAGGGACGAATCGCATGTGACTAAAAAGGTGATGGATATAAATGTTGATGGATGGAGAGGGAGAGGAAGGCCAAAGAAAAGATGGATGGATTGTGTGAGGAATGATATGAAAGAGAAAGGAGTAAATGCCACTGTGACGTCTAACAGGGAGGAATGGAAAAAGAGGACGTGTTGCGCCGACCCCAAATAGAATGGGATAAGGGCAGGTAGAAGAATTTAGCAATTTCTTCAATTTAAGAGAAATTGCTTACATTTTTTTTTTAAGGAAAAAGTTAATTGGACATTCTTGTTGAATAGAATTCCATGTATTCTTATTCTCCTTTTAGCTCATCAAATTCCATTCAATCATTTCTAGTACCAATCACGCAAACAAACATACAGTAACTCACTCCTCTAGTTACGAGATACCCCACACAGTAATTTGTCTCCCGCTACATATTATTATCTCTAATTTGTTCCCCACGTTAATTAATGAGGTACATATTATCAACTGTAAATTGTAATTGTTTTATTTGCGGACAGACAGACGCATCGAACGTTCTCTTTAATTAAAATTTATGCATGAAAACAACTGGTTTATAACCGTGAAGTGATTGGCGGACAGTTATTTATATTGTTCTGCTATTGTTTACGATTTTTTATGTATGTTGTTTAGAGGAATTAGTTGGGGCTTTGGATGCAAAATTGGGAAATGAACTGTATTTTCCGAAAGTGAAACCTGCACCTAGACCCCGTATCCAAAATACACTTATTGGAATACAGATAGATTTCTGCGGTATTCCTAGTCATCTTTTTAACCGACTTCCAAAAAAGAGGAGGTTTTCTATTCGTGTGTATTTTTTTTTAATTTGTGTCGGCGCATTTCTCCGTCAATTGTGAACCAATTTTCAAAATTCTTTTTGTGTTCGAAAGGATATACTTCCGAGGTGGTCCCACTGTCACCAAATCAATATCTGATAATGGCATCCTTGAGAAATCGAGGGCAAAACTCAAATTTTATAGGCACACATTACGTTTTTCATATATTTTCTGAAGCTGTTCAAGTATTTGCGTCTGATAATCATAATCTCATGTGACTGCGCTGATGATGGAAGGTACAGTCGAAAGCTTTTCCGCCTGCCCAGTTAAAAATTTTTTCGCTTAAATCATGCGTAGGCGCCAAACCCCGCCCCCTCAAAGTTTAGGCCTATTAGAGAAGCGTCAACGTAATTAGTTGCAATCTGCACTGCGCAGCTTAGTGACGTATCCTCTGTACACCTTTTGCGAATTTTACGGACGAACTTTGGCGCGCTTCCCGGACCTTTTGAACATTGACCATTGCTCTGCTTACCTGACCTTTGATTGACTAAACGTTAACCTGTGCAATAATATTGGACTCCTGAGAACCTGTGCTAGAACATTTTTTGCATAATGTCTTCCAGAAATCTCATACAAGAAGAACGAAATGAAATTATAATTTTGCATGGACAAGGATTTAACATCAGTCAAATCGCTGAGCTGAGTCCCAAAATAAAAAAAAACGATATGAATCACATTAAAATGTTTAAATTCTTAAAATGGACTTTATTTTCATAAACATAAAGTCCATTTTAAGAATTTTAAATTTTGAATGTCATTCATATTATGTTCTGCAAAAGCGGCCATTTTAGGCCCGCTGGCTAGATCAACGTTTCACCGCCCTAAAGCCCCATTATTTCAAATTTTATCGAAATCGTTAAAGCCGATTTAGAGAACACGCTTACAATTGCCTGTTAAATAGCATGGGATTTTATAAGATTCTTATAATAAATTTAAAATTACTCACAGAAATCATTGAGTTTTTAATTTACAATTAGCAAACCAACACACGCGCACCATTAGTAACGAAAGTCAAATTCAGTTAAAGTTTTTTTTCTAATAATGGCAGTTTAAAAATAACAATAACTCTCGTTCGGCGTGCGTCGGTCTCGTCAGTGCTGTGGAATGGTATTGTATTTCATTCATTATTTCTATACAAAGGCGGGGCGGAGCTAGAGAGCGCTTCATGTTGTAAGTGCAAGCAAATATGAGCTTAGTGGTGGTCAGGCGGGAGTGCCCGCGATAGTACAACTCCTCAACGGTTAGGAGTTGAAAGAAAATTCCTTCAAAATTATACGTACTTATGGACCAATTGTTCAAATGTTATAGGCACGTATTACGTGTTTCGTGCTTTTTCTTAACCTTTTCAACCTCACCTCACCTTCATGTTGGTGAGCTGATTATGGAAGGTACTACTCCTCAATAAGGGAATTTTGAAGGTTAAGGGTTAGGTTTCTTAGTTGAATTTTAAATGCATAGTAAATATTTGTATAGTATATTACAACTAAAAATGGAAAAATAAAAAGAGTATATTGCAAAAAAAACCGACTTCAAAAACACAAACACGGGAAAAAAACAAAAAAGTGGTAAATAAAATTCAAAAATCGGCTTTGAAGTCGGTTGCAAAAAAAAACGAAATCAAACAAACGAGTGTCACCGATTTCAGAAGCCGATTTTTCTTTTAAAGTTTATTTTAAATTTTTTTGTGCTTGTTTTTTTTCCCTTGTTTGTGTTTTTGAAGTCGGTTCTTTTTATATGTATGTACAGAAAAAGCAAATTGCTTCAAGACACAATGTACCTATTAGATAAGGAATTTTATTAAAAACAAATCTACCCATTAATTTCGAATTTATGGCGAGAAATGCCATATTGTTTAACTTAGGCACCTATGTAGTTCGCCGAAATTGAGCTCAAACCTCTAAGAAGAACTCTAAGAGTTATGATGCATCTTGAACTCTTCTTTCTTAAACTGACAGTCTTCCCTCTCTCCTGAATTTAAAGGAAACCGCTTCAGTATTTTAGCCGCAAACCACAAAGGTGCCATCCACATAGTGTGGATCTAAGTCAAAATCAAAGATACTGTTCCATTGTCCCTGGGTTCCCCAAGTCCCAGGGCAATTACAAAGCTTCCGTTTGGCTCTGTCTCAGTTCTAATTAAACGTTGACAGGGCGACGGACTGACCCACAGCCTCAACATATTAACCCTTTAACTTCGCAGCTATTTCGGTAGCCGATCGATTCTGGGCAAAATTAGCTTTGCCTGCCGACCTGACCTAATAAACGCCTAGTATAAATAAACAATGCCTACAATATTGCCCAAGTATATTGTGCTTTGTACTATATTAACTTGCGACGCCTCTTACAGGTTATTAGCGTACTGAGCAAGTTCTATTTATGCGAGGAATTTACATATATGTATCGGCGTTCTTTGAGAATATTAATGTCAGAAACTTTTTTGCGAAGAGATAGAGAAAAAAATATTTACATGAGACACGACGGCGGGTTTTAAATGCAGTTTTGAAAGTAAAAAATAGTAACAGTTCTATCGATGGACAGCAAAAAAGTAAAGTAAGTAAACCTATCGACTGATACTGGTTTAAACCGTATACGAAACGTTCATAATTAATTTCCTAGAATTCACAACGTCTCGAACGACCGCCTGCGGTGCATAAGCACATGGTAGGTAAGTAAATACAGCGATCTTAATATTAAGAACATGCAAATATTTGTAAAAGCGGTAGAAATTAATGAAAGTGACTCACTTGCCAAATAGTGGATGCCAAAAGGGACCAGTGTAGCTGCTCGGGTCGAGCGAGTGCGGCGGCAGCAGCTGTGGCGGCTCGCCCAGTGGCGTGGTGCTGCCCACCTCGGGCTCGTCGCGCCGCCGCGCCATGCCCGCAGCCGGGCCGTGCCCACGCCGCGACGTTGACGTCGGCATTGGCATCCCGTCAGGCGCCATCGGCGAGGCCAACAAGTTATGCAAGGATTTAACAGTGATCCGCGGTCGTGGTGACTCCTGCGACTGTGACCCAGAGCCAGTCGAACTACTCCTCTGTTGGGCCTGCGCTTCAGAATGCTGTGTCGATTGTATATAGTTGTTGTTCGGGTAGTACGACGAGGTCGGGCTCTTCTGCCCCCTCGGCGATCGCTGACTACCTGGCATCATGTTCGGATTGAAGTATGGTATCTGAAGCCCCGGCAAAGGCATGTTTGGCCTCACATTAGGGTTCATACCCGGGTACATGTTCTGTAGGAATTGGTTGTGTTGCATGGCGGCTCGCTGGCTGGCCGTGTAGTTGGCCATGGGACTAGATCGAGACGACATACTGCTATGTGATTTATTTTGATGATGATGACTCTTCGTCGAGTGAACGTACGGATTCTGAACATCTAATGATTTTGCTGCCATTTCTTTCGCCTGAGACTCGTTAGCTTTGGCTTGGAGTTGTCTCTGAGCTTGTTGTTGATTCGAATGATTCATCGCTTCTTGCCACATAGCGTACTGCATCCGGTTTTCGTAGTCCATCTGTGGCATCACTGGAAAACCTGTTGGTCCTCCAAAACGGGAATTTGGGTTAAACACCTGCGATAACTCCGGGTAACCTTGGCCAGACGAATAACCGGATGAATTGAATGCTTTCATAAAATCCGCATTTTGCGTGCACGCGGTAAAAGCCTCGAGTTGGGTGAAGTAGGGGAGCCACAGCATTTGGCTAAGCGCTGCAGAAGTGGCCGCGTCGATGTCGCCAGCCAACGCGTCCATGGATGGTATTGGCTTCGGCTGAGTGCTGGAGTTGATATGATCGGGTTGGCTTGTAGTCGTCGTAGTCTCACTACTCGAAGTACTGGTTGTACTTATCGTACTTTTTGGCGTAGGTGGCTTTGGCTCGTTTTTCGGTGATACTGACCGTTTGGAATCACTCTTAAATATATTTTCTATTTGCGAAAATGATAGGATCATTATATCCGGATCCCGTAGAAGCATGGGGTAATGGAATGCTTCTGGTAATCTTAACTCGGGATTATTTATTAGCATTAATGGAATTTCAATACCAGGAGCTGTGAGAATTTTGTTTACCATGTTTTTCGGAATAAGAAGGGGATCGGGTATGTTATAACTAGAACCCGATTTCAGATTTTGTATTTGTTCCAGTGGACTCATTTTATTCATTTTCTCGACATATTTCGCAGGAAGTTTTTCTTCTGCTTCGCTTCTCTTCGTCTTAGTTTGAGCCTCGGTATTGTGCTCATCCCGATCGCTCCTATTGAATACTTTACTGATTTTAACTAAATCGTCTGCAGACTGCCGTCTTCCCTTTTTCTCCTGAGGTTCACCGAATTCTTTATTTAACTTTCGCATCTCGTCTGAGCAGCTCGTTACAGTTGGACTAGCTGATTTCCGATGTTTACCTAAGTTAAGTGGTTCGCATTGTTGCTTTGTAATAGTCACTTCAGACGTGTACATCTTAGGCGACGGCGATGACAACAAAGTTTCTAAAAACAATGATTGTTTGCTCTTTGATTGAGGCATAGTAAATATCTCAGGTGAGGACGGCACGGCGGGGATGCCGCTCGGCTGCGGCGACTGCATCGCATCAGACTCTCTCGATGGCGCTCGCGGTATATCTATCCTTCTCGGCGACGCATGCGGGGTGGGTAACCTTCGTTGCACACTTAGATCTTTAGGTAGTTCGTCACCCTTTTCTGATAAATTATCTTCCATGTTATTTGTAGTTTCAGCAACGCTAGCCACTACTCGAGCAGACTTTGGAGGTTTAGCATTTTTGACACTTAAATCCGTAGCCACCAACTCCACGCCTGATGTATCTTCAGGGTCTTTCGGATAGTCTATGCTGGGGGCTTCCACTTTTATAGTATTGGAAAAATTACCTTCATCATCACATGTGTTGTCGTCAGTTTCTTGTTTGAGAGTAATGTTATTGTTGACATTTTCAGTGGACTCCTCATTAGTCTGTACCTCCGGCGATAGTTCACTAGGTGTAGTTGGTTCACTTTCATCCGGCAACGGTTGATATTTCGGGTCCTGCGAGGGTTCTGGGATTTCAGGTACTTGTTCAGGCTCAGTATACATCGCTTCCGTATTATCAACATCATTCTGTAGCCTCTTCTCGGCATTCTCATTATATTTTAAACGGTTAAGTTCGTCCGCGTTCTGCATTTGTGATGCCGTAGAAAGCGTTTCAAGCGCATCACTCGGAGCATCGGCAGGTGCGAACACTTCGTCCGACATGTAGGACTGGTCAAGAGCAGTCTCTTGCTCCGACAACGGTAGGTGGTCGCCTATGCGATGCAGATGCAGCAGACCCTGCGCGGCCGTCATGCTGCTGCGACTGGGCGACTCCAGCGACTGCTCGAGCCGTTCGATGATGTCGCCGACGGGCGCGTCGCCCAGCAGCATGTCGTCCTCCTCTTCCACGTAGTCAGTCCCGTGCACCAGGTGTGCCAGCGCCTGCCCGAGAATTTGATTATCTTCACAACCCTTCTCTACGAGCGACTCGAGTAGCGCCTCGTCGTGAGGCCCACCGAGCTCAGGCAGGTAGTGCGCTTCACTAATAGTCTCAAACAGGTCTTTATGCACGCCCAGGTCGTTATGGAAAACATCTTCTTCAGCAGCGCGCTCGGGCACGTGCGGCTTGCGCTGCTCGTAGAAAATCTCGTCCGGCGGTTTGGGCTCGCCGAGCTCGAACGACATGACGTCGTGTGCCACTTCCTCGGCCTCGGGCAGGAAATGGTACGGCTCGCTCTGCAGCTCCAGGTCGAGCTCCTCACCGCGCTGCTGGTTGAACTCGAGCTCCGCCACTGCCAGCAGGTTCTCGAGTGGCGTCGGCTCTGGCGGCACGGACGGTGAGCGCGGCGCGGGTGCCGGCCGCGGCACCGCGATCGTGTGCGACGGGATATGCGACTCCAGGTCGGGTGCGAGCCAGGCGGGCGCGGGCGCTGTCGCGTCCGTGCGCCTCCGCCTCGGCCTGCCGGGGCGCCGGCGCCGGCGCCGATCTGGGGGAGCGCTGGGCTCGGGGGGTTTATGCGCCGGAGCGCTAGTCACAAGGATAGAGTCAAAGATTTCAGAACGCGGGATAACTCGCCAACCGGTAGGGGTGCGCGCGATACGGATGCGGTTACGCGGGTCGTAGTCTTCACAGCGGACCTCTTGCACGGTACCGTCGCGCTGTCGCGCCCACAGGAATACGGGGCGCAAGCGCGGTGCGGGGTGCGCGGGCGGCGGGGCACTCGCGGCTAGGTCGCCTCCGAGTAGGCTGCGCGCGCGGCGCCGGCCGGCGGCGGGGGCGCGGGGCACGTGGGGGGCGCTGCGGCTACGGCCGGCAGCGGCATCGGCGCGGGGGCGGGCGGCGCGAGGCTCGCCGCCGCCGCCGGGCGCCCGCGGAGACACTCCGGCGCGCCGCACCGCGGGATCAGGCGACGACCGCGCGGACGCGGCCCCGAGGCGGACTGGCGGCCGGCGCGCGTGAGCCCCGCCCCCCGCCGCCCGGCGCCCCCGCCCCCGCCCCGCACCCGCTCCGCCCAGCGATCGATCGCCCGCCCGCTGCACCCGCCGCCTGCACCCGCATGTAAACACGGCGCGCACCCCCTCCCCCGCGGCGACGGCGCGTTTACGTGGCCTCGTTAATCTTAAATCCATATCTGCGGCGCGCGGAGTACGCACGCCGGCACGCCCCCCGCGCGAGACACTCTCGCACGTGCACCCACCCGCACCACACTCCGCCAACACTGCATCCTCACTGCTCCTCACCGCGCTCATTCAACAAATGCCTAATTTCCCCGAGGGCACCAATGTTACGACCTTCCGGTCTGGTATACATAGTCCACAATACAAAACACACTCGCAGAAATTCTTTGCCGAAAATAAATTCAACAAACCCGGAAGTAGGTAGCGCTAGGACATGAAAAGGGCGGTATAAAGTAAGGCTGTCATCAAGATCCGTCAGATGAGCGCGTTCATCCTTGGTGAGGGTAAGTTCAGTGGTCGCGCGAGATCGATACATGGAGCTAGTGCTGCCATCTCACAGAGGCACCGGTACATGCGGAACTACAGGGAGACCTAGCCGCTACAAGTGTTCACGGTTTCATACGACGTGGGTAGATGGAGCTTGTACACTGAAAGCGGAAATACTTTATGAAAATAAATCTTTGAAACAATGATAAAACAGTCTTACCAAAATCGCAGTCGTAGTTGTCATGTCTTGCCGCAAGTGTCCGAGTTGTGCTTAACTTTGGCATGAAAGTTTTAAGTTACTCCAGAAGTGTACCTTATAGTACGACCCACATTTCGCTAGTTATATTTGATTAGTGGGCGAGTCTGTTGCCATCAACCGGGCACGAATTCGGATTATTCCCACTAGTTCTACTGCACAGTTCTACGATAGAACTAGTGGGTTTTTTTTCCCACTAGTTCTACGATTCAAGGTGGTACGAAATCGTAGAACTAGTGGGAACGAAAATTCCCAGTTATACTACTATATCCCTAGTTCTACTGGTCCTATTAAACAATTTATAGTAGAACTAATGGGACTTTTTGTTCCCACTAGTTCTACGATTTCGTACCACCTTGAATCGTAGAACTAGTGGGAATGATCCACGAATTCAGACTCCGTGGCTGCTTCAAAAAGAAATATGAAGGAAAAACCAAAAAACACCTTGTCCGACCCGTGAATAGACCATGTTCGACCAACAAGGCAGTCGGGGGACTAAATGTAGGACCAGCTAAAATACAAACCTATCATGTCTTCTCACGATGTTTTCCTTTCAACGTTTCGAGAGCAGTGATGAAATAAATAAGACAAAGTAATACGTCTGCCTAGGTTTGAACCCACGACTTACTGCTAGTAAGTTGGAGCCACCACTAGACCACCGTTGCTCTCCTCGAATCCGATTCTTTGAATGAATGATGTTGTATGAATGATAATGAATGAGGTCATCCATCAATACCTACTTACCTATTTCGAGCACGAAACAGAAAGACATACGCGCAGTTTTCTTGGATCATCTACGGCGTATTCGATGGTAATGTTGAGGTCTTTTTGACTGTATTTTTCGGGGCACAAGAGGGCAGGAAAAGGGGCAGCCTTTTGCGCCGCAGCATATCCACACGCTAAAAACAGGCGATTATGATGCATAACCTTTTCAAAATAAAGACTCCTTTTCATTTTGGTCACATCACCTATACTTTTATTTTTTTTTTTACTCTTGACCTCAATCTTCTTCACCTCTTCACTCATGCCTAAGGGCAAGAGGGGGCCGCCGTGGGAGGCGCTCCGGGCGTCGGGGGCCACGTGATGGCTTCCGGCCACCGTAGACGCGGGCCTGTGGACGGTGAGTGATGGGCTAGCTCGCCGTCCGTCCCTCTTATGGCGACGACATGCCGTGTCGACGGCGTGTTCGTGTTCCACGCGCGCCTCAAAGAGATGTCAGCAACATGGAAGGGGCCCGCAATGGCAGACGCCCGTCGGGGCTGCGGGTTGTTCGCAGATACCGCGGCCTCGACATGAAGGGCTAAGAAGGAACATGGGTGGTTTTTAGTCAGTAGAAGTCTGACACTCCCTTTCGCTCTGCTCAGGAGCGGGAGGGGTTATTCGATGATTTTCGACCCACCAAAAAAAAAAAAGGGCTAACGATGTCACTGCATAACATAACATCACACCTGTAATCCCCAAAGGGTTAGGCAGAGATGTACTAAATAGTAAACCAACATTTAGCCCGTTATGGTAAGGTCCCATCAAGTCCCATGTAATATAGGGCGAGCCTATTGCCATCAACTGGGCACAAATTCAACCTCCGTGGCTGCTAGTAAGAAATTCCTTATTGAAAAACCCAAAAGCACATTACCTGCCCCGGGAATCGAACCCACTACCATAAGCACAGCAGCAGCGAGGCAGTCCGACAACTACCATCGAGATGTTACTACAATGGGGCTGCGGGTTGTTCGCAAGAGATACCGCGGCCTCGACATAAAGGGCTAAGAAGGAACATGGGTGATTTTTAGTCAGTAGAAGTCTGACACTCCCTTTCGCTCTGCCCAAGAGCGGGAGGGGTTATTTGATGATTTCCCAACACAAAAAAAAAAAAAAAAAATGTCACTACAATAACGCATAGCAGTTTAGGGTACATAAAGATTAGTAAAAAGGCCAGAGCCAACATGACAAGAACAAGAACCTTCTTTAATTTAACATAGGTAAGGTTGACATTTCTTTAGCAATTGCCAAAGGGATTAAAAAACAGGAAAAAATTTATAATATTGTTTATTTTAATTAAAATCTTGAAGTTCACAACTCTATAACTAACAATATGCGATTTTTGTAATGACTAGATTATTATTTAAAAAAAATATTAACATTTGTTACAGGAAAATTACAAAAGATTTGTCATGTTTAATTGTAACAGATTTTGTGACAATTGGGTACTTGACTAGTGTTAAAAATTCACGAAAATGTTATGTTATTTTAAAGAACTAACAGAAATAACACGATGTGTGAAAAAAGTAATAAAATTGATCGGAAAATGGCTTAGTTTTAACTGATTTTAAATGACGTGTTAGACAAAGATAGCGCTATATAAACGTGACGTCATATTTCATACCGCCATAGTAATGTCACGGTTACGTAGTACAAAAGGCCGTTTCGTGCGACAAGGATAGAAAGTACAGCCACCAAAAACTTCTAAAGCATGTAACTACTCCATTCTTTTATCGATATTATTACTTTTGTTCCTTTTTTTTTACACATCGTGTTAGAAATAACACGATGTGAAAAAAACAGAAACAGAAATGTTAGTTCTTTGAAATAACATAACATTTTCGTGAATTTTCAACAGTAATCAAATAGTCAATGAAATAATTAAAAAAATCTAGCTTATTCAGTGGCACGCCTCGGCAAAAGCATACATAAATAGTTATTCAATAAACTTTATCAATTTATTTATTTATCTTGTAATTTTCCAGCAACATTATTGGTACAGTCGACAAAAGAGGCCTGCAGGCACCAACTACATAATAACCCTGTTTTAATAGACTTAAAGGATTTCCTGTTAAGTTTGTAATTGCACTAGCAACCGGGCCACAACTATCCTATCTTTCAAGCTGGAACAAACTATGTATTTTCAATTCACATAATCGGGTAGTAAACAAAAAAAAACTAATTAGTCCGTCAGATAGATTTCCAAAAAATATTGGACACGTATTTTTTCTTTTTTCACGTAAACAATAAATTAAGACGATACAGTGCTTCGAAAAGTCGCGCGACGTCACAGTTTGGTACATTTTTTACCAGAAAGTGACGTCACTAACCCCCACTCCCGATCTTTGACAAGTTTTATTTTCGTCAATTTTTATTAATTTGTTAAAACAAAAAACACGTATCCAACATTTTTCGATAATCTAACAGACGGGCTAAACAGAATCATTTTTTTTTTAGTCAGTCATTACCCTATTGCAATGAAATAGTTACATGTGTTTTTTTTATAAATTAAGACTAGTGGCCCGTTCCGGCTTCACACAGGTGGACGTTTTTTTATTAACATTCATTGTGAATATAAACCATTCTCGAATCCACTTGAACACACACAAAAAAAATCGGTATAGTCGTTTAGGAGGAGTTGAATTACAAACACACGCACAGAAAATCTATATATATATATATACTAGCGGCCTGTCCCGGCTTCGCATGGGATTTTTTTTTTGTAAATCTAAACCATTTTTGAATCTACCTGAACACACACAAAAAAATTCATAGAAGTTGGTCCAGCCGTTTAGGAGGAGTTCAGTGACATACACACGTACAGTAGAATTATATATTAAGATTTATAAAGATAAGATATTTATATATTAAGATATATTTTTAGTGCATGTGTTAGTGAAATCATTTGCCAGTGCGATTTCTTACAAAATTAAAATGATTTTTACCACCATATTATGTAAGGACGACCTTTTATTTTGCTGGTAACTAATTTCTTCTTTCCACTATACTCACTTACATACAATAAGAGGAATGTTAAGAAGATAATAAATATTTACAGAAAAAAATTCAATATTATGCTATTAAAACTTTCATATTTAATAAATACAAAAATGTAATACTGAAGTTATGTTATGGCCAACTGTTCAAACATAGGTTTTGTAACACAAATACTTCTGGTCGTTAGCCCGTATACGGGGGATCGAGAGACTATTCGAATTCGTTTACTTGATACACTTTTTTTCATTGGGACAAGCCCGCCACATTATTCCCAAACCACTGCAACTCGTGTGCGCCAGAATCAACAATGGCGACCACCAGAAAAACCTCGAGACAATGTAGCTCGACGAAGTTCCAGAGAAACGATTAAACTGTCTTGGATCCCGCAACGAATATAATCAGAAAAGAATAGCGGAGGAGTGAGAAAAACATAATTTCCACTCCTTCGCTAGTCGAATTCGATTACTTGATGCATTTATTACCCTCCGAGTAGTTTGAATGAAATTTTAAACTGACATGGTCACTAGCACTATTATTTATACTAAAAACGGGATATTTACCATGTTTACTGATTGTTTCGAGTTCCCGATATTTCGGCGCTGTTACAAGCACCATGATCACAAAAGCAAAAGCTCGCGAGTGGACACAGTGAGTTTTGTGTGTCGGGAACAGAATCGTGTAGTGAGTGACAATGGTAGTGGTACCGAACGCAAAAAACGAACAAGAAAGAGGGTAGACCGATTTGTCTGCTCATAAACATCCACCCGCAATGACTTCAGTTTATCCGTGATCATGGTGCTTGTAACAGCGCCGAAATATCGGGAACTCAAAACAATCAGTAAACATGGTAAATATCCCGTTTTCAGTATAAATAATAGTTTGAATGAAGTCAAACCATTAAACTGAACAAGATTGTGAAAAGGCAGGCGTACTCGATCCGGCAAAAATTAAACAGGCAACCCTTGAACGCCGTGTTCAGTTGTATTTTTGAAAGTCATTCTTAGCTTAAATTTAGTGATCTCTCTTGTCTTATGGAGCAAATTACTCGCGCTCGAGGAAGAATAACGTTCAACTATGAACGTTATTTCTATGCCGATAAAGTTACTTATTCAATGACATTATAAGATCGTGTGTTGAACCGAATCTTTCTGATTTACGCTAACACCACATTCGCCAAAGACAATTTTGAAATCTGTTTGAACGTTTAGCCGTAACAAATATTATCATGTTAATATAATACAGTCCATCTATTGCAGCAATATATACAATACAGTCAATCTTATTGCAGCAATATCTTAGCAATACCCCGTCCTATAATACGTAATATAGAGTACCTTAGGGCTTCTATATCAGTCTTCAATTAGGCGTCCTGCACACTTCTTTAGGACAGCACGTTTTTGTTGGGCAACAAAGGGTTTTTAAAGGGGAGAAAGGGTCGAACTGAATCTCCCCAAATTTCACGAGGAAAAGAGGGCTCGAGAGCTTTTATTTGCCTCGTTTAAATTATGCTCGTGTTCCAAAGTAAGCAGAGTGATGTTTTTCAAACAAGTGTGCAGAACGGCCTATTTACATCCACATGTCTCTCTACTAAAATGTACCGTTTCGCGAATGTGCGTCAATCGAAGAGACACAGACGCGCACTCGTGATCTCAAACAATATACTAATGACTTTTTTAACGCTTGTGATTTGTCTTGTTTAATGTCCGGCCTTCACCAAAGCGGAGAGCTCCTAAGCATGTACTCCCCTCTTCAGTTCAGACACATCCGTACCTACATCTCCGTTTGATGGAGTACGGCCGGCGTACATCTAAACCGATATCGGCCGATTTTTACTCGGGTGTCTTCGGCCAAACTCGACCGATAAAATCAAACGTTTGTAAAATAAATTAACTGCGTACACTAGTACAACCACCATCGTCCGAAACGCCCGATGTAGTAGTGTACGCGCTTCCTTTCTTTTAGGGGATTATTCCCCTAACGTTCAAACGAGATTTGAACGCAACCTTGTAACATAAGCACACGGGGCGATCGTCAAACGCGCGTCTACTGCGCATATACGCGCAGATACAGCGATCCTAAGCCGACTCTTTGTATGCGCTTCACACGCGCGTACTATCGCGTTTAACACACATTTGAATATATAAAAACCCAAAAATCGGCGTCTGCGCGTTTAAAATACGCCGTGAGCGAGGGGCCTTGCAGTTGTTTTCTCATAGTTTGGTCGAAGACGCCCGAGTAAAAATCGGCCGATAACGGTTTAGGTGTATGCGAACCGTGAATCTGAGATGCTGTAAAACTGCACAAATATGTGCACATGTTAAATTGGCGCGATCTTTCTGTTTAAAACTAAGTCATCTTCTAGAATGAATTAATATTTGAAAATTGCACTACGAATATCAAAAGGACCTGTTTACTGAT
The DNA here is from genome assembly GCA_949774965.1 of Diarsia brunnea. Lineage (NCBI taxonomy): Eukaryota > Metazoa > Arthropoda > Insecta > Lepidoptera > Noctuidae > Diarsia > Diarsia brunnea. Next base: position 17,966,340 of record OX459011.1, read on the forward strand.
ATTTATTTTAAATTCAAAAAACTCAACCTATTCTTATTGAAATTTTGTCTGCATTGCAGTGTCTTAAGCTTTTGATTGCGTACATCACGACACGCTTTTACGGAAACTGCGTCATTACGGTGTTCAAAATGAGGCCCTAAATGTGATAGATTCGTATTTACAAAATAGATTCCAATGTGTAGACGTAAATGGCGCCAAATCTTCCGGACTACCGGTTCGGCTTGGTGTACCTCAAGGTTCAATACTGGGTCCGTTTTTATTCTTGGTTTATATTAATGACCTACCATATTATTTAAAAGGTTTTTGTGACGTTGTGCTATTTGCAGATGATACCTCTCTTATCTTTAAAGTAGATAGGAATAGACACGATTTTGACGACGTAAACAGCACGCTGTCAATGGTCACGGATTGGTTCACAACAAACAACCTTGTTCTTAATGCTAAGAAAACTAAAATAATTAAGTTCGCTTTACCCAATGTTAGAAATCTAGGTCCCAATATTATCCTCGCCAATCAAGAGCTGGAAACTGCCGACTCTGCTGTATTTCTGGGCATAACAGTAGATTCAAAATTACAATGGGGTTTACACATATCAAGCCTAGCGGGAAGGCTAAGTTCGGCCGCATACGCCGTCAGAAAAGTAAGACAATTCACTGACGTTGATACAGCACGGTTAGTCTACTTTAGTTATTTTCACAGCGTTATGTCCTACGGTATTCTGCTGTGGGGCAAAGCTGCTGATATTCAAAATATATTTGTTCTGCAGAAGCGAGCGGTTCGTGCAATTTATCAGCTGGGTGCCCGAGTTTCTCTTAGAGATATTTTTAAGGAGATTGGTATTCTCACGGTTGCTTCTCAGTTCATCTTTGCCAACATTTTATATATTAGACAAAATATTCACCTGTACACTAAAAACAGTGATATTCACAATTTTAACACTAGAAATAAGCATAAACTACGCGCTCCTTTTCACCGGCTTCACAAAGTTCATAATTCATTCGTAGGGCTCGGTATAACATTTTATAACAAATTGCCATCTTCTTTTCTAGACTTGCCATTTAATGCATTTAAAGCCAAAGTAAAATCTAATCTTTGTTTAAAAGCTTACTATTCCATTAACGACTACTTAAATGATAGGAATAGTTGGTCGCTGAGTTGAACACAAGACAATGTTTGTTTGTTTGTTATTTATGTTCTTTCTCCAAAATTAGTTTACTGACATGTTATGTCTTTTTTTTGTTTTTATTAGTATATACATTTTTATTTTTGACTTGTGTCTGTAATCAATCGTAATATTAAGTTACACCTTTCTATTGTATCGAGTCTGGTTCTTCTAACCAAACAGACAGATGTGTTGCTGGGGAGTTTGTTCCGCCACTTCTTCTTTCCAGCAAAAAACACTAGGAAGTGTCGAAGGGTGGGCGTTTTGGGGGACTGTCACTTGTAAATGAGTAAAGTAAAGTAAAGTAAATTTTGACGTTCGAAAAGTGCTGATTATCAGCCTAGTTTGAATAAATGACTTTTGATTTTGATTTTGATTTCTTAGCTGGTGCTGAATTTGTACACAAACGAATTTTTACGTCCTGACATCAATTAAGCAGCAAAAGAACGACCATAGCCCAAACCTTACGTCAGAATCTCCCTTCAAACCATAAACAAACCAAGATCTTCTAACGTTGTTTGTGCACTGAATGTGAAGACGCAGATACCAGTTTATGTTCATGTATAGCCTTGATGAGGTACAGGGATCCTATCGCGATGACCAGCGCCGTGCCCACAGAGATCGCGTGGAAGTGTTCCATATTGCCCACCGGGATCGGCCATTCTAGCGCGTCTGTTAGCTGGAAACATGAAGAAGATATTTGATTTGTTGCACTTGAGAAATAGACAGAAAAAGTACGTATTAGTCTCACGTAGGACAAAACAAATTAATTAAAAATAACCCAAAAATATAAAAAATAAACATAACACAATACAAACACAGTCACGAGGTAAAATAACTTGTGAAAGTACTGGAGTTTGCCCATTCAAAAGCGTAGATCTCTATGGAGAAGAATGGGCAAGAAACTCCATGGACACTTTTTTTAATCAAAAATATTGTTACAAAATCTAAATAATGATTGTGTTCACAGAAAGTGTTCTTATACAACATTTAAGATGGTTTTAAAAGTAGATAAATCAGATAGAGAAATAGGCTCATGATTGAATTAGATTAGTCGCTCGTATTGATGCTAAGTTAAACTAAGCTTGCTGAGGTCGGTCCGAGGATGGATTACCACCTTTAGCACATCGAGACTCTTTGAATAACACGTTAAGCCGTTGGTCCCGGCTATCATTTGAAATTCATTCCGAGTAGTTCAAACTCCGAGAATCTGATCCCTTATCTTAACAAGTGGCATTGTGTTGCTCAGTTACTGGGTTTTGAAGATCAGAAGTCAGTCTCATGCAGTTGAGTCATCGTAAGCCACTGCTGATTCAACTTGGCTGGATGGGGTATAATGGACCCATCTTGGATAGAATGAGAGTGTGGAGCCCCACACCTCCTCCCTTGCATAAGCAACTGCACGCTCCAGTACTTCAATTAAGTAAACGACAGACCTGTCGAGGTTGCTACGTCGTCGGTCGGACAAAATTTGAGTCATCCAACTCAAAAAGAAGAAGAAAATTCTGAGTCCCTAGAACCAGATAACCAGTAGTAACCAGATATTTCGTTACCCAGTGTTATGTTCTGTAGGCTTGTTGAATAAGACACCGGTGAGGTTGACTTGGTTTATTGATACATGGCACACATAATTAATACAGACAGACAGCAGTATCCCAGACGGGGACAGACATCGTAGTGTCTAGCTGGAATGACAGATAGGAACCGGATACATAGATAATATCTAGTGATGTGCACACTATTAACATACTAAATAGTGATGTCCCAACACCCAGTAACTGGGTGGTGAAGATCAGATAGGCAGTGCCACTGCCTGTTCAGTCAAAGTCAGTCAGTTTCATATAATTAGACTGGAAACTGATCCTACTGAACTACCATAGCGTTTACGTAGCCTTCAAAAGTATACCAGTGATGATGGTTTCCTTTGAGCCTTGACGAACCTGTTCAGGAATACCAAATATCCCAGGAGTAGTTTCTCTCTCTTACCAAAGTGTAAGGCAACTCCTTCCAGCTGCACTTGTCCTTAGAGGCGCCGTTGCACAGGAAGCTGACGGGGCGGGTTCCCTTGCCACACACGTCCAGGCGTTGGTCGGGACAGCGCAGGTACAGCTTGGGTGGCCCTATGGTGTTCCGAGCCATGCTGGAACGAGCACAACAGTATAGGTACATTTAAAATGGAATTTCTGAGGCCCCATTTAAGATCTCGCTGACACATCATCTTTTCCGTCTGTAATCCCCGAAAGTTTAGAAAAGGTATACCTTTGTTTTTTTTTTTTTTTTTTTCGTTATTTTATTTAAAAAAAAAACGTTGCACGAACGTTGTAGAATGTTGGTGCACCAAAATTCTGCCATTTATGCTTAAGTCCCATGTTTATTTTATTTTATTATTTTAGGAAAACTTACAGCTAGGTAGACACAATAGTTAGGTTTATAAAAACATTATGGCCAATCACAAGTTTTCACAAGTAGTCATACAATATTTAAATAAAGTAAAAACAAAGAGACAGTGATAAGTAATAGTAAATGAATAAGTATCTGTTAAGTATATGTTCTATTTACTAGCACAAATTATATTTTATCATATTTATGTTAGTAGCTAGGTAAGTATGGGCGAAGGTTGCCGGAAAATAAAAGATTGTTGTTGTTTATAGGGAGGCGCGGAGGAAACTCTACTCTGCTCTATGCATAGCGAAGGAGGTGGCGGAGAGAGAGAGAGAACCTCTCGCCCCAGCCGCCGCGGGAGACGCTCCGGGCGTCGGGGGCCACGTGATGGATTCCGGCCACCGTAGGCGCGGGTCTGTGGATCGTGAGTAATGGGTTAGCTCACCGTCCGTCCGTCTTATCACGACGACAGATCGAGTCGACGACGGCGCGTTCGTGTTTGACGCGCGCCTCAAAGAGATGTCAGCAACAATGCAGGGTCCCGCAAGGGCCGACGCCCGTTGGGGCTGCGGGTTGTTCGAAGGAGATACAGGGGCCTCGACACAAAGGGCTAAGAAGGAACATGGGTGGTTTTTGGACACACCCTACCGTTCTGCCTAGAGCGGGAGGACTCATTTAGAATAGAATATATTTATTTTCAGGTAACAAAGACCCATAGATAAATACCTTAACCTAAATATACATGCTAATAATACAGTTTGATGATTACCCATCCTTAAAAAAAAAAAAGAGGGTTAGGTAGAGGTGTACCTATGGGCAGTACTAATAGGGAGCCTATTGCCATCCCGACCACAAATGCAAGGAGTCTTCAAATTCAAGTGTTTCACCCAAAGAACTCGTCAAGAAGAGAAGTAAGTCGTCGTCCGCGTCTCCCAGAGTAAATGTTTTTAGCTTGAAGACAAACCATGCACTCTTCTAGTCATTACAAGTAAACCTCTTTGAGACCTTTAACCACCACCCGTTTCTGGATGTGATTTTTCATATTATTACTACACCGTTAAAAAAACATAAAAGAAGTAACACAATGACTTCTACTCACCCTCCACCAGGCATAGCGAGATGATACCTCGCATGTACCGGCAGCCACAGAGACACCTTGCAGCTTTTGATCCTCTCCGTGATGTAGATAGTGGCTGGGTACGAGTGCTCAGCCGGCCACTCAGTGTTTATGCGGTTCTTTGGTACTGCATTCAGCTGGAAAAAGATCACTATGGTGTTTATATAAAAGGCAAAGCTGACTAACTGAAGATCAATGCACCAGCTTTTCCACACGGCCAGTTTCTCACACGTACCTATTCCTTTTATCTCGGTTCACTCGTTCAAAGCGATGACGAAATAGATCGTAGTGTAAAGCATAGAATTAGCACGGGATGGATAAAATGGGGGCAGGTCACGGGAACAATTTGCGACTCCCGCATTCCCCTTAAACTCAAGGGGAAGATTTATAAAACCATGGTTAGACCTGCTGTCGTGTATGGATCAAAATGTTGGGCCACAAAAGGGATAAATGAAAGGCAATTGCATGTGGCTGAGATGAGAATGCTAAGGAGGATGTGTGGTGTGACGCGAATGGATAAAATAAGGAATGAGTACATAAGGGGAAGTCTGAAAGCGGCGCCGGTGAATGAAAAGTTGTGTGGTAATCGATTATCGTGGTATGGACATGACATGACACTTTGTGAAGGAATGAAGAAAATGTTGTGAGAAAAATGTTGAATATGAATGTGGATGGCTGAAGCCTGAAAAGTAGAGGAAGACCAAAGAAACGATGGGTGGACTGTGTGAAGGATGACATGGCTAGAAAGGAAGTGACTGCTGACATGACGAGAAATATAGAAGTATGGAAGAAGAAGACATGTCGCGCCGACCACAAATAAATTGGGATAAGGGCTATTATGACGTTGCCTGTCGAGGCTGCGAGTTGTTCGCAAGGGATACCGCGGCCTCGACATGAAGGGCTAAGAAGGAACATGGGTGGTTTTGAGTCAGTAGAAGTCTGACACTCCCTTTCGCTCTGCCCAAGAGCGGGAGGGGTTATTTGATGATTTCCCACCCCCCCCAAAAAAAAAAAAAGGGCTATTATGACGTAGCAATCCACTAAGAAAGCATTTTTCAAAATTCAAAGGTTTTTTTTTTAATATATCTGACATCCACACGAGCAAAGTCGCGAGCGAATGCTAGTACCTATTTGATAAAGAGGAGCTTGTGGCTAGATAATAACAGCCGTTCCAATCTTCTGGTAAGGCCACGCTTGCCTAGGTTGTTCTGTGGATGGGTGACCACCCATTATATACCAAGTTTCCTCTGTGCTTTGGAAAGCATGTTAAGCTGTTAGTCCCTTGTACTGTTGTGTCACTTTGTAGATCTTTGACAAATGTTACAAAGAGTCAGTGACCTGAAAGTCTATATTTCCTAGTCTTACCATGAGGTATTGTATTGCCCAGTTTTAAGAAGAGGTTCGTATTACCCAGTATCAACTGGGTTGTGAAGGTCAGATAGCATCAGGCAAGCCTGAAAATTTAATGAAAATAATTCTGACGGCACAGTAGGCGCAGAGGCTTAAGCAGTTGACTGCTGCACTACTGCACCACATGACGTGGGTTCGATCCCCTCACAGAACAAACATTTGTATGGCTTACAGATATTTGTCTTGGGTCTGGGTGTTTGTGTATGTGAGTTTAAATGTCTGTGAATGCACCCACAATACAGGATAAATTTGTAGTGTGGGGCAACATTTAAAAAAAAATAGTTTATGCACCTTATTCAGTCTCCTCAAGGTGCTCAGCTCATCAGGATTGGAGTACACTCCATGAGGCAGGGTTTGGTCTATTCCTATGACACAGTCCCTGTACAGCCAGCAATTCTCCTCTTCACCATTGAAAACTATTCCGTAGGTTATGTTCCTAAAACATCCATCATTTTTTATTACCAACTAATTGTGTTGTGGAGGTAATAAAGGCAGTAATTGCTTCAAATAAAATACAGCTATTCAGCTGCATCCGATCGAATCTCAAAGCCATCATCGACATAGTTGGGGAAAGGGTTGGCAGACGGTATCTATTATAATGATAAAAGTATCTTGGCAAGCATAATAGATTTTTGGTAAGACAATCAGATGTAGTAGGTGGTGTTTTGTAGTTTCTGCATACTTTTACAGGAAAAGCTATATAACCAAGAATTGAGATGAAATTAAAATTCAAGTACTATCATCATTATTCTCTTGCCCTTATCCCAATTCATTTGGGGTTGACGCAGCATGTCTTCTTCTTCCATACTTCTCTGTTTTTCGTCGCGAGACACACACAGTCATAAAACTTTTGCCAAAACCCAAAGCAGTAAAATGCAAGTTCTAATCATATATTAAAGGTATGAGTCCAAGTTTAGAAAATGAATGATCATAGATTAAAGTTTTGGTCTGAGAGCAGCAGGCAGGTTCTATTTATTACACGACTGCCCCAAAAAAAGAGTGTTATTTGCTTATATGATTTGGAACTAACAGTTTATATGGCATGCAAATACTGTAGTGGTTGGATAGCTAATTTCGTTTTATGTGCACATTGAAGGAGACAAAACTTAGCTAACAAGAATTGACATTCCCTTTGTTTTAACCCAATATAATATGTGTTACCCTTGATCTTAAACCAATAGATTTACCTGTGAAATCCTTGATTCCTGAGTACTTGCTTTAGTTTCACGTTAAAATTACAATCAACATCCTCATCAGCAGAAATATACGAAATATAAGACAACAACACAATGGAAAAGAAATACATGTTTATTTTTTTGATGTTACACAGCATATTATAGTTTAACTGTTATATTATGTAACACAAATATTACATTAAACGTGTTTTAATAGATATTTAATTCTAGATTTAATACAGAATTTATGATTAAATTTTAATCGGAATATTTATCATTGCTCTAGTAGATACGAGAACTGAACTGCATTCCAGACTCGTAGCAAAATCGAGTACTAAAAGCATGTTATGAAAGAGACAGCGATAGCCGAACAGTCTAGAAAGACAAAGAAATACAACGTGTCATTCGCAAAAATCAATACTTCGTTGACTTTGCCACTGACACTGACAGCTGTTTGTTTTGAAGGCAAAACAAACAATGTTGCCACTAGAAAAATAATTTTGAAACTGGTGGAAACTTTAAAAAAAAAAGAGATACTAGCCTTTTAGAAGCATAAAAAGTTTTAAGAGATGAAATTAAAATTCAAGTACTATCATCATTATTCTCTTGCCCTTATCCCAATTCATTTGGGGTTGACGCAGCATGTCTTCTTCTTCCATACTTCTCTGTTTTTCGTCGCGAGACACACACAGTCATAAAACTTTTGCCAAAACCCAAAGCAGTAAAATGCAAGTTCTAATCATATATTAAAGGTATGAGTCCAAGTTTAGAAAATGAATGATCATAGATTAAAGTTTTGGTCTGAGAGCAGCAGGCAGGTTCTATTTATTACACGACTGCCCCAAAAAAAGAGTGTTATTTGCTTATATGATTTGGAACTAACAGTTTATATGGCATGCAAATACTGTAGTGGTTGGATAGCTAATTTCGTTTTATGTGCACATTGAAGGAGACAAAACTTAGCTAACAAGAATTGACATTCCCTTTGTTTTAACCCAATATACGTGTTACCCTTGATCTTAAACCAATAGATTTACCTGTGAAATCCTTGATTCCTGAGTACTTGCTTTAGTTTCACGTTAAAATTACAATCAACATCCTCATCAGCAGAAATATACGAAATATAAGACAACAACACAATGGAAAAGAAATACATGTTTATTTTTTTGATGTTACACAGCATATTATAGTTTAACTGTTATAATATGTAACACAAATATTACATTAAACGTGTTTTAATAGATATTTAATTCTAGATTTAATACAGAATTTATGATTAAATTTTAATCGGAATATTTATCATTGCTCTAGTAGATACGAGAACTGAACTGCATTCCAGACTCGTAGCAAAATCGAGTACTAAAAGCATGTTATGAAAGAGACAGCGATAGCCGAACAGTCTAGAAAGACAAAGAAATACAACGTGTCATTCGCAAAAATCAATACTTCGTTGACTTTGCCACTGACACTGACAGCTGTTTGTTTTGAAGGCAAAACAAACAATGTTGCCACTAGAAAAATAATTTTGAAACTGGTGGAAACTTTAAAAAAAAAGAGATACTAGCCTTTTAGAAGCATAAAAAGTTTTTTCTTTTCTTTTACTTATGGCTAGTGTGATATTTTTGTGTACAATTCCAACCAGGATTTTCCGACTGTTTATTTCGAAAAAGGTTTGCCATATTTTTTAGAACTACGCCACACCCGCTTCCCTTGTTGGGGCTGTTTATAGCCCATCCGTACTCCATGAACTGGTTGCCTCTAGTAAGGATGTTTCCAGACTAAATATGATTCTTATTAATCCGTCTGTTATATTATCCAAAAATATTGGATACGTATTTTTTGTTTTATGAAATCAATAAAAAATGGAGTTGGCTGGCTGTGACGTCACTCACCGGTAAAAAATGTCTTTAGAATATGACGTCACTTGAGTTTTCAAAGCACTGTATCGTCTTCATTGTTTGTTTATGTGAAAAAAGAAAAAATGTGTTTAATATTTTTTGGAAATCTAATTATCTGACGGACTAATTTTTTAGTCAACTACCCTATTATACGACGGTCTAACTGAAACTGGTCTTTTAAAATATTATGAAAACCATCTGAAAACTTCATTTGAATCGGAAAGTGTTCGTTTATGATGATACGACAGTCTTTTACGTACTTACACAAGCGCCTACCATAATTACAATCGCAATAAGTGGACATACGGGAACTAGGAGCGATAATTTTAATGATAAGTAAACTCTAATGCAATAAGGTTGACTTAATTATTGTTTTCATCCCACCAAACTTATGGGATTACTCCAGATAAATGTCTCATTCTGAATGGTTTTAGTTACTCCTGATTAAGTCTAATCACTTAAATCAATAATATTTTAACGTTTGTTATATGTATCCAGTTTATGAAGTCATTAGAAAGAAATTAAAACACAAAAACCTTCCCTTATACTTAAAAATACATCGATTCACGATCACAATACACAACGGAATCACTAATCTTGATTAATGAGCAAAAAAGAAAACGAATGTCACATAATATTAAATTTCGCTGTGACCTTTTATAAGGTAACGTGAGTACGGATGTTATTCTCTTACAAAATAATTATGTCCTAAGGGGAGGTCACAAGCATCGGTGTCCAACGTCGACCAGTCTACGCGCACCTTAAGGCAGTGAAGGACGACCATTGCAATTTGCGCTTGCTCTTAACTCATTGGGGACCTGTTTATTTGACATCGAGTTGATGAGTTTGAGCACAAACCAGCATTCATAATAATGAAGTATTACCGGATTTATTATGGGACAAGGTAATTCCTTGTTCAGTCACGAACACTAAAATGCACCTTGGTTTATGTAACTGTGAGCTGAGTTGAGAGACATCTTATAGAGAAACGAACCAAACAACACAGCCATAAAGATCAAATCTCTCACTCAGCTTAGCGGGCTATTTAAATACAATATGTAACTGTTATAGATCAAGGCATGCGCAAAGTAGCAGGCTAAACTTAGGTCGTACTCGCAACCCTTGATTAAATTTTATTATCATTTCAAAATAGGTAATAGAATCTGACTGAGGTTATTTTTAATTAAGGTTAAGTAGAATAGGTAGGTCTTGCCGAAATGGTTCAGTTACTGCGACCATTTACAACCAGTTAGGATCATCATCAGTTTATAATGTTCCCACTGCAGGGACTCAGGCCTCCTCTCTAGGAGAGGGATAGGCTATAATCCACCACGCGGGCCCAGTGCGGGTTGGTAGATGTCACATGTCTTCGAATTTATGGTTATAAGACATGTCGGTTTCCACACGATGATTTTCTTCAAGGTTTTGAAAGCAGCGGTGACGAAATAAATTACACAAAGTAATGCGCCAGTCTGGGTTCGAACCCACGACTTACTATATGTAAGTCGGGGCCGCCACCGCTGCCCTGACACCCAAAAGAAATGCATACAAAAATGGGACAAGCAGAGTAACCAACATCACCAATCCAACTCGCCTGGTTGCATCAAATCGCCAGTAATAATCAGTTTACCTATTTTATGTACTCTCTCGGATTCACAATGATGTTCTAAATACGTGGTATTCGTTTGTGCGTCGATATCCCTCCCACCCTGTATATAGTCGCCAGCGTATCAAGTTACCACAAACTGTCTAATTTTCTCATTCGATTTTGAACTTAACTTTCAAAATTTTATGGTTTAAAATCATTTGGAAAAATTCGACAGTATGTGGTAACTGGAGGCACTGGCGACTGTACTTCAAAGTACACGGGTAGGTACGTATAAGGTTCTTTTCGCGGGAAGTTGGTCTTGTCCTTTACCTAACGTTTCAGGACGCAGTAGACCCACAGAGGGACCTCACACTTTCCTTCCATTCCACTCGTAGAAACTGTGGATTCCTCTGTTTTCCTTCTAATAGCCGCTAGCAGAAAAATAACTGTTATATAGAGTCAATATTTAGAAAAAAGTGAAGATATAACAACCATTGACTTACGCTATTCATGTTCAATAATTGTATTGAGAACTGTCATTCATGACTGGTTCTCATCATTACGTAATTTTAAGGATAATAAGTGTATTGCCTAATATATTTCTGTAAATTAATTCAGGAATATATTATCGCTATTAAAAGTTAACATGAACACTGAACAGGTTGTTTGTTGTGAAATAAATAAGTTTATTTTTTTATTTTTGTCTTTCAAGCGCTGGAGCGCTATAGAGCCAGCTGTAGCTACGTGTATGTATTTGGCTTCGATTCCCTGGCTAGCTCCGTATTAGGTACATACATCCGTACATACATTGAACTCTAAACATAACACTTCTAAACACAACTGGCAAAACGTGTGTACAGATTACCACTGCCTAACCATTTGGGAACAGAACGTGATGTTATGTTATGATGACGCCGGTTTTCTTCGAACCTGGGGCAGACAGATGTGTTTCTATCGTCAGTAGGGCACTGTCCTCATCATCAGCGTAATTACTTATTTATCATAATTGATGTCTGATGTTTAATTAAAACAAATTAAAGGTAATTTCTTAACAACAGTAGCCGAAGACTAAAAGTACAGGTAATTATACTCGGCGACCTTAGCGAGGTAGCTTGTAGGTCATGACATCATTAATTCATAGACTTTTGAAGTTGATTACGAACCGATCGTCCATTGACTTCTATTGAAATTGAAATGCTTCAGGCAGGACACATTGATGAGCTTGGTCTTTAGGCTTTATGGAATACGCGACGGGAAGACTCGACAACCTTCCCAAACCCTGAATTCTTCTGTTAGCCTCTCACTCAAAGTTGTTCTTGCCAAAATGCTTGCAGTTTCTGTTAACATCTATATACCTATAGATGTTAACCCAATAGGAAGTTGAAGTGATGTTCTGCCCAATAGGAAGCATATTGGTGAAAACTCGTATCAAAACTCGTCAAACAGTTTTTAAGACAAGAGATTCAAACAGATAACTAAGGCAGTCTGACTTTTGTTAATGTTGTGTTGTGCTATATTAGGTGGGCTGAAAAGTTCGTAGGCTGACACATAAATGGCGCTACTAGTAATCATACGATTTTTAGTTAGCCCTAACCTTCAAAAGACACGTGTATAAATTTGATAGCTGTCGTACTATTAATTTGTGAGTTATAGCATTTTTAATGAAGCAACTTTTATTATTTTGAAAAAATGGATGAAAAGGAATTTCGTGTGTTAATAAAGAATTGCTTTTTGGCGAAAAAAAATACTAGTGAAGTAGAGGCTTGGCTTGATAAACTTTATTTGGACTTTGCGCCAGGGAAATCAACTGTTGAAAAGTGGTTTGCTAAGTTGAAACGAGGCGAAATGACGAATGCACGCAGTGGACGCCCCAAGAGGCTGTTACCAACGACAAAATCAAAAAAGTCTACAAAATAGTTTTGGATAACCGTAACGTGACGTTGATTGAGATAGCTGAGACCCTAATATCAAAGGAACGTGTTGGACACATCGTGAATGAATATTTGGGTATGCGAAAGCTCTGTGCAAAGTGGGTGCCGCGCGAGCTCTCAATCGAACAAAAACACACACACAAATCAATGAAAACGATGGCAAAATTGCATGGCATTGGGCTTCGAAATTGCTTCTGCATCCACCGTATTCCAGATCTGGGCCCCAGCGACTTTTTCCTATTCTCAGACCTCAAAAGGATGCTTGCTAGACAGAAATTTTGAGCCGATGAAGAGGTAATCGCCAAAACTGAAGCCTATTTTGAGGCCAAAGATAAATCGTTCTATAATCAATTTAAATTCTAACAAAAAAAGTTTTTTCCTATGCTAGCCCACGAACTTTTCAGCCCAACTGCTATTTAGGTCTTCAAAAGTTCAACGACAATGCAAATACTTATGTGGTACAAAATATTTCTCACATACTCTTTGATAGACCGCAAGGCAAGGCTTGACTCGGCTTCCTGACTCGCATTTGTTATGTAAAAGAGCATAACCATTACGGATTCATGCTCATAACACCAATCAGAAAATGTCTTCAAGAATTCCAAAAGTGTCGGTACCCTTCACGGCACTTACATTGCTGCTTTACTACGGGGCAATGACTCACTTATTTCTCGTAATCAAATCACAACATTACCTCTCTCTGTCTTTCTTTGAAGGAAGGAACAGATGCGAGATATATTTTTAAAAGAATCTCGAGTGTGTGATGGTAACCCCGCCACGATCGAGGCAATAGGCTGTTTAGCTTGTTACCTCAGCCTCAGTTTGCGTGCCGCTATTCCGTCGAGTGGTTGTGTGTTCGGTTTTTTCAAATTAAAAATACGACCTTTAAAAAGTTGGTGCCTGTTCCATTAACTTTTATCATCGGATATATTCCTAGGTGAGTGTTTTGGTTACTATCAATTGATTTAAAGATCTAAAATATGTAGCGTGCGCCGATTAATAACGGTCCCGCCTCAAACTTTGTTGGGAAGCGTTTGAAGTTTTTTTTTTAAATTCCGCCGTAACATTTTTTTTTTCAAGGAATTTGAAGGAGGTTTGCAAAACTGTTCGTACTTTTTGGTGAATTGAATATGAAGTAAAGTAGACGTGTGTTCTTGGCTAATAAGATTCTTAGTGGCAACTAACCTAGTTTTTAATGCAAACTAGCTCAAGTAGAGTTCTAGCGATTAGTGCAACAGTGTCACCCACGCTTTTACCATAGAGGGTCGTGTAGAGTTCAATGTGTTGCAAAATATTGTCGTATTCAAAAAGAGATTAGCATTTTTTCGGTAGACAACTTAAGATTCTAATAATATCTTTAGAAACGTTGAATTCAATGCATTATTCACCGTAAATCATTATAAAAACCTCCTTAATATTCCTTGCTTAGTTATTAGGGACAAAAAACAAGCCTAAACATTCAAATAGGTTGCGTGACTCGGGACTTAAACCAAGGACCCTCACGGTATGCGTGCCCTTAAATTTTACCAATTCAGGTTCGCGATGAGTCAGAGCATTATCCTTTTTTTTTTTGGGCTGGTAACTATATAGAGCTGTATAAATGCCAAAATCCTTTTTCAAATTAACGTTTCATTGTTAATGAAATACGTTGTGTGAAAAGGTTTGTTGCCAATTTGCCATTGAGTTTTTGATGTTTTCAAGTATTACGTAGGTACAATAAAGTAGGCGTTTCTTATGTAGAAATATTTTATCCTGTTAAGACATGAGACAAAAACTTTTTAAGAATACTACCTACCTGACAGAAATACATTTGCACTTGTATCTGTATAAAATAGTCAGTTGTAATAATGTTCTCGATCGAGAATCTGATAATCACAGAAAAGGGCAGATCCCTCACCTAGAAGCTAAATGGGTGTGCGATGTAACGAATTGGCTCTACAAGGATGAATCGCGCTCTTGATGTCTAAAAACAAAACCAATTAATCCAAAACATTTAAACCTAGGTTGGCAGAAATTATAGAACACCGCCTGCTATGATCCGGATCATACTCCTTTTGCCTCGTCCACGTTCATACATCTGGTCGTACACGCACACGAACCTTAAATGTTCAGTGATCTTATTCTACTTAAATTCCATGGACATCTTTTTTTTTTTTTTTTGGGCGGGTGGAAAATCATCAAATAACCCCTCCCGCTCTTGGGCAGAGCGAAAGGGAGTGTCAGACTTCTTCTGACTAAAATCACCCATGTTCCTTCTTAGCCCTTCATGTCGAGGCCGCGGTATGTCTTGCGAACAACCCGCAGCCCCGACGGGCGTTGGCCCTTGCGGGCCCCTTCCTTGTTGCTGACATCTCTTTGAGGCGCGCGTGGAACAGGAACACGCCGTCGACACGGCCTGTCGTCGTCATAAGACGGACGGCGAGCTAGCCCATCACTCACCGTCCACAGGCCCGCGTCTACGGTGGCCGGAAGCCATCACGTGGCCCCCGACGCCCGGAGCGCCTCCCGCGGCGGCGATTCCCTGGACATCTCAAGCATCGTTGGAACAAAAGAGGACTTTAGTTCCCTCGCTACATGTGGAACATTATCATTTCCTTTCTACGGTTCAATAAGGTCAAATGTTGCTTGATTCTCATCATTTCATTGCTCATACTGCGGCGGAATCGGTAATACCGGAAGTTCGTTTTGATAACTTAATAACATTAATTGATCTATTAGAGAGTTAAGGTGCACTAAACATGTAGTTTCCATACCGTTTAAAATTTAGTGAATGAATCGTAGTAATTATTACGTCTGCAGATTCACACAAACTTCTCGCTTAGACTTGGCTTGTTCAGTTCTTGATAGATGATCCTTATTAGGCAGTCCTGTGAAACCTAATGCAGCGGTATTATCCTTAATTTCAAGGGGATGTCTACTAAAGATCTATACTCGATTTCCATAACATGTAATGCACTTAAACTTTTCGAAATCCGCCTTTGCCACAGAAGTATCAAAATGAACTGCAAATACTGTCTTAGCATTGTATATCTGCGAGACGGAGTAGTTCCTACGTCATGCTTGGTAAGAACGGTAGTCGTGGATATTTATGTTTCTCGAGATCTGAATCTGGCAGTTCAATCAATTTCTGGGATTCGTCAAGCTTCATTGTCGGTAACTGCATGTGGTTGGATTGGTTGTGTACTTGTGATTGTTTGTTCTGCATTCCAAATTATCATGAGTCTTTCATCATCACCATCCACAGCCCGACTTCACCCACTGCTGGATATAGGCTTGTATTTGCTTGTACTAAGCTCCAGGTTCTTGTGCTAGGAAGCTTCATTCAGGATATTCACGCGATGGCTATGCGTTGTCTGCCCATCTCATGAGTCCTTACACCCTCTTAAATTAACTGCAAAAAACGTTGTTTCTACATTAAACTTACCTTTCTGTTGACATTTCGTGATCAGTTCCATGGTTAGCTATATCGACCATCGTTTATCTTATCCAGATGTTGTCTAGCTTTACCTTATAAAGCTCATACTAATACTAACCACTGACAAGAGAAATTCTTGTTCACACTCTTTAACTACCGAATGGAATGGCAATGATGGCAGTGTAAAGATGGCACCGCTGCCTGTTTCACCGGTACCAATAAATAACCAATACGACTTTGACGTGCTGGGTAGTGATACTGAGTGGGTATAGCTGTCTAGCATGAACGGGCGAAGTTAACGTAATGCAAATTCGAAATCATACATATTATTTACTTAGTTTTGAGGTAGTTATCACACCAAAAAAAAATATGGATGGATTCTGTAAGGGATGATATGAAAGCGAAAGGACTAAATGACGCCGTAACGTGTGACAGTGGAGAATGGAAGATGTTGCACCGACCCCAAATAGAATGGGATAAGGGCAGCAAGATGATGATGAGGGCTGTTATCACACCACACCGCTCTTCGCGGTGGTATCTCACATCGCATTGACTTGTATGAAATCCGTTGATGCACAAGTATTAAGTAGGTACACCGCCAGACCGCGTGGCGCACTTCCCACACATTGGATACATACGCGCCGTGTCCTTCGAGAATCGGCTATAACATAGACCCTGTTGTTTCTATGATCTGTGCATAGACCGTTCAAAAATAGTTTTGGTCGATTGGACCCGCGGGCCATCTGAGTGGGATCAATTTACTAAAGAGCCATTATCTGCACAGAACTTATACAGACGCCTGTATATTAAGCTACTACAAACTGTCAAGTTTCTTTAAAAGAATTTCAACTTTGTCGCTACATTCTAGGTTGATTGGGAAAATTAAACAGTTTCGGCTAGCATAATAATTATGCTGTTGTTTGCACTTTTAATGTACTTTCGATTCAAAAGTCGTTCCAATTCACATAACGTTTCCTACTATGTTCTCTGGAGGTCTACTGTCTGTGGGTACGGCAACATTACCTTCGCTGACGAGGTGCGTGCAGTCACGTATTACGTACGACGGGGGTGTATTTCTTATTTAATAGGAATCCGGTCGCCGTGTGAACCATTTACCATAAGTTGTTTTGATGGCCCAGCGGTGAAGGAAAAAAACATCGTGGGAAAACCGGCATGATCTAGAACCAAAATATCTTCGAGGACTGATACTGGCTAACTGGATGTCAAGGGAAATAGATAATTATTGCAAAAGAATTGCAATGGGGTGGAATAACTATTGGGCTCTAAAATAATTTTGTATTTTTCAAGTAAGTAAATTGTTTCATAAATTGAGAGCATAATGAACACCTTGAAAACGCATACGAACTCGCTTGTAAATTCTGCTTTAGGCCCATAAGCTGCACCTTGAACTCAGTATGTGATACCCTTTTTTTTTTTTTTTTTTTTGGGGGGTGGGAAATCATCAAATAACCCCTCCCGCTCTTGGGCAGAGCGAAAGGGAGTGTCAGACTTCTACTGACTAAAAACCACCCATGTTCCTTCTTCGCCCTTCATGTCGAGGCCTCGGTATCCCTTGCGGACAACCCGCAGCCTCGACAGGCGTCGGCCCTTGCGGGCCCCTTCCATGTTGCTGACATCTCTTTGAGGCGCGCGTGGAACACGAACGCGCCGTCGACACGGCCTGTTGTCGTCATAAGACGGACGGACGGCGAGCTTACCCATCACTCACCGTCCACAGGCCCGCGTCTACGGTGGCCGGAAGCCATCACGTGGCCCCCGACGCCCGGAGCGCCTCCCGCGGCGGCTGGGACGAGAGGTTCTCTCCCTCTCACGTTCCGCCACCTCCTTCGCTAGCATCACTGCTTCGCAGAAGGAGGCGACGGCGTCCCATTCCTCCTCGCCCCGGACCATGGCTTGCACCAGGGCCGGACGCGAGAGGTCGCCGCCGGGTATGTGATACCCTTGTAAGAAGATTACTTACAGAAGTTGACGACCTCAATTAAAGTTTAAATATAATCTTACAGTCCCATCAGAAATTATGTTTTTACATCCTTCACTGACACCGTTTCATAGAAACCAGCACACATGTGACATCAATTTGAAATACTTGTTTACATATTTACCTAACTATACTACATTTAGTAGGTACTTATTTTCCAAGTCCACTTTGCGCTACTATTTTACCTGTACCTAAATTACTAGTCATTCTGAAACCGACTTAATTTTCATTCCAAGAAAGTTGATTTTCGTTGAAACGGCAACAACGTCAATTGGAAAATTAAGATTTGAATAGACTTTACGTAATTTTCTTATGTAAGTGCTGTAATCACATGATTCATATCTCCAATTTGCGTGCATGCATGTTTATACCGTTTATGTTTATGGTAAACACATTAATTTGGCTATATACAATGTCGATTGAGTTCATTTATGCTTTGGTCACGAGTTAGGTATCTTTATGATTCATGTGCCTTTTCTGGAACAATGCGGTGAGAATCGTCGCCTTTCATGGCGGTCTGATGATGGTTTGGCGGTAGCGTCATGATGAATCAGTGATCCCTTTATTGATTGGGCTTCCCCATGTCAGAGGGTATTTTTAAAGCACCTGGTTAGTCTAGTAGCCGCAATCGTGACTACTGAGCATGCGGTCCTGGATTCGATTTTCGGGTCGGTCAAATTGTAATAGGGATTTTTCATCAGGAAATTCTTAGTAGCAGCCATGGAGTCTGGATTTGTGCCCGGTTGATAGCAATAAGCTCGCTCCCTATTACATAGAACTTCCTGGTACACTTCATGCTAACTCTTCTGGCGGGATTCCCGTTATTCGTGTTAAATATTTATGATGTCTAATTTTATTTTTCTACGCTTCAAAACCCTTTTCTTATGATCAATTTCAAAGTAATTTCAGGTGAACAACAATGGGCAAGCTAAATCGTATTCGACATAGTAATAACTGTTACTTGTTAACCGACCGTTAAAATTAAACATTAAGGGTGGGTTGCACCATATTACTATAACGATAACCAAACCGTAACAAGCCATAAAAGCATTAAAAAAGTATAATTTGATGGCTTGTTACGGTTTGGTTATCGTTAAAGTAATATGGTGCAACCCACCCTAAGTAATAAAAGTTAACTGGAAAGCCAAGAATCATCATTTGCTTAGCCTTTTCCCAACTATTTTGGGGTCGGCTGACAAGTATGTCCAGTTTGGCTTCTAGAATGACAAAAATGTGGCGTAAAATCCCGCACTTTGCACTGGAATCATTATCTTGATATAAAACTTATTTACGAGTGTTCGATTGCATTGCCGGTGGAATTCCACAGTTGCTTGTAGTTGTACACTCGAACAAGCTAATAAGTATACAGACATGAATCTGTATAATTCTAGTACATGTACTACACAGAAAATATTGATTGCAATTTTGTTTTATAAAGCGTTTCGCATTAAGCGACTGATGTCAAACGCTGTATCGTGTGACATCAGTCTTCTAAATGGAGGAGAGGAGAGGAGCTAGTGGCTTAATAAGAACTGCCAATCGGGTCGATCTTTAGGTAAAGCTGTGCTTGCCTAGGTCGGTCTGTAGATGGGTGACCGCCCGACATACCGAGTTTCCTCCGTGCCTCGGAAAGCACGTTAAGCTGTTGGTCCCGGCTGCCATATATAGATCTTTAGCAGTCGTAACAGGTAGTCAGTGACCTGAAATTCTGACATCCAGTCTTACCAAAGAGGTATCGTATTACCTAGTATTAACTGGGTTGTGGAGGTCAGATAGGCAGTCGCTTCATGTAAAATACTGGTATTCAGCTGCATCCGGTTAAACTGGAAGCCGACCCTAACATAGTTGGGAAAAGGCTAGGCAGATGATGATCAGTCTTTTAAATGTATCTGTATAATCTTAAAAGTAAATGCAAGTTAGCTGGTTGTATACTTATTAGCTAGTTCGATTGTACACCTATTCGATACAGGTATAGAGTATAATATCGTTACTACGTTAATTCACGTTTTATGTTGATTACTTCTCATTTATGGCTCCAAGTCAATGGCTTGAGCAGTTCCTTATAGAGAGATTGAACTGTAATTTACGTTGCCATTCGCTGATTTTCTTAATCTTCGAAGCAAAGGAGTTTTTCATTACATAGAAGAATTTACTAGAGAAATTGGCTTTAAAGTACATGGACGAAAGATAAAGAAAGGCATTCGTTATCAGCCTTTAATGTTTCTATCGCTGGTAGTCCCAGTAGTGGGAGTTTGGACCCTTGTCTCAGCCTGGGACACACGTCGTCTCTCTGGAAGAGGAACTAGGCCTGTATCCAACAAGTGGTTCCAAGACAGTTAAATTATTTCTCTGAGACTTCGTCGAGCATCATTGTATCGGCGATTTTCTGGTGGTCGCCACTGTTGATTTTGGCTCATAAGAATTGTAGTGGTTTGAGAATAAAATGACGGGCTTTGCCCCAAAAAAAATAGCGGTCATGCAAGTCGGTCGATCGATATGTCATGTCTTCGTTTGATTCTAGGTCTTGCCGGTTTCCTCTAGATGTTTTCTCTCACCGTAATCTTTCATAGTGATGGTATGAAGAACCTTCTGACTTCGAACTCACGACAACATTATGAGACCGTAACCACTGGGCTACTGCTCTCGGTTACGCAAAAAATAACAAGAAATGATTAGCAGCTCCGTCCAATTCAAGGAATCAATTATTCATGATTTTAAACGGCAAATTGCTCTGTAAGGTTAATTCCGAATTCCGTATTCACTTTTAAACTATCTGTACAAGGAAGGAAAGATTTGCGGTAAACTAAGTTTTAGAGAACTCGTACGTTGTAAGTCGTAATAAGATACAGATTCCAGTGTTTTATGTCTCGAAGGTAAAATGCCCCTGATGCCTTGGGGTCGAAGTCTAGACATTGGGATTTGTGTCTTGTTACCACTAGTTACGTATGTATTTACTTTGAGTAAAGAGAAAATGCTCTGCCGCGCCGACCCCGGTGTACGCTGGTCTTTACTGGGAAATATCGGAATCTTGCAAAGTTGCGGCATGTCTGCTATCAAATACAGTAAGGAACGTATTTACCTGCATTTAGTGTCGAATTTAAATGACCACAATTACCTGGGTACTGGAAAACCACAGAACAATAATAATTTTGCTGTAAGAATCTATGTTGCGTTACTTGTGTCTCGTTGGAGTCTGTCATTTTAAAATAGCTTGGTGGAAATGGCGCAAGTGAGTGCGCCATTTTACTTAGAATTGTTACACTTTTTTTTTAAATTATTAAATGGGGCTACTCTTGACCTCAATCTTCTCCTGAGGACAGAGATATGGTCCGTTGGGGTTGCGGGTTGTTCGCAAGAGATACCGCGGCCTCGACATGAAGAGCTAAGAAGGAACATGGGTGGTTTTTAGCCAGTAGAAGTCTGACACTCCCTTTCGGTCTGCCCAAGAGCGGGAGGGGTTATTTGATAATTTTCCACCCGCCAAAAAAATAAATGGACAGGAATAGGGTCGAAGATGTAACGCTACCCCAAAAGGAGGTCTATATCTTGTGACATGAACACAACATGATTTGTTACAATATTGATGATTGTTCCACTGCTGCGTCTGAATTAATTCAACGTCGGTGAAAGTGTTAAAACTAAAAAACTCTTCATTTCAACACATTTCATTGACGTCATTACAATCAAATATCTGTCTTGTTTTCCACTATTTCTCCGTGCACACGGGGACACATAAAGCTATACATTTCCCGTACAACAAAGCTTCGATTTGCATAGATTTCCCGCACAATGAGAGATCCGTATAAAATGGTTCCGTTTAGATTGGTTGTCCTGCGTACCAGTTTAAATGAACCTTTACACGGGCGAAACTGTGAATATAACTAATTAATAACTAATAAATGTTTATAATACGTGCAAGTTCAAGTCATAAACAGTAAACTGGCATTGCATAGACCATTTAATAACATGTGCAACCTTCAAACGCCTATGTCGTACGTGACATATACCGCATACCGCGACTTGGTACCATTTGGCGTTTTATCATGGTCTTAGGTACCTACTTATTTACTATGTAAAAGCTTGTACAAGGTCCTGAGGGTGAATGTAGAATGTACAGATACTTGTATTGGATATTATGAACCAGCTTTCATCATCATCATCATTTTCCCCTTGTTCCAAATCATTTGGAGTCGATCACCTTTTTCTTACACACTTCTCTATTATTACCTACTCGTCATCTCATTGGGTACCTAAGTACCTCCTTTTTCGCCATATCGTCTGTCATACTGTCCATCCATCGGCATCGTTACGATTTACTCATTCACATTCATAGATACTCAAGTTTTTCCTCATGACATGAATCACCCAACCCAATCTAACCTAAGTATTGACATCACTACAAGAAAAGGTGGAAAAAATTCAGCCTAGAGGTAAATTTATTAATTAACCACAAAACAATGTTGGAGGACACAACATGAGAAGGATAAGGAGGTTGATGGAGGAGGTTGTTGGTTGTTCTATAACAACTTTTAAAAATATACTTGGTTTGTCGCGAATGTATCTCATCCTCGTTTTGACGCTGTTACATGTAATTATATTAATTACAGTAAGTCATCAATCATCATATTTCTTGATTGAAAAACATACAACAAACAAACATACATTCATCACACCAAGAGCATCCAGTTAGTTAGTTCTTAGTTACGTCCTTATATAAGACGTTTTTTCAAATAATATATTTTGCATATTGCCACCTAAACGAATTGAGTTAATGGTCAACTCGTTTGTGAATGGTTCGGAGGCGACCAAGGGACTTACCAGAGAATGGGCAGCAGCGTTCTCTGTACCTTCGTAACAACCATACTGCGATCGCCAACCCGCCTGCCAAGCGTGGCGATAGAGATGTTTCCCGACTAAAAAAATATGATTCTAATTAGTGCGTCTGTTAGATTATCGAAAAATATTTGATACGTATTTTTTGGTTTATCAAATCAATAAAAATTGACGAAGATAAAACGCGTCAAAGATTGGAGTGGGGGTTTGTGACGTCACTCACCGGTAAAAATTGTCATACTAATGTCTTAGAATATGACGTCACACGAGTTTTCAAAGCACTGTATCATCTTCATTGTTTGTTTACGTGAAATAAGAAAAAATACGTGTCTAATATTTTTTTGTAATCTATCTGACGGCCTAATTAGATTTTTTTGTTCACTACCCTATTATGACAAATCCTCCCTTCTGGGGGAGACCTATGTCCAGCAGTGGACGTCTTATGGCTGAAATGATGATGACCATCATTACTCGAATCTTACGAAACTTGATTAACCCAGATGTTACTGAAACTTTTTTTTAGCTCGGATTCCAGTACTTTTTTAGTATTGTTACCTTGATACATATGGTAAACATGGAAAAATACCAAAAAAAAAACAAGTTTTCAGGAAAGCTCGGAAAATGCGGATCGTTTTAACGATCAGTAGTAATAGGCGGGTAGGTTAACGCTCATATAACTACCACTTTATCGATTGTATCCTATTTTAAATTAAAGATACACAGATATTACGATGAAAAAGGCTTTATTATCTAAATAAAAAAAATTTTTTTAGGAGTATGGTAAGTAACAAAACATGTTTTGGGGTTCAAATGAATTTTACTGAAGCTGGTGGAATAATTGCTGCATGGCCTTGGTACGGAACAATACATAGTACGTGTCCCAATCTAGTCGTCGTAGACTTAGAACTTTTGTTTACAGCTGTGTCCTCCATAATACGGTACCATAGCTTCGTCTATGCTGTACATTTCTTCTAAAGGAGCCATATTCAGGAATATTTCGTTCAGGATATTGAAAAGCGGTCTCAGCTTTGGAAAGTCACTTTCAGTAGGTAGTTATCTGAGCATAGTTATCATAACTCATGACTATGAGTCATGATAAATGTAAATGTGTGTGTCTGATGATTTCTCCCAGTACATGTCATCATCATAATCCATAAGACATTCACTGCTGGACAAAGGCCTCCCCAATAGAACGCCATAACGAACAACAGCCTGCCGTTTGCATCCACTGGTTGCCCGCGACTCTCACGATGCCGTCGGTCCACCTGGTGAGAGGCCTACCAACGCTGCGTCTTCCGATTCTTGGTCGCCACTCAAGAACCTTTCTTCCCCATCGGTTGTCGGTTCTTCGAGCGATGTGACCTGCCCATTGCCACTTCAACTTGGATATTCTGAGAGCTATGTCGGTGACCCTGGTTCTTCAGCAAATTTCCTCATTTCGGATTTTATCGCACAAAGAAACTCCGAGCGTAGCTCAGTCCATGGCTAGTTGCGTACATGTATCTTCGAGGAACTACGATATATCCACTGTACAGAAGTATAGCAAGGAAATACTACATTTCACTCGTTGTCACATTACCCACTTTGTTCTCTTGAATCGCGTAAATATTTGTATATTTAACCAATAATTCGATAACAGAGTCATCAAACATACAGTCAAATACATTACATGGGAGTGTTTGGTGGTGACGTCTTGGCCCGTAGTTTTCTTGCAATTGTGGCCGGTCGTGAGCATTATGGTGATTTCTATAAGTATAAATTTGATTTTTTTGGTACGGTTGGATCAACAAAAGGAACGGCTGACGTGTTGCTAATAACTGGACCTGAATTAGATGTAGATGGTTTAGGTTGATGACCTTCCACAATTAGGGGTTCTTCGGTAGTTCGACTTCTGTTTGCTAAAGAAGACAAGGGTACACTGTCCTCGTCACTTTCGGAACACATGTATTCTATCTCAGCAGATGCTCTTATCCGAGAACCTAGATAGAAAAAAAATATAACAACTGACATGAGAAACTAACGTAAAGATTATATGACATCTAAATCAAACCTGGAAGATTGTTCAGACTTAGTAACTCCTCATCACCAGAATTTTCAGCTGTGACATCAGCATTCGCGTTATCAGATGGTAAAATAGTTATATTTCTTGAAAATGAGGCATCATCATCTAATTGTTCCAATTCGTCAACGATTTCATTGAGAGACAATGGTTTGCTATTCCTGGGTCTGATAGTTAGAAATACATCCCCAAATTACGACCGATCGTTAAAACGATCATCAAATATAATATCAATTGTTTTATATAAAAGATATGACAAGATCAAATTGTAATTCATAGTTTTGTTAGACAGGGTATAAATTTATAAAAAAAACCGGCCAAGTGCGAGTCAGACTCGCGCACCGAGGGTTCCGTACAAACCTGTAGGTATATAAGTAAAAGTTATGGTGGTGGTATGGTTTCCTAACTCCTCCGAAACGGCTGAACCGATTTGCATGCAATTTTGTGTGCATATCGGGTAGGTCTGAGAATCGGCCAACATCTGTTTTTTTTTTTTAATCGCTGAACAACGTTTGCTGGGTCAGCTAGTAAGTTTATGATTATTAAAAAAAATATACTATGTGATGTAACTAAAAATTTAAGATTTTCGGAATTTTTCCTATATGTGTACTTTATAACGTTGCTTCATGCCAAATTTCAAGATTCCAGGTCGTCTGGAAGTATCCTTTAGGTTTTGATTCCCTTGCGAGTAGTTGCGAGTTTCAAAATATGCGGCTTTAATTGCTGTATCTTTTGATTGCGTTGACGTAGAAGTTTGATTTTGTTACAGCTTAAAGATATTATAGACTTGAGTATTTGTTAAGAATTTCAATATAATACCACTACGCGTTCATGAGTAAAGGGGTAATAAGTTTAAAATTATTAAAAATATTTTTATTATATGATGTAACTAAAAATTTATGCTTTTCGCAATTTTTCCTTTATCTGTGTTATAAGACGTTGCTTCGTACCAAATTTCAAGATTCTGAGTTCACGGGAAGTACCCTGTAGGTTTTGATTCCCTTGCGAGTAGTGGCGAGTTTCAAAATATGCGGTTTTAATTCCTGTTTCTTTTGATTGCGTTGACATAGAAGTTTGATTTTGTTACAGCTTAAAGGTATTATAGATTTGAGTATTTGATATGAATTTCAATATAATACCACTACGCGTTCATGAGGAAAGGGGTAGTAAGTTTAAAATTATTAAAAATATTTTTATTATATGATATAACTAAAAATGTATACTTTTCGCAATTTTTCCTATATCTCTGCTATAAGACGTTGCTTCATACCAAATTTCAAGATTCTGAGTTCACGGGAAGTACCCTGTAGGTTTTGATTCCCTTGCGAGTGTCGAAAATTTGCGGCATAAACGGGAGTATCTTTTGATCGCGTTGACTTAGAAGTTTGATTTTTTCACAGCTCTAAGAGACCATAGACTTGAGTATTTGATATGAATTTCAGCTTGATACCTCCACGCGTTCCTGAGAAAAAAGGTCTTGACAGACAGACAGACAGACAGACGGACAACAAAGTGATCCTATAAGGGTTCCGTTTTTACCTTTTGAGGTACGGAACCCTAAAAACGTGCATAAAATAAATTTCAATCATAACATAATTTGTAAACACTTACCGTTTTAAAGACATAGTGAAAGTAAATTACGCTAATACGAACTAAAACACGAGAGCACTTCAAAATTATGATCATAAGATAGTTTTCTATGCACCAAAACACTGTCAAAGAATCACTGCGTCGATTGGTACACAATAAGCAACAGTTATCCGCTTGTTATTATTTTTAAATTGAGGGTATTCCTCACGTATTTTTTTGATCTTTATAACGATCGGTCGTTATAAATGGGTTAAGTAGTAAAATAAGATACAATGATAAATCTTTACTAATAATGTATTTCGTAGCGGGTAATCTCCGGAACTACTGATCCGAATCCGAAAATTCTTTCACAATTAGCAGATACTTAATTCCTTGTGCTATGTAAAACTTTCCATAAGTATAAATTCCGCCAACTACACGAGCAAAACCGTGGACGAAAGCGCGATATAAACCGCCACGTTTAAAACATTATAAAATGACAAATGAATATAAATAAGGTGCGTTTCTCCAAAAAAGTAACAAAAGTTTACTGTCAATTTAAATAGCTACCTGTTTAATATTCTGACCTTGAGTCAATAGTCTTTTTCTCTATAAATAAATTCTTAGCTTTTTCTATATTATGCGCATATTTGCAAGTTGCTCCAAAGTTTAAATCAAGCCTAAATAGCAGGATGACGAATTCTGAAAACCTGTAATATTGCGTGTTGTGGCTTTAATCGGAATTTCGTATTATTTAGCATTGATTATTATTATATTATCACCCACTACCGGTAAAGGAAGGCTTTTGTAATAAAATATACTATAAAAATAATAGTTAACACTAAAGTTCTCGCCAAATAGTAGGCCAAATTAGTAAAAGTACAATTATTTACTCACTCACTAGTACTACACTCTATTTTTATTTATCAATTTTGATCAGCCTTTCATTATGTTTGATGATTCTGTCAATGTCGAGATTGAACTAAAGCTGTCTGACCTGGCCCCCTAGACAAAATCCCTTTTCTGTAAGCGTTAACGCCAACGGAAAGATCAAATTGTATGGAGTTGACATTAGCTTTAGAGATGTCACGTGATGTCATCTGTCAACTCAATACAATTTGATCTTTCCGTTGGCGTTAACGCTTACAGAAAAGTGATTTTGTCTAGGCCCCGCAGAATAGACAATTATTTGGAAGAAGACATAACCGTCAGATAAAGCATGGCTACCTTGTGACAGTTTCAACTTTAAGCAAATATGTATCTACAGACTTAAATTTGTATCGTAAGTTGTTACTAATAGCTTTGACTTGTTTATAGATGAGTGCTAGTATGCCTTCTGCTCTGGAACAGCATCATATTTACACTCGAGAGTCGAGAGCCGAGTACCTGAACATTTTTTTATGCTTCAGTCACAATGACTACTTATGCCACATACAAAATCAAAAAACACAAAAATTGGAGTTCTACATCTAATAGAACATTACATCAAGAAGTTTTCGTCAGTCAGACCGTCCATAATTTTGTAATTAATTACTAGGATCTAATTAATTCCTCGCTGAAAAATATCTAGACCGAAACTTAGCAGAGTATGTAGCGTTAATTATTTTTTAAGCATACGTGAACGGCAAATTGGCCTTGGTGAACATTTGCATAACTTCTAGAGTAATTTGCGTAGATTTTGTATCAATTAACGAGTCTGGGCATGTTTTACTAGGTCTATGGTCTAGTCTATAATGGTGAGACCACCTTGGTGAAACTGGTATATTGGTTGAAACTGGTCTATTGGTTGAAACTGGTCTATTAGTTGAAACTGGTCTATTGGTTGAAACTGGTCTATTGGTTGAAACTGGTCATAGACTGTGGTGTACCCGAAAGTGCAGTCACATTTCACCAGTAAAATTTACGTCCCATTTAACAGGGTGCGAGCCTTTTGCCATCATCTGGGCATATCGCACAGATCCAGACTCCATGGATGCTACATTGAAATCCCTGATGGAAAATCCAATAACAGTTTGCCCGACCTGAGAATTCAACCCAGGACTTGATGCACATTAGTCTCGCTTGCGACCACTAGACAGCAGGCCGAGGCTCATTGCTCATTTAATAGTTTTGGATATTGTTTCTATTGACACAAAAGTGGTTCGCGGTTACTAAACACAAGCTGTTTTAACAACTAATGCGTTTATAGACCAATTATGTACCTACATTTCTAATTTGTAACAGAGCGTTTGATTTGTAAAGTAATTTGGTTTGGTAAAAAACTACTGGTATATTTTTTTAAGTCTAGAACACGGAACCGCATGTAATTGGACGCGTATAAATGTTTTTTTTTCTTGATCTATAATGGATGTAAAACTATCCTTTTTCTTCCCGTCATTGCAATCCTTGTTTTGTTCTAGATCGTATCTGAGCGCATAGAAGCCTTTCTAGTTGACATTATATTTTACCATTATATGATTGCTTATACGCTTCAACATATCTGAGTTAGGTACCAAGATATAATAAAATATAATAGGTACAAGTGTAATGTTATAATTTTACTTTAAATGCCTCCACGACCCTCGTACTATTCAATGCATCCATCAACACTATGATTTCAGACGCGTTACATTGAGCCCTACCGTGAAACGTGAATTTTCGTAACTCATAGTCATAAGACCTCATCAATCTTTTCGTTTTACGGTACGACTCAATGTAAAGATCTGAACGAATTAATCATACATCATGATATGCATACCAAGTATCTCAAAAAGCGTTGTTCTACGCTTGCAACTGTAGATACTGCCAACATCTTTCACCCTATTACATGGCTCTTAACTGGCTTTTTGTAATTTTTATTTTCACTTCGAGCTCTTTTAACAATATTTAATAAGACTACATTAAACTCGTCCCTGTCCACCACCCTGCACTGGGCCCGCGTGTACACTCTCTCTGAGCCTCCTCTTGTCTTCCCAACTTCCCACTACTAGGCAGACATTATAGCCTGATTAAAATGCTAGTCTGGCCCGTCAAGAACCACAGGCATTACACTCTCTCTAGCATGTCACATAAGCACGACATGTGTTAATAATTTTTTCCGCAGCTCTGCGCGTGCACCAGTCAGCTTGCCCGCTCGCCTCGACCCACTAATTTGGTTGCAAGCCTGCCCACTTAATTGATCGACTTTATCTTACATTATCTATATGACATGTTACATGTAAGCAGAGACAATTTGTACGGAAGAAATGTGTGATAGGATGAGGTGAGGTTCTAGCAATAGACAATAAGGTTCCGTACGTTCAGTATATACCGGACAAGACCTGAATGCGGGGAGAATTCTGAAAGGTCCGGCATTCCGTACCATTCCGGACCAGCATAGAAATATGTACACTATAAAAAACCAACGTTAGAATCAATAGTATAGTTTCACTTGCATAGGTAGAGATGTTTGTAATGTAAGAAGTGTTTAAAATTTAAGCTCTGCAACAAATCTTTCTCTAATGTTTCACAAACTTTGTAAAAATGTTTGTCTTTATTCGCAGTGTAAAATACTACAAGTTAAAAAAATAGTTTCGTGTTTAAATCATGTTGGATTAAGTCCAAACCCTTGTTACTGTACCCCAGTTTTGATTTTGGTAGAAACTTATCAAAAATCTTTGTTTTTCGGAAAGTAGGCGGTTAAAAGAAGTCGTTCTAAAATGAACGTTAACGGTCGAAACGGATAAATGAAACGGATTGTATGGATTATAATTATCTGAAATAAATGAACTTATAATAAAACCAACGAAGGTTTTAAAAACGACACTTCTTCAGCTTACCGGAGTGGGACATCTTAGAAATTGCCCTTGTTTAAACAAAGAGATCTTGAAAACTGCCAGATTCTACAAAATTGTGTAATTAATAACCTTAGTCATGGTGCAAAGTTGCAGGTTGCAGTATTTTGTATTCAAATAAAAGCTGCAGAACCATTAATAATGGTGTTAGATTTATTTGTAGAGGCCGTGCACTATCCGTAAGTCTGATTGTTATCAAGTCTGATTAATAACAGGAGGACAAAGGTTAACAAAACTGCAGTGTTTTAAAGAAAATGTAATTTACTTTACTCCTAGGCTTACCTATGTACGTGCAAATCTATATTAGGAATCTAAACTGAGTTGCAGAGCCAGACATTTAAATCCAAACCTGATTCATAAGGTACGTATCAACCTACTTGATGAACTTAAACCTTTAACAGGTGTGATACCAAAAAAGAACTACTGGCTCACCAGCCGAAGCCTTAAAAGTTCTCACTATAGGCCTATAGGTCGTGATGCACTCACGTATAAGGAAATGTCGAGTTTAAAAAGGCTCGAAAACATTCCATATGGCCTTTTAACCTTTCCACTCACCATTGGGTTTATAAATAATTCAGAACTGCCTTCTGACTGAATTATATCTTTTAGTTTAAATAAGTGGTTTCGTAACAAGGAAACCAATTAAAAATAATCGGTGCTTCCGCCCGCTTTGAGGTTTTAAAACAATTAAACTATAAAACGAAAAAAGGATTGTGTGAATTAAATTATATGAAAAACTGGTTTAGCGTTTGTCTGTAGGTTGGGTCCAAAGACCGCAGTTTGGTGATTCAATGAGTAATTTTTGGGTTACGAGTTTTTCTTCCTCATAAACAACATTTTTTATAAAAATATCGACATTGTTGTCAAAATAGAATAAAACGAAACATTTCTCATTTGGTTTCTGGAGTAACTACTACATACTTAACTTAATAGACTCTCACTTCTAACGTAATACTATAACCAGCTGATAAAATCCATAAAATAAATCTTAAACGAAGGCAGTGGGTAAGTGTGTAGGCGCGTATATCACGGGCCCATTACTCCTAAACCGACGACCGGTTCACCTTGCGCTGTCCCCAACGGAATTTTTACGCACGCCATCTAGTTTCGCATTGCGCAATCAATGAGTACCTACTTGATACAGGTGCGGTTTAACTATCTCCTCGCCTATTGACATATCTGCCAAATGTTACGATTATGCAAGAATGTCACTTCTGTAGTTGTACAAGGACTTCATCTAGTTTCGCCAAAATCGGAACTTACGCTATTTTGTTTTTTTCAATCACTGCTGGGTATAGGCCTCTCTTTGTTTGTGCTAAGCTCCACGTTCTTGTTCCAATCTCATCCAGGATATTCCCGAGTTGGAAACAATGTCATCAGCCCGTCTCGCTGCCGGACGACCAACAATATTTCCCAAAACAAATATCTAAGAGTTCCCTCGGTTAATGCCATTCTAGAGCCAATAAATCTTTGTATCACTGTAATGGTCTTTCAACTTGGCCATTCTTGTTAGGTTTTGTATAGCTTTGTTTTTTTGTGGTGTCAATTTCCATATTATAGACATAATCGTAAAATTAGATGTCCTTCCATAAGACACAGCACGTGTACTTTTTAAAAAGCTAAAGAAGTGGTGTCAAATAGGCATTTCATTTATCATGATGTCATAGATACATAGGTACTTATAAATTTCCAAAGTTGCAATAGTTTGAGAAATACATTACTAAACAGTTTTTGTACCTAATAAAAAATTTCCAGGTTCTTATCCTGATAAAATATAAATATATAACAGTTTTTTAGATTAAATGGTTTGTTTAGCTCTATTACAACTCATGGGAACTGTATTTTACACAGCAATGTTTTTTCTCATAATAATTTTAGCAGGTTTCGCATCAATACAGGTACCTACATATTAACAGAAATATCTCGTACTAAGCGGATATCTTTGCGGATACTCTGATCAATCAAGGGATTTCCTTATCGACGTCAAAAGTAATTACAAGCATCGAGTTGTGATTGTTCCATTAATTACTGTCGTCAGAACAATTAAAAGTACAAACGGAATTAGAAATAATTACAATAGTCTTTCATTACTAGGCTAAGAGCTGACAAACAAGTAAATCATCAATCAATAAAATGACTCACGCCATCTTGATTTTTCATGGGAATAAACAGACTATTATAATTTGAAATGCGAAATCGATTGAACGGGAATTTAAATTCGGAAATGCGTGAAAAAGTATAGTTTGAATATTGTTTTTCGTTATGCCTCTTACTGTAGTAAATTAATCAATGCATTTGCAACTTGTTATTGAAGTATTTATTTACGGACAATTGGAATGTTGCAATTTAAATTACCAATTATGATTAATTGCAAATATTTGTACTGAGCTGTATTGTATGACCCTGAGTAAAAGGGAGCAGTGAAGGTCAAATTTTTAGTACATTATGTGTAATATGCAATTGATGAACATCCCTAAATCAGATTAAAACTTCGATAACTAAACATCGAATGATACAAAGAAACTATAATAGAGAAACTATCCCATTAATCTTGAAGTTTGCCGTAAACTGACGAAATTATAGCTATTTAACATCCCAAAAATAATTAAGGTTTTTTAACTTTATTAATGGACACGGACAAACAAACGTTCGAGAAAATGAGCAACATTACCGTTTCCGACATTTAATTATAGCATGGTGTAAATTATAATTTGACATACTAAAATTAAATTATAATAATAAATTAAAAACAAGATTACAGTGTTTATGTGAAATTGCTTATTAACCCCGATTAGACATTACATTTATTGAAAGCAATAATATCTTCAATGTAACCTAGAAATATTATTTCAAACATGGGAAAGTATTAAGTCACACTTAACTGAAACATAATTATGACCTTTTCTAATACAAAATATCTACCTACTGGTTATATGTATTTTACCATCTTCATTGTCCTTGCTTTGATTTCCCTTAATCTCTTACAATTTATTTGAGGTCGCCGCAAATTGTCTTCTACCAAACTCTTATATTAGTCTTAATCTCAGTACTCACATACTCTGGCTTGTATCAGCTTTCACGTAGCACATCCATCGTTTCTTTGGTCATTCCCTACTCTTATAGACATCAACAACATCAACATTCATAGTCATAACTTTCCTCACGACATTTTCCTAATCTAACGTTGATTCTAGATCACTTGCTTATACGTTGTAGATCATTGTATTGACATTGTATAATTTTTGGCAGTCGTCAAAAGCCCAAAAGTCTGATAACCGGTCTTTCTCGGTTACTTGGTAGTGGAGTTCAGATTGACAGTCATCATCATCAGCCTATAATTTTCCCACTGCAGGGACTCAGGCCTCCTGTCTAGGAGAGGGATGGGCTATAATCCACCACGCGGGCAAAGTGCGCGTTGGTATATGTCACATGTCTTCGAATTTTTTGGTTCTAGAACATGCCGGTTTCCTCACGATGTTTTCCTTCACCGTTTTGAGAGCACTGGTGATGAAATAAATTACACAAAGTAATGCGCCTGTCTGGGTTCGAACCCACGACTTACTGTTCGAAAGTCGGGGCCGCCACCACTGGGCCACCGCTGCTCCTCATTGACAGTCATTCCATTTAAAATGCTGGTTGGTATTCAGCTACATCACCTTAAACAGAAATAACAACCCCAATATAGCTGAAAACGGTTAGGCAGAAGATGATATTCCTCATGTTCTATCTTGTTTATTCATTTAAAAGTAGAAACAATTCTCACGGTCGCCAGTCAGACAATAACAGTAATACGATTAATGATTTCGTAAAATAACGGGACCCTAGCTCCTACACTATCGTTCGTCTATTCTATTGTCTATCACATAATCTTCCATTGCACGCAATCTGAGACCAGTTTACGGAGAACCTACTTTTATATAATAATAATAATATTTATTTAATTCAGACACAGTCCATACAAGAAATACAAAATAGAATCACATACACAAAACACATATATGACTTGGTCAGGATTGTTTGAAACGGACTGTTCAAAACTTTGAGCATAAAGCTAACCTAAACTATTATCTGAAAATTAATGAATGTTTTGTTTAATGATGACAATCATTGGATGTAAATAATGGCAATCGATATTTTAAGCAAGCTCATCGGAGCATGAGGGGTTTGATTCCCAAGTCGGGCAAAGTGCAAGTGGGTTTTTCCATTAGTAATTTCTCAATAGCACAGCAGAATCTGGATTTTGCTCATTTGATGGCAATAGGCTCACTCCCTATAACATGGTTCTAAATATAACCGGCGAAACGTAGGTCTGTGTCCTCCGCCTAATCCTTTATTTCGAAAAGTTTGCTTTTGTATAGCGTCGTATTTGTTGCTTTTACCTATGTGCCATATTAACGCCTCACCATATCAGATACTTGTGGTCATCATGTTGACCATTTATTATTTTCCTCACCGTTATATCTTCAGGCTACTTAGTTATACAGGGTGTAAAAGTACCCTCAACGCAAACGAAGGGCACTTGTTCTCCCCACCACTGCGATCACTTGTTTGTTCTAGACCATACCTGGGAACCCCCTAGTTACGGAGATATTGGTGGTCAAAGTTCCAAATTTTCTACAGCTGTTTTTGTAAATACTAGTTTTTCAGGTTATAATTTTACTTAAATTACCTCCATGACCCGTTTACTATTCAAAGCATCCACTAGCACAATGTTTTAACAGTGCTACATTGAGTTTTAGCGTAAAATGTGATTTTTGACCCAAAAAAAAGTCGTTTGCCAGCAAAAATTTTTGCGTAGGGGTACTTAGTTTGATGTACAGAATGCTTGGTTGACGGCTGTGTGATGGGTTGATTTACACCCTGTATACGGCACTCGCCAGAGGTCATCATTGTAATAGGTCACCAGTCACATGTCTTTGTCTTATTATCAGACAATTATGTAAACAATGTTGTGTACATATTTGTAAATTATACTTTAATTTGCATATTAAACGTTTAACGGCAAGGTTGGCGTAGTGGCTCAAGCTGTTGACTGCTGCGCAACGTGTCGCGGGTTCGATCCCCCCACGGAACATATATTTGTATGGCCTACAGATAGTTGTTTCGGGTCTGGGTATTTGTGTATGTGAGTTTAAATGTTTGTGAACGCACCCACGGTTCAGGAGAAATTCCTAGTGTCGGGGCAACGTTTTAAATAAAAAAGAAGATAACCAAGACTAGTCCACTGCTTGCCTGTTTACTTGGATTGATCTGTCCCCATGGCTTTCTGTTTTTGATCCGTGGTTGGACACACACTGGTTGTTGGTTTTGTCCAGCTCGTCCCGCCATCTTTTACGAGGTCTACCGCGACGCCTTCTGACCGAATCAGGGCTCCATAAAAAGGCTTCTAACATCCCATAATTTTCCCTCTTAGAGGGATGGGAAGCCCTGCTGCATACCTGCTGCAGCCCTGCTGTTGGAAACAAAAGGCTCATAGTTAAATAATTGTAGTTTTGGATGTACTCATCTGATTTATTTATTTATTTATAAATAAATAAATTTAAAAAATTCTCCGTGATGGAGTGTTAGGGCGGTTTGGCGCTACGTTAGATCTGAACCCGTGAAGATACAGTTCGGAGAAGTCGTAGAACTAATTATATGGTTACGCACTAGAATGGAAATAAATCAGATGACGGAAACCGGATCTAGTGCGTAAACTACCATAGAGTTAGTTTTACGACTACTCCGGACCGTATTTTCACGGGTTCAGATCGGATTCGGATCGGACGTAGTGCGAAACTGCTCTTACACTATTGCTGAGTGCCTATAGTGTTTTCACGCGAGCAAAGTCGCTGGTAAAGTCCATTTCACGAAAGAAGTCCCGCGGACAATTGTGGAACTAAATTTAACAGATCGGCCATGTTGTCGTTTGTCGATGTTATCAAGGTGCGTTTGTTGTGGTAGATATTTTGTGAGTTTATTATTGGATTAGTGCGTTATAAGGTTTATTTACGATGCCAAAAGTTGTGAAACAACATTATGTCGCGCGACATACAGCGCTGCGTCTGCGGGACTTCTTTCATGAAATGGACTTTACAAGCTTGGAGACCAACAAACGCGTTTAACATCACTTCACGTTTGTGTACCTGTCTAAATCTTTCTTATAACACTTTATTTCTCTAGCTCACAGATGCTAGCACATAAAACTTCACTGTGAATGGAAATCGAGTAAAACCTCACATTCACTTGCATGTGAAATTGTTTGTTTTAGGTAAATAGAAAGAGGTTACAGTTAAAGTGGAAACAATGACCAGTTAAAACTTTGTTTAAATGTTTCAACAAGATTTTTATTATACTTGGTACCTGTCGGGGCTGCGGGTTATTCGAAAGAGATACCGCGGCCTCGACACAAAAGGCTAGGAAGGAACATGGGTGGTTTTTAGTCACTAGAAGTCAGACACTCCCTTCCGCTCGGCCCAGAGCGGGAGGGGTTATTTGACGATTTCCCACCCGCAACAAAAAAAAAATATATATATACTTGGTAGCTTTACATAGGTCGCTAGCTTTAACATCACGCCTGTAATCCCTTAAGGGTTAGGCGGAGGTGTACCTACGTACACCGACATTTCGCCACTTATGCCATCACCCGGTCACAAATTCAGATTCCGTTGCTGCTACTTCGAAATTCCTGATGGTAAACCCAAAACAATTTGCCCAACCCGGAAATCGAACCCAGGACTTCATGCTCAGCACTCGTCCTGGCGACAACTAGACCAACGACGCAGTCAAAGCCAGGCAACTTACTGCCGCACTCAGAGAGCTTTAATGATTACTTAGGCCATCACTTAGTAAAGGTTTTGACAGTTCTGTCATACAAAAGTATGTCAAATCGTTACTAAGTGACGGCTTAAGTAATCATTAAATATCTCTGAGTACCGCAGTTAGTCCTAGAAAAATGTAGCTAGATATACACTAGGTACTGGAAAAATTTAAGAGATATTTTTTTTTATGCTGGTTTTTCTAAGATTACTCAAAAACCGCTGACGCTACAACATTTTAAAGTTCCATTTTTAATTTTTTGTGCGACCATTTCTCTCGAAGTTACGGCCTGTTGAAAATTGCCCCAAAATTTAGATTTTTTTTTTGATCCCTTAATTTGTTGTAGTAGTGTAGTTTTTGATAATTGACTATAATTTTAGGTAGCGATTACTTTAGATGACGTGGTATTTAGCCATTTAGCCATCTCGATAGACATATATATATAGTGGTATGTCAATCGATTAACTCGTCGCGATTCATACTAGGTGATATTAAAACGCCAATAGACGACATGTCTGAACGTATTCAATCAGAAATTCATGTTGTGTTTGAGCAGGAATTCGAAACTTACGATATCTTTATAAATATGATCACAGAACAATGCAAAATTATGGTCTATTTATTCAATAACGAATCAAACCAACGTGACAACGACACATTTACAAACCCACTCGACTACCACCTTTAACCTGAAAGCAATAAATATTATAATCCTTTGTGGCCATCAACAATGCCAGTTGTTGATTTATTATGCACGCAGTTCGCATTGAATTCTAATGTTTATAGGATACTATAATTTCGCTTTGTCAGAAGCTTCGTCAGGTCTATTTAAATATTATTTATTATGGTGGCTTTTCAAACGATATTTTAAATGCCTGTAAAACATAAATACACACTACTACACCTCTATGGGTACATCTCTGCGTGATGTTATGTAAAACATAAAATATAACATCAAAGCCTATAATCCATGAGGAGCTCGTGGCTCAATGAGAACTGCCACTTGGGTCGATCTTTAGGTAAAGCTGTGCTTGCCTAAGTCGGTCTGTGGATGGGTGACCGCCCGATATACCGAGTTTCCGCCGTGCCTCGGAAAGCACGTTAAGCTGTTGGTCCCGGCTGCCATATATAGATCTTTGGCAGTCGTTACAGGTAGTCAGTGACCTGAAATTCTGAGATCCAGTCTTACCAAAGAGTATCGTATTACCTAGTATTAACTGGGTTGTGGAGGTCAGATAGGCAGTCGCTCTAGGCTAGGCGAGGCTATTGCCTTCATGGCTGCTTCTGAGTAAGTCCTGATGAAAAAACTCAGTTTCACTTTGCCTAACCTGGGAACTGCACCCAGGACCTCATGCTGCGCGGCAGTACATAAAGTTAAATAATACGTGATTTATTACGGATGTTTTTGTATTACCAGCCGGAGTAGCAATCCACAGTTAGTCCATTTGAAATCACACTTGCCAAAAATATACTCACGATTATTTGGGCTGTCAAATAATATCTCGATCTTTCTTTCTTTATAGTGAGGTTACTGCCTAACCTGATTATTTGGTATTTCGAAACTATGCACATCAAGATTTAAAACTGGCTGATCCGATTAAATCTAAATCGAAATTAAATCTAGTTATTGAATTTGTACCCGCGTATGACCTTGCAATTCACGAAACTTGGAACCTAACCTAGTGGTTTTTATTGTGTGTAATTCCAACAACATATTCATATACTTTCACACTTGTTATAAAACCCACCATGCTGAAGCTAAAACCCAGTGAAAATTCTCTGAATTAACTAAAATACCTCATGAGTCATTCACATCCGCCTGACTCAAAATACTCAGTTGTCGGGTTGTTTAGCTTTCTTAAATAAAGCCTTTTGTTTTAGTAGGACTTCCCTCACCTCTAATA
Organism: Diarsia brunnea; assembly: GCA_949774965.1. NCBI lineage: Eukaryota > Metazoa > Arthropoda > Insecta > Lepidoptera > Noctuidae > Diarsia > Diarsia brunnea. The sequence goes on from OX459011.1 coordinate 18,005,392, forward strand.
CAACGGACTTTGAGTCGTTTTGAAAGCTTTTCGGACTAACTGTGGGTTTGTTATTGGACAAGAATACTAATAGTGCTAGAATATTTTTATCATACACCAAAATAGTAAAACCGGTCTTTTTATTTCGCTCCATATAAAATACTGGTATTTTAAGCCGACCCTAACATAGGACAAGCCTCGTAACTCTGTGGCGCTCTTTTACATTTTGATCTCATCGATGAACACCTGTTATGCAGCACATAAGTACCTTGGCCAGAATTCAGCGTAATAGGTACCAAAAACTATAATGCAACCACAAGACATTGACTATTATTTATACTGAAAACGGGATATTTACCATAAGACCAGACACAACACACGCAAGAAAGACAATAACAGACAAGATAGACAAAACAAGACGTAAGACAAGACAGACATAACACACGAGACACACACATAAGACATTGACTTTTGTATGTATTTCCAATAGGAATATTTGGTCGATTACAAATACAGATACCTACTTATCTACATTGTTTCAGCATAATTGATTCCTATAAGACCAGAAAGCTTCCCCTCTATTTACAAATAAAAACAATAAAGAAGGCATCAGAAAAATAAAAAGATTCTTTTCAACACACTTGCTCATAAAGTGGCTCTAATTTCACCGCAATTAGGCATATAATGACACCTGTAATCAAACTGTGAATTTTTCATTACCATTATTCACAAGTGAGTTATAGGTTTTTTTTTTTAATTTTTTGGTTGTGTTGCTCTGTTCTTAAAAAAGTTTCGATACTAAAAAGATTGTGTTCAATACTACAAATAAATTAATGTACCTATTCCTTGCTCATTTTATGCAACTTCGAATTTAAATAGATAATTTCAACTTATACATACGTTTTTAATAAATAAAACTTTTGTTTTCTCTGTAATAAAAAAAACTTCGAATTCCCCATTTTGTACGTGACTGCAACACTATCCGCGAAAAGCCAAAAAAAAAACTTAATCTTTTAGTCTATAGCCGATCGCCATTGTTAGATGCGCGCTCAGGATAATTTATTAATTTAAATAGATAATTTCAACTTGTGTATACGTTTTCAATAAATAAAACTATTGTTTTCTCTGTAATAAAAAAACTTTGAAATCCTCATTTTTTACGTAGCTAAAACACTATCCGCAAAAAGCAAAAAAAAGAAACCTCATCCTTTTAGTCTATGGACGATCGCCATTGTTGGATGCGTCATTTTAACTGTTGAAAACGTTAAAAATGATTTTTTTGTGTTATTTTCTTCACAAGTGTGTTGAAAAACGTCGTATGATACACGTGTGTATTGATGATTACCGTCCTCGGCTCTCTTAAGACCCTCGGCTCGGGTCTCAAAGGCGCCTCAGCGGTAATCACCAACGTTACACACTTATATCATAATGTACTATTAACTAGCTCCGAACTCAAACTCACGCAAAACACAAAACAACAATACGCAATAAATTCAGTTCAGCCATAATAAGCAAAGCAAACAAGCCCCGAAAACAATTTCACACTAGTTACATAATAAATCAGCGTTAACCTTACGACCAAAACAAGTATTCTACCTACTTCCTGTAAGCCAAGGTCATAATATATGCTCTGACCTCGTCCAAGGCCATATTCCTTTCAATTTGTCCACCCGGCAGGTAGCCGGCACACTCATTGTAATATCGTAATTACTATGCGATATTGACTTATTAAAAGTGTGTTTATACTTGGACCGAGAGTGGTACCTTGCGAGATACCTAGTAATTGGGTTTTTACAAGGTAATTATAAGCTTTTAGTAAGTTCAGTCCTGTGGGTTTTTATAGAGTCACTGCAGTGGAAAAGATTTTAGATAAACGGACGTAACTACCTCGATTAAAAGCTTGCTGGGCAGCACCTGATTTCAGACTCCTAGTATTTTAGTTAAGGATTATATTTTTGAAAGGATTAGCCAGTCAGCGTGGGGCTGATGAACTCTACCGAAAGCGACAAACTGGTAGCTCAGTTCTTTTACGAAAAATTTAGATGTCCAACGACACGCTGAGAAGAAGAAGCCTTTTACAGGGTTTCTGAATGAAACGAAATACAATCGGCACATCTAAGCGAAGAGGCTAACCTAAGCAGTCTATGTCATAATTCCTATGGAGTCCATGCTCCCATCTGTTCAACGCGGTTTGATTTACAGGTTTGCATTCTTCATAGGTGAAAACCACTCTTAAAGTTTCAAAATCTTAAACTAACCTATTCTCTTCTCCAAATTTCAGATCTTCAAAATGGGGGGCCTCAAGACCCTCATTCTCCTACACCTGGTCTACTTCTGCGGCTGCATGGACCAGCTGCATATCATCTACGAATGGAACCAGATCGACTACGAGTTCCCCAGTCCAGCGGCGAGGGCCCAGGCCATAGAGTCCAAGGTTTTTATACCAGAGAACAACATCCCTATGGGCCTGGAGATATATGAAGACAGGCTATTTGTATCTGTGCCTCGGTGGAGAGTTGGAGTACCTGCTAGCTTGAGTTACATCAATTTGAAAGGTAATGGTCCTTTTTTCGCAGTAGTTAGTAGGTGTAATACTTTAAATTGCAGGAGAAGATTAGACACTAACTGCCTCACTCAGAGTGCTTTAATGATTACTTAAGCCGTCCCTTAGTAACGTTTTAAAAATATGCACTCTCAGAGTGAGTTAGTGATTCATTAGTAGGCCTAAGGAACCGCTAACTTTAAGTAGCGCTCTACCTTTACTTTTTGATGTTTGCCCTTTGCAGTCTTAATAAGACTTTGCAAAGGGCAAACATCAAAAATATCAGTTTTTTGCATGTTTTCGTGTTGTAAAAAGTAGATTAAAAAAATTCTACAAAAATGTTTTCACACTTTTTGCTTTCGAGTTACTATTTGAGAGATATCGTGAGAATGAACACTGTGATACTAGTTAATGAAGATGTTTTGCAGTCACCGTACAAATAAATTATGATGGATGTTGTCCAGCCCATAAAAACAAATAACAGAAAACGATAGCTTAGAATAGACTCTAATGAACAATAAAATAACTTCGAATACTAATTGCTACTCACATAATCACAGCTACATTGTCTGTGTTACTAACTAGCAATTATAATGATGACCAAACATTATATTATTATAACAGAAAATAATCTTTGTCTTGAAATGTCAAGTAAAACGTAATGCGAGTTAATTGTAGAATTATCTGCGACTGCAGTGTCGGCCGTTACTAAGACAGTCAATGCAGTTTTATGAGCTATTACTTGGAATTAATTGTTTAGCTTTCACCTCTTCTACTTTAATGAACATTACGTTGTTTGCGAAATTGTTTTGTACAACTTACTCTCGGTGAGATGCGTGCATCTGTTAGATGTCTAGTCTACTTCGCGTATCGATGACACTTCAAAGTAACGCAACCCTTTTGCAACAACTTTGGCATTTTTAGAAGCGTCCTTACAGAATCCTTACCTTAAGATCGGTTAGTTGTACCTATACATTTTAAAGTAGGGTTTCATTTCGCGATCCTATGGCCAATTATTACTTAGGTCATGGCCTCACTGATCCCTCAATCGATGACGTCACAGAGTCATCATAAGTTTTTGTTTGTTGTGAAGTTTGTTCCTAACGACAACAATGAACTCCGTATGACAAAACTAAATAGGTATTGTAATGGATGGCAATTATAAAACGTAAATAGGCAATTACAAATCTTAGATAGACATAAGAAAAGTACCTAAACAATCTCGATAAAGATAGATAGACCTTTTTCGAAATCAATCTCGAGTAGTCAGTTTGTCTGCTAGTCGCCCAAAGTCATAGTTAGCCAACGTCGTTGTAGGTCAAAGTCATAGTCGGCCAAAGTCATAGTCGGCCCATCCCTTATAATAAGATTAAATTCCTTATATCTAGATCTTACAAAACCTTGCAACTTAATTTGCTTAGAAACAGCCTGGAAACAATAGCAAAGACGTCTAAGTTGCTAATCTAACACATTTATGCTTGCAAATTAGGTTGGCACGGCACAAGATGAGAATAAATTATTTACTTAGTGCCTTAGTAGGTATTATTTGCACAATAGTTTATTTTAATTTGCCAAGGCGACGCAAGTCGTTGGAGTGATTTGTTTCTTTACTTTACTCATCATTATCATTGCTGCTAAACGAAAGCCTTATTTAAATACAAAATAAGGTTCTGTCCTTCTTCACCATAGGTCATATTATTTTGAATCGTACTCAAATGTTAGCTGGCGGACTTAAATGGCCACTTTAGCAGAATCATAATAGGATAATACATAAATTCGTTAAAATCCTCAAAATGATCACAGACCCAGTTAATAATATAAATTGTCACTTTATAACCATTTTATGAATTTTAATGTAACTTCCAGTCTATCTGCAGAAATAGAGTTGTTTTGGTATTTCATACACGACTTCCTGTACAAAGGATAATTTTGGTTATTTAGGGTTTGTGTTTTTCTTTCAATTGATTTTCATTTAACTTCAAAGTGATCTAATAAAGTATATTGAGATGAATAATTGTTGATTCATTTTAGATTTCGTATCATAATCATATAAACTACTTAATATTTATATCTAAATAGAATGTACTATAATATAGATCTTAATGATTACCTAGATCTTTTACAGTATTTAATACATTTATTTTATCTACCATTCATTCCTCAATGAAATAATGCAATCATAAGTCATAAATATTGTTGAACATATGAATATTGATTCTAATATTTCTCGTGGGTATGCCCAAATTGCCATCGGTTACAAAATAACCATCGTTGGTCAATGCAAAGATGTCAAGGATAACACTGTTTTTACATCTATTACTGAATTTTTGTGCAATTCCTTTCTGCTATGTTGTATTTCATACATATAGTATTTAGTATCATAAAAGGTATTGTTTATTACTGACTTAATTCTTCTTTTACGAGATATGAGAAAGACAAGAAGAAATACCAAAATCTATTCGACAACATTTTACCTGTTAATTTCTCGTTCCAGACAACTCAACGACGTCGCCGAAGCTGATCCCGTACCCAAGCTGGGCCGCCCACGCCATAGGCACGGACGGCAAGCCTCCGGAGATCATATCACCGTTCCGCGTCAGAGCTGACCGCTGCGGACGACTCTGGGTCCTTGACAACGGGAAAATAGGCAACCTAGAGAAAAACACAACGAAGTACCCACCTTCGATCATCGTCTACGACTTGAAAACTGACAACCTGATCAGGAAATATGAGTTCCCCGCAGATCAGGTGAAAGAAGATTCTGGCTTCGCAAACATAGCTGTGGAAGATGCTGACTGCAAAAATACTTATGCTTATGCGGGAGATTTGGGCAAGCCAGGGATCGTGGTCTACTCATGGGAAAAGAACGACTCTTGGAGGATCACTCACCACTACTTCCACCCTGATCCCCTAGCTTGCGACTTCAGCGTCAAAGGATTGAACTTCAGTTGGACTGACGCGATATTTGGTCTGGGTCTCTCTGCCCCGAATGCTGACAACTACAGCACCCTGTATTTCCACCCGATGGCGAGCTACGATGAGTTCTCTGTGTCGACGGAATATTTGAGAAACCAGACGCTCGCTGAAGAGAACTTCAACGCTTTTAAAGTATTAGGAACTCGCGGGCCCAATGCTCAATCCAGTGTTTCGTTTGTCGATCCTAAAACTGGAGTCCTGTTCTATTCTTTGGTGAATCTGAACGCAGTTGCGTGTTGGAAGACGTCGAACAAGGAGTACTTGATGAAAAACCAAGGCAGGATCTACATGAATGAAGTGACGATGGTGTACCCGACGGACATAAAAGTAGACTACAACGACAACCTCTGGATTCTATCAAACAGGATGCCGATTTGGATGTATGGAAGTTTAAACCCTAGTGAGGTGAACTTTAGGATCTTTTCAGCTCCTGTGGTAGACGCGATAAGTCACACAGCTTGTGATATTACTCCTAGATCTGACATCTTGGATAAATTCGTGAATAAGGTTAAGAATACAACGAACTCGATCATTGCGAAGATTAAGCAGAATTCTGGTGGTGTCGCTATAAGTCCTTTGTCTGTTGTAACCGTACTACTGTTCAGTTGGATGGTCTCACTTACTGTTTAAAGGGTGTTTTATACAAATTAATGTTAGGGTGTCTCTGCAATCGCGTCGCTTTAACGAACAAGTTTCGTTTTGAACGTCAGTTATACAAACTTGAATGACATTATCTCTGTACTCTTTTCACCTGTGAGAGGGAAAGAGTTGGAGGATAATTTAAGATATTTAAGGACTTAATATAAGGTTGTGAACTTAGGAATAATAACTGGCGTCCAGAATGTTCGAGTGCTTGTGGCTTGAGTGAGAAGTGACAGGGGACTGACCTCCCGGTTCGTATGCTAGTCGGAAGCGTTAGTATTATAGTCTACTTTATTATTAGGTGCCTTGTTATTTAATAGAATGATTAAAAAATAATCGAACATCAACTCCTGCATTGCCTTCCAACTTCAACACTGAGTCGTCATTACATTCGGCTTGTAAAATCAAGGAATTACAGACACATTAATTCAGTTGAAGACATTTTTGAAACCATGTGAGCTGCTTGAAATTATAACATAGGCCTTAAAGATATATGGTCTACGGATTGTTATTGGATATCCGAAATAAACCTAGCTAAAAGGAATGTACAACATGAAAAATATGTTGTAATACCTGATCAGAAGTAGGCTTCTGTTTCCGCACTTCTCTAGAAATTTTTGTGTGTTGTAAAATAATTAAAATATACTTTAGTCCCCTTACATTTATTGTACACAGGGCTATGCGAGTTTATGATACTCCATAAAATAGGGCTGAGCCCGACCAGTACTGCAAGTCATCAAGTACCCAAGGACCCAAGTAATTGAGTCGCTGTCATTACTGGTTATTTACACAACAGACGACCTCTTTATGTACAGATACCAGCACATAAAGCTTTTACAAACTGTCAAACTTTAATAGATTTTCAACTTCATTGCTGAGGCATTAGATTAAAGTTTGATTGGGAATATTTCCGAGTTTCAGGTAGCTTATTATGCTGGCTTCTGTAACCACTAATCGTTGACTTCTCAATCTAGATACCTAGCTAGAAAGATAGTAGAGCCTCAGGTAGCAGACACTTCCATGGCCTCGTGTACGAAATACCGTCAAATGAATCAGCTGTGATGAACAGCGAGACAGTAACAAGTGTGTTACCGCTTTATTTATTTGTGATCGCATATAATGTAATGTTATTCGTACTTAGTGTGTGCCTATACGTGATATCATATAAGCTAATGTAGTAGTAGTGCACGGTACGTGTATTTTGTACATATTAACTGTAATAAAAAATGCTGAAAGCTTGTATGAAAGATTTTTATTCCATGATCACCTCAAAGCCTCATTTTACTGATCAGACAAAGTTAAAACAGAAGAACACAAAGGTTAGGTTTTTCTATCCCAAATTTCTTCTGCTTGGTTTATGGCAGTAGATTTTACTAAATGTTAAAAAATCATGGTGAAGTATTTTGATAGAAAAGATTTTTCTATCTCTCATCTTAAAGAACCTTACTGACAGTATCACTTAGCTTCCATATAGGAAATATAGTAGCACAATTCAAATCGTGTTCAAACGATTAATCAATTAGCACGATTGACTAGAGGGGACCACGACGAGGCTACCTACACCGGACACAGTTTAGCACCGTGCCACATCCAATGCATACAGTGAACTATAATGGTAAATGGTAGGTGTCCCAGACTAACCTTGGTTACAAGGAATTCCAGATCACGAAGTATTACGAGGATCGGAATGTTGGAAGAAGATGTACAGCTATGAAAAAGGTTGCATGTAGCGGAGATGAGAATGTTGAGGTGGATGTGTGGTGTGACTGGAATGGGTAAAGTAAAAAACGAGTATATTAAAGGAAATTTAAAAATTGCGCCAATTACAGAAAAGTTAAATTAGTGATGAGGAGGGATGAATCGTATGACTAAAAAAGTGATGAATGTAAATGTGTGTGGATGGATGGGAAAGGATAAGAAGACCAAAGAAAATATAGATGGAGTGTGTGAGGAGTGATATGAAGGAAAAAGGAATAAATGATAGCGTGACGACTCACAGGGCAGAATTAAAGAAGAAAAACGTGATGTACCGACCCCAAATAACATGGGATAAAGGCAGAAAGATGATGAAGTATTACGAGTAATCTTTATCGTAGAACGTTTTAATTAGCGCCTAAAATTCTGCTTAGGCAATCTGACTAAAAGTGATTTTTTTGGTATAGAAGACTTAGTTAAGTGTTCAGTTAATTGAGTGCAGTCAGCACTCTACGCACACCACAACAATGCATGGTGTGATTTTAAAGTACAAATTATAGTTTTATAATAATATAATAATAATAATAAATTTTTTTGTCAGAATATTGTTGCTTTAGGTGTTACAAAAAATTTGATGTCCATAATATTCTGCTGTTTCCAGCGTACAAATATTTTAAAGAATAATTGTAATTAATTAATAATAAAGAATAAGAATTAACATTCACACTTTAACATTAAAATTGACATACCTACAATAGAATTAATACAAATGAACCATACAATGTCAAGAATAAGGAATACGTTAACTACTATCAAATACAATGTCAGGATTATTAATTATAATGTCAAGAATTATTAAATATTACATACAATGTCAGGGTTTATTAACTATTATGTCAAGAATGTAAACAATTTAGAATGTAAACAACGCCATCTATTATGATTTATAGGCGACTGCTGTTGAAGTTACACACGTAATAAACAGATGGCGCTGTTTTCACCAGCACAAGCGAAATTAAAAGACACTTGGATACGCAATGCTCCAGCTCAACGCTGAAGGTTGAAAATATAATTGAGCGTTTTTATTTTGATTGTATAGAGCTCTCAATGGAATATCTCGTTCGGGGTACCAAATATCATAATGGCCTCAAGCAGCACTTAACTTTGGAACCGTTTGCCTCGCGTTTGCCATACCATAACATCACGTCTGTAATTCTAAGAGGGTTACGTAGATGTATCCCTAATAGTACACTCACCATTTCGTTAGTTATGTTTTTAAGTCCCATGTAAAAAGGAACCTATTGTCATCAACCTGGCATGAGTTCAAACTCCATGGCTGCTATATACTAAATATATATATATATATATATACTAAAAAAATCCTTATGGAGAAACCCAATAGGGTAGTTAACAAAAAAAATCTAATTAGTCCGTCAGATAGATTTCCAAAAAATATTAGACACACATTTTTTCTTTTTTTACGTAAACAAACAATGAAGACGACACAGTGCTTTGAAAACTCGTATGACGTCATAATCTAAGACATTAGTATGACATTTTTTACCGGTGAGTGACGTCACAAGCCCCCACTCAAATCTTTGACGCGTTTTATCATCGTCAATTTTTATTAATTTGATTAAACAAAAAATACGTATCCAATATTTTTCGATAATCTAACAGATGGACTAATTAGAATCATATTTGTTTTAGTCAGTAAACATCCCTATTATAGCCTCCCCGCCCCGGGAATCGAAACCCGGACCTCATGCTCAAGAGTCGCGCTTGCGAGCACTAGACCAATGAGGTAGTTAGCCGTACCATAACATATAAAAAAAGGAAATACATAATCCTACCATTAGATAATCCACTAAACTGCAATAAGTGCTATCTATATTAATATAATGCTATTTACGACTCAATAAATTAGCCTATGGGGAATATATCGGGTTTCATGGTCACTTCCATGTTGCTATATATCAATGTAGTGCATGGAACTTGGTCGTGCAACATGGGAAATTAATCGGAAAAAAAATCGGAACACTAATTATGAGTGTTGACAAGAAGGTATTGTACCAATTATGTTTAATTTATCAATTTATTAAGACTAGGAGTAAACTATAGTCTTTTAAGTACAGCTAAATGAATAGATAAAGTTAAAGCTTTTCCCCATGGGGATAGATCTAAATTTAAAACAATTATTAGCAAATTTTGCTAAGACAGAAATAGAATTTAATGGAAAAATCACTGAATCTGTTACTTAACAGTAGATCTATACTATTGTACTTGTTTAGACTTGATACTGCTTCAAAGTAGGGAATTAATCAAAGACATTCAAAGATTACTAGCTATCTTAAATCTCTTTGGAATTAATAAAGAAAATTAAATTAAAATAAATGAAGATACGAAAAGTGTGGTCTAACTAAGTGGATTGGTGGCTTTCGAATAGTCAGCACCCGAACTGAGTCGCCAGCATTATTTCCCTAGTTTTTCCCCAACTATGTTGGGTCAGCTTCCAGTCGAACCAGATGCAGCTGAATATCAGTATTTCACATAATGGTAGTTCCTATCACGAATTAGAACTAAGTACTGGTGAAAAATAAAATACTACAGACTTTAATTATTCCTAGATTGAAGAAGATCCTAGATGGAAAATACGACAGAAGTGCGCAGAATGTGTTCAGGGTCCCAATTTGATCAAAACGCTCGTCATCATTGTGTGTATTGGAGTTGTAGCCCAGCAGGTACGTGGACAGCAACAATCAACGTGCTATTAATAAGCTTACAAGCGTATAATAAGCAAATGCTCTCAAAACATCATGAGGAAACCGGCTTGCGTCTTAGAATCAAAAAATTCGAAGACATGTGACATCTACCAACCCGCACTGGGCCCGTGTGGTGGATTATAGCCCATCCCTCTCCTAGAGAGGAGGCCTGAGTCCCTACAGTAGGAACATTATAGGCTGATGATGAAGCAAATGCATACCTAACTTGGTATTTACACATATGCTGTATGGGATAGCTTAGTAGCATATGACCAAGACCTAGCAGCATTGATATCGTCCAAGAGTAGAACTCCTGAAGTTGCATAGAAACTACGTGTAGTTTTGATTACCCATGTGTACTCCTACATCATCATCTGCCAAGCCTTTTCCCAACTATCTTTGAGTCAGCTTTCAATCTAACCGTAGTAGGCTTAGTATGTATTTTCGAATTGCCAAAAAAAAAAATATTTTTATCAAACTTTTTTAGTATAACACAGATAATTTTTTTGCAATATTTGCCACTTATATGTGTACCTTGCAGTGAAAATCATCGTTTATTTCAGATATCAGTATGTATCTACAAACTGATTGACGTTCCTATCACCACGTACACACATTTTGACTTCAACAAGACCTTGATCTACCCGAGCGTCACCTTCTGCAGGGAGCCGCCTTACAAGTTTGATACAATAAGGGTGAGACTGAGAACATTCACACCTACGTTACATACTTTTTCTCTAAAATGTCTGTCCCAGAAATGAAGGAGAATGTATGCTCTAGCATTCACAATTTCACAAAATATGAGCATCAGCGTAGATCCATGTACATATCGACGTTTCCCTTCTCTACCGCCAACTTCTTACCGCAATATAAATCGACGCAATACGTCTACAGGTGGACTTAGGAAGGCCTTTGATTTGCTATTCGATATCGTCAAGCCCAAAAAGAAGAAGAAAAATCTGCCCTATAGACCTATCCCAAAACTCCAGGCCTATCCATCACCTTGTTGGCGAATAGTGGGCCTAAGAAGGCAGCAGACACAGTTACTATGAATTATCAAATTGTGACCATTTTTTTTTATTTTCATGTTCCCAGAGCAAATTCAGGATTCATATGGATTTTAAATCAATGAATAATTTTAAATCATACATAGTTAAACACAATTTCCAGGGGTATGGTCTGCAAGCTCACCCTCAATACACGTCCTCATGGTCGCGCTTTGACTTTGAGAACATCAGTTTGGATGACTTGTGGGACAACATCACGTACAATGCTGAAGACTTCTTTCTGCATTACGGTCTCGCTGGAGAACCTGATAGTAAGGACTTAGACTTAACTTGTACTTTCATACACATTATCCACCCTATCTCCGCAAGATGAGTGTTACTTCTGGAGTGCCCCAAGGCTCAATCTTGGGACCACTTTTATTCGTCATATTTATTAATGACTAGCTGTGCCTGCGACTTCGTTCGCGTGCTTGTCGGAAACTAAAATGCGTCGCTTAGATAAAAGTACATTTAATCGTTGCCCTGCGTTAATCAACCACGTCAGAACGGCCGAACGGATCTTGAAGAAATTTGAAACAGGTACATTATAGTCGACAGGCAGACAGATTGTCGTTGGCGCGTTCGTGTTCCACGCGCGCCTCAAAGATATGTCAGCAACAATTAAAGGGCCCCAAAGGGACGTCTGGCGGGGCTGAGGGTTGTCCGCAAGAGATACCATGGCCCCGAAACACAAAGGGCTAAGAAGGAACGTGGGTGGTTTTTAGTCAGTAGAAGTCTGACACTTTCTTCCGCTCCGCCCAGAGCGGGATGAGTCATTTGATAATTTACGAACCACAAAAAAAAGGGGGGATTAGAGGGTGTTTCGAGAGGGTACCTGTACCGAATCTGGGACATCGAATCTGAAATGGCCGCCACCTCCTTCTGCGAAGCAGTAATGCTAGCGAAAGAGGTGGCGGAACGTGAGAGGGAGACAACCTCTCGTCCCAGCCGCCGCGGGAGACGCTCCGGGCATCGGGGGCCACGTGATGGCTTCCGGCCACCGTAGGCGCGGGCCTGTGAACGGTGAGTAACGGGCTAGTTAATCGTTCGTCCGTCCTATGACGATGGAGGCGCGTTCGTGTTCCACGCGCGTCTCAAAGAGATGTCAGATTGAAGGGGCCCCCAAGGACCGACGCCCGTTGGGGCTGCGAGTTGTTCGAAAGAGATACCGCGGTCTCGACACATAGGGCTAACAACACACCACATCTATATGGCGACATGGTTGGCGCAATGGCTGGACGATTAACAGTAGCACTGCGTGTCGCAGATCCGATTCCCACACGGTACAAAAAAAAAATGTCTTGGGTTTTATCTAATTTTAATTTAGTTTAAAAAAATAGTATTTTAATACTGTGTAATTGGTAATTTTTTATTTGTTGACTATTCACGAAACATAATGTGTGTATGTTTACTATCACCGCGGTTCAGAAAATGACATCAAATGAATAACGCCATCTGTCGAAGACGAAGATAAACTGCTAAAAAAGAGCGATCAAACACTATAAGGTTTAGGCTATGTAGATTTTGAAAGCAGCGTCATTTAGACTTATATCTACGTACCTTTTGCTATCATAACTTTTTTAAAGTTATCTTGTGAAGGCATTTAGTAATATTTAGTAATAAGTACCATATTCGTTCAATAGATGTCGTTGCTTGTCTCATTCTTGACCATAACGATAAGTTCTTCTTGAAAACTATAAATTCATATATCTTTTGATAGAGAGCACCGATTACGATGAAACAAAGACTAAGTAATAGCCCAAGTTACGCACAATATTTATGTATAAAAGTTACCTACATTCGTTTCGTAAATTTGACGTGATGCTTAGTCATCGAAACAGACAAACAGACAAACAGATAAACAGACAAACAGACAAAAATTCCAAAAATGCTGGAAATGTGTTCTGTTGGTTATACTTTAATACCCTGACAATTTTTTTTTTTTAATATTTTCGATGTACAAAAACGATTTCTCTACAGATTTATTATATGTATAGATATAGATGTATAGATATTCAGAACTGTTTTCAAAATTCTAAAATATTACTGTATGCAGACGATCTCAAAATTTATAGACCTATTAGGAATTTGCAGGACTGTCTACTCTTACAGGAAGACCTAGACAGATTCTCTGCATACTGTTCAAATAATAAACTACAGCTTAGCATATCGAAATGTTGCTGTATAAGTTTTACTAAAAACAAAAATGCTACCATGCATCCGTACTCCTTAAGTAATGTAATTTTAAAAAGAGAAACATTAGTGCGTGATCTTGGAGTTCTACTAGATGAAAAACTACACCTTGACGAACATATTAGTAAAATAGTTAATAATGCTTTTCGTATGTACGGGTTTGTTATGAGGTCAGCCACTGAATTTGCCCGCCCGCTTACATATTTATACCTTTACAAATCGTTGATCAGGTCTCAGTTAGAGTATGCTGTTGCGGTTTGGAATCCCTTCTATAAGAAGTACTCAGATGCAATCGAAAAAGTCCGAAGAAAGTTTTTGAAGGCCATGCATTTCCGTTGTTTTCGAACTTATGCTTCCTATAGTGATCTTTTATATAAGTATAAACTACACGATCTTAAAGCCAGACGTATTATTTTGGACACAATGTTTTTATATGACTTATGCAATAACGCATGTGATTGTATGGATATCACTAATAAAATTAGTTACATAGTACCTAGAACAACTATGAGCCGTGGGGTGCGCGCACGACCGCTTTTCGCTGTATCTTCTAGTCGCACGAACGCGGGCTTGCGAGCACCCCTACGTCGTATTACTGGTCAATATAATACAAAATTTAAGAATTTAGACATCTTTGCCATACCCATTGGAAAATTTAAAGGCCTTGTTCGTAAATCCTTTTAATATTAGACACAGTGATAAATGTATATTTTTTCTCTCGTATCTTTACTGTAGTACTTACTGTTATTTTTATTGTGTTTTTATTTTTTCTATTTTATTAAGCTGCATGCCTGTATGTTTAGTTTAAGAATAACACACTATTTTTTAGTTCATAATACTTATATTGATATTGTAAGCGCACATCGCATTGTTTTTATAACTAATTGTTTTTATAATATGTGGAAAATGTCGTTGGTTATACATTTACTAAGACTATAGATGTAACTATTTATAATATTGTAATGTGTAACCGTTTGTTTTCCCAAATAAATAAAATAAAAATAAAATAAAAAAGATAAGGAAAATTTTATGTCCTTGTAAGTCTGTGCAAACCCATTCAAAAACAGTGAACTGAACTTCCACTGTCCTTTGTGAAAAGCAGGTTACTATTGTACTTCCCATTTTTTCCTATCCTGTACCTAATTTTTTTGATAATAAAAATGCAGCCCGCCTGCACCGAAAACAGATTACTTTCATAGTGACACAAATAAGTGCAGACTTTCAGACATTTAATATTTTACCAATCCCATCAGCTGTGGAACTGACGGAAACAATGGGCTTCGCCCTTGGTCGCTGCTACACCCTGTCTCCAAAGATCCTGAGCACCCACGCCACGCAGTCATTAGGCTACTCGGTTTCCCTGAGGCATACAGCTCGCGACATCGAGACTACCACCAGCATCATACCGCCTGGGTACCACGTGTATATCCATTACACGAAGGAGCCATTTACCGGTACGTGTTTAGTTATAAATATTCTAGGAAAGATTGATTTATACTGAACCGGTGTTGAAGGTGAAACTGGACTAACTTAGGCACTTTTCAGTCCAGCTTCTAGCTCTAAAGAGAGTTAATTAATTAAGGTACAGTAGTTACTAATAGATCATTGGATGGTAGAACACTTGATCAGTGATGTAAGGACAAAAGACGGAGTCCTATATTCAGTAGCGAGTGGAACAGCCAATAGTGATGATGACTACTGAATTCAAATGATAGATAGAACTTTTTGAATGAATTGTTTGAAATGTATTTTCAAGAATACTACGAATTATTATTAACGAGCCTCCTCCTTAAGCCATTGTTATTCATCCTAAGCATCGTGACACCTTATTTCTTCAACTTCGCATTGATTGGCATATTATTTTTAAGTTATTTTTGTATCGGTGAAGCAAAACTTATCAGATTTTTTGTTGAAAGAAAAATGTAAAATACTCGTAAATAACGTGCTGACATCTATCTCTAGTATCTCTATAGTTTTTCTATCCATGTAGAAGTAACAGTGTACAACGGAGGGATGGTGGACCATCTGTACGTGAACGTGGGCGAGACGCTGAGTGTGAAGCTGAAGGTAGACCAGTACAAGATGATCAGCAGCACCGACGACCCCTGCATCAATCAGGCTAACTACAGCGCTAATGAGGTATCTGTTCCTTACCCATATCATCATTTAAGGTTGGTTTTTAATCTTCTAAGTAAGTAAGTGCATATCGGTTAGTCAGCTCAAAGGGTTTCGTATAACCAAGTACTAACTGGGTTATAGAAGTCAGGCTGATAAGCAGCGCTCCATGTAAGATCCTGGCATTAAGCTGCATCTGGTTAGACTGGAAGCTGACCCCAACATAGTCGGGAAAAGGTTAACCAGATGGTGATGATATGTTGAGCAGTCAGAACGGTGATAACAGGGTAACAGGGATTATCCACGTCCTTGTGTACCTGACGAACATTTATGTCACCTCAAACAAATTGTCTTAAAACTTTGTCTTTTTCTTGTTACGATTGCAAAATACATTCTAAATGGCAAGTGAAATGGAAAAACAAGTTCCCCCGACCCCAATTAACATGGGAAAAGGGTAGCAAGATGATGATGATGATGGCAAACGAAACGGCAGGTGCAATGCGATCATAGATGTAGTATTAATTATAACGCATCCAATTCTCGATATTTCCAAGACTTAACTGTGATAAATAATTATACTTGCACCTCGTTTATCAATGAAAAGACCCGTGAAATATTCAGATATCATTTCTACGACTATGATATATCCCGACCATCAAAAATAAACGTGTGTTATAAATTATTGGGTTACAAATGCAGTACAAACTAATAGCTATTTACAAATTAATACAATTTATAGTTTTTGAATTGGCCCTTGGCGGTTGCATTCTACACTGAATTACTTTGGGTTTTGGGTGAATTGGCTTTATTAATATTTAGCTAAATAGTATGGTTGCTACAATGAGGGTGAAAGTTATTTTATTGCAAAGAAAAGCTCACTCCTCCTCACAGTGATAATGAGGGCTATGTCTCTACAGTTGAAACATTTTTGGGGGTGATGAGGAACAGGGTGTAAAGTTCCTCATCCCCCATAGAAAAGGGAGGATCCTCCGACCAGACGGGCGTTGTGTCTGGTAGGCTAACTGCCCGACATATGTAAGTCGGGATTTTCTATATGAGCTAATGTCGCGGATAACTTTGATAGCGCGAGGTAGAGATTAGTTCTTATGTGTTGCGATAGATGTCGCTGTGGTCACAGGCGGTTAATGAATTTAAACCACTACGTTAACCATATAGTAAAAGTGTTATTATTACAATTTTACGTAAACGTTATTAATGATAATATATTAATGTTTAGTCTTGAAATGGTATACTTAACACGTTCTAATATTTGTTTGCCATTCTACGGTGAAACATGTTTAGAAAGATGATAACCCTGTTTACTTGTATAAGACCACAATGTATCATGGTTTCAACAAAACAACAGAAATGTTTCCTGACTTACAAAATATGATTCTAATTAATCCGTCTGTTAGATTATCGAAAAATATTGGATACGTGTTTTTTGATTTATCAAATTAATTAAAATTGACGAAAATAATACGTCTCAAAGATCATGAGTGACATCACTTTCTGGTAAAAAATGTACCAAAATGTGACGTCACACGACTTTTAATTTTTTGTTTACATGAAAAAAGAAAAAAATATGTGTCTTATATTTTTTGGAAATCTATCTGACAGACCAATTAGATTTTTTTGTCAACTTATTCAAAAAATTCTACTCTTTGAAGTTCCGATCTCTGCTAAGTTATTGATGATCTTCTAGTGCACCACAAGATACGTGTGGAACAAGGCGGTGGAGCACGCGGGATGCTCTGGTCCCTGGATGGAGAGCCACGTGCCCCATTGTAACAACTACACTGGCATGAGGGCTCTCATCTCTGAATATGTCAAGTAAGCATATATTCTGACTTGAATTGGCAAAAACAGAGAACAGGAACATGATAGAAAGGATGGATGGACTGTGTGAAGGATTATGTGGCTAGAATGGAGGTGACTGCTGATATGACGAGTAATAGAGAAGTATGGATAAAGATATCATGTGTTCCGACTTCAAATAAATTGGCATATGCTCAGGAGAATAATGATGAAATTGAACAAAGAAAAATACTAGGACAGGTTCTTCCATTTGTTTTGGATCCGTGTAGAAGAAATAATGCCTTCAATCAACATTCATCGTGTTATCATTTTCACGTAAATATGTTTTTTTTAAGGTGCAAAATTAAAGTTTACGACACAAATAATATTTGAAAACTATCGAGCGCACTTTCAGAAATGAACTGCTGTAAACTTGTTGTGGTGTAGGGATACACTTACTCGTGAGGAATATACGCTTAGTTTAATGAGATGAGGAGTATAAGAGAAGTATGGGAGCAGAAGATATGCTACACTGACCATACATAAATTGGGATAAGGGCAAGAGAATGATGATGATGAACAAGTAATAAAATATTTTCAAACATTCCAGCATATTCGAGAACCACTCATGCACGACCTGTCCCCGCATCTGTCACTCTCTGCTCTACAACGGCTTTGTGACTGATCGACAAAGTTTCTACTTCTGGGACTCCTCAGCCAAGTCGTGGTCCGTGACTCTTGGTCAGCAAGCAGCTCTGGAGACACATGTAAGGGACAACCCGGGTCTATACACTCATGTAAGGGATCTCCTAATTCCCAAGTTAATTGATACAGGTAAAGTATCTATAAAAAACTCGATACTGAATACATACCGAAACTCCTCGTAGTAGGTCACACGGCTGCCAAGCTCAAAAGCGTGCATTCGTTGTTCAGTTTTTCCAGGTAGCGTGCATTCGTTGTTCATAAACTTACGGGAACGTGATAGTGTTACACCTAAGTCACGTAACACACTCATAGAACTGGGCTGGCCACATCTGTCGCATGCCGGAGGAGCTAAGGGCTAAAGTAACCACACATTGGGTCCCAAACAGCACCGAACGGCTACTCGGCAGGCTGAGTAGGAGATGGCAACACAAACTCGACGATTTGTGATTAACAGCGTTAGATAGGGACAAGTGGAAAGAGGAAAGGGAGGCCTAATAAATGGCTTATAATATAAATAAAAGTTAGCAGTGTTCTCTCTCAAATTTACAGTTTTTAGCAAAGCAAGGCTAGTAAAGAACCCGTCGGGGCTGCGGTTTGTTCGCAAGAGATACCGCGGCCTCAACATAAAGGGCTAAGAAGGAACATGGGTGGTTTTGGTCAGTAGAAGTCTGACACTCCCTTTCGCTCTACCCAAGAGCTGGAGGGGTTATTTGATGATTTTCCACGCCCCCCCAAAAAAAAAAGGTCTACTGTAATCAACATGGCAATGGTTAAATGTATGTTTGTTCGCAGCTGTACATCTATTTCAACAGTATGATGGTGTCGGTGTATGAGGAGCGTTACAACTACGACTGGAACCTGTTCGTATCTGACCTCGGTGGTAGTATTGTAAGTACACATTTTTAATTATTGAAATATGGCTGTTCATTATCAGAACACAAGGACCAGAGTCGTCACGCAGTGGGTGCCGGAAGACGGGCGTCGTCGCCGAGGGAGGCCTCGCAAACGCTGGCGTGACGATTTAGAAGCGATTGTGATAAATTGAACGGAGAAAACCGCACAGAGAGAAGAGTGGAAGGCTATGGGGGTAGGGTTTTGCCCAGCAGGTGGGACAAATTAGGCTAAGAAAAAAAGGCTATTGTAACTAGCAATCACCATTGCACAGTTGCACTATAGTCACTCAGACAAATCATCTAAGATTTCGACAATATCAGACTATTCTAGTTTATGCAGTGCTCGACTAACGTGCTCCGAAAATGTCAGACACTCAATTTGAAGCCCTCCCGAACCCAATTTCTATCTGAACCCGGAACCGCGTCTCCATTTCCAACAGGCTCAAACCTAAGCTCTGCCAATCTAGATACTACACTGACATCCTCGCACTCCGGTGAGATAAACATGATGCCATTGATTATGCCAGTCCCTGGCAATGTGCCATGCTGCTATTTCAAAGACTAGGTAACTCTGAGTCTATGGAATTACATATTATGGTGCATATAGAATACTCAATTGTACAATCGTGTTTTTAAACCCTTACGTAAATGGGTTTAGTTCAACGTAGTGAAAATTGGAATAGATTTTAGATGATTACAAAATACATTTTCACTACGTTCTGCAGAGTCAATTAATTTTTAATAGAAGTAAAAAACGACGAAAGAAGGTTTACATATATTTTACAAGTCATTGCCAAACACGAAGTTAAATGATTACGAAGTTTTTAGCAGAAGAGCTTCTGATAATCGTGATTTCATGTGAAAGAACCTTTACAATTTGATTCATATATTCTAGAGTTTGTATATTTGGAGGTCGAGTTATATTCCATATTGTTTGTTTTCAATATAAATGTGTGTAGGAGGAAGTTTTCTTTGGACCGACAAAAGAATACGTGAAGTAGTGTAAAAATAACAGCTCAGTTAAAATCAGTATCAAGGCAACATTGTCGTAACGTTTAGGTTTTATTGGTGTTTTGGCTCAAAATAAATAGTACAGTCGACTACACGTCAGCTAGTGTAGTAAGAAGTCTCAACATAATAAAAAAACCGGCCAAGTGCGAGTCAGACTCGCGCACCGAGGGTTCCGTACAAACCTGTAGGTATATAAGTAAAAGTTATGGTATTTTTGATTGCGTTGACATAGAAGTTTGATTTTGTTACAGCTTAAAGGTATTATAGATTTGAGTATTTGATATGAATTTCAATAAATAATACCACTACGCGTTCCTGAGAAAAAAGGTCTTGACAGACAGACAGACAGACAGACAGACGGACAACAAAGTGATCCTATAAGGGTTCCGTTTTTACCTTTTGAGGTACGGAACCCTAAAAACACTGAAAAAATACTGAAATATACTGAAGTGACAATTATACCGACTGTACGTGCTAGCTGTTCTATCAAGAGCTATCTAGAAAATGTAACAGTATAAAATAAGCATAAAATTAAAAAATACACCTAGAACAGTAAGTATGTTCTACTGTAGTTTGGATTATTAAATTCAATTGAGGGAAACATATTCGCCTTTTTTTTTTTTGGGCGGGTGGAAAAGCATCAAATAACCCCCCCGCTCTTGGGCAGAGCGAAAGGGAGTGTCAGACTTCTACTGAGCCTTCATGGATATAATTGGCAACGCATGGATATAATTGGCGAGTTATAAGTACGGGTACTTCTTACTCCGCACGCATTAAACTAAATATTACATATACCATTATTTCGCGGGCATTTTTGTGGGTTACACGTTTACCTTATTCATAAGATATTCTGTAATACTTTAATGTAATGTGTAACTGTTTTATGTCCCAATAAAGTAAAATAAAATAAATAAAACGCTCAGTCCTCGATCCGCAGTCGCTTGGGGACATTACCGTTGAGGAGGAGTTTTTTTTACGCCATTTTAGTTTATTGTTAAGTTAACTAACTTACATAATTAAACATACTTTAAATTATTTTCATATAAAAATGTTTATTATATTGTTATTGACCATGTATTCTAAAGTTAACTCCTGTCTCCCCCAGGGTTTCCTCCTAGGCCTCTCCGTGATAGGCCTGATGCAGATCTTCGGCAAAACTTGGCGAACTTTCATAAAACCTTTCATAAGGTGTGAGAAGAAGTCCAAGTCTGCTGGAAGCATTGCCACTACGACTACTGTTGATGTGAAGTCTGTCAGCCAAGAGTACGTCGAGAAGTGGAACGAAAATAACTTGGCTGATCTGTAGTAGATTTTGTTTTTATGTTAAAGTTATTATAGTAATGAGCATTGAGTTGTGTTTTAATTGTGTTTTTATTTACTTTAAATGTGATGCTAGATAAAGTGTAGTGCGGGAATTTTCACCAAGGAAAAAACAATTTAATCACATCTGAAATTTCTCAAAAACCAAGGAAGAATGTAAATGTTGTATCTTATCTGCTGTTATATAAGTGAAAGTTTGTAAGGATGAATTAATGTATGTTTGTCTACAGTAGACCTTGATTTTAGGAAAAAAAAAGATTGATCTAGATACATTATTCAGGAAGAAAACATTTGCATGGAGAGTCGCAGCCCCCGTTTCCCTCTTTAGCCGCGGCTAGCGTTGCCAGGCGTCCAGATAAAGCTGGACATAGTTAGGCTTTTTGATTGGGTGTCCGGCCAAAATAAACGGTGGCCGGTTTTTGTTAACCTTTTTATATTTCGCCAATGAGCGACCACCTATGGTGGCCGAGCGCAGGCGATCATTAAAATTTAACAAGATTTATGGTATTAATAAAAAAAACTTGATTTAACATACTTACAAGTTTTTTTCCGTACCTATTAATACTGAGACACAAAATCCTCCATAATGTAGGGTGTCCGGCCTTTTTACCCAAATGTCCGGCCAGACTGGCCGGTCTGTCCGGCTATTAGGTTTGGCGACCTTTCAACCCTAGCCGCGGGTATAAGCCAGTAAGTACTTTAAAAGTTTTTTTACTAAGCCTAAGCATTATACAATTTAATGTCAATATAAATACTGCCGATAGACCCCGATGCCGACTACTGCCGATGTGTGTTAGGTTTATCTTGGTATGATCATGTAATGAGGAGGGATGAAACGCATGTGACTAAAAAAGTGATGGATATAAATATTGATGGATGGAGAGGGAGAGGAAGGCCAAAGAAAAGATGGATGGATTGTGTGAGGAATGATATGAATGAGAAAGGAATAAATGCCACCTTGACGTGTAACAGGGAAGAATGGAAGAAGAAAACGTGTTGCGCCGACCCCAAATAGAATGGGATAAGGGCAGGAAGATGATGATAAATACTGCCGATCTACTAAATCTAGTCAGCGTGATTGCCAGTTCCCATGAATCACTGGCTGCCACATTTCGGTGCGTGACACATGGCGTCCCGTGATTTGGTACAACAACATGTGGAGCATGAAATACATGGAATTATATTGAGCATTATGACATAATTTAAATTATTCTTACACTGTTAGTTATTGCGGGGTCAAGGTCATTCTCCAAGGAAGCTTCCTTCAAATGTCCTCATCTGGTTAGTGCTTAGTTTTGTCTATTTTTGTATCGCACTCTTATAAATATCTTTCAGAATGCAGCGCTATGAAAAACGATTGCATGGAATGGACAGGGTGCTGCGGGTTGTTCGAAAGAGATACCGTGGTCTCGGACACAAAGGGCTAAGAAGGAAGATGGGTATTTTTTGTCAGTAGAAGCCTGACACTTCGAACCGCTTTGTCCAGAGCGGGAGGAGTCATTTGATGATTTCCTGCCCTCCAAAAAAAAAATGTGTTAACAATTTGCTTTTCCACGTCTTTATTAGCTAGCCAATTAAATTGGCTCGTCCTTTCCTTTTCTATAACTGATTTTTGCACACGCGATCCAGAAATATAGCTGTGTTTACATACATAGCAATCGATTAGTCGTTAGCTACTATTTACAACCAACTATAATAAGGAATTATGGGTGGAATACCAACATGGTTTCCGTTATCCATTCAGGTGGGATTGTATAGTAAACACAATTATTTTCAGACGGGTTTCATTCATTTAAAGTGTAAAAAACACTATGTGCTCCAATTATTATACTAAGTATGTATTTTCTTCGAAAGAATCCTGAAAAGAGATGTTTCAAATCGAAAAATCCGTTAAGATCGGTAAAAGTCATAGCATCGGTAGTTCTGGTTTCAATTAACTTTCAGCATGACGTCTCGTTAATTTAGGTATCTGTACTCTCTACCCGGGGGATTGAGGTGCTCTCTCCACGACATCCTATAGGAATGCGCTTAGAACACTGCCTCGGGTCCAGTTATATGGGTAGGGCGGCGACATTCCCAAGTCCACCGTCCCTGCGGTTAGTTCATCTATATCCTAAAGCCATACCATCTTGGACTGCGGGTTGTTCGCAAGAGATACCGCGGCCGCGACATGAAGGGCTAAGAAGGAACATGGGTGGTTTTTAGTCAGTAGAAGTCTGACACTCCCTTTGGCTCTGCCCAAGAGAGGGAGGGGTTATTTGATGATTTTCCAACCACCAAAAAAAAAAGGCCATATACCATCTATCATACTACATCATGAAGCACATAACTACAGTCATAACAACGCGTATCTGATGAGTGATTATTATTTAAATGTAGTCACACTACGAGTGGGCTATGCAGTACTTTGACCGACTGTCAGCGTTTGATGACAACGGTCCAAATGCCGCTCATGCCAACTGCATTAGATTCAATTAATATGAATTGCATTTTAATTAACAGGTTTTAATTTTAATAATTGACCATTAGTACGGTTTATATTCAGTGAGTCAGCATCATCTTCATGGTCCCGTTCTATTTGGGTTCGGTGCAACACGTTTTCTTCTTCCATTCTGTCGGATCCCTGATCCTTGTCGGACGTCATGGTATTCATCAACATGCTTATTATATTCAGTGAGTGTGGTTGTGGAAAAGAAGTTCGGAGATTGTTGTCTGTCAAACATTGTGTTCTCATTTGAAGAGTATGAGTGCCATTACATACCGAGTTTCCTCCGTGCCTCGGAATTCACATAAAGCCGTTGATCTCGGCTGTCATTTGTTGATATGTGACAGTCGTTACAGGTAGTCTGTGGACCAAAAGTCTGCCAACCAGCCTATCAAGGGGTACTGTAGTACCCAGTACTAACTGGAGTGTGGTGGTCAGATAGGCGGTCGCTCCCCGTAAATCCGTTTAAACTGGACGCCGACCAGAACGTTATTATAAGAACTAAGAGACATTCCACCTGTATGGTTACACTCTTGCGATGTCCCTACATACAGCATATTTTCATTACATTTTTGTATTTGATTGTGGACATCTTGTACATTTTACATTTTACATTTTGACATGAACATTTTATTTTTATTTTTTGACACAAGTAGTCTATTTTTATTAAAATTGTAGTTTAAAAATGAATTTTTGTTTGATGAACTTAGATATTATTAGCTTGCATTATGAATAATTTATTTTATGATTTTATGATTAAGCATTTTTGTTGTGGTGTATTGGCCTTCGATTATTATTATTTTTTTGTGTTTACTTATCATTATTCTTTAAGTATACCTACTAACACAAATATGGATCACAGTAATATGAATTTAATAAATAATTATGTCGATCACTTACCACATGAGTGCCTGAACAAGTGGTAATGCTTTCTACGCATTTTGATTTTCAACGGTTTTCGTTAACAAATGTTAGACTGTCAGTTTAACTAGGCCCATCTTCTCGTTTGTTAGATATGGTTTGATTAAAAATACTAGTCTTTTTTGCGGAGTACAATATTGACCTTCCAGGCAATCTAAGCCCTTTCCAGTCATGTGAAATATTGACATAAGCAATTCGATTAGACTAGGAGCCGTGACTGCAGTTACCATGATCCAGCTCGACCTAACTCCAGTAATTTACCATCGTTCGTTAAGACGTAATGTTTAGACGCTGCGTGGTATGCGAGGTTGCCCATAGATATAAAGAGATGACGTCAACGTGGTTTAAAGCTCCGGGCTTTCACGTCATCTACATAACAACATGGTTTAGGTTTAAAGGCTCTTATACCTACTCGTATTTATATAGGGATATATCGGGGCCGTCGCTATAGGGCAGTCAAATGTCTTACAAACTACCTGATCAAGGGGTAACGTGAGCCCGCCGCGGGAGGCGCTCCGGGCGTCGGGGGCCACGTGATGGCTTCCGGCCACCGTAGACGCGGGCCTGTGGACGGTGAGTGATGGGTAAGCTCGCCGTCCGTCCGTCTCATGACGACGACAGGCCGTGTCGACGGCGCGTTCGTGTTCCACGCGCGCCTCAAAGAGATCTCAGCAACATGGAAGGGGCCCGCAAGGGCCGACGCCCGTCGGGTCTGCGGGTTGTTCGCAGATACCGTGGCCTCGACATGGGGGGCTAAAAAGGAACATGGGTGGTTTTTAGTCAGTAGAAGTCTGACACTCCCTTTCGCTCTGCCCAAGAGCGGGAGGGGTCATTTGATGATTTTCCACCCACCATAAAAAAAGGGGTAACGTGAGCGGCTGCGGGTTGTTCGAAAGAGATATCGCGGCCTCGACACAAGGGCTAAGAACGAACATGGGTGGTTTTTAGTCAGTAGAGTTTTGACACTCCCTTCCGCTCTGCCCAAGAGCGGGAGGGGTTATTTGATGATTTTCGAGCCCCAAAAAAAAAAAGGGGGTAACGTGAGCCATTAACTGGGTTCTGGAGGTTGATCGCCCATGCAAAATAAGTACTGGGTTTTTAGGAGCATCCACTAAGACTGGAAACTGAATTTAATATCGGGAAAAGTTTAAGAAAATGATGATTTGGGTAGGGTTATAGGTGAAAAAAGAGAAAAATATAAAACATTCAAGTATTCCGAGTTATGTTATTATTACCCAAGCGCTGATCCAGGCTCCTGCTACCGAGAATTTTCTATTGAAATAAATTGTTAAGAATTTAGTTTTTTAAATAGGATTTTCCCCGTAGTATCTACTGACCTGGGGTTTTTTTTCGAAGCTCTTTTAACTTTTTATTCCAATTTTCACACATTGATTTATTCATTATTTACAGATAGTTTCCTGTTGTTTGTTGTTTTCTTCAGATTTATATCTATAAACATATGCACACTACCTACATCTAGTAGATACAGAAATGCGGGATATAGCTATGTACGTTGGTATTTTAATTATTAACAATGCCACACACATAATTGCTGAAATTCAGCAAAATACTGATACATTTGTTTCAGCTGTTGTAATCCCGGGCAAGTCAAAAAGCTTATTATCACACTAATATTATAAACAAGCAAGTGCAAGTGAAGTGATACTAACATAGTTTTTAGTTATTTATACTAACACAAATGTTATTAGTATGTATATTTAGGTTAAGGTATTTGTCTATGGGTCTTTGTTACCTGAAAATAAATGTATTCTATTCTATTCTATAAACGCGAAAGTTTGTGAGTGTGTATGTTTGTTACTCTTTCACGCAAAAACTACTGAACGGATTTGAATAAAATTTGGTATACAGATAGCTGGATCAACACATAGGATTTTATCCCGATTTTAACTTCCCGGGGGATAATTTTGAAGTTGTAGCGGGCGAAGCCTCTGGCAACAGCTAGTACAATTGAAATGATGTTTAGGTCTATTATGCGAGTAAGCCAAATTAATAGTGAAATAATTAATTGTTATTGGTTTTTTCCATGAAGAATTTCTTAGTAGCTTTCACGGAGTTTGGATTTGTTCCCAGTTGATGGCAAAAGGGTTCCTATTACATGGGACAAAAACATAACTGACAAAATGTTGGTGTAGTATTAGGTACACCTCTGCCTTACCCTTCGGGGATTACTAGCGTGATGGTATGTTATGTTATAATTATTTTTTGTCTGAAGTAATAACTAATACTCGGAAGTCAGATATAAGTAGTTTCTTTGGTCGAACCTATCCTTTACATTTAGATCAAGTTTACACAAAAATAAAACCCCACAAATCACACCGACTATTGATTTCAAAGCCAGATTCTCAGCTTAGGTTACGGTGTCTTAGCACTGGTACCAAAGCCTTGACTTCCAAGCTTTAAATTTCCCTGAACTTTCAAACATTTACGGTATTTATAATACCTCTATAAGAATCTCGACATTTCCCAATAGTTGGAATGCGAGCGAACCCGGGAGTATTCTTAATGTTAGCAGAGGGTGTCGTGTTGAACCAAATCGAAACTGTTGGCAAATGTCGAACAATAAATGCATTGGAGGTGACGCATGCGCTTGTACTGCGGTTATGTTGCATAGGAGAAGAGATTTTGAAGCTTAAAGAAAAATGAAGATGGCGGGATGATCTGGACCAGACCAACGACCAGTAAGTCCGTGGATTGAAACAACTCCAAGTCATGGAGAGAGGTCTTTTCCCAGCAGTGGGACGATACAGGCTAACAGTATCAGAGTGCAGCGATTTAATTTGCTTATTAAAATAAGTCACTGGAATAACGTTGCATTTAGTTTTACTATAAAAGGAAAACTATCTCCTGGCTCCGAATTTTGTTCTGTTCTGTTAGCGCATACACTTGAGCACTTAAATCTGCATACTTGGAATCTCCGTTGAGAATGGCTTCTGTGAGCGAAATGCAGTTAGGAACCGGGAGGACATTAGAATTTGCTTAGAATCGCCCCGCTTAAACAGTGCATCCGCTCCCTTATACCGCGTTACTCACACCTGATCGGTGTCAATGTTCTAATTCGGTGGCAGCTCATTTAGGTGATCAATCAGCGATTGAATAATATTTTATCGCTGGCTCTAATATCTTGTAATTATTGCGCCGTAGATCTGATACAAAATGGACTCGTTGAGTGATCGACATTGCTACTGTGTGGTTTATATTTATTAGTTGATTCAAATTAGCTTAATTATTCAATTAGACATAAAAATTTATTTCATGTGGTAGTTAAGACACTATAAAACGACCTTTGGGTGATTTTGGTGTTTAAAAGTGTAGAAGTAAAGACACTGCGTTTTTTTCTGATCGCATTCTTAAAAAATATCATATTACCATTGTTTGAAATGTAGGCATATCTACCAATTGTCAAACATGACTTGTTTGACTGGGCTTGCTGTGAAGGTTCACTTCATAACACTTGTCAATCACAATACTAACTACTAAATAAGTAACAATCATGATACTTTACTTGAACTATCAAAAGTACGAGTACATCATGTGACTTGATATTGCCTTTTGCAGAAATGGCTAGAAGTTCCATTACTCTACAGTAATGTCTCTTTTTTTAAATGATAGTACAATATTCACATTTAAGCAGGTGAACTAGTATGCATCCTGAGGACTCAGTCGCACCATCAAAACAAATTAAATCATAATTAATTTGTAACATACGTAAAAAAAGTAAAGATCTTATGTTTGATGAACAGAGCGCTATATTATGCCAGGAGGTGTTTAATATGGTGTGAACAATAATGAACATGTAGTTAAGGATTACAATTATTAGATACTAAAATATTTGAAAATCATGCAGTATGGTCGCCATCTGATTGACAATACCAAATGATATGTCTTGCAAACTCTGTCACCATTATCCACAGTCTGTATTACATCTCTGTTTTTGTCCCACTCTTCAGGTTCCTATGCCAACCTCAGCCAGGAGATTTCTCCAATGTAAACTTAACCAATAGAAAATGATTTATTGTTATTCTTTTATCTACGTCTTGGGTGTCCTTGAATACCTCGCTGCACTCATGATTCTAGTCTAAATCCCTGCCTACGCTCAGAGGTTAGTTTATAATAGGACCCTAGAATCCGTTGTTACTACGTTTGGGATTCAAAATAGCGAACGTGACATAAGAAACTCAAACTCAAAGACCATTACAGGCAGTTTTGAATGTCAGAAAAACAAATAAAACGAAACTGCCGTCACAGTCACAAAGCAAGATAACTTGTCAAAGTACTGAACGGTGTTGTCAATAATCTGCTACACATTGACTTATATACTCGTATTACTGCGTAAGGGCTGGGCGGACGGCATGTTAAAATGACGCCTCAAACGTGGTCCCAATATGGTCTTTCCTAAGCCGAAGTGAACTAGTCCACGATCGGCTCTCTTCGGGTGCGGTCGTAAATTTTATTATAAGCTTTATTTATGTTCTTTATACCTCGAAAATACCACGCCGCTTATACAAGGTTACATTAAC
Organism: Diarsia brunnea; assembly: GCA_949774965.1. Taxonomy (NCBI): domain Eukaryota; kingdom Metazoa; phylum Arthropoda; class Insecta; order Lepidoptera; family Noctuidae; genus Diarsia; species Diarsia brunnea. Next base: position 18,035,012 of record OX459011.1, read on the forward strand.
GAGCAGACTACACCGATTCTCTGTATGGCGAACGCGTCGAGCAAATGTTCGGACGACCGTATCTTTAGTTTTTATATCAATGCTGCTACACAATGTCCGATGTACCTATCTCACCTGTACCACCCACCACCAATTCACACATGATCCCAAAGGGCTCTTGATCCCACGCCCTGTTACGTTAGGCCCACCACGTAATGCCGAGCCTGAGCCATGATTCACAAGTCTCGCCGGGCTATTTAAAGTACATTATATTTGACTGTAAACAAGGATTAGCTGTCGTTTGGCTATATTGGCTACATTATTTTTTTCATAGGTTTGGCTTAATAAGTAATCAAATTGCAGAGAAAGAGATGAAATCAATAGGCAGCTTTGGACGGCACGGTTGGCGCAGTGGCTGAGCGATTGGACTGCTGCGCTGCGTGTCGCGGGTTCGATCCCCGCACGGAACAAATATGTGTCTGGTCTACATACAGTTGTTTCGGGTCTGGGTATTTGTGTATGTGAGTTTAAATGTTTGTGAACGCACCCACGATACAGGAGAAATTCTTAGTGTGGGGCAACGATATTTTAAGAAAAAAAAAAAAAAATTTTAGGGTTCCACATATTCGAATAAAAAAACGAAACCTTTGGGTCACTTGTGTGTCTATATTATGTCACAATAAAATAGAGACACATCATCATTCTCTTGCCCTTATCCCAATGTATTTGGGGTCGGCGCAGCATGTCTTCTTCTTCCAAACTTCTCTATTACTTGTCATCTTATCAGCCACGTCCTATGTTGTGTTGTCATATCATTATTTAAAAAGCTAATCCACCCCTGGTACACCTACAGATAATGAATGACTGGTGACACTCTGTAGTTCTTCCTAGTCGCTCTAGAAAAGTTTCTAGTGGCTCTACTCACTTCTCTTGAACGCCTGCACTTTGAGTCCTTAGTCCGAAACTACCACCAACGCCGTTGAGATGGCAGAGTTCTGGTCGCAGTTTCATCATCATCATCTTCCTGCCCTTATCCCATTCTATTTGGGGTCGGCGCAACACATTTTCTTTTTCCATTCTTCCCTGTTAGACGTCGCGGTGGCATTCACTCCTTTCTCTTGCATATCATTTCTCACATAATCAACCCATCTTTTCTTTGTCCTTCCTCTCTGGTCGCAATTTATTTGGCTCTAATTAGAAGGAATTATCAACACTACGAAGAATACTAATCTTCGCGTCGCGTCGGGGCAATGCATTGAAAAGTCAGCAGAGTTTAAAATAAATAAAAGTATCTTCTAATTCTATGTACTTAATTTTTATGATTTTACTTGGGTACTTACACTACAGCCTTGATGGACGATCCTATAACTCTGTATATCGTGTGTACGAAAGCAAATAAAAGAGTATTAACACGAATCAATAAATACGTTAAGGTGAATAACATATTTTCTTTATTTTCCCGTGAACATAAATCTACGTTTAACGATCATTTTTATGGTTCCATCGACGTTTGCTGGAGCAACTGTGACCGCAAACAAGTTTGTTTTATTGACTGTAAATCGTCAATATACATTCATTTTCATTTCTATAGGAACTAGAGCATTGTAGATATTATTATCATCTCCGAATCATCATTTTCCTGCCCTTATTGCATGCTACATGTTACCAAGGTCGGCGCAAGACGTTTCATTTTTCCATTCCCCGCTGTCAACCGTCACGTTAGCATTTACTCACATCATTTCGCACACAATCCATCCATTGCCTTGGTCTTCCTCTTCGTCTCCACTCATCAACATTTATATTTATCACTGTTTTAGTCACATGCGATTCATCCTGCCTCATCACAGGTCCATACCGAGTCAGTCGATTCCCTTTCAACTTTTCAGTAGGTGGTGCAACTTTTAAACTTCCTCTTTTATCATTGTCACCTCCAACTATTCTCTCTTTTCTCAGACTCATGGCCATCTCCAGGAGCCGGCTTCTCAAGCAGGTCGGAGCAATAACAACTAAATTTGGCAAGTGGCCGCTAATCCGTTTTTGTGGCAGTGGCACACACCGGTGACGTCATCGGCGGTAATTTTAGCTCGCACTGACTCACAACTGAGGGCCGGCCCGCACAGGAATTTGAGTATTACATGTCTTTTATGAATGCGCCTTACAAGGCAGCAAGGGAGAGTTAATGGAGGGAGGAGGTTCCTGGGGTTGAAACGGAAGGCCAGAAGTGTTCTGGCAGCAATATGTATAATACTTTCTGGAACTATGAACGGCATGAACGAATATCTTCGTTCATGCAATTCAGAGTTCCAGAAAGTCTTATTTCATCTTTTTCATGTCATTTTTAATATCTACCTACAAAACATTGATTGGTTCTGGGGTATACTGTATCTTTTCCATTGTAGTTAAAAATGATGGTAGAATATCTAAAAATTAATTTTAAAAAAATGCATTCATTATTTTAATTTTTAATCAACATTTTGAGTAACCCTGGGGACCTAGATATGAGTCGATAGCTTTCTAAGTATTACCAATTTCTACAAAAACAGATACGATTGACATTATGTCAATAAATTAAATTATTAATTTATTTCATCATATAATCATATAATAATCCTATAATGTTCCCACTGCAGGGACTCAGACCTCCTCTCTAGGAGAGGGATGGGCATACATTATACAAAAACTAAAATGACATTAAAAACATAGACACGTAAAATTAAAGAGAAATGTCAAATGTACCTATATGTCTTTGCCATATCGATGGCATAAGTCAATCCTCCATTATTTACTTTTCTGATGGTAGTCTTGGCCTTAGCTAGGCCAAATATATATATACAGAACATTGCAAGGTTCATCCATGTGCAAGAATCGTGATAACCTAAAGAAAAGTAACAAATAAAAATAGCATCAGTTTGTAAAACAGCTGGTGTTTCATGAATCATCAGATAAACACGATACGGAAGTGTCTGTTTCATAATGAGATAATCTTGCAAGACTTGTTTTTGTTAATCCAATCGATCTTATTCCATAGGTAACAGTTCTGGCCTACGAAGTCTGATTTTATATAGATATATTAGTTGAAAAGTATCTGTGTTTCATGACCTGCCTACCAAACCATGAGTTAACTTGTTATTGATTATCCAGAAATCAATGGTCATTCTAAATGATTAATGGTTAAAAATTTTGTGTGAAGCAAAACTTCTGGATCATGAATCTAATGGGTGGGTTAAATATGTATATTTACTTTTATTTGTAATGTAGATGAAGCCTCCTCTCTGTATGAAGGAGTGGGCCAAAATCGACCAAGCTGAGTCTGTACGTATTTTGTGTAAATAATATTATAGCAAAAAAAAGAAGAGGAATTAGTGTGATGTTTTAAATCAGCCTAAGTAATTCTGCGAACCTTCCTATAACAATTTACAATTAAAGTCGGTGAGCAATATCAAAAACACAATAACTCCATCTTTCATTAAAACAATGAAAAGCTGCTGAGTACTGATCGAAAACACCTGCTAACAGAAACCGATGTTATTAAAAATAACCTAAAACGCGTTCTTACATACGTACACGCGTACACGCATGTACATAATTATACGATACCTACACACATGCAATATATGCAATACATAATGTACATAACTGTAGAACTGCCTGATTGGTCTAGTGGTCGCAAGCGCGACTGCTGAGCGTGAAAAATCATCGAATAACCCCTCCCGCTCTTGGGCAGAGCGAAAGGGAGTGTCAGACTTCTACTGACTAAAAACCACCCATGTTCCTTCTTTGCCATTTATGTCGAGGTCGCGGTATCTCTTGCGAACAACCCGCAGCCCCGACGGGCGTCGGCCCCTTCCATGTTGCTGACATCTCTTTGAGGCGCCCGTGGAACACGAACGCGCCGTCGACACGGCCTGTCGTCGTCATAAGACGGACGGACGGCGAGCTAGAACATTACTCCCGTCCACAGGCCCGCGTCTCCGCCACCTCATTCGCTAGCATCACTGATTCGCAGAAGGAGGCGACGGCGACTTGCACCAGGCCCGGACGCGAGAGGTCGCCGCCGCTTATGATCCCCCTCCCGTACTGCTGGGAAACGATTTTTTTGGGGTGAAAAATCAAGGTTTATGGTAGCAGTCAATGTATCGCACTAGAAACATTGGGTTGATTGATGTATTTCAATAGCAAATGTCATGGAGGTATTTAAAGTAAACTTATAATAACATTAAAAAAAAAAAAAACGTTTATTCATCTCCACAAATTACATCGTTATGATTGATTTATAAGTTGACAGGTAGTTTGGCAGAAAGTTGTAATTTGTGGGAGATCTGGAGTCTAAACTAAGCCTAGGCCTGTATTTTAGAACTCCAGGCCCCCCATCACATCATAGATAGTTATTGTCAACATGGAAATAGTGCGAAATAGTGCGAATAGTGAATAGTGAGTGGAATAGTGTGAGTGGAATAGTGCGTAGTAGTGTGGAGTGTGTGTGTGGAATAGTGTGGAATTTAGAACTCATAAAGTCTCAATTTCAATCAATTCAATTTTGTGTCAATTTGTCTATGTGATAGTTACAGTTAGATAGTTATAACCCAGTAAAGCAACCAATAATAACCTCATTGCTAGTTATATGTTTGAGTCGAACCCCAAAGGTTGAACCATGGGGCCCGAGTGCCTATCAAATATTTCAGAACATCGCCGAGCCGTTGGTCAACTCCTCCCATGACCAGACGGCTGGATTTTATTTTGGTCAAAGAATCAGCATTTCCATCCAATGTGGCAATGTTGCCAGCGTTCCCGCACACTTTTCCTGTAAACAATGAATTTTACGACGCTCTTTAATACTTTTCTCCTTTTCAATAATTATGTTCATATATTTTCATTCATGTTTTAAGTTTGTAAAAACAGTAAAGTTACACTTTACTTTAATAAATGCTAAAGCACTGACGAGGTCGACTTTCCGTACATACCTATGCAGCATTACATACTAGAGCTGATAATTTCATAGATTTCTCAAACGTTACAGACGTGAATGCTAAAAATATCAAACAAACACTCATACACCCGCGCTGTGTTACATTAAAAATAAATATAGGCTGAATCTCAGAACCGAAGAATAAATTGTTTAAACACATTTTAGCGGCCCCAGTACTACGTTGTTTAGTTGAAATAAGGTTCTTTATGCTGACGTGATGTGCTTAGGGGGCCTAAAATGTGTAATATACTATGCAGGTGTCTCTCAAACTGGCGGATTTCTTATTTTAGCATTCAGTTGCGATTTTGGGGCAGTAGGTAAAGGCAATGCGGATTTTAATATAAATATAACTCTGCTGTTTTTAAGAAGACTTTTTCGAGGAAATTAGTGCATTGAATATTGAGATCGCTTGAATAACGGCCACCATTTAAAAACGACTTGCAATTGCCTCTAGTTTTGCCGCGATAGGTACCTATCACATGTGAATCTTCTACTGGTATACAATGTTCTAAATAAGCTAGGTCATGGTCTTCTTGTGTGCCAAATATTGAAAATTGTTAAGCTGTTTAAGCATGAAAAGGTAGCAGAAAGTGAAGCACACTGGCAAAGTAAACGACATGGTTTATTATTTTCAACCGACTTCCAAAAAGGAGGAGGTTCTCAATTCGTCTGTATGTTTTTTTGTGTGTAATAATAATAATCCTTCCAAGCCGGTTCCGGCTACGGCGACCGTTTCATCGTCAACCTATCATGGGCTCTCATGTGGCTAGAAAAACCATCTTTGTTTATAAATATTCTTGCACAGAGTGGACACGTGAGAGCACCGACGACGGTTTAGACTAAAATTATATTCTATCAACATCGTCAAAAATGAATGTCTTAAGCTACCAAACAGCTTTTGTTATCCTGTTGCCAGACGTAATAAGAGCACGAAAAGCTTCCAAAGTGATTTCCACTTTCATTTTACAAAAGGAGGACATTCATTCAAAGACCATCACTAGGTACATACGTACACACAAACCAACATAGGTACATACCACAAAAGTACTGTAATTATCATTTGCTTCGGTGAAGGAAAACATCGTGCCTGAGAGATATTTATCGACGGTATGTACGCCAAGTCAGAGACCCATGGGTGGCATTAAAACCCTTTTTTTTGGAGAGTGGGAAATCATCAAAATAAAATGACTGCTCCTGCTCTAACTACAAACTCAAAACGTAACTTCTACTGACTAAAAACCACCCATGTTCCTTGTTAGCCCTTTCTGTCGAGGCCGCGGTATCTCTTTCGAACAACCCGCGGGCCCGACGGGGGCATTAAACCCTGACAGAAGGTTAGACACTAACCTAACTAGAAGACTATGTACCCCACTCTTCAGTATCTACCCAGTATAGCTACCGTTCTAAGACATTCGCATTCAAATAACTGCTAATCATATGTGAGTTATTTCGAGTGCTGGCCATGCATCTGTTGATAGTTTACTGTTTGAAGTTCCATTCAATTGAGCTGCATTCGTTCCAGCTTTGCAGACACTTGGAGTTTCGAGTACTAGGCGAATATGATGAATGAAGAGGTCTGGTTTAAAGAGATAAGAATCATTCTCGTAGGATGATCCTGGTATCAAAAAGGAAAACAAAATAAATAGTGGAGAAATGATGTTTCGGGAATAAAATAACTGTTTTAGAGTTGGCAAGGCCCTCTTTTCTCTCATACATAAAGGGTCTTTCCGGCAGAAACAAGCTTATTAAATTTCAATTTTGTACTTAAACTCAAAGCATTTAATCAATAGGGATCGGACTGAGTCAAAAAATATGATTCTAATTCAGGGGTCGTCAGTTAGATTATCGAAAAATATTGGATAAGTGTTTTTTGTTTTATCAAATTAATAAAAATTGACGAAGATGAAACGCGTCAAAGATCATGAGTGGGGAGGTTGTGACGTCATTTGTAGGTAAAAAATGTACTGACATGTGACGTTTTCGACGAGTTCACGAGTTTTCGAAGCACTACTGTATCGTCTTCATTTTTTGTTTATGTGAAAAAAGAAAAAGTATGTGTTCAATATTTTTTAAAAATATATTTGACGGACTAATTAGTTTTTTTTTGTCCGATCCCCTATTAGATCATTACAGGCACTCTTGAACGTAATTAAACAAGCGAAGCTACAGTCGCAAGGAATAATAGCTTGTGAAAGTATTGTCCCATTCCGAAGCGTAGATCTCTATGGTTATGAATAGGCAAGAAATTCCATGGACACTCTTCCTCACGTTCCACCTATTCAAAGTTACACACCTCCTCTCCTATCTTCAAGACTTCAAGCCAAAACAATCGCACAATGAACAGGGTATGCGGTATGGACGAGTTATAAATACCGCTGGAGACTCGGTTTGGAGCGGTTCCAGTCCTTAACCATTCATAGCAACCTTGGCTATTGTAGTAGTACGTGTAATGTCTATAGAGACAGGTCCATGCACAGTTGGGTACTTTCCTGAATAAAAAAATATGATTATGTTTAGTTCGTCAGTTAGATTATCGAAAAATATTGGATACGAGTTTTTTTTATCAAATAAATAAAAGCGACGACGTGACGTCACTTTTCAATAAAAATGTACTGAAATGTGACGTCAGACGAGTTTTCGAACCACTTCATTTTTTGACAGTCTTTATTTTTTGTTTACGTGAAAAAAGAAAAAATATGTGTCCATTAATTTTTGGAAATCTATCTGACGGACTAATTAGATTTTTTTGTCAAGTACCCAATTATTTAATACGTCATGTATTTCTGGGGAATGTTAAAAGTGGAATCTTATACATTAGCAGTATTTTTTCAGTTTAAAAACCGATATTTTGCGTAATTTCAGTTAAAAAAGAGTGTAAACAGCTTAGAATTCCGTCAATCATGTTATGTGTTTGTCACGAACGGCAGGCATGACACATATTTTTAGACTGCGACTCTGTTACTAAAGTTTTTACGATATCTTTGGTACAGAAAAACTGATTAAAAAAGTATAACCGCGCTGAACATTTTGTTATGCGAATTTTTCTTTGCTGTAATAACGACACTGGCCACTTACTGCGGTACTCAGAGATATTTAATGATTACTTAAGCCGTCACTTAGTAAAGATTTGACATACTTTTGTATGACAAAACTGTCAAAACCTTTAATAAGTGATGGCCTAAGTAATCATTAAAGCTCTCTGAGTGCGGCAGTTAGTTAGCTTAGCTTCTTGATTACTGTAAAAAAAATCACAAAGCTAACAAACAGGACTTAACATAACATATTGCCTGTAATCCCCATAGAATTAGTCAGGTTGTACCTAATAGTTTTCCTTTTAATATTAAAAAATAAATCGACGAATGAGGCATTCCCATTTCAAATGTAAAAAGATCATGATTGATTTTTTTCTGGATAGACTGAACATCTTCTTCAGCCAATTTAACTTTTACTTACCGTAGCATATTACGGTCTATTATAAATGTCTACCCTTGAGTTGCATAAACTCTAAACCGAATTTAGAATGAACTAACATCTGAATCACCCTGTGACCGTCAACCCCGCCACGACAGCAGACAAATTAATTGAAACCGAATCGATTCTGAAATCACTATATCTAATGCCAGGTGATCTAATGACACAGTCGAGTTACTGCCCTACTGTCGACGAGTAAGCGATTTTCTTCTCTCACAAGAAACGTACAAACGCCAGCACATCACGCTGGTTGAAACTGTAAAATTTCCCCAATGAACCTTGAACCTAATGTTTTAATGATAGAGTTAAAAATCTATTACAGAATTTTGACAGACTGTAGTAGCTTGATGTGGTGTTGTCTGTGCAATAAATAGACGTAGGTGCTGTGAAAAGAGAAACAAATGTGATGAATACTTGATCGCTGGCTGTCTACACACTCTTTTCACTAGGTAGCGACAAGAGCTATGAAAGAAGAAACTCATTCGGTAGTGCTCACTCAGAAAGAACGCTAGCTGAAAGACTCGCTTGAAACATACGCATACTAGCAAGTAATCGGTTGTACTCGCTCACTCGCTCGTGACCCAGCGAACTATCCGAACTACATACTCGCTCATGGCTCGCCAAATCATTTCTAGTTGCTAACTGTACTCAATCGATCAATCAACATCTGCCTGTTTTATCCCAACTAAGTTACGGTCCGTTTCCAGTCAAATCGAATGCAGCTGAATACCAGAATTCGACACAGAGTGACTGGGCCCATCCGTGCTCTACAACCCAGCTAGTACTGGGTTTTACGATGGCGCTTAGCATGACTGGTTGAGAGACCTTCGTACCACTGAATCCTTAACGGTTGTCAAAGATATACAAATGATAGCCAGGACTCATTAGTCCTGGCTGGAAAAAACTCGGTACGTAAAGGGTGGTCACCTACGGACCAACCCAGGCAAGCTCAGCTCAACCTGACGATCGGCTCGAGCGCCTGTAATTATTAAGCCACGCACCTCGATCGACTCAATCGATTAATCAATGGAGCTTATTGACTAGGGACTGCAATCCACTGCTGGAAATTGATCTCTAACTCTATTCGCCTTTGTTTTTTTTTGGCGGGTGGAAAATCATCAAATAACCCCTCCCGCTCTTGTGCAGAGCGAAAGGGAGTGTCAGACTTCTACTGACTAAAAACCACCCATGTTCCTTCTTAGCCCTTCATGTCGAGGCCGCGGTATCTCATGCGAACAACCTGCAACCCCGACGGGCCGAACAACCCGCAGTCCCGTCGGGTATAATTCGCTTTCTATTCGCCTATCGCTTATCGTTGACGGTGGGGCAGATACCTAAGGTATTCCAAAGATAGACGGTAGATAGCGCCACTCATCATTGCAGACACTGAGCTCTTGCGCCACGAAACTGTCGCGAGCCAAGCATTCTATACACTGACGATAGCGATTCATCAATTTTGCTTACCACATACATTTAACGAATTATCGTCCCTAGAAGTTTAATCAAAATGTTTCGATCTATGTAGCATTGTTTGGGAATTCTAAAATTGATGTAAAATTGTTAATTTGGTGAGATAGCAGATTCAGTTAAACGATCAATCACAAATGGAGTGTACTGTTTGTAAGTAAATAGACATAAAGTGTCTTAGAAAACAAGTTAAGTAAGATTTCATAGCAAAGTTGATCAGAAAGCAGACAGCAAAGTAAGTCATAAAACTTAAGAAGATTGGAAACTGCTATTGCGCTATAGGAAATTTCTAAACGCCTATGTGATGCTTCCAGTACAACATGGCCGCTAGTATCTTGAGAACATTACCAGCTGACAGCGTCGAGGAGAAGTTTTTTGGTGCCCTTTTATAGTTTCTTGTTACTTTAGTTTATTTATTTATTTTCTTCTTTTGCTTCTTCCTCTTCTTTTTCATAACAAAGGACAAGAGGAGGAAGATGATGATTTCTTAAAATGAACAATGAATAGCATATTAGTATTTCGAAGAGCTTTCGAAGTGTAGGAACACTTCAAGAGTGTTTATGAACTTTGGCAAATACTCTTCAACGCCTTGATTCGAGCGCAAATGATGCATGCACATATTGCACATCTTCTAATTAATATGTAAATATAATGGGCGTTATACTCATTAAGAAAGTACAGAAACTAGTAAATATTCCGGGAATAATTAATACTTGGTTTAACCTTATGGTGGGTATTTTAGATTGGTTGTGAAGGTCTATCGTAAGATGAACTATAATATATCTAGACACCAGATGGAGATGAAAACGTCATGCACTTTATTTTAGTGTTAGAATGGAAGCAATAGATAAGTGAGTTTATAATGTATCAATTAATATTTGTCCTCATACTCATTACATAAATTTTTAATTATAATCGCTCTAGAAAGCATAAATTGTTTAATGTTCCATTTTGTCGCACTGTAGCTCGGTCCACCTCCCCTATACCGCGTATGTTAACGATGCTCAACGCGCTCGTGGAGACCAACCCTGGATTGGATTTGTTTACTGATGAATAGAGGACGATACTGTTAGAATGTTTGTGGTTCTGCGAGAAGACTGAGTAAAAGCATTAGTTAATTTAGTGTTAATGGCTTTTGCTGTACTAAATGTAATAATAAAGAAATAAACAACACTCAATTATTTTCAAACAGTTGATTATGTTTGAAATGGTGTGAACTTTGGGTGTAGAAAGTTCGACATATTGGTAAGTGTAGAAGTAGACAATCTTGATGATATTATCTAATAGCTGAGGGCATTTACGTAATTATCTTGTTTACTTGTGTTGATGAATGGCATGCGGAGCGGACGAATGAGGAAAATGTAGTGAGGAAATGTTAGGTATGAAACTATGAATATAGATAGGCTATAAAGTTAGAGTAGAGGAAGACCAAATAAATGATGTATGGACTTTGTGCAGAATAATATGTCTGGATAGGAGGTGACTGCTGACGTAACGAGTAATAGAGAAGTATGGAAGAAGAAGACATTTGGAAGACAAATTGGGATAAGTGCAGGAGAATGATGATCTTGTTTACTTGTGTTCTGCAACAAAGTATTAGTCTTGTCCCTGAATAAACCTTGCTAAATATTAGTTTTTGTTACTCCGCAGCTCATTCAATCAAACCGTGGTGAGTGCTGAACCATTTCCAATGCTGCGTAGTGACACGTTTACCGTCCTGACGTAGTAACGTTCGCGTTCTATCGACGGCGTACAGCTTGCGTTTATTTAAATAGCAAGATCGAGTTCCTCGTCACCTCGCCGCGCTATTTCAGGACCGATTATGATATAACCTTCATTGTTTTTGTGGCGAATTATTACCACACAATGTGGAACATTCCAGACATGTTCGATTACATCCAATATACTTTATAAAGTGACGTTTGGCGATACGCGATTAGATCGAAACTATGCAGGAGACAGCTACATCGTAATCTCAACTCTCTGTTTCAAAACACAGATCCCAAATTCTCGAAGCAGAAAATTTTGGGGATCGTGCCAAGACAAAATAACTTTTAGCTTCTTCAATTTGAAGTTTAATTTCGTCTGGTAATGTCGTTACCTGTTATTAAGAATAGAATTGGCAGGGAACAGGTTGTGAGGTGGTTATAGGATCTCTGACGTTGGCCGGCTCTGAGTCACCGTTTGACAAGTCAGCTAACTAGACCTGTCTTCTGAAAGTGGATCTTCATTCTTGTTCTCTTCAGAAAGTTATTTATTGTCATTGAAGAGATTTCATGAATTGATATGAATGGAGATTAAAAGTTTTCACGATTCGTTATTACTAGAATACGATGTATTTTTTAATGAGGTTTTTTTACTAAAATTGAGGGTGTTGGTAATGGAGAAAACAACACGTCTTCATATAATCTTGGTACATATTTATTTTGTAAGTGTTCGTTGACGGCTGTGATCACAAATCTGTTAACATTCCCTTGCAGTACAAGAACTAAAAGTATAATTACAATACCCACGTATGTATATTTGGCAATTTAAAAGCTACCAAAACTTTCGGTTTAAAGGTTGACTGAACAGTGAACACGCAAAACATTTTAGTTGAAAGCAGGGTGCCGTTTTTCATTTCGAAGTAAGGAATCCAAAAAAACAATGAATAAATAAATACGAGCGCAAATGAACCCATTGGAAGTTCAAAAATGTTCCAAATTGGTAAACCGTATTAGTGCTAAAAAGAATCAGCTGATTTAAAAACAAACATATTTTGTTGGCAAGCGGAGATTCACGTCTTCCCAAAATATATTACTTTATTTTTGCATGTAGGAAAGGGGCAAATCAGCCAATGATCGAGGCTAATATAAAAAACATAGAGAAAGCTTCACTCAGTACTAACGCAAAGCAATTATCGACCTTTCCGAAAAGAAATATTTTAATTACTAAAATCCAGTAGATTTCTGAAAATTGATTTTCCATAAAATATTATTTCACTTCATCTTTTGCTCTCGAATTTGGGTCACTCATTTTACAATATTTCGTTGTTTTAACTTTTCGTTTTTCAATTTTAAATCAAACTGAAAGAACAGAAAATCATCAGCTGCTAGTTTCTCGCTGGCTGCCAACATTCTCAGTAAATGTGTTATTGTGGTACCAACATTACTGTCTTTGATATACATACCTAGTTACATTTTTACCTATATCTGTATGTCTGCCGTTGTATCCTAATCGGGCAAGAAGACGCTGCTATACCAGTTTGATATTTAAAAAAAAAGAATTTTGAGAATCGGTTCACAAATGGAGGAGAAATTAGGTAACATACTTACATAAAAAAAAAAAAAATACATACACACGAACATAGAACCTCCTCCTTTTTTGAAGTCGGTTAAATAGTCAAATAAACAGGTGCGGGATGATATGGTCAGACAGAAGGTGACTGCAGAGATGACGACTAATAGAGTATTTTCCGGTATTTAACTTCCTCCTCCTTCACACTACATCACACCGGCAGAAAAACTATCCCCTGGCCACGAACTGCAGTGGCCAATATGGAAATCTTTAATAAATACTACGCACCCAAGTTGGCCGCTGCCGATCCAATCTGGCTAGATGGGGTATAATCGACCCATCTCTCATTGAATGTGAGTGTGGAGCCCCAACACAGGACATGCCACACCTTCTCTCCTGCCCGTCGTGCTCAATTTATTGCACGTTCAAAGACTTAAACGAGGCAAACCAAAGAGCTGTCCAGGTTGCTACGTACTGGTCGGACAAAATTTGAGTTGTCGAATCGAAAAGAAGAAGATTTCGATGTTCCACACATTCGAACGAAGCGCTTTGCTAAGTCCTTTATTATGCGCACAGCCAAGGAGTGGAACTCGCGAGTAAATAGGCTTCTTCTGGGTAAGCTCGTTCCATCGTCGACCTCATCTTTGCCCTTAGGGTAAGATTGAGGTCAAGAGCAAGCCCATTGCAAATAAAAAAAAATAAAAAAAAATTAACGCACAACATTCATACTATTACTTCATTTATGAACTAACAATTACAAAGGTTATACTTTAATACTAAAAAGGAAATGTGGCTAAGAGAAGATAAAAATAATGCAGGCAGGTGATTACCCCTCCTAATAAACCCATAAACAAATGTGTTTATTTATGTGTGAGTGAATGTAGAAGGTATGGAACCTGTATCTTTATGCAAGCGTCCTATCACAGAAGCCAGGTAGTAATTAACATCCATAATTATGTTGTCACATCTCAAGCGTGAGATATTTTCCACATTTGAATGCTCCTCATGAATGGATTGTGCCCGGTTGATGGCAATAGGCTCGCCCCCTATTACATGGGACTTAAACATAACTGGCAAAATGTGGGTGTACTATTAGGTACTTCGGGGATTACAGGCGTGATGATGTTATGTTATTTGAATGCTCCTCAATCTCGCGTCGAATTTTGAGGTGACATCTATGTAAGTGTCTGGTTAATATGTAAATGACCCATTTACTACTAGCGTCTACTGTGAATAAACTTACCTATACAGGGTGTAAATCAACCCATCACACAGCCGTCAACCAAGCATTCTGTACATCAAACTAAGTACCCCTACGCAAAAAATTTTGCTGGGAAACGACTTCTTTTTTGGGTCAAAAATCACATTTTACGGTAAAACTCAATGTAGCACTGTTAAAACATTGTGCTAGTGGATGCTTTGAATAGTAAACGGGTCATGGAGGTAATTTAAGTAAAGTTAAAACCTGGAAAACTAGTATTTACAAAAACAGCTGTAAAAAATTTGGAATTTTGACCCCCAATATCTCCGTAACTAGGAGGTTCCCAGGTCTGGTCTAAAACAAAAAAATGATCACAGAGGTGGGGAGAAGAAGTGCCTTTCGTTTGCGTTAAGGGTACTTTTACACCCTATATAAGGTAGGCGATGACAGTCAACAATTCAAGATCGCCAAAAAATGGTGACGTCATTGACTAGTATGGGGATTGACATTTCACCTATCAAAACATCTTTCAACAGCTTTTCCCATTAACTGCATTGACCTGTCAATAACTTAGTAATTTCTTGGAGATCACGTTGTACGAGGAGTTCCTATCACGCAAGAAAAACATGGAAATGTGCACCCTATAGTAATTCGGTCTAGTACTGTCTTATAGTAGAGAGAAGGTGTCATCTTAAACAGAGCACGAACAATCATCGACTATGACTGGCTATTAAATTTTTATTTGTTAAAACCAAGTTCGCCAGCATTCAGTATAAAAAACGTTCAGCTCAGTTGTACAATAGATTCAACAGAGAAATTTATGTGCATAACAAGAAACAACATGAATGTAATAAATTACTCACTAATTGGATTAAACCACTTACCTACGAGGACACGGAGGCGTTGTTAAAATAAAACGTACACTGACATAATTTTCAATCCCTCGCACTCACGCTGCCATAAGCACACCACACACACCCTTTCACACACTATTCTTAACACTCATTTACTCACTCACTCATTCACCCACTCACCGTACACACATTACATACATCATACACTCCGCCCCCCCCCCCCACCACTAATACACTCACTCACACTTAAACACACACCATCTGAGTGACAAGCACTTTTATGTTTTTTATTTTTATTTATTATTTTGTGTCTTAATTTAGTATTTTTCATATTGTGAAAAAACAAGTTTGTTAAAGTTAATTGATACGATATGGAAGAGTGGGGTCTCCTAATACAGGCGTTAGACGCCTAAAAGGAAACTTCAATCACTAGTTTGTAAGAATACCCTGGCAAAAACAATAAATAAATATTATTATTATATTATTATTATTATACTGTTGCTCTTAGCCTGTGTCATCCCACAGCTGGGCACATGCCTCTCCCATGACATAATCCTTCCAAATGGGACCAATGATGGTCCCCATTGGTGGTCGTCCCCACTGGTCGTTGGTTCTGTCCAGCTGGTCCTACATCTCCTACCAGGTCTACCGCGTCACCTTCTGGCTGTATCAGGGCTCCACATCCTGATTATTTTGACCCCCAGCTCGTCGGACATACGGCAAACATGGTCATCCCGGTTCCACTTCACCTTTGCGGCTTAGTCGATTAAAAGTTTATATTGGTTCGATCGACCTCACAACATTATTATCTGAGCTTTGAGACAGCTAGACGGGATCGCGGCAGACCGAAAAGAAGATTGCGGGACACCTTTTTTTTTTCTGGCGGGTTGAAAATCATCGAATAATCCCTCCTGCTCTTGGGCAGAGCGAAAGGAAGTGTCAGACTTCTACAGGCTAAAAACCACCCATGTTCCTTCTTAGCCCTTTATGTCGAGGCCGCGGTATCTCTTGCGACCAACCCGCAGCCCTGACGGGACCCGCAGCCCCGACGGGACCCGCAGCCCCGACGGGACCCGCACCCCGACGGGACCCACAGCCCCGACGGGGTTCCGGGACGCCTTGTATAACCATCTCGTTAATTGGCGAGAAGAGGCTCAACACCGAGAAAAGTGAAAGGAATGTTTGGAGGCCTTTGCCCAGGAGGACTGTTGCGGAGGTCAGTTAGGTAGTCACTCCATGTACAATACTGGTATTCAGCTGCAACCGGTTAAACTGAAAGCTGACTGCAACATTAGTTGGGAAAGACAGGCTGATGATGATGAACATACACTTTTCGGTTGCTTATTAATATTAATCGAGCACACTTTTATTTATTTATTTATTTATTTATTAAAACTTTATGCACAAAAATCGTACAGAGGCGGACTTAATGCCTTGGGCATTTTCTACCAGTCAACCTTAGGGTGGTGCAGAGACAATAAATACAGTAGGTGCAAAACAGAAAAACAAAATAGAAAAGATATATACCTAATACATTAGAATAAATACATACATACATACATAATATATATACATACATAAAATATATAAAGTTTTGAAAGATAAGCAAGAAAACTATAACAACTTAACTTTGAGACAAAGCTGCCAACTTCCTGTGAATGTGCTCACGAGCTTTCATTTTGAAAGTGAACCGACTGTTTACCGTCCTAATTTCCTGAGGGAGTTCATTCCATAGGAAGACCGCCTGGACAAAGAAGGAATATTTTATGAAGCCAGAGCGATGAGAGGGACAACGTAGAAGACGGTTATTGGCGGAACGGAGAGTCTTGTTGTGTGCAGAGCATAAGTATTGACAAAGAGATGTCAGGTAAGAAGGGGAAGTGGGATTGTGAAGAAGAGAAAAGAGGGTTGTCAAAGCTCTCAACGCTCTGCGCTGCCGGATAGGTAACCACTTTAGAAGCGATCGATGTGCAGACACATGATCGTACTTGCGAAGATTGAAAACGAATCGAATGCAGTTATTAAGAAGTCGGTCAAGTTTATTGAGGAGATCAGCATTCAGGTCATAGTAGCACATATCACCATAGTCAATAATGGGGAAGATTAGGGACTGTACAAGCATTGCCTTGATGTGTGCTTTTGACTTTATTTATTTACTATCACCGTTATCACTGACAACGATAACACTTTGTCTAGGGTCACTTACTGTGCAATAAGAATATTACATTGTAAGTAATTTCTTTATTCTTTTAACGATTATTATTCTGTTTTCCATACGTTCTTCATTTATCACCTTCGACAGGAGCTCTCAGAAACAAGACGTTTTACCTATATTTTTAGAGCGATAACCTCAACAAAAACTATTGACGTGTATCCCACGTACTTGCGATGTAATGTATTTATACGTATACATACCAAATTCTCATAAACATGTGTTTCTTCTAAGTGTCGACATGTACATTTTAGTGCCAAATATTTTTTCTACTGAAACGCATGGACATAATTATTATTTGGTTTACAGAGATTCGAGGGTTCAAACAACCGCAAGGAGTAACCGCATAGATAAATAGTAGGTTATGGGATAGTTATTCTGTTTTTTAACCGTGTTACCCAGTAGATAATTATACGTAGTCCTAACTTCAACCCCTTGAAGCTAAAGAAATAGCTTCAATAAGATTGAAGTTATGCACCTTGTATGAGTGGTCAGACCGAATTGGTTTATAAGTACTGGGTCACAAGTAACGCATTACAGTGTGAGTAGCAGATTGTTTTTTTTTTTTAAAAGACGTTGCCCCACACTAGGAATTTCTCCTGTATCGTGGGTGCGTTCACAAACATTTAAACTCGCATACACAACCAAACACCCATACCCGAAACAATTATCTGTAGATCATACAATTGCTCAGCCACTGCGCCAACCGTGTCGTCATTTAGTAGGTATAGGAGGGTTTAGGTATCTCTTTCCGTATTTTGCGCTTTTCGTTCAATATGACACGCCAAGACAATCTATGAAAAGCGAGCCTGTCCAAATCTATTAAATCAATAGAGCAAGCGTTAGGATGCCTCTTGAACATATCCAATAACCGAGGTCAGAAAGGCAGTCACTCTGTTAAGTACCTACAGGTATTCTGCTGCATCCAGTTAAACTGGAAGCTGACCTAAACATGGTTAGGCAGGTGACGATGTGTCCATCATTCCTAACCTTTTGCTTACTGCCTATGTCATGTAGTCTCTGGTTCTCGTCGATGCAACTACGCCTATTTGACTTATGAAATCAATTTAAAATCTGAACAGTTGAGTTATTCTTAAACACCAGAATTTCCCAATTACAAGTCTGCAGGGGTCAGGTGATAATCTTTCTATGTAAATTACTGAAACCAATAATTATACCATTCCTGGTAAGACTAGAAGTCGACCACAACTTAGTTGACATTTATATGTACACTTATTTGATGGCGTATAGTAGACGTCAAAGAGGTACGGTCGGCAACAGAAGTAAAGTCCATTTCACGAAAGAAGTCCCGCGGACAATTGTGGAACTAAATTTAACAGATCGGCCATGTTGTCGTTTGTCGATGTTATCAAGGTGCGTTTGTTGTGATAGATATTTTGTGAGTTTATTATTGGATTAGTGCGTTATAAGGTTTATTTACGATGCCAAAAGTTGTGAAACAACATTATGTCGCGCGACATACAGCGCTGCGTCTGCGGGACTTCTTTCGTGAAATGGACTTTAGCTCAAAATTTAGCTATTATTTTTAACGTTTCAGAAATTATTCGTAAAAATATTCCTTACTCCTCAATAACTTGTTAGTAACGAGAAAAACCTGCTTTGAAACTTTGAGTAGTGTCAATCTACTTCTGAGGCTGACTGTATCACACAATATCAGCCAGATTGCATGAATGTCTATCATTCTGGTTTGCACACGGAGTTATGACGCAGATATATTGACTATCGTCATGTCAGTCAGTCTCTGTGATAGTATATGACGAGCAGAGGGTAGAGGTATTATCGTCAGAATAGAACAATGATTGCTAACAACGTCATAGTTTGTGCGTAGTGTTTGCTACCATTTTTCTATGACGTCGCACAAGACAAGTTATGACACCTTCTTAAATACCGGTTACCTCTTCAACTAGAGTTGATTTATTTGTATTAAGATTAGAAATCTTGCAATGGGCTCTTTCGGTAGCCAAACTCGTCAACTATTAGACCATATCCAATCAAATTAAGGATAGTCAGGTTGTGCCATGCTTTAAAGAAGTTTGTTAGCTGAAAGATATTCTGCATTCTACGTTACGTACATATTTTAAGCTATTGCATAGCTTCTATCGCGGGCCTTGAGCGTGGGGACCGAATCCAGAAATTCCGTAACGAAAAAAACCTAACACTCATTTATTTAATAAAAGAAAAAAAAATAATTATCGGTCACCACGCTCAAAGTGTAACTTGAATTAATATCAAAGAAAAAAAAACAGGAAAAAAAATACTGCATTAATAAAATAAATAAATAATTATAATTGCATAAGTTGATAAAAAATGCTATGCAATAGCTTTACCGCGGCAGTCTCCAAGTGCCACAAGTCTTTTTTATTTTTATTGATTGTTACCAAACTATCAAAGACAAGCTCTCATCATCATCATCAGCCTATAACAGGGACTCAGGCCTACTTTTTAGAAGAGGGATGGGCTATAATCCACCACGCGGGCCCAGTGTCAGATGTCACATGTCTTCGAATGTTTTGGTTCTAAGACATGCCGGTTTTCTCACGATGTTTTCCTCGACCGTTTTGAGAGCAGCGGTGATGAGATAAATTACACAAAGTAATGCGCCTGTCTAGGTTCGAACCCACTACTTACTGTTCGTAAGTCGGGGCCGCCAACACTGGGCCACCGCTGCTTTATTCTAAGTAAAACATCATAAATACGGTTTTTAAACTCCAGGTTATTGGCAGAGCTTCGTGACAAACAGTACAGCTGTCCAGGTGTTAAAATGTGTCCACACTCAATATGTGGAGTAAAGCTGTAAATAGACTTACGGGAAATCGCTCGTGTGATTTGTCTATTCTAAATGTATATCTATTCTAAATGTCTATTTCTAAATGTATCGCCTGTGTGGCTGGGTTCGGTGGCTTATATTCTTTATATATATAATTCTACTGTACGTGTGTATGTCACTGAACATCTCCTAAACGGCTTGACCGATTTTGATGATTTTTTTGTGCGTGTTCAAGTGGATTCGGAAATGGTTTAGATTTACAATTGGACCCGGTAGGTGGCGCTGCTGCCCGGGCAGGACGTCTGCAGGTTCGCTAGTATCTATCTATTTATTTTCTGTAAAAAGTACTTATTTTACCAAGGCAGTTTTAGGCCTTAGATACTCAAGGTCCAAATCAAATCAAAAATCAAAATCATTTATTTGCGTAAACAGAAGGTTGGTAAAACATATAAAATTGATCTCTTATTCTGCCTTTAATTTCGGCGTGCAAATATAAAAGTTACATATTTCTTATTTATTTAAATTAATTATCTTAGATTACAATCATGCTGTTATTAAGTAGATAATCCCATTAAAATTTTATAAATGTCAAAAAATTATAAAAAATAATAAAAGTAATAATCATAAATGTCAGTAATATTAATTTCAATAATGGGAGATATTCGCCACACAATAATATTTTAAATAATTTAAATGACCGTGCGATTTTCAACACTTACAATTTTGCTTTCCTAAAAATAAGTAAATAAATGGAATCTATATGGTCATGTACACTATTATATATGTCACTTAAATAATTAATTATTGATCATAATCAATCAGTCAATAAACAGATAACCCCATTAAAATCCATCAACTAGGCTCGTTGGTATAGTGTTTGCAAGCGGTACTGCTGAGCATGAGGTTGTAGGTTCAATTCCGAGCTCGGGCAAAGTGTTATTGGGTTATTCCATCAGAAATGTAGTAACGTCCTGGAGTCTGAATTCCTATCCGGTTGATGACAATAGGGTGGTTAACAAAAAAAATCTAATTAGTCCGTCAGATAGATTTCCAAAAAATATTGGACACGTATTTTTTCTTTTTTCACTTAAACAAACAATGAAGACAGACAGACAATGAGAACAGAGATACAGTGCTTTGAAAACTCGTGTGACGTCATATTTTAAGACATTAGTATGACATTTTTTACCGGTGAGTGACGTCACAACCCCCCACTCAAATCTTTGACGCGTTTTATCTTCGTAAATTTTTATTGATTAGATAAAACAAAAAAATCGTATCCAATATTTTTCGATAGTCTAACAGACGACGAATTAGAATCATATTTTTTTTAGTCAGTAAACATCCCTATTGTCTCGTCCCCTATTTCATAGAATTTAAACATATGGGAATTTGGGAGTGTGTGAAATCAGCCAACAATTAAGTGATGTTAATTGCCATTTAACAAATCAAATCTAATGTCTTAATAATTGCCAATCGCATAAAGGTGTCTGTGAAAGTTATTATAATACTTATGTACGTTATTTACTAAGACATTTGGCTTGTCCTAACTACTGCTTTGGCAAATAAATTATGGAGTGGTAATGATAATTGCATGTTTCTAATTTCAAACTTTTTAGCCAGTTCTTCTTATAATTATGGAAACACCTATTTCGGTCGATGATTTTAACACGTTATTTATTAAAGTAAGACTAAGAACTAAGAGACTTTTGTACGGCATGAAACCGCACGGACAGAGGAGTATAAGGCTATGAGAAAGGCCTTTGCCCAGCATTGGGACAATATAGGCTTTTTTTTTAAATTGGGACAAGCCCGCCATACTATTCCCAAACCACTGTAACTCCTGTTAGCCAGAATCAACAGTGGCGACCACAAGAAAATGGCCGAGACAATGTAGCCCGACGAAGTCCCAGAGAAACGATTTAACTGTCTTGGATCCCGCAACGAAATTAATCAGAAAATAATAGCGGAGGAGTAGAAGACCATATAGGCTAATTGAAGAATGGTACATGGCTCTGCCTAATTTAGCTCAAAAAAACATAGTAAATTGACCATTATTTTGACCGCTTTCCCAGGAATGTGAACTTTACGTCTTCCACATTAGTGACCATTTCTAATGAAAGGTAACATAAAAACGCGTTGTTCTACCTACTCCCAAACGTGGACAGGGCGACCTCAATCGTCTGTAGTCTGTGGCAGCTTCCGCGTCTGCGCTGCCAACGGCTCACAAAAACGAACTCGCACAGAAAAATATGGAAATAGATTGATGATTTATCAATGTATGTATGTATAGGTGGAGATTTTGAAAAGGATTATTCTTAGTACAGTGAGAATCTTTGCTTCGACTGGTTGCTAGGAGTATGGACATTCTATGGAAATTTAAAAACACTTAACATTTCAACAATGCTCTTAAAAATGTTATACATCCATAAAAATTTAATACGTGTTTCGAATTGAGAACCTCCTTTTATTTTTCATCTGTTGATAAATTTATTTCTTCTTAAAAAAGCAACACTTATAAATACCAAACTAAACTAATATGAAAACAACTAATTGGAGTATTTAAGATTCCACATTGTCATTATGTGTTAGCTATATTTCCAAACACGAACTATAATAAAAATCAGTTTAAACTTAGTCCGATCGGTTATAATTCCGAGAGTTTTTGACGGTTTACAAAAGTATTTTGTGGCAACGTAATGTTAATTGTGTCATTATTTTCTGGTATCGACGAACTCTATTTTTGACTGTGGGGCGTTGAATCAGCTGTTCGCGAAGTTTTTACAAAATCTTGTGTAACTTTTGTTTTGTTTAAAGAAACTTACACATTCACTGTTATAGAATATTTTTGTAATTTTAATTGTTAAGCGATACATAACCGGTATTTTTAAGATATTTCTAGAACAAAAACAAAGTGGTAATAAGGTCTTCGTTAAAAAAAAAGGATTTATTTTTACTTGAATTTTCCATTTTTTGCTATTTTATCTATTTAATTTTTATACACCCAGTCGTCAAATTATTATAACCAACATAAAAACTATGTAACTAACCTAACCTAAACCCCAGTTCACACAAACGCGCGACATTACATAAATTTTTGCAACACGTATCCGATTCAGTTGTAACATCATAGCAACGACAAGGCGCCTCCGTTAGTGACAATCGCAGAACAAACGAAACGGTGTCTAAATCGGTCGTGTGCCCTGACGGCTATTTCAGCTGTGCTAAATATAGTGCGACAAAGATCGCGCGGCTATGTGGGTCGAGATACATTTTTCTTCGATCCACAATCAGCATGTGTGCACCTTGCATAATTCAGGCAGCGACAATTTTTTTTTACTTTTAATTAATTGAAAAAAAAAACAAATGACATTTGCAATTTTGAATTCAGAAGTTCAGTTTTAATTTAGATTCCACTTTTGTTTATTTTCGTGTGAGGTGTGGAAGCAGTGACGGTTGATTTTTATCTGTGTTCGTATGTGTTTGTGGTAGAAAATAGCTGAACGTATAAATAAAATGAGTAATTGCGTTGATATTTAGTTTTCCTGGAAGTTCTGAGTGTGGAAGCTGAAAAAATGCATGTTTTAGTGGAGATGAAAGGATACGTATGGTATGAAGAATGTGTGAAAATTTGATAAGTGCAATTCAATGTTTTGCTTATTTCTGAAAGTGCTGAATCTTAGTAACTTATTTCATTGTAAAATAACAGACGAAAATGACAGGAATGAAAGTTTTAATTTATTCAAATATGAATCATTTCGATACTACTTGCAACAGTTCTTGTTTTCAAGTATTTCTGTAAACATGCAGTGACAAGGCCGCTTGTAGACTAAGGTTGCTGATATAGAGATTAAACTGTGACAGACAGACGAACCGGCAGACGAATATAGCGATTATAATCTTATGAAATCTCTTGTGAAACGTCGTCTGAGCCCCATCATTCATTACTTTGTTTTCAGCTTTCTGACAAATATGCCTGTAGTTGATAAATGATTTAAAACAATGTCAATTTTCAAATTCTACACTTACAGAGAATATTTTCCCAATCGTTAAATATAAAAAAGGGAAAACATTAAACCCAGACCTATGTCTAAAATTGATTTCATGAGTTAAAACTATAAATGATTTTATGAGTTAAAACTATAAATGATTTATAAACACAATTGGATAAACATGAGGTGCTTCAATAGCACTACGCAAATAAAAACTTGACACGAATCGAGAATTAATTTGAAAGATGCAGCGGCATTGGTTACTTAATTCTCCTTTCCTGCATTGGTACTAGGATGTTAATGCCATATTTAGTCAACCTAGATAGATACGTCAATAAAAAAGTAGTAAGATGCTAGCAAACCCATATGACTATAAATCTTTAAGTTAGCAGTATCATCATTCTTCTACTCTCATACGAATTCATTTAGGCTCCACGCAGCTTGTCTTCTTCTTCCATACTTCTCTATTACTCGTCATGTCAGCAGTCACCTCCTTTCTAGCCATATCATCCTTCACACAGTCCATCCATCGTTTCTTGAATTTAACACTATCTTGAATGAGAATAAAAGTGTGAAAATGTTGCTGAATTTCCAACATAAAGACCTACAACCACTATGATACATCTCAATCCCATCCTGACTAACCACATTATAATGTAACATTCAGCCATCGTTCAACAAACACACGTAACTACAGTTTCCTCAACAGCTTACAGCGGATTGATGTCTTCCTATGCGTTGCTAAGAGTGATGGCTTCCGGTTATCTGGCTACGGACATTTATGTGGAACGGTTTCTATAACATTCCATACCATAGACTATAGTTTAGAAGCTTGAAATCCAAATCTGGGCAGCAATAATGGCCAATATGTTAAAAATTGGTAGACGACAAAAAAAACTAATTAGTCCGTATGATAAATTTCCAAACAAAATTGAACAACAACACATATTTTTACTTTTTCACGTAAATAAAAAATGAAGACGATACAGTGAATAGAAAACTCGCGCGTTTTATCTTCGTTAATTTTTATTAATTTGATAAAACAAAAAACACGTATCCAATAATTTTCGATAATCTTACTGACGGACTAAACATAATCATATTTTTTTTGTTGTCAGTCGACATCCCTATTATTTTTGTAAATGAGTACCTATAACTATTTTTAGTAACAAGATTTTTAATGTAGATTTATAATGTATGTTTTTATCATTATCTGTATATTGAGTAGGGTTATAATAAAGCAACAATAAATTGCAAGAGCCTTGCTTTCCTATGAGGCTTAAACATAACTGGCGAAATGTACTATTAGTACATCTCTGCCTTACGCTTCGCGAATTAAAGGTGTGATGCCACTCCATATGATCTGAAGTTTAGGATCAGAATATATCGAACAGGAGTCTGTTTTATTGATATGTAATAGTCTTGATTTATTTTATTTATATTGGCCGTTAGTGGGAACTGCTGGGCAAAGCCTTCCCTCATATCTTTGCCCGCATGGTGGCGCACATCCCTCTCCTAGAGAGGAGGCCTGAGTCCTTGCAGTGGGAACATTATAGGCCGATGATGATGATGATGATGACATTCATCGTGCCACCAATCAATCGCTGTGATGCATGGCTGGTTCGGTCATCATAGTGCGCATCTTTCACATATTTTCTTACATTATTTTGTTTATAAATAACCATTAATTTGAATATCCTTGTACCCATGGTCGGCATAAAAACTGTGACAGCAAGTTTCGCATGAACCGCACGTAAAGAAATTAGAATAGTCTTGTGGGGACTGTAAGAACAAAACCAAAGACTAGTTACCAAGAACTAAAATAGCAGTAGCCTCGTTCTTCGGTCGGGTTTTATGGCCAACGTCAAACACACAGCTGATGTATTTACATTAAAGAATGCAATACATGTAGGTACCATAGATATTATAAGAAAGATAAATAAACCTTTTTGTTTCAATGCTTCCATACGTTACCGTTCTAATTATTTTATTTGTCGTTGAATAAAGGGGGTTGAACTTTTTTGTATGGAGACTGGCATATCGACCCACCGTCATTTTGATTTTTTTTCGAAATCGCGGCCCATGGTGAAAGTGGTATGTATAGATAGAGGACACCTAGACGAACAAAAAATGTAATGTAACATAGTACCCCAAAGTGTCACGTTTTCGAGATATTTGAAGGTAAAGATCAACAAATGGGTACAATGAACACATAAAAACTAGACCTTTTACGTGTCTATATGCATTGATTATTATTACTGTTTATTGCAAGGGAGTAAGTACATTACATACCTACTACTAGGAGCACGAGAAAACTATTATTTGACATAACATAGCGTTTCATTGCGATGCGAACCGATTTTCTCGTGCGCATTAATAATCAACCTGAGAACGATTATTTGGAAACAATTTAACGCCTACACACGAAATAAGCTTATTGTCGTTGTAGGTACTTATTTGTCGATCTTTACTTTCAAATATCTCGGTAACGTGACACTTTGGGGTACCGTGTTACTGTGTATTTTTTTTTTCGTCTAAATGTCCTCTATCCATACATACCATTTTAATCGTGGGACGCGATTTCGAAAAATAAAACAAAATGGCGGGCAGGTTGATATGCCACATCGGTTCTATCCCCTTTGATTTCAGACTGTTTATTTTTTTGTTATTGTAATGTAAGCTTTCTCCAAAAATAAAACCTTTATTGAACGAGAAACTAAAGAGAAAATAAATTATTCAATACACATACATCACTGAAAAAGCTGTACAGTTATAAAAAAACTACATTTAAAGTACAAAACTAAATAGGTAGTCATCAGCAATATCCATTTCTGTTTTCAGTGTAGGAACCTAAGCTGTCATATATTGTAGCACAAAATAATACACGTAGGTACAATTTAACGACGATTAAAACTTAAAAATAAAGTTAATAACCCAATAAAAGTCTGGTGGGGACAAAATAACGATTAGTGACGACTCAGCAACAATTAAATTGCTGGCAACAAACAATTTTATTTTTCCGCTAAACAGAAATAACATGGAGTCGACTATCGTACATTCTTGGCAGCGGATAGTACAGAATTCAATACACGACCAATGCTCATACGTCAATCATAGGAACATGGAAACTGTGAGTTTATTTGCTGACCAGGTATTAGTTCCAAGTGTCACTAAAGTCACACTTCTAATAAATAGAAGTCGAACCAAACAGATTTGAAAAAAACCGGCCAAGAGCGTGTCGGGCCACGCTCAGTGTAGGGTTCCGTAGATAATAAAATATTATGTAAACGAAGTTAAAAAAAAAATACGGGCAAATGAAACTTGACCTGTGGATTGTATAGGCGCTCATACGATTCAGGGACCAAATTATATTGGTTAACTGCAGTTTCCATCTGTTGTTTCCATCCAAGTTCAAAATAATTTTCCTAGAAAGTCCTTATAAAGTTCTACTTTTCAGATTTTTTTCGTATTTTCTAAACTTATGGTTCAAAAGTTAGAGGGGGGGGGACGCTTTGTTTTTTACTTTTGGAGCGATTATTTCCGAAATTATTGACATTATCAAAAAATGATTTTAGTAAACCCCTATTCATTTTTAAATACCTTTCCAACAATATATCACACATTAGGGTTAAAATTAAAAAAAAAAACACTTCCCACTTTACATATAGGGGGGCTACCCTAATAAAACATTTTTTTCCAATTTTTATTTTAGCACTTTGTCGGCGTGATTGATACACATATTGGTCCCAAATTTCAGCTTTCTAGTGCTAACGGTCACAGAGATTAAGCGAGGACGGACAGACAGACAGACATGGCGAAACTATAAGGGTTCCTAGTTGACTACGGAACCCTAAAAAAGTAGCGGTCTAGAAGAAAAAAAAGCCTAGAGTTTTTTTATAAATTTTAGCAACCAACACGCGGGACTTCACCTCACCTTTTTATCTTTTGGCGGGTGGAAAAACATCAAATAACCCCTCCCGCTCTTGGGCACAGTGAAAGGGAGTGTTCTGACACTCCCTTTCACTGTGCAGACTAGAGACAAATCTCTAGTCTGCTTTTATAATGATAAAGTTGAAGTTCATACGGACTTACTCATATTTTGTAGTCAGTTGATCTCAAGAATATGGCACAAATGTAGGATACTGTCTTTTTAGTATATCTGACAAAACGAAAAAAAAATTAAAATTAAACTGATGGTGTGTCGAAGGTGTCTGTTTATCCGTATGCATAACGCATGCAATCCATGCGTCCAAATCTGGCTTAAAAGCTGTTCGTTTACGAGCAGCATTAACTCACAAAGTAAATGTTTACTTTGAACAATTAAATGATTGTAAAACGTTGAGATTTCACCATACAATAGAACATACTTGCACTTTAAGTAAATAGGTCACGCCAGGTGTGACACGAACTGTCTTTGGTCTGTAGCTACAGTTATTAGACAACTGGTAATCAACGAGTGACCATCAATTAGCAGATAATAACACTGTTTGGATAACTATAACAGAGGACCTCATACTTCAATTACTAAGTCAAACAAATAAACTTTCTCTTTTTTTAATTTTTCAGACACGGGAAGTCTAGATTAGATTTGATTAGATTTGTACATGGGTTAATGATTTAAATATATGTTTGACATAGTCAGCATACGGTTTAACACTCTTGCTAACTAGTTAGACGTTAGTGCAGCAATTTATGACTGTATTTCACCAGTTATGAACTGTATCACCATCTTAAAGTGAAAAAGATGGTGAAATTTTTCATGAGTAATTTTTTTTTAAATCAGTTAGTCCGTGTATTTTGACCGTATAAATATTGAAGTTTTGCAGGAAATAGCTTTTTTTAATAACCAACAAAATTTTAAGGTTCAGTATGATGTTCTGAATATGAGGTAACTATTTTGGCGTCGTCGGTGGTCGTTCCACCCTGTATTCTTCTCACACCTTTTTAGAAATATTGGCAGTTTGAATCCAAATATAAACAGAATGAAAATTCAACAAACGGCTTTGGCAAATCTCAGCTCATCACTCCCACATGTTTAGTGATAAACCTTGGATGACAGTGCACAAAGTGGCAGTCTTACTCCTCGACTATAGCAGTAAACTACAATGTAAACGGCACTCGAGCGTCACGCATTTAGTAACGCGGTCACTAAAACGGGCATTGTATTTATGTAAACGATGCTGCGAGGAATCTGGAAGGCAGTTATGTGTTTTTAGAATGTGATTATTGGAGTTGAATGTTGATGTTGTATCAAAAGAGCATTTGCAGTTAAGGTCCAAAAATCCTGTAATATGAAAAGAATGTAATGAAAAGTTTACAAAGTGTGTCGATAAGTATTTATATTCTAAATAGTTTATTGTAAATTTAACTCTAGATTGTTGGTTAGATACACACAGGCAAGTTATTACTATATGTGGTGGAAATATTTTGCTGCAACAGTTCTATAATTATTCTGGAGAATTTTCACTTTTTATTTTCTTCTATTCCATACCAGAATTATTTATCGCACTTGGACGTGGATTTGGTGACACCAGCGTCATATAAAACACAATACCATATTTTAAGCATTACTTAATAGATCCTTGTAAAAATATAAGATCAACAAAAGCCCTAGGCAGTTCATAATCAGCAATGATTAAAAACAGCGCCCATCCCATAACGGTTGCTGATAAAAAACCCCCATCCACATAAAAGTACGTACATCTTTATTTGCGTTCCTAACTTTACTAAGAAGTTACTCGTACATTGTCTTGAGATAAGTAAGCCACTACTTATAAATACCAATAACTTTCACTCCATACACCTGGAACAGCTCCGCTATTTGCAGCACAAACGATTTGCGTTCGAGTGGCCAAATGGCCGATTAAAGACGAATACCGAGAGCCTTAGCTGAGGAGTGGAGACTGCCTGGCGACTCGCCAGTAACGCTGATGTGTCATGCAGCACGCATAGATTAGGGAGAAGGCAGATGAGATTGGTGATAGTATTGTGGAACTGTGACTACCGAATATGTCGATTGCAGAATTTTCGGTAGCTTTGAAACCAGGGACTGAATTACCCAAAAATGACGGTACCTTTAAATTTCGGTATGATGTCATACCTTTAAATAAGGGTTACCGATATATTTCGATACCGTTATTTTTTTCGGTAGCAGAATTTTGAGGTTGGAAATGCATATCGGTATATTATCGGTAGAAGTACCATAACCGTTATAAATGTATCGGTAGCGGTACCTAAACCTTAATAAATAGGGGTTTTCTTTGACGCAAAGCCTCGCCACTCAAACACACACAACAAAGAGATAAGTAAAAGAGTAGCAAACAAAATGTACAAAATACACAAGTTCTAACGTTTTCCACCGCGCAGACGCGCGCCGCGCCCCGTCTCGCATGCATTTCGGTACCGAAATCGTGTAAGGGTTAAATAACGGTTTAGCCCAACCTTTATTTATAAAGGTTCCTGTATAGCTTAACCTTTATTTTAAACGTACAGGTAAATTTTTGAGGTATCTTAACCTTTAACCGTAACCGCTTTTAGTCCCTGTCTGAAACCACAATACATAGGTCAGGTGCAGCAAGGTGCAGCAACTCACCAGTAGAACAGCCATATTGCCTATCATTCCAAACGTGAAAGACTTGCCTCATCAGACAGGTGACTTAAAATTGGTCTATGAGTACTTAATATACATAGTATCTTTACAAAATTAGGGTTCTGGTTTTTGTTTATTTTTAATCTTAGATTTTCATAGCCTAACTCTGCAAAAGTCTCTTGTGCTGAACTAAACTCATTTTTAAACGGTTTTATAATCCTCTATTAGAAAAAACAATATCATAAAAGTAAAAGTTGCGAATTTGCAGGTTCACCAAATCATATGCTACGAGAGAGCTACGCCGTAGCCGCGTAGAGGCCCCAACCAATGCGCCCGTAGCACGTCTACGAATTCCCCTTGATATGACATTTTAAGACAATCTTTCTTTAATTTTAGTCTTAAGATATCTCATAATCTATGTCCGTCCATACACAAATTATTCAACGTTAACGTGTAGTTTTCTCATCTGCCAGCTACCGTGAGGATGAGCAACTAAATGATGTTTAATTTCAGCATTTCCAGCCAAGTTGCACGTTAATGACAGGACGCGACTCGATTGAGTAACATTTAACGGGCTATCTCATTAATTGCATTAGATGTCTGCTCATTTTATTAGACATTTAATGTTTCAATTAAAATTCTAATCGATGTGATTTTTATTGGCGAAATGCGAATTAGTTTTATTGGTTTTTGATCAGTTGATTTAACTTTATCAATATTGAAATTTGTTATGATTTTTATTGATGATTACACAGCATTTTATTTCACTTATAATGATTGTTAAACAAATTGATTACCTGCTTAAATAGATTAAGATTAGATTGCATGGTAATTAAAATCACAATTATTCTTTGTCAGATTTGCCACGGCAAAGTCCCGACCAGTGGGACCCGTCCCTGATACAGAGCTGTTTGTTTTTTTAAAAAAACCTTGTCCCACACTAGGAATTGCTCCTGTACCGTGGGTGCATTCACAAACATATAAACTCACGTACACAAATACCCAGACCTGAAACAACTATCTGTAGGCCATACAAATATTTGTTCCGTGCGGGGATCGAACCCGCGACACGCAGCGCAGCAGTCAATTGCTCGAGTCACTGCGTCAATCGTGCCGTCAACACCCACGTTAGCACGTCTACTACTATTATTTGACATCTCGCGTAAGATTATATTGTGTGTGTCTAGTTTTGTTATTGATTTATTTAATGTGTATAATTTTAATTTATATTTAATTTAAAAGTATTACTGGGCACAGGTGATGTTATGTGTATTCTAATTTTTATATAATTAATGGACGATGTAATAGGTGATGTTATGTGTATTCTAATTTTTATATAATGAATGGACGATGTAAACTACAAAAAAATATTGGGTCTTTTTCTAATCAGTTAATTTGCTTTACGGTACAAGAGTGCAAACCAGGACAAATTCAAAAGTAGGAAGGACTAACTGCTGCCGACCTCCTACAGTCGAAAACGCGGACTAAAAATAATAATATGTAAATACCTCAGACTGCAAGAACACTTCACCAATCTTTTTCAAATCTAGATCAATCAGATATAAACAGTGTTTCCTTGATTCCCGATTTAGAACGGAAATGAATAATCCTACTTATCCTCACCCAGTTTCGATTGAGTCACTTCATTCAACCAAACAGATGCATGAGAAAACTGAATCTTAATAATAACGTAACATCATGCTTCTATTCCTTGGATTGTAAGGCAGATGAGCATTTCGTCTGAAATGTTTATAGGGGTCAACCCAATAAGGTATAATATGTATGATTTTTTGTTTTCACTCTAAACAAATTAATTAATAAATTAATTTTTAAATATTTATAAAAAATATTAAGTTATAAGCATTTGAAACTGCAGAGAGATCTGATAAGTTTCATGACGTCATGATTCACAGTCGACGTACAAAATCCATTCTTAATTCCGTTTGCCTAGAAAGAGATAGAAACAAAAGTTTTATTGGCTATAACTTTTGTGTTGTTTGGCCGATTTTAGTCTTTGTGTTCACTTTTTGTCATTATTTGTATAGTATTTTTACATTCCGTATCGAAAAAAAAAAAAAATGCATATTCCCTATTTTGGTTGACGTGGCATCGCTTGGGGCCATAAGAATACTTACTGCCTTTTGGCCTCGTACAGGACCAATTTTGCTGGACCAATTGTGGAATAAATTAAAATATTCTTTATTACACCCCCCATTAAAGTAACATTCAGAGAAAAACATTTCACATAGGGTGACATGAAATGTTTAAAACTATTTCATTACAAACTTCATATTTTCATAGTATTCATTATGTGTAAAATAAGGCTAATTTTAGATTTTTACTGTAACTGTCTTTAAAATGTTACGATCCGTGCCATATTATGGTTTTCATAATAGTTACCGATTTAGATTTTATGCTTTTTCGTACAAAGTTACATCGATCCTAAATAATTGTTGAATACGACCCGAAAGTGACAATCAACCCTGAGCCAATCAACCCTGAACCTAATGCTTTGGTAATAAAGTTAAAAAACTATCAAAGAAAATCGACAGATTTTAGTAGCTTGATGCGCTGGCTTCTGTACACTTTAACCAACTTATCCATGCAGCCGGGAGAACACAGAACTAAAGTAAATGTACCATATAATATGTTTGTCAAACATGGTACATTGAACACTTAAAGTGGTCTTATTATACTGATAGCTCTTGTAATCTCTTATCTCTTGTCTTGTGTCTCCTGTTGCTCTTGTCTCGCTCCTGTGGATGCCGCGCGAATTTACTGTTTTGTTTATGGTCGTTGACACACTTTTTGCTTTTGTAAAGCTCTTGTATATTTTTCTGTCTTATTATGTTGTTACACAAAAAGCTGTTGAAAAAATCAATCTCTTTTATTTTGTTTGTAGTCTCAGTAATAGGATATTTTACCAAAAAAATCTAATTAGTCCGTCTGTTAGATTATCGAAAAATATTGGATCACGTATCCAATATTTTTCGATAATCTAACAGACGGACTAACTAGATTTTTTTGTTTTATCAAATTAATAAAATTGACGAAAATAAAACGTGTCAAAGATCATGAGTGGGCTTGTGACGTCACACGACTTGACACGACTTTTCGAAGCACTGTATCGTCTTCATCTTTTGTTTACGTGAAAAAAGAAAAAAATATGAGTCCATTATTTATTTTAAATCTAACTGACGGACTAATTAGATTCTTTTGGTGAAATACCCAATATTCAAGAATCCCATCTCGGTTGTTACGAGCAGTCAGACCAGACTAGTTAGTGTTTATCTCTACTTATGTACATATATTTGCAACCAATAAACAATTCCAGAGGCATTAGAGGTGCGTTTACACTCCAGATTCTAAGCTGAAATTTTAATGAGTCATGTGTAAACAAAAGACTGAGTTGCTTGGTCTCACACATACCTTCGTAAGTACTGCCAATCTCGTCTGCAGATCCCGTCTATATTCTACTAATACGAGTATATGTACTATAAGTGTCAGATAAGGTAATACCTCAGGGAATACTTTCGTAGAACTCTCTCAACTATCATCATCAATTAGTATGGGAAAACGTCATGTTACAATTTTTGCCATAGAATGTAGGGTTTCATATCGAAATGATCATCATCAGCCTATAATGTTCCCACTGCTGGGACTTGGGCCTCGTCCCTAAAAGTGGAGTGGGCTATAATCCAACACGCGGGCCCAGTGCGGGTCGGTAGATGTCACAAGTCTTCAGATTTTTGCTTCTAAGACATGTCGCATTCCTCACAATGTTTTCCTTCACCGTTTTGAGAGCAGTGGTGATGAAATAAATGACACAAAGTATAGCACCCGCCTGTGTTCGAGGACTAACTGTTCGTAAGTCGCGGTCGCCACCACTGGGCCGCACCGCTGCTCCTAAAAAGACTTAATAAAAGTAACAGAGTTGCTTGTTTTCACTAATATATTCTAATACTATTATAATATTTGACGACACGGTTGGCGCAGTGGCTGAGCAATTGGACTGCTGTGCTGTGTGTCGCGGGTTCGATCCCCGCACGGAACAAATATTTGTATGATCTACAGATAATTGTTTCGGGTCTGGGTGTTTGGTTGTGTATGTGAGTTGTATGTTTGTGAACGCACCCACGATACAGGAGAAATTCCTAGGCAACGTTTATTAATAGAAAAAAAAATACTACTAAAAGTGTCAGATACGGTAATACCTCAGGGAATACTTTCGTAGATATACTCAAAACCCACTCAAACTATAAAATATCATAAACATCACACCTATAACCCTCAAAGCGGTAGGCAGAGGTGTATCTTATAGTACACCAACATTTCACCAATTATGTTTTTAGCCCCATGTGATTTGTGGCTACTTTATTTATCAATTAAAATATTCTCAACTAATTGCCAACCCGATGTCGAATCGGGAATCTGATTCATATACGGGATTCAAGCCATCAAAGACGAAATGTGGGATTGCTATTAAGGCAGATGACGTCAGCGAGACATAATTTTAGCCCGTCCTCGCATACCTTGGTATTTTGTCTACATTCATTGATCTTTTTTGTGTATTATGTATTTTAGTCGTCTTTCGAAGATGTTATGATTTTCATCATAAATAGCCAACTTGGTTCTAACTGGACTGGTGGTGGAATCTGCTGAGATTTCGAATAAATTATGGAATTAAATTGTCTTCTTCTCTGCGTGTCAATGGCACATTTCTATTAAATCGTTTTGGCCCAAAATTCAGCTATGCGAACTCCACTCGCTGATGTAGCCATAAGGTCGTGTCTCGGCGACGAGTGACAGTGGACAGAGCAGGAATGTGAGGCCTGCTTTGAGTCATTTGAGTGGACTCCCGATCGGTCCCTTGAACGCATAAGATGTCACAATGCGTTTTACGAGCTAATTCAGAAAGGATTTCTGCTTTATTCTGAGAGAACCCTTCGATGCTAATCGAGATTCCGAATCCGATTCGATTTTCGTTTCCGATTTTGTTGATCGAGGTTTTTGAAATTCCTAGTGTGGGGCAATGTTTTTTTACAAAAAAGAAAAAAAGATTACACACAATGCTGGATTTGTTAGTTGACTGTTTGTGAAAATCCCAATAACACTTAGCTTGACCTGGAAATTGACCCAAATACGGCCCCAGGTACATACCATATTAACACCATAACATGCAGGCATCTATTAGCTTATCTTATCTTGTTCAAACACGGAAAGAATGTCACTCATCACACTATCACACTTCACACTAATATTATAATTGCGAAAGTTTGTGTGTGAGTGTGTATGTTCGTTACTCTTTCACGCAAAAACTACTGAATGGATTTGGATAAAATTTGTTACACAGATAGTTTATAACCTGGATTAAAACATAGGATAGTTTTTGAAGCCGCTGGCAACAGCTAGTAAGAAGAATAAATGTTTTATTAATTTGAAAATACATTTACATTAACTGATGCCCGGAAGACTAGATTTGGCAAATATTTATTGGATATTTTTTTATTGAAAAAAAAGTCTGATCTCTAGACAGTTTTGATGAGTGTACTATTGTACATGGACAAGCAAACACCCGTGACGAAAACTTTCCTTCTCATGTGAACGTGTTACTCCAGGTTATCGAAAAAAAAACCTTAAGTCTTAAATCCGGGAGCTTAAATTAGAGAAAACCTTATTAATTCGCTGTATATTAATAGCTGATACAAAGCGAGTATGATTCACACGGACAAGGAGCGCAGGGGACAAGAGGGGTGTTTGTTATTGTAACTGAAGAGGGGGGGTGCGGTGTATCGCGTGAACAGATTTAGTCAGGTGTACTTTATCCTTGTTAAGAAATACCAGGACTGCAGACGTCAATGTCGATGGAATGTGTTCGTATTGATGACGTGGGAGATTCTCTGGTCTGTGAAAGTGATCGAGATTGTTTGTTAGTTCATCTCAGATCAATATACAAAAGATTTCTTGTTATTAATGAAAGAAAAAGAAAATGCACGTCGTGACTGCGACAAGCAGGTTACCACTCAGCATGGTGCTGTGCTATGGGGACCCACAGCACAGCGCTGGTTTTCAGTGGTCACCCGTGAAAAAAAAAACGTACGAAAGTCAAGACAGCATTATTAATGGAAATTGATTGTGGAGTAATCTTCATTCTTGCACAGACTGCAAGAAACATTGACGAGCATAGGCCTTTATTAACCAGTGGAATGTTTTAGCCTGAATAAAAAGCTGTTGCAGCGAACTGTGGCGTCGTCCGGCGGCTAGAGGGGAGGACGACATAATTGCCATCGTAACGTGGAGAACTGAGCTGGTAGCCAAGATTGGACTTCGTGTACCTTCTCTGTTTCTTTGGAGACCTCATCTCCTTCACGTTATTGTGAAAACTGTCTACGATGGTTTATGAGAAGAATAGCGTAAGCATTATTATAAGCGTAAGTAAGTAGAACCTGTGCATTGCGACACAGGCCTCCTCTAAAGAGAGGGAGTGTCCGTAATCCAAGACTCTGAGCCAGTGAACCTAGGGTGATGGATGTCCCATGCCTAAAAATGATTGATTGCTAAGAAAATCTAACCCAATCAAAATCTCGAAAACATCACATTCTACAAAAATAGCGCAGAAAAATCTCAATAAAACCAATACAAAAATAAAGTGCATTGCATCAAAACAAACAAGTTACGTAATACTGCAGCTTACACTGTGGTAACAAATAAAGTATGTGTCATTCGCATTACATACGCCGAAGTTATTTATGTGAAGTAGTTGGGTGGTCTGGACTGGACTGGACGCAGCTGGAATGTTTGGATAAGAAATGGTGTACTATTGCTAAGTGGGTAGGTCTTATCTGAGGTGATGAACAGTTTCGGTGACGGCTTGATGTTTCATTCATAGTTCTTGGTACTTCTAAGAAACAGACGATATGTCTTTATTAAACTATCATTATTTATTACTAGCTGTTCCCAGCATGCGTTGCAATGTAATTTTTTGTACCTACATACCTACTACCTACTACGTTGTATATTATTGACATTATGACGTATGGTCTGTTTGAAGTTGAGACAATAACGTCACTGAATTGTTTTGCCTTCGCGGAACCTCTCCGCTAACACTTGAACTTTATACAATAGCAATAAAGCTCAAATTGACTTTACGTTTTAGTTAGAAAACGTTTGTATTGGAAAAAGAAAAGGGCTGTTTTTAGGGCTTTTCCGGCCATTATTCGAATTTTTCTCGCCGTAAAAACCATCCTTGAACTTCAACGAACATTTAAAAAGAAGAATTGGCCAAATTGGTCCAGGCGTTGTTGAGTTATGCGCTTACCAACACATTGAGCGATTCATTTTTATATTATAGAAGATTATCTGAAATTTAGTGCTAAACAACCACAAAATCGAAGGGGCGTGGAAACTACTAACTCGTACAGAGCTTGCGTAGAGGATAAAGGCCCACTGTCTTTCTCTAAGCGAGGGCCTGGCATGTGTAATGGGAACGTACCAGTATGATCATTCATGTAGGTTTAAAAACACTTCCTATTTCTATTATTAACAGTTACTGTCGCACGGCTGGGCAAATGCCTCCCCCAATTTCGTCCATTAGTTCTTTTCCCGAGCCTCCTCGAACCACCTCTTACGGTATGCGTCCAAATTGTCTCGCCACCGCGTCCTGGACTGGCTTTCGCGGCACCGTCTGTCTTCCGGCACCAATCGTGTGGAGGCTTTTGCCCAGCGGTCAACGTGCATGCCCGTCATGACCCGCTGAATCCCATTACTCCAAAAATTCGTAGCTTGCAACTTGTAGTGATTATCGTTTTTTTGGGTAGGGCTGGAATTACCCACCGTAGCATTCTAGGAGTAGTGTACTTAAAACAAGGTTTTGTACTACAAAATACACATGTAATCATTAAAATAAATCATACATAAGCTAGTATTCGCGGTACGCAAAGTAAATAATCTGTTGTCTTTCAGAGTCCTATAGATTAGAGTCGATATGTATTTGGTGCCAGAACTCGCGTAATTTGTATGTCGACACCTAATTAATCAGATCAGTTCGGACAAATATTGTTTATTGTGCTCAATTAGTGAATCAATGTAACTAATGACTATCATTGAAACGTTACGTAGAGCTTTCATTTTATCAATGAAACGATTTATATTCCTGGAAAATAGTGGAATTGTGGAAGATTTTATCGCCTCGTTATTTTTATAATAACAGATTGTCAAATAATAACAGCGGCACGGGGTGATTTGCAGGTTTAAACCGGTTTTGTCAAGGTCGGTCCGTAGATGGGTGACCATCAATTACATACTGAATTTCCTCCGTGCTTAGGAAAGCGCGTTAATACGATGGTCCCTGGTTGTCACAGGTTGTTAGTGACCCTAAAGTCTGACAACCAGTCTTACCAAAGCGGTATCGTAATATCCTGTACTAACTGGTTTGTGTTTGTTTTTTTTGTTTGTTTACTTGTTTTTTTTTTTTTAACAGCATTGGATAGGGATAAGTGGAAAGAGGGAAGGGAGGCCTTTGCCCTGCAGTGGGACATAAATGGCTAGTTTGATTTGATTTGAACTGGTTTGTGGAAGCTAGATAGACAGTCCTTACATCCAGAAAATCTGAAGAAAAATAGTTTTCTCTAAAGCAGATTTATATTTCCAACCCTATCAGGTATTGACTAGTATCAGAATTTACGTCTATCTTTGTTGATAATAAATAATGATGATTAACAGATGTCATTTCTGTGATGTCTTGTTTTGCAACCAAAAGAACCAGACAGCTTAGCAGTTCTAGCTGCTAACTTATAGTACTCATACAGGAAAGGAGGAATTTTTTTTTTTTTTTGGGGGTTGGGAAATCATCAAATAACCCCTCCCGCTCTTGGGCAGAGCGAAAGGGAGTGTCAGACTTCTACTGACTAAAAACCACCCATGTTTCTTCTTCGCCCTTCATGTCGAGGCCGCGGTATCCCTTGCGAACAACCCGCAGCCTCCCTTCCATGTTGCTGACATCTCTTTGAGGCGCGCGTGGAACACGAACGCGCCGTCGACACGGCCTGTCGTCGTCATAAGACGGACGGACGGCGAGCTTACCCATCACTCACCGTCCACAGGCCCGCGTCTACGGTGGCCGGAAGCCATCACGTGGCCCCCGACGCCAGGAGCGCCAGCAATCTTTGCGTATGACACAACCGTCTCCCACCTCAAAAGTATGATATAATAATTTAGTCACAGTTTACTGCTGAGAGCATCAAAAGTAAATTATCTGGCGTGTTATGACAGGACAGATCTTAATGAAAATATAGCTCGCACGTGGTCCCTGCCATACGATAACAACTGTGAGTTTATGAGGCTGGCTAGTAATGTTGGGAAATATTTTATAAGGCAGGTAAATACTCCTTTACTATACACGTAGCGTATACATTAGTAAAGGACGGTTCCGTATGGTGTCGGACGTAAAGAATAGCACCATCCCATATATTTTCGTGGGTGTCGTCGTAAGAGGCGACTAAGGGACTTACCAGAGAATGGGCAGCAGCGTTCTCTGTACCTTTGTAACAACCATACTGCGGTCGCCAACCCGCCTGCCAAGCGGGGCGATTATGGCAAATCCCCCCCCCCCTTCTGGGGGAGGCCTATGTACAGCAGTGGATGTCTTATGGCTGAAATGATGGCACGTAGCCTACTGCTACTAGCTGTAGGTAGTATTTAAACAATCGTCAATTCTATTTTAAACTGAACGACGGCACGGTTGGCGCAGTGGGTCAAGCAGTTGACTGCTGTGCTACATGTCGCGGGTTCGATCCCTGCACGAAACAAATATTTGTATGGCCTACAGATAGTTGTTTCGAGTCTGAGACCCACGACACAGGAGATTTTTTTTCTCGTAAAATTATTATAAAATGTTACTCCCTATTTGAATCAGATTTTGTTAAGAATTTCAAGTTTTAATTTTTTTTGCACTTTGATAAATATTTGTAAACGCATTCACGATACTGGAGAATTTCCAATTGTAATTGTTTTGTAAAATAAAACTAAATGATGCGAGTTTGAACTCACGACCTTCCGTTCGCCAGCTCATTGATTTACCCACTGCACTTCTTCAACTAGCTATTTGTCAAGACAGAAGAGGTGTGTGGTGGGCGGAGATTCACTGATTGTCATTAGTTTTAATCGAGTGTTACCGTCGAGACGCCGCGTGACATTATATTAGGGGTGTCGAGTGAATTAGGCGTTTGCCTTGTGACCCGGTGGTCGTGGGTACGATTCCTATGGGAAGCATACTTTGAAAAGTTGATTTCAGTTTGGTTAGGACATTGCACGGTTGGAGCACCTAATTGTCTGATAAAAAGTTGATTCCGTACTTCGGAAGGGACGTATAAGCCGGTGGTCCCAGCCGCCAAATGGCGGTCGTCAAAACCATATTAGAGGCCCTTTTTTTGGAGGGTGGGAAATCATCAAATGACTCCTACCGCTCTGGGCAGAGTGGTAGGGAGCGTCAGACTTCTACTGACTAAAAACCACCCATGTTCCTTCTTAGCCCTTTGTGTCGAGGCCGTGGTATCTCTTTCGAACAACCCGCAGCCCCGACGGGGATCCGCAGCCCTGACGGGATATCAGAGGCCCTTGAGGTGGTTTAGAAACTCTGACACTAGGGTGTGTGGGGTCGATAGACCTTACTACCCACACGATAAAGAGAAGAAGGGGTACTACTATGATTGAATGGACGTGGCTCAGTGAAAACTGCCGCTCTTTACGTTAATTTTTTCTGGTCGATGTTTAGGTTAGGCTGTACTTGTCTATGTTGTTCCGCGGATGGGTGGACCACCCATTACATACGGAGTTTCCTTGGTGCATCGCTAAGCACGGTATCAATATACACACATCAAAAGTGTCTAGGGATCAACATATATTTTTGCAATAACTTTTCTCCTGATTGATATTAATTAAAATTTTCTTTAAGGATTCATCAAATAAAGTGTTTTCGTTTGTCACAGTAACGATAAACCAAGTCACCTTTGCATTAATAAAGAAATTTGCCATTTTCCTAATAAAGGGATTTTTGACATTTGAACCACTAACATTAAAGTTCGAAAAAAAGACTGAAATAACAGTTTTCTTTAAAATTTTATTGGGTAACTTAAACAATTAATAATCCGTGTTTCTACCGCGAACACTAACAACACAAGAACATCGGTTTGGCATACTCAAAATGAGTTCATCCAAATCACGCTGTGGAATGGCCGCCCATGTTCGTTGCAACAACAAAAAAAGGTCTTCTTGCGACTGGATACCCTCCATATTCGGCAGAGCTCTTCTCTGTAGCATATCCCATGCATGCTCAATCGGGTTCAAGTCTGGCGACTGAGCAGGCCAGGGCAGGACATTGATGTTAGCTGCGGCGAGAGTCTGTCTTACAACTCTTGCGGTGTGCGGTCGTGCATTATCATGCATTAACTGAAATAAGGGACCGATTTGCACTTGTAGAGGAACGATGACGTCTGATACAATCGTCTCAGCATAAATTTGAGCGTTGAGGTTGCCTCTGATCCAAATCAACTCAGTTCTTCCGCCGATCCAAATACCCGCCCATACCATGATGGTTCCACCACTATAAGGATGGACTTCCTGGCAGGATTTTAATCGCTGTAGGCGTCCAGGGGTTCTCCAGTGTCGTATACGTCTTGTATCCGGTCTCATACCAAAACGAGACTCATCAGAAAAGCACACGAAACGCCATTGTTCTTCTGCCCAATTTCTGTGTTCAAGAGCCCATTGATATCGAATCCTACGATTGTGCATTGCTATAGGTGGTACCCGTAGCGGTCTTCGGGAATGAAGGTTCACTTCATGCAAGCGGTTTCTGACTGTTTGGTCGCTAATTAAGTTCCCTGAAGAGTGATGAAGCCTCACGGCTAACATCATGGCGGTTATTGTTGGAGCTCTTCGAGTTAAGATTTGAATGTATCGGTCTTGTCTCCGTGTGGTGCAGCGATACCGTCCTCCATGGCGCTCAGCCACGGTACCAGTGCTTCGGTAACGTGTCCAAAGTCGACTGATAACACTCTGACTTGTATTCAGAGCTAAAGCCACAGTACGTTGCCGGGAACCAGCTTCTATCATTCCCACGGCTCTGAGCATTTCTTCCCTGCTTAAATGACGTCGCCGCTCCATAATAACGTTGGTTTTAATCAGTAGTAGGGAAACAGTAGCACTAATAATGTCTTCAATGCGTTGTATGTTTTTATAGGGAAAATATTGACAGCTGATTTTCATCTTTCACTCGAATTTGATTCACAGTTCCTGATTCAAATTATGAAATGCACCAAAAAGGATCCATATAAATTTATAAAATCATAAATTTATTACAAAGCCACATCTCAATCTCAAGAAATCCGCATAAAAATGCTTGATCCCTAGACACTTTTGATGTGTGTACTTTTGTATGACAAAACTGCCAAAACCTTTACTAAGTGATGGCCTAAGTAATCATTAAAGCTCTCTGAGTGCTGCGGTTAGCTGAAATTGAGCCGAGCCATACCGAATATGATTTAATTTGATGATAGATATCAAAAAGAAGAGAATCAGATTGTCGATCAGTGCGAGCCAAAAATGCTGAATATTTGTTTTTAATAGACTCAACTTTGTTGCTCATCAAATACCAACTAAAGCCGAATCATAGGTGACAAGCCAAACTAGTGTCTAGCACCCCTATCTATGTTTTATTTTTAATTGGCAACGAATAACGATTTACGATCGTTTTTCTTTTGTTTTTCTAATCTTAACTTGCTCGGGAATCTGATATATCAGCTGATTGTCCACCTAAGGGCCATTTGTAGAATACCAATCAACGTTTAATATTATTTAGGGACATACTGAACCGGCTATTCAGAATTTTTGTTACAAACGGAAAATGTTAACTACGTTGGTCTAGAAAAATACAGAAAAAAGAACAAAAAATTCAAATCCTATATATATATAGTTTCTAATCCTATTTTCTAGTAGCCACGGAGTACGACTTTAAGCCCGGTTGATGGCAATAGGCACTTCAAGATAACCAGCGAAATGTGGGTGTACTTCCTATTTCGTACACGTCTGCCTAACCCTCCGCAGTTAACACGCGTAATGTTATTACTACTTCAGCTAATTGCCTTCAAGCGTAAGCGTAAATGTTGACTGACATTCTCAATTCATATACTATTTTTAACTGGCAAACCCGTTTATAACCGTAAAATTGCAACACGGTTACTCAATCCTATAAACTATTAGTACATCAATTAATTTCCCGATTGAGCATAATACTCGTATATTCTCAAAGCGTCGACGTACATTAACAGGGTGGGAACGAAGATTTATTACCTAAAAGGCAAGGATGGATAATAACATTAGGTTAGACAAAATACAGATCAACCTGCACTGCAGCTGTATACTGGATATACTTGCGTCTAACCGCGGAGAGTGGAGGTTACTGGTACAACAGAAAGTTTTTGACTTTGAGACTCGTCGGCTCTCAAAACTGGATTCGAAGCGTGACGAACTAAAAGCCCGCGGGCCCCCACCAGCGGCAATTAATTACAATTATGTTAATGGTGCTCTCACGTCTCCACTCTGTGCAAGAATATTTATAAACAAAGGTGGTTTTTCTAGCCACATGAGAGCCCATGAGAGACGCCACTAGGTTGACGATGAAATGGTTGCCGTAGCCGAAACCGGCTTGGAAGGATTATTATTATTATACACGATGTCATCATCATCATCATCAGCCTATAATGTTCCCACTGCAGGGA
This sequence comes from Diarsia brunnea, assembly GCA_949774965.1. Taxonomy (NCBI): domain Eukaryota; kingdom Metazoa; phylum Arthropoda; class Insecta; order Lepidoptera; family Noctuidae; genus Diarsia; species Diarsia brunnea. The sequence continues at coordinate 18,079,582 of OX459011.1, forward strand.
CTTAGGCCTCCTCTCTAAGAGAGGCATCCCTCTCTTAGAGAGGAGGCCTAAGCCCATCGGCTATAATCTACCACGCCAGCCAACTTCGGATTGGTAGATTTTACTGGGTAGTCTTCGATTTTTTTTTGTTCTAAGACATCCCGTTTTCCTCACGATGTTTTACTTCACCGTTTTGAGAGCAGCAGTGATGAAATAAATTACACAAAGTAATGCGCCTGCCTTTTTTCTTTTTTTTGGGGAGTGGAAAATCATCAAATAACCCCTCCCGCTCTTGGGCAGAGCGAAAGGGAGTGTCAGACTTTTACTGACTAAAAACCACCCATGTTTCTTCTCAGCCCTTCATGTCGAGGCCGCGGTATCTCTTGTGAACAACCCGCCTGGGATTGAAGCCGCGACTTCCTGCTCGTAAGTCGGGGCCACCACCGCTGGGCCACCGCTACTCTACACGATGTAAGTGGCTCTTTTGTCCTTTTGAGAAAAAGCATATTAATCCATAAACCATAAATGAATCCTTCACGAAGCCAACAACCAATCATTCTAAACACAAAACTAACTCTACGAAAAATATCACTGGGAAACGACTTTTTTTTTAGTGTGAAAAGTAACGTTTTACTGTAAAACTCAACGTAAAGCATTCAACACATTGTGCTTATATGGAAGGTAGGCATTGTACAGAAAACAGGTCATGGATGTATTAAAAGTAAAGTTTTGACCTCAAAAACTATTTTTTTTACCTTTTGAAATTTTGGAACTTTGACCTCCAATATCTCCCTAACTAGAGCGTGGTATGGTCCGGAACAGAAAAAAAATTACAAAATCGAGGAAAAGTTCCTTTTGGCTTGCTTTTGGGTATTGTTACACTCATTAGAAACACACGATTATGTTAAATTACCTAACCTATTTAATCAATACCTTTTTAAAAGCACATATTATATATACACAGATTTTCTAATGCATGACGACCGCTGAAAACAGAAAGACTGGTTATCATAACATTCTCTTAAGTATTTCTAGTAAAAAAATGTTTATAAGGCGTAGACAACACAATATGTAGACTAAATTATGGAGGATGCAAGTTACTTGCAGGTAACAGAAACTGGGATAGACAAACAAACTCCATTGATCCGAAACACTTTATTTTTACAAGTTTATTTAGCAAACTACCTGGTTTATATTTCCATTACTTCTGTCAAAATATCTCCATCTGTTCTTATATAAAGATTAGTGTTTCTAATCCAATTGAAAATCTTGAAAAAACATATAATTTGTTTCAAGAATTCCTTTTATTTCATAACATAACTTCACGCCTGTAATCCATGAAGGGTTCGGCAGAGATGCCAGTTATGTTAAAGTCCCAAGTAATAGGGTACGAGCCTATTGCCCTCAAGCGGGCACAGATAAAGACTCTAGGGCTGCTACTGAGGAATAACACTTTCCCTGGGAATCAAACTCAGTACCTCATGCTCAACAGTTGCACTTGCGACCACTAGACTAATAAGGCAGGTTCTTTACTATTGAACATTGATGAATGTCAATGTTAAACATTTACTGCCGCACTCAGAGAGTTTTAATGATTACTTAGGCCATCACTTAGTAAAGGTTTTGACAGTTTTGTCATACGTATGTCAAACTTTTACTAAGTGACGGCTTAAGTAATCATTAAATATCTCTGAGTACCGCAGTTAGTATGTGATTCTAAATTGATTTAAACACAATTTACTATGTTTAAGGCCTCTTCGTACCCCATTTATTTTTTCCAAATATAAAGACCACTATAAATAACAAAATACCACATACTCCATGCTAATTTAACGCTACATCAAAGAAAAATATGATTTATTGTACAATATTTATAACGCATAACCCATTACGCAGACACACATATTTATTTATTATATAAACAAGTTTGTATATACTTTGATATACATGACGTATTACATGGGCCAATCAACGTTTACAGTACTAAGGGTTTTATATAGTTTCCGTTTTGGCGAAGACATACAAACATCTAAAGCTGTAGTTGATGAAGAGATTACTGCACATCCTGTATATAATAGAATTAGCTGATCAATTTTTTCTGAGATACAGCAACTATGACGGTTTAAATGCTAGGAAGATGGCAGACTGAAATATCCCTAGAGGTGTTAAAAAAATTAACGGTCATTCGAAAATCATCCAATCAAAACATTTAGTTATAGTCCATAAAGTGATAACATAACATCACGCCTGTAATCCCGGAAGGGTTAGGCAGAGGTGTACCTAATAGTACACCCACATTTCGCCAGTTATGTTTAAGTCCCATGTAATAGGGGGCGAGCCTATTGCCATCAACCGGGCTCAAGCCCCGACTCCGTAGCTGTTACTGGTAAATTCCTGATGGAAAAAGCCAATAACACTTTGCCCGACCCGGGAATCGAACCCAGGACCTCATGCTCAGCAGTCGCGGTTGTGACCACTAGACCAACGAGGCAGTCAATAAAGTCCATAAAGTGATATTTTTATAAAAAGATCTTTATGGTATCAGGATTTTTTTTCCTATCATGACAAGTGTTCTAAATAATATAAACTGACTTGTATCACTGAGTACATTAGAAAACAATTGAATATTAACTCTCCAACCATATTTCACAACATATAAACTTCCGTTGCTTACCAGACTTCAACAGAAATGATGATTCCAATGAAAAGCCACTTGGTGCAATGACATGTTGAAGACTAACTCACTGTTTTCCTCATTAGATATTGAAAACCAATGATTAGCACAATCTTGATGAGAGTCCCCATTTGAAAGCTTTCTTCTCGGGTTTAGTTTAGTTTATTTATTAATAAATATCAAAAATGACATGTCACGTTTTGTATCACAAATAATTTTATTATCCATTACAACGTCATCAAACACAAAATAATCATACATAAAATAAACGTAATAATTAACCAGATCATAATGATAATTTAAAACACAGAAATAATAATATAATAATATAAAACAAGTCAGTAATAATTAACTTCATTAAGTGCCTAAAATGTGAATCGGGGTCAATATGAAAGAATAACTGTTGTGGTAATATAATAATCATATATACTAGTGATCGAATTAACTTTCTAAGTTACACTTAACGTAGTACCTATTTAAGTATTATCAGTTTCAGCCAATAATATGTGTTTAATTTAGAAATACAAATGACTACTCATCTATACATATGGTTTTGGCAACTAATCCGATTCATATACATAATCGTTAATTATTGTGTGAAAAACCGATTTAATTGGTAAACTAATGCTTATAGTAAATTACTAGAATAATAAAATAAACAATACAGTGGAATGTTTGGCGACCACATATACTTGCAGATTTAAATTAATCGACATCTGTATTACCTTTCCCAATGTTACATTCACCATCACCAAATCCAGCTGATGGTATTTAGATAAAATTTAATTATAACAAACTATCTTCAAAATCCTCATCTGTACCGTCAGACCTAAATTCTAAACGTAGTACAGAATGTATTATAATTCATCGAACCAAATATTATACAGAAGAAGATGAAATCTTTACTTCTAGATCGTGAATATTAAAAAAGGAAGTTGATTTGCCAAGGAAACTGTACTCATAACTGACGATTTCCTTCATAATTTAAATCCGTCTGTTGCACATCTATCCGAAAAAACAATTTGTCAAATTCCAGATATGAAAACGAAGTACGATGACACTAAGCTCATACAGCATAGCTGTCGCTGAAATATTTCTGAACTGAAATATGTGCTATCATACGCCTAATAAACAATAATTATGATGAGATATAACCAAAATAACTGCAAAAAACTGCAGAATCCGCCCAAAAGTCAACGACACAGTAAAGAGAAGTATTTTATTTTATATAGAATCTAATTAAATTAACGAGGATCCATTGAACCCGGTCATCAATACGTTACCTTCCCTATCAAACGTGTTAACGCTCCAATGTTTATATTCAGTGGTACTTAAAGGCAGTATAAACCATAGACCTGTTTTCAATTACCTCTCCATCCACCGCTCATTTGCTGGAACGCTGTTCAATAAACATAAAACATTCATTAACTCAAATCAATATTTTATTTTATTCGAATATTTATCGTGCGGCAGCGGGAAGCACGTCGGCGCGTTGCCGCCCAAGTGAAAGCTAAGCTCGTCTGAAAGTGTAGCTGAAGCCCAGCCTGGCATCCGCCTAAAATGGGGTGATCGCGAGCGATGGTATCGTATTGCGCGTATAAAAAGCAGCGGAGCACCCCGCCGCCGGTCAGAACGGCTTCTAACGTGAGTAACGACGCACGCGCCGCGTTGTGCGACTTAGTGAGTGCAATCCGAGTGGCCGCGAGTGCCTCAGTGCAAGGAGCAGTGACGTAGCGTGGTGGCAGGACCACAGCTGATCTATCGCGTGCATTGGATTGATTGTGTTCAGTGGTCGCCGTGCTTTTGTGCTGGTCGGTTTGTGTTCACTCCACACCTTTGGATTATTCAGGGTATATTGAAATTCAGTGCATTTATTTACTATTTGAAATGAATTTTATGATACCGATTCGATTTGTTTTTAATTGTAGTAGCAATTTAATTTTAAAAGCTTTTTGACATTATTGACAAAATAAATTAAACATTTCTTAGTTTGAAGTGGTTAATTGAATTTGATAAACAGCTTGTTGTCCTATACTAAATATATTGAATGGATAAACAGTGTGTTGATGTTAAAGTTTGAAAAGAAAGCAATTAATTAACGCGAAGGTACGTGTAACTAGCATTGACGTAAATCAGGATCAATGACTGAAATGATTAACTGAAAACAGAAATCAATCAATCAATTGAAAGTCCTAATCGATAAAAACAACGCAATCGATATCAATGATCCACCAGGTGTAGTGAACAGTGACCCATTAGCCATCACCATAAAAGACAATAAACAATCCAGTGTCGGATACATCGGTTGGCGTGCCTCCAGGCTCGCATACCTCTGTGACGTAATATCCGCGAAGGGCCGAACGGTGTAAGCTAATAAAAAACGCGAGCATAAAAGTCGGCGTTACGCAAACTCGCGAGCTGGCACCGTTCCCGCGCGGCCACTACTCGGGTTACAGCCACAAATAGCCGCACGCGCCTCTCGGCCGCTTTATCTCCGTCGATAAAGTCGGTTCGGTTCACTAACGTGCCGCGTGTGTTACAGGAAGGCTCCAGGGCAACGTTCTCGTGTCTCGACTAGCCCAAAAGTCTCGTTAGCCCTCCGAAAATGCCGAAGCCAGCAGTCCAAGAGGGCGAGGACCCCGATCCGACTCCGTACCTGTTCGTTTCTCTGGAACAGAAGCGTATCGACCAGAGCAAGCCGTACGATGGCAAAAAGGCATGCTGGGTGCCTGACGAAAAGGACGGCTTCTTGCAGGGCGAGATCAAGGCCACCAAGGGTGAGCTGGTGACCGTCAACCTGCCCGGTGGCGAGGTAATTATACACTTTTGCATATCCTGGTAGTTGCAATATGGAACTGATGCATCCTAACTGGAAGTCAGTTTGACGAAATTAATTATTTCGGAATGTGGATTAGGGTCGCAGAATGATGAATTAGTTATACTACTTAATAGTTATCAAAACTCGACTCTTAAGTAAACATGATGATTGATGACCTTCATAAAAATTTTTTTTTGTTGGGGAGTTAGAAACATTAGTGCAGATAACATGGTTTCCTAACTTTTCCGGCAAAGGCCTTCAAAGATAAACAAACATCATTTCTTAGCGAAGGGAAAGACTTAACCTTATTTTATGTTCTAATGATAAACTAAACTTTACATTAAATGAGCAGGAAAAGACGTTAAAAAAGGAACTCCTCTCACAAGTAAACCCGCCGAAATTCGAGAAAGTCGAGGACATGGCTGACTTGACTTATCTTAACGAGGCTGCAGTACTGCACAATCTGCGACAACGATACTATGCGAAACTGATCTATGTAAGTAGGCGCTCCAAGCGCCTTTACCATTACTTTATATTAATGTAATCATTTCTCCACAGACCAAAGACTTCAAGAAAGATCTTGTTGCTCAAGTCAACCCACCTAAGTACGAGAAATGCGAGGACATGTCCAACTTGACATACCTCAACGACGCTTCTGTTTTGTATAACTTGAAGCAGAGATATTACCATAAGCTCATTTACGTAAGTCGAGGGAGCGGTCTAGAGTTCCGGCCTTGCAGTGTGCATGCACCTCACCTCTCCTATCTTTCATCACAGTAGACACATTTCTCGATAGTATTGGATTGATACCAAGTTTTAAAGTGCGATAGATGTCCATGAACGGCGCAATTAATCTTGGATTGATGTCTCAATTTGGTATATAAATAGCAGAAGAGACATGCCAGCTGATGCTATTTCAGTACATTTTATTTAGCATCTCGATATTTCTGTCCCTATAGAAAAGTTCCTCTCTCGTTCGATGCTATTATTTTGGCATCCGTTCTGTAGCTGCTAATTGTTGCACGAGTAATTAGTAAATGATTTCTGATATAATTACAAGACAACAAAATTAATTGTAATATTAGAATTCCTTCAGAATGTGCTAACTGTAAAACTATTCCACTTTATACATTATAAAGAGTAAAAAAACTGCCGAAGATTCCGAAAATAGATTGTTTTGAAATTAATTTCAGCAGCATCCGCTTTAGCTTTATAAACTTTATTCCTATCTACAATAGGGTTCTTTATCGCAGTAAATGTGTCTACCGAGCCAAATCTTGACCCATTTTGTAACTAAACACTTCCTGGGCCGCATTTGTTTACAAGTCGGTGCAAACGGACTCGACAGCGTCCGGAGGATCTTCTTGTGGTTGTTTTTCTACATTTTTGACATCTCTTTTCTTAGAAGAGAGAGCATTGTTGTCTAGAATAGTTTTGTGTTGTGTTTGATCCCCCGCGCCGCTGGCGTCGGGGGTGGTTCTATCTATCTCTACGTGGAGCGGAAAGGTATCGTTACTGTACCCTCGCTCCGCACTTTTTCTGTTATTTGTTTTACAGGACTTAGTGACGTCCCTTTAACGAAACGTGTTAGCTTTAGAATCAGCAGGATTCTCTATAAAAACATCTGTGACGTACGGACAAAAAACAAAGGTTACAATATTACCGTTTTCATAATTTTTTCTTACAAATATTGTCAATATGAAATCTACGGAGATCTTATAGAGAATCCTACATCTTTCAAGGTTTTTTTTCAAGAACTAAGACGTAAAGTACTCTGACAGTACCCGTCTCTGTTCTGGTGTTTTCTTTAGATTAAGCTTTATTTTACTGTTTGTAACATTTGTGTCATAAACTATCCTTCCTGATTGTGTATTCTGAACCTACATTTCCCTTTTTTGTGATCCTACTTTCTTTTACATTTATTACATTTTCGTTCTGACCGTAAGGCCAGAACAATATTTTTCTTTATTTCTGTCAGAATTTACTTGGTTACCACTTTTTAGCTATACCAGTAAATTTTACCCTTTCACCGTATTTAAACCTTTCTGAAAACATATTACTTGGAGTATTAACTCTATTAAAAATACTCTTATTCTTTCAACTTTCCCAATATCCCTTAACAGCCTATAAAAATGCCGTGTAAAAAAGGCACAAATGTACTTTTTACACTCTTTCCCAAAAACCTCTTCTGGAGACGTATTCTTTGGAATATTCTTACTCCCCTCGAAACTATCCATTTTTTCAATAAATCCTTCCCTATGCTCCTTATTACCAAACTCAGTCTCATCACCATCACCCCCTTTACCACCAGCATATCTAATCTTCTTACAATCACCACAGACGTACTCCGGTCTCTTCTGTGTGGCTATCAACCCTTACAAGAGATACCCCGTGTACACCACACGATGCGCCAGGCTGTACCGTGGCAAGCGTCGTTCGGAGGTTCCCCCTCACATCTTCGCCATTTCCGATGGTGCCTACGTCAACATGTTGACCAACCACGAAAATCAATCTATGTTGATTACGTAAGTTTTATTTTGTTTTCTTATAAAATCTTTTGAAGAAAGTCCCCAAATATGTCTCAAAAGAGTATAAAAATGTGAAAAAAAGATTAGCTTGAAAAAATTAAAAGTAAAATCATAGAAAAACTGAACCCTAAAACCGAGAGTATTTGTCACGGGCGTTGTTTTTTTCCAAAAAAAAACCCTGCTACCAGAAACTGTCTCTCACCACGGTAATTAAGAAAAAATCCCATTACACCAACAGCGGAGAGTCTGGTGCCGGAAAGACTGAGAACACGAAGAAGGTAATTGCGTACTTCGCCACCGTCGGTGCCTCCCAGAAGAAGGACCCTACTCTTGAGAAGAAGGGTTCCCTTGAAGACCAGGTCGTACAAACTAACCCTGTGCTTGAAGCCTTCGGTAACGCTAAGACCGTCCGTAACGACAACTCGTCTCGTTTCGTAAGTATACAAAACTTTACACTTAACATCTTATCTCTATACAATATTAAAGGATAACGAAAACTTTAAATGGACCTTACGTTATAAGAAATTTGAAATGATTCCCCTGCACATTTTTTTCCAACTTGTTTTCGCGACCACTAAACCCAACTTCTTCCTCTCCCAGGGTAAATTCATCCGTATCCACTTCGGACCCTCCGGTAAACTGGCTGGAGCTGATATCGAGACCTGTAAGTATTTCTCAGACATTGCTCCTTCGAGCCACTTTGGATTTCAGTCCTTAGTACTTGGTCCTAATGTTGTTGTTTCTTCTAGACCTGCTTGAGAAGGCCCGTGTCATCTCCCAGCAGAGTCTGGAGCGTTCTTACCACATCTTCTACCAGATGATGTCTGGCTCCGTTCCTGGACTTAAGGGTGCGTATGGGCTCTACTCTGAGTCAAAGTTAGCAGACTTTGGATCACGGGACTTTTCTATTGGCATCAGAGCTTTAACACTTGATAACAACGTTTTGGTTCTGTTGAATTACATTACCAATATTAATTTATTTGTAATTATTGTAATTATTATTCCAATGGTTAATAGTAACTCCGAAGTAAAGGTCCCATGAAACAATAGTTTACAAAATATTATTTTGAATAGAAAAAAAACAGTTAATTTTTTTTATTAATTTATCAGAATTTTAATTTTTGGAATTTTCTACAATAATCTGACTATAAATATTATAAATTGTTACAATTCTAGTTAATTTATCATTTTAGTTTCGATGTTAGGGTGTTAATTTAATTCCCCTTTTCCATTTAGCAAAGTCTGGGTCAGTATTTCAGCAACAAACACAATCACACATTCCGACAAAACACCATTGGAGAACTTACAACGTGTACATACTGTTCATGTTGTCATTAATTTGTTTATTTGAAATTTAGACATGTGTTTGCTGACAAACGACGTATATGACTATAACATCATCTCGCAAGGAAAAACCACAATCCCAGGCGTAGATGATGGCGAGGAGTGTACGTTGACTGACGTAAGTCTGGCCTCTGTATAGCAGAAGGTCGTTAGAGCGTGCCCTGTGTGACGCCGGTCGCCAGATCGCATACAACCGACTGGTGGCCGACAAATCTCGCCTGTACGGCCACGAGATTCCTACCTATAGATTAGTTTTAAGTTCCAGCCAAACTCTGATACTGTGGAGTGACCCTTCCTACCTTTAGTTTGGACACCTTTCACTCATGACTATGATTGGTGTCATTTTAGCCCAATGTTTACTGTCCAACGACGTCAATGACTACAACATCATTGCGCAAGGCAAGACTAGCATTCCTGGCGTTGACGACGGCGAGGAAATGAGGCTTACCGATGTGAGTCCAGAACTTGACTACTGGCTCAACTCATTATTTCCTTACTATCGTGTTTATCTATCGCAGTGCTGCTTGCTTTGCTTACTTCTGAGTCGGCGCTCGGTTTTCGCATGTGTATGTCAGGTATTTTGGTGTTTACAGAAATAACGATGCTAAGCAACCGCATCTCGGACTATCCCCTCATAAGTCAAGGGAAGACACGAATACCTGGGATCAACGACGCCGAAGAGTGCGATCTCACGATCGTAAGTCTTGAACTTGCGCATGGAGCGTGCGTCTTGATGCAGATATCCGTGGATTGACTCCGATTTCTGATGACTGTATCGATTCCACAACGAAAGACATAATACAGTTACCGCATATTGTCTGGCTATTGATGTTCATCCCTGTGTGGAATGCTGCAGATGGATGTTCATTACTGTCACAATGAAATTGCATGTTGATAAAATTATAGTGTTGAATTGTCTTACGTTGTGTAGTCGACTGTCGGTCATCGTCACAAAATTTCTGACATACATATGCTGCCCGCTCCCTGCAAGAGTTCAAAGGGCTTTATGCACAGGTTTTTATTGCTCACGGTGACACCAAACCAGATCCAGCACAAGCACAACCACACGAACTAATATGTTTAAAGACACGACAGGGACGGTTAGGTTTTGAAAATCATTTTCAGGCAAATATTCATCGTTTAGGTGTTTACGACTGGTTTTTAATAGTTACTTTATGATCTAATTGACAGAAATGTGTCAGTTGTCCAACGACATATACGATTACAATTCCGTCGCCCAGGGTAAGATTACCATCCCTAACGTCGATGACGGAGAAGAATGCATGTTGACCGACGTAAGTGAATTAAGATTTGAAAAAAGTGAATCCCATTGATGTAGCAACGAGTCGCACAACAAATCTGTATAAGATAATACAGAGTCGATCGAGTATCAAAAACACCATTAGCATTGACGCTAATGGAAATATTCCGTAGTTCCAGTCCATAGTTCCAGTAAACCAAACAAATGTTATACCAAACGGGTGTTCTACACTTTGGAACTACACATGATGTGTATCAAAATTTGTATTGTATATCCGTCCCTTAAAACCTATGAAAAAAAACGAAATTGGTATCCTGTGCACCAAATCCTATATTACGAACGATTACCACAACCGCCTAATGATGCTAACGCTTCCCTTTTACTGTACTAACATGTCTAATACGGTAAGTACTTCCTAGAAATTAAGCTGTTATGTTCTTTTAACTATGTTCTAATATTATTGGGCCCCTATATTTGCAAAGTAAACCTAACTTGATCTGTTACCAGCTTCGCAGTAAAAGTAAAATTAACGTATCTGTAAATTTTGACACAAAATTGAATTTCTTGTAACATTTTCTTTTTCAAATCACGTTTCTTTCTTCCTATCAGCTCACAAATGTTCTGATGGACATGAGCAATTCCTTACTGTATACTAATGTGTATTTTGTAATATAGCAAGCTATGGACGTCCTTGGTTTCACCCAAGAGGAGAAGGATAACGTATACAAGATCACCGCCGCTGTCATGCACATGGGTCGCATGCAGTTCAAACAGAGGGGTCGCGAGGAACAGGCTGAGGCTGACGGCACTGAGGTCAGTATCTTCTTCATGGTTTCATTTACTGAGAGTCCCGTAGTTTTAGATGTCAATGACAAACTTCACCGTTACGATTTCTTGCAGAGTGTGTCTCGTACCGGGATCAATATCCCACAGTACCCGCATTTCTAACGTTATTGTCTATCTCTCTTTACAGGATGGTGAAAAGGTTGCCAAGCTCCTCGGTGTTGAGATGCAGGACCTGTACAAGAACTTGTTGAAGCCCCGCATCAAGGTCGGAAACGAGTTCGTCACCCAGGGTCGTAACAAGGACCAGGTCACCAACTCCGTCGGTGCCCTCTGCAAGGGTATCTTCGATCGTCTCTTCAAGTGGCTCGTCAAGAAGTGTAACGAGACCCTAGACACCAAGCAGAAGAGGCAGCACTTCATCGGTGTGCTGGATATCGCTGGTTTCGAGATCTTCGACGTGAGTATAATTACTTGAGCCGGCCTCAAAGGCTAAGGCTGTTAGGATGAAAACAATCTAAAAAAAATATTATCATCGTAGATTTAGTAGATTAGTAGTAGTAAAGAAAGAAATGAAAGTCAATAATTTCGTAAGATATTAATGCAGATTTATTTCTTAGTACAATGGGTTTGAACAACTTTGCATTAACTTCACAAATGAGAAACTCCAACAATTCTTCAACCATCACATGTTTGTATTGGAGCAAGAGGAGTATACCAAGGAAGGCATTCACTGGGAGTTCATTGACTTTGGAATGGACTTGCTTGCCTGCATAGATCTTATTGAAAAGGTATACCGAGTGTGCAGCATCCTCGGTTGGGCTCGATTGTTATCCATTTTGTGTTTAGTTTTCAGCTATAAGACCCCCCGCTCGCTCATATATTATATAGCGATTTAGAATAGTCATATGCTTAAAGTGTGTGTGTGTAATTCCCCCTTCATAATGTTATCAAAGTTCAACGGTTTCGAGCAACTCTGCATTAACTTCACCAATGAGAAGCTGCAGCAGTTCTTTAACCATCACATGTTCGTACTTGAACAAGAAGAGTACAAGAAGGAGGGTATCAACTGGGCGTTCATCGATTTCGGAATGGACTTGCTCGCTTGTATCGATCTTATCGAAAAGGTAATATTCGTTGAGTCTCGTCGTAACCCGTCGGCGCAGGAAGCAACTTGACGGGATAGCGTGTAACATTAACCTGCCAAGCCACGTGAGACTGGCTTGGCCGTACGGTACTTCACTCCTCTCAGGTCTACATCACGTCATACCACAACTGCGGAATGAGATCCGTAGCGTATTACCTAAACCCCAAAACTTAACCCTCCACATTACTTATCTCCCTGCAGTTCAACGGTTTTGAACAACTCTGCATTAACTTCACCAACGAGAAACTTCAGCAGTTCTTTAACCATCACATGTTCGTTCTGGAGCAAGAAGAGTACCAGCGCGAAGGCATCGAATGGACATTCATTGACTTTGGCATGGATCTGCAAAATTGCATTGACCTTATTGAAAAGGTAGTTGGCGTCAACGCAACGATGAAAGCTTGCTCACGCCACGGAGGTCCTCGGGTAGCGGCTGCTACTCGAGACCTCACCAATGCTGTTTGCTCTTGTGTTTTTCTGTGTGATTTCTTCTGTGTGTCTTTTTCTTTTTAGTATTTAATGTTACATTCCTAAAATCTTCAGGAACACGCAACACACTACTTTTACCAGTACTCAGTAAACTAATAACAGTATTTCGATTGTTGTTTCCATGTCGCGCCGCGATCCAGATGAACGGGTTTAATCAGCTCTGTGTTAACTTTACCAACGAAAAATTGCAACAATACTTTAACCATTTCATGTTCGTCCTAGAACAAGAGGAATATGAAAGAGAAGGGATTATATGGAACTTCATAGATTTTGGTATGGACCTCCAAGCGACAATAGAATTAATAGAGAAGGTATTAGAGGTTATACGTGCATAGCTTGAGGAAGTAGGGCCGCGAGAGCTTCAGACTGAGCCATGGCCTGCAAGTGCAAACTGCTGGCTGTTCCCCCGTGACACGGTATAACTAGGCAGAGATATGGCAGTACCCGCTTGTACCACACACGCAAACAAATATGCAAGCGAAGCTACTGCAGAACTTATCAAATATTTTAGTTTGCATCTGGCTACCGCGTCCCAAGTAAAATAAATACACCTCTCTCAGGATCGCACGCGAAACGTAGTTAATTATTTAATATTTTTAACAGCAATTTTAATCAAAATAATGCACAGCTCGAACGATCTAATAAATTATTCAGTCTTTTTTTATAAAATTAATTTGCCTGTGTAGTATTTGATAAAGTAATTATTTTAATCAGCACTTTTTTGTTCAATAAATTGAGGTAGAGCTTTTTACCACAATACACTATAGTACACAACATAATAAATCACTATCATAACTTTCTTTTTATTATGTCTGACCTGCATGCTGCTACTTACTAAACTACTCTTAGTTTTAAGCTTTGTCTCATTTAAAAAAAATCTTTTGTTTATAGAGTAAAATATTTAGAAAACTTCGATTTTTTAAGTATTCATACATAGTTTAAACGCTGTTGAATATATTTTGTACACCTAATGCACCCTTTCTTCCCCCTAAAGTTACAGATATGAGACATTACTTCGCATCACCCACGCCTGCTTCGTGTTCTAATCTCCTTGGTACGTTTACAGCCCATGGGTATCCTCTCCATCCTTGAGGAAGAGTCTATGTTCCCCAAAGCCACCGATCTTACCTTCGTTGAGAAGTTGAACAACAACCACTTGGGCAAGTCTGCTCCTTACCTGAAGCCGAAGCCCCCCAAGCCCGGTTGCCAGGCCGCTCACTTCGCCATTGGACATTATGCCGGTAACGTAAGTATCTACAACAGTTACATCATCATCATCATCATCTTCAGGACTTTCATTGTCTCTTAAATCTCGAGCTAACTTTTTCAAAATATCATCAAACAGGTCGGCTACAACATCAGTGGATGGCTTGAGAAGAACAAGGACCCCCTCAACGACACTGTCGTTGACCAGTTCAAGAAGGGACAGAACAAACTTCTCCTTGAGATCTTTGCTGACCATCCTGGTCAGTCTGGTGATGCTGGTGGCGGCGGTGGCAAGGGTACGTATCATTTCAAAACTTGAACAAAATGAAATATTTGAATGAAATACTATAATGATGAATACTTTAGATCTCAATAATCGTATTGAAGGCGACAGCTACCATGGGCTATCACACATCACCATCACAAGTCTACACTTCCAAACCATCACAAATCACACGGATACCAATACCAAGATGTATACTTCAATACTTGGTCCATTTCACTCTTTCTATACAGCATCTATCTGGAGCTAACACTGACTACAAACGTCAGCGGTTAGTTCTGCAGCTTATACTTGATTCTGACACATGTTTTCACTAAACTAGGCGCTGGTGGCAAACGCGCTAAGGGTTCTGCCTTCCAGACCGTATCATCACTCTACAGGGTAAACCGGAACATACAATCACCGCGATTTGCTTCTGTGACTCCTACGTGGCTTTTCTGTCTTCGTCTATCTACACGCTTAAGACTGGCTCTCGTTCTATAGAATCATTCTCGGAATTATTTAAGTACATTTCAATGTTTGGTTTATGGATTCCAGAGCGATAGGGCCAGTCCTGCACGCTTTCACTATAATCATG
Organism: Diarsia brunnea; assembly: GCA_949774965.1. Classification (NCBI taxonomy): domain Eukaryota; kingdom Metazoa; phylum Arthropoda; class Insecta; order Lepidoptera; family Noctuidae; genus Diarsia; species Diarsia brunnea. Next base: position 18,094,671 of record OX459011.1, read on the forward strand.
TCTGTCCATGTCTATATAAACACAGCTCATGTCGTCGCGTCCCGCAGGTGTCTTGTCTACGAGTATTGTAGTGTCCTAAGTGGCGTCATTGTGATTGTCCTGGTACTAATAGTTGCTTGTTAATGTACGTCCATAGGCGGTCGCGGTAAGAAGGGTGGTGGTTTCGCTACTGTCTCCTCCGCTTACAGGGTATTTAAATGTTTCAAATTTTTAAGTTGATTTTGATTTTCTATCATCACCGATGCAGAATCAACTACTTGGGTAGATCTGCTTCGGGTTTTGAGTTTATTGTAGTTCGATACCTGAATTTGACTAAAAGGTAATTTAGAAACACCTCATTACCAAGCCTATATGTATTGTATTGTATGATACATGTACGGTATGTATAATTCACCATCATCCATTGTAGACGCACTACATACTAAAGTGTGTCTTAAGTGTATTTTTAGCTGCAAAGTAGTTACCTACTTAAAAAAAACGTTACTTCGCTACATTTGCTGCTGAATGTAAAACTAATTTTTGATGTGTTTTTTATGTTTTAACCTAAATGTGTGTTTTAATGTTTACGCACTTTTCCAGCAAAGTTTACTTCTGAGGGACTAGACAAAGTAACATTATATCCGCCTCAGTAATGATAAAAAAGCCAACCATGCATTGGATTGATATTAGCTACGCAAAAGCTTATCTCAATCGTGTAAAATTCATCAATTGCCATTTGTCTAGGCTCTCTTGTTGCGTTATATTTGAGTGTCGCTTCTCTATGTTTCAAAGATAATTTCTGCACACTGACTACAGAAATGATCTTCATCAAGCTTACAAGAAACTTCCTTCTTGCAATCTTTGTCTGCAAATTCGTTTTTTGTGCAAATCTCAGCAGCAGCAGTAGAATGAATTCTAATGTGTGGTGTATCTACAGGAACAACTTAACAACTTGATGGCCACCCTGAGGTCTACCCAGCCTCACTTCGTACGTTGTATCATCCCCAACGAGTTGAAGCAGGCCGGTGAGTACTTCACTTGATTCATTCAATTTTGACATCTGTTGAACCTTTTTCTTCAAAATGTCATTTCCTCCACGTTCCGTTAAAAATGTAAGTTTTGTCTTGAGCGCTATGTAACTTTGTCCCTCAGGTCTTATCGACTCTCACCTTGTGATGCACCAGCTGACCTGTAACGGTGTGCTTGAAGGCATCCGTATTTGCCGTAAAGGTTTCCCCAACAGGATGGTTTACCCCGACTTCAAGCTCCGGTAAGATTTCGACCTCGCGGATTCCAACCAAATCTATTTCAGTCTTAAGTATCCATTCGGCAAATATTTATGGTTTCTCCAGTCATCAAATAACTTTATTTTATTTTTATATATGAGATTAAATGTATGAAGACACGCACATTTTGGTTGGCGAGTCTAAACAAATTCTTTGGGCTCTGGTATATTCGACACGATTTTATTCTGGTACTGCAGCTGACTACCGGTTGACGTCATCAGACATTCGTGCAACCGTGACTAATAACATCTAAAATTATTTTGATGCCCTCCCCCACCAGCTCTACACTCACTCGCACCTTTATTTATTTGATCAAGGTGTGAAGTGATATAAATACTGAAGCCACTCATGTTTTACGATGATGAACTAAATTAACATGTTATTTAATGAACAGTTACATGATTCTTGCGCCAGCAACCATGACAGCAGAAAAAGAACCTAAAGAGGCCGCTAGGAAGTGTTTGGAGGAAGTGGGTCTCGACCCTGAAAGCTATCGTATTGGCCACACAAAGGCAAGGCAGAGATTGATACCATCTTAGAATGGAGATAGCATGTTATAGTTTTGAAAATCTACAAGAAACTAGATTTTGTTTTTTAGATCCTACCATACATGGTTTGCCTCCTACCGAGTATGTATCATACCTAGTAGTGATGATTGGTATGCACCTGTAGTACTCATACGTAATCTAGATGTTGCCATCTAGTCATACACTCCCTTTTACCCTGATTTTAAGAATTTTCCAGAACGTTTGGGAACGTCTGTTTTGGAAACTTCTGGTTTACCCCTTGATCCGCCCCCCTTACCTTAAGATACCAAGGACGTTGTATCTATGTATTGGTACCCTCATGAACAAATTATCAGTACATTCCCTCATTGTGTGTCCATATATTTTGGTAATGTAGCTACAAGATCCTGGCCCCTCAAGCTGTGGAAAAGGAAACCGATCCTAAGAAGATCGCTCAAATCATCCTGGAGACGACCGCCTTAGACGTCGAGTCCTACCGTCTGGGTCACACCAAGGCATGTCTTTATACCCCTGATGAAGTAGTTAGATATCTGAGACGAGCGGTCCAAAACCCCCAAACAAGCGGACTGCGCGGCTTAAATGTGCTTTGTCGAATTCAGCACCTCATGAGACTGGTGTCATAATTTGACCTTAAACCTTTACATGCTCACCCTGGAGTCCAAGCTACTCAGGCTCCTGTTTGTGTTACCCTATCCTTCACCCACTAGTACATAATAAACACTGTTATCATATTGTGTGTACTCCTATAACGCAGATACAAAATTCTGTGCCCGAACCTGATCAAAGAACCCATTACACCTGAGGTTGCTACTAAGAAAATCCTCGAGCATACCGCATTGGATTCCGAGTCTTTCAGGCTCGGAAAGACGAAGGTAGAACTTCAAGCATGCCCCACATAGCCTACATGTACTAATTTTCTCTCTATATCCTCATTGCATGACGCAGTAACTAAAATAACCCTATCTTTCTGTTCTATCCATCTGTTTTGTGCCACTTTACTGTTTTTGTGAATTCTTCGTTGATGACTCATATTATGAGAAAATGACTAACACGAGATTTAATCTTTTTTCTTTTTATAGTTGTAACTATACTTAATGTTACATTTTAAAGGATTTAAGCACCAAAAGAGGTAAAATCAATATTGTAATATTCAATTCAATCAATGTATATTGCTTATCTCCGCCTCATGTCGAGCTTCTCTCCTAACACTTGCCATGTGCGAGCAGGTATTCTTCCGCGCCGGTGTCCTGGGTCAGATGGAAGAGTTGCGTGACGACAGGCTGTCCAAGATCGTGTCCTGGCTCCAGGCCTACATCCGTGGTTACCTGTCCCGTAAGGAGTACAAGAAGCTGCAGGAACAGAGGTAACCATACTTGACATTGACACTTTGACATAGCGCCATATTTGGGAGTGCATGACATTTTATAATGATTATTTTATTTTTTCCAAAGGGTATCTCTCCAAGTTGTCCAGCGCAACTTGCGCAAGTACCTGCAACTCCGCACCTGGCCCTGGTGGAAGCTGTGGCAGAAGGTCAAGCCCCTCCTCAACGTCACCCGCGTCGAGGATGAGCTCGCGGTAAGCATCCATCATCGTAATTAATTAGATGGTACACTCTGACCCACTATACACGGATATATAGGACGCGTGAATCAAGGTACCGCAAATAGCGCGGACCGCGCCCACCTGTCGGTTACGCGACACCGTACCAGGTGCTGCGGCCATTTCTGGAACCGCGCTCTCTCCGCGCCCCGCAGCGCCCCCGCCGCGCACCTTGCTCCACAGTGACGATGTAGGAGCGCGTGGGCGCCATGTTCCACCCGCTCACCCGCTGGAGAACTCCAGCGGCGCTCAGTAGCGGAGTGGTCGGCAGCGCGCGCACCTACCCTACCCTATACTTACGAACGACCCGAACACATTTGCATTCCTATTTATTTTTTTATTGATGTTTTAATTAATAATAAATTAATTAATAAACAATGGCGGCCGCGGTTCACTTATCCCAATGGAACGGGGAGACTAAAGGTGTCGACGATTTACAGAAACTTGAGGAGAAGGCCCAGAAGGCCCAGGAGGCTTTCGAGAAGGAAGAGAAGCTCCGCAAGGAGCTGGAGGGCCTCAACGCCAAGCTGCTCGAGGAGAAGACCGCTCTGCTTGCCTCCATTGAGGGCAAGGAGGGCAACCTCTCCGAGATCCAGGAGCGCGCCGCTAAACTTAACGCGCAGAAGGCTGACCTCGAGCTTCAGCTCAGGGTGAGTACTACATACATATATTACATTATTGCTAATAGACAAGTGCACTTAGCGTTCATTAAAATCAGGTGAAGTGATCAATAAGCTTTTAGTAGTGAATACTTAAAATGTTGTTACTGGAACTGAAATAGCAACTAGAATTTAGGTCGGAAGAGTTGATGCGATGTCTACAGCTAATTAATCTAATTAAAATTAGTGAAATTTCCTGCGGTCGATAAACATCAGCGAGTGTTGCAAACCAAATATGTAGAGTTATACAGTGTAGCGAGTTAACTCACCGCTAGTATACTTGACGCGATTCTTTAAATAAACTTCAGGTTTGTTTACACGGGAAATAGTTCGATCGTGTTTAAAATAACTGCACGTCTGCACCTTACAGGATTTTATTGCGAAACTTTAATTGCCTTATTCTTAGAAGTGTTAATTGAAAAGAAGCAGACGCGTGCGCTTGTACTTATTTTAAACAACAGTGATTCACAGAACTGACTCGAACGTTTTATATTATAGGACACCCAGGACCGCCTTACCCAGGAGGAGGATGCCCGCAACCAGCTCTTCCAAGGTAAGAAGAAGTTGGAACAGGAAGTTTCCGGCCTGAAGAAGGATGTTGAGGACTTGGAACTTGCCGTCCAGAAGTCCGAACAGGACAAGGCCACCAAGGACCACCAGATCCGCAACTTGAACGACGAGATCGCCCACCAGGACGAACTCATCAACAAGTTGAACAAGGAGAAGAAGCTCCAGGGAGAGTCTACCCAGAAGACCTCCGAGGAGCTCCAGGCCGCCGAGGACAAGGTCAACCACCTCAACAAGGTCAAGCAGAAGCTCGAGCAGACCCTCGACGAGCTCGAGGACTCTCTGGAGCGCGAGAAGAAGCTCCGCGGAGACGTCGAGAAGCAGAGGAGGAAGGTTGAGGGCGACCTCAAGCTCACGCAGGAGGCCGTCGCCGACCTCGAGCGCAACAAGAAGGAGCTCGAACAGACCATCCAGCGCAAGGACAAGGAGATCTCGTCCCTCACCGCCAAGCTCGAGGACGAGCAGTCTCTGGTCAGCAAGAACCAGAAACAGATCAAGGAACTGCAAGCCCGTATCGAAGAGCTCGAGGAGGAGGTCGAATCCGAACGCCAGGCTCGTGCTAAGGCCGAGAAGCAGCGTGCCGACCTCGCCCGTGAGCTCGAGGAGTTGGGTGAGCGCCTGGAGGAAGCCGGTGGCGCTACCTCTGCTCAAATCGAGCTCAACAAGAAGCGTGAGGCTGAGCTCAGCAAGCTGCGCCGTGACCTCGAGGAGTCCAACATCCAGCACGAGTCTACCCTCGCCAACCTCCGCAAGAAGCACAACGATGCCGTCTCGGAGATGGGTGAGCAGCTCGACCAGCTCAACAAGCTCAAGGCCAAGTGAGTATATTTTTACACTATACTATAAAAATAGCAAATCAAATAAATGTGATGTATCAACGCCTACGCGTGAATCATCAAAATCGGTCGACGGATACATGTGGGATTGATGGATATCTGTCCGAATTAAATATAGAGATTACATTTACTGAACTATAATGAACCATCCAGGGCTGAGCATGACCGCGCGTCTTGCTACAACGAGCTTAACAACACTCGCGCGGCTGTCGATCAAGTAGCCAGAGAGAAGGTAACATGTCGTCCGTAGAGGCATGTGTACCGCCTGGGGTGATACCTTGCATGGAACCTTACGACCCACATTACACATCACATGGCATTGTGATCCGATCGATATTTCTCTGTTCATTCCTCGACCGTGTTAGACGGCTGTTGACATTGTACTAAAACTATTTTGTCATTATTTATCTATCCAGGGCTGAGAAAGAGCGCTCTCAGTACTTTAGCGAAGTCAATGACCTTCGTGCCGGACTCGACCATGTGTCCAACGAAAAGGTACAAAGGATGAAAAGAAAATTTTGTTGGCCTTTGCCGTTACAGGGCTTCGCTTTGAGCTTATTAAATCTAAGGAGAATAAAATGTCGAAACACCACACATGAAAACACATAATCCATCCCATGACAATGATACTCATCATAATAAACTAATACTTTCATTTGATTAGGTGTAGCATGGAAGCTAAAACCGCCGACGGTTGAGTGACCTCCCTTGTAATACGATAACACCCCTACAAAAGAAATATTAATAACGCATGGATTTATTATTTAAAAAAAAATTTAAATGAAAAAAAAATAGTTTGAATTATTACAAGAAAAAAACTAATCGTGATATGGAATTGTTTTTCACAGTTGGACAAATACTAACATTAATTAACAAAAACTTATATTGATATTGATACCAAAAAAAAGAAAAACCATTCAAAAGTTTACTTCACTTTTACAAAAGAACTAACATGCAACATCATCAATACTTGCATTCTTAAACACACTTATCCTCTAGGCTGCCCAAGAGAAGATCGCCAAGCAGCTGCAGCACCAGCTCAACGAGGTCCAGGGCAAGTCTGATGAGGCTAACCGCACCCTCAATGACCTGGATGCCGCCAAGAAGAAGCTGTCCATCGAGAACTCCGACCTGCTCCGCCAACTGGAGGAGGCCGAGTCCCAGGTGTCTCAGCTGTCCAAGATCAAAGTGTCCCTCACCACCCAACTCGAGGACACCAAGAGGCTCGCCGACGAGGAGGCCAGGGTATGTATTCATCCTAAAGAATATTTTAGTTATTCAAAACTTAATATGAGCAATGACTAATCGTATCCTTCTGTCCATAGGAACGCGCCACCCTTCTTGGCAAGTTCCGCAACCTCGAGCACGACCTGGACAACATCCGCGAACAGGTCGAGGAGGAGGCCGAAGGCAAGGCTGATCTTCAACGCCAGCTTTCCAAGGCCAACGCCGAATCCCAGCTCTGGCGCTCCAAGTACGAGTCCGAGGGTGTTGCCCGCTCCGAGGAACTCGAGGAGGCCAAGCGCAAGCTCCAGGCCCGCCTTGCCGAGGCAGAGGAGACCATTGAGTCCCTCAACCAGAAGGTTGTTGCTCTTGAGAAGACCAAGCAGCGCCTGTCCACCGAGGTCGAGGACCTGCAGCTCGAGGTCGACCGTGCCACCGCCATCGCCAATGCTGCCGAGAAGAAGCAGAAGGCCTTCGACAAGATCATCGGAGAATGGAAGCTCAAGGTCGACGACCTCGCCGCCGAGCTCGATGCCAGCCAGAAGGAGTGCCGCAACTACTCCACCGAACTGTTCCGCCTCAAGGGTGCCTACGAGGAAGGCCAGGAACAACTCGAGGCTGTCCGCCGCGAGAACAAGAACCTCGCCGACGAAGTCAAGGATCTGCTTGACCAGATCGGCGAAGGTGGTCGCAACATCCACGAGATCGAGAAGGCAAGGAAGCGTCTCGAGGCCGAGAAGGACGAGCTCCAGGCCGCCCTCGAGGAGGCTGAATCTGCCCTCGAACAGGAGGAGAACAAGGTCCTCCGCGCTCAGCTTGAGCTGTCCCAGGTCAGGCAGGAGATCGACAGGCGCATCCAAGAGAAGGAGGAGGAGTTCGAGAACACCCGCAAGAACCACCAGCGTGCCCTCGACTCCATGCAGGCTTCCCTCGAAGCCGAGGCTAAGGGCAAGGCTGAGGCCCTGCGCATGAAGAAGAAGCTTGAGGCTGACATCAACGAGCTTGAGATCGCTCTTGACCACGCCAACAAGGCTAACGCTGAGGCCCAGAAGAACATCAAGCGCTACCAGGCCCAGATCAAGGACCTCCAGACCGCCCTGGAAGAGGAACAGCGTGCCCGCGACGATGCCCGCGAACAGTGTGGCATTGCCGAGCGTCGCGCCAACGCCCTCCAGAACGAGCTCGAGGAGTCCCGCACTCTGCTGGAACAGGCCGACCGCGCCCGCCGCCAGGCCGAGCAGGAACTCGGAGACGCTCACGAACAGCTCAACGAGCTGTCCGCCCAGAGCGCTTCCCTGTCCGCTGCCAAGAGGAAACTCGAGTCCGAGCTGCAGACTCTGCACTCCGACCTCGACGAGCTCCTCAACGAGGCTAAGAACTCCGAGGAGAAGGCCAAGAAGGCCATGGTTGACGCTGCCCGTCTCGCCGACGAGCTGCGTGCCGAACAGGACCACGCTCAGACCCAGGAGAAACTCCGCAAGGCTCTTGAACAACAGATCAAGGAACTGCAAGTCAGGCTGGATGAGGCTGAAGCCAACGCCCTTAAGGGAGGCAAGAAGGCCATCCAGAAGCTGGAACAGAGGGTCAGGGAGCTCGAGAACGAGCTTGACGGTGAACAGAGGAGACACGCTGACGCCCAGAAGAACCTGCGCAAGTCCGAGAGGCGCATCAAGGAGCTCACCTTCCAGGCCGAAGAGGACCGCAAGAACCACGAGCGCATGCAAGACCTGGTCGACAAACTGCAACAGAAGATCAAGACCTACAAGAGGCAGATCGAGGAAGCCGAAGAAATCGCCGCCCTCAACTTGGCTAAGTTCCGCAAGGCACAGCAGGAGTTGGAGGAGGCCGAAGAGAGGGCAGACCTTGCCGAGCAGGCCATCAGCAAATTCCGTGGCAAGGGACGTGCGGGTTCCGCCGCGAGAGGAGTCAGTCCGGCGGTGAGTTTCCTTCACTAAGTCTTTACCAAACCGTCAATACTAATTCGAGATACTAAGCATCATTCTCTGATTCAGGCGTCCGTTAAAGGGCGTCCCTAAATCAGCACTGGAGAGTAATATGTAAGTTGGCAATATATTGCACGCCACACATAGCACTATGAGCAGTGCAGCCCCTTGATGTAGACCTAGTACCTGTGACAGTTGTCCCCATATATATTATTATATTATTTTATTATCTTGCATCTGTGACCCCCAGGCATGTACGAGTATCCAGGTCCTGCATGTCGTTTATCTTTGCTGTGATGTTGAGTAAGATATTAATGTACGTTTTCATCCGCAGCCCCAGCGCACGCGTCCCGGCTTCGCTGACGGTTTCGGTACCTTCCCACCTAGGTTCGACCTGGCGCCCGAAGATTTCTAAACGTTCCACTACAGAAAAAAAACGGACTGTACAGATTTTTCGTTGAAATGTAACTAATTTTTTTTATACATAGCAGTTGAAAGTTACGAATGCGTGAAACGAAAAACTGTAAAAAAAAATTTTGTAAGCCAAACAAAAAAAATATACACTTTAGTGATCTAATCTTTTTACCAAAGGCTATTTTGTAACTTGTTGATATTTATTTATATTATTTATTACCGTGGAGTATGTATCGAGAGTGCGAGGCCCCGAAAGAAGCGCGCGAAGTGTGTGTGCGCATGATCGTTCGAGACACGCCCTCCACCCCCTCACCGCCACCCGCGCGCGCGCCTCTCTCGCCTGCCTCATTTTGACATCTAATAAAGCGATATCGTTGTCATAAAATACTATACTGGACTTTTATTTGTAGCTATCCCAAATCTCTTATTACCACTGGACCTATGAATATAATCTAAACACGCCTCTAAAATAAGCCAGACATAGAACACACAACAAAAAACATAGAACTTTGATCTCTTTACTGAACAATAATGTTTTAAAAATTAATATTAACACTGTTTTCACGAAAAATTTCGAAACAAGTCGTAACTTTGACACCTACAATCACAATCATGGTGGTAGAAAGTGACACATTATTATTTGTTTTAAAACAAAAGCCAGTCAGTCAGCCAACCACAAATATATATAAATGTAGGGCTCAGCTCCTGCAAGAAACCCACTTTAGGGCTCAGGCGTAATGAAACCAGATACTCCTTGTAGCCGAAACAAAACACAACTCAGCATAACCCCCACACAGGGAATGCCAAGAAAATCCTTCAGGATATAAAAAGATACTCGTAAATTAAGAACATTTATTTTACAAATATAAATTGCTGTCTTGAAACAACAGTATCTTACATTTATTTTTGCTACTCTAAGAACTGGGTTTCGTCAGTAATTATCAGAACTGACAGCCTAAGAGATGCTACACAATGTACATGTTCGGGTGATAAAGAACAGGCCGCACGGCAATACCTATCGGCTTAGTTCGAATTCTGCCAAGTCGATCCGATTCCGAAAAGATGCCGAAATGAGTTTACCGATCGGCACAAACCCTTATATATACTGCGCCGGATCTGCTGTGTTAATTTACAGATAATGTCGAATCGAACGTGCTACCCGGACCAGTATGTAGCAAACATTACAACGTTAATTATTGTGAAATAAACAGATGATTAAGATCACACACTGTCTCTTCATCTTCAAGATTTATTAAATAATTTATTGCCTTCGTAATTAATGGAACATCGTAAAGACCACACTGAATTAGATGAATTAATTTACAAAGAGATTCCTGGATAATTTTACATCACGAACCTATTTAATATTCTATTTTCATGTGAAGAGTCATAATTTGGGAGCGCGTGAAAATGTTCTGATATTTGACAACAACAAGCTTTCCAAATAAAAGGGATTTGAAGTTTTTTGTATGGAAGCTGGCATATCGACCCACCGCCATTTTGATTTTTTTTAAATCACGGCTCACGATGAAATTGATATGTATGGGTAGAGAACACCTAGACGAACAAAAAATGTCATGTAACATGTTGCCACAAAGTGTCACGTTAGCGAGATATTTGAAGGTAAAGATCCACAAATGACGCTTTGGGGTACCGTGTTACTGGACATTTTTAGTTCGTCTAAATGTCCTCTGTCCATATACATACCACTTTCATCGTGGGCCGCCATTTCGAAAAAAAAATTGAAATGGCGGGCAGGTTGATATGGCACATCGGTTCTATTCCCTTTACCCGCTGTGCCTGTTATTCATCGATCTTTGTAGTCGAGAGTATGCACCTTAGATAAAGCCTATGCTCAAATACTCTAGCTACGACAAAGAAACTACAGTACTACGATTTTCATTTTATTTACATAACCAGAAGTATTGAATGTCTCGTTTTTCCCATTCTAACCAATTACTTAGATTAAAAAAAAAATGTCAGTCAATATGGATATCGAGTTGGTAATTTACCGAGACTAATCCAGCCAGATATTTGTCCGATATTTCTGAAGTCCTTGAACAGACACGAAGTCGACGCAATGTACACGGAGCGGTGCCTTTACCAGCGCCTTCCACGAGTTGAGCCTCCGTGGTAGCAAAACTCTAGCTCAACTGTATAGCTTCCACTCCGTATTAACTCTTTCAATAGGGATGTTTACTGACTAAAAAAATATGATTCTAATTAGTCCGTCTATTAGATTACCGAAAAATATTGGTATTATAGTATTTTTTGTTTTATCAAATCAATAAAAATTGACGAACATGAAACACGTCAAAGATTTGAGTGGAGGGTCGTGACATTACTCACCGGTAAAAAATATCATACTATAATGTCTTAGAATATGACGTCACACGGGTTTTCAAAGCACTGTATCGTCTTCATTGTTTGTTTATGTGAAAAAAGAAAAAAATACGTGTCCAATATTTTTTGGAAATCTATCTGATGGACTAATTAGTTTTTTTAGTCAACTACCCTATTATTATTATTATTTTATAGTTACTAACAAAATATGGATGTAATTCTGAATTAAAATATTTGAATTTGAATTACCTCATAGTAATGTTTTAAAAATAATCAACGATAATTTGCATATCGAGTATAACGCTGTTAGTTGTCTACCTTGGATCATCCTTGTAGGCTACCTTGGATCAACCTTAATAAAAAAACTTTTTTGCAAAAAAAACAACCGACTTCAAAAAAATAAACTTCAGAAGAAAAATCAGCTTCTGAAGTCGGTGACAAAAAACGGAATTAAACAAACAAATGTCACCGACTTCAGAAGCTGATTTTTCTTCTGAAGTTTATTTTTCACTTTTTGGTGTTTTTGAAGTGGGTTGTTTTTTTTTTCAAAAAAGTTTTTTTATTTTTTCATTTTTAGTTGTAGTCCTATACAAATATTTACTATGCAAATAACGTCCAACCAAGAAACTTAACCCTTAACCTTCAAGATTCCCTTATTATTGCTTTCAATTTCTAACCGTTGAGGAGTAGTACCTTCCATCATCAGCTCATCAACATGAAGTGATGACTGCTAGATGCGATACTTGAATAGCGTCAGAAAAAGCACGAAACAAATAGTACGTGCCTATGAAATTTGAGGTTTGCCCTCGATTTCTCTGGGATCCCATCACCAGGTCCCGGTTTCTATATCATGGTACCACCCTTGAAATATCTACTTTACAAAAAAAAAATCATCAAAATTGGTTCATAAACGACGAAGTTACTAGGACACACAAACGAAAAACATACCGATCGAATTGAGAACCTCCTCCTTTTTGGGAAGTCGGTTAAAAAGAAACGTTTCTAGCATACTATTTTCAATTTGGTTACAACGTCCTCTCACAGACACTATGTATCGTCACATGCCGCCGAATAATAGTTAGTCAAAACCAGTTATATTATTTGTATTATTTTGAGAAACAGTTCAATGGCCTATGCTAAAAGAACAGTTTTGATGAATTTTAACAGATATAAATCTGAACTTTCTCTAGATGGTATCGGGGCTAATTAATGTCAAAGGTTTTAGAAGTAATGAGTTGGCAACATCGCAAACACTATGTTTATGCGGAGTTTGTTAACCTTTCGGTGCTAGCTAATCTACATCAACATCATAATTAAGGTTTTCATTTAGAAAATTCTAAAATTGAAAAAGAATGTCCTGTGACTTACAAACACTACTGGGTTTTTTACTAGGCAACATGATGCCCCATTGCTGAGCATAGGCCTCCCTTTTCTCTTTCTGTACCTTTATATACTGGATATATTCGATTGAATTTTTGTATGCAGACGTAACGAGGTACGAGTATACGTACTCGTAGTTTAATAGCATCCAAGACGTATTATTAGAACACATTTTAATGAATCAGCGTTAACTATGTAAAATCATTACAATTACTTCGAAAATCGGGATTGGGTGGGTTGGTTCATTTTGGCAGAACTAAGCCTAGCTGAGGGAACCTTAAAAACAAAAGAAGAATGACAGCTGTTCAGAACAGGCAGTGCGTCTTACAACCTCGATGCTTCATCGTTTTCACTTTCTGTCCTCAACTTGTTTCAGCACCGTGAAGAACGTATACGAAGCTTTTATGATCTGGAACGAAAACAAAGATAATTAGATTTACCAATCAACGGAGTCAACAAAGTGCATTGAATTACCTTTGAGTACTATAATTAATATCTATGTGTATGTATGTCAGGTAGTCATAGTACCCTGATCATTTCGTTGGATAGCTAACATTTTTCCACAGCAAGCAGTAGGTATTACTGCCTAGGTGTGTATGGCTAAAGTAAGAAATGAGTAGGTACATAAGAGGAAGTCTGAAAGTTGTGCCGGTGACCAAAAAATTGTAAGGTAGTAGGTTGTCTTGGTAAGAGCATGTGATGCGGAGGAATGAGGAAAACGTAGTTCGCGCTTTAGTTTCTTGTTGGAAAATGCGTTAGTATTAAATATGTAGGCATGACTTGCTCTTTAGACTCACGGATGTAAAGCAAGCCAGTGAGAGAGTGGTGAACCCTCCAGCAGTGAGTCTGACAGCGCGACGCGTGCGCACCATGACGATGAGCAGCGAGCGGCGCACGCGCAGCGAAATCTTGTACCACGGACACTCGTACGCGGCGCCCGCGATCTCTGAGCTCTGTGGGAAGAAAAACAAAACACTCTTTTTTTTGGGGCAGTCGTGTAAAAGATGTATATTTTAATTACCAAAACCTTCCTCAAGAACCACTCTATCCATTGGTGAAAACAGTATGAAAATCAACGCAGTTGTTTTTGAGTTTATCGCGAACATACCGACAGACGCAGCGGAGGACTTTGTTTTATACTATTACTAGCTGATGCCCGCGGCTTCACCTGCGTGGATGTCGATCAAATTATATACAAAAACCTTCCTCTTGAATCACTCTATCTATTAAAAAAAACCACTTCAAAATCCGTTGCGTAGTTTTAAAGATTTAAGCATACATAGGGATATAGGGACAGAGAAAGCAACTTTGTTTTATACTATGTGATGATGATGATGATATACATTTTACTATTATTTATACTGAAAACGGGATATTTACCATGTTTACTGATTGTTTCGAGTTCCCGATATTTCGGCGCTGTTACAAGCACCATGATCACGGATAAACTGAAGTCATTGCGGGTGGATGTTTATGAGCAGACAAACCTAGTGACCATGAACCAGACCATGATGACCATGATGTCAGTTTAAAATCTTAGATAAACATTTTGTTCATAAAAATAATGTTCCACATGAGCGGAGCCTCAGGGTGTTTGTACATGCGTTTTTATGCCGTAAAAATCTATACTTTGTAATTGTATTATGTAGTGATAGTGATAACTCTCTAGAGGACTTTGCCTTTCAATGGCACATTTTTACAATATGCTATTAAAGAGGCCCAGGGTGGCATAAAAATAAGAGAAAAGAATCAATATGCTAGCCATGTATTAAATTATGTTGTTACCTCTTCTGAGAGCTGGTTTCCCTGGTAACAGTAGAGGAACACCTGCAACATCATGCACAAGAGGTAGGATACCATCGGAATACTGCGGACCCATTTCCTGTTGTTTAATTCCTGTAAATGAAAATAAATGTTTATTGTCCAGATATAAATCCACACAAAACCTTCAATAAATACGCAAAAAATATATGACGTTAATAAATTATATATGACGTTATATGGCGATTCAGGACTTTAAAATTACATAAGACGAGTCCCCAAACCGGTTCTTCACCACTTCTTAGCGTTTTAACTAGAACTTAGAAATGAGGGCGTACCCATACCTACTATTAGGTACACAGGGGCCGAACCCTTCGGGGATTCCCTTCGGGGTGCGATGTGATGATGTTATGTTTTATACTTACTAGAGCCAGCTGATACGCAGTGACGCAGATGATAACGACAGACACGGTGAACTGCGCTAAGATGGGATAGGAGAAGCATGTCTGGATGAGCCTGGCCGTCTTCAGCGCAGCTTCGTGCTGGACCACGCACTGGCGCAGGCGTGAGTTTACAATCTTCTCTTGCTCAGGGGTCAGGAGATGCTGTGGGAAATAAAACTTACTCAATAAAACATCATCATTCATCATTCTCTTGCCCTTATCCCAATTCATTTGAGGTCGGCGCAGCATGTCTTCTTCTTCCATACTTCCCTATTTCTCGTCATCTCATGAGACACCGCCTTTCCAGCCATATAATTCTTAACACAGTCCAACCATCGTTTCTTTAGTCTTCTTCTACTCTTATACCCAACACAATGGGACATTAATTAGTGAGCTGGACTAATTTTGTCCTTCACTGATGAACTACAAACTTAGCTATAGATTAAATGTAATACAAGCTTGACCACATGCCCGAACGATAAAAGAATCGGCTCACTTTTCGTGGAGAACCAAGTGGAATACAAAACGTAATGTTCGTACTGCAGGGACTCAGGCCTCCTCTCTAGGAGAGGTATGGGCTATAATCCACCACGCAGGCCCAGTGCGAGTTGATAGATGTCACAAGTCTTCCAATTTTTTGGTTCTAAGACATGTCGGTTTCCTCACGACCGATTTGAGAGGTGACGAAATAAATTTCACAAAGTAAGTTACTGTTCGTAAGTCGGGGCCGCTACCGCTGGCCCACCACTGCTCGATGGCAACCGTTTTTAAAATTTCAAATTCCTCGCAGGCCCTCTTCTCTCTTCACTCTATGGAAACGCTTTCGAAGAGAGCAGAATTGCCGGCAGTTTCCTTTTAGCGTGCCGTTAACATCTGTTATTGACAGCTTTGCTACTGCCACAGATGATTTACACATCTGGCCGCTGTGGTTGGCGGTAGCGATACCAGTCGAAATTCTACCTTCCCATTCATTTAACTTACAAATGTATGGAAGTATCCATACATTTTGAAAAGCTTCCAGTCCAGTCTAACAAAATAAAGTATACCTTCTCAGATAGCGTGATTCCTTCGCATAGATTCCTGAGGGACAGTCCTACGAGCCTCAGTCTGCAGCGACACACAGCTATCAGTGATGTCACCAACGTATCCAGGCAAACGTTCACTAGTGCAGCTATGGTCACTGCAGAGCTCTGCAAGAAATATAATTTATAGCCTCCTCATGACCTCATATGCAGCAGTAAACAGTATGTAGTAGTAATGCCCCTTCAGGGTAAGAAAGAGATAGATAAAACACATGAACATTCAATAAAAGATGACCCTGGTGGAAAAGAAGTAGGAATATAATACATTTTAACAGCACAAACCTGATTCGCATAAGTTAGCTCATAAGCTGGTGATTTGGTAGCATCATATGGATACCTGTGAACATTCAAAGTAAAGTAAGATAATGAAAGACAATCTATTGAAGTGCAG
The DNA here is from genome assembly GCA_949774965.1 of Diarsia brunnea. Taxonomy (NCBI): domain Eukaryota; kingdom Metazoa; phylum Arthropoda; class Insecta; order Lepidoptera; family Noctuidae; genus Diarsia; species Diarsia brunnea. The sequence goes on from OX459011.1 coordinate 18,111,108, forward strand.
TGAACGTAAAATACTACTACAGGATAAGTCTGAAAATATTTTTTCCCAACAAGTATCGTATTACCCAGTACTAGGTTGGACTGGAAGCCGACCCCAACATACTCGTAGTTGGGATAAGGCTAGGTAGATGATGAGACAGATTTAAGGTTCGGTCCAGTCTATACACTGACAGAGGGTGCTGACTCGAATATCCGTTAACTTTCGCATTTTATTAGCATATGCATTTAAAACGAAAAGTTCTGGAGTGGCGACTGCGAACTGGAAGACATTGCGCTGGAAGGCTTCCCACTAGGTGGACCAATGACCTGGTGAAGGTTGCGGGGATCCGTTGGATGCGTGACGCACGGAACCGGTCAATATAGCGACACTTGGGGGAGGCCTATGTCCAGCAGTGGACGTCTTTCGGCTGAAATGATGAATGATGAATAATGTACATAAACTATGAATATTGTAATACTCACCAAGCCAAGAGAGGCAATTGGTTCTTCTCTGCGCTGGCTGCCCAACCGAACACCGTCACTCCTGACAGAAGTGCATATAAGCATATACTCCTGGTAGTTTCGCGGTCGCAACTACGAGAATGAAGAATATATAACTGTTTATTAACATTACAAAAATCTACACCAAGAAATCGTTAACAAGATTTGTTTAGCTGTTGCAGAAATTGACAATAATATCACTTTCAACTTTCGGTTGAAAACCGTCCGTAGCTGAATACCTAACCTAAGCATCACGCGTCTCACGGTCTTCCAGCGGATTCTCGAGGACATGATTTTTTGAACTTTATCATTCTGATCTTTTTATAAGTAAAAGATTTCATGTCGTCATTTCTACTGTAAATGCCTGCAAATACGAGTACACTAAAATTCGTTCATATCTTCAAGGCATGCGGATACACTTCCTCTTTCTCCATATTACTAATGTAATAATGCTTGCATACGGATGCAAGCAGCAAAGTTGGTTTGCTATAAAAATTCCGTTCATCTTTACGGACACATGAACGGAATTTTTATAGCAAACCAACTTTGCTGCTTTAGTTTTTCCCATCACACCACAATGAAGCTCAAAACGCTTATATTTTCGACTCAATATAGATCTAACCTCTTTATCATTTCGATTCCCTTCTCCCTATCCTCAGCCATCAGCTCTCCATCAGCTTCATCAATGATCTCCTGAATCTGCCGGTTCCTCACCACCACATTGATGATCTTCATCGCAAAGGCCAGGTTGGTGAAGAGAAGAAATGATGCACTGATCATGAGGGCCATATCACCCCATATTTGAAAAATGGCGCCTGTTTGTGCGATTATAAATCCACCTAGAATGATGTGCGTCGAATGAATGAAGGATGTGCGTCGTCGCCTATAGGGTAAGGTATGTCGTTACAGTTACGGGATATCACAGGACTTCCAGTATTTCCAATGAAGAAATTTTATTTTTAATACAAAGTCAAAATTGATTTTTTTTATTTTTTATTTTGACCCTAAGACACTATTTCCATCCCGTATACTATGAATTCAGTAACAAGCAGTTATTTTGAAATTAAAAATAGACATACCTATCAATTTGTCTAGATATATTTTTTAATGCCACACTGAATAGCGTTTTAAAACTATTTAAAAAAAACTACTGTCTTTTCCGTTTACCAAAGTAACGTATAATATCCCCAACTTACCGACTAAGAACATGAAAGTAGAAAAACAATAGACCCATAAAAAGAAACCATAACATTGATCTGATGGATGTGACGTCAGAAACCCAACCACTTTGAGTACGGTCAGACAGAACCGCAGTGAACTGTTGACGTTTTTCACCACGATTTCCATGGTTACAGTACAACCAAGTGTTTGCTGTCCTATTGTCGGTTGAATTGATCTCGCAAGGCAGAATTGTGGCGTTTTTGATGACGGTACTTTGAGAGGCAGGGTTTGATAACATTTTGAGTTGACATATTGGGCTACAATAATATTGTTAGGACTATCGTTAATCTTGTCAAATTACTTAGGTCGAGTGGGTTCCGTGAAAAGACGGGAATGGTAATACCCACACAGCATGTTAGTGTATGTTTTATAGCATTAACGTGTTCAATATGTATCTTTCATAACATTTTTTTCATACTTTAAATATTGTTGAAAATATGAAGACGTCATCAAATCACCAAATGATTCAGTTTTTTTCCATATTGCATTAAATAGTGGTAGAATAATTCAATTATGCAAAATCTATGAGAATTACAAACGCTATGTGCGCTGTTTGTTGTACTTACAAATCAATATTAACAATTTTTCATATCGCATACCAAATGTTTGCAGCACCCGCCAATGGGCGTCAATAGGCGTAGGACTACCAATTTCAGTGAAAAATATAGCATTAGCTGTGATATTAAGTTGATGTTTCAATTGAGTTGTTACGTTTAATAAACGCTTACAAAACTCAGATTTAGTATTTTGTACGTAAGTGGTCTGCAATTATATGTATAGGTACAGTTTTTTACCGTAAAGAATGAAATTAGAACTAGACCAACGAAAATACTGTGTATACTATTATTTTACAAATCTATAACCAACAGTGATATAACAATACTAGCTGTTGCCCGCAACGTCGTTCGCGTGGAAATTTTGATACGTATGTGTGAGAAAATAAAATGTATGTATGTGTTGTAGATTATTATATAAATCCATGTATCTCCGAATTTCAATTTCTTCGAAATTGCATCCAGGTCCGTTCAACCGTTCTGGCGTGATTGAGTAACAAACGCTCACAAACATACATACATCTAAAGTTTTGAATGTATAATAGTATTAAGATAAGACAGTACCATTCAGCCTTTTTCCCCAAAGGATAACTCAGAGTATGAGTTGAAGCTGGCACATCGTTGTAGCATATACTTCTGCCTGACTCTTCAAAGATAAAAGGTGTGATGTTGTGTTAATAACACACCATCATTATCCTGCCCTTATCCCAATTTATTTGGGGTCGGCGCAGCCTGTCTTCTTCTTCCATACTTCTCTATTAAGCGTTATCTCACCACTCTTTCTAGCCATTTCACACAGCTCATCCACCATGTCTTTGTTCTTGCGTTATATTGTCTGTAAATATGCTTTTTACACTTGCAAGAACAACTATTAGCGACGTTGTAATTATAAACCTTGTGTCACGAAAAAACAATTATGTATGTTATTATTTTGCTCGGCACCCGGTGTTTCAGTCAACGATTATGATAAAAGGTAATTAATGCAGTTCAATTATTGTAGTAGTGTTTCTCTAGAAATGGTATTTCGGTTAAGATATTTTCATTCCATGTTTTAATTTTTTTGTTTAATTCAATTTTAATTAATATAAGTAGCATCCAGCGAGAGCAGTGGTGGCCCCAACTTACGAACAGTAAGTCGTGGGTTCGAACACTAGCAGGCGCATTACTTTGAGTAATTTATTTCATCACCACTGCTCTCAAAAACGGTAAAGGAGAACATCGTGTTGAAACTGGCATGTCCTAGAACCAAAAATTCGAAGACTTGTGTTCTCTTGAGGAGAGGAGGCCTGTGTCCCAGCAGTGGGAACATTAATAGGCTGATGATGATGATAGTATAGTCTTGTTTCGCAGTTATTATATCTTCCGTTCTTAATTATATCATATTGGAAATATTTGGAAAGGGAACTTCTGAATAAAACTACTAAGTTATTGTTTTCTAAATTCTGCTATTTTTACCACAAATTAGAATAATCATCAACTAAATATTCTGAAAAAGAGAAAACGATTTTTAATTAATTCTCATCAACTTGTTGCAGAAGAGTGAATAGAGAATACGAGGCTTTGATGATCTGAAAACAAAAGAAAAATAACTATAATATGACAAAATGTACGCATTATTTCGAAATAGTTACTGGCTGGTAAAAGACCACTATCCAATCCAAGCGCACTAAATCAAAACACACACTTTCCAGAGTATTTTAAGCTATTGCATAGCTTCTATCGCGGGCCTTGAGCGTGGGGACCGAATCCAGAAATTCCGTAACGAAAAAAACCTAACACTCATTTATTTAATAAAAGAAAAAAAAAATGTTTTTTTATCGGTCACCACGCTCAAAGTGTAACTTGAATTAATATCAAAGAAAAAAAAACAAAGGAAAAAAAATACTGCATTAATAAAATAAATAAATAATTATAATTGCATAAGTTGATAAAAATGCTATGCAATAGCTTTACCGCGGCAGTCTCCAAATGCCACACGTCTTTTTTTTCAATTCACTGAAGAAAATTAGGGATATTAAAGTCTAAAGTTTTTTTTAACCTGTATAGGGGACGAGCCTAAACAGTCGTTATGAGTGCCAAAAATTGCCGAAACAGTACAGCTTGGTACATGTTGTAATATTATTTTTAAGAACTTTAAGCTAACGCAGCTCATCATAAGTGTAAAAAAAACTCTATGGGCTAGTTCATGACGGTGGCAACGCTAACAAACTCCAATGACAAAAAGCCTTGACACACACAGGCCATATCATCTGTACAACTAGTTACAGCTGCAACTTACAGCCATGAACGAAGCCAGTGACAGAGTAGTGAAGCCTCCAGCAGTGAGTCTGACAGCGCGACGCGTGCGCACCATGACGATGAGCAGCGAGCGGCGCACGCGCAGCGAACACTTGTACCACGGACACTCGTAGGCAGCGCCCAATATCTCGGAGCTCTACAAAAACAAGTATCGATTTTATACCGAAATTAAGCTATGCAGGAAGCCAGATAGTCCATCTATAATAAAATAACATTTATTTATTTTCAGGCAGCTTTGGCCCATAGATATGCAACAAATGGATTCCACGATATCTACCGAATAACCAAACTAATGAAACAGATCTAAAAATGGCCAATATTTGTACAGCAAAATATCTTCTAAACCAAAACTTCAGCAACATATAAACAAAACCCAAGTGGACTTTCAAAAGCAACCGAATAAAATTATCACTCACCTCTTCGGACAGTTGGTTGCCCTGGTAACAGTAGATGAAGACTTGAAAACACATGTTTACGAGATAGGTGCCCATCGACAGCAGACGCACCATGTTGTCGGGGTGCGTCATCTAAATAGAAAGAAAGAATAGGTCTAAACAGTCGGCTAATTGATTGATTGAACTGACTTTTATCGGTGAGAAATCGTTAAATGACTCAGATCGGCAGATGGGCAGATCGGAAGGGAGTGTTCGACTTCAACTGACTTAAAACCACCCATCTTTCTTCTTAGCCCTTTGTGTTCCGGGGCCGCAGTATCTCTTTCGAACAACCCGCTGATTGGTTGAAAGCCTGAAGATTCAAACTCACCGATAGCTGGAAAGCAGTGACACAGATGATGATGAGGGAGACGGTAAGCTGTGCGAAGGTGGGCTCAGAGAAACACTCTTGCAGCTCCTTGGCAGCCTCCAGAGTCTCTTGATGGCTCCTCACGCAAGATCCCAGGCGAAGACGCACCGTCTTGTCTTGATCAGGAGTTAGCATGTACTGGAGAGCAATATAAATAATTTAACTAGAAACAAAAATATACATTCAGGCAGTTACTGTATCGAGATCATTACTATTACAAAACTTTATACTAATTTAGATTAACCATACATTTTTTGAGGTGAAAGTTAGGCAAATCTTTTGTCAATAAGGGGACAAGATTCAAAGTACAAAACGAAAACAAGCGCCATCTCTTAAAGAACCTCGGTACTAATAGCCATCCAAACGCTACGTATTGTAGTGTTTTGTAGCCCTCGTAGACGCTCTATGAAAAAGTCGCTACGGGTAGCTACGTCTTTCAGTTTTGTTGGAGGGATTTTGTTTAAAAAACAGAGATGACTCTGATGTTGATCCGGTGAGGAATAAGTAGTACGCGTACTATCCGTATACCTACCATACAACACAGATTTATTAAATACAAATTATGTATCTTAATACGAGTATACTTGTTAATATATATTTGAAAACACTGAACAATCTCGAATGAATGTTTAAAGTCGATTGGAGGGTTAAGACACGCCGTCGGAGCTGTGGGTTGTTCGAAAGAGATACCCCGACCTTGGCACAAGTGCTAAGAAGGAACATGGGTGGTTTTTATTCAGTAGTAGTCTGACACTCCCTACCGCTCTGCCCAGAGCGGGAGGAGTTATTTGATGATTTCCCACACCCCAAAAAAAAAAGGCGTTAAGACACTATTTGATATTTTGTATTTGTGTTATTCCATGGCAGACATATTATTATAAAGTAGTAGTATAGTTACAAAATATGGAACATCTGTTCATCATCAAGACGCAGCTAGGTTCTGACCTTATAACAAAAAAAAAACTCAAAAACACGTTACTTCTTTTCATGATTTTCCGTTGCTCTCATATTCAACCTTCCTATTTTCCACCTTACCTGGTCTTCAGTGTCCAGTCCCTTATCGAAGGTCCTCAAAGCATGTCCCATCAGCTTCAGCCGACACCTGCACTGAGCTATCAGGCCTGCCACCAGCGTGTCCTTGGCCACATTAAGGTAAGCAGCAATCAGGAGAGCCCCTATTTGGTGCAAGTATGTGACCTCGAACGCTGGAGACTTGGTCGTATCGTATGGGTACCTGATATGAGGGAAACAGTTACAGACTTCTTTATAATGTGTTGAAAGCAATGATACACGACTCAATTATTTTCTCTTTCTCAATTGGATGGCTTTGCGCTGCGGTCTGTAGTTGCTCGCAGGACCCACTTCAAGATAAAAGAGTCTTTTCACCAGAGCCAATTTGCTATAATTTAAATTGAATCAGTAATTGACGACACAGCCTGGGCGCGTACTGCGACATCTGGTTCGAAGAAGCACGGGTAAAGATCGCATAGTAATGGATGGGGGGTCTTTTCCCAGCAGTGGGACTAGTAAATGAAAATCAAAAAGTGTTCGATAAATGAAAAAAAACCTCAGGAAGGTCGAAAAATTAATGTTACGTGTTATTCGTATCTTGCAGTCAACGGTAAAACGCCGTGGCGCGGTGTTTCGGGTTAGTAACACGTTAACTTCTTTCTAAAAGCGCAGTGGACGATTAACCTTTTGATTTTTTAAATTAATTGTGTACCCAAGTTATGTCCAAACAGAGAACCCGAGGTACAGTCAGTGCCTACCCAGCATTACCTGACCCCTCGAACTAAAAAGAAGAGAGCAAGTGGTATGAGAAGAGGGGTCAGGTAATGCTGGGTACAGACGGTACGAAACAGTCTACTGACCAGGCTCGCAGAGGTAGTTGGTGCGGCTCAGCGCTGGTGGCCCAACCAATAGTTGTTATCACTGTGAGTGAGAAGTATAACACCTGCAGTACTATCATCTCCCGATTACAGCTAAAACAAAACATAAACTTAGTTGTGTGTCACAAACATCAACATCATAAGCCTATAATGTTCCCACTGCAGGGACTCATGACGTGATCGCCAAAATATCAGGAACTCAAAACAAATACAGTAAACATGGTAATTTTAAATATCCCGTTTTCAGTGTTAATGTCTTAATGATAATATAGTTAGGTATTAAAAAAAACAAACTATTAGAAAAATAAGCGTGGCGATTATGGCAAATCCCCCCCTTTTGGGGGAGGCCTATGTCCAGCAGTGGACGTCTTATGGCTGAAATGATGATGATGATGATGATTAGAAAAATAAGAAGTGAGTTTAACGTAATAGAAAACTTAACATGATGTACTTCATGAACTTAAAAGATAAGTTCATGAAGTTGTCTTTATGACGGCAACTTCTTACATATACATATTTAAATTGCATAGCTGAAGAGTCTTCTTTATTTAATATCCGAATTACTATAGTCCCTCATAGCCTGCGCAACCACTTGCCGACGGCACAGGAGCGGCGGTAATATGCAGGACAAGATCGAAATACCATACATAAAGTTCTATAAGCAGAGTTTTAAATTACAATCATTATGAATTTTACTTCTGGAGAAGTAGGTAAACTTGAATATAGGTCAATTTACACTCAACAGCAAAACTACTTATCTATATCTCTACTTGTGATATTACAAAGAGGAAAGATTTGTATTTTTGTATGTAACAAATAAACTTAAAACTAGTAGTCCGATTTGAAAAAATCTTTCACCGTTGGGAAGCTATAATTTTTATCCCTTTATTCCTACGGGAACGGGAACTACGCGGGTGAAACCTTGTGACATCCGCTAGTGGAATAATAAATATAAATTGTTTCGAACCTAGACTTTGCCCACGAAAGGGAATTTAATATATGACATTAAATCCTGATCAAGTACCTCTTAACAATTTCTTTTTGCTCCCAAGTCCTTGCTTCGGAAAGCACCTTATCACTGTTATTCACAATGTTCTGGATCCTCTGCTTCCTTCCCAGAATATTCACGATCTTGGCTGCTTGGGCCATGTTCGTGAACAGCAGGAACGCTGTGCCGGTCATCAAGGCGAGGTCTCCCCAGATCTGCATTAGGTCTACCACTTGGATGATAAGGTAGGTTCCTGCAAAGGTTTAAATCATTCGAATGCGTAAATTTAACAGGACGCTTAGGCGTCTAAGTACTCTTCCTAATTTCTGTCATCCAGAATCGAGCCCAGAGGACTGGCAACATTGCCACGTCTAACGACAATGCTAATTCTTTGGCCAAAGATGGAAACAGCTAAGTTATTTTATATTTAGTTTTCATATTTTATTTCATACAAATAAATCCTTATAAAACGGAATATTTACCATGTTTCCTTGTATTTTCGAGTTTCCGAAACATCACAAAACACACATGACATGGTAAATATTCCGTTTTCAGTATTAATAAGTGTTAGTGACCATGTCAGCTTAAAAACTTAAATTATTCCTTTTTTAGGGTTCCGTAGTCAACTAGGAACCCTTATAGTTTCGCCATGTCTGTCTGTCTGTCTGTCTGTCTGTCCGTCCTCGCTTAATCTCTGTGACCGTTAGCACTAGAAAGCTGAAATTTGGGACCAATATGTGTATCAATCACGCCGACAAAGTGCTAAAATAAAAATTGGAAAAAAATGTTTTATTAGGGTAGCCCCCCTATATGTAAAGTGGGAAGTGTTTTTTTTTTTAATTTTAACCCTAATGTGTGATATATTGTTGGAAAGGTATTTAAAAATGAATAGGGGTTTACTAAAATCATTTTTTGATAATGTCAATAATTTCGGAAATAATCGCTCCAAAAGTAAAAAACAAAGCGTCCCCCCCCCTCTAACTTTTGAACCATAAGTTTAGAAAATACGAAAAAAATCTGAAAAGTAGAACTTTATAAGGACTTTCTAGGAAAATTATTTTGAACTTGGATGGAAACAACAGATGGAAACTGCAGTTAACCAATATAATTTGGTCCCTGAATCGTATGAGCGCCTATACAATCCAGAGGTCAAGTTTCATTTGCCCGTATTTTTTTTTAACTTCGTTTACATAATATTTTATTATCTACGGAACCCTACACTGAGCGTGGCCCGACACGCTCTTGGCCGGTTTTTTGTGAATTATTCTATATAAGTGTTATAATTATGATTCCTAGTGCTTAACTGTAATATTAGTTATCTCATATTTTAACCACAAATGCTTCTTTAAAAACATTACCGACCTAACAGGAACATGAAAGAGAATGCAGTGTAGAAACTATACAATCGTTTCTGTGTTTCTGTCAGATATTCTGGTGCCCAAAACCCCACCAATTGTAGACAAGTAAGCGATATGCTTACTGACAACGTCGAATTTTTTACTAAAATTCCCATTTTTGGGAAGAATTATCAACCTGACTATCAATACGAAGACTTGAATGACGAATGACGAAAAGAGAAGCTCAAATCAAAATAATTACGGAATTGGTTTAAATTCTTAATTGCAAGTGTCAGTGGTTCATAACATTGTGGACTTTTGTCTATATAGTTATATTCAGCTTTACTTTGGTATGATAAATGTGATCTAAGAAATGTGTAAAAGTAAAAAATGTGTCTTAATTGATTTTGTTTTATGGTCCTCTTTTACCCGACATAGGCGAGGCAAATTGGTGGGTTATGGTTTTATGCTGTATGTATGAGGGTATATTTATGTATGTTCATGTTTTCCTCATAACGTATAAACTCGTTGGAAGCTTCTAACATTAATTTGACTCTAAATAACACTTCGAATGAATGAATATCTTTAAAACTCGTAGCTCGTGGCTTAATAAGAACTGCCACTCGGGTCGATCTTCAGGTAAAGCTGTGCTTGCCTAGGTCGGTCTGTGGATGGGTGACCGCCCGATATACCGAGTTTCCTCCGTGCCTCGGAAAGCACGTAAAGCTGTTGGTCCCGGCTGCTATATATAGATCATATAAATTCTGACATCCAGTCTTACCGTACCATAAAGAGTATCGCATTACCTAGTATTAACTGGGTTGTAGAGGTCAGATAGGCAGTCGCTCCATGTAACATACTGGCATTCAGCTACATACGGTTAGACTGGAAGCCGACACCAACATAGTTGGGAAAACGGTAGGCAGATGATGAGAAAATACAAATAATACATTAAAAATGTATTACGGTGAAAATTGAATAGTTTGTAATGTTTTGAAATGTTATATACTCGATATAACATTTCAGATAAAAAATATATTCTTCTTTTATACTTTTAAATTGCGCGATTTTCAGTAGTCACGTTTTAGTTTTAATACTTACTTTTTATGAGATTCTCTGCTTCTAAATACTCATCAAACAAAACCAACCGGGTTTCCTATGACAAAGGTAACCATACTGATGCGCGGTGTAAACGTAACGTAAATACGTCGACCAATCGTTGAATCCATAGATACATGGATGATACCAAATTATGCTTGTTGCTAATAATTTAACTCAAATGCTGTAGGATAAGACATATTTTCCATTCAAATCGACCCATTTACGTTACCTTTACACCGCTTGCTAGAACCTCCGGTGTTAAATTAAATTTAACACAAGTAATAAGTACATTATTTCACAGATCGCAATAGGCTTTCCATACTAGAACCTGTTTTAACGAAACCATCATAAAACAATCATCATCATCAGCCTATAATGTTCCCACTGCAGGGACTCAGGCCGTCTCTCTAGGAGAGGGATGGGCTATAATCCACCACGCGGGCCCAGTGCGGGTTGGCAGATGTCACCTGTCTTCGATTTTTTTGGTTCTAAGGTTTCCTCACGATGTTTTCCTTCACTAACCGTTTTGAGAGCTTAATGCGAAATAAAACTGTTATCAACCACTGACACCTCAGCGATAATTGTCGGTCCGCCTAGTGTGGACACAACGCAAATATAATTATGTCATTAAGTTCACGTCACCCTGTGGTTTCAACAAACGATTACAATACATGTGTATCACAGCTAACCTGTGATTAAAGCAAGTTTATCAACGTTTTACTTCGAAACGGATAATTGATTTGATTTCTGTGTTTTTGGTTTTTAAGTGTGCTTTTCATTTCTTATTTATTTGACAAATCTCTTTAACCTTAATATTGATTGGTTTAAATAGGCTAGTAGCTTGTAGTAGCACTGTCAGTATAATAGTGTGACCGTTGGACTGCCAAGTCATTAGTCCCAAGTTCGAATCCAAGATAACCTCTGATTTTTCGGATTCACGTGCGTATTGTATAAATATCATTTGCTTCGGTGACGGAAAACATCGTGAGGAAAACAGCAGACCTGGGAGATATTTGTCGACGGCATGTAAAGCCCAGAGGCCCATGGGTTGCATATAAACTCTGACACCAGCAGGGCTATTGCGTATCTTTTTAAATGTCAGTGGCTATCATAGTGTCCATCGAATAACTGCCAAATGGTTCCATTTTGTACCAAACCATAACCATTTGACAGTTAATCGATGGACACTATGATAGTCACTGGCATTTAAAAAGATACGTAATAGCCCTGCAGGTTAGACACTAATCACACAAGAGACAATAAAATAGCTAGTGTAAAAATACAAGCAGGTAGGTAGTTTAGAGTTATTATGGTCGTCATAAAACGTTTCTTGTGGAGGACCTACAAAAACAAACCAAAGAAATACAAGAGACAAATTAGTATGGGGAAGCGTCATGTTGCAATTTTTGCCATAGAATGTAAGGGTTTCATATCGAAATGATCAAATACGATAAGATATTTTTACGTCGTTACTTTTGTTCTAGATGATTTTTATCTTACTGATACCAACATCGTACAATTATCCCCTGATAAATATAATGCAAAATATCAAAATTTTAGTTAAAAGTTCTCAACACCTCGTTCTACTATTATGGGAGTCAGTTTTTGATCGTTTATTGACGACAGTAAAATTATTTATGATATTTCGAATAGGCTCTCCAAAAATAAGTTATATTTACCTTTATCAGGTATTGTTATTTTGGTCTAAATTAAATTAATCCGATTTGATGCCCTGTAATTATTTTTATTCATAGGTTGTAAATAATGTAGGTTTTGTTCTAGACTTACAAAACGAGCTCACTGCTGCCTGAACTGAGTTTTAGAACCCTTTATACTTACGTCTACTAAATTATATAATAGTCTGTCATATGTCGTGAGGTCACGCTTTGTGACATGTTATCAGATAACAGCGGTCGCGCAGATGCGGGCAGCTGGACCATTATCTTGTCTACTTCATACTACCAGAGAATGTTATGTCCTTTAAATTGGGATAGTATTTCATACGTGTGTGGAAATTATGTTTTTCCTACTCCTCCGCTATTGTTTTCAAATTATTTCGTTGTGGGATCCAATATAGTTAAACTATTTCTCTTCGACTTCGTCGAGTCTTCATTATCTCGGCGGTTTTCTGGTGGTCGCTACTGTTAATTTTTTCTTTCAGGGGTTGCAATAGTTAGGGAATAGTGTAGCCGATCGCGGGATGGATGGGCGATGGAGCCGGAAAGTTCTGTAGTGGCGACCGCGAACTGCGTAGCGTTGGAAGGCCTCTCATCTAGGTGTACCGAAGACCTGGTGAAGGTTGCGAGGATCCGCTGGCTGCGAGACCCACGGGACCAGTCAATGTGGCGACACTTAGGGGAGGCCTATGTCCAGCAGTGGACGTCTTTCGGCTGAAATGATGATGATGATGTTTGTCAAAATTTGTGATTATTTTTCATACGTATTTAAATTACCTTTTATATAATTATGATGCCTTAAATTCTTGGATCCTTCTCGGAGGAGCACCCACGCACCAACATTCCGTCAGTAGTGAGGAGCGAACCTCTATACAACAACTGGGCACAAATCCAGACTGGGCTCTGAGCTGTTCACGAGAATTCCTGTGATAGAACCCAATTAGATTTTGTTTGACCTGGGAATCGAACCTTAGACCTTATATTCTGTCGTAACGACTTAGTTTCAACATTTGAATTAATTCCTTTGTAATTGACCTTTGGGTTTTTCTGTGTGCTTACCTACAAGTTTTAAATAATAGGGTAGTTGACCGACTAAAAAAAATATGATTCTGTTTAGTCCGTCTGTTAGATTATAGAAAAATATTGGATACGTGTTTTTTGTTTTATCAAATTATAATTTTACGAAAATAAAACGTGTCAAAGATCGTGAGTGGGGGCTGGTGTCGTCACTTTCTGGTAAAAAATGTACCAAACTATGACGTCACGCGCGACTTTTCGAAGCACTGTATCGCCTTCATTTATTGTATACGTGAAAAAAGAAAAAAATACATGTCCAACATTTTTTGGAAATCTATCTGACGGACTAGTTAGATTCTTTTAGTCAACTACCCTAGACACCGTCGTCATCTGCCTAGCTTTTTTTTAAACTATGTTGGGGTCAGCTTCCATTTTCACCGAATACAACTGAGTACCAGTGTTTTACATGGAGCGACTGCCATTCTGACCTACACAATTCAGTAACTAGGTAATTTAATACGATATATCTTACTAAGACTGGAATGTGTGACTACTGGCTTCTTATTTTATTTAGATACCATGGTTACAATATATTTCATGAACAAGAGTAACATATATGTATGTTTGAACTGTAACGATACCTTTTTTTATGAATATTATCACGGTCTACGCACCATCTCTTCCTACCGATTTGTACGCCGCGATATGTGGCTGAAAATGTTCGAACTTCCTGTATCTCATTATTATCCTGCATGCAATGTATCATGTACACCATGTTTAAACAAATAAATATTACTGACTTACTTACTTACTTACTTGAGTAAATAACAAGACTCTACTAAGTAAACTAACCCAATTTCTAACCATTCCTGCCGGCTAAGCACCATCCATTACAAAGCAAATCAGTTACACAATCCTCCGACACAATTCTTTTATTTTCCGATCAGCATAGGGATAAGAAAAACCGTACTTATCCGTAAGTTCGCGCTAGAGATGAGCCCGACTTATAGACCGTATCGGTTGATTGGTCAAATCTGTGAAGAGCACAGAGGGGCGGGTCCGTGATGTTTATTTATCTATTTGTGAGAGATGTTAGGATGAGGAGACGATAGTGGACTTGGTAGCGGAATAGTTTTTGTTGTTGGGTTACTGAAGGCCTGTACGTTTCAGTGATTACTGTACTTTAGGCATGTTATGCATCATAAAACTACAGAACTTCGTGTCCGAAAAATTACAGTGTTCAATTTAAATTACCATGACATTAAAAAAAAAATGGAAAGCTAGCAGTTTTTACAGTACCTCAGCTCATGAAGCAAATCTCTCTATACAAACTAAAAAACAGGCAGATGGTGGCCTGTCCTGTTTTTCATTCACTTTAACATTAGTAGATATATGTTTGTATTTTATTAAAGAATGGCGATTCTCCAGGTCTAAATATAAACATATAGATTTCTTAGTAATAACAACACTAACCCTTCAAAAGTAATAACTAACACGTGTTAAAGAGTAATAGTTCCGTAACATATTCCTTGATTTACTCGTAAGTTTCTCAAGTTGCAACGTAAACTTTACTGAGCTTCAGTTGGAAACCTGCGTGTTTCAGTGACCGTGAAACACGTGTATTCGACGGATTTATAACTAAACTAGGATGCAGGATTTCAAATCAATTGCTTACAGTTCTCATCTTACAGTATTTAACATCTTACAGTATTTAACATCTTACAGTATTCAACATCTTACAGTATTTAACATCTTACAGTATTTAACATCTTACAGTAGTTGGATTTTAATTTTTAAGATGGGTTTCTGGTTCAAGATGGATCCGTTCATCAAGATAACTATATAAAAATCACACTAGACCGATCACCACAGATAAAACCTTTACTCATAATAATTCTACAGTTTCTGCCAACCTCCATGGGAATAAGGTTTAAGGAATGTGGGTGTGAATTTATTAACCTTTGTACTTATGTATGTATAATAAAATCTTTTATGCTAATTACTAAATGAGCTCGATGATTCTTCAACAAAGCAGCTAATTATAATAGGGTAATTAACTAAAAAAATCTAATTAGTCCGTCTGAAAGATTTCCAAAAAATATTGGAAACGTATTTTTTCTTTTTTCACGTAAACAAACAATGAAGACGGTACAGTGCTTTGAAAACTCGTGTGACGTCATATTCTAAGACATTAGTATGACATTTTTACCTTTGAGTGACGTCACAAATCTTTGACGCATTTTATCTTCGTCAAGTTTCATTGTTTTGACAAAACAAAAAATACGTATCCAATATTTTTCGATTATCTAACAGACGGACTAATTAGAATCATATTTTTTTTAGTCAGTCAACATCTCTATTCTAGTACCACAAAGGACATTCGATTAAGGTTTGTAAAGACATCATCATCATGCCTTGCCTTTGTAACAACCATTCAAATTATCCGGATGCAGCTTACCATCAGAATTTTACATGAACCGACTGCCTCCCTCTAAAACTCATTTTGCACCTAATTACTTAAGGTGGTTAAAGTACTTACACTATACTGCCGAAAACTTACGAAACCTAGTACGAAAACTAGTCAAAAATCTAAAATACTATTCTCCAAACAAATCCTTACATACCATGTACACCAACCTCAAGCATCATCTTAAAAAAACACTCGGCATCGTTGATTCTTCGCGCTTTCATTTGGCGGCAACTTGTTGCGGGGGGCGTGTCCTGCCCCGCCCACCGTGCCATCGTGGCTGGCACTGCTGGCTTCCTCAGTGGCACCCGAGACGTCAAGCACAGCACACGTGATGGCAACCATGCGGAAGTTCGACATGAGAGTTCTCTCGCCAGAGCGCTGACGTCTACTGAAACCTAAGGTAAGTGCTTCTGAAACTTTTTCTTTTTCAAATTTTCTGAAAGTTTCAAAAGAAAGAAAGTTTTGAAGACTTCTCTGAACTTTTATTCTTGTAGAACTTTCATTTAAATTAATTTCACAAGCAACATGGAAGAAATTCTGACCAATAAATAAGTCTAAGGTCTGGTTTCACATATTTTAAATAGACACCATTCACCAGATCCTTAAATTAGAAAAACTGTAACAGATTTGGTTCAATATTCATTCATAGAAATTCCTAACTTAACCGGAACCTACCCAGAAATGGAGAAAGGAGCCATAAACATATAGATATGAAGGTACTTGTCGCAAATTGTTACACATCTTAATCCCATTGACCTAGCAGGTTTTAATAGCAATAAGTTAATCCTAACCAGTTGTATAAAAACTCACCGTTTATGGAATAATCCTTTGAAATAATCCTTCATTAACTCAAGGAAAAGTTCACTAATTATTTTAATTAGATAACTCTAATCTAAGGTCATCTCGTTTTAATCCAACTCTGAAAACATCTCTCTCTTTTCATTTCTACCTTTTTAGATGTAAAAATCACTTTAATTCCTGTTCCACAAACACATTTCTTCTAAAGCAACATAATTAAAAGACTTGTTGACTACCAACCTGTAGCAACCACCAACCACCAAGTAACCACCAACAGCAAAGTTAAGAGTCAACACTCATTTAGCCTCGCAATCTTTAAAATCAACACATTTCCGAGGAGTAGGGCAACCTGCAAACAACATATGTTAACCGCAAACTTAGTAAAACAGTCTCTTTGGTATTGCTGAAAGTCTAGTGTGGTTAAAAAGCAAATCTTTGAACTTTGAAAGTATGTAAGTATTTACACAAATGATTATTATACATGTTTTTTACTAAATCTTCCGCTAGATGCAAAAGTTACAGCTGAACGAGTTTAAATAATACAGGATGTAAACGAACCCTTCACGCATCCGTCAACCAAGCATTCTGTACATCAAACTAAGTACCTCTACCCAAAAAACATTGCTGGGAAATGATTTTTTTTTTGGGGTCAAAAATCACATTTTACGGTAAAACTCAAAGTAGCACTCTTAAAACATTGTGCTAGTGGATGCTTTGAATAGTAAACGGGTCATGGAGGTAATTTAAGTAAAGTTAAAACCTGAAATACTAGTATTAACAAAAACAGCTGTGAAAAATTTGGAACTTTGACCCCCAATATCTCCGTAACTAGGAGGTTCCCAGGTATGGTCTAGAAAAAAAATGATCGCAGTTGTGGGGAGAACAAATGCCCTTCGTTCGCGTTAAGGGTACTTTTACACCCTATATTTAATGAGGAGATAGGCTATTTGTCATTCCGATAGTACTTACTCGTACCAGGTGATATCTGAGCGCCACGCAGGCTAAAATGCGGGCAAGACGTACTAGATTCAAAAGTAAAATATTTTTTTTAAAGTAAAATGATTTTCCACCCGCCAAAAAATTTTTTTTTACTTCTACTGACTAAAAACCACCCATGTTCCTTCTTAGCCCTTCATGTCGAGGCCGCGGTATCTCTTGCGTACAACCCGCAACCCCGACGAGATATGACTAAACCCTGACGTGGTCACTATTGTACATTAAATAACATCATGCATGTAGGTAGAGATGTACCTTTCGCCAGTAATATTTTTTAAGTCTCATGTAATAGGGAGCGAACCTATTGCCATCAATCAACAAAACACAAATCTAGACTCCGCGACTGTGAAACATTTCTGACGGCAAAACGCAATCACATTTTTTCCAACCCACGAATCGAACCTGGGACCTCATGCTCAGCAGACGCGAACGCGACCACTAGACCAACCTTTTTGAGGCAATCAAAAAGAAATATCACCGCTATAAGTTTTTAAACTGAAATTGACACTAACACAAATATTTAATTATCTTTCTGTCCTTATCCCATTCTATTACTAACACAAATGTTAAAGTTACAAAAAAAATATCTAGTCTTAGCGATCGCAATATTCAAGCCTAATATCAGCCATTTTATTAGCATTTCGCTCGGTCGCGCTTCCGAAAGCCGTCGCACTTGTTGCGTTTGTACAACCGTAAACCGTCGAATGCTCAAATACAAATCATTTACTCGTAAACAAGACTTATCCTCGGAGATTGACTTAAATGTCTCTGTATTTCTTCAAAACGTCTTAGACATGCTATCGGTGACAGAAACAGCGATGAAAATGGTTATTTTTATTACTTACAGTTGGCAGTGTTTTTCCTTTCAATTGCCGGTGACCTATAGCAACGGTTTTACGACTTTACTTGGGCCGTGGGTTTTTTTGTGTGTGTGTGGGGACTTTGTTTGTGTGTATTTAAATTTATTAATTTTGTTTTTTTTTGTCTGTGCGACTGCACCATATGTTAAATACTGGTATTCAGCTGCATCCGGTTAGGCTGGAAACTTACCCCAACATAGTTAGGAAAAGGCTAGGAAGATGATGACTTATCTCAAAACGGCTAAAGAAATTATCATGAAGAAACTGAGACGTCCTACAGACAAAAAGTTGAAAAATCTTGATGATCACAGACAGAAGACGGTCTAGGTTTATTCTTAAATCTTAAAGACATATTAACGTCTCATCGATATGCCAGAATAACCTCTAAACTTCACCCCCTGCCTACCTACCACTTGGCAACAGCAAGCATATAAAAATAATAAAAAAGTTCCGCGCACCGAGTTCAACTTGACACAGTGGCTGTACAAACAGACGCTTGCAGCCGCTTTCACTTTACTTGTCAATTTACACTGAAATTCTTTATTTCTCGCGCTGTTTGACTTGCGGCTGATTTTAAAGTATAATTTTTGAAACAGTGCGGTTGACGGGTAAATGGTGAATGTGAAAGTTGGAATAGTTAAAAGTTTCAGCTAGTTAATAATGTTGGTTGTAAGGTTAGGGCGCATTTTCACATTTATAAAAAAATATGAAAGCTCTGCAATATGGTAGACTAGAAGTCATGAAATCGAAGATATATTGTGTTGCTGAGGAGTTTATGCGGTAGTTTCTTTTCTCAGTTGAAACTCTGAAAAATGTAGAAGGGAGAAAATGTTTACTCTCGGATGGTCTTGAATTTCGATGCTAGGAAATATTAATAGGAAATCTTAATTGTTACTGAAACTAAGCAAACATCTTTCTTTTTACCCGACTGCGGTCAATCCCAAAAGGAGGGTTATTAAACCTGTCTCCTTACACACTTCTTTTATAACCAGAAATAATACAAATGCTTTGGCAAAATCTGCAAAACTATAAGTAGGTGTTCAACGAGAGCGTACACCGAACTTTTTCTCGCATGACACACTATCCCGTCTGACTCTTAAGTGCGTATATACATAATTGTCTAATCTACAGATTCTGAAAAGAGATTTGTTTTTTAAAACACATCTTAAAAGAATGGCACAGCCTGAGAAAGGGAGAACAGTGAAAACATTTTTTTTCGCAAAAGTGAAGTGTAGTGGAAAGTTCCATAGAAAATGTTCATCTCATATAAACGTGATTTACAATTCCGTGAAAAGTTTATTGGTAATCACATCATCCCAATAACAAATACGTGTTATACTCGTAAACTAACTCTTTTCAGACAAACGTATTAAAATCATTGAAAAAAAAATGTTTAAAGATTATAAAGCTTTAACTAAGCTGCGATAAAACGCTTTGAAACTCCAGATCTTTGTTAAATTATTGTACGAAGTAGTTCTCAAAGCCAATTACAATTATCAACCTACTTAGAATCTGGTCTATGGCAAAGGTTACTTAAAGGAAAGAAAACTTCCCACTCTGACCCAAAATAATCCACTATTATGAGTTATTAATTGTGTGTGAATGGAAACTTACGTCGTATTCGGTTAGCTAGGATAGAGATGTTTCATACCATACTTCAGCAAATAGGCTCGTACCTCAACAGATCTTCGAGGTATTCAGAACCCTGAAAGTCTGTCACGTCCCTGAAACGTCAGAAGGTTAAGAGCACGATTTTGGTCGTTTCATATTTACAATGTGCTTTTTTTTTTGCTTTTGCCCGAGACCTCAGGTTCCAGCATCCAGTCTATCCTAACCTCCATTTTTGAGGTCGCGTCACAACAAAATAACATAATTCAAACAGCCAGACATTTAACATTTAAACCACAAAGCTGTGACAAAAAACCCCGAAAAACAGAAAAAAAGAAAATAATTGTGAAAGTATTTGTTCAAAAGTGGGAATGTCGGAATAGGCGGCATTCTTTTGTTCACTTTGTTCTTTTGTTAAGCAAGTTATTTTGGCTTAATTTCACTAAACTGTGTACCTTAGGCCGCGTTACCGTTTGTCGACTTACATTGCCTTTACTGTTCGATTTTCTACTGGATTTGTTCAGGTTTCAAGTGTAAAAGGTCAATTGAGAGGAGAGAGTAATTTTGATTTGTAAACATGTTTTATCTACCTGAAGGAGTCTGGTATATTTCCAATATAACCACGTTTTGTTTATAGATATGTCTGCCTTAAGATAGTCTCAACATTTTGTAAGCAATCTCGTAAGTCCAGAGTAAGTAGGCTTCATATCTAAGAACTTTAATAACAGCATTATTCTGCCGCAAAAGGTAGCATCAATAAGAGCGCACAAAGCATCGTGACCCCTTTATTTATTCCGTAGCGGTTTCGTAGCAATTTCGTAGCGTCTCTGTAGCACATCCGTAGCGTTTCCGTAGCAAAGCTTAATATTATACTAAATTGTCATATATGTCATGGAATACATAAGTCAAGATTTTTATTGTGACCTGTAAACGAATACTTAGAACTGTTGCTAGGCCAGATTTGGATATAAATCAAGACAGCGTGCAGCGGTGTTATTCGTGACTTAGATTTACACACAGAACCCCTTCATCATCTTCCTAGCCTGTTGCATGTTGCCGTCTTTCTGAATGCAACTGAATACCAGTATTTTACACAGAGCGACTGCCTATCTGACCTCCACAACCCAGTCAGTCTTACCCCTGGGTAAGACTGGTTGTAAGACTTTCGGGACACAGGACTACCTTTTTTCAAATTCCCGCTCTTGGGCAGAGCGGAAGGGAGTGTCAGACTTCTACTGACTAAAAACCACCCATGTTCCTTCTTAGCCCTAGCGCCGGGGCCGCGGTATCTATTTTGAACAACACGCAGCCCCGACGGGACCCGCAGCCCCGACGGGACACTGGACTACCTGTAACGACTATCAAAGCTATACTTAGCTATGTTATACAAAGTATGCTTTCCGAAGCACAGACGAAACTCGGTATTTAATGGATGGTCACCCAACCACGGACCAACTTTGGCAAAACTTTCGATCCGAGCGACTGTTTTTATTTAGCCACGGCTAAGTAGGCTGCGAGTAAAACCGCCGGGAACTATTCAAAATCAGGACATTTCCATGTCTATCATGGTTGAAGGCACACAGTTCACTTGACCAGCCCCTTTCAATACTGAGTAGTCGATCCTCGTGTCTTTATGAACAAACGTCTTGATCTCAACGCTATTCACTACTAAATAGGGCAATCAAAGATTTAACTTTGATGTTTATTGATATCAGATAAGAGACACTTTTGAGGAAGTACGCAGTGTAAAGTTGAAATATCTTAGAAGAAAACACGGTATGAATAGGGATGTTTACTGACTAAAAAACATAAGATTCTAATTAGTCCGTCTGTTAGATTATCGAAAAATATTGAATACGTAATTTTTATTTTATCAAATCAATAAAAATTGACGAAGATAAAACGCCACAAGTATTTGAGTGGGGGGTTGTGACGTCACTCACCGGTAAAAAATGTCATACTAATGTCTTAGAAAATGACGTCACACGAGTTTTCAAAGCACTGTATCGTCTTCATTGTTTGTTTACGTGAATAAAGAAAAAATATGTGTCCAATATTTTTTGTAAGTCTATCTGACGGACTAATTCGATATTTTTAGTTAACTACCCCATTGTGTGAGGATCAAAAGTAACGAATGGCGTAACTTTTGGTAGAGGCTAGTAGATTTGTGGTCGGCGCAACATTTTTTCTTCCATTCTGCCCTGCCAGTCGTCACGCAATCATTTATTCCTTTATAATTATCATTCCTCACACACTCCATCCATCTTTTCTTTGGTCTTCCTCTACCTCTCCATCCATCCACATTTATATTCATTACTTTCTTAGTCACATGCGATTCATCCCTCTTCATCATATGCCCATATCATGACAGTCGATTCCCTTTTAACTTTTCTGTAATTGGCGCAGATGATCACAGTGTATTAAACATCACAATTTTTAAGGCATTCACAATCGTCAAAAACATGTAATTCTGCTTGACAACATGTAATCTGCTTACATCGTGAACACGATATGACAAGTATATTGAGTTGGATTATCTTGCTCCGTTATAATGTTTTGCAAGCGATTTCATTTCTCGAACATTGCCGTTTTCTTCACATTGGCTTTGTTATTTTTATTCTTTTAAACGCGCCAAACATTTCTGTTTGATACAATAATATCTTGCAAAATAGCATGAAATATAGAGGACATCGTCGACTAGATTTATAAGATGCAGATTAAAATTAATAAACTCTAACTTCTGGCACATAAATGAGTTATTTTTCTTTTTAGTAAGTCACAGTTTTTATGCCGCCCATGATGGACCTCTGATTTGGCTTTATATGTGTCGTCGTGTTTTTGGGTGTTGGAAATCATCAAATAACCCCTCCCGCTCTTAGACAGAGCGAAAGGGAGTGTCAGACTTCTACTGACTAAAAGTTACCCATGTTCCTTCATAGCCCTTGCGCCAAGGCCGCGATATCTCTTTCGAACAACCTGCAGCCCCGACGGGACCCACAGCCCCGACGGGATCCGCAGCCCCGACGGGGAGAAATATCTCTCAGGCATGACAGAAGCCTTCACAGAAGCTAACGATACTTTTACATTACTACTGAGTTAATTATTATTTAAAACATAGAAAGGATTTTCAACAGAGCATAACCTTCTTAATAAGGATAAGCGATAGATAAAAAACTGAACACGAGACGTAATAATAAGCAAGTGCTACATCCTGCTGATAGCATCTACAGACTAAATTCAAATAAAAAGTTGATTGATCGTCAAGGACATAGGTACGTACTTAATTATAATTCCTCAAACACATGTTTGCATAATTATAATCCTTTGGAAGGAACACGCGAAACTATAAACACGACATGCAAAGCTGAAGTATTCGCATCAACATGGCGAACTTAGTAGGCGCTGAAATAACATTCAAGTTTATTAAACTTTGTTACTAAGGTGTTCGCCGCCGCCGCGCCGCCGGTCAGGTAGTCTTGTAGTTCTTGGCTTAACTTAAGGTCACCGGTGATGGCACGGTAGCGTATTCTATTGTGTAGTGGTAACAATATAGAGAGATTTCAATGTTCATTGCCGCGAAGGCAAATCCTCTTAGATGCCTGATTTTTTTATAAACATGCTAAATAGCACAAAATTGTTGACGAATTATAACACCATTTATACATATTGTAACTTTAGATATAATTTGCACTAATTTGCGTCTGGAAATTAAAAAGGGATGACAATAGTTTTTTAATGTAGCGAGTAGTGTTTATACCAATGCGGGGGTCGTTAACCCGTCGGTGCTAGCTTAATCTACATCATGTAGAAAAATTTAAAATAATGTCCTTTGACTATACCTACTGAATACGGAAACATGAGGTATACGCATTTGAGATACCGCGGCCTCGACACGAAGGGCTAAGAAGGAACATGGGTGGTTTTTAGTCAGTAGAGGTCTGACACTCCCTTCCGCTCTGCCCAGAGCGGGAGGACTCATTTGATGATTTTCCAACATCAATAAAAAATGGTAAATACGCAGTTTAATTTATTGTCGTATAGTCGCCATCCTGTATAGGCGATCTAATCTACAAATTTATCTATGTAACGTCGGGAGTTTATACCTTGGTGAAGCTTCGATTCACTGCGAATTGTTGTCAAAAGCACCATATTCTCCATCATTACACTTCAAAGTAAGTCATGAAGGTCAAGGTGAATGCCTCCCTGTAGCGCAGATAGGCAGGGAGGGTGACCACGCCACACAGACTCATCGCAACTTGGATACAGTTCGCAACCTCGTTTAGATAACAACTTCCGCGTAGATCCTCGTAGATCGCTCTCCCGTAACTTTGCAGAATTGGCTTTAAACAGTGGGGATACAGGTATTACTGGATAAACAGTGAGGCTGTGGTTTTATAGAAAACTTGTTGTACAAGAAAGCCTCGTAGTTACTACCGATTGTAATCTTAAAATACATTAAACAAACTGATGCCCGCGGCTTCGCCCGCGTCAAATTATATACTTAAACCTTCATCGAGAACCACTCTATCCATTGGTGAAAACAACATGAAAACCGGTTAGTTTTTGAGTTATCGCGAACAGACAGACAGAAGCGGCGGTGGACTTTGTTTTATAATATGTAGTGATAGTATAAAGTATATATATGTAGTATAAAGGTCACTCTTGACACTTTCTTAGAAAAAGTACAAAAGTCTCGGTGTAGCATTTAAAAGGTTGCAAAACATGTCTATTATTACGAATCAGAGTTTTCCAGAAACGTTCCGAAGGAGTGCTTTATACTCCCAGTGTTTATATGTTCTGTAAGTCGCGACCTCCAAAAAAGGCACATAATAAGGACTTTTTGAAACGAAACATAATTCTTTGTGTTTATGTGTTATTTTCTTTAAATGGTTTCCCTACTCCGATGTAGATTTTATAAGCAAATTGTATGATTTCTAACGTATTAGTAGTGTTACAGGGTTTTTCTGGCAGGAATTTCTCGGTAGCAACTTTGAGCCTGAATGTGTGTTTAAAGGAAAAAGTAACATCTAGAGGATGTTTCTTTCTATTACTTACAGCGAGCGCTTCATACATAATTTGTGGTTGTAATAAAGGATGTGGTCAAACAATCAAACTGGACATTTTTGCCACAGCAAAATTGTTTCAGCACTTGAACCATTATACGGCACGAACGCTACGGTTGGCGCAGTGGCTAAGCGATTGGACTGCTGCGCTGCGTGTTGCGGGATCGAACCCCGCACGGTACAAATATTTGTATGACGTACAGATAGTTGTTCCGGGTCTGGGTATTTGTGTATGTGAGTTTAAATGTTTGTGAACGCACCCACGATTCAGGAGAACTTCCTAGTTCCTTAAATAAAAATAAAATAAATTATTATTTGTGATATAAAGCCCTTCCCTCAATGATTCATCACGCACTTCAAAACCTTACTTGATCAACTCGAATCTCTTCTCTTATAAAAATTATCAAAGTTACCCAAAACATTGAATTGTTGTGAACAAAATTTCTTATAACTAGTGTTTTTTTCAAGGACATGCTTGTCTTGACAAAGAGGGTAAAAACTGGTTAGTAGCATAGCTGTGTTGATTAGGGCTGTGTCACAAAGCGACATAGTCCGACCGGCATGCGGCATGTCGCATACCGCGCCCGAGCATGGCATTGTTGGCCACGATATGTTCGGGGCAAGCTATGAACGGAACGCGGAGATCTGGATCGAAAATCTACAAACCAAATTGCATATCGAAATTAGAAAAACCAGTAACTTTGTATCAAATTCTAGGTGTTATGGGTAACTTTGTCTACGTGTATCTCTTCTACTACTACTTCAACCTTTTACAACCCAATGCTGAGTGTCGATCTCTTCCAAACCTCTCCACTTTTGGTGGTTTTGTGCCTTGGTTTCACTTGGATGTGATTTCGTGTTTCATTTATCTTTAATTTAAATATCCAAGATGAAAATGTATCTTACATCCTTCGGCAAGAACCAGGATATAAATTGGACAAATTTAATCATAAGGGGTATAATGGTCCCGTCGGGGCTGCGGGTTGTTCGCCCGTCGGGGCTGCGGGTTGTTCGCAAGAGATACCGCGGCCTCGGCACAAGGGCTAAGAAGGAACATGAGTGGTTTTTAGTCAGTAGAAGTCTGACACTCCCTTCCGCTCTGCCCAAGCGCGGGAGGGGTTATTTGATGATTGCCAACGACCCAAAAAAAAAGGGATATAATGGCTAAGGTATGGTACCAAAAAGTCAAACAAACAATTTATTTTCAGAAATTAGTCCATCTCACTCTGTATATAAGAGGCAGAGGCTACTGCCCGTGAAGTTATAACGCAGATAAGGACATCAAACGAGAAATGTTTATCTGACTAAAACCTTTGATCTA
The DNA here is from genome assembly GCA_949774965.1 of Diarsia brunnea. Lineage (NCBI taxonomy): Eukaryota > Metazoa > Arthropoda > Insecta > Lepidoptera > Noctuidae > Diarsia > Diarsia brunnea. Next base: position 18,137,588 of record OX459011.1, read on the forward strand.
ACCTAACTCGTATAAGTGGCTGGCTTAAATCTTGTGAATTTCGACACACATGATCCGTCTTGCATGACTCGAATTTGCTAGTGAAGCATGCAAGATCAGGAAGTTTCTGTAAAGGTATCGAATATAACAAATCTTAATAGGAACGAAGTCGAGACAATCTGTGAGGGAGGACTTTGTTATAGGAATCGTAACACGACACGGTTTGACGGGGTGAAGGGTTGTTTGGTTATTTGACTGCATGGTTGCAATGCTGCACTGCGTGTCGCGGGTTCCATTCCCGCACAGAACAAATTCTTGTATTCTTGGGTCTGGATATTAGTACGTGATTTTAAATGTTTTAAACGCACCCACGATTTAGAAACAATTTATAATATGGGGCAACGTTTTCTAAAGATAATAGAATAATAATTGTCGGAATTTTTCAGCAATAACGATAATGGAAAACTTTAAATTTTTTATCGTCGGGTCGTTTCATAAATGAGCTAGCTACAGAAATTAAAGAACAATTAAAAATCGCTAAAGTCACTAACATAAACAAAACCAACAAATACGATTCTATCAGCAAAACCATCCAACCGTAACGTTTGGCAGTAAAAAACATTAACTAACATTTAGAGGAAGTGGGAAAGCAATTACCTCTAAATTCCAGTGAGTGTAGACCAGCACAGACAGAGTACTCCCCTCTGAACTCGTGTGTTTGGACACGATGGGTGATGGTGCAAGGAACGAACTGGCAGAGAAAACTGTGATAAATATAGAAAACATGAAAAAATGCTTTATAAAAAAATACCAAATAAAAGACATACACTATCCTCAATTTTAGATGTTATCAAAGTAAATGCAGCCTGATTGTTGGTTGAAGAATCAAGCACAGATTTTTTATTTAGCATTTCAAGCACAACGTGCAGAGGTGGACTTAAGTTCACCTAGTGTTGTTTTACCCAAAGGGTAAAAACGGGACCCTAAGACTTCTCTGTACGTCCGTCTGTCTGTCACCAGGCTGTATCTCAAGAATCGCGATCGCTAGATAGTTGAAATTTTCACAAATTATGTATTTCTGTGGCCGCTATAACAACAAACAAAATAAAATAAGTATTTAAGGGGGGCTCCCATACAACAAATGCGATTTTTTTTTTGCCGTTTTGGTACGGAAGTCCGGCTTCCCACACTTCTCTCGTCATCTCATGTCACCTCATCTCAAACACACAGTCTATCCATCATTTGTTCTATATTTTTATGATTTCAAAAACACTCTTACTGCCGCACTCAGAGAGCTTTAATGATTACTTAGGCCATCACTTAGTAAAGGTTTTGACAGTTTTGTCATGCAAAAGTATTTCAAATCTTTACTAAGTGACGGTTTAAGTAATCATTAAATATCTCTGAGTAGTTAGGCCACCCAGAAACCGGATTCCCTCATCCCGATCACCCCAAATAATTCCTAAATGTTTCATCACACAAAACAAATTTGTTCTATCTCGAAAGTGATTGCAAATCTCGTAAAGTGACTAAATTCAAACGAAACTCGATTTGAATAAAGTACCTCAAGCAAACAGAAGACGTTTTGTTTTATTAATTAAATACTATTCATACATATTCAAATTGATTTATTCATTGACTTGACTTTTAAAATGTTCATGTTTCTTGTAATCCACTAGTGGAATTGTGTTGAAATCGATGATCATTGACAATATTGTAGATTTTTGTGCTGGTTTTTTATTAATTAGTAATTGAAGTTTAGCTAGGACTTACTCAACTTTCAAGTGCTACATTACATTGTAAGAAACCTGTTTATTAGAATTTAATATATTCTATAATTAATTAGATACTGGGCATTTGACAGCTTTAGTGACCTCCTAATAAGTTTTCTGATGGCGTTTTTAATAGTGGTAATCGCGTCCTAATAGAACTGACATACCATTAAGAATCTAGGAGCTTACTTATGGCGCAATGGACTATAATTTGTCTGTTTTTATTTCACTTGAAATAAGTTTGCGTCACATTCACCTAGCTCAAGCCTTAATATCGTCCTTCACTCATAGATACTATTAAATACTGTGTTGTACCTTTATTGGTAATGTCCGCTACTTCGTGTGACAAAAGACAATCCCGCAGTGTCTGTGTGAATCATAAAAATCGACAACAAGTATTTATCAGTTGAATGAACTACGTCCATTTTAAATTACCCACAGACACACATGTCATTTACTTTGAGAGAAATTCTGCTTGGTTCAAACTTTAAAATCGTAAGATTAGCCCTACTGTATCAATTTCTGGTCGTGTTTCGGTGTCGTTTCGTTTCGACGAATCTAACACACGCAATTGACTTAATTGCCACAGAGACATCATATACGAGACGTTTAAGGTCACTCTTGTCAGTATGAACTGCTTTCTCTAGGCATAAGTGCTATGACTGTAACAAACAATCAAACCGAAAGTCAAGTAGTTGTCAGTCAAAGACATTACGTAAGAAAACGCAAACAGTAGAGTAAACAAAGTGTAAGTCAGAAAATCTCAAGAACAAATCACACAAATGCCCTTAAATGTTTAGCACTCTTTATACATATACACTACAATAAAACGAAGCGTATTCACATGCGAAGCACCCAAATTACACATTAACAGATTAATGTGTATCTTTTTAGTCGTTCACAATGAATGATGGTGACTACCGGCTATTTTATCGGTGATAAACTTAGAATACCTCATAAAGTACGCGTTTGAGGACCCTTTGTGCTAGTTTTGCATTTTATTTTTAAGTACCCCTTTCACATGTATTAGTTTTTGAGGCTGACGGTCTTGCTTGCGGAATATTACCAAGATGTCTTATATCACAAAATGAATAAGGCGGCATAAAATCTCTGACTTCGGTATTAACTACACGATAAAGAAAAACCATAAATCTAGGATCCTTCGAATTTTCAGTGCAGAACATTTCGTAGCATATTGCATCGTAAAAAAAATTGATTTAAAACGACATATTTTTCGTATATGAAAAAAAAAGAGCATAATATTTCACATTTCATTTCATGTAGAAATTTTGTTAAAACAAATCTTTAACAGCTCATCTCTAGAAAATACATTTTCAACACAAGCTAAGTCCATCTTAATTACTCCATTTTGTGTGACCATCCTGGTACCTTTTAACATCTTTAAACAGTTTCTTCAAAACCAGTAACACGTAACCAGTTAACGTTTTACACATCGGATTACTTTTACGAGCAAGAAGGTGCCCCTTAATTAGTTCAGCCAATTATCCGCCGTCTGATTGAAGGCGCCACTTGTTTTACTAATGGTGAAGTAATGAAAATGGGCAGATTGAGAATTGATCCTGACGTGGGGAAGAACTGGTGATTTAATTAATTGTGTCTGTGGTTTATATTGGCTCTTTATTAAGTTGATTTTCCTAACCCCGTACTAACTGGGTTGTGGAGCTCTAATAGGCAATCGCTCCGTGTAAAATACTGGTATTCAGCTGCATCCATATAGACTGGAAGCCGACCCCAACATAGTTGGGAAAAGGTTAAGCAGATGATGATATTAAGTTGATTTTCTTCGCGGCAGACGATCAGTGGTAGAGGATTAGTTTGATAGCGATAAAAGTTTGAAGTTAAGACGAATGCCATTTGCACAGTTCATAGATACTTAATCTAGAAGATAAAATATCAGTAGGAGGTGGCGGTTGTCCACCTTTATAAAAGTAAATTAAGGTTTACAACTACAAAAACGAAATAGACTATTAAATAAAAAAATATTTGCGTAGGCATCTCGTTTGGAAAACGAAGCATATTTTTAAAATTATTTATGATCTAAATTAATTAATGCATTAATTTCAAATAAATCACTTACACATTTGTTATAGTCGCACAGTCAGAAAGACAGTTTCTCGACAAAACACAAATGTTCCACTTAAAAAAAATCGACCTAACATTTAAGCTAACTTCAGACCATTTGTTTACCAAACGTAATCTTCTATTTCGTCGTCAATAATGAGGTCTTAGAGAACCGCGGGGCCTCTACCAACAAGGGTCACTTTTCATTATTTTTATTTGCCCAGCAATCTGACTGGCTTCGTGTTTGCGGACGTCTGTTCAGCAAATACGACAAATTGTTCGAACACACATAAATACTGGTACTTTACAACTCTCATGTACTGAGAAAAGCCTTGATGCTCGTTAAACAAAAAAATGAGAATTTTGTCGGCGAAATTCTGATGGTAAACAATTATGCTTCACGTTTTTGAGTTGGGAAATATTTTTAAGTGTTTTTCGACTGTTTGTATGAGTTAATGGTTTCATATTTTTTATAAATCAGTAAAACATTAAAAATATGGCGTAACCACGTGTGATCATTAGAGATTACTTAGATAGCAACTGTGTCGGGCCACAGACCACAGCACAACATATTTCAGCCCAGATCGCTCCACAACACGTCTTGGCCAGTCCAAATTTGCACTAGCTGTTACTGACCCCGAGTTTGTAGAAGCAACCTGAACCATCTTGTCCTACGTTACTTGGGGTCCGCGAAACCCGTTTTCAAAAGATCTTAAAACCTATTTATTGTCAGTGTGTAAGAACCAGTTTGAATCACGTTACCGTTTCAGGGCGAGAGCCCCGGGCCGGAGCGGCGCAACGGCGAGTGCGAGCCGTCAGAGATGCCGCCCTCGGACGCGCCGCCCGCGCCCACTGCGCCCCCGCCCGATCCACCGGCCACCACAAACAATGTAAGTACATCGCCAGCAACAACATGTCAGAGACCTTCAGAAGCACTGCCTGTGCCCAGGGCTCCACCATCCGATCCACCTGCCACCGTATACAGTGTAAGACCTCCTGAAATCTTAATCCACCCACAGCATATAGACCAGCATGGAGAACCTTGAACAATTAACTGTCTTGGATCCCGCAACAAAAGTAATCAGAAAAGAATAGCGGAGAAGTAGGAAAAACATAATTGTCACTTTCCTATATGGATATCAGCAGGGCCAATAAGCACAAAGGGACGTTTGCAACTGGAATAAACCCAGTTTTCTAGCATCACGGATAAATATCTAGCTTCTTATTTTTAGTTCAGTCGCTAGTAATAGTAATTTTTCAGCAGCAGCCAGCGAAAAGCCGATCCCTGGTGGTCTCCCTGACTCCACCACGGGAGCGGGAGACGTGGGCCAAGAAGGCGGAGTTCCTGCTGGCGGTGGTGGGGTTCGCGGTGGACTTGGGCAATGTGTGGCGCTTCCCTTACATCTGCTATCAAAATGGCGGTGGTGAGTACATTTGTTACGTTGTGGGGAAGCCTGTTTGATGGCTCATAAAACTGTACAAACCAGTATATACAGAAACCAGTACATCAAACTACCCGAAGCTGTGAAATTTTCCCAATCCTTGAGCCTAATGCTGTAGCTTGATGTGCGGGGTCTGCACATCCAATACACTATTGCACAACGAGTTCTGATATTTCAGTTTCTTTATAAAGTTTCAAGAGCAGTGGTGGCCAGTGGTTGCGGTCACGACTTACGAACAATAAATCGTGGGTTCGAACCCAGGCAGGCGCATTACATTATGTAGTTTATTTCATCACTACTGCTCTCAAAACGGTGAAGGAAAACATCGTGAGGAAACCCGCATGTCTTAGAAACAAAAAAATCGAAGACATGTGACAATTACCAACCCGCACTGGTCCCGCGTAGTGGATTATAGCCCGTCCCTATCCTAGAGAGGAGGCCTGAGTCCCTGCAATGGGAACATTATAGGCTGATGATGATGATAATGATAAAGTTTCAACATGTCATGCCAAATAATAACAGTGGGACATCTCTTTGAGCAGAAGCTTTGCAGGACTCACGGTACACTTCCTAAACCGCCACCCGCTAACAAATGTTCCCAAATGACCAACTAGTTGAAAGCCATCATTGCCATCAGGTGCATTCCTGATCCCCTACTGCGTGATGTTGCTGTTCGGCGGAATGCCGCTGTTCTTCATGGAGCTGGCGTTGGGGCAGTACCATCGCTGCGGCTGCCTCACGCTGTGGAAGAGGATCTGTCCGGCGCTCAAGGGTGAGTCTGTAATCATACAAAAGCAACGCGCCAAAGGCACGCGACCACGAGTCACCACAACGAGACATGCAGAGCGACAGCGGAGACAGTTGACGAAGAGATACATTTCATCGTTTCAACTAAATAGGAACTTAACCTTGTAAAGTAGGTAACAAAAACTCAGTTTTTCTGATGACGAAAGTGGAACCCGTTATAAAACTGTACTTTGTACCAACTAGCTCTTCGTATCGACTGCCTTGTTGGTCCAACAGTCGCAAATGAGACCGCTGAGCATGAGGTCCAGGTTTCGACTCCCGGGTCAGGCCATTGAATTATTTAGTTTTGCCATAAGGGAAATTACTCTGTAGCAGCCACGGAGTCTGGATTTGTGCCCGGTTGATGGCAATAGGCTCGCCTCCTATTACATGGCTTCAAACGTAACTGACAAAATGTGTGTGTACTACAATATTAGGTACACCCCTGCCTAATCCTTCGGCGATGACAGGCGTGATGTTATGTTATTAACCAACTTCCAAAAAAGGAGGCTGTTCTTTTAGATTGCCACAATTCGAAAAATATAAAAATATTCTATCTCACCAAAATTTCCTTAAAATATCTCCCTATTGACAAAAAACTGATACCGATGGAAACCGCGCCAATCAAAGATATTACCACTAAACAATACTGTTCAGGAGTACAGAGAGCTGTCCCCAGAGGGCAGCACCGATCAACAATCAGTATTGAGGACTCAAAGTGTTTGGAAATGAAAACCGCTTTCATGTCTCGCTTTATTTAGCTTTCTGAGATAAGTAATTACTTTTATGCTTATCTCCGGAAAAATCATGTATGATGTACTAACAAATCGTGGTGAGATACATCTTAATAACGACAGTAATAAATATTTGATGCAGTTCAACTACATAAAATACTCAAATCTGTAATATACATTTTAAAACTTGTGAAACAGGTTCTGTTTTAACGTAGTGAACATAAATAAAAAAGAACAAAAAAAATACTGTGCAAGTTTTGACAGTGCTGTCAATTCAATACACGATGTGCAAAAACAATTCTTATAAACAGTCTACATTTCACTGAATTCAGTTAGATTCCTCACATAACCCGTTCTTAATCTATGTATATATGCTACAAAATAAAAGCCTCCATATCCACCACATACCCATATTGTTTCCCAAACTCAATATAAAAGAAAATCTGGAATTCATGTGTAAACGTGGACTCTCCGAGTGTCTGTGAGTGTCCAGGAGTGTCCGGGGGTGTCCGCACTATCGGACATTACTTACGACTTATAAATATACAGGAGGCAATGCTTTTAACACCGGACAAATGGTCGGGCTGAGTGGATGGATAGTTAAAATGTATGAAACGGTTTTTGTGGTGGCTTCTGTTTGTAGGATTGACTTCTGATTTAGTGCGTGTTGATAGCTTATCAGTTTAGGAGATTTAAGCAGCAATAGGCAGCAATATAATGTGTCGATTAGTATAATCATACTTACTGCCGCACTCAGAGAGCTTTAATGATTACTTAGACCATCACTTAGTAAAGGTTTTGACAATTTTGTCATACAAAAGTATGTCAACTCTTTGCTTAAGTAATCATTAAATATCTCTTAGTACCGCAGTTAGACTATTAACTTGGAGGTCTTCAGAATACTGAGACCAGTTTAATTTCTAGATAGTTTTTCACTCTCTAAAAACTTATTAACAACAATAATTGTGTCACTCTTAAATTGTAATACTACTCCGTCAAAGAAAGTACCGGGAAAAGATCGATAATACATAAAATGTAAGTTATTCACCCACATTTATTTTATCACCTTCGAAGTATGCTCAAAAACAAAACATCAATTTCCGATACTTATTTTACTGAAACAACTTACGTAAACGTTATTGCGCTAAATGTAGGCTGACTATAAAGTTGTATTTTTTCCCAAACTATGCTCAAAGTCAAATATCTTACATAACTTTTATAAAACTTGATAACATATCGATGCATACAGGTTAGTAATGTCCCGCTGACTTTGGTATAAGTTGAAAAATAGTAGACGAGTCGATGAAGAGCAGCGCAAATGTTTGCCGAGCGGATCACGCAGCTTTCAGACCTGCGTTTAGTCGGCCTAGGTACCTAGTACTAGGCTAGGCTGAAACATGACTAGTTTTTACTATATTTTGAGTAATTCTGAAATGTAACACTTTTAAAAACCATGTTTGATAGGTCATTATCTGCGGCTACAATCTTGCTACGCGGCTACGAGGTTACGCCCGTAGCATAGTTCTACGAAAAGTCGAGTCAAAAAGATTGTGATGTTGAACTGGTTTTTAGAATGATTACTATCTAAAATAATTTTTAATCAAAGAAGCAAACAAATGTTTCGATTTACGAAAGAAAACATACAACAACAAACATAAATGTTGCTACGAGTCTACGCTCGTAGCATAGTGCTACGAGACGTCGACTTAAAAAGATGGTGATGTTGTAATGGTTTTTAGAACGATTAATTACTTACTAAAATAATTCGTAATCAAAGGTGCAAGCAATTTTTCGATTCACGAAAAGAATCATGCAATAACATAAGTATTGCTACGAGTCTACGAGCGTAGCACAGTGCTACGAAATTACATTCTTTTTTTTTGCATCAAAATCGAGTTATTCTTAAAATGATAAGTCATTTACTTTACGGTGAGTGTATCTGGTGTATCGGGTATTTCCAATGTGCCTTAAAATATTATATTTGATACGTTTCACTCTACGGTCACAGAAATCTTGCTACGCGTCTATGAGGCTACGCTTGTAACTTAGCGCTAATGAATGTTAGGAAAAAATAAACCACATCTTAGAAAAAATTGTTAATAGTAGTAGTAGTAATTTTATTCTTCAATTAGAGTCACCTTCAAACAGTTTTCGATTCATATTATTTTGTTACTATGATGCTGCGCTCGTAGCACGGTGCTACGAAACAATAGAGGACGCAAACTCTATGTAGGGATTACTATGATAACATTCTCGTAGGATTTGGTCGAAGTACATACACGGCAACCAATCTAGATTGTGATCTTAATACGCAGGGCTTTACCTTAGCTTTTGATTATGGTGTACGAATGTATGGAAAACTCCATAAGCTGTATAAAGTGAAATAAGTGTGTAGAAAAGTCAGAGGTGCTCGCAAAGGCAAAAGCTCGGAGCTCTTGGCTTAATAATAACTGCCACTCGGGTCGATTTTTAGGTTAAGCCGCACTTGTCTAGGTTGGTCTGTGGATGGGTGACCCGGGTTTCATCCGTGCCTCAGAAAGCACGATTAGCTGTTGGTACCTGCTGCCATATTATATATATCTTTGGCAGTATTTACAGGTAGTCAGTGACGAAAGTCTGACAACCAGTCTTATCAAAGGGTATCGTATTACCCCGTATGAACTGGGTTGTGGAGGTTAGATAGGCAGTCACTCCATGTAAAATACTGGTATTCATCTGCATCCGGTTAGGCTGGATTTTCTCTTCTAAAAGCCTTAAATAGAGATAAAATCTTTTTATACTTCCAAACTTTAAAAAGAAACCACGGCCCAACTAAGTTTCTTCCCCGTAAAGAATATTTCGAAGTATTTTTCAATCCGTGTCGTATTGGCCGCATCAAGTTCGAGTCCCGGTGGATGCTCACTACTGATAATTTGACCAATCACATCGCTTCTTCAGACTTCGCACTTTCTTTTGCAAAAACCGGAGTCTGTCTTTTAAAACGAAATAAGTTTTGTTGTAATTATAAAACGTCTTCGGGTCGTTTTAAAGTTTAAATTTTTTGGATACGGGACTGTTATTAGAATACCCTTCAAATTTATTTTCTGAAAACTTGTAAATTAATGAAATATGGGTGTTTTAAATTGGTTCACCTCTGCTTATCTCTGCGGTGATTACAGGTGTGCCGCTATGTTACACCAAGTCCAACTTCTGTTGTTCAGTGAGGCCATGATCATAGATCACCTTTGTCTTTGGTTCTAGGTCATGAAATTGAAGACATTCACAGTCTCACGCTCGGACCGCGTTGTGGATTATGGTTCACTCCCTCGACCATATATGTATGTAGGTCTGTGTCCTACTTCAGATGTTAAACTCGGGGACCAAGTAACACTCACTATTGGCCGATCCAATTATGGCTTAGTTTATGTAATAATTACTACGTGATGCCTTTGAAACTGATACTTTCTAAGGACATGGTAGATCGATGGTTGTCAATAGATTCAAACAAAGGCGGACATCATAGACTTTAGATGGTTGTCGCATAAATAAACTTGAACTTTGTACAAAAGCCAGGATATTTTACACGATACCTTTTATATAAAGTAAGCGCCTATAATGGACTCATATAATATTGATCCTTTATGCATGCTTTACGCTCTTCGTTACAGAATATAAACCATTATAATAAGAACACCTTAGTTAGAAAAGAAAACTTAATAAATTATAGTTTTATCTCGTAATTCAGTTTGGCACACATTATTTTATAGGTGAATTCTTCCACTACCACAGCCTTCTTTGTAATCTCAACAAAAGTTCACCTAATATTATATTTAAAAGAGTCGCACATCATGCCAGTTTACGACATTTTTATCACATGTGGCCGTACATCACGGTTATCAGGCTGAGCGGCGACCCTCCGAAGTTCCGATATCAGAGAGATGCCCTCAGCCCTCCCGACGACGTTTATGGCAATATTCTCCAGATTGATTGCGTGTCAAAATATGGTGCAACTCGGCTCGCGAATTGGGGAATGGGGATTGTTATTTTTGTAGGAAGTTGTTACAGTGAGAAATGGTTATGTGTGTATTTTTTGAGGTTGGTGGTGTAATAGTGATAATGTTTGTAATACATAAGTACCTACATACTTATTTGTTGAAATTCGTTTAATGTTAAGTATGAGTAAAACCATTAATTAGGTATGAAAAATACTGTACACTCTATTGATAAATTTGTTTATGTCGAATGTTTTCTAAACTTGCTTCTTGGACAGGACACGGACAGAGTCTATTTCTCCTAGATAATACTCTTATTTAAGTTCTGGACAGATATCACTGACTATCAAACAAACGAACAAACGAAGACTCAATTCTCAAATCAGAGCTTCTATCGCTAACAATATTGTCCCATTTCTGTGCCATATAACAAACTGATTCAACAGTTGCAGTAGACCCGAGCTATGATTGAGAATAACGCCATCTCGTGTCGAGTAAACTAATTAGCGGAGGCGATGCGATATCATTTGATTACCCGCGACGACAGATGGCGTTGATTTGATTTCTACAACTTGAACAAACTTTGAGTCGCGAAAATTGACGCTCGCTGCACTGATTAATTTGATTTCGAATGTTTGAAGATTTATTATGAGATGATGAATGGATGAATGCTGTTTTATTGCCAGTTTGCGAAGATGCGGGGAAATTGGTTTTGGAGCTATCAAACTTAATTAAGTAGGTTGTTGAAGGGTGTAACTTGTTTTGAAACAAAGATGGTAGAGCTTTGACTGAACTTTCTATGGCTACTGTCTTTGTAGCATTGATAGAAATGTCCTGTCCGTTTTTAATATGAGGTCATAAAACACAAAACGTAATAAGCCTGGAAGATATTTAAACTCGTAAAAGGAGATTTTAAGCTACTCAAAACCACACACGTGACGCTATCGGCACTTTAAAAAACACAACACCTGTTACAATTATTTATAATTCTCCTACCCATATTCTCATAAATTTGGGGTTGATGCACCATATGTCTTCTTCAACTGATATAATACGTAAAACCTTTAACCTAAATTGTCTATCCCCAGGTGTGGGCTACGCGATCTGCATGATCGACATCTACATGGGCATGTACTACAACACCATCATCGGCTGGGCGGTGTACTACCTGATCGCGTCCATCTCCTCGATTAACTCGGTGCTGCCCTGGACCAGCTGCAACAACGAGTGGAACACACCGCTGTGCTCGCCTGTCACCGCACCACAGACCAATCCCAACGCTTCCACGCCTGCTAAGGAGTTCTTTGAGTAAGCCTACAGTTTGGTGTTTGTTTTTATTGATTTATTGCCAATTTTTGATTTGAGTAAGTGATGACTTCTTAAACAAAACTCGAGATTTATTAAATTTTAAATTTCGAGTGCATTAGGTTAAAGTAATCACTAAAAACTTCCACCTGGAATGTGGCCATTTACCTGTACTCTTAGCGACCTAAACAGCGCTTCTCCAGCTGCAATAAACGAGGCCACCTACTGGGCCCAAACCATGTAATATGGAAGTAACAAGAATAAATAAGTTTGACTAGTTTTTCATGACAATACTCAATCTGAAATGGTCAGTAAGTCACTTTAGTTACTAACTTTTATGCACCTATCTGCAATAGGTACTCAAACTGTGTATTGTGTTCGTTCACATCACTAACAAAAAATTTAGAAGTTGATTCTGTCTTACAAACTAAGCATGAATTTTGTTCATCAATGCGTTTAAAATTTATAACGGTCGCGTTCAGCGTTTATACCTTTCTCAGGATCAGGATGGCCACGACTTTAGCGCTGTCAGTTGCTTAGTTGTGGTCTGTGACACAGACAATTTTTTTTTTTTAAGACGGGATATCATCAAATGAGGAGTCATTTGATGATATCCCGTCTACCGGCGGAGCGGTAGGGAGTTTCAGACTTCTACTGACTAAAAACCACCCATGTTTCTTCTTAGCCATTTGTGTCCGAGGCCGCGGTATCTCTTTGGAACAACCCGCAGCCTCGACAGGATCCACAGCTAGAATTAATCCCCATTTCTCTACATAGACGCAACGTACTGGAACAGCAGCGGTCCAATGGTCTGGACTACATGGGCCCCATCAAGCCGTCGCTGGCACTCTGCGTGTTTGGAGTGTTCGTGCTGGTCTACTTCTCACTCTGGAAGGGAGTCAGGAGTGCGGGCAAGGTAAGTAGAAAGATGAAGATGTGGTTTTCCACAGGTTCTAAGCAAATTCTTGGTTAAAGTCATATTTTATGTAAAAATCATTGCCGAGGCGAGGAATTTAATTTATTACATAAAGCTTATAACTTTTCTAGGTTCTATTGAATCCTAGAAAAGTTATAAGGTTTATTAATAGTGATTTTGTAATCTGAATTAGTTAAACTAGATCGACCCCGCACTTGAAATAAGTCGCAGACAGGTTTTTATTTAAATTTTAAACTAAAAGTTTCAATCGCAAAAAGGTTGATGTCAAAGTAGATAAAAAGTGTTAAACTTGAAAAAGTTTTTTAAATTGAGACTAACACTTTCGTAAGTCTGTCATATCTCATTTATCATAAACGTAATCTTTTCTTTGGAATGCGCAAAAAGATAACGAAATTCTACGAGAAAGCTGGCACATAAAGCGTGAATTTTAGGGTCGTTGAACTCTGGCAGGATATTTTGAACCTGTATGTCAATAACTACTCCTTTAAATAAGAATAACTACTTTGAGCCTTTATATTTGAACGCCTTCAGGTTAGCTTTTAAAATCCCCAAATGTTTTACTAAACTGAAATTTGTTTAGGTGGTGTGGGTAACAGCGTTGGCACCTTATGCTGTTCTGCTAATCTTATTGGCTCGAGGAGTGACTCTGCCAGGTGCCACAGAAGGCATCCGATATTACCTCACGCCTGAGTGGCATAAACTTCAGAATTCTAAGGTAAGCTACCTATAGAAACAGACACAGTTTGTTCACAGGTTGATTGCCAAAACTCGCATTGTCGGATTGAAGTGATCGATGAAAGTCGAAAACATATTCTGAAGAACGGTACCTAATCAAAATTTAATATTGCCTGGATGATTGACTAGTTACGTCTCTGACTTTTCTGCCTATGAGACATGTCACTAAGAACAAACAGTAGTAAGCACACTTCACACTAATCACACTAATATTATAAAGGCGAAAGTTTGTGTGTGAGTGTGTATCTTTGTTACCCTGTCACGCAAAAACTACTGATCGGATTTGGATAAAATTTGGTACTCAGATAGTTTATAACCTGGATTAATACATAGGATAGTTTTTATCCCGATTTTATCTTCCCGTGGGATAATATTCGAGTTGTAGCGGGCGAAGCCGTTGGCAACAGCTAGTAGTTTACTAAATTAATCTGCTAACAATTCGTTGGTCCAGATGAACAGGGTATTAACTCAAAAAAGCCTATTTTTCAGGAGAGCGATTTGAAGTTTTCAAATCAATATATTTCCATTTCTATAAATAACTGGTTAATAATCGTAAATTTTGAGTTAATACTCTGTTCATCCAAACGAACGAATTGTTCTACTCTACGTTTACCACCAGTATCACGAAAAAATTGTTTGTTATACTACTCCCAAAGAACACACCATACTTAGCCCTTCTTCCCATAGGTGTGGATCGACGCAGCCTCTCAGATCTTCTTCTCGCTGGGTCCTGGATTCGGCACCCTGCTGGCGCTGTCCAGCTACAACAAGTTCAACAACAACTGCTATAGGGATGCCCTCATCACGTCCTCCATCAACTGCCTCACCAGCTTCCTCGCTGGTTTTGTCATATTCTCCGTTTTGGGGTAAGTAGTAAGACTTAGTTTCGTACCCAATTCTACCCAAAGGTTTTCGTACCCAATGTGTACATTACCAGTCTTCACATTATAATGGCCACAGAAATGACGATCTTCAAAGTTGAAGTTAAGAAAGGTACAGCTAAAACCTTTTTTACATTATCTAACAATATTCTTAATTTTTAAGTCAAGTTATTGATTGTTTTCCGACTACAAATGGCACTACAAATGACACAATATCATGAAAATCTTGGGTAATCGTGCTTTGGGATTATTTCAACGATGGCCGTTCTTCGTGGAACCAATGTTATTTTCTCTTGGTATTTTTGTCTTTATTGTGTGTTTTTATTTTATGCGTCACATTTCATCATCATATCAGTCTGGAATCACCCACTGCTGGGTAAAGTCCTCCTCTTTTTTTCCGTCACACTTCCTGTCTGTACGTCCCTTATCCAGGTGTGTCCTGCGTGACTTGACAATATCGTCAACGGGACGGGTCACATGTAGTGTAAATAAATGTGTTTTTAACCGACTTCCAAAAAGAGGGAGGTCCTCTAGGTGTTCGTTTTTTTTCTTTCTTTCTTTTACAATTCTTTTCTTTGCTCTAGCTACATGGCGCACGTTCAGAACAAGAGCATCGAAGAGGTGGGTCTGGAAGGGCCTGGACTGGTGTTTATCGTGTATCCTGAGGCTATCGCCACTATGACGGGATCCGTCTTCTGGGCCATCATCTTCTTCCTCATGCTTATCACGCTGGGACTTGATAGTACTTTTGGAGGTACATTTGTGATAATTCTTTTGAAAAATGTGTCTTTATTTGCAGCGCATGCAGCGCCATACCCGAACAAGCACTTGAACGGACTATAAAATCGTGATTTTCTTTAGGGCTAGAAGCAGTGACCACAGCTCTGTGTGACGAGTACCCACGGGTGCTGGGACGACATCGCGAGCTCTTCGTCGCTGGGTTGTTGGTGTTCATCTACATCTGCGCTTTGCCGACCACTACCTATGTAAGTAATTCCCTTCGAAACGTTTCAGGAAAACTCTGATTAGTAACAATAAAAAATATATTGCAACTTTTTGAATCCTACACCGCGTTAGGTTATATTATTATATGTTTTGTAAGAATATATGTTTTGATACAGTTAGCCACAAACTACTCCTAAAAAAACTGGAATCAATAAAAATCACGGGAAAAGCTCTAAAAATGCTCGAGTCTTACTTAAAAAATCGTTCGCAAGTGGTCAAACTTGGTAATCACCAAAGTGATGCACTACCTATTACATGTGGCGTCCCACAGGGATCTATCTTGGGACCCTTACTGTTTTTAATAAATATAAATAATATAAGCGAAATTAAACTACATGGTCACCTTACCTTATACGCCGACGACACTTGTTTATTTTACTTTGGATCTTCCATCCATCACATTATCTCACAAGCACAAGAAGATTTAAATACCCTATTCGCATGGTTTCAGTTCAATCTCCTAACAATAAATATCTCTAAAACAAGTTATATAATATTTAAGGCTAAAAATAAATCGATTCCACCATATGACCCTCTAACAATTAATGATATCCCGCTACAGCAAAAACCATGCGAAAAATACCTCGGTCTAAGAATGGACAGCTCACTTACGTGGAATGCTCACATAGATCACATAAAGAGTAAACTTTCGGCACTCTCCGGGTAACTGCGTAACATTGTTCGTTGTATTCCACCAAAACTGCGGTATACTATTTACAACTCCCTAGTAAAGCCACATCTACTTAACTTAATCGAAATTTGGGGCAGTGCTGCTAAAACAAAATTATCTGAACTTCAAATTACCCAAAATAAAATCATAAAAATACTATTTAACTACCCATATCTAACATCTACCAGCAAAATTTATCAAGACACAAAAATAATGAACATAAAACAACTTTACATTTACAACACATGCATTTTCATCAGAAATATTCTTAACAAAAGCGTTCACTCAAACTTAACACTCACTCAATATTAACAAGTTAGTCAGCGCAGTACACGGCGAGCAAGCTTGCTAGTTTTACCGAAAACAAGAACTAACTATGGCAAAAAAATGCTAACTTTTGAAGGAGCACAGCTTTATAACAAATTACCGTCCTGTATAAGAAATGTACACTCTTTCAATGCATTCAAAACTCAACTTAGCCAGCACATAATTGAGGATCGATCACTTCTGGAGAAATGAATGCATTGGATGGGTAAATATTAAGTTGTAATACTGATGACGAACTTATTGTAATTTATATTTTTAGTATTGTTCTCAAGTAAGTGACTTATGTTTTTATTGAGAATAAAGTTTCTTTAAACCGAAGAACTAACTGACTATGAACAGCCTCGTTGGTACTAATGCATCTGCTGAGCATGTGGACCTGGGTTCGATTCCCGGGTCGGGAAAAGTGTTTCCCATTAGGAATTACGCAATAGCAGCTACGGAATCTGGATTTGTGCCGTCTTAATAGCAACAGCCTCGTCTTCTGTTAGATAGCAATAGGTTGCGCTCTATTACATGGGACTTAGACATTGATATAAAAAAAAATACATTGATATAAAAAATAAAGATACGGTTGTCCGAACATTTGCTCGACGCGTTTGCCATACAGAGAATCGGTGTAGTCTGCTCGTTAACGTAACCTTGTATAAGCGGCGTGGTATTTTCGAGGTATGAAGAACATAAATAAAGCTTTTAATAAAATTTACGACCGCACCCGAAGAAAGCCGATCGTGGACTAGTTCACTTCGGCCTAGGAAAGACCGTTTTAGGACCAAGTTCGAGGCGTCATTGTAACATGCGGTCCGCCCAGTCCTTACGCAGTAATCATCATCTTCCTGCCCTTATCCCATTCTATTTGGGGTCGGCGCAACACGTTTTCTTCTTCCATTCTTCCCTGTTACACGTCAAGGAGGCATTTATTCCTTTCTCATTCATATCATTCCTCACACAATCCATCTATCAGTCCTTACGCAGTAATATATAAGTCAATAGACTTAGACATAACTGGTGAAATGTCGGTGATATTTACTAGGTATACCTCTGTCTACTGTGACTGTCTGTCATATTACTCCTAATTATTAAAGAAATCTCTTAGTCTTGATTCTTATTTCGAAATCACTACGAGGTATCGGGCCACTTACAAATACATAAAGTCCCTATTTTATGACTTGACAGCTTGACACGTTACCCTAATTAATAACGAAACGATATTTCTTATTTTAAAGTGTAAAGCAATATTGGACTCCCTAGAAAGGCATAATAAATCCTTTATTTAATGGGAAAGGACCGAGACACAAGTGGCGGCTGACAAGCCAAATGTCATGTTTCAAAGAAATTCTGAATAAACATATCTAATTTCTAAGCGCAACTCACAAGAGCAAACCCACATCTGTTTGCAATAAACCCCGGTCACTCTACCTAAAGAGACCCTTAAAACAATTGAGAAGTTTAGACAAAAACAGCAATAAAACAACCCTGTGAAAGTATGGGGTGCAAGCCGTGCGCGTAGCGTGGTTTATTGGAGATGACGGAGGGGCAGTTGATTGCAGACCACGGAAGAGCCCGGGCGCCGAGATTAGCGGAACCGAGTCAGGCTTACGTAAAGTCCTAGGATGTCCTAGATAGGCTGGTGAAGTTAGGGTAGTCTTGGTACCAAGTCGCATATTTCAGTGGAGCGTCGTAAGAGAGCGATTAATATATTTAATAAGATTAATGTAAGTCATAGCAGTAAGTCTAATTAAAGTCAGTGACGACACGTGTAAGGAGAAAGCTGAGACGGAGGCGAAGCTGGTAATGTGTGAAGTATTCTGTAAGTGAGTTACAGACTAATCTGTTATAATAAACACCCGGTAAGTGTTTACTATTATCTACTCTTAGCTCATAGTATCAGTTCGTTGGTAACGCAGAGAAGCTGTTAATAATCATTTATTTCAGCATGAAGGAGGAGCTGCTTTATATCATCCCAATGTATATTATTATCTCATGTGTTGTGTCCACATCCTATTCCATACCTTGGCGGGTATCTGTCATCTGCGTTTGGCTATAGGGAAACGGTGAAGGCCCTCCGCTACACTCTACATTCTCATCACGCATACATCATTCACACTGTACACTGATACATCCGACTATTGACGAATATTGACTACAAGACGCACCACAAATGGAAGGCAGAACCGTAATACTCACGTTTTGATTATCACAGTCCCTATGGTTCAGCGGTTCACCACTTAACCATATGGCACTGTAATATTTGAGAATACAACTAATATGATCAGTTATAAAATGACAACTCGTCCTTGTTGTACGAATCACCCAAACGCTGCTGATAAATACTGGTTCCTATAAAGGTCTAGCCCAGAAACATTGCGTAGAGATTGTTGGCGCACATTTCCAGGGAGTTTGGGTTAGGCATCACGAAGTATCTCAAACCGCATTGATAACACCGTTCTAAGGAACGCTAGGGACTGTGTCTCGTTAAAACTAACCCCGGCTGTTTGTAGGCCTATTTCTGAATCGACACTATTTAGCGAGACACGCAATCACGACACGGGGAAGCTTAAGGAAGTGTGAAGTGACGATAGAAATACCACTTCGGCGTTCACCAAAACTATCGCAATATGTTCTGTTACAGACTGAATCTACGGTGCGCTTGTGCAAGTTGTGTTGTAATATAGTAATTGGGGTAGTCTGCCGTAAGGGTGTTATTAAGTACGCGAGTAATTGGAAATACAGAAAACCTGTCTTCCTCAATGGCAGCTGGCCTCACAACCCACTGCCTTAGGATTGGGAGAGACATGTAAATAGTGCTTAGGGAACGTGATCTGTTAGAGTTCGTAGCAGTGTCCTTAGCAGGGTTATGCATTTAGGTCTAACAGTACACGTACGCCAAGCTAACGTTGTAAAATGGTTCCATGTTATAACATGGAACCGTTTGCGTTTGCGAAACGGCATCTAATATATTGAAATCAAATAAATTAACAATTAATAATTTATTAAGCGCAAGCGTAACGTTTCCCTTACCTACCTTTTATCATATAACATATATTTGCGCCCTCTTGTCTTATTAGCTTCATACCTTACGATTGTTTTGTCTTATTTGCTTTGACATTGCTCACGTATATGTCTTAACTGTGAATTCCCAATATTAACGTCACTTGTATTCCCTCCCAGTCTCTAGCTTTGATAGCTGGGGCTGGGCTGCCCACAATTGGGAATTCAGTCCTCCTAGTCGGTGGGGAGATGACCAGTCTGGGTCGAGTCTCACAGGACCATGCGGGGCGGGGCATGGCCTTTCCGAAACAAAAACAAACGGAAACCGACTGTAATACTTAATATTACTATAATTTAGGAAAAACGAAAATTTTATTAGCCTGGGGTAATTTAGGAAAAGTCACATGTGGTGCCGTGACCAGGATTCTCGTCATTAAATGCACTGATTCACTTCAATGCAACGAGAAAGAACAATGTATGGGTTACTACAATACTAACACAACGTAATTTTATGATTCTACAAATTGAGAGAGATGGTTGGAGTTACGGCGGCTACAATAACATGTTTTAATCAGATAACGGTTTGGTTATCACGATTTAACTCTTCAACCACTGGTACCGGGTTCAAGTCCCGTATGATTTATCTGTTGATGAGCTTGTATTACATTGTCATGAGTTTCGGGTTCGATTCCCGCCTGACGCAATGATTGATAAATAATTATATTCCTGTGTCACGGCTTGTGGGTTCGATTCCCGCGTGTTTTGTTGGGTTAAGGAGCTTTGACTCCGAGCCTAGCAAAAGTGGGTTTCTATCCTTGTATGCTATGCGTGGAGGTACTTTTGCAGTTTGTGAAATTATGATTTGTGTTTCAGTGCAACTTTAATGATGGGTTCGATTCCCTGTTGATGAAAGTTTCGTGTCCGATAGTGAACAAACATATTTTGTTACATGTTTGTGATTGCACTTTCCGTATTGTTACGAGTATGAGGTATGAGTGCGTGCGAGAGTGAAAGTAGATATGGGGCACGCCCTCATCTTAGTGTAAACTGTCTATTAGTAGTGCTTAAATACACTACGGGAAAAAAAACAATCAGTTTACTAAAAACTATATCAGACCGAATCATACGAAATTAAACATAAACTTTTCGATTTTGTTGTCATATATTTGGACAGATACTCGTGTGGACTTATTTCGAATTCCAGGGTAATCAATCTTCGTTTGGCTGTCACTACTTTGTCTAAACCTTTGGGTTGTGAGTTGCGCTTGGGTCGAAGTTTCATCAAATTCAGTTGACATCGGCTAACTTCAACGTTGGCTGTAGCGTGGCTCCAGTAACGAAGCTAAGTTCCACTTTTATTAGATGCTATAAATTACCGTGGTCACGTGGTATGACTTTGATATCTCAACAATAACTGTACAATGTTTTGAGCTATAACACTATGTAAACCTACTTAATCGGTTCCAATATTGGTACCTACAACATAACTTTCATGCCAATATTTTAATATCCAAGTGGGGAGTTTACAACACTGTGTCCTATAAGTCAATTATTATTTAGATGATTTAGGGTGTACACAAGTACATTTCAAATCTAAAGTCAAGTTCAAGATTCTTATTTGCTCAATTAAGGTGCACAAAATGTTTAGCAATTTTAATGTTAGGTTTGCTCCTATCACTTATATAAAAGTGCAAATAATAGTAACTTCTAATAACATTCACTTTCTGATACAGCATTCCAACTCTAGTTGGATTTCAGAACTGCCCTTTCGTCCTTGGGTCTGAGGGGGGTGACTAATTGGAATAATTTCTAACATGTCTATGTGCGGACTATTTCAGCTACTCTTGGATACGACAGCTGGCAGCTGATTAAGCTGACTCAGCGTTGAGGTGGTGCATTGGGAAAGGCCTCTGTCCGGCGGCAGCTGCGGTAGACTGAGTCTAGAGCGAGGGAGCATCGTAGGTAGCGTCGCTCGATAGCACAAATACTCTTAAAAGAGACTCTGGTATGTACAATCAATTAATAAGCATGCACAAGTCTACTGGAATAATATTAAACAAGAGTATTTTGATACAGAATAAATTCAAATTGAAATAATATGTATCGATTGAAGATACCTCTGCGAAACAAAGCAAAATTATAGCAGACGACATATCCTATTGGAATTACTGTTCTAGTTGGATCACTTAGAATAATCTGATTAGCTAAACATTGCGAATGGGTGTTCTTTTAAACTCTATAGTAATGTCATGGAAAGGCACAGCTTATCCTATTATGAAAGCTCATACGCTTTACTCTGTCAAGCGTCTGATTTTCAGAGGGGGGAATGTGACTGTCTGTCATATTACTCCTAATTATTAAAGAAATCTCTTAGTCTTGATTCTTATTTCGAAATCACTACGAGGTATCGGGCCACTTACAAATACATAAAGTCCCTATTTTATGACTTGACAGCTTGACACGTTACCCTAATTAATAACGAAACGATATTTCTTATTTTAAAGTGTAAAGCAATATTGGACTCCCTAGAAAGGCATAATAAATCCTTTATTTAATGGGAAAGGACCGAGACACAAGTGGCGGCTGACAAGCCAAATGTCATGTTTCAAAGAAATTCTGAATAAACATATCTAATTTCTAAGCGCAACTCACAAGAGCAAACCCACATCTGTTTGCAATAAACCCCGGTCACTCTACCTAAAGAGACCCTTAAAACAATTGAGAAGTTTAGACAAAAACAGCAATAAAACAACCCTGTGAAAGTATGGGGTGCAAGCCGTGCGCGTAGCGTGGTTTATTGGAGATGACGGAGGGGCAGTTGATTGCAGACCACGGAAGAGCCCGGGCGCCGAGATTAGCGGAACCGAGTCAGGCTTACGTAAAGTCCTAGGATGTCCTAGATAGGCTGGTGAAGTTAGGGTAGTCTTGGTACCAAGTCGCATATTTCAGTGGAGCGTCGTAAGAGAGCGATTAATATATTTAATAAGATTAATGTAAGTCATAGCAGTAAGTCTAATTAAAGTCAGTGACGACACGTGTAAGGAGAAAGCTGAGACGGAGGCGAAGCTGGTAATGTGTGAAGTATTCTGTAAGTGAGTTACAGACTAATCTGTTATAATAAACACCCGGTAAGTGTTTACTATTATCTACTCTTAGCTCATAGTATCAGTTCGTTGGTAACGCAGAGAAGCTGTTAATAATCATTTATTTCAGCATGAAGGAGGAGCTGCTTTATATCATCCCAATGTATATTATTATCTCATGTGTTGTGTCCACATCCTATTCCATACCTTGGCGGGTATCTGTCATCTGCGTTTGGCTATAGGGAAACGGTGAAGGCCCTCCGCTACACTCTACATTCTCATCACGCATACATCATTCACACTGTACACTGATACATCCGACTATTGACGAATATTGACTACAAGACGCACCACAAATGGAAGGCAGAACCGTAATACTCACGTTTTGATTATCACAGTCCCTATGGTTCAGCGGTTCACCACTTAACCATATGGCACTGTAATATTTGAGAATACAACTAATATGATCAGTTATAAAATGACAACTCGTCCTTGTTGTACGAATCACCCAAACGCTGCTGATAAATACTGGTTCCTATAAAGGTCTAGCCCAGAAACATTGCGTAGAGATTGTTGGCGCACATTTCCAGGGAGTTTGGGTTAGGCATCACGAAGTATCTCAAACCGCATTGATAACACCGTTCTAAGGAACGCTAGGGACTGTGTCTCGTTAAAACTAACCCCGGCTGTTTGTAGGCCTATTTCTGAATCGACACTATTTAGCGAGACACGCAATCACGACACGGGGAAGCTTAAGGAAGTGTGAAGTGACGATAGAAATACCACTTCGGCGTTCACCAAAACTATCGCAATATGTTCTGTTACAGACTGAATCTACGGTGCGCTTGTGCAAGTTGTGTTGTAATATAGTAATTGGGGTAGTCTGCCGTAAGGGTGTTATTAAGTACGCGAGTAATTGGAAATACAGAAAACCTGTCTTCCTCAATGGCAGCTGGCCTCACAACCCACTGCCTTAGGATTGGGAGAGACATGTAAATAGTGCTTAGGGAACGTGATCTGTTAGAGTTCGTAGCAGTGTCCTTAGCAGGGTTATGCATTTAGGTCTAACAGTACACGTACGCCAAGCTAACGTTGTAAAATGGTTCCATGTTATAACATGGAACCGTTTGCGTTTGCGAAACGGCATCTAATATATTGAAATCAAATAAATTAACAATTAATAATTTATTAAGCGCAAGCGTAACGTTTCCCTTACCTACCTTTTATCATATAACATATATTTGCGCCCTCTTGTCTTATTAGCTTCATACCTTACGATTGTTTTGTCTTATTTGCTTTGACATTGCTCACGTATATGTCTTAACTGTGAATTCCCAATATTAACGTCACTTGTATTCCCTCCCAGTCTCTAGCTTTGATAGCTGGGGCTGGGCTGCCCACAATTGGGAATTCAGTCCTCCTAGTCGGTGGGGAGATGACCAGTCTGGGTCGAGTCTCACAGGACCATGCGGGGCGGGGCATGGCCTTTCCGAAACAAAAACAAACGGAAACCGACTGTAATACTTAATATTACTATAATTTAGGAAAAACGAAAATTTTATTAGCCTGGGGTAATTTAGGAACAGTCACACTACCCTTTAGGTATTACAGACGTGATGTTATGTTATGTTCTTCTAGACTTTAACACAGTAACATAACGCAGATCCTTTAGTCTTTTCCCTTTCAAGTTCATTTTATTTCTATTTGACCGACTGCAAAGTGTTGTATGTTGCGTCTCATTGAACAAAACATTGAAGGTTTCTACACCATTGCTACCCATTATTTCAGATATGTGATTGTGTATGTATCTGAGAATTTCCTCGAAGCCAATGTCCTGGTTCCAATAAATTGAACGTTTTATTTTGCTTTCTGTGGTTCAGTCTGTAATACGACTGTCGAGTACGAGAGTGAACTTTTATCTTTCACATTCGTTCTAATCAAGGATTTTTGCACAAAATTCAGTTGCTAATACATTGATTACTCTTTCGAAGGAGATTTAGGCCCAAACCATATTTTGCCTTTTTAGGTTTTGCAAATGCAAAACCTAAAAAGCAAAATATGGTGGAAAGGTGGAAGTATGGTAAAAAGCAATCCAATGAAATGTTTTGGTTATGCGTATTTTAGTGAATAGCCAATAAGGTTCTAAATCTAATGAAACTTAAAAATAATTATAAAAATAGTATCTTAAAATATTTTACACATACAACTATATAGATTAAATTCCTATAAAATTCATTTAATAAAATGCAATTTTATGACTTTACTGTAGGCTATAGAAACAATTTTCTGTTAGCCATTAACGCAGTAAGCCATGAGGCAACGTAGCCCTGTGTTTTAGACCACGGTATTCGCTCACAAAAGTCTACATGCTTTCACCAACTTATCTAGTACCTAACGTAGCTGCTCGATAACCATAAAATTCGGTAAAATGATTGTTCAGTTAGGTAAGACAGGCGTTTACCGAGGTATGTAAGTGAAAGATTACGACCGGGGCGAGTCAGCACAAAAACTGATTGCTTCATCATACGGCGCACGGTTACCCGTTACTCATGACCGGACCAAAACGGATAATGTAGGACTACGTGTGTGGTGAGCGTGCTCAAATAAATTGTTATTTTTTTGGGAAAATTGAGACAAACTATTGTTTACGAAATATCTTGTAAGCAGGTTTGTTAAACATCATAATTATCATAACGCGATTTATTTTTATTTGTTTTCTTATATATCCACAGAGATTCGTGTTAAAATTGTAATCTTACAATCATTAGCTAGCCATCTAACCATCCTACGATGGCTTAAAACTTTTTAATAATTTTCTTAAAAAAGAATTCATATTCCATCGATAGAGAATTCCATCAGGCACAAGATTTCTTCGGAAGAAATTCATATTAAGCTCATCTATAACTCTTCATCAACATCACTAGTTACTATTACTTTTAAGAAAGAACCTCAGCAACACAACACAGGTACTATCACTAATAAATTACGGTTCCGTTATCTCCGCGAATGTATTCCGTTGCATAATTCATGGTCATCACTCACCGGGATGACCTAGCGCAACACTCGCTCACTGTGATGTTACGACGCTTTGTTTTGCTTTTATTTCTCGCCCCTGATTTCATTACTGAGGTGTGAAGAGGAATTGGTTTGTAGTGAAGTGACTATAAAATTACTGGAGTTATCCCAAATGGTGACACACCCACAATAAAGTATATTAACATCACTCTTGTACTTTCCGAATGGATAGGCTGGATGTTATATCTACCTGCTGCCACACTTGGCAGGTTATGTTGGTAGGTACCTACTGTGTAATGGACGGACTTATCGCAAGCTACTACTAAGAACTTCCTAATGATAAACCCCAGTAATCATGCTTGCGACCGCAACCGCAACTAGGCTGTTCTACTCGACTCCAGTGACTATATAGATTTAAAAACCCGCTCTTAAAAAAATACGACATCTATCGCAACACTGGCGGACTAAATTGGCAAATCCTACATCGCGCTATCATCAACTTTATCCGCGACATTAGCCTATATAGAAAATCCCGACTTACATATGTCGGGCAGTTAGCCCACCAGACACAACACCCGTCTGGTCGGAGGATCCTCCCTTTTCTATGGGGGATGAGGAACTTTACACCCTGTTCCTCATACCCCCCAAAACAGCATCGCATCTTGCGGTGTTCTACTACTAAGCAGTGAGTATGACAACGGAAACAAAACGCCTCCTCCCCCGTGTCCGTTGTGATGTTCATTGGGGGGAAGGCAATTATACACTTTATACGGGAACTTAATATTTTAAGAGGTTTATTGAACTTTATTTAATAAACTGACTACCTAATTAATATAACTATTGCCACTGTGGTTTTTTATAGCGATTTAGCAGCCAAGTCGCTACGAGTTCCTTATACGGCCACCTCTGAGATTGTACCTTGAATCAACGAATAATTATGACAACACCCTTCCAAGCCAGAGTCATCATCATCTTCCTCCTTTCTCTTTCACACCATTCCTCACACAATCCATCCATCTTTTCTTTTTCCAGGGCGGAGTATACCTGGTGGATCTCCTCAACGTGTACGGGCCGGGTCTGGCGATCCTGTTCGTGGTGTTTGCGGAGGCTGCCGGTGTCTGTTGGGTGTACGGCGTGGACCGGTTCTCCGAGGATGTCAGGACCATGCTCGGCCACACTCCTGGCTGGTTCTGGAGGGCTTGCTGGTCTTATATCAGGTGAGTTGGATTGACATGGTCCAATTATGCAAGCGACGGCGAATATATAATCTAAAGTTTGGATAATTGATTTCATAGAGAAATTAAAGAAAATGGTTTTTTATCGAGATGGATCGAGATCGCAATAATCCTACAATTTTGGTCATGTCTTTTAAAACTCTGTTTTACAAATAGAAAACTTAAAGCTTTCTTCACTCTCTGAACATATTTTATTCAAGGAAGTACCTACCTACGGTAATTCTCAAATCTTCTGGGTCTTAATCATGAAAACACGTTTCACGAAGTAGGTACATCATGGGACGCAGAACTTCTATCATAACAACCTGACTATCTCTACTATACAACAATCTGATGTCTTTTATCCGCTTTCTCCCGCCCACAGTCCAGTATTCCTGCTAGTACTGTTCATCGTGTCAGTGCTGGCCCACGAGGAGATGCTGGGCGGCGAGTACGTGTACCCGCCCTGGTCCATCACGGTGGGCTGGGTGATGACCGGCACCACCGTCTCCTGCATCCCGCTCTACATCATCTACAAGTTTGCGATCACGCCTGGCAGCTTTATGCATGTGAGTTCACGTTTTGCTATTAGGTTTATTTTTTGGTCTTGTTGCGTACTTACAACAGAAATCATTGTTTTTTCTGTTTGTTCCGGCTAATCTCCGAAACGGCTTCATTGACTTTGATGGATCTTTTATTGGAACATAGCTAGAGCTGATGCTAAAAGGAGTAGCTTAGGCTGCTTTGATTTTTTTAAAGATAAGGGTTCCGTGCAAAAACAACTGGATGAAAAGCCAAAAAAAAAAGACAATTTTATTGTTATCAGCAGAATTCTTTCCAAGTAGAGCTAGCGTTGGTTCCCATACCTTCAATTAATGTTTTGTTTTAAATAATGACTACACTTACCTTTTCCATTTCCTCCAGCGCATCAAAACGATAAAGGAACCCGAAGTGATCACGATACCGCCACCGGACTCGACAGTCTACAGCCTGTGACCTGACCAGACCTACTGCTCAGCAACTCTGCACACTAAGCCAGCCATCGAGTGGCTGGTCTAAACTCGTCGCTTACGACCTCTGCAAAGCTGACCTAAACTCTGCAATATCAACCATACTCTGCATACTAAAGATTATATTGCAATGATTTGCGGTTTTGCAGACGAAAAGCTTTTGTATTATTAAGATTGAAAAGAAACTCCGGTATGTTATGCTATCGTTATAAATTTAAGAATAATAATCAATGTAATGTTGTAGATTTTAGGCAAGGATTATTTGCTTTTGGTAGCTTGTAAGAACTTTCGATGAATTGAATTTTTAACTTGTAAGTTATAAGCATGTATGTAATCTTCTCGTCTACATAGAGACAGAGTTAAACGAATACTTACCTGCTTCAAGCACTAATTGCATAATCCTATTAATTGATATACATCATAACCATATTATAAGCCTGTATTTAGAAATAGCATTTATTAAAATAACATTTCGTAAGTAGTGTTTTTACCCGACTGAGGGAAGGTAATGTGTGTTTTCGTACCACTTGCTCAAAAAAGTCACATTCTATGCCACAAAAAGCGAACATAACAATAGTCATTTTTAATCTGTTAAAAACAGGGAAAGAAAATTGTACTGAATTTCATTCATCCTCTAGGGGGAGAATGTGATATAAATTTGGAATACTTACCGAAATTTATACTGAACTACATCTGTGTTTACACCATTGAGTTTGTATATAAAGCATTATACATCTTTTTGAATAAGGAATACACATTTTAATGGAGTTGATTATTAAATTAAATTACGAAAACCGACGAGGCCGTATGAGCTTGATGCCGCTTGCTTTTCCGACAAAAAATATTAGTCTAGGAATTTGCCGCGTTTTTGTTTTCTTCAAATACATAAACGTTAAGTTTATTTTAATTTATTTTTATAAATAAGTTAATGTTCTAAAAATACGTTACGATGTTAAATCAAAGCGACAGTGACAGTGAATTGTCGGATTCCATCAGTGCAAATGCTGCCGCAATTATAAATAATTTGCTTCCAACAAAATCCAAGGAAAATTATTTAAAAACTTATGAAGAATTTTCAACGTGGAGAAGTGCGAAAGCCCTATCAATTTCAGAATCAGTACTTCTTGTCTATTTAGATTATTTATCCAAGACAAAGAATCCGAATACACTTTGGTGCATATACTCAAAACTGAAAGCTACAATAAGCATCAAACACAGCATTGAAATAAATAGATTCACGAAATTTCTGGCTTTTTTAAAAAGAAAATCAGAAGGGCATTGCGCAAAGAATCTAAAATATTTACGACTCAAAATGTGGAAAAATTTCCCTGACGAAATTTTTCTTGCCACAAAAGTAAGTATACATGATTTAACTATGAATATTTCGTATCTTAGTAATGGTAATTATTCTATATACTCGTATTTACCTGTTTTTTATCTTTGTTATAGGTGGCCTTAATTTTTGGACTCTATGGTGCTTGCCGCGGATGTGAACTTGTAAACTTAAAGGTGGAGGACGTTGAAAATCATTCCAATGAGTTACTGCTGATTAATGTAAAGGAAACTAAGACAAAGAAAAATCGGTCCTTCATTGTACAAGGACAATATACTAAAATCATTCATAAATACCAAGCATTACGTCCCACCAACATGGAAAACAATAGATTTTTTATAAACTATCGGAATGGGAAATGTACTCGACAAGCCATCGGCAAAAATAAAATTAACAATATGCCAAAGGAAATTGCTAAATATTTAAAACTTAAAGATGTTGAACTCTACACCGGTCACTGCTTTAGAAGAACTTCGGCGATTTTCTTGGCGGATTCAGGGGCGGATATTACGTCAATAAAAAGACACGGTCTTCGTCCGTAACTCACGATGCACCACCACTACCATCTCCGACGTATACTATCTACAATGAAACGCAAGTTCCTCAGACGCAAGAACAGAGAAATACTCAAATCAATTCATCAACAATAAATGTACCAAACAAAAATGTAACTCTCTCTATCAATAATTGGACCAATGTTTCGAATGTTAACTTTTACTTTTAATTGTCATTATTTTTAATAAATGCTTATAATTATCATATTATTATTGTGTTAATTTTTTCGCAAATGGTACGAAAAGTAGAGTATTTTCCACGGTGATAAAGCTGTCTTAGTCTTGGGTGAACTTAAATCCCTCGCTACACTCAGCACTCGTCTTAAATCCCTCGCTTCGCTCGTGATTTAAGTTTTTAACACCCTCGCTACACTCGGGAGTAAACCTCGAGTCCTTCGTTACGCTCGCGATTTAAATCGTCACCCGCGACAGAAGACACTGCTTTATCCCCTTGGTTAATAATCTACTATTATCATCGTGTTTTAATATCTACAACGAATACTATTAAGTGTATAATGGACTTAGATAAACTATATTTAATAAGGATTTTGTATATTACCTACCTTAAAAAAAGGTTTGCTGGACAGACTATAAAACATTTGCAGGAACGTAAGAAATATTTATACCATCTGAAAACATCTCAAAGTTTTCACTAAAAAATACGTGGTTACTTATTTGGTTACAGATGGTATATTTAATTTCATTGTGAATAGATGCTTGAATAATTTTAAATACTTTTTTAAATAGTTTTAAGCAAACCCCATTGTAAATATGCTTGTATTTAGAGTTAACCAAAATATATGCAATTTCCGTACTCCTGGGCAATGAGTGCAGAAATTAATATATTTACTATTAGATACCTATATTAATATTAAAAATGTGTAAATAATATTAGAAATGTTGAATGAAGTTAATGGGATCATATGCATAGGTTTTCATTCAAGTCATCGTTTTTCAAATAATACATTTTACTTCGTAGATTAAATTCATTTAAAATGTAGATATACCGGTACTTACATATTTAGATCTTTATAAATTATTATAGTGATATCTAGTCTTTATCTTCCATTCGGGTCTTCTTGTAATAAACTTAAAACAACAAGTGTAGTATTAGTGCAAGTTGTTGCTTGAGAAGTAGGTTTGTATTTTAATCGTAAATACATGCGATTTTTTCGTAGATACTATTGAAATAATAAAACAATGAGGAGTTTAGCATTAATTGGGATAGGCATTTAAAAATATATGCAAAACCATTTTAGAGC
Source organism: Diarsia brunnea (assembly GCA_949774965.1). Classification (NCBI taxonomy): domain Eukaryota; kingdom Metazoa; phylum Arthropoda; class Insecta; order Lepidoptera; family Noctuidae; genus Diarsia; species Diarsia brunnea. The sequence goes on from OX459011.1 coordinate 18,168,673, forward strand.
TTGTATGACTTGTATTCCAACATTCAATATTCATATTCCTAGCAACAAAATTAAAGGTAGTAAAATATATCTTTCAAGCATTCTCATATTAATAAATAGGATATTAAGGGTGTCATATATTCACCCAAGTTAGCAATGTTATGCCATTTTAGATACTTCGCTAAAATATGAAAATTATATAATATCGATAGAAATATGTACTTAAATCTGTAGTTGAATTGATGTAAACGCATAAGCATATAAAATAATCTCCTTCCAGTTTTTACTAGCATAATTATATTATACCAATAAAATATTAAGTGTTTTTATAAAAAATATATTTAAAAAGTAGTTCATATACCCACAGAGCTATATTTACGTGATTTTACGATATTTGTTGATTTATTTTTATACGTTTGTTCTCTGTTTATCGAAGATGTACTCAAGTTGATGTGTAGTGGATGTTGTATGTATTTGTAGCTATGTAATCGTTGGTTGATGTGTTAGAATAAACGACAGATGTGTAGACTGGGCCTGTACCAGCCATTACAGGTTCATCTAGCCATTTGTTTTACCAATACAATGTTGTTTCTTTTTTTACCTTTCTATCTAATCGTAATCCTCGTCCATTGTACCACCAACACGGAGAGAACAGCTGTTGCTCTAAACCTTTACTTAAAACCTTCTTAAAAGATTCTTCGAGGTACCATGAAACCTTTTTCAATGGTGACGCATACGTTCTGGGTTCTCTCTGTCGCATGCCACCTGGATTTTGACACATTTTGAATCCGTCAGTGGGTCGGCTCAGTAAATCTAACCAAAAAAATATTTTAAGTATGAAATCAAAAGTGTGAACTTTATTTTACGAAAGTGTGATAAAGAAAATTAATGAATTCGCATAGTGAAGATGTTTTGTAAAGGGGGGCCTTGTTCAAAATACGTCCCTACGCTTGGATGGCGACTAAAACTGTAAACTTTAATACAGACTGCGTAAGTACAAATGAGGGGGCTGCGGGATGTTCGAAAGAGATACCGCGGCCGCGATACAAATGGCTAAGAAGGAACATGAGTGGTTTTTAGTCAGAAGTCTGACACTCCCTTTCTCTCTGCCCAGAGTGGGAGGGGTTATTTGATGATTTCCCAAACACCAAAAAAAAAGTGGTATTCTTTATCCAACCATATGATCAACCTCGTGCCCTCAAGCTAAAGTGCGTTTTTCACGGCTTCAGCCATGCTAGCTTAGTTGTGATTGGTTACTCAGGACTCGATTCTCAGCAACTCTCATCCAGTTACTATCAGCCACCCTGCAAAGATCGTCGTTCCACTGGGTCCACTTCCACTGGATGTTCCAATCCAACATTCTTCCTTTATTGTCACGGCTATTCCTGCATCCATTAAAAGTGATCTTTAAATTTAAATGTTGTCTTCCGAATTACCTCCTTTGCAAGCATTACAGTGACTCTTTGCCTTATATAACCATATTGTTTTAGAATGTTTAATTGTTTTTCATAGTCATAGCGTTCTAGAATAAGCCAACAAACACTTGCACAGGATCTCTGCGAGTCCCATGTGGAGATAATAGCAAAATGGTTGAGCTGCAACGGAGAAGTATGGGGCGTGGGGCCAACGCTGGTGTTCGCCAGTGCCGCTGCACTCTTCCTCTTCAACGAACTGAGCTCCACCGTCTTCCTCACCGGAGAACAGGCCCACGTCTATATGTTGGAGAAGACCTTGGTTGTGAGTGTTGTCTTTTAAAGAAGGAAACCGACAGAATAAGAAATGATGTATCTAATTGTCCATAAATAGGGACTTCAGCTTTTTATGTAATCACTACATATTATGAAACAAAGTCCTCCGCCGTGTCTGTCTATCTGTTTGCGATAAACTCAAAAACTGCTGCACAGCATAAAGCTGTTTTCACCAATGGATAGAGTGGTTCTGGAGGAAGGTTTTAGTATATAATAACTAACATACACGCGGGCGAAGCCGCGGGCATCAGCTAGTGGATAATACTTAATAGCTAGAGACATCATGACCTCTCCATCCCAGTTACTGGGTAGTAAGATACCCCTTGGTAAGACAAGTTGTCAGACTTTCGAGTTACTGATTATTTGATTAAAGTAGGTAGGATAAGATATCACTATTCCATTGATAGTTTTCATCCTCACTTATCAGCCCGCTCACCCGCACGGTTCGGCAGTAAAAAGACCTGCTCAGACGTAAATTGTTTTTTTATTGCTTAAATAATGTAGTCTTTTAAAATTCCTCAGTCTACGATGGTGGTTGGTATGCTGGCCCTGATGGTCCATCTGTGGGTCTGCTCCATGCGCTTCTTCCAATACTACCTTGACCAGATTATTAGAGACGTGAGTACAAAAACAATAAAAAAAATCCCATCCTTACTTAACAGCAGACGATTATTTTGAGATAGCTACTTCGTTCCGAGAAGGAAACATCACCAATGTGGCTCAAAAGGGAAGAGCCCTTAACACAGTGGTTGGTGGAAGAAGGCTGCCACCGATGATGATGACTTGACTTCCATTCCATAGGTGCCACAGGACCGTCTTGCTTTCTAAAGACTCATCACCATAAGCAGCCCTCTTCGTCATATAACGCTCCTTCTGCATGAGCACAGGCTTCCTCTCTGCAAAAGGGAATGAGCTGAAACCACGACAGCCCAGTAAAAGTTGATTAAAGACCAACTTTAACAATTTCCTCGCCAGAGTCCAAGCGTGCTCCTAGAGTTGACGACAGCTGGTCTCCTGGGAGGAAAAGCAGAGGCAGTGGCGCTCGGACCCCTGACGAGGTTCCTGCGCACGCAGCAGCCCCAGATCCACATGACGGTGTGCTGGTTCCTGTCACTGTGCTACGCAGACTACATCCGCAAGAACTACTGCCACAGCTTCAACATGCCGTATTTGGAACAGTGGTTGGTATGGTTGATGATTGTTCTTTTTTTTTCGCACTTTCTTCGGTGTGCTTATAGCAATGCTGGATTATTTGATAAGCACTAGCTTTTGCCCGCGATTTCACTCGCGTCATGTTCAAAATTTTAAACTTTACCTCTTTATCATATTTGATTTTATAGATTTGCATTGACTAGTAATCCATTTCGACTTTCAAGGAGATAAATCATCTTGGACAATGGGCACTTATACCTAGCTACCTGCCAGTCTATTTACTATTCAAAAAAAGAAAGAAAGAAAAAATATTTATTTATTTTGTACCAATAATAACAAAATTTATTTCAACGCTACCTGCAAGTAGCGGCAGATGATGTTAAAAATTGCAAAATACGAGTACCTGTATCCTGCTGGTTTCATTCTAATCAGAAACCTGCCGAAATCACTTTATACGAACTACGAGGTCATCATCATTCTCCTGCCCTTATCCCAATCTATTTGAGGTCGGCGCAGCATGTCTTCTTCATCCATACTTCTCTATTACTCGTCATCTCAGCAGTTATCTCCTTTCTAGCCATATCATAACCATATTTAACTACGACATATTATACGTAATTCTTGTGTATATGTCTGTCCCGGTGCAAATAGGCAAACCATGCTACAGCACCGAGCAGTGCGGACAGTCAATGCGACCATGCAGAAGGTCAGCGGTTTTGTGGGGGCAGTGCATCAGCGGCTGAGGAGATTTGTGCCGCCCGAGACAGCCCCGTGTCAACAGTGTGCGAGGGCACTCCCATCTCAAACTACGTAATGATTTTCGTTTTTTTTAAACACGTTGCCCTTCACTAGGCATTTGTCCTCTAACGTGAAGCTGTGTCATTTAAACTCACATTCACAAACCAAACATCCAGACCCAGAAGAACTATTTGTAGGCCATACAAACATTTGTTCCATATTTGGCCATACAAATATCAGTTCAATATAACTCACAAAAAACACTCCGTGGCGCCCTGACACAGCCAGAAGACGATGCGACAGAACTCGTAGATGATGGCGGGACGAGCTGGACAAAATGGCACGGTTGGCGCAGTGGCTGAGTCAAGGACTGCTGCGCTGCGTGTCGCGAGTTCGATCCCCGCACGGAACAAATATTTGTAGGAACCGGATCCGGATCGGGATCCGTTTGTGGTTTTTTATTGTTATTTTTTTTAAATAATATTCTCAATAGATTCGAATTCGATGATCAAATTTATTGCTTTCGGTTCCAGAGTGACCTAAAATTAACCGTGTATAATACCTAGTTTCATTTTCAGAGAATTGCATGAAGAACATTGTCGTTGTTGTTCTTGCCCACGAGGAGCCCCTGACTAAATAATAACAGCCGCTCGGGTCGAGCAACGCTTGCCTAGGTTGGTTCGTGGATGGGTGTACCACCCACTACATACCGAGTTCCCTCCGTGCCTCGGAAAGCACCTTAAGCCGTTGGTCCCGGTTGTTACCCATTTATGGATCTATGACAGTCGTGATAGTCAGTGGCCCCGAAAATGTGACAAATAGCCTTACCAAGGGGTATCGTATTACCCAGTACTTACTGACTAGGTTGTGGAGGTCAGATAGGCAGTCGCTCTATGTAAAATACTGGTATACAGATGCAGTCGGTTAGACTGGAAGCCCATCTCAACTTAGAAAAAGGCTAGGCAGATGATGCATGAAGAATGTTGTCGCCAAACTATTTGGTCGCTCAATCGGAATAAACTATAGCAACTATTCCATAAATATTTCCTTATTTTGATTGATTGAATAAGCTGATTTCAAAGAGCGGGCCATTTTATCCAACTGCAGTGAAGCCCAAAAGGAAGGTTATTGATTCGATTGTAAGATTCCTTATATTTAGACAAAGCGTTGTTCACTAGAGTAAGAGCGTGCCTCCTAAGAAAACGTCGGTCGTGGTCAGTGCCACCTGCAGCGACATCATCAGTGGCGGTGGGCGTGCAAGCAGCATGCTGGATATATCCCCCACACGGCCTATCAGTCAGTCCGATAAGGAAATCAACGTGCGCCTCGTTGGCAAAGCGAGCGAGACTATCGCGGAAGCCATCGCGAAACTCAGAAATGACCTTAAAGTAAGTGATAAGATTTAGTGGACGAGGATTGTCGTACATCATCCCAAAATCCCCGTCGGACAGGGTGTGGCTAAAAATGTCAATATGTTTTGGGCATTGCATCGCGTAAAAATGGGTTCATCAGTAAGAATGCAAAGATTCATCGGAATCTCATCCTGACCTATGCTTACCGTTCGAAATTTCGAATCTCGCAATGACAGGCCAGCTTAGTCCACAAATTCGTATGTTGTCCATGCCTTAGTGGCCTTCTAGGTAAAGTTATTAGCATATGTTTCTAAATTTTGACAAATGTGGCCAATTCAGTAGTGGTCATCTTTTGACTGATGTGTCTTTATGAAAATGAAAGTATATTATTTCTGGATCAATGCAAAAGATCGACGTTTAATCACGCGAATGCCATTTTTGGATAGCTCTTATCTCAAAGTTACAGCCGTAGTTCTACGAATGAGGCTTTGTATTTGCTGTATTTATGTTTTGCTGTTCTGAAAATGGTGAAGGAACACATAGTGAAGAAACCGGCCACTGGAGTGACATCTGCCATCCCGCACTGAGGCGGCGTGGTACATTATAGCCCATTCCCTCCCATGGGACCTGTGTCCCAGCCCTGGGAACATAGGCTAATTATGATTAAGATATTTGTGTTTATTTATTACAGTTATTTGCGCTCGTGCCTGTACCCACCACTGTTGTTTACTTATTTAAGTGGTTTTGTTTTTCTTCAGACTGCGCAATGTTCCTGCAAAGGTGCACCCGTCCCCAGCAGCCATAGTCCTTTGTGTAAGGAAAACTAGTCTTGAAGACTGCCCCTGGAGGAACATCGGTCAGCTTCCATTCGACTCACTTTTTCAATAAGATACCTTGGCCCATTCACAGTAATAAAATATTCGTAATTTTTCTGGTGTTTTTATTTAATATATTCAAAAAACTTTGATGCATCTTGGTTAGTTGAAGGTAAGTGCGATTTGATCTCACGCACTAACGGTTCCGTACCACCAAAAATATGTAGGTAACTTCATAGACGCAGACGCAGACACCCTACCATAATTTAGGTTTTGAGATAACTTTTAGGATGTCAAAATAAAATTCCGAGGTGAACTTACTTAGATGACTGGACTTGTACCTACCTACTCAGCCCACTAAATAATAGTGAAGTAAAGGAGGTCCCCGTCGGGGCTGCGGGTTGTTCGAAAGAGATACCGCGGCCTCGGCGCAAGGGCTAAGAAGGAACATGGGTGGTTTTTAGTCAGTAGAAGTCTGACACTCTCTTTCGTTCTGCCCAAGAGTGGGAGGGGTTATTTGATGATTTTCCACCCGCCAAAAAAAAAAGTAAAGGAGGTCCTTCACAAACCTAGACTCATTTAGGTAAGTTACCAGTCTACTCCAGCCCTGTCAAAAAAACATTGTCAAATAGTTTCCACTGACGCAAATGATGAGTGGTAAAATGTCAAAACGATCATGGTGACATAGAAATTAATATTTTTGTGTTGATTAAAAATCAAGTCTAACAAATCATAAGCCCAATGTTAAATTTCGTAATCAACTATTTGGATTTTAAAATTTGTAATGTGGGAAACCCCAATATGGAGTTATATGCAAAATGAAGGAACTGCGGTAAGCTGAGGCAAAGCACTCAATCTTTTTACGAGTTCTACTTAGTGCAGACATGCTCTCGTGAAACAACATAGTTTTCATGATATTGCAATGGACAGACTGACTATCCGAAGCCAATGGTGGCTTCAATGCTTTAAATATATTAGGTACAGTATCTACAGTGAATCATCTAGTCAACAGAAGATTCGGGAGTGCATCAACGAGATAGAAAACGCATACTTAAGCAGAAGCAGATCACCCGGTCACCTGCCACCTACAACTATTGTCGAACTTAGGTTACGTTACGTTTACCTAGCGGCACCAAAGGGCGCTCCTAACTGGTTTCGGTCCTATAATATCTGACTCAAAAATATAGAAATGACTATACGTACCGTAGCATCACGCCTGTAATACCCGAAAGGTTAGGCAGAAGTTGCTCTACGATATATGTAGTACTACATATATCGTAGAGCAACTTCTGCCTTCTGCCATTCACATTTCGCCAACCAGACTACCTTTTCGGGATGATGGTCGCAAGCGCTTCTGCTAAGCATACGGCCCGAGGTTCGAGTCCAATATCTAGCGGATCATTGGGTCATTCCATCAGGAATTTCTCAGTAGCAGCCCCAAGTATTTGCTGTCATCAATCCGGAGAACAACGCGGCTAAAGTGTTGCATGCGGCGTTTGATTGTGGTTAATTTAAAGGTTATTCATATTATCATATCGCAGTTATTTGAATGGGCAAAATGTGGAGAGGGTGCGATATCCGTGGTGCCGACAGTGCTGTGGGCGGCGGGCGCGGGTGCGCTTGCGCAGCGCATGCTTGCCGCGCTCTTCAGACGTTTTGTGTTCCGACGGGTGCCGCTCTGGGAACTCATTCTTCAGGTATTATCTGTATTCCTACATACATAACATCACACTCCGTACTGTCGCACACTTCAAGTCACCTATTCCTCGGACATTAACTGCTATTAATGCTCTTCTGGACTCAAACATAGATCCTGATATGTTTGCGGATGATAGAAGATGATGATGATGAATTTCTGAATTTTTGTGAGAAAAGTCATGCAACTGTGTGTGCAAATAAATTCATCATCATCAGCCGTAAGACGTCCACTGCTGGACAAAGGCCTCCCCCATAGAACGCCATAACGAACGGCAACCTGCCGTTTGCATCCACCGGTTGCCCGCGACTCTCACGATGTCGTCGGTCCACCTGGTGGGAGGCCTACCAACACTGCGTCTTCCGGTTCGTGGTCGCCACTCAAGAAATAAATTACTTATGTTTAAATAGTGTAACTGACTTCGGCCGTTCTATCTATACATATAATAAATTTAAAATAAATAAATAAATCACGCCAATTTTTCTGAAAGGTTAGGCGGAGGTGTACCTACCTTCAATCTATCCACATTGCACCAGTTATGTTTCAGTCTCATGTAATAGGAGCCGAGCCTATTGCCATCAACCAAGCACAATTCACTACAACTACAATTTAAAACCAATTTGTTTATTCCAGCACCTATTATTCATATGGATGGTGATATACAGTCTGTACTTCTGGATCATAGTCGTCCAGGTCATAAAAACCATCGTGCAATATTGTTTTGATGTAAGTAGAACATATTTCCATAGCTCTCTTCAAGTTACGATTGAAGTAAACTCCTTGCATTGCCTTAAAAAGTTAGCCTTCGTTACTACAGCACTATTCATAATTCTAGCCTTTCTTCCAGATCAATTTCTAGTCTTAACAGGATCCTGCTGTATTTATTTATTTAACACTAGCGGACGTCAAGCGGTTTCACCCGCGTAGTTCCCGTTCCCGTGGGAATACAGGGATAAAAAGTAGCCTATGTCACCCGAGAACACTGTAGCTTCCCAACGGTGATAGAATTTTTGAAATCGGTCCAGTAGCTTCGGAGCCTATTCGTTACAAACAAACAAACAAGTCTTTCCTCTTTATAATATTATTATTAGTGTAGACTAAGCACAGAGGCATAGGCGTTTTCTACCTGATCTAACTTCCATTACCTATTGGTAAGACTGGGACAACAGCACTATTGTTTTGCACACTATCTTATGCTATCAACTGAGCCTGAAACATGTGAATTGTGAACCTATCTCCTACCTACGTACCTTTTTACACGACTGCCCAAAAAAAAGTGATTTTTTGATATTCACACCCTAGGAATGCCAACGGCATGAACGCCCGTGCATTAAATTGTTACAACCTAACTTCCCATGAAGGTCATACTTTTTCAGGATAATGCGCTGGTAATGCCAGAGGATGACATATACAGCTGCAAAATAATGCAGCAGTGGATGATATGGATGTGCGGAGTGACGCCACTTGCTGTGTACATACACACTAGGCCGCGACCTGAAATACCGCCGCTCATGATATGGTATAAAACTTTATTTACTTATCTACAATTTCGGCCTAGGATTATAGCTCACACCATGTCACATAGAGGCTTGCGGTACAGCAGCGGAAAATTAGTTACGCTAAAGCTCACAGGCGTAAAATTTTTTAATGAATGCAACTCTTTCTTTGTAAAGTACCCACATTATGACGAAGCTTACTACTCATTTATTTCACGATGAGAATAGAGCCATGGTCGGAGAAATTGCTCATAACTTTTTGATTATCTATTGCAGCGGGTCCCATAGCCATCCTGGACCGAGTATATGCTATCACTTAGATAATAATACGCACTTTCATTCCGCAGGATCACAACCAGCCCGTGGCACCGACGCGAGATGGGTCCCTACGGCTACTACCTAAACAGACCTCTCTCCTCCTCCCTACAGTCTTCCACCAACTTGACCACAAGACACCAAGCCCTCACCCTCCGGAGAGCTTTCAGCGACTCCAAGATCATCATCAAAGAACCGCCGAAGAAAAAGAGATATTCTAAATCTGTATAACGTAGAATTATCTTAGTCTTGTCTAAAAATTGTAGTAGTCCAGAAAGTTTAATGCAAGTAATAAAAGTTTGGGGGTTTATGAGATGTTGTTTCTATGTTTAAAATAAAGAATTTCAAAACTATAAGCAAATTGCATGGGACAGACTGTTCGAGGAAAAGGAATTTAATGTACGGTCGTGACGCTCGTCATGAAAATATCGTAGGCATTGGCAAAATGAGGTCACAAGACATTAATAAAACTCAAAGGAGTTTATTTACATCGTCGACAAATTATATGACAAGCAAGACCATTGTAAACTGCATTGCAATATGGCAGATGGTGCCATGAATAAAAATGTTATGAATTAAGTAGTATGCTATAAAACGGATCGATACAAAAATAATGCTAAAATAGCCGTTATTTATCAGAATGAATAATTTTTGAAAAAAAAAGGAAAATCTATCGAACACGAATTTTCACCAAGGGTAACACGAAAATGATTCCTGAAAAAGATAACAGATGTCACCATGCCAAAAAATTGCAAAAAATTAAAAGTCGGTGTTAAGATTCTCCGGCGCGGGTATAAAAGGACCCTGCAAGTCTGTCACTGGCATACTAACCTTGCGTAGGGTGTACCGCGATCACGCAGGCGGTTGCCCCAGGCGGACGCCGACCATTGCACTGCGGTCGGGATAAGTCTGTCTGTGACTATCTCAATTAGGGGTACGTCGTACGTGTAATTTTTGGTAGTTGGACTAGCGTTCTGCGCAGTCCATTGTAAAGCAAGCGATATAATAAAATGTTATACCTACAACAAGAATTTAGGTTATGTTTGAAATGACACTTGGATATTTGTAGGTATTTATGGAATGACATTCGCAAATAATTATGGTATTTGCAATTTGAACCAAAATGAACGTAGGTAGGTATCTTCACGACCATTCAAACTAGGAGTAGTAAAGATAAAGTGGTAATGAAAATACCTGTATCGTGAAATGGGGAGACCCGTTCAAAATAACAAGAAACCGATATTAAGAAAACGGTAGACAGCCAAACACAATTACACGACTTATTAAAGAGCTTAAGACATCTTAACTTTTATTCCATACAGTTTAGTTGTCTAAAAACTACATGAAATAGCAAGCACATTTTCTATCGATTTAAGAAAACACTGAAAGTCGAACGAAAGATTTAGTTTGAATGCAGTGTATTTCGACCGCGACAATACATCCAGCAGCACGGAATTGAATTTCTCCATACTCCTATTCTTCTCTGTCAGAACAGTCATTTGCTAGAGCGAGAAGCGGAGTAGGAATGCTGTCGCACGCAGCAGCTTCGACTATGCGTTCGGCAACACGCCGTTTCGCGCTCTAGACAAATAACAGTTCTGAGCAAAACCTGGACCATAATTCGTTACAAGTCTGTAACTCACAACGCCTATATCAATAATTGGATTTCATTTTGAACATCATCATCATCAGCCTATCATGTTCCCACAGCGGGACTCAGGCCTCCTCTCTAGGAGATGGGCTAAAATCCACCACGCTCGCCCAATGGTAGATGTCACATGTCTTCGATTTTTTTGGTTCTAAGACGTTTTCTCAAGATGTCCATCACCGTTTTGAGAGCAGTGGTGATGAAATGCATCTAGGGAATACGCAATTACTCATGTAACGAAAAAGATAAAATAATATCATACCTGCAAGACATATTCATCATCTGCCTAGCCTTTTCCCAACTATGTTAGGGTCGGCTAGACCAACTCTGACCATCTCTGCCGGCTGGATTTCAATGTTTTCCCAGAGAACGCTCCGGCACATCGACTATTCAGGCGGTCAAGTCACTAATGAACCTCGCACACTACTTGGCTATGACCACGACTTTTGGACGAACCGGTCGCTATCTTGAGTTAAGCCGCTGGGTCGCCCGGCCGCGCAGACAACCATCTGGTCGTTCTGTGACTACACCAAAGCGCCTGACGCATATCTGAACAACACATTATTTGATGCAAAACAAAGAGTTTTACACACAACACGGAATAAACTATTTCCGTCGTCGAAAATAATTCATAATTTATTTTTAAGAATGCTACACTGTTTCATTGACAGTACTAACCGAACCGATGGTAAAGATTAAAATAGCTTGTGAAGATCACCAACGCAAACTGTGTGGAAGAAAAACACAACATGAGACATGCTTTATTTCTTGTACATGCAGTTAGGTCTAAGCTGGAACAACGCGTTGGTGAGAAATTATCATTATCAAAATGTTTAGTATGAAACAATAGGACAAATGGATAGATAAACTTTTGCTTGGTAAACAATGTGTTTAAATTGCTACTGACAGCACAAATTTTAGCAGCAATTCCGTCAGCCAATTTGTCATTTAAAAACCAGGATTCCGGAGGCACAAATGATTCTTATCATCAAAGCAGATATGGAGCTCAAAAATCTAAAATTTACCCCCACAAAATCATTACTATCAAAAATAAAATAACTTTTAATATAATAATAACGTTTACTTTAATTAAATTGACGTTGTTTACTATACATGCTCCTACTTCCAACCTTAACATGGTAGGTATAAACTCATTGTATAAAAACATGCGTCGTATATACTTGTCATTATATAAAGATCCTATCCATTCGGATACTAACAAGGTTTCTGCTACGTGTCGGCTGTGGCCGTGGCCTTCGTCTTCACATCCAAACTCTTGAGGGGATCGCTTTGTCGAGCCTGGAACACACAGTTAAACAAAGATTAGGTAAAGTGGTGGTTATTTTTATATAAGTGAGAGCAGTGTTAACGGCACCAGTTTACATATCTTATGCCATAGATTAGAACCCAGGCAAGTAGAATAATTTATTTCGACACCACAGGTCTCAAAACCAGGAAGGAAGATATCGCGAGAAACAGGCTTGTCCTAGGTATGCGATATACACGAACCAGGGTGGTGGATAATGCCCACTCCCTTGCACCAACGCAACGTAAGCAAAAAAAGAAGACGTCACGTGGAAAATAACTGACACTAGCTGTTGAAATTATATCCGCAAACCATTTCCTACTTCTCCACTATTATTTTCTGATTAATTTCGTTGCGGGATCCAAGACAGTTTAATCGTTTCTCTGGGACTTCGTCGGGCTTCATTGTCTCGGCGCTTTTTCTTGTGGTCGCCACTGTTGATTCTGGCTTACAGGAGTTATAGTGGTTTGGGAATAGTGTGGCGGGCTTGTCCCAAAAAAAAAATATATATATATCCGCAAACCATATCTTTAGCTAATGTCTGCAAAAGCATCTGATCTACAAAACTGATTTTTCAATAGGTGCTTCATCTCATGTCCGAAACTTATTTAAATCGCACAAAACCTCACCTGATACTTGTGTCTTTTCGCACTGCCATACTGTCCATGCTGTTTCCTCTTCTTCTGCGGCGCGGGCGCCCGTGCCGCCACGCCGTCCTGCTCATCTTCCACTGACTCCTCAGTCCTCAACGCAGCAGGTAGCAAGTACTCCGGTACATGAGCTAGATGGTGCTGTACTTTGACTGTGTGCAGTGCTTTGTCCCTTCGAAGTGCTGCTAGGTCTGTCGGGTTTTCCTCGAAATAGCCCTAGAAAGACGGCTGAGTTAGTGTTTGTAGACTTTTTGGCGGGGTATGGATGTAGAGGTGGAGTATTGTCAGAGAGAAGATTAGTCATTCATCAAAGTGATATGTCAATGTTGTTCATCATGTGGAAGTGTCGATTAATATCGCGTTTGCAGTTTGCAGCTTAAAGCGTCGATCATCAAGACGAATCATTTTATTTTATCAATTAAAGCGGAGACTAGACATCGATGCGGGAGATAGTATACGCAGGTACACTTTCTCTTCCGTTGCTCTCGTAGTCCGACGTGACTGGACAGATACCAAATTATTTAAATTAATAACGTAAGCAGTCCGGCAGCGACCGCCTGTTGCATATTCGAACGACAGTCGAAAACTTGATATTCTTACCTGCAACTTCTTACAGTTGAGCAGTTCCTGTTTGATCTCCTTGAGTCGAGCCTCCCTGACCGCTATCCTGGTGACGGCTCGCCACGCGTCCCGCGAACGGTAGCGGAAACCTTCCACCTCTTCCAGGGCGAACTCGTATTTCCTGGGGGGGTAATAAGAGCTATTAAAACACGATTTTTATAAGATATCATTTTCGTCTTAATTTTGGGGTAAGAAGCGCGTGAGCACGAGAAGAGAAATAAAATTGAATGCTTGCCCAATAGATAGAAAAAACACATAAACGAAAATGTTTCTCTTCTCTTAGTATATTTTCTACTTACACGGCGGATTTTAAACGCGCCGACGACGCGCGTTCATGAATTGCGCGTCGTCGGCGCCGTCGATGACAATTTTTGCGTGTTTATAGATTCAAACGCGCGTAAAACACGATACAAACGCGCGTGTGAAGCGCGTTCGAAACACGATTGTTTCTCGTACTAAGGGTCGGTTTGGGATCACTGTATCTGCGCGTATACGCGCCGACGACGCGCGTTTCACGATCGCCCCGTGTGCTTAGGTTACAAGGTTGCGTTCAAATCTCGTTCGAAGCGCGTATACGTGCGTCATCAGCGCGTCTTCGGCGCCGTAGAAAATACGCCGTGTGCTATCTTATCCTTCGTAGCTTCGTCTCATGCTGCTATACTAAAGTTAGTGTATAGCAGCATGCTTACAATGCTAGTATTGAAATCATGCATTGCAATGGTCATTTTTGCACACATAATAATTTAGGTAGACGAAATGCACAAACGCATGAAATATTTTAATGCTAGATAAAAATAGGACTAGAAAACTAGACACTTACTGTAAAACTTTCTTTGTCTTGAAACCTTTTGATAAATGTGCTTCCACTGCATCCATCAATGGCTTTTCTCTTATTGACACAAATGATAACACTGATCCCTGTAAACAATAAAAAGTATTAGAAATGGTTTTCACAGAATAATTTCTTGCTATCAACTGCTTGGTTACTGAGCCCTAATCTGATCTAAAGGCTGGAAAAGATCTACCCAAAAAATAAAGTTGCAGAGTTAGGCTACCCTTCAACTAACCATGTTGGGTTTGCTTCCAGCCTATCCCAGTGTAATTAGCATGGTGCATTGCCTAAGTATCTGATGTTTGAAACCCTGTTACAACCAACTACTAAAGAATATTTAAATTGTTACCTGATTCTTCCCTCTAGCTGTTCTTCCCGCTCTATGCACATAAGAGTTCACATCCAATGGAAAGTCAAAGTTGATGACATTAGACACATGTTGGAAATCTATTCCACGGGAAACACCAGATTCCTTATCCTTTTTCCGTTTAGAAGTCTGTTTCTTCCTCTTTCTTTCTTCAATAGGCACTATACCACCATCTGGTTCCTCTAATGCCATCTCATCTGATGCTATGATGATCTGGTACCTTCCTCGGTTGAACTGGTCTACGGAAAGACATCTGACTGCAGCGGGGAGCTCTGAATTAAGTACACATGAGCTTATTTTGAACTGTTCTAGGTATAGTTTTAATCTGAAACAAGAGTTTGAAGAATTAGTTTACCTGAACACTGTGGCACACTAAACTTAGATTATGAGTTGATGAAAATTATTTGAAGAAGAAGACAAACTGAATATATCACAAAGAAACAATACTTATAATAACATTACATTAATTTATTTTCTTTTTTTCAGTCCACTTTGGCTGATAGATACAAACTTTACAGGCTAACAGACATCCCTACTAATATAATAAATGTGAATGTAAGTTTGTTTGTTACGCTTTCACGCGAAAACTACTTGAACCAATCATAAAACTTTGTACACATATTCTTAGAGGTATTAGAAGTAACATAGGATACGTCGATACGATAAGTCGCGGGCAACAGTTAGTATTATAATAAATACAGTTTGTGTTGGTAGGGTTCCAAAACAAGGTGCAGAAAAACCATAGAATTATGACACTTGGATTCAAAACTGATGTAAAGTCCATTTCACGAAAGAAGTCCCGCAGACGCAGCGCTGTATGTCGCGCGACATAATGTTGTTTCACAACTTTTGGCATCGTAAATAAACCTTATAACGCACTAATCCAATAATAAACTCACAAAATATCTACCACAACAAACGCACCTTGATAACATCGACAAACGACAACATGGCCGATCTGTTAAATTTAGTTCCACAATTGTCCGCGGGACTTCTTTCGTGAAATGGACTTTATTTGCAAGGTAACACAACATCATTATGAAAATTACCTACTCTATTAGTTAAGTCTAGAAAAACATGAAAGCATATTATGTCCCATGTGCACAGAATACAAGGCATTTTTTGCACCATTGCTGTATTGGAAGTTAATTGGAAGGATAAATAACTATGGAGTTAAACTCTTTCTATGTTTACTAAAATATAAATACACAAAGTACTCACTTATAACACCGATCCACAGTCCTCACAAAGATGATACTCTTTCCCCTAATAAGGTTCAGCTTCAGCAGAGCATACAAAATGGCAGCCTTGTCATCCTCCTCTGCAAACAGATGATAGTGCTGTAGCTGTGTTGAAGGTGCTAGTTCCGGTTCCTCCAGCTTAAGTGTGACTGGGTTACGGAGGACTATCTTCTTGAGGCTCAGGACATCATCTGAGAGAGTGGCTGAAGCTAGCACTGCTTGATAGATTTTTGGTAAATGCCTGTAAAGATTTCAATGGTTAATTTTCTGTTTAAAATAAAAGTGCAAATGGTTGTATTAGTGACGATGTTACAAGCTTTTGTATACACTCAACAAAAGCCAGCCAGCCAGCAAGAGATCTCCTGAAGAGAGATTATTTGTTATAGATCTTTTTTTTAAAGAAGAAACTCGTAGCAGTGATAGCCTAGTGGTATGACACTCACGACTACCAAGTCATAGATCCATGTGCGTGTGGTGTGAGGGCCCGTTTGTTAAAACTCTGTAAAAATGTGCTTAGGATTTAGTGAACATTCCCCAACAATTGTGAAAGTTGGAATCAGATTTTGTGAAAGTCATATAAGCGAGTTATTGACTGTAAAGTTGGGCCCTCAGTTCTCACATAGAGGACTGAGGGCCCGCCTGTACCTGAAAAACTATGTACACTACAGAAAAAGTCTTTATGCCCAAATCTTACCTAATGCCGAACAAAATTTGTGAAAACAAGATATTATCGCAAAACACTGTCCTACTTTGTAAATCTTCGTTCAAAATGGGCCCTCAATCCGCATACACGTAAAAGTTTGTCACGCAAATAAAATGAATCCATTAACTTACAGCTACTGTTTGAAATCCTATTAGCTACTAAATAAATTGTGAAAATTTGTGAAAGCAAGAACAGATCACCACTTCTTGTTGTTTGAAAGTTATGACCCTGATAAAAATCGGGCCCTCAGTCCTCCATTTTTTTGTATTCTTTTTGTTACGCCTAACGTATGAAAGATAAGCCAAATATAAAACTGTCTCTTTTTGTGAAAAAAATTGTGCAACAAATTCGATACTAGAAAGAAATTAAAAGACCCTTTATTGTATATGAAAATTGAATTTTATTTTTCCTTTCTGAATTAGCCAATAGGGTGACCACAATTTATTTTTCATTACTCGTACTCTGAAAGTAAGTCATAACATTTTAATTTTTTGCCATTCATGTACATCAATATCAAACGAGAATTATGAATTGGCCGATTCCTCTGAGTCTATGAAGGATTCAACGGATTCAGTAGTCGTTGTGCTGTCTGATGGAGGGTTTGTATCGACATCGCTATTGGCGAGGGTTTCTGTAATTAAAGTACGGCGATGCCGTAAGAATGACATGTGCAGAGCTTTTGCAGACATTCTTCCATTAATTTCCCGAGACATTTCCATAAATATGGGATTGTTATATTTGATGTCTATTTCCTGCAGATCAGCGATATATTTTGTAAATAATGATATTTGTTCTTCTATAGGAACAGATGGTATGCGTCCTCTTGGCATAGTTATGGGTAACTGTTGGGGGAAAAAAATACTCTATTATATTGTTGAATACAATTTCCGTTATCAATAGGTTGGAAGATCGTACTCAAGTTTACTTTAAAAACTGTACAATTTATAAATAAGTGAAATTGAATTAAACAATTCTTAGAGTGACTATTTAAGTAGACAAGCGCTAATAGATTATTCATGTTAATAAATAAAATGAAATAAAATATATTCTATAAATATAATAGGTTAGGAAGCTACTTATACAATTATGAGTATGTATCAAAACAAACTTACTGTGAAGATTTATAATTTATACCTGGAATATTATCGTATTTTTATTATATCAAAGATTGTTACAATAATATTATTTTCGTTACTATGGTAATCAGTCTTATATATTAATATTAAGAGAAAAAATGTACCTACATAATGCAAACTTCTTATATTGAATTATAAGAAGTTTGCATTACGTGTAGGTACCATTTTTTCACTTACCTTATAAGCAAAGTTATAAGTTTGATATCTTGACCGAAGACGAGCGAGTGTCATGACCGAAGATGTGCTTGCTTGCGCATTAAAAAGTAATTATTATTTTTATTCTTCACTAGAACTGTTTCATAAAACTTGCCTTAGTGCTTTATCACCTACAACATCCGCTGCGCTATCATAAACTATTGTTTAGTAACTACATTAACTATTATAACTATTGTGCATATGTAAACTTACTTTACATACTTTGCAACAGCAGAAGGAACTAAAACATCAGTATCGCCACTAAGAATGTATAATAAAATGAGGGTAAATCAAAATCAATAAAACATTTATTTCAAGTAAAAAGAAAAAGCTAAAATGAAATTATTGTCACCCTACCCGCGACTGTCACAATGACACGCGTACACAATAGAAAAATTGCTGATTTCAGTATCTGTTAAAATTTGTTGTTTTATCGTAATTCTTATTAGTAACAAATAACACCAATTTGTTGCACAATTTTTTTCACAAAAAGAGACAGTTTTATATTTGGCTTATCTTTCATACGTTAGGCGTAACAAAAAGAATACAAAAAAATGGAGGACTGAGGGCCCGATTTTTATCAGGGTCATAACTTTCAAACAACAAGATGTGGTGATCTGTTCTTGCTTTCACAAATTTTCACAATTTATTTAGTAGCTAATAGGATTTCAAACAGTAGCTGTAAGTTAATGGATTCATTTTATTTGCGTGACAAACTTTTACGTGTATGCGGATTGAGGGCCCATTTTGAACGAAGATTTACAAAGTAGGACAGTGTTTTGCGATAATATCTTGTTTTCACAAATTTTGTTCGGCATTAGGTAAGATTTGGGCATAAAGACTTTTTCTGTAGTGTACATAGTTTTTCAGGTACAGGCGGGCCCGCAGTCCTCTATGTGAGAACTGAGGGCCCAACTTTACAGTCAATAACTCGCTTATATGACTTTCACAAAATCTGATTCCAACTTTCACAATTGTTGGGGAATGTTCACTAAATCCTAAGCACATTTTTACAGAGTTTTAACAAACGGGCCCTCACACCACACGCACATATAGATCCTGAGTGCCCAAAACACTCGCCTCTAATTTTTTAATCTACACTAATACACACATCAACACTGTCTAGGGATATTTTGGATTTACTCAATTTACTCAAAATGTATTAAAAGTAGCATACAACATGTATATATTTTTATAAAGCCCATTTATCAGACTACACTCCAGAATAAAAGAAAATAATGTTTTTTTGCGTAAACAAATTTTTATTCAAATAAAGAAAAAACGAAATAATGGTAAAACTAACAACGAATGTGTTTCTCAAGAAAAATTTACAAATAAGGAAAAAATAATTTGTTTTTAACAGTTCTGTGAAAAATCAGTAGTCAGTAAAACCACCCATGACGTTAAAAACGGTCCTGCAACGGTTTTTCATGCTTTGGATTAAGTTATCCAAGTCTTGGCGCGGT
Source organism: Diarsia brunnea (assembly GCA_949774965.1). NCBI lineage: Eukaryota > Metazoa > Arthropoda > Insecta > Lepidoptera > Noctuidae > Diarsia > Diarsia brunnea. The sequence continues at coordinate 18,188,129 of OX459011.1, forward strand.
ATATTGTCCCAGGTCCGGCTAAGATGCAAAAAAAGTTGCTCTTCCGTCGCAACGTTTGCAGGGAAATTCCTCAAAGCCCTTCTTTGGAGCATGTCCCACGCGTGTTCTATGGGGTTTAGGTCAGGCGATTGAGCGGGCCAGCCTAAGACCGATACGTCGTGCTCCTGCAACCAGCTCGTCACCACTCTCGCTGTGTGCGGACGGGCGTTATCGTGCATGAGTGTGAATTCTTGGCCCATTTGTAGTCGATGGGGGTAGATTATTGGTACTAGCACCTCGTTACGGTATTTTTCAGCCGTCATGGTGTTTCTGATCCAAACGAGGTCTGTTCTTCCACCAACACGAATTCCCGCCCAAACCATAATTGTCCCGCCGTGGTATGAATGGACTTCCTGAGGATGTTGCAGACGGCTCTCACAACCAGGAACTCGCCAAACACGCACTCTACGTGTATCGGGATGGAAACCGAACCGGGACTCATCGGTAAACAGCACTACAGACCACTGGTTTTCTTCCCAGAGCAAATGTTCAGGAGCCCACTCTAGTCGTCGTCCACGATTTCCTCGGCGTAGTGCTGGAGTACGAAGCGGTCTGCGAGCATGAAGGTTAGCTTCATGCAGCGTTCTCCTCACAGTTTGGTCACTCACAAGCAACTGGTGCTCTAACTGGAGCCTCTGAACCAACTGCATGGCCGTAACATTTGGTTGTCTTCTCGCGGCAACTTGCAAAAATCGGTCTTGTCGTTGAGTGGTTATGCGCTTCCCGCCTGGGTGTCTTTCAGCCACTTCACCAGTAGCACGATAACGTGACCATAACCTTGATATCACGTTTTGTCTTGTTCCAAACTCCTCAGCAATACTCCGTTGAGTAGCCCCAGCTTGGAGCATGCCTACTGCCCTTAACATTTATTCTCTAGTTAAATGGCGCCGCTGCATGATGCACACAATAACATTAATTCGGAATTAACCGATAACTTGTCATAAAACTTAAATTGGACACAAAAAAATAGCCACAAACTACTGTAGGTAAATGAAACCTTCGGACTTCGCTACCATTATGCCGCGTAAATCTTTTGTTTTTAATGTATTTTTTCAAGTTCAAATTTAGAATCGTTCAAAAAGGCTTACAAAATAAACTTTCTTCAAAAGAATTTAAAAGTGGCCAGTATTTTTTGAGTTTAAGAACTTTATACAAAATATCCCTAGACGGTGTTGATGTGTGTATTATAAAGAGGAAAGATTTGTTTGTTTGTAACGAATAGGCTCCGAAATTACTGGATCGATTTAAAAAATTCTTTCACAGTTGGGAAGCTACACTATCCCCGAGTGACATAGGCTACTTTTTATCCCTGTATTCCAACGGGAACGGGAACTATGCAGGTGAAACCGCGTGACGTCTGCTAGTAAATAATAATAGTTTATTTCAAAAATTTATGCTAGTCTACAATGGAAATGTGGCAACAATTTCAATTAGAGTAGAGACCTTAACATCTGTAGCCAAACTAAGTGTAGCCTGTATTTCAGCTATCAGCACCATTTCCATCATCAATCCCTCAATTCATGGGTGTATTGTATAATTTATCACTTTCTTCAGGGAAGGAAACCAGCATGATGGTGTGTAAAGCCATCAGAGGGCAGCATCAAAACTGTGACACCAGGTTCCGCACTTACCACACTATAAAGAAGAAAGAAATACCAGTAGGCCAGTAGTGGTAAGGATGGAGAATAAAGCAATGATTATTAATTTATAACCTTACCCCAACAACTCTTTAATTTCATCTTCATATCCAAAAGAAAATACCAAATCAGCTTCATCAACAACCAGAACTGCTAGATCTTCCTTCAACCTCACATTATTAGCCTTCAAGTGAGCCAGTGCTCTTGATGGTGTTGCCACAACAATATCTGGCTTGTCTGACAGTAGTGCCTTCTGTGTTGGTGTGTCTCCGCTGGAGGATATGTCTATGCATTTCACTTCTCTCGCACATTTACTTGTTAGGTCACCTATTACGGAGGTTATCTGAAATGTTAGACTAAAAAATAATATTGAATTGATAAGTTAAGATTATTTATTTATAAATTATATTTATCAACTTCATGTGGAATTTTCAAGAGCAGTAAATAAAAATATCATGGTGTAACATGTGCTAAACTTACCTGTCCACAAAGCTCTTTGCTTGGTGACAATATTAGAGCCCTGATACACTGATGTGTACTTGTGTTTTTCAAATTCAATATCTTCTGAATTACAGGTATTGCGAAAGCAGCAGTTTTGCCAGACCCAGTCCTAGCCCTCATCAACACATCTTTGCCTTCTAGTAATAGTGGTATAGCAGTTTCTTGGATTAATGTGGGCTCTGGCCATGCTAGCTGTGATATCGCCTGCGGAAATAATGCTGTTTAATTAGCGTACAAACTGCGTATTTTGCAAAAAAAAAAACCATGTGTGTTTATTAGCTTATCGAGTTTTATAGATTCTAAACAGTCAATTAATAGTCAATGTATTTATCAGTATAGCACAATTATTTACGTTTATTTACCTTTAAAATTCGATCGTCGAGTTCCATTTCATGAAACATAACCTTATTTTCTTCGCCCATTTTGATTCAAACGTCCAACAAGAACAAGAACTTAAACACGGTTAAAGTTAAACTTATTTTAAATTATGCCATCAATTGTGATTCGCTTTTCAAACAATGCACTAATTGAACGCACGTTTATTAAATTCTGTAGAAGAAAACAACACCAACAAAATTCACGTGTAAAAATGACATGCCGCCATTTGTAATGTTGCCAACTTTTCGTTTTTTTTTTTTAATGTTGCTCCACTTTAGGAATTTCTCCTGTATCGTGGGTGCGTTTACAAACATTTAAATGATTTAAACTCACATACAAAGACACCTAGACCCGAAACAACTATCTGTAGGCCATACAAATATTTGTTCCGTTCGGGAATCGAACTCACGACTCGCAACGCAGCAGTCCAATCGCTCAGCCACTGCGCCAACCGTGTCGTCCGTCAAATATACCTCACAGTGCGCTGATATTCTCGCTCAAATAATAATGTTTCAAGCAGTGTTGCCAACCCCACTTCAAAGAAAAACTACATATTTTATAAAAAAAATGTAAATATAAAGTTGGGTTTGAACTTTTTTGTATGGAAGCTGACATATCGATTCACCGCCATTTTGATTTTTTTTAGAAATCAGAGCCCACGATGTCCCTTCGGGGCTGCGGGTTGTTCGCAAGAGATACCTCGACATGAAGGGCTAAGAAGGAACATGGGTGGTTTTTAGTCAGTAGAAGTTTGACACTCCCTTTCGCTCTGCCCAAGAGTGGGAGGGGTTATTTGATAATTTTCCACCCACCCAAAAAAAAAAAAAAGGCCCACGATGTAATTGGTATGTATGGGTAGAGGACACCTAAACGAACAAAAAAATTGGTTGCCTGTAAAGTCGGTATACGGGCGAAAGTTTTACGTGACAACGAAAATAGAAGCGCAAGACATGAACCGGTGTGTATGCCTATCTCTCTCACTCTCTCTCTCTCGCTCTGGACGCGTGCCTCTCACTCGCTCTCATTGTGAGCGCATAACGTGAGCGGAGCGTAACGCAGTTTCTTGAAGTGTCACCCGGAAAACCAATTTATAAGACGTTGTCACGTCAAAATGTCAAATTATATGGTACCCCAAAGTGTCACGTTAGCGAGATATTTTGAAGGTAAAGATCGACATTATGAGTACAATGACCACATGAAAATAGACCTGTTACGTGTCTATAGGCGTTGATTATTATTGTTACTGTTTATTGAAATAGAGTAGATACATTACATAATACTAGGAGCACGAGAAAACTATTCTTTGACCTAACATAGCGTTTCACTGCGACGCGAAACGATTTTCTCGTGCGTATTATAATAATCAACTTGGGTCTATATTTAACGCGTAAACACGTAATAAGTCCATTTTCAATTATTGTCGTTGTACTCATTTGTTGATCTTTACCTTGAAATATCTCGACACCTAACGTGACACTTTGGGGTACCATGTTACTTGTATTTTTTTTATTTTTGTACGTCTAAATGTCTTCTATCCATACATACCACCTTCACTGTGGGCCGCGATTTCGAAAAAAAATCAAAATGGTGGGCAGGTTAATATGCCACATCGGTTATCATAAAACCCATAGAAAAGAATTTTGTTTCAAGAATTGATTGATCAAGTTTTTTTCAAAATAAAACAGTCTTTGTTTTTTTTATTCTGGCAAACAAATTGTGACTTGCGAGCACGACACAGAAACTAGGGAATATTTTTACGTTGAGAACACCAAACGAATGGCCGAGTTGTTTCTGCATTGCATATTTTCAACAAAACGGTGTTATTTTTATCTATTTTCAATATTTGGTGATTGTTTCAATCTCAACGTTTTCGCGTTAGTGTAATTTGTACCAAAATTGTGTTCGTGGCTTATAAACATGTTATACCACAACGTCGTTACGGATCGCAGTTCATTGCCTTATGTAAAACTTGAAATAGTGTTTCTTCCGTGAGTGACCGAAATATATGGTGACTTAAGTGTTTAGTGTTTATAATTGTTTAGATTTTGTGGTGATTAAAGTGTCAAAATGTCGAATTCTACTGCTCAAGTGCTTATGAAGAAGGGCAAAAGGGGTGCAGCCGCATACATACACGCGGACTGTGAGAACGGTTCCCCACAGCATTTGGGTCCTCTGCTGGACGTCCTGCTGAACCCCAGCAAGGCCATCGATGAGTGGGAGACCATAGACTGGTGCCGGTGGCTGTTAGCCGGCGGGAGAACGCCGGACGAGTTTGCTACAATAGGTGGGTTCTAGCATCTAACTGTACTCTTCAAAATACGTCTATGATAGTTTGTAGGTTATGAACAAAGTTATAACAGTTTTATTGCACCAATTGCGTAGTTTTTATGAGTAATTGAAGCTGTAGCGCCGCATGACCTTCCATTGTTAGCTGTATCAACCTTTGGCTAATTGTTGATAGATGCTGCCAATTTAATAAATAAAAGTAATTCTTGACTTGATTTCAATAATTTATGTACAGTTATGGAATGAAAACAATGAAATTAACATCTCTTGGATGCGGAACATTACTTTTTATAAACTATATATTTGAGTAAATGTAAATAAGGACTGACATTGACATGATTACATTAAGCATGCATGTTCCACAAGTGCTCATTATTTAGTTCTATCTAAAGTTTCAATCATTTTAAATACCAAGTATTATCTTGTATCTAGTACCTATTAAACATTATTAGTAAAACAATTATCAATTAGAATAATAGTTATCTGAATAGATTTCTGTTCTATTCTATTCTAGATTTCCTTTATTTCGTTGTTTTGCTCTGATTAGATTATACAAGTTTAGACCAGAAATAACCATTTAAACTCGAAATATATGACCATAAAATGTTATTTCATGCTATAACAAAACCTGTGGTATTCCCAAAATAAAAGTGGCCAAATGATGATTGAGTGCATACTTAGTTCTGCATATAACATTGTTATTAAATGGATTTTTCTCTATGACCAGCCACTGGTGACACTTTTGAGGGAGGCTTTTTTCCTGGCAATGGACTTCTCCAGCTAAAAGTAGCCAAAACACGACACAAATATCTGTTGTAATTAGGGCCAAAGTACACAAGATATTTTGAATGTACCCTACTACTAAATTACTGCATTCTGTAATTTAAGTTACTTCTAACTACACAATCAGTTGTCACATTCAGTCCAGTTTGCAAGCTACAATATTGCACCTAGATAATAATTGAAACATAGAATTACTGCACAAGCCCTGAAGTCTCGTATTCATGGTAGAAACAACTTCCACACAAAGACAGATCAATCAGATAGTCCTACAAACTTACATAAAAGGAAGATAATGTGATATCAATATGTAACCTCAGTAAACAGGTAAGTATGTTTACCTGCATATACCGCCATCTCTGACCAATTTGGTGTTTCCAATGTCACGCCGATGTTGTAAAACCTTGTCATAATATATTATATGATTCATAATTGCCTACAGATGGAGGCATATCAATTATTGTAATGAATCTTGAGTTGATTATTATTAAAGGTAACTTAGTTTGCTGTTTCCCTTTATGTTTAATATTTCTACTGAACCACAGTATGGGGTAATAGTCTACCTATGAGATCAGTTTGATCTGAAAACAGTTTTGTTTGAGACTAGAGAACTTTGTTAGGGTTTTTCACCAGGAATTTCTTAGTGGCACCCATGGACTCTGGATTCCTGGTGCCCGTTTGATGGTAATAAGCTCTCCCCCATTACGTTGGACTTAAACATAACAGGCAAATGTGAGTGTACATGTGTACAGTCTGCCTTTGGGGGTCACAGGTGTGATGTTATAGAGAACTATATCCCTGCTGGCCTTTCTTTACCTCATTAAAGATTTCGTTACCGAAGAAGCACCCTCGCCAATGACGTAACAGCAATGACAGCGTTGTCCCTCACATGGCACTAATTTGGCGGCGACCAATTTTTATTTACCGATTAGGTACGTTATGGTTTCGGTAAATCCAATCTTACGACATCCTTTACCGTCAAAAGTATCGATCGCCACTCTTATCTAAAATTAGAGTATCGGTAATTCCTACCACCTGCGTAGCGGAGGTCAGATAACAGTCGCGCGCGTATGTAAAATTCATAAGTTTTCCGACGCACCTGGAGGCGCAGTCTGGAGGCCGACCTTTCAATTAAAAAGGCCATCTCGCGTATCGACACGAGCTATGATTAAGAATGGGTATCAATGTGGTAAAGATGTTAGCAAGGCCGTTGAACTTCTTTATGTTTCGAGCTTTTCTCCACAGGTGGAACCGCTAGACGATGTCTGGATCATATACTTAATTAAATACTTCCAAGAACTTATGTTAGTACGGTTTTGATGCGACTTCAGGTAGCGTGATTAAAAAGGATCTTTTCCGCGCAACTGAACCTCGCACGTTAGCCTCGAGGCATTTTGGTTGTACCAAAGCAATTCTGCTCTTATGAAAAAACCTAATATGGTGTAACATTTCATTATGATGGTCGAAATTATTCCAATGGGGATTCTTAGTGGTTATTGATGTTTTGAACTCTGTAATGCGCCGGAAGGTGTACAGCATGTAGCTTTATTTGCCGCGGCCATATTCTGCTCTGTTCTTAAAACTGCTTAAGAAACTGTTGAGTGCAAGCAGGCGCATGCGTCTGCTTACGTCATTAATTCATGCTAAGTTTATGTTACTACGTAAAATCTACTGATTAGTATGATCTGCAGCCGCTGCGTGGTGTGGATTTTACAGCATGACATCACTGGAGACAGCTTTGCTTTTTTCCTTTCACGACAATTGATAAACTTGATTGGGATGGCAAATGAAAGATTTTTAAAGCAGCAGCAAGTCTCTGGTTTTCCCTCATATCATGCCTTGTCAAGTTCTAAAAGTAGTCATATTGGCCTTTCGCAGCTAAATTTCGTCAAACTCAAAAAACAAGCTGTTCGCATCCATCAGTTTGAATTGCCTGTTTGCCACTTCATATTCATTATCAGAAGGTGGACGTTTTAAGAGATCGGTTTGGCTCGACGCTTTCGACGATCGAATTTGCATGCCAGAGTATCATGGAGTCGTCCGTGCCCAAAAAGTGACCACAAATACATCTCATATCTTCTTGCGAAGTCGTAACAGCTAGTCTCTCAAAAAATATCTTAATCTTTCCACGAATAAATAAATAAACAGCTGATGCAAGCAGTAAAATGTATTTTTGTTCGCACTTCGTGAGATGGAGTTGCTTTGTTCGTAAATATAATCCGATGAATTCGCATTTCAATGAAAATAAATTTAACTGAATGCGTTGGGACTATAATATGGAAGGCTAGACTTACAATTTTTACCGTTCGCAAGCAGATATCTCAGATCCTCGATGGGTAGATTTCAGCTTTTGGGTATTTTGAGAATATTAAATACAGAAGGCCCCAAGTTATTGGTTAGAAAACCAGTATTAGCTGAATTCTTATTCTAATGAAACTGGCCTAGCGAAGTACAGCGACGCTAGGCCAGCTCGTGGTCACAATTGTCACCACCGACGACGCGTGATGTGTGGTCGATTACCTATACCATGGAGAGCATTTCAATATCAGAAACATCCCATCTCTTTGGTTTCTCCAAATGTTGTAATATTAATGTTTTTATTTTTAATCGACTTATAGAGTTCCATAAATATGACGTAGCTCTTCCACGATAAATTATTATGTTTGTTTAGGCTTAATATTTTTCGTCAACAAACTGAACAGAATGTTTGGATGACGTCCATGAAACTGATCCAAATTAAAAACAATCCCCTACAAACATCTTGCGATGAAAGTCAGTTGGCGCTTGGCACAATTGCTGCATATAATAATTATGTTAATGGATAGGACGTTATTAATTCCACTAATTACGTATGTCACGTAGTTGAATACTTTATTAGGTAAACATTGATACTTCTTTGAATGCCACCCAGATTCTCTAAAACATAATCCGTTTGTATTATCCCTAAATATCACAAAGATGACCGTATAAGGCCAACTAAACATAGCTAATACAAAATCAAACAACTATAGCAAAAAATACGTTTTCGGGAACTAGTTAGCATAATCTTGGACACGAGAACCTTGACCTTGGCTCAGACCTCGGCCGGGTCAAGTCTTAGGTCCGTGAAGGCCGGAATCAGACGGCGGTCCACGCGTCAATTATTGTGCGGTAGATTTTAATGTTGATCTCGGAATACAGAGTACGGAATCGCTGCCAGAATCCAGATCATATGGAAGTACTGATAAAATTCGCGTTAGGCGCGAAAGTTTTGTCAAGACGTCAATTACTGACGTCGGACAAAAAAAGGAACTTCTTTTTATGCATAATTTGTGTCTGCGAGTTGACAATGCCGCCTCTAGCAGCAACCGTATCTCCGAGTCTGTGGCCCAGAGGGTCAGGTCTTCTTTAATACTCTGCAATTCATTATTTTCATGTATCCGCAGGTTTACTGAAACGTTTGGCTGGTCTTAAGTGTCGGAAGTTTCCATAATAAAAGCAAGAATATTTATCTGTTGAAGTAAATGCTCATAATATCCAGGAAATGAGAAAATTCCATAAGACCTTTAAACTTCCATCAGATGTCACTGTGGTGAAACTAAAGTTTAAAACGTTTACAGTTAACCAATCAAGTATGCAAAACTAACCACTAATAAAAACGAAGCCAAGACTATTAAAAGTAATACCATATTAAATATATTTAATCCAATAGAGCTAGCGATATAGCATTCATCATAGTAAGTTATTATTAGAAACAATGAGGGCGCCACTAAACTGTGTTTTTTTCCACCTGTCTCGCAATGTCATCGCACCTGACTTGCTTGACCTAAATGCCAGCTTAACATAAACGATAATATCATTTTGTAAGCCGCTCTCTTCGCTCACTAGCGAAAGAATAACAGATAAAGCCTGAATGCTATGACATTGTAAAACAAAGGTGGGAAAAATAATATTTTTGGTGATATTGAGGTATGGTTGTATTTAATCAGCAGTTTTAAAACCAGAAATGAATGCATGGCGCACAAATTAAGGCTGTAATAATTCGATAATTTTTTCCAAGACCATGGAAACAATGGAGGTTTATTAGGCCTTCCATATCTTATTTTATGAATATGATAGCAACTAATGCTAAATGTGATGATGTCAAGCGTGACTGGCAACAAAAATTTGATGTCGTCATTATCTATCTCACGTCAGAAATGATGAAGCCAAAAATAAAAGTGGAATACCTACCTACGGTTTGATACGACGACGGTTTATTTAAAGAACTATGGTGCCACAGCCCATCGGCCGGAAAAAAATTAAAACGTGCATAAAATGTCAGCTTCTGTTTTGTGGATCGAATGCGCAAACCTTTTTGCGCATTAATATTAATTCTGATGAATTAGTAACCCCTTCGGAATTCGTATTTCAGATGTACTGCATTCTTAACCCTCGATATAAGAGCGTTATCCAGTCGTTATCAGTCATATAGGCATTTTAATTGTCTTGCATTATTAGAATTTCCGTAGTTGTACTTTATGCTAGGTCTAACTTTATTTTTCAATGTTGTGAAAAAAAACATTGAGATGGTCTACGTCAATTTCAAAACCTGGACAATATGTATTCAAAAAGTCTGAACCATATTTTTACCATTAAATCCGAAGTCGACCATCCGCAATATGTCAACCGAATCAGACAAAAGAACCATAAATTTAACTTTCGACGGCACGTAGGCAATAAAGATTTTTTATTTATAAACGTAGAAGCAACTTACATCGCGTTCGGAGCAATAAATTCAATCACCGACTCCCACGCGTGTGATTAAGTGATCACTGTGATCAGGCGATCCCTAAATAACTTATACCTCGAAAATATCGGATCAAACTGTGAGTAATGGCTACAGCTTCTTGTTTTGCCTTAGCCTCCGTGATTCAGCATCTTTATGACAAAGATCTTTAGACATTTCATTATTTTTTAATATCTGCTGAAGGTTCTTAGAACGCATACCTACGCGACGTGCGGTTGACCACATAATGTGTCCTCAAGTCATACAGTTCCGGCGAGAGATGTCGTGCGGTGTTCCACAGGGTTCGGTTCTGGGGCCGCCCCTGTGGAACATCGTTACATCGGTTACGACTGGGTGCTGCGCGCCGACCTCCCTTGTGGCGCCAGCGTAGTCTGCTACGCGGACGATACGCTGGTGCTTGCACAGGGGGGGGGGGGTTCGCATGAGGCGGCAGCCGACAATATGACACGCGGGGTTGCGACAGTCGTGGAGAGGATCCGGCAGTAGGGTCTCGAGGTGGCTCTTCACAAGTCAAGGCCATGGGCTTCCATGGACGTAGGAATGTGCTACCGTCGGGATCCCAGCTTACGGTGGGAGGGGTTCGCATCGGAGGGCACGCCACGATAGAAACAAAATTGTATCGTGTTAATCAGACAACATAAGCGATTCTTATTTGGGTGTCACTGTCAATAGACAAATACTTGTGGCGACAGCGACATCTATCGCAACACATGCGAACTAAATTGGCAATTCCTACATCGCGCTATCAACATTATCCGCGACATTAGCCTATATAGAAAATCCCGACTTACATATGTCGGGCAGTTAGCCCACCAGACACAACACCCGTCTGGTCGGAGGATCCTCCCTTTTCTATGGGGGATGACGAACTTTACACCCTGTTCTTCATCCCCCAAATACTCAAACTGCGTTAAACCACCTCTTACTTCACTGAAAAACTTTCAGTGTCAGGGCAAATCGGGGCCCGAGCTTCACAATCTTTGACTAATCTTCCAGGTAGCTCTAGGTTCTAGAACTTCCTGAAGGTTTCGTTCTTCTTCTTCGTAGTGCCAACGATTCCTTTACTGTAACACATACTTCGTCCAGAACTATTCCACATCAATAGCGCAAATCCTCAAGGTACAGATTTTGTTACATAAAGAGCACAACACGTGGGTTGACTCACCTCCTGTCCTAGCTCCGCAGTCGCTTTTAGTTTCCTTGGAGTAGGCCTATCAGACTAAGTTATACCTGTAACGGCTTAGTAGTCGTTTTAGATGGACCATGGCCATTTGATGGCGTGCTGAAAGCTTTTCTGCAGGCATGAAATAGTCAAATATTCAAGCCACAGTACCAGTTATTAACCAAGTAGATACAGAGCTATTGTGGTCATTCAACTAACGAATGAATAACGAATCGTCCTCTTGAACAGCAGAATAGCCCATAATCATGTTTTACGACCTACCTCATGATTATGGCACAGATCCACATTGCTGATTTATTATTTGCACCTAAACTGCTTCTACTAAGCAATAGTATTCAAAATATGATGCATTATTCTAAAGGCTGACGTTATGACGATTCGACTGATACAAAATCGGCGATTGCCATGACGAATTGGCCATATCATCATTCTCCTGCCCAATTATTTGGGGTCGGCTTAGCATTTCTTCTTCCACACTTCGACTGCCTTGTCCATAATGAGTATTCCATAATCTAGAACGGTCTAGGGCATCCATACATCATACAAAACTTGGCAGAACACGAATTGCAATAGGATCTTATGTAATGCACTTGTTCTGGGTTACTATCCAAGTAATCTTCCGGTACTGTCCTCAATTTATTTCGCGTACTTACTTTAGGAAAATTGTCAAGTTCTTATTTCACTTTATTGCACCTCACCGTATTATCTCAGTCACGAATGTCATGATTACGTGGCCAGAGATCTCATATCTGCTCGTACATACGCATGTTTTTTTATTTTTATATTCGCAAATGGTCCTCTGGTTCACACGACGGAGGAAGGAGATAAATTCCTTTATAAAAAGTACGAGTTGTTACATTTTTGTTCTTACTAAAGCCATAAGAACAAGTTTCTTTAAAATTGTGGCTGATGTCAAGCGGTTTTCCTTGTTGTGCCCTCAGAAATTGTGTTCTGGGATTTGCGGCGGAGATTAAAAGATCTATTTTACAAGGCAATTGAGGTTTCGGCCATTTATTTGACGACCTAAAATACGTAATTTATGCAATTTGAGTTAACATTTTACCTGGCAGACGTATTTGCAAAGTAAACTCAAACGATTCGCAAGTTAAACATGGATATCCAAAAATGCCAAAAGTTTTATGCCCAGTTTTCTTAGCAAGTGCATTGACACCGGTGCGTTTCGTATCGGACGGTGTTATTCACCGGCCGTGGCGGGCGTCGACCCCGTCTAACAGCTGATCGCGGTCCAACAGCCACGTGCCGTGTTCCTCTGAGATAAGCACCCGCTTTGTTTCTGATATACCTATACGAGACATGGATGTTTGAGGAACAATGCTTAACTAAACTTCTTCATTCTTGGGAATTTTATCATATAAAATTAAATTCAGACTTTCCTACTAGACTGACCTTTTTTGAGCTCTTGCAAATTATTTTTTGGATCAGTATACATTGGGTAGATGTTATTCTTTTATCAATGTAACGAAGGAAATACTCATCTCTTCTGCAATAATGCTGTGGAATCTTAGGCAAGAGACACTATTTGAAATTCCACATTTACGATGGAGTCATTGCAAATACATTGGTGTTTGGATAAACCCAACTGCGATACCTTTACTATTATTTTCATCAATTAATTATTCTTACATTATGCAGTTTAATCTAGTGCCTACTGTTTTGGGATTTCCCCAATACTTGATAATCTTGTTACTTATAGATTGAACCTTCTAGATTTCCCACACAACATATTATTTTTATATCTAAGAGTTTGCTACGCCTTTTTTTCGTGTATCTTACGTGAAAAACCTGTTTGTCAAGGATAAAAATTCCATTGTAATTATTAACCATCAAAATCACTTCTTCTACAATACATGATGAAATGATGTCAACCCATGACTGGTTGCCTAAAGCGTCAGCAGCGTCACGGTCAGGGCAATAACCAGCTATACGTGTACCTGTACAACGTCTGCGCGCGCGCATGTTGCGCGTAGCTATCGATGCGATGCCTTGTTGCGGGCGGCTAATGTTGCGTAATGCTTAATATTGGCGCATTCATTGCTTTGATGTGTTTACGAACCTTTTTTTCTAATGGCTATTTTACGGTCGATTGGGTAGTGTTGTTTTAAGTTATCTCGTCATCCGTGTTTAAATTCTATCGGCGTACGTTAACGTTTGGATATATTGCATTGTTTACTTCGAAATGTTATTTACGTCGTAAACTGAAAACCAGGATAAAATTGGATTGGTATGTTTCATTCCAAGAACATGTTTTTCTTGTGTTGAAAATATCAGTCGTTGCACATCAGGCAATGTCTGTCTGGTACCAAATAAATGTTGTTTACACATTCCTTGAAAGCTTATAAAAATGCTGATATTTTTGGTATCAAACAACAACCATTGAACCGGCGAATACGTTCAATGCTCCGAAAAACGCGAATGTGAACTAAGCAAAGGGCATAAACAAGGTGACGTTCTATCAATCGATAACGATGATATAAAACTCAAAAAAAAAATCGCGTTTGTCGTACGGGAGCCCCCCTTAAATATTTATTTTATTTTGTTTTTAGTATTTGTTAGTATAGCGGCAACAGAAATACATAATTTCTAAAAAAAAACAACTGTCTAGCTATCGCGGTTCTTGAGATACAGCCTGGTGACAGACAGACAGACGGACAAACAGCGAAGTCTTAGTAATAGGGTCCCGTTTTTACCCCTTGGGTACGGAACCCTAAAAAGTATGAAATATAAGCTACTGAAAAGCGATAGTCAGACACCACTGACATTAAAAATGCAAGCACTAGCTAGACAGGCACCAATGTTGCCGGAAAATTGGCAACGTCTGAAACTGGGTCCGGAGATTGAGGTCACCTGAATGTTAGGAACGCTAAACATTTGTCTTGTGAACCTGTAGAAACGAAGTTATAACATTTTACGTGTTGCTCATCAAATGCAAAAATAAATGAGTGCAAGAAATTAGCCTTTTTTGTGAAGTCTTCCCCATAGCTTTCCACTTCTCCCTGTGACTCTCTCCAGGCAATCTCCCACAACTACCTCTTAGTCATTACACCAGCTTTTTCTGGGTTTCCCTCACCGAAGCAAGAAACATATTATAATTTAAAGGACTTAGTTAAGCAGGCGTATATTTTATAGTAGTCATAATTTGCGAGAAGAGGCGCTACACCTAAAATAAAAGTGGACCACGTACGTGGTATTCTTCTGAAGAGCGTGTTCTTAAAAAAACAACAGTCGCAGTAGATACTAATAAATTGTAGTGATGATGAGTGTGTATATTGTACAAAGCGCCTCTTTAAATAGCCTGGGTTCATAGTCATACCTATGAAACCTAGTAATCGTTGGAGTAATTTCTTTTTGATCTTTTGCCAAACGTTCAGAATAGTCGTCCACTTCTCGTGCATTTCTCGATTGAACGATACGTTGAGATTATTTCTGCTACGGCGCCCGACGATGCTAACGCACTGTGTTGACCTTCAGACATTAGGGCCATTAGCTGGAGATTAAAGATTCATTCAGTCAGGAAGTTGACCCTGACTGCGACCGAAACAAGTCATCTATCATTTAGAAGTATAGGAGACAGGTGCGAAGCGTTTAGAACTGTAAATAAATAGCATTTGGCCAACTAATTTTAGTTCATGATAAACCATGGTATGTTTGTTGGGAATACTACAAAAAGGCAGTTACGATCGTGTTCTTTTGGTAATGGCTTAACTATACCAAGAATTTCAGACTATTGTTATCGATGGATGAACAATGATTTTGAAATAATCGTGACATATTCGATTCACCGTGAAAATGCAAGCCGTTATAATCTCCAGGCTTCAGTCTTGTTTCGGGGATATCAAAATCTTCATAGACTTGCAGTACTAAACTCCAAATCTTTCCACACATACCAATAACTCAGGATTCCATTAGATATGGTCTTAAAAACATTAATGACTTCATTGTAATGAGACATAAGATGACTCGGCTGTTTCACCAGGGTGAGACCAGCCATTGTTGGTTCAGGTTTTTTTGGCAGATGTTAATAAAACAATTATTAACGAAATCGTTTTGGAATAAGATTCAAAATGGAGTCGAGAGTGATTAATATTGTGGACGTTTAGTCATTATGACCGTGGAAATACCAGTGTGTACTTTTGGTCAGCGGAATTCTCTAATCGACAATTTGGAAATCGTCTGCATAGACCGTAGAAAACCGCACTGCAGTATTCCTATTTTTATTGCCTAAGCTAGACTACTGCGAGTTTAAAATGCAGCAAGTTCGACCTAAAAAGTATTTTAGGTCACCACCGAGGTCTGATGCTACTGGAGACTTGGTCTATACTCCTCGTCGGGGCTGCGGGTTGTTCGAAAGAGATACGGCGGCCTCGGCGCAAAGGCTAAGAAGGAACATGGGTGGTTTTTAGTCAGTAGAAGTCTGACACTCCCTTTCGCTCTGCCCAGAGCGGGAGGGGTTATTTGATGATTTCCCACACCCCAAAAAAAAAAAAAAAGACTTGGTCTATACTTAGAAAGACTAAAGCACACCTATCGATTGACCACTTCTCGGTCCAGTTTGCAGTTAAGCTTACAACGGCCGAAGAAAAGTTCCCCGATATGAGGTTTCTTAGAAATTGTATCGGCCCTTGCTAATTACTTGCTTATACGTAGGCAGCCGAAAAGATGAGTTGGTTTGCCTGCTAACTACTGTGTCAACTGACGAAGGGTGGCGAGCGTCGAAATGTTCAACTACTTGGACATTCCAAACTGGTCGCAGAATTTAAAATACGAGGTTTATCACAGTTTAGGTGTTCAAATACACAATGTCATCTCTCATATTGTCATCATTAATCATGAATTGAAACCTGTGGTTTCCCAGAATGGTAAAAACTGTCAGATAAAATTGGTATTGATTTATTTTGGCTACAGCTTGTCAACAGGATATTTTAACGTACCTACATTGAATTTGCCTTTGTTGATTTGGTTGACCAAAAATATCAACGAATTTTCCTTATCAGCAGTTCTGTTTTGTAATCAACATTATTTACGGAAACACGTGTTTACGAATTTGCATAATGTTTCGTATTCAGAAGGTCAGATTAACATGCTACCTACTTTAATATTGATCGAAGTACTTGAGCGTACTTTTAATGCCTTTGTGCAACATAATACAAATGTCATGTAAAATTATTAGCTGTACTGATTTAATCGGGAGTAAAATTATAACTTGAAGTTAACATATTTTTAGGACACATAATATTATGTTGAGATCAGCCGGATCAGCCTGTTAGGCCGAATGGCAAAGTGGAAGGTGTATTTTGCCATCCGGCTCCATCGACCGCAGTCAGTCGCAGTCTTGGACTGTACCTCAAAATCATCCAAATTATTGATATATCTAACTACTGTTCTCCTTTGTCCACAGTCCGAAGTTACGACAAACATGACAAATGCGGCCTAGTCTGGATCCCGCGCGTTGTCGCATACAGATGTCGCACGTGCGGCATTTCGCCTTGCATGTCGATATGCCGCGAGTGCTTCCACCGCGGCGACCACTCCACGCACGACTTCAATATGTTCCTGTCGCAGGCTGGCGGCGCTTGCGACTGTGGAGACAAGTCTGTTATGAAGGAAGATGGGTAAGCATTTATCTATACAACACTTTAGATAGCTGATGGATTGTGTAAGGAAGGAAAAGGAGTGCCTGAATGATAATGTGACGGTTGACAAGGGAGTTTGACAGACCCCAAGTAACATGTAACAAGGGCAGGAAGATGATGTTGACGACTTATGGTAGCTGATATTCTTGTATTCTCTAAGAGGAGACCAGGCAGAAGCATAATCATGCTCGGAGAAGTTCCTGCAAAATTCTGCTTAGTGGGATATCAAATAGACATATCTCGTAAATAGCAAAAACTAGCATGAGCTCCTACTGCCACCCGTCGGGGCTGCGGGTTGTTCGCAAGAGATACCGCGGCCTCGACATGAAGGGCTAAGAAGGAACGTGGGTGGTTTTTAGTCAGTAGAAGTCTGACACTCCCTTTCGCTCTGCCCAAGAGCGGGAGGGGTTCTTTGATGATTTTCCACCCGGAAAAAAAAAACTACTGCCAAAACACAGGCATGTATCTCACCATAACGTTAATATTTATACAAAAGAAGTCGATTCTTGAAACTTTGTTGAATCATAAAATGAAGTCCCTGTCTTAACTGACGCAATAACCTCTTATAGCATTTTATTTTATGCTGTGTACGTTTTAAGACTGCAATTTGGGATGTGAGCCGAGAGCCCATCAGGGTCAAGGCTGTCTTGTCTCAAGCGGGTTGTAAATGGCGTTTTGGCGTCCTCCTGGCGCCAAATATCTATAGACTACAGAGCATAGTTATGTCAGACTGAAGCCAGTTCCAAGTTATTTGGAGAAACTTTCCTCGCTATAGTCATGATAGTTTTTAATCATATCTTTGTCTATACAGGTGATCGATTATGGGTGCATTCCTTGAAATGTGTACTAGTAGACCTTATTTGCAACAATTTTGCCGCTTACTGGAGCTCAAATTATTCAAAGTATCAGTATAACATGCTGAACAGCATAGATTTCTCACAATCAGCATTTCTGGTGGAGAGTTGGCTTAAAAAGTATTCGTTTTCATAATTGTTGCTAATAAGGTCTAATTGGTATACCTAACCCATTTTAAGGAATGCACCCATTTACCAGTCATCCTGCCCATGTGTGGGTATCCAGAGTATCCACAAAATAAATTACGTACAATTCGCAGTTCATCGAAACGGCTTTGCAGTAATAGCTGTCTTTATCAAACCGATTTCTCTTAATGAATAAGTATGCTCATGTTAGGTCAAAACACTCCATTTCATAGCCCCGGTCCTTACCTTGGCGATATCCAATAAGCAATATGGATGTATTTATAATAAAGTGGTCCTATTAGGTTAACTTTTAGACATATCTAAGCTCCTGTAAAATGCGAGGGCGGCTTTCTGTATGACGTCAGGGCCTGTAACAATCTGTGTTGTACAAAGCTAGGAAATGTTTCAACGGCTATCTAGCAGTAAATTGAACAAAGTAATGGCGTTTATCAACCCACGTAAGTTGGATAAGTTGGCAGAGAAAGGGACATAGAGATATTGGAATGGGATTAACTGCAACGTGCAATTTGTTATCAATTTATATGGTCTTTTATAATACGATGGTATCCATTATGGTCTTAATTTTACGCGTGTTTAATTCAGAAAATTCATTTTTCAGCCAATGACCGATTTGCTTATTGCCCTCCGCGTTTTTAAAATGGTTTTGGTTGTTCTGATTATTTTGACAAAACAAATTTCGATTTTACATGCAAAATGTCGATACGCTACAAAAAAAAGTCAACAAGCCAACTTTATGGTAAACTGGTTACATGATACACTGAGGACGCCACATTCTCGAATTAATTATCAAATAAGTGTCCAATATTTTTGAAGTCAACCCCTGACCTATCTATCAAGAAAGATCGAAATATTATGATATTCAGCTCAGTTCTTACTTCCTAAACATGATTGACAAATAACAATCAGCAGTGTTGAGCCCCTCTGCAAGATATCGCCACCTGCTGCCCATTCTGCACAACCAATTGCACCTTACAAGATTTACTCGAAGCAAATGTTAGATCTGTGCAGGTGCTACATACTGGTCAAACACAATTTGAGTTAATCGACACGTAAAGAAATAGAACCACAACTCATCATTTCAGCCTTAAGACCTCCACTGCTAGACATAGGCCTCCCTCAGAAGGGGGGGATTTGCCATAATCGCCACGCTGGGCAGGCGGGTTGGCGATCGCAGTATGGTGGTTACGAAAGCACAGAGTACGCTGCTGAATACGCGCACAACTCAGCTAATCCCAATTCATTGCTGGGTATGGACCTCTCCCAGGCTGCGCCACAACAGCCTGTCCTCTGCCTTCCGCATCCAGTCACTGACGAACGTTGACCGTGCCTGTATTTCTAGAAAGCTATCACTCCGTTATCCTCCATGTTTGCAAACCAGGCGTAGTGTTTATTAAACAGGTTATGTTCTATCAACGTTATTAGTGAAATTACCCGTCGCCATGTCTCATGTTTGCTCGCAAGTCGTGAGCGTGAATCTGCTAAGTGGTGATTTTATTTACGCCGTAAACTAAACCGTCCAGCTTGTTTGTGATCATGATTATTTTTATTTTTTTGTCGTTCTCTGTAAATTACGACGGTATTAATGTGGTTGTTAGGTCTTTTATTGATTGCAGCTCGTTTTTGTTTCTGTTCTTTTCTATTTTTGTAGTGTTTCATTGAGAAGCACTTAGGTTGGGAATAGTCTATTGGAAAATAGTGTTAGGTCAGTATGCGGAACTCCGGAATCAATATATTGTTCCCACTAGGCAGTCCCGGTGTCGCATTATCGTACTACTGTTTCAGTGCAGTAACTTCGCAGTCAATGCCCCAAATACTTACTAGCTTGCAAGTCCGTCTGTGGTATTCTTGGAATTTTCTTCTAAGATTTAATTAGGTTTGATTATAGCTTTTCACCCAAACATAATTAAATCTTAGAAGAAATAGGTATATATATCCGTTGTGGTCATTAAGATAAGGGAGCCTGTCCCAAAATTCTGCTTTACATAATTAAACCAATCTAGTTTAACCTTGATTATGTCATAAACTGTTTATGTTACTTAAGTGACTAAAGTTTCCATTAGTTAATTAATGGATTCATAAATTAATCAGGTTCCATTGTGATACGGTTTATTGCTTTCAGAGTGTTTGTGTCTGTGTGTTGTTTTAGTCGCGAATTTTAAAGTAAAAGGTGGAATTTCAACATAACATGATTTTGAACACATGAATGGCCCTATCATTGGTTTGACAAACAAACGTCACTGACAGACTACGTACAACAAAAGACACTGAGGCTAGAACCATGAAAATAATAAACCAGAGTTTCTTGAATCCTTATAAATGATGGTGAGGATTGGACATTCTTCTCCGAATAAAGTATGAGAGTTCTGTCGGTTTTGCTGTTGTCTATTTAATGAGAAATCATCTCGGAACACGGCTTTCATTGTATGTATTAATTCCCTTACATACCAACCCTCACTTAGGATATCATTATTCGAATCCTCAAGGATAAAATATAAGGCAGTTGATCAAAGTTAGAATTCAATCAGAAATAAGTTGGCACTACGCTATCTATAATGAGATGTCTAGCGTATTGAACGAGTACAGTCATTCAATTTAATTGTTATCGTAAACACAGCACGTGTATGCGATGTTTGCTTTGCGGTTTGAAGCTATACATTATATTATGTACATTTTGTTATGGAGTTATGACAAACACGCGACTTGATATCGGTGCCGGCTGATAGGAGCAATATTAAGGCTGTCGATTTAATTAAATTGATAACAGAACATGTTATTAGGTAACCGAAATTGCAAGTGCACGTGGACTGCCATAAAATGTTTTTGGTTAAGTTTCACCGATCTTCTTTCTTCTTCTTCTCGAATCGATGACTGAATCTTTGTCCGACCAGTACATAGCAACAGCTCTGTCGTTTGCTTTATTCAAGTCCTGGATGATGCAGTTAATTGTGCACGGGCAAAAGACGAGGTGTGGCATATCCTGTGTTGGGGTTCCTCGGTCGTTTTCTATCTAAGATGTGTCGATTATATCCCATCTACCCAAATTGGATTGGCAATTTCCCCGATGAAATTGACCGCGATTGTCACATCAAACGTGCTTTCAAGAACTGTGTCAATATTCTATTCTATATCAATGAGGTCACTGGCAGCTCTTGAACACAGTTTCGCAGTTCGATGTCATTGGTGGAATTCGTCCTGATTGCAACTGTACCAGTCTGTCTAGATTGCCTGACTGCCCAATTTAGCAGCTCCATCAAAACGAAACAGTACACAAATATTGATTACATACTGATACCCCAGCTGTTTATCAAACCCCTGATAACAAATCTGTCCAAACAAACGTGCGTCAGATAAGACAGACTACACGAAAACAGACTGACAGCGTTGAACTTGACCGAGACTAGAACTCTGGCACAAGGTGACCAGGCCATTCTAATGTAAACAGAAGTTGTATGACGTTGGTAATGGAGTCTAGAGTTTAATTTGGGACTTTACTTACTATACTTGCGTAGACAGCTCTAAAATTAGGATTTTCGACCTTGAATGCTAACTTTAATTTGTATGTTTTTGAATCTGTGTGTTCCTCGCCAAGTTTGATGTAATTAGGCTTCTTTTTTAATATTACTGTGTACTAGTGTTTTTTAATACTGTCCCACTGTTGTGCAAAGGCCTCTAACACTTCCTTCCTCGTGCTCTTTTCTTGTGCTTCCTCGAACTTCGTCTCGAGGTACCTACGCATAAATATGCTAAACCGCTTCAAATCATCATCAGTCGTCCTCGGTGATGTTCACTAAACCATATCAGCCATACAATAGATGTTTAAGATATCGGATAAGTGGTGTAAAAAGAGATTTGTAAAAAATATAATAAAATACTGCCCTAGAAAAAAACTGAAGTGAGGTAATAAAATTATCGGCAAAAAACAAATCGTGCGATGATGGTGTATACATTATCACAATGAACTCTTACAGGTACTATAGGAGTTCATCATGTTTTTTAGTGATGATGATAATAGTTTAGTGATAATTGTTTTAGTCAACGAATACGAATATTTGTATTTGCGGAATATTATGTCGTGTTCATTCTGATCGTTAATTTTACACATCTCTCGCACATTACTTCCCTATTTATACACGTTTTCACCAGAAATGTATTGGACAATACTTATGGTCGACAAT
Organism: Diarsia brunnea; assembly: GCA_949774965.1. Lineage (NCBI taxonomy): Eukaryota > Metazoa > Arthropoda > Insecta > Lepidoptera > Noctuidae > Diarsia > Diarsia brunnea. The sequence goes on from OX459011.1 coordinate 18,210,528, forward strand.
AAATTTAAGTATCTCCTATACCGTTACAATAATGCCATGTAATACTTACCGAACGGGTTACCAAGATACCAGACCATATCATATCGGATCGATAACAGAACACATTTCTGCTCGATTGTTATTCCACGCGGCCGATAAGCAGCTGGCGAATTGTTTTGTTGACATTTCGAATAGATACAATTAGAATACAGCGCATGCTTTACATACGTGGAATGTTTTAAGAATGGGGTAGGCAGTAGACAATTTGTAACACCTGTCTTTAGTTCAGATGGGAGGGGGTGTTATATTGGGCTGCGGGTTGTTCGCAAGAGATACCGCGGCCTCGACATGAAGTGCTAAGAAGGAACATGGGTGGTTTTTAGTCGGTAGAAGTCTGACACTCCCTTTCGCTCTTCCCAAGAGCGGGAGGGGTTATTTGATGATTTCCCACCCCCAAAAAAAGGGGGTGTTATATCAAATAACGTATCATCACGCCTGTGTTCACTGAAGGGTTGTATTATATAACGGGCTGGTGTCCGTAACTCCACGTCTAAGCGCATACTTTGTACGGGCCCTCTATGAAGGGTGAAACAGAGGTGCATGGTATAGAACCTCAGCCACATTTGATCAGATATGTCATTGTAAGTTAACCTTCCATCTAACATTAGAGGTTAACTCTATTGGAATTTCAATCGGGTACAAATGAAGACTTCCATTTACTGCTGAACAAATATCAACGGATAAGCCTGCTCACAAGATACACAGCAGACATGTAAGAGCAAGGAATACAGAGCTCAAAATAAAATTTCCTTCATAACACCACATCACGCCTGTAATCCTGGAAGTGTTAGGCAAAGGCGTACTTGATAGTAAACACACATTTCGCTAGTTTGAATCTCATGCAATGTCATATTGATCATGCATTGATCAAATATATATTTTAATCTCGAGGCTATAAAAGATGTTGTTTATCATAAACAATTCTAAGAATATGATTCAATCGCAAATATTTACATATTTTCCTTATTTGGAAAAGGCGTAGTTTTGATATTTTTATTCCTTGAGGTTTGTTCTTTTATCAGTATTTCCCATAGTTTAATTGCATGCGCAAAGAAAACTAAAGCTACTAAAGCTACAGGTGGCCTCCCATTCACCTGAAAGCTTTAGTTAAAATCTAACGGTCAACAGAACGAGCCAATCAAGATGCAATGATAAGCAAACTACTCAACAGCTTGCTATCACAATGATTACATTTCGACAATAAGCCATGATTTATCAAAGATATCGGAGTGATTGCCACTTCAAATACATTCATGGCTCTTGTCAGCTAACCCATTATTGCCATTAATATTTATTTACATTGATTGTTATCAGAGAAATGGGTTTCTGTCTGTACGACAATAAATGTTTTACAATTTCTGTAACTAAACTAAAAAATGGACATTCATTGTATTGAAAATCGTTACGTCTTTGTAGACAGTAATAATAAGGAGTTTAGGAGTTGGACATAGTTGGAAAAAAGATCAGGCAAATGTTATAAATCAAAGATCAATCTAATATCGCAGTCTAACATATTCTTCCACATACCTCTTCCTTATCAACCATTACTATACGGAACAATACCCAAGAAAGGAGGTGTCTCTTAAGATGACGAGAAACAGAGAAGTATGGAGGAAGACATGCTGCGCCAACCCCAAATGAATTGGGATAAGGGCAAGAGAATGATACGGAACAATATCCAAACCAGAAACCACCTTTCCAAAGAGAACAAACAAAACAAATAAATATTACATCCAGACTTAACAAAACTACAATGGACACCAGCAGACACTGACAAAAAAACAGCCATCCTTTATTCTTACACAAATCATAGCAGGTTCCCCCAAGACAGAAAGAGATAGTAGATCCAGATCCTAATGACCTTACCGTGACTCAGATGTCCATTTGAACTTGCTCCTAAACCTTCGCTGTGACCTTGGAGTGGTTTGATGACGTCATTTCGTTACGTCACACATCTTGATTTGATGCAATAAGTTTTTTATTGAATACTATGGAAGTTTATAAGATGTTGACTTGATATTTTGATAAATAAAGAATGTTTTGGTTGCAACCGGCTACTGCTGAAGGTGAACGAGCGTAGTGTCATTGGGTTTTTCCCTGGCAGCCCGGGGTCTGAAATTGTGCCTAGTGTTCATAGTCTCGGTGCCAATTACGTGGGGCTTTAAAAAACTGGTAAAATGTAGGTGTAGGTACTATTGGTACACCTCTGCCTAGCCATTCGAGGATTACTGTCACAGTTGTTTGTAAGCTGTAATTCTAAAACAATGGATAAGGAATTTGTGTAATTTGTTCATCCATCATCATCATCTGCCTAGCCATTTCCCAACTATGTTGGGGTCGGCTTCTAGTCTAACCGGATGCAGCTGAATACCAGTATTTTACATGGAGCGACTGCCTATCTGACCTCCACAACCCAGTTAATACTAGGTAATACGATACTCTTTGGTAAGACTGGATGTCAGAATTTCAGGTCACTGACTACCTGTAACGACTGCCAAAGATCTATATATGGCAGCCGGAACCAACAGCTTAACGTGCTCTCCGAGGCACGGAGGAAACTCGGTATGTCGGGCGGTCACACATCCATAGACCGACCTAGGCAAGCACAGCTGTACCTAAAGATCGACCTGAGTGGCAGTTCTTATTAAGCCACGAGGTTGTTCATCCATATAATAAATAATAATTTAGTCGTGTATTCTAGCTTGTATGTATGCAACTTTGTTATGATTTTTATTAATGTGTTATGAATGGAAGTTGCAACGAGAATTTTGTAATAAAACGTTTACAACCGGATGGACTAAGTGCTCTGTGGTCGAGTGTTAATGTACCATCAGCGGTGCCGCATTGCAGTACCTTATTACCCATACTTATGTTACAGAGTTTCATTTTATCTGATAAGGAGATACACGTCTGATATGTTGCTAAAAATAAACATACTTTTCGTTTATGAGAAAACATTGCTGCACCGATTTGACTATTACTTCGATTTGTAGACTTTGGTATTACAGAATTCTAGACCCACCGCCTTTGGCTGGTCTGCATCGGATAACAAATAAAAAAACACACAGGCATTCACTGGTAACCTGTTGTGCTGACGACATATATAAGATTCATTCCCCTAATGTCTTGACAGACATTGGTCGCCTGTTATTAGGCGTCTAGTGGCTGTATGGTCGTTGTGTGCTGGCCTACTGGCTTACTTTTAGGGAATTACCGATTTGACACCAGGCCGAACTAAATGCGAGTGTAGTAAAACATTGATCACTACCTTATAAATCTTATAATTATAACTTGATTCGGTGAAGGAAAATATACTGAGGAAACCAAAATCCCTAACAGATATTTCTCGACGACATGTAAAAACCATGTCATAGGGCCATGAGCGGTATAACAACTCCGACACCAGCACGCGTAGTAGTATGGCGATTCTAACTCTATTCTACCAAGAATAGACAAAGCTTTGTCCATACAATTTGACATGAAATTTTGCTACAATCTGTCATTTTGTCGATTATTCCATCGACAAAAGCCGTTTCTACGGTGGTCATGCTACGCGTGCAGGTTAGCCACTGCCCACAATACATATAAATAAAGAACTCTTGAACCTATCATCACAGTCCACTGCTGGACATCAGACCTGTCCTACAACACAGGTTTTATTAGATGTTGGTATGCTCATGCTCAACATTTCTCATTCCAGATTCTGCAGTAACCATGGCAACAAATGCCCGCGTCCGGGCGACGTGCCCGCGGCGCTGATGTGTGTCGCTGAAGCTATGATGCCGCGCCTCATACTTCGTCTACTGCAACACTTCAGAGAGAACAGGTAAGGACTTCAACTATTACGTAAAGAGATCTTTATATCACCTAAGCTTATCGCGGTCCTCTGCTTTTTGGAGGGTGGGAAATCATCAAATGACTCCTCCCGCTCTGGGCGGAGCGGAAAGGAGTGTCAGACTTCTGCTGACTAAAAACCACCCAGGTTCCTTCTTAGCCCTTTTTGTCCGGGGCTGCGGTATCTCTTTCGAACAACCCGCAGCCCCGACCTAGAAATAAGCCTCACCCTTGCTTCGTCACAACACCTGCACTTTCATCTGCTGTTGGCATCCAGTCTGATCCAACAAACTTTATTAGGTCGGCCACCTACCTGGGGGCAGTCTCAAGAAAAGTATTTAATTTTCCCATTCGAAAGTATCTGAAAACTTCGAAATGAACCCAAAATCTAGCAATTACGAAGTTTAAATAATCCAGCAGAAGCAATTCCTATAATCCGCTTAACGGAGACGATTTTAACCGTCTCCTAGTGATTTACGAAGCCACACGTGTGCTTCTAAGGTTTCTCACGGAGTCACGGCATCCGTGTCAAGTATTTTTAGATAGTTACGTTCAGCGCATTCAGACGTAACCTAGAACTGGATTTGTTACGCTAAATAGGTCAGGTCTTAAAGCAGCTAGGTCGCGTAATTACTCGTACATGGCTGAGCATACGTTTGGTTTTGAGTAGATGGCCTACTAACCTTGGCTTAGTGAGAAGTTCTTAACTTCTAGGTCTTAAATGTCATTATTATTTTTTGTTTTACATGAAATGACATATAGACAAAAGTACCGCTTAAACAAAGATCTTCGATCAAACCTCGACATCTTTGATCTGATTAATCAAATGAGCAATCTATCTAGCTACGGTAGTACACGCCACACGGTGAGGAGAGTCTTATCTGCCCCTAGGGAAGTCGCTACGTCCGCGTCATGATCACGATCGTTCTGCCAAGTCACGTAGATGACAGTGAAAATTATTCCTGAGATTGATACATTAATTAATAGGGGATCGGACTGAGTCAAAAAAATATGATTCTGTTTAGTCCGTCAGTTAGATTATCGAAAAATATTGGATACGCGTGTTTTTTGACGATGATAGAACGCGTCAAAGATCATGAGTGGGGGCTTGTGACGTCACTTGTAGGTAAAAATGTGTACTGACATGTGACGTTTTCGAGGAGTTCGCGAGTTTTTAACCGACTTCCGAAAAGAAGGAGGTTATCAATTCATCTGTATGTTTTTTTCTTTCTTTTTTTTTGTATGTTTGTTATCGCATATCTCCGTCATTAATGAACCGATTTTCAAAATTCTTTTTGTGTTCGAAAAGGTATTCGAAGCAGTGTCTTCATTTTTTTATTTGAAAAAAGAAAAAAATATGTGTTCAATATTTTTTGGAAATCAATCTGACTGAAAAATTTGTTTTTTTTTTCCGATCCCCTATTGCCTTGTTGGTCTAGTGGTCGCAAGTGTGATGCTGAGCATGAAGTCCTGCGTTCGTTTCCAAGGTCGAAGGCGAAAAGGGCTATTGGGTTTTCTATCAGGAATTTCTCAGTAGCAGCAACGTAGTCTGGATTTGTGCTCGGTTGATGGCAAAAGGCTCGAGGAGCTCGTGGATAATAACTGCCACTCGGGTCGATCTTTAGGTTAAGCCGCACTTGCCTAGGTTGGTCTGTGGATGGGTGACCGCCCGTTACATACAGAGTTTCCTCCGTGCCTCGGAAAGTACGTTAAGCTGTTGGTCCCGGCTGCCAAATATAGATCTTTGGCAGTCGTTACAGGTAGTCAGTGACCTGAAAGTGTGACAACCAGTCTTACCAAAGAGTATCGTATTACCTAGTATTAACTGGGTTGTGGAGCTCAGATAGGCAGTCGCTCCATGCAAAATACTGGTATTCAGCCGCATCCGGTTAGACTGGAAGCCGACCACAACATAGTTGGGAAAAGGCTAGGCAGATGATGAGCCGCATCTGGTTAGACTGGAAGCCGACCACAACATAGTTGGGAAAAAAGGCTAGGCAGACGATGATGATGGCAATAGGCTCGCCCATATTAAGTACATTTCCATGTTGTTCCTTAAACATAACTGGTGAGATGTGGGTCGTGGGTGTACAAATGGGATCACCTCTGCCTTACCCTTTGGGAGATCAGGCGTGATGTCATGTTAGTTTATGACAGATAACATTATTTTACAGCGACGAGAAAAATGGCCTTTTGTGTCAGTCACTAAAGACATTGACTGCTCCACTTTCGGCTCCCCCCATCCACTTAAACGGACGCTTCTAATATAACCTACAGTTTCCCGCGACCTTCACCCGTCGAGTGCATACATGACGACATCTATTTCCCGGCGAATGTCCCATTACTTCACGTACTAGGTAACAATAGATTCTCCCTATAGCGGGACTTGATGATACTTGCGTTTCATCTTGACTTTCCGGGACTTTGATGATTTGTTAGGCAAAAGTTGATAGGATGTGTTACTATAATCTATACTAATATTATAAAGCTGAAGAGTTTGTTTGTTTGTTTGTTTGTTTGAACGCGGTAAACTCTGGGACTACTGGTTGGAATAGAAAAACTCTTTTTGTGTCGGATAGTCCATTTATCGAGGAAGGCTTTAGGCTACATAACATCACGCTACGACCAATAGGAGCGGAGCATAAATGAAAAATGTTGCAAAAACGGGAAAAGATATTCCTTTTTGAGAGCTTCCGTTGCGTGCGCTGCGAAAACGGTTTAAGTTACGCAAATACCATGTATGAAAGAATTGTTCCTCTTTAAAAGTTCTAAAAAAAAGTCCGCGACAGCATATGTCTATCTTTTAAGATTGACTCACTGTAACCATTTATTACTATTAAAATGTTAGGTTAAAAAGAATGATATTTTGCGAAGCTTATTTAACCCATATGGTATTAATCTATATCTAAATAAATGTGTTTGTTAGCACAGAAATTTAATATAGAATATTTGTGCCCTTTACTCTATACAGTTTAAACAAATATCTTAGAAGATATCGCAATGTAAAAATATCCGCGCGACAAAATAATTAAGCGCGCGGCAGTCATTCGGTCCGGTGCGGTAGGTTAGTGGGGATTCTGGCCTCCGGGGACTCCGGAGAAATTCATATTCAAAATATTTACTGCACCATAATGTTTACAAGGTGTTACTGTATATTTAACAGTAAGAGATACCAATAGTAATTCACACTTTAATATAATCTAAACTAATATTATAAAGAGGAAAGATACGATTTTTTGTTTGTTACGATTTAACTCAATTTATGTTGACATTATTTGTTATAAGCTATATTATGTGACGCAGACGAAGTTGCATGGGTCAGCTAGTAAAGAATAACTACGGAAATTACTGCAGAAAAAAGCTGATAGCGTGAGAAAAGAATCAGTACCTACATGATTGACAACTCATCATCTTCCTAACGTTGTCAATTGCTTGGGGTCGGCGCTACACGTTGTTTTTTTTCCTCCTCGGACAACCATCCTGATATTATCTAAACTAATTTTATTGTCTAATTAAATCTAAACTAATTTAATTGATGTTGATTGTGAATGTTTGGGAGTCAGATTTTCCCAGCTTCCATAGTATACAAGTTGTTGTGTGACTTAGAGCAAACACAAAATAAGCTTGTTTAGGTCTTAAGTCAGGGTCGGACATCAGAAAATTACTTTACTAACACAAATGTTATTAGTATAAATATATTTAGGTTAAGGTATTTGTCTATGGGTGTTTGTTTACTGAAAATAAATGTATTCATAATTAAACATTTTTTTTATTAACCAAGCTTTCGTTCTTTTCTTCTCAGTTGCGGCACACAGACAACATCAGACAGCTACCGGATCACGGTGCAGGAGTGCGAGGGCTACGTCAAGATGCTCATGGAGTTCAACAACATGGGCGACCTGATGCGCTCCGCCATGACCAAAGCTCTCATCAATCCACAGGTAAGCAAGATCACCGGTGACCTAAGCAGGATTGTTTTAAAGCAGGATCTTATTTCAGTGTAGAAAAGAGATAGCGGTAGATAGCTTGTATAGCTTTGTCGCTTTCCCACACTGGAATTAGATTAGAACAAAATACTGATCTCCAAAATTATTGAATTAGAACTATTAGTACAAGAATACAAACTAACTTTGAGGGTTTTGCATCATTTCGCCTTTTATGTCTATATGGACTGCTTGTCGAAGCCAGAAGCTTTGTTTCAGTTAGATTTGAATAAAAAGCAACATCATCTGCCTAGCCTTTTCCCAACTATGTTAGGGTTGGCTTCCAGTCTAACCAGATGCTGCTCAATACCAGTATTTTACATGGAGCGACTGACCTCCACAACCCAGTTAATACTAGGAATTAATTATTTAATTTGAATATAAAGCATGACAGCCTAATAATCATTTCAATTGATCTAAGTGTAGCAACACACAATGACACAACATAACACACTCATACGCCATGACACATAACAAAGCATAACTGGCGAAATGTGGGTGTACTAATAGGTACACCTTTGCCTAACCCTTCTGGGATTACAGGCGTGATGTTATGTTATTTGCATCCCGCGAATCAATCTTTGGCAGTTGGACAAACTATTCATATGATACAAAAATCAATCTAACACTGATCCAGCTTTTCCTTTGGTTTTGTGGAAAATGCGTCATAAATATGAACTACTGTAGAAAGAAAGGAGGGTGGGGGATGGAAACCACGACACATCGTAGATTTTAGAGGCCTACCCACTAACTTTACCACTTATTTTAACTTTATACTTCTCTCTTCTTCTCTTCTTTCTTCACTTCTTCTTCTTTTTACTTTCTAACTTGTTGATTTATTTATATTTTTATTCTTTGTATTTGAATTTTAATGAAATCTTATGGTCTTTCGATCTAATTTGTACACCAGCCATGTTCAAACATGTTGAACCAAAGACATATCTGAACACCTATAATTACATCATTTACCATGTAAATTATCTACACGTGTTTTTTTGCAAGTAAATGAATTTGAATTTCAACTTTACTTCGGTGAAGGAAAACATTATTCTCGACGGCATGTAAAGCCAAGTCAGAAGCCCATGTGCGGTTCAAAATCTCTGACACCAGGCTAGGCAATGACCACATTATAAAGAAATAAGTAACTTGACCAAGTATTTCCTTACTCCAGATGTACCGGAACTTAGTGGAGCCTCCGTTCCCGGACACAGAGTACGGCTGCTACATGGCGGAGTCTAACAAGATGTACGAGAAGGCGCTCGAGATGTTTCCCGCGCCTGAGCCCCCAGACGAGTGAGTAATAAAATACTACTATACTAGAATATGATGGTGAAAAAAATAATGGGATGGGATAGGATGTTGCACATTACTGATTATTTACTGTTTGAAACTATACCGGCGATAGCTTTTTACTCTACGAACAACAATATTACATAATCAACACATTTACTTCTGACAAAAATCAGGCCCATAATTTAATGAACTTGTTACTAACACAATTATTATTATAGACATTACCTAGTCTGAAATAAACATATTTTTTTTTTTATAATTACTAGTGTTCCTAAAACTGGTTGCAGTCGACGACACTTGTGTCATCTCATCTCCTATCTTCATTATAAAGCCACCAAGTTTATTGCAACTCGCTCACATTATAACAAAGCTCATTTCAATAGGTTTAGGAGTACGAACAAACATACAGTCCACGTTTCTTTATAGTAGGAGGAGCTGGCCGCCGACGGCATTTAATACGATGTTATAATATTTTGAAGTTAGTTGCCAATAAACACTTTCGAAGACAGACGCTTGTTTCCTTGTGCTAACTACTCGCCAAACCAAATTGAACCCTAACGTACACAACAATACTTATAAACAATCTTCTTTCTCCCCAGATACCGCCACTTACCCGCCCTGGCACCTCGTCTGCAACACAACACGTTACTGGACGAGTTCATATTCTGGACGTTCAAGTACGAGTTCCCACAGAACGTGGTCTGTTTCCTGCTCAATATGCTGCCAGACCAGGACTACAAGGTACACACACACTTTATTAAATTAAACTTTAAAGTTTAAACATCCACTACGTTTTTCATGTGAGTGAGTGACTTTAGTCGAAAGTCAAATATAAATTTTTAAACTGGCATGCTCACTTACACTATCATTAACACTGAAAACGGGACACATTCACCCACAATAACTTTAGTTTATCTGTGATTCTGTTTATTGGACTTGGGAGACCATGCCAAACCAACATTTAAGGGGCCTACTACCCCGTCGGGGTTGCGGGTAGTTCTAAAGAGATACCGCGGCCTCGGCGCAAGGGCTAAGAAGGAACATGGGTGGTTTTTGGTCAGTAGAAGTCTGACAATCCCTTCCGCTCTGCCCAAGAGCGGGAGGGGTTATTTGATGATTTCCAAAGTCCAAAAAAAGAAATGTAGGGGCCTACTACCTATATTATTTGACTGAATATTGTTGTTATTGTCAAAGGCTTACTTGGAGCTTTGAGAGCAGATTTACTACCGAGATATTTGAGCAGTCCAGTCTAAAACGACCATTCCAAATTAAAAAAGAAATCTAAACCAAATAATCGTTGTTACAGGAACACCTAACCCGTACATTCGTGATGCACTACGCTCGCATCCCGCTTGTACTGGAAGACGCTGCCGACCCAGACACACTATCCAACCGCGTAGTCCACATGTCGGTCCAACTGTTCTCCAACGAGGCCCTCGCCCTACGCTGTGTGCAACAGCTCCATCTCCTCCACGTCATGGTGCTGTCTCTCCGTCTCATGATGGGCAAGATCCTGGTACAGAACACGTTACATGACCCCGACCAGAACTTCCACTACGTGATAGACTGTACGCGTCGCGTGATGAAGGAGCATTGCTATTGGCCGCTGGTGTCCGACTTCAATAACGTGTTATCGCATAAGAGCGTTGCATTGCTGTTTCTACAAGATGATGCGCTTGTGGATATGTGGTTCGAGTTTTTGTCGATGTTGCAAGGTTGGTTGTTATTCTTTTTTTTAAGAAACGTTATTTTCAAATTGCGAAAAAAATAGTACTACTATTAGATATAGTTTTGGTTTTAATCAAGATACGGAGCGAGACTCCTATGAGTATTTTTCGCTATCCATGTCCACTTGAAATATTCACCTGGTATAAATCAAAATCAAAACATTTATTTCAAGTAGGCCAGTAACAGGCACTTTTAAATAGTCGAAACAAATACTAATTAATAAGAGGCTACGGTCCCAGTCACAAGGCATACTAACTGTTACTGTACTGTAGTTGCCCATTCCCTAACGTAGATCTCTATGGAGAAGAATGGGCAAGAAACTACATGTACACTCTTTTAAATCAGAATATTGTTACAAAACTTTGGTTACATGAATTATTTCTCTTTAAGGAATGTTTATTTTTCGCTCCCGTTTGACTGTAAGCCAGGCTTTTTAGCTTCAATAAAGCACACGCCACAAACTCAACAAAACTAATAATAATTGCAGGCATGAACGTAAACATCCGCGAGGTGGGCGGTCACATAGAATTCGAGCCATCGTCGTACTACGCGGCGTTCTCGTGCGAGTTGGAGGCGGCCGCGTACCCGATGTGGTCCGTGCTGTCGCACCTCACGGACGCCGCGCACGCACCGCTGGCGCGCAGGATCATCGCGGCCGCGCTCACCTACCTGCAGGAGTGGCTCGATGCCGTGCACTTCACTACGCCGCATATGGAACGGGTATGTACATGCTCTGAACGTCAAAAGCTCAAAACACACCGAGATGACAACGAAGTGGTGACCAGTTTCAGTGTCATATCTTTAAACTTTATTACGAGTACATTGTATTGCTTGAGAAATTCGAAAAGGTCGCTAGCGCCGCGGGCGGTGCTAGTCGCAGGTTATTGCGAGCTTTCTCTACCGAGCCGGGCGCTGCCATTTCGGTGTGTATTGAGCCTAACTGACGTGTCGCGTGCTTCTCGCGGACTTTCGGTTCTCCGTAGTGTTAGAGGTACAAGCGCAGAAGCGCGTACCACCGCGACACCATACTTGCGTCTAGTCATTCACTAAACTTAAAATAACTAAATCAAAAGGCGCAGGTGCAAACCAGACCTCAAATCTGTAAGAAGGGTTGAGTCATGGTTTCATGCCCTGAAATCTGTATGGTTGAATTGCAAATACCATATGACCAGCAGAAACAATTACTGAACCCCCATACGTCAAAACTCGGAATAATAGTAGATTATGCACCGAGGGGCTAAAGTTGTGTCTTATGTCACGGGATTCAAGCTAGCCCAAGGCAAAGACACCTTTAGCCCAGAGGAGGATACTCTACTTTTTACACCTACTGTGAGAAAATAATAGCCATAGTACGAAAAACAAAGTATTTATTAAATAAACAAACAGTAAGAATAACATACATATTTAGAACTAGTTAGTTATATGCACTTAAATATTAATTGAAGTTAATGGTAACATTTGAGACAGATTTTGTAGGAAATCGAGAATATCATCGACGCGTAGTAAGGGTATCGAGAATAGCTTTCCTCTTTCTGGCACCAAAGGGTGTTTGTTAGTACTATACTGCCAATTTAACTGAGCATGTGAGATTCCAAATTCAAATCACATTATTGACCAGCGGGTCATAATGAAATCCAGTACAACATTATTGAAAAATAATTTTTCACACCACCTGCTTGAAAATGTCAAATTATATGTCAAGCAACCTTAACCTAAAGTGAGTCATTAGTGGCCGGGGGCACAGCCGGTCAATAATGTTGTACTGGATTTCATTATGACCCAGCGGTCAATAATGTGATTTGAATTTGGAATCTCACATGCTCAGCTAAATTGGCAGTATAGTACTAACAAACACCCTTTGGTGCCAGAAAGAGGAAAGCTATTCTCGATACCCTTACTACGCGTGGATGATATTCTCGATTTCCTACAAAATCTGTCTCAAATGTTACCATTAACTTCAATTAATATTTAAGTGCATATAACTAACTAGTTCTAAATATGTATGTTATTCTTACTGTTTGTTTATTTAATAAATACTTTGTTTTTCGTACTATGGCTATTATTTTCTCACAGTAGGTGTAAAAAGTAGAGTATCCTCCTCTGGGCTAAAGGTGTCTTTGCCTTGGGCTAGCTTGAATCCCTCGCTGCATTCAGGATTCTTGTATTAACTCCCTCGCTTCGCTCGGGAGTTAAATCCCGAATTGCGCTCGAGATTGACGAGATATGACGCCCGTGACATAAGACACAACTTTAGCCCCTCGGTGCATAATCTACTATTTTTCTCTGTGGGAGCTGGTTTTTGTACAACTAACGCAAATTGAGCCCACGTCTTTAAAGTTGAAGTAACTTCAGCTTGGCCATAATAATAATTATTGTAACTTTTCTTTCTCAAATTGATATCCATAAATTGATCCCACCGTAACCATCTCGCCAACAGGCGGAGGTGATGCACGCATCGTTCCACTTCCCGCTGCACCGCTACCTGGGCGCGTTCCTGTGCGCGGGCGTGCGCGCCATGGGGCTGCGCGCGGCCGACGTGCTGCCGCCGCCCGACCTGCTGGCGCTGCTGGCGGTGCATCCGCTGAGAGTGCAGGTATGTACTACGTTCCTGTGCGCGGGCGTGCGCGCCATGGGGCTGCGCGCGGCCGACGTGCTGCCGCCGCCCGACCTGCTGGCGCTGCTGGCGGTGCATCCGCTGAGAGTGCAGGTATGTACTACGTTCCTGTGCGCGGGCGTGCGCGCCATGGGGCTGCGCGCGGCCGACGTGCTGCCGCCGCCCGACCTGCTGGCGCTGCTGGCGGTGCATCCGCTGAGAGTGCAGGTATGTACTACGTTCCTGTGCGCGGGCGTGCGCGCCATGGGGCTGCGCGCGGCCGACGTGCTGCCGCCGCCCGACCTGCTGGCGCTGCTGGCGGTGCATCCGCTGAGAGTGCAGGTATGTACTACGTTCCTGTGCGCGGGCGTGCGCGCCATGGGGCTGCGCGCGGCCGACGTGCTGCCGCCGCCCGACCTGCTGGCGCTGCTGGCGGTGCATCCGCTGAGAGTGCAGGTATGTACTACGTTCCTGTGCGCGGGCGTGCGCGCCATGGGGCTGCGCGCGGCCGACGTGCTGCCGCCGCCCGACCTGCTGGCGCTGCTGGCGGTGCATCCGCTGAGAGTGCAGGTATGTACTACATTCCTACGTGACAGGAACCAGCAGTTATGGCTTATTGATTAGATAAAGTTAACACAGATTTAGGTGAGCTGCAACCGCAACGCATTACACAAATCCTGCATTTATTATAGTAGTGGTAACCATCGTAGCATACAGGCGGGCCCCAAATTTTTGTAAAAAAATCCGGTGTGAGATTACCGTTAGTGCTGAGCAACAGGTCCGGGTTCGATACCTGCCATCTAGGTTATTATTCTTCAAACTTCGATTGAACCGATAAATATCCACTTGCAAAAACAACTTGAAAAAAGGTGGTTGAAAATCAAAATCAAAAGTCATTTATTCAAACTAGTCTGATAATCAGCACTTTTCGAACGTCAAAATTTACTTTACTTATTTAGAAGTGACAGTCCCCCAAAACGCCCAGCCTTCTTATTCCAAGAGTTTTTGACATCGAAAGTCGGTTTTTTTTTATTTATTGCTTTAGAGCGGTTTTAGACTAGCCCATTTTTTCTGCAAATTAACTCGTACCGAATTAAGCGTGTACTCTCGCGCCACTTTACCGACGTGTTCGCGCGGGGTGAAAGGGCGCACACGTAGGTACCTCTCCCGGCTCACGCCCTTACACAAGCTGCTTAGAAGCTTGCTAACACTCGCTCTCGTACGCGAACACGCGCTTCCAAATCGAGCCGAACATATTATTGTAATTAGAAACCGCCCTTTAATGTTTCTTGTTACACACAATAAATAAACTCTCAATAGGAAATCGGACAAAAAAACGGACTAATTAAGTCCGTCAGATAGATTTCCAAAAAATATTAAACGGATATTTTTCTTTTTTCACGTAAAAAAAAGAAGACGATACAGTGCTTCGAAAACTCCTCGAAAACGTCACATGTCAGTACATTTTTTACCTACAAGTGACGTCACAAGCCCCCGCTCATGATCTTTGACGCGTTTTATCTTCGTCAATTTTTATTAATTTGATAAAACAAAAAACACGTATCCAATATTTTTCGATAATCTAACTGACGGACTAAACAGAATCATATTTTTTTGATTCAGTCCGATCCTCTATTAAAATGCGATTGTGTCAATTTTAATATTATGAAGCAGAACTGCTTCATAATAAAAACTAGTAACTATCCATAGTTAATCACATTTGTGAGTTAAATACAGCACGATTTACAAGATAGTTTCACATTTCTTCTAAAATCTTTCCGTATTATTTTTACTAGTCAATAATCTCATTATTCAGTTGGATAATGAGGTTATTGTGCACATAAAACGTAGAAAAATGATATGTAAATGTAGTAAAACGGTTGTTTTACTGCCTTAGCGGCGCGCGGCGTTTCTGTGCACATGTTGTGACACTACCGTGTATTAGAGCAAATATCCACCTTATTTTGTTTGCACAAAATGAACTTTATTGCAGTAATATAGGGTACTTACATGTTGGTTTTAACCACGTAACATGCACACAATATACTAAAAGCTGACTCGACTCCAGTTTTTTACTCGGGTCGTCGAAATCGATCCTAGGATTTCTTGACCGTAATAGGATAATTAACTAAAAAAATCTAATTAGTCCGTCAGATAGATTTCCAAAAAATATTGGACACGTATTTTTTCTTTTTTCACGTATACAAACAATGAAGACGATACAGTGCTTTGAAAACTCGTGTGACGTCATATTCTAAGACATTAGTATGACATTTTTTACCGGTGAGTGACGTCACAACCCCCCACTCAAATCTTTGACGCGTTTTATCTTCGTCAATTTTTATTGATTTGATAAAACAAAAAATACGTATCCAATATTTTTCGATAATCTAACAGACGGACTAATAAGAATCATATTTTGTTTTAGTCACTAAATATCCCTATTGGCGGATCTTCGAATAATGTACGTTGCCTCCTACTCCTGCCATCCTTGTCAAACCTATAGTTGCATTCTACTTTCAAATGTAACCAAATGTTAAAGATGTCTATAATGCCATTGTATATTGAAAAGTGGGCATTTATGTCAATTTATAAAAAAAACTGTAGCTATCAATACTTATGTAATGGGGCGGAATGTAGGCGTGTTAAGTCCGACTTAAGTTTCATGCACGACTAAGAATATCAGTCTAAAATGTTTAGAAAAGCGCTAAATTAAATTAAAGGAAAGCAAAGCTAGCTGTACACCAAGTTGCGTTAGTTCCGAGGATATCACAATGTAACAAATAGTAACAAAAACGAGCCTGTACACTTTAATCTTTATTGTTTATATTTGGGGTTGTAAGTAGACTAGAACATTGGAGCATCTAATCTATTTCCTACAGGGACGATACATGAAACAAGATCACATCTATATATATAAAAATGAAACCCGTTTTTCGTTGTCACGACTTGGCATGAAAACGGCTTGACCGATTTGGCTGATTTTTTTTTTTAAATGTTTGTTGAAGTTCAAGGATGGTTTTTACGGCGAGAAAAATTCGAATTTTGGCCGGAAAAGCCCTAAAAACAGCCCTTTTCTTTTTCCCATACAAACGTTTTCTAACTAAAACGTCAAATCAATTTGAGCTTTAATACCGTACTATAAAGTTCAAGTGTTAGTGGAGAGGTTCCGGGAAGGCAAAACAATTGAGTGACGTTCAGTTGTTCAGTCAACGAATGACAACTTCAAACAGACCATACGACATTATCACAATAATCACAAATAATTACTGTTTCTTTCCCAATAGAAAAACGATTTTTCAAATGGTGTTTGCGTATAATATAAAAATTAATTGCTGTTAGTTAGTCGCGCTAAAACTAGAGAACGGCTAGACCGATTTGTCTAATTTTGGTTTTGAAACATTTGTGGCAGTCCAGAGAAGGTGAGAAATTAGTAGTATGTAGGTAGGTAGGTAATAGGTAGGTGGTAGGTAGTTGGTACGTAGGCAGGTAAAAGGGCATTGCAACGCACGCGGGGTACAGCTATATTATATAAAAATGAATAGCTGTTCGTTAATCTCGCTAAAACTCGAGAACGGCTGGACCGATTTGGCTAATTATAGTGTTGAATTATTCGTGGAAGTCCAGGGAAGGTTTAAAAGGTGAGAAAGTGGTAAGTAGGTAGGCAGGGTAGTAGGTAGAGTAGTAGGTAGAGTAGTAGGTAGGGTCGTAAGTAGGATAGTAGAGTAGGTAGGGTAGTAGGTAGGGTAGTAGGTAGGGTAGTAAGTAGGTAGGGTAGTAGTTAGGTCGGGTAGTAGGTAGGTAGGGTAGTAGGTAGGTAGGGTAGTAGGTAGGTAGGTAGGGTAGTAGGTAGGTAGGTAGGTAGGGTAGGAGATAGTAGTAGGTAGGTAGTTGGTACACAGGCAGGTAGTAGGTAGGAAAAAGGGCATTGCAACGCCTGCCGGGAACAGCTAGTTTCCAATAAAAGTTAAACATTTTGAATATGTTTTTACTTACTTATTTATTCCAAATTGAATTTACTACTTAATATGAACTGGCCTTAGTTTTGGCAGAACTACAAATAAACAATTTGGAAAAAAAAAAAAAATTCTGTATTAAATTTTTTAAAAGAGTAAATGTATAAACAGCAAAATAAACCCACGGTGCGGTGTGAGAATAAATTTCAAATATTTCTATAGTCCATTCATTGAAATGTTTAATGATGCACGTTTTGTTTATACTCATCTGCCACATAATTGTATAAACAAACACAATAATACATTGTTATCTTGTTTGATATAAACATCCCTTGTAGACACACCCTACCATTGTACGTCATATAAATCCGAAATAAAACTCAGTACAAGACTTAAAAAATACGTATTATCAAAAGTCACAATTACGCTACATTACAAAATAAAATGAGTATATGAAATTGAACTGTATTCTAATTGACGATGGGTACGAATTCGGTGGTTTCCGACTCATCGATGAAGTCTGATGGAGGTGGTTCTGCCTTCACGTGTTTGGAGTAGTCGTAGGTGATGACCTTTGCGCCGATGAAGCCTCCGGAACCCTTCGCTCCTCTGTGGTACAAGCCTGCTCCACTCAGCAAAGTCGCTCCCTTGGCGTTTAGGGCTGTGGGCGAAAAGGTTCTTTTAATTATGTTTCATAACTACTTATCACAAAAGAATCTGTTTAATCACTACTTAATCACAAAACAAGTTTAACTTAATTCTTGTTTCCAATTGATGTTATTTTCACTAACAAAAAACTAACTAAATACTGATTAATTGAGCTAGTTTCAGAATGACAAGAAATATTTTTTTATATCTTTAAAAAAAATACGTTATAGCCAATATTGAAAGTTTTTTTCCCCCAAAAACACTAAATATCCTTTTCATGTCTAGTAACTAAATTTCGAAACCAAGAAAGAGACACCTGTCTAGAAATTATATAGAAGCTGCGGTAGCTACAGCTAGTCACACACACTCACAAGGCATAATAACTTATGAAAGTACTGTAGTTGCCCATTCTAAAGCGCAGATCTCTATGGAGAAGAATTGGCAAGAAACTCCAGCACACAAAAAAAAGTCCAATTACCTTTAGAAGGCACAACAGGCTGTATATCAATGAAGGGCACTGTGCTCTGGGCCGCATCAGCGTCAAAGTCGGAGTTCGTGAACTCGATGTACTGGTCATGTTCTGAGTCTATGCGCAGGGGCGTGTGCGAGCGTGTTGGCAGGTCCGGCTTGTGTAGCTCCAGACGCGATCTGGAAACAAATTTAGTAAGGTTAGGCTTAGCAGAAATCCCTAGTGGTCTGAGAGTTTCTGGCTGTGATTAACCTACAAAATATTATGCTATCCAGCTGTGTAACTGAGAATCGACCCCAATATAGCAACTGGATATGATGAAGCTATGATTCGTCTCAATTCTGAAAACAAACAGTTTCTGTGTAGTTCTTGCTTGCTGACTTCGAAGCGATGCTTTTGTCTAAAGGTCAGTTAGACTAAACGAGCGAATATTTTATCTGTACTCGACCAAATCCATGAGAACGTTAAAGATATTGCTTGAAAAATACTTAGTTCTGATTTTTCGTGTGGTCTAAAGCCCTTACTTAAAGAAATAAGGATGCTTACCTAGGTGTATGTGATCCTTCAGTGTTGTCGTTGCTGATCCATTGACTCTTTTCCGGCGAAAGTTTTCCTGTAGTGTAGTTGAACGGTGTTGCGCGAATCTCGAAGTGAAGATGGGCTCCAATCATACGGAATCTGTAGTAGTAGTAAGAATTCGATTATTGTAAAAGATATGAGCGAAACAGTCATGTAATTTTTTGAAAATATAAGTCTTTGTTTTCTCACCTGGCTCCAGTAAAAACATGTCCCGGTGGTGAGTCCACGTTGTCCAAGTCAATTGCTCGCTTCTCATAAATCAGCGTGTGGTAGTCCAAACCCTCGATGACTCCATATGATGTCGGATCAAAGGCCTGTGCCTTCACCTCCTCCGAAGACTCCACGAAACCTCGCTCCACCAGCTTACCCTCATATATCTGAATGTGGAACACTTTACCGAGCTTCACTAGACGGATTCCTGTCACTACCCTGGAAATTGCGAAAAGCTAATGTTAGTGGGGGTCTAAAAGTGGCAGAGATAAAATCACCCGCACACCCATGCAGTTAACACAAGAGAGATGAGAGAAGATGGCATTAGATCCGAATATCTACGCTGAAGATGTAGTTGTGAAACTATTTACATGTTTAATGTACCCCTGTAAGCGGTTTTTTTTACTGAGACAAGTAATACTGTAAGCGGAATGTACAACGAAAGCGAAGGTCGAAAAGTCGCGTAGGTTAGTTTCACTGTTCCCCCCAGTACTGACTTGTTGCTCTCAATATCTGCCAATGCCTCTCGTAAGCTGAAGAAACGTTCAGCCGTGTTGGATTCGTCTTCGCATAGACAAAAGCAATACGAGCAGTGAGTTAGTGTCCATCTCCACCAGGAGTCGACCTTTGAAGGAAAAACTTTAATTATAAACTTCGTTAAACTTCGGATTGTTTCGAGGCAAGTTTGGAGAGTCCCTATAAAGTGTGCGGGTGACCCGAACATTTACGGGACTAACTTGTTGTTGCTGATGTCTGATAGTGCTTCTCGGAGGCTGAAGTAGCGGTCGGAGGGGGTTGCGTCTTCGCAGAGGCACATGCAGTAGGAGCAGTGCCAGAACAACCAACGCCACCAGGAATCCACCTGGACATAGCCATTTATTTGTAACAACAGGCTCGGAATAACATACATTAGGTGTTATTGATTACGTGCTGCATATTCTCGAGGTCATTCATCGTTGCGGTCGGTCATTTGACAACTAGTAAAGCTGTAGATATAAAAAGTGATAATATTATGACATGCTACAAGAAGATCAAGGCTAAACAAACAAAAACAATACACGTAAAATATGAACATTTTGAATTGATGTTCAACAAATTCAATATAAATGAAACAGAATGACATAAAACGTCTTGCTATCGTATTTGCGTTCTGATTTGTTTCCTTAATCATCTGACCTCATTAACTACTCTACAAGTCTGGTAGATAAGCCACGATTGCTTTGAAAATACATTATTTTCTCGCCAATATCCAACGTTGGGGTCCAACGTAATTTGTCCAATGTTGTGAGTGTCAAATTGTTCTAACCTTGGTTGTTCCCAGTCTGCAGCTGCCGACCCTCCCCAGCGTGCGTCCGTTCTCGTACTCGATCCATTCATACCGCCGCTTACTGTTGTGACCCTGTAAAGTTCAACACAAACCATTACTCTAATATCTTCGCAGTATTCGTTCAATCGTGATGAATTATCATGATTTGTTTGTTTACTAAGGAGGTCACGGCTATTACAAAACTAAGGAACATTTGCCCGTTATTTTTCTTTTGTTGTTCATGTCCCGGTTCAACTTGGAAAATTTTAATGTATTCGTTAATGTTTTAATTTTCTCTTTGTCTTAGTTCTGCTCGTCATGTGGCATATTTAACTTTTATTATAACAACAGTATAATCAGACTGCTAATTAACGCATGACGCGCAATGTACATCAATTAAAGCAATTTAGCTTTGTTTGTATCATCACGGGCTGCTTCGCTATTGTACTGGACTATGTATTTGTTTATTGTTATATTCTTTGTTTTCAAAAGCATAATGACAAATATTGTGTTCATTGTTGAGAAGACAAGATTCCATTGCTGAGCAACGCTTCAAACTCTTCGCCCATGTCTCATGAAAAGCTAATCTAGAATCTAATAGTTGGTTGGTGTGATTAAATCACGAAATTAATTAATTGAAAGTGCCTTGAGACAAAATTTGACAATTATGTACTTAACTTTATCCGAAAAGGTTGTGAAAAGTTAGACCATGTTTCATATTAGTACGGTAAAGGTTTTCAATTTCACTTACCGCAGGACACACCCACATGTCAGAATCCACGTACTGACAATCAATGATCCTGCCGTTGCACTTGTCCTGCTGAGCGCAGAACTGATCCTTGTAGCAGCCCTGGTTCTGGGCCAGCGTGTAGAAGGCGCAGTTCTCCCTGCACGTGCCGTCGCTGTTCAGGTCCACCTCGTTCTCGATGTAGCCCTGCAGCAGGCGGGTGACTTCCGCGTATGTCGCTGGAAAATGGACGGTATTGATGTTGGGTGGAATGTTCGAGATTTGTTTAGAAGTCTTTGTGTAAATAAGGTGTGGTTTAGATGTCGCCGCTTTGTTTTGGTTTTTGCTGATATTTTTGTGTGAAGTCGTAGGTTATTGTTTTATCGCTGTTGACATTAGTTCCTGTTTAAAATAATAACAAAAATATTGTGTTCGTAGGAATTCCCGACACTTTGTTTCGTCAAAGATTGTTAGTGAGTTTTTTTCTTAGCGACATTTAGGTTGATATACAAACTTCTTCGTATTAAACTACGTAGTTGCACCGGCTGATCCTCCAGCTTGTTCAAATATAGATATTTCTATGATGAGAACAGTCCTCTAGTCAGATTCCAAGTACTATTTTAAATCTTCTCTGACAAACTTCATCCAAGTCGTTGTTTATGGTAAGGTGCTTACCACTAGTATGTACAGGCGGGTCACACCGGTACAGGTCTCGTTTAGCCGACGCCAAGGCTGCCCTCGCAGCAGTGGCCGTCTGACCTGTCCTCTCTGTATACCTCTGTCGCGTTAAACTCGCTTCTTGTGTGAAGTTTCCTGAAACATACGAATTACCCATGTTTATTTTTAAAACGGCAATTGATACAGATTAGTAATAACTCTGTAATTCACCTTGCGGATGCAGTGGGGATTGGTGGTCACATTAGATGAAATTGACTCGCTAAATTGCATTTTGGCAGGGGTCAAAAGTAACTCGTAATGGTTGGCGTAAGATACTCGTATATAAACAAATGATTGTCTTTGCCACAAAAATAGCTCTGTACCTCTTTCCAATGTCCTTATCTTATAATTCTGTATTAATATCCAATACCTTTTCAAACATAATCCATTGTGTTCATCAAGGTATTTAAAAATATATTCTTAAACACACGCTGCATTGAACATTTATTTACCTGCTTTGGCTGCTTAATAAGATATTCGCTGAACTAGCAATCGTTTGTATTGTACATGGGTAAGCTATTTCATTAGAATAAATAGCTTATTACCATGTTGACGAAGCAACAACGGATATGTGCCTATGTTGATATTACTATTAATTGATAATTATTGTATCATTAGCCATAGTCGCTACCTATTACTAGTACAATATACCTCGATGCAGATAACAACAATTGCAAACAATATTATTTATTGTGGTCACAATATTACGTAGATTATTTCCAGTAATTCTAATTACAGTACAGTTATACCTACTGGTGCTTATTTTTTGTAAAAACATTCCTATAAGGGTTTAAGACGTCATCAAGTGAGCAATCATTTAAACCTTGTACACATAATTTATAGATTACTTGTGGAAATGCCTACACAACCGCAAACTCAACCAAGTGCCTATTTAGGTTTAAAAGTTAAATTCCGAATATAGAATAAAATTAAAATGCATTTAGTTAATTAAATTACTCATACTAAAACTAATAATGACAATATTACAGATATTTGCAAAGTCCAATGTATCGCAAATTAAAATAATGTCGTCTTCATTCAGCCAATTGTTACAATAAATGTATTGTGAGAATGAAGATCATCAATATTCGTTATTTACTTCATATTGTTTTGTTCTTGTTTTCCTTGCCCTACTTTATTGTCAAGTTACCAAACAAAGTTAAAAATATCTTGTTCAAAATAATTCTCCGATAATTTTTGGTTAAGGTTTTTATGAGATGGTTTATTTATTAGTTAGGTGACGTTCAATCGGGCACATCAAAATCGAACAGTGCGCTCTTTAACGTCCTAGAAATGCACTTAGTTGGATTCTCAACGCTCAGCACAATATCGAGAATTGAAAATCCAGCTCATGCGAATGTAGGCTTTGATAGCAATTTAAGTTAACCATGTTAACAAAACAGTGGTACGTTCGGTAGTTTTGTAAACAATTATGGGGAATTTACAGAATAGGAATGATAGCTTATTTATTTACACGTTTTGCATATCATTTAATTGATAGCGTCCATGTAAATGTACTCGCATTGACGCATGCGCTTCCCGCTGCTAATGACAAAATGATTCACTGGTGTGTGATACTTTCAAAATGAAATTTTAGTCATGAGTAAGCTTTTTATAAAAAGTTGTTTTTTTTGTGTTTTGAGAACGGACGATATGATAAAAATAAAAGTGTGTTTCACTCTTCCATTCTTCTAATTATAAATTCAACACTGACAGCATTTTTTTTTTAAATGAGATTATAAAAATGCTAATATGTAATTATTACTTTAATGCCGCTACAGTGGCCAGATGTGATCACCTGCCGGCTCTAAATTCTATGATAGGGGTTCACATAATTACCATTCCCTGTAATTACTTCCGTAGTACTGATATTTTAGGTCCTTACTAATCTCTATATCTAATCTCATGTAACTATCTTGATCTGATGGCTGAACGTTCTAATACACTTACGTTTATGTAAAATAAATCACACGGTCTGTCATGAACCTATTTACCTATTCGTATCACATATTTTATGTTCATCGTCTTTGTCTATAACAAAGAAACTCTTTCAATTTCAATAGTCTCGTCCTCAATATATAACTGGATTGATGTGAATATTCTACACCTCAGCCTATAAAATGATGCCTCTGGAAAGCTGTCTCAGGGCTCCACACGTGATAGAACGCTTACCTCTTCCATAAATCCTGAGCAGCATCCAAGAGAACTGCATCATGGCGTAACCCTTGATTTCAGTGAGGGCTATGGTGTTGTACATGTCGTAAATCAGCTGATGGGGGGACATCTGAAGGTCGCAGACGTCCGAATCCTCCTCCTGAAATTAGGGAGACGGTTTTTGAGATATTGATAGGAAAATGAAACTTTGAAGACAGAAAATAGAGGTTATCATCATTGTTTTAGTCTAAAGGTTAGAATATTAGGAATATCTTCTTTCGTTTACAAAATCAAGACAACATGGCATGGTATAATTAGTTTACAAAATGGCAATAGACTTTTGACTCTCGATTACAGAATGATTACACAAGAGATTATGGCGTGTTATGGCTTTTTTTTTGGGGGGGGGGGGGGTCGGAAATCATCAAATAACCCCTCCCGCTCCAAAGGGATTGTCAGACTTCAACTGACTAAAAACCACCCATGTTCCTTTTTAGCCTTTGCGCCGAGGCCGCGGTATCTCTTTCGAACAACCCGCAGCCCCGACGGGCCGTGTTATAGCTTGACTTTAAGTTTCATACATGTAACAAAGGATTGCAGCAGGCGCCACTCTCTAGGTCCTTTCTATCCTCATGGGTAAATAAAAACATGAGCTAATGTATGAATGTGTACATAAAACATCTCATAGTTGACAATAAAGCCTAGAGAAGTAAATACATTCCTTTCAGTAATAGTCATATTATTTACTCAAAATTAGGTTCTCGTAAAGTCTTCTTTGCGAATAGTGATATCAGCTGTGGTCACCTGTGGGAATAGTCAACTTGGTTTGATAACGAAAAGTGTTTCACATTATGTGTGTATAGAATGATACCGTTATTTTCTTGGAAAACATGGTTGGTTTTATTTGGTCGGATTTCCTTATGTTACTGACCGTCAGAATATTTTTATAGATGAATATCAACGAAATTTTTAAGGGAAACTTGCTCTGTCAATGAAACTATAAAATAACATTACGCTCCCTCCGGATAGAAAACGACCTGATGCGTGTTAATCACGCATTGTCCTCATAAAACTAATCATGGTTAATTAATCTAATTGGCTACAGTTGCTCCAACTGTAGTTTAATAAACAACGACGTATCGTATTATCTAACAAGCAATGAAAGCAATGCAGTTTTTGTGATGTAAAGATCAGGAAGAAATCGATTTTCCTGAACAATTTATTCGACTTTAAAATTGTTCTTCGGATATTTCGTAAAACCGTGATGATTATGAATCAGTGTAAATAATTGGCGTGTTTGTAATAATTTCTTGCTACATTCTCGACCTACTTATTTCACTCTTTCATGCGGGTGCAGCATAGATAATCATCATCATCATCTGCTTAGCCTTTTACCAATTATGTTGGTGTCGGCTTCCAGTCGAACCGGACACAACTGAATACCAGTATTTTAAATGGAGCGACTGCATCCGACCTTCACAACCCAGTTATTGGGTAACGCGATACACCTCGGTACAGCACAGATAATGGTATGTTTAAATAACCATATTATAGCACTGATCAGAAGGTATGTAGTGGTGGAATCTTTGTTGACAAGTCATACGACACCTCTACATACCTACAGTGCATATGTTACATCTAATTACTGGACAAATACGGGATAATTAACGGTTCGCATTCTTTTCCTCATCAATACCTTCCGGTGTTTTGCAATTATGATGGTCTTACTAGTAATGTTACCTACTATGCTCCAATGAGCAAAGAAGACAGGTTTTAGTCATGAAACAAAATTGATTGCTGAAAAGGCTAACCTTGACGTTTTTCAGATAGAATAACCAAACGCAGACTGACAAATGTATCGTTTTTTTGGTTACCTATGTGTTTATGTGTGCGGCTAGGGTGACAATCTGCTGCTGACCTACTATCTAATGTTTTGGTAAACTAAATCGCGTTTGGAACAATGAAACCTCTGCCACTTAATCGATTAACTCGGTCATAATTATTATACAGTTTTAACTTTCACGTTTCATCCTTATAACAACGAGTATAGTTGGCATTCCTCAGTGCCTTAGCGAATATTAATATTAACGAAAGTAGTGAATATCGAGTTAGACTTTCATCGATGCTATTTACTAATTTAAACGTCGAAATTCTGTGGTTTTGATATTTTACAAACATTTAAAACATGTAGGTAAGTAAAGCGTACACGCGCCATATTAAAATAACCTGTATTTTGATGTCCCAAAAATGAAAATGTTTACAGTGAGCAATCACCTGATTAATGAGGCCATTGCTTCGGCGATCGCGAACAGAATACGATTACTCAATACATTTTATGACACAAGCAAGAAAGCTAAATGCGATGTTCTACAAAAACAAATCATGTTGTTATAGGGAAATCATAAACTTTCAGATTGTTTAACGTTGAACATCAGGTCACTGACATGTTGCCAAACATCTCTCGCTACAAGTTTTCATTGTTGTGCTCGTTCTACCCCAAACTCGGCTATTATTACTCACTAACTTTACCTGTAGAGCTGATCGGAATATATCCCCGTGCTCCAAGAAACCGTGAATCTTCCTCACAGCTTGTGCCACGGACGTCTTCGGGTCCATAAGGACTGACTCCGCCATGTCTAGCCACTCCCTGACCGGCGCTGGCACTGTACCAGGCGCTGCCTGGCGCTTCACGAACTCGATGAAGTTCGTGTAGAATCCGTCCACCACCTGCAGTTTTTCCGACACTTTGCCCCACAACCACGAGTTCAGCGTCAGCCTCTTAGGCCTTGGAATTAACTCGATCTGCTCGTTTAGCGCGTAAAACGCCTTTGTCAGTTCGACGTCCCCGCCAAGGCCGGAGTCCCTCCACATAGGGTCTGTCACGTTCCTCCATAGCTCCTCTTCTAGATCGTAAAACTTCTGTCGAACTAAGTCGGTCGGAGTCAGCTCGGTGGCTAACCCGATCGCGAACAGCGCAGAGAGCGCTGCGATTCTCATAGTGGCACTGGAAGTGAAACGTTTTGTGACGCGGCACAAGTTACACTGACTGACGCGAAGTGAGGGGACCGACGGAACGCAGCGAGTGGGGTCGCGCTAGTGATGTGTCGTGTTATGCGTGAGGTCGAAGTCGTTATCGATGTTTTATTTCAATGAACATTAAACACGTTTGATCCGTATGCCGTGTCAATCGAAAGTGAAAAGCCAAATGTTCTGCAGATGTTTAGTTGCTTGGATTGTGTCCTCGTATTTGTCCTTTAAAGCGTGTAATGTGCATTATTTCCAAGTAACTATGAGTTTAAGGAAACCCTTAATTGTTTATCGCATAATTGTTTTATTGTGCTTTAATTAAAAAAATCATTAAAATGCCTACTACTAAACTTCGTTTTATCTAAAGATGTTTTACATCTTTAAAGTAAAAACTTATTTGCTCTTTTACGATTATATTAATTATACAAATAATTTGATTCGGACTATTGTGTTGTCTTTTCTGGAAATGTCTTCTCTCAAGTTGCACCGCACAACATTTTATTTTGCAAAAAAATACAAACGAGATCAAAATAACTAACTATAATAAACACTCGAAAGTTAATTTGCAACAGTTGAATACATAATCCGACGAATACTTCTAATCAAATCGTATCGATATCGACTAAAAACGCTTTCAGTAAATCCATCCTTACGCACCCGCATGTTAATACTGTTAGCTGTGCCATAATAAATCTGCTCCTGTTTTGAACCTTATCAATGCGGAATAAGATAGAAAATCTAACATGTCATCTTGTATAGTTATGTTGGTAGCAGTAGCATTGTTATTATTATTTGCTCATTGCATGTGCGGTGTCAGCTGGCAACTCCCGCGCAATATGTCGCATGCCCTGATAATTATATGTTTTTACACACACAAGCAATATGAGACTTATGTTTTCTTTGTTGAGGTTCTCAGAATTCAGTCTAAATAGAAACAAGTTGTCTTGGAAATCTGTTCGTGTACGTGAAATCCGTGCTTCCGGACTGAGTCATCGAAAGCTCTTGTAACGTTGACACTTGAATATTTATGACTGTGTTGTGACTATGATACGAGGTGTGGTCCGATTGTCACCAATCATATCCGAAGTCAACAAAATCATTTAAAAAACTCAGCCGCTTACGTCATACACAGATTGTCAAGTTATTAGGTCGTTTTGTTTACATTTGATCAAGAAGTTCCGAGTTATTTCAATAAATAGCCGTACATACACGTTTAAATAGTGAAATAAAAAACGTTAAACGTGTTTCATGGGTCATAAGAGGACCGATAAAATCTTTGATATCATTTATTATATTCATAAAACGCGAACGGATAACCCAAATCACATCTCTAAACGGTCTAAAGTTAATTATTAACAGACATTTCCCCGCGGCTTCGTTCGCGTTTAGGTCGTAATAATCCCAAAGGAATGTGTGAAATTTCGGACTCGAAATGTTTGAGATTTCGAAAAACTGGTTTCATACCGACAGACTGAGTATTTTCTTTTGAATATCGTATAAATTATAAACCTATTGTTTTTGTAATTGTATTGATATTGTGTTAAAGTTAAACGTAATCACTTGTCTATTACAATAAATGCCAGTTGCGATATGATAATGAATTATTTATAGAAGAAAAGCAAACACATAGTGTGAGCAAAAGTAAATTACTTTATCGATAATTTTTAATTTAAATCGTCTACGCCCTATTACGAGGTTATTGTTACTTTATATTATTTTCTAGCGGAGTGAATGGAACTGAGCAGAGCAAATGAATCAGCAGTAAGTAAACAATGCAATGGACATAACTGCATTAGTTAGTGTCTAGCCTATTATTGACATGATTACATGGTATTTGATATAAATTCTAAGCACTTCCGCGTTGTGGCAACTAGACATATAACTAGTTTTGTTGAATTGGGAACTATCAACAACATATTGAATAATTATATGATTGTAGGTGTAAGGTGCATCGCAACAAACTTTTACCAAATATTTGACATTTACCCTTGATAATTAACCGTTTGTTAAATGCACAGCCATTCTTACAGCGTACGGCCCGCGCCATAAAACAATAATATTCATTGATCTGACACCGGCGTAGTGTTGTGCGTTATATGAGGAAGCGCCAATTACCGTGTGTTACCGGTCGCCAGGCGGGGAGCGCTGTCTGTCTGCATTACCGTGGGCCATTGCAAGTGATGACGTCATCATAGACTGCGTGCCATCTTTGAACAGCTGCTGAACGCGACTGCCGAGTATCAGGTTCTGGGTTCGATTCCCGGGTCGGGGCATGGTTATTGGGTTTTTCCATGAATAATTTCTCAGTAGCAGCCTCGAAATCTAGATTTGGTGGCAATGAGCTTGCCCCCTTGGAACTTAAAAAACATAACTAGTAAAATGGGGGTACCTCTGTCTTACCCTTCGAGGGTTACAGGCGTGATGTTATGTATGTGTTATGTTATCATAATAACAAGCACAAGCCGGGAGTCCGATTGGATTTGCTAGTTTTTTTTCCGAAAACCTACTTTCACATATTATAAATCAGTCAAATTCCACGATACTCGCGATTGAAGATCGGGCTAAATCGTATCCTAATTAGCTAATGACCCCTTAGTATTCTGTGAACATTTAAGTCGTATGGTTAGTTAATATAATTCCATTATTAATTGTATTCTAAAAGATGTCTTACTATCCAGATTATCTTCATGGCAATTACTGCGAATGAATTCATTAAAATTTGAACATTTTTCGTTCCGTTTCCAAGTATCATTGATAACTTAAACAAAGCAATTTTATCACTTTAGATTTCTGCTAATAGGTACCTAGTAATTGCATGTGTCAGTGTAGAATCACTTTATCTAACTTTCATGAGAAATTCAGGTGTTTCACAAAATATCTGTCAAAACGAAATATACAGAATTATGTTGAATGTATTCCATCTTTCAGGACTACACGCATTAAGATAAAAAAAACTTTTCGGAACCCATTTTCTTGGGAGAGTACGAATTTACCGTGTACGTATTTATGAAAGGTTTTTACTTGTGTACAAACAAAAACATTATTCGTTGAAAAAATACATACACATATTACTAGTACCAACCTGCCAGTATTCTGTATAACTTCAACTCCCCTGAAAGGATTCTAAATGGAAAATCAGCCCGTCTGTCTTTATATTAAATCTAGAAAAAGAACTGACAAAGAAATTAAATAACAAAGCTTTGATCTGAGATCTCAATATTATTTTAATGATTCATTGCTACCTTCAGTAAATCATGAGTCAGGTATCTTATCTCCAGTCTCCAAGTATTCCACTAAACAGGTTTGTGATCAGAAGAAATGGTATGAATGCGAACTGTTTTTGACGCGTCAAACCTGATTTTGTTAAAGGTGAACTACTTTACCGAGTAAGTTTTGGGTATTTATTTGCCTTCCATAAATGTCAATAATTCGTCTCACTTCTAAAAGTGTGAAGCATGTGCCCTATTACCTCAGAAGCAATCCTAATGAAAAATAAATTGTTTTAATTTTATGATTTTTGTTGGTTAACTAAACAACTTTTGACGCGGTTTAGTAATTACATTCTCCTTAATTTTTGAAATGGTCAATGTAAAATATACCTTATCTTACGATTTTGTGGTTAATGTACTAAATGTAACCTACTTTTTGACGTTTTCGGCTTCAACCCCATGACAACCGCAGATCTACGACTATTTACTTTGACTGCAGATATTTATCAGGTGTACATACTTTACCATCATCATGCTAATTATTATCAGCTCGCCTGTGACATCCATTACCAGATGCATGGCCTCAAACGTACAATATAATGTCATGAATTCATGGTAGTTTTGTTTCGTTATTGTCTGATATACACCAGGTCAATGCCAGCACAGCAAAAGGAAGTATCGCTAGGATACGATACGACCTTTATCACATCCTCCACCTCGCCATATCACTTTCGAGCTGCATTGTTTATTTCTAAATCAATGGATGACGTTCACTTACTTTTTACACGCTTATCATATTGTTTGCATCCCACAAATGTCATGGCCTAGGACGTTCCCACTGTAGGGACACAGACATATCTGCAAGGGGAGGTAATTCACGATACGGACCCAGTGCGGTTTAGTTTAAGCGCGCCTGTCTTCGTATTTTTGGTTCTAGCACATTCCCATTGTCACGATGTCTCTTCATCTTCTTGAGAGCAATGGTGATGGAACAAATACTGGAATAAATCCTTATAACTAATTTAGCAAGTTTCCTATAAAATATAATAAGTCTTACAAAGCTTTTCATTTTGCTTTTAACATTGATTTCCGAATCCTGTGACAGTGATATTATATAATTTCGTAGAATTTTTGTTATAACTTCCTCGTAATTATTATCGTTTTACAAACCTGCTTGTTATTTACTAAGAATTGAAGCGTCAGGTTAATTACATTTTTCCCTATAATAAAATGTACACAATTTCCCACCGCAGCTAACACAAATACAGGCATAAACCAACTGACAGCCTACTATATTTTTTCCACTCCTCAAATGACAATATTCTCACAAGTTATATAACTTATTGTTCAATACATTTCTCACGGTAAAATTGAGTAATAATCTATAACACAGAAAACCCATTTACTAGGTACCCTCCTACTGAGAATAATTGTGTTCTAATTAGCTTTTAAACTAGTAAATATTTATATTAAATAGACCCAATCAACCAAGGAACCATAAACCCACGGCTTTTTCCCATGGGAACTAGACTAGACTAGTTAGACTACCAATTTTATTTTAAATTTTTACCCATAATCATTTTGTAGTAATTTTTATGTAAATGACCAACAATAAGCTCATGTTTATTTTTCCTGTGTTTACAAGTTTTCTTCATTGCCATCATTATGTGTCAATGAATCATTATTGATTCATTCACACTTTATAAGAAACAGGAATAGCCACTAATTGCGCACGATTCGAACGCGCATTGATTTACTAAATCGTTGATTTTGAGTGACCTAATAAACAGCCTAGCGTACACCGCAAACATGCTAGATATACCGTTTTCATTGTTAATGATAGCCTAACATAACCTACGCCTGCGCATATAAAAATCTAACAATCTCATTTCGAATAAAGCTATCAATAATGAATGAATGAGGAACAGTAATTGTAAAAATAACACATTACCTATGTAAAAATCAAAATAAACATCATCAATACACAACAAAATCCATATCTTTATCTGATTTGAGTCGCACATCCTTTAAAGGGGGATAAAGTTCAAATAAATACCGCTGAGTCCAAATTACAGTGGTTATGAGTGGTGACAAATAAAGCGAGCCTCAATTGTTTATCAAGGATACAGTTAGTGGGACCAGTCGCTATGGAGCTCTGCGGCCCAGACAGAGTTGTTTGACCCTTATTAAATATGAGTCATCCTTTACTGTTAGCAAATCATCTCTTGTCAGTGGGGCAGATGGTATATTTTCTACTTGAATATTTTGTTCTGAGAATTAAAGTGGTGGTGGAAACAGCTGTGACTTGTGAGTTGTTCATCAACACTCGAAGTCTCGAACTAACGCAACGAAAACATCGTAAGGAAATCAGCATGACACAAAATCGAAAACATAATTTCCAGTATTCCGCACTGGGCCCGCGTTGTGTACTGGTCGTGTAAGTACTCGCAAAGTCGCAACTTCTCCTCTCACAGGGAGGAAGTCGTCCAACAGTGGAAATAATATTGATACACGTATTGCTTATCAAAATAAAATAAAAAAAGCTTCAAATTGAGAATCTTTATCTTTTTGGGAGTCCTTCACTAATGTACGTTTATAAATTGACTACTACTGTTTAATTTTTCGGCAATGTAAGTACCTAAATCATATAATTATGTGGGTATAAGTAGACTTCACAAAAAAAACAACCAACCGGTTTCTTACGCGTCTTGCTTAAGATATTACACAAATACAACAACTACAACAGCTTTGTCCTAAGAGCTTGAGCAATTTTAAGAAATTCTAACTTGTAACAGATTTTGCTTGAAACCCGTTATGGGACGGTAATGTGTAACTACAATATGATCATTCAAAATCAAAGATACGAAGAACAGTTATTGGTATGAACTGAGCAAGAACTTGATTAAATTAAGACTACACGAAATTTATTCGAACAGGATATATTAAACTGAATCATTGGCCTTAAGTGAAAGTACTTAAGACCTTGCTGGCAACATTACAGCCGTACTACCACTCTGTAAGTTATTACCCTGCCCAGTAACACTAATATTATAAAGTGTTCATAAAATGTTCGATAACCCACAAAAGTATGGTAGGGACGCTCCGTATGCGTCATGCAACAGTTGACATTGAAAACGAAGCCTCTCTTTAATGTATGTTTGTGTAACAGCTATTATGTGTACCCGCATGACTGATGTTAGAGCCAATAATGATTAGAATCGACGATTCATGCCGGTTTAGAACCGGACGCAACAGTACTAACGTTCTATTAAAAAGTATTCAATGAAGAGTAACTCATTTTGTTTGCAACTTAGATTTATTGTGCTTACAAACCTCTAAGTATTCCAAAACCAGCTGCAGTAAACCTCGTCCCAATAAGTTTTTATGTGGTGGCACGATCAGCGCGTGCATACGCTCCAGCAGCCCCGGCAGAGCGCCAGGGTCGTGAGACACACACCACTCAGCGAAGTCCTGTAACGTACTCCGCTCCAGCTCCTCCTGCAGCCCCACATACTCTCGCATCTGCCTATTCGACCACGAGACCCTGTTCAGTAGGTCAGACATCTCGTGCAGCCGAAGCTCTAACCTAGTCGGCTTGTTTCCCTTCTTAGCCAAGATCAACGCGACCGCACCAACTTTCTGCACACTGAGTTCAAGTTGTTCGATCGCGCGCGTAACCACCGCGAGTCGCGCCAAGATCTCCCGCTCTCGTCTCCGGACGATGGGGAGGTCCACGCCACCCGTTGCATTGAAAGGCTTCCCGAGGACATCCCAGGAGTTGAGAACTTCCTCGCCTACTTCTTTCCCTAGTTTGATAACGTCGATGACCTCGTCGACGAGCGCGCGCGAGGTGTTCGCGAATACGAGTAGCACAAGAAGCGCACGAAAGTTGCGCAAGCGTTGAACGGACATGGCGGCTGACGCTCACCCACTGATGTAGCGCGCTCGAGGTCGTTGGGTTGCCAGAACACTCAAAACAAACTCCCGAAAACACACTATCACAATTTTTTTGAGATTTTGACAACAAAAAATAAAACGTGCTCTGTTTGCCCCTTTGCGACTAACGCGTTAAATCAATCACGCGTTTAAGAACTGACTCAGACGTGTGATACCTTATAACTGACGGAGCAAGTTTCATTTAGTTATACCGTTGCTTTAACTTCGCGCGCTCTTATTGGTTGGGTCTTGTTTCACGAAGTGCTAGTGAAAGTTATATTTAACTATGACTCATTCTTATCTGGGGTGCTTATTTGTGTTTCGATAATTTTAACTAATTATGACAGCAAACAAATGATTAATTAACGACGTGTAAATAAAGTGGAAACAATGTCATTTGTGCCCGTTTTAAAGTCTTCTCATCAGGACTTTGCTTTAGGAAATATTCCACCCGCAAAAGAAAGTCCCCTGATAAGGTAATTGGTTCGTAAAGCTAGCAACACTGCGAATGTCAAGTAACGTTTCCCGCCTCCCCTTAAGTCAACAGACACATTTTGAAACATTTTTCCATTTCTAAAACACTTTAAATGATAAAGGACTGACTTTTGTTGTCTGTCGGAATTTTTATTAGTACCCACATATTTTAAGAAATAATATGTTAATTAGAACTATTGTAGGTAGGAAGGACCTGTTTTAGTGAGCAGACGTAACAAAATTTGTTACGTCTGCTAACTAAAACAGGTCAGGAATAGTTCGCATCCTACTTACAAAACCGCAAAAACATGACACTGGGGAACTCAGCCAAATAGGATACGTTCAAAAGCGGTTTGTGTTCAAAATTCAATTCCTAAAGCTGTGTTTAGTATTCTTGATTTCGATTTGAATCGTGCGAACTGTTCGCTAATGAGGATGACATCTCAATATTGACTTCCTGTAATTACTCTCAACGTCTACATGGCACTTAACTATACAAAATTGAATAAAAAACAATAACCTAGAAATTAACATTATGAAAACTAAAACTACGCAATTTACGAGTAGGTCTTATAAACAAAAACATTTAGATATCAATTTTACATTTAACCGTGTCAAAGTGGAATGTAACTACGTTTTACCTTGTTTGACCTATGTGTTCCTATTGACATGGTAAGCAT
This sequence comes from Diarsia brunnea, assembly GCA_949774965.1. Lineage (NCBI taxonomy): Eukaryota > Metazoa > Arthropoda > Insecta > Lepidoptera > Noctuidae > Diarsia > Diarsia brunnea. The sequence continues at coordinate 18,246,090 of OX459011.1, forward strand.
AAATACAGAAAATAAAATCAAAACTCGTCGCTCAAAAAAAAATCAACAAAGAAAAACTAACCTATGTATGGCAGTATACTTAAAAATAAAGAATTGGATTGATACTATCATAGCAACAAGAAATACTTATCCAATAAATAAATAGGCTTTTTGTACAGTATATTTTTCACTAGTATAAGAAGTTTTAATAAAAATAATTATGCAGGTACATAGCTGCAAATATGCCTGCAACACACACTGCCGTATCATATTCAATGCACTCATCATTACGGGAAGTGAGAACAGGGTGTCATATTTTATTGACTGTTCAATTGCTTACTTAACAGAAATTGAATTTCGACCTACTCATTAGTAACGTGAGGCAGGGCCGGTTTCAGATACCAGGGATGAATTATTGCTACAACCGGCTACCAAAAAAAATTAAATTTACACCAGGACTAATCTGGAGATTGTGAAAATGAACATTGAAGTACATAAGTTTCGCAGTCTCTCAGTCCTTTTTAGGATTCAAAACTTTTAACCAACAAATTTTTTTTGAATGATTTAAATAGTAAATTGATTTTGAGATAGTTAGAGAATATTTAAAAAACCGCAAATATAACTTTGTCATTCATACAAACACTATGAAAAACAAACTTATCATAAAATATGTTTTTTATGTTACCGTTTTAACAAGAAATAATATAAATTAAAATGGCTTCCGTACTACGATGGTACGGAACCCTTCACCAGTTTCTATTTTTATCTACGAATTGGTAACAAGATGCACCTGCGGTTGTCATCAAACGCTACCATTTATTTATTGGAACGAAGTTTTGGAACGAAGTTCCTTATCGCGCGTTGTGAAAGGGGGCTAGACGGAAAAAATTCTTACGAAAAGTTGTCACGACACTTTTTGCTATAGTAAGCTATTGTAAGCTGTGCGGCGTCGCATGTTTCTCTGTCTGTCTCTCTCTCTCTTATAGAAAGCAAGCCAGATATTTTCATTTCTACATTTCTTTTTTTTTTTTTTTACATAATAAAAAATAATAACAATAACTTCGTTCCATCCGGGTGTTCCTTGACACCTAGCTCTCAAGTTTTTATTAGTAGCAGCTTTTAAATATAGCCTTTGACACTCGGTGATAATAAAGCTTCCATTAGCTCCGCCCACAGCGGGAGGAGTCATTTGATGATTTCCCACCCTTCAAAAAATAAAAGGGTAAAGGCCTGCCTTTCCTCTTTCTAATTTATCCTTTGGCTGTTTGAGCCCAATCCCTAAAGCTACTATAATTCAATTTAGAAAAAATGTTGACAGTATTTCAAACCTGAATGTCTTCAAGGTATTTGGACGAAAGACAAACAAAAAGTGTGCAGTAGCATACTTTGTCGATGTTTACATCCGGGCATGGTAAAGAATGGCTTGTTTATCCTCGTTCCGTCTTTTATGATCATTGGTATCTTTTCCTACTAATTGTACTAAGTATCCCTAAACTATCAAAAGTTACATGTATGTGTAAGAAGTGTAGTGTAGTCGTAGCTTTAGTACCAAATCAAAAATCTTCGTCGTGTACAAACTGCGTTTTATTAGTACGTACTTAGGTGCAGAATTTTGAAAAAAAAAAAAAAACAAATAATTTAGTTTAGAAAGCTACTCAAGCCCTCCTTTGTTTTATAAAAGCACATCTCTGTTCTATATATCATCACGCCTGTAATCCCCGAAAGGTGAGGCAGAGGTGTACCTAATTAGTACATTTCGCCAGTTATGTTTAAGTCCCACGTAATAGGGGGCAAGCCTATTGCCATCATCCAGATTCCTGATAGAATCACCCAATAACATTTTCCCGACCTGGACATCGAATCCAGAACTAGACCAACTAGGCTTTTATAAAACTCAGCACTATTTTGAGGTGTTGTTGTTCGAGTTAAAAACGAGTGTACTTATTATTTTCAAACGAGTATAGTCTGGATAACATTAATAGAATCCCTCACCTCATATCTCTGTTAGTCTATGTGTAAGCGATGACTGGATCTTAACATCCTAGTGAATTGGCGGCGCGTGCGCTATCATTGGCAGCTAACTACCTGCCTACATTGACTCTGAAAACACGACCTTGAGAGCGGACACGCTTAGCGGAGATCATGTCACTTGTGTCTGTTTATTTTGTAGTGACATGTTTGAATTGACCAATGAATACATATAACCTGATAATCTACACTAATATTATAAAGAAGAAAGATTTGTATTTTTGTGTGTGTGTATGATTGTAATGAATAAACTCAAAAACTACTGCACCGATTTCAAAAATTATTTCACCATTAGAAAGTTACAGTCACCCTGAGTAACATAGGCTACTTTTTATCCCGGTATTCCCACGGGAACGGGAACTACGCGGGCGAAACCGCGTGACGTCCGCTAGTAATATATAACCTGATTCCGTTATGTATTTGAACTTCATTAACATCAGTGGTGGGTAAATTCACCAATATATGGAGACGATTTTGAGGAAATTATTTTACTTAGGGAATAGTGTTGTTTTTAAAAGTGGACTGTATCTTTGAGGATTTGGTAATCGTCTCGGGGAATCTAGATAATTATCTGATGAAGAACAAGCGACATTAAGGAACGGGAAATTTGGCTCTTACCTGGTGACGTGTCCAAACCAATGGGGCGTCCGTCGGCCGCAACACGATCTTCGCGCGTCTTCTGGTGCACCAGGTTTTAGCTTTGGAGCTGATGGACCCCGGGGCCACTTGTATATCGCGATTCCGGCGGATAGCGGATCGACCAGCAGCTGTTTTTGCAGCGCGATCGATAATCGAACGTTTTCGATGCGTGTCTTTTTGGTGAGTGCGTCGTCGCTGTCAAATCTTCAACGACGGCAAGGAAAAAATAGGAGGGAAAGAGAGGGCGAATGTCGTCGCTTGTGTCTATAATTAACGCCATGTGCAAAGTTAATTCATGAGCATTAGAATTCAAAACATGGTTGCGAGATGGCGCCACCATTTCCCCCCGGGGTTAAAGGGTTACCTTTAGAAAGTAAAGGGAAACAAATGGGATAAGCTATGTTACATACATCACCGCATAACCTATCCATAACTAAGGCTACGTTATGATTAAATTAAATATACTAATAAACGAAACACCCATAACGGAGGCTGCTGACTAAAACTTAATCTAAAAGAGAGAGAGATCCAGCTTCAGGCTAGATCTCACTGAGTTGGTAGCGGACAGAGACGCACGACAGGGCGTACGTAGCTGCCCTTCGCGGTTTTTACGGTAACAACGCGGGTTGTACCGTCTTTAGAAGTATGCAATTTCTCTACAATAGCCAATGGCCACGAGAGTGGCGGAGAGTTATCTTTTATGACAACGACCACTGTACCCTCCTGGATAGGAGATGCAGGGCTATTCCACTTGGACCTAGCCTGAAGCTGGTGAAGGTATTCCGAACGCCAACGCCGCCAGAACGACTGCACAAGCGCATCCAGTAGAGTATGTCTCTGAAGCAGGCTAGAAGAGTCTGCCTCAGGCGCGGGAAGCGACGATAATGGCGCGGTGTGCAAGAAGTGCGCAGGTGTTAACGCGGATGATTCTGCGGGGTCACTACTCATTGCCGTGAGTGGGCGTGAGTTAACTAGTGCCTCGACTTGAGCGAGCACCGTCAAAAGTTCCTCGTATGAAAGGATCTGTTGACCTATGACCTTGAAGAGGTGCGTCTTGATTACTTTGACCATGCTCTCCCAGCAACCACCGAAATGTGGTGAAGCAGGTGGAATGAACTTCCAATCAATGCGATTTATGGAGAGTTCCTCCTGAAGACGGTCACGATAATCTCGGTTGAGAAACTTATAGAGGTCACGCAAGTAAGAATTCGCGCCCACGAAACACGTGCCGTTGTCCGTATACAAGCACTGTACCGGGCCACGCCGCGAGAGAAATCGTTTTAGGGCCGCTATAAACGACACCGTGCTTAGATCCGTTGCCACCTCAATGTGCGTAGCGCGCGTTGTCAAGCACGTGAAAATGCACAACCAAGCTTTGCGACTCTTGACGCCTCGACCACGCACTGGCGTGTACTGCAACGGTCCTGCATAATCGCAACCGGTATGTGTGAACGCTTTATCTACTTGCTTAACGCGATGGCTCGGAAGGTTAGCCATTAAAGGATAGACCGGACGAGGACGAGATTTAAAGCAGACGTTACATTTATGAATTCTGTGGCGAATTATTCGCCTTGCAGCAAAAATCCAATATTTATGCCTGAGTAAGGACATAAGCAACTCCGGTCCGGCATGGAGATGCTTCTTGTGATAGAAATCAACAAGAAGGTCAACGACATGGTCGTGACGCGGTAACACACAAGGATGCTTGTAATTGTAAGATTCGTCTGAGTTAGTCAGGCGACCGCCAACGCGTATGATGCCGTGCTCATCGAGAAACGGCTTGAGCTTAAGGAGCGCGGGAGAACAAGATAAGTTATTTGTTAAGGCTTTAATGTCGTTACCAAAATAAATAGCCTGGACCGCCCGCAACAGTTTATTCTCTGCGAATCCGAGGTCAGCGCTTGAGACATAAGTTTTGTTAGGGAGTTGTTTAAGAAACCTACAGACATAGACTATTGCGCGCAGTAATTTAGACCACGACGACATGCGCAGCGCGAGTGCATAGATCGGGGATTCCTCCACCTCAACGACCACGGGATGGGAGACTAACTTCCGTTCGGGAGCATCCTCGGCTTCTGCACTGTAGTCACAGGATTGCATGGGCCACTCTGACGGATCATGGGAAATCCAGGATGGCCCACAGTACCACAAAGGATGCTGCAGAAGTTTAGATGGAGTAACCCCACGAGAAAGGCAATCAGCTGGGTTCTCAATACCAGCGACGTGATAGAAGCAAGTGGCGGGAACCAGATCAATTATTTTAGTAACACGGTTAGCGACAAAGGTCTGCCAACGGTGCGGTGACGAACGAATCCAAGCGAGCGCCACCTTAGAATCGGAAAATGCGTATATTTTATTAATGGGGTAGTGGGGCAAAACTGTGTCTCGAACCTTACAAAGCAACTGAGACAACAGGAGTGCCGCGCACAGCTCCAATCTCGCAACTGATATGGTCTTAACTGGCGAGACTTTAGACTTGGCACAAACTAGCTGCACTAAATAGCTAGAACCAATGCGGACTTGCAAATATACGACTCCGCCGTAAGCGCTTTCGCTGGCGTCGGCGAATCCTATTAGATTGATGATGCATCCGTCGACCAACCCAAGATGTCGTGGTATAACAATCTGATTGAGTGTAGAAAGCTCAATACAAAATTGTTTCCAAGCTACGACGATATGGTCGGGAGGTGCGTCATCCCACTCACACTTTGATAGCCAAAGCTCTTTGATCAAGAGCTTAGCGTACAAAATTGTGGGAGCCACAAACCCCAGTATGTCCCACAGTCGAGCCACTGTTGACAACATGGTGCGCTTGGTGCACCTATCGTTGGGTGATGCGACATCAAATCGGAAGCCATCACAGGATTTGTCCCAGCGCAAACCGAGGACCTTATGCGGTACGGACTTCTCAAACTCAATGTCTGGAGAAGCCTTGTGAGAATCAGGCAAGTGTGCGAGAACCTCTTTACAGTTGCTCGTCCATTTGACAAGATCAAATTGGCCTCGCTTGAAAAGCTGAATAAGCTCTTCACAAAGCGAAATGGCTTGCGGAGTGGATGTGACACTACAGGCGATGTCATCCATATATAAAGCGGAAGATGCTACAGCTGCGGCAGCAGGAAAGTTGTCGCCTTCATCGGCTATCAACTTGCGGACAACGCGTAACGCGTGGTATGGACTGGACTTGAGTCCAAAACAAACTCTGTTAAATTGATAAACGGACAAAGGTTCACCGCTGTTAAAGCGATAGAAAATCCTTTGAAACCTACGATCGGATTCACGAACGCCGATATTGAGAAACATCTGACGGCAGTCAGCTGACAGCGCGACTTTGAAAAGACGAAACTTTATTAAGATATTAAATAAGTCACCCTGTAAATTAGGGCCGGCATGCAAAATGTCGTTAATAGACTGACCCGATGTAGTTTTACAACTGGCATCCAGAACCACGCGAAGCTTAGTAGAAGCTTTATCCTCGCGAACCACGCCGTGATGCGGGATGTAATACGCGGGAAAAGATTTATCTCCGCCACTGACAACGGGACTCAGAAAGCCTTTATCTAGGTAATCACGGATGACGTCATTGTAAGCGCCTCTCAACTTGAGCGACGCATCAAGTTTGCGTTCTAAACAATGAAAGCGCCTCAGTGCGGCGGCGTAGGAGTCACCCAACGAATACGGATCACCATAAAAGGGCAACGCCACAACATATCTGCCGTCGTCATCACGAACGGTGGTAGCGCAGAAGAATTCCTCACATTCTAGTTCCTTGCGGCTATGTGAGGGCGGTGCGGAAATCTCTTCAAGCTCCCAGAATCGCTTGAGCAGAGTGTCAATCTTATTATCTTGTATAACGGCACAACAGGACGTTGCGTAATTAGAAACGTGTGACGTAGGTACGGTACCCATAATCACATACCCCAATACCGTCTCAATAGCGGGAGGAATGTTCGCTTGATCACTGCGCACGACATTATGTAAGAATATGTGTGGTACTACTGCGGCACCTAAAAGAACATCGATCGTACCCGGCCGCGCGAAGTCCGCGTCTGCCAATGGTAATTTCGACAAATGATTCAGTTGAGACACGTCTACCTGAGCGTTCGGCAACATATCCGTAATACGATCCACTATAAGAGAGGAAATCTCAAAATTAATATTTTTATTAAATCGCGAATATATTTTAAAATCTACGGAACCCTTACAGGGTTTTTCCGAACCGCCGATACCTCTAATTATTAATCTCGTTTCCTTATAATTATCTCGCAAACCGAGGCGATTATAACAATCAGCTGTTATGAAACTAGATTGTGACGCCGAATCCAGTAGGCACCTTACCACGTGAGACTTATTGTCTGCGTCGCGAACGATAACTTGGGCTGTCGCTAGCAATACAGTTGACGATATACATTGCTGGTTAGCATCGCGCTGAACATGGCAAGCATTCACGCTATGGCGCGCGCACGCAATGGACGTCGCACACAAGGAAACTTCGTTTTGTGAGGCGGGCGGTAAGTTCGTAGTACCGGCGCTCTGAATCGACTTATCAGTATTTTTATCAAAGTGCAATAACGTGTGGTGTCGTTGTTTACATGAACGACAAGTAGTACCGCTCGTGCAGTTTCTAGTAGTATGTTTTAAACTTAGACAGTTAACGCATGCTCTGTTATTTTTTACACATTTAAAGCGATCTGACGGGGATAACTTATTAAACGCTGCACACTTGAAATAATGGTCGTGTTCTATATTATCACACAAACATTTAATCGAGTTATTACCATTATTCGACTCTGAGCAAGCTACATAAGATTGTGGATTCGGAGCGCGAATGTTTTTATTATTTTGCGCTTTGCTAAACCTTTGTTTACTGTTATCCCAAGACGAGCTATATGGATTAGGCTGCGTGCTGTTATAAATTCGGCATTGATCTTGAATGAAAGAAGTAAAGCTGGCTAATGTAGGCATCTTGTTGTTACGTTCCGTCATCTCGAAGGCACGAATGGTTTCCGTATCGAATTTCTTTAGCGCTAATTGTAGCAGCATGAAATCCGAAAGATCGTGTAATTTTATGTTTTTGAGTGCGCTAACTGCGGTCGTAAAGTTATCGATGAACAGTTGGAAATTCGAGGCAGAAGCTGGGCCGGTCAATTTAAGATTTAAAGCCTGGTCAAAGTACGAGGATGCGAGTACGCGGATATCCTGATATCTATCTAAGAGTGACTGAAATATCAACTGATAATTTTCAGCACTGGGAGTAATTCCCGCGAAGACTGACTGCGCTTTCGGTGACAGCTTGCCTATCAAATAGTATAACCTGTCCGCATCCGTCAGCGAGTCATTGTCATGCACTGTTGACTTGAAGCTAGCGTAAAATAGTGGCCAGTTCCGTAAATCGCCATCGAAAGACATAAGTTCTATTGAAGGTAATCGTGGCGTTCGCGCTGGCGTCGCCCGCGCGGAATAATTACTACTACCTTCCAGTTGCGATTGTATACGTTTGATAATGCAATATAAATCCTCGAACGATGTATACGCCTGGAAATTCGGCTTTGCGTCGGGATCTATAGCCAACAACTTCGCGTTATAGGTGTCCAGCAAATGTTGAAAATCTGTTCTTATACTATCTACTGTTACGCAGTAACTTAGAAACGCTTCCTTATTAGCTTCAGAAGCGTTAGCTGTCTTTGAACGCTCGTATATATTTTGTACACGCTCAAATAAAACATTACGTTTAGCTTCCAGAATGGCTAATTCCCTTTCTTTTGACATGTTTCCGCTAGTATAAGTATGTACCTACCACCTAAGTAATTAACTAATGTTCTTACTATATTTCCTAAGCGGATACGATAAATATGTAAGGTAGATGGTAGATGATTATGCGGTGATATTTTTAACTAAGCGAAAACTTTTTATAAAGTCGGGGGTATGTCTAAAGTTGCTTGAAATATGGAAGTTTCTAGACAACTATGTTAATTTTTTATTTAGATTAAGTATGTAGGTAGCTACTTTGAGTATATTACCTGCGGGAGTAACCACGTAGCGGGTATGCGATTGAATAGGGGGTCTAGCTTTGTGCTAATAACCTCCTAGGTAGGTACTTATAGAAGATACCTACGCGTTATATAGGGAGAATATGGATTATGAATCCTTCTCTTGCGGGTTAAGTTATGGTGACACCAACCAATAGGACACAGATATAATCCGCTCGAAAGGACCAAAAATATGGTGGGTAAATTCACCAATATATGGAGACGATTTTGAGGAAATTATTTTACTTAGGGAATAGTGTTGTTTTTAAAAGTGGACTGTATCTTTGAGGATTTGGTAATCGTCTCGGGGAATCTAGATAATTATCTGATGAAGAACAAGCGACATTAAGGAACGGGAAATTTGGCTCTTACCTGGTGACGTGTCCAAACCAATGGGGCGTCCGTCGGCCGCAACACGATCTTCGCGCGTCTTCTGGTGCACCAGGTTTTAGCTTTGGAGCTGATGGACCCCGGGGCCACTTGTATATCGCGATTCCGGCGGATAGCGGATCGACCAGCAGCTGTTTTTGCAGCGCGATCGATAATCGAACGTTTTCGATGCGTGTCTTTTTGGTGAGTGCGTCGTCGCTGTCAAATCTTCAACGACGGCAAGGAAAAAATAGGAGGGAAAGAGAGGGCGAATGTCGTCGCTTGTGTCTATAATTAACGCCATGTGCAAAGTTAATTCATGAGCATTAGAATTCAAAACATGGTTGCGAGATGGCGCCACCAATCAGCACTACATATTATAAAACAAAGTCCCACGTCTGTCTGTCTGTCTGTCTGTCTGTTCGCGATAAACTCAAAAATTACTGCACCGACTGTCATGCTGTTTTCACCAATGGATAGAGTGGTTCTCGAGAAAAGTTTTAGTATATAATTTGAAGCGGGCGAAGCCGCGGGCATGAACTAGTATATTCTTAATTAAACTGTATGTAAACACCACGCCGGTATTGTCAAAAGGTCGGTCGGTTGGTACATTTTCCGCATATCCTCAGTTTCTTATAAAATCCATCGAATAGTTGTTGTTTATATTGCCAGTACAAAACCGGACTTAAACTATTGGAAAATCTAGTCACGGGGCCCGACCCAGGATAAGAGGCACTCACGCGATAATTAGTCCATAAGCTAAAAAATCCTTACTAATATTATAAATGCGAAAGTAACTCTGTCTGTTTGTCGCGGTTTCAGGGCAAAACTACTGAACCGATTTAAATGAAATTTAGTACACAGATAGTCTAGAACCTCAGAAAGGACGTAGGATACTTTTTAATGCGAAAAAGGGGTTGAAAGGGGGATGATAAGATTACTTTTGGTCGCTAAAACCGACATCGGTTGCGATAACCGACATGCGTCACGCGATCGAAGCCGCGGGCATCAGCTAGTGTTTAAATAAACAAACAAAACTTACAATAAAATAAACAGCCAGTTGCAGCACTCCTTGACTTGTAAACAGCGGGGTGACAAGCCTCTTCATCTCCTCCACCAGGCCTGTGACAGCACTATGATCATGCGACACAACCCATGTCGCATACTCCAGTAGCAGCTCTGATTCTTCAAGTTCAAATTGAGCCTTCTTCACGTACTTGGATAGTCGCTGGTCGATCAGCGCCATTTGGCCTACCACGTCGGCCCATTGTAGTAACCTCATTTGCAGAAGACCTTTGGCTGGAATATAGTTTTAATCTAATTAATACAAATATTTGAAAACATTCATTTCATCATCTCCCTAGTGCCTAGGCACTCTAGGGAGGCTAGGGGGCCTTTTCCCAACTATGTTGGGGTCGCCTTCCAGTCTAAGCGGATGCTGCTGAATACCAGTATTTACACGGAGCGACTGCCTATCTGACTTCTAGGACCCAGATTGCCAGACTTTTAGGCCACTGACTTTTTTATAACGACTGTCGAAGATGTACAAAAGACAGCGACAGCGACAGGACCAACGGCTTAACGTGGTTTCCGAGACACGGAATTTGAATTTATTCATTTACTGACAAAAAAACTAAAAAGGGACTAGAAACACAACATTTTGCCCGAGACAACCATACAAAAATAATTCACTCACCTTTCCCCATTAATTTGTCTAGCGCAGGATTATTTTTAATTAGCCTCTCCAGATTACTTTTTGTATACTTCATATAATGCGCGTAATATTCCGCGATTTCCATTCTGGGGAACTCTGTATGTGTCCTGGATTCGAAAAGCGGCCATAAATCTATGACCTCCCTTTCCATAGTCCCACGAACACCATAGATCCCTGCTAAGGCACCAAGAAATAAAAAGAAGATAATTTTATTACGTCGAGTCATCTTGACAGCCGTGAGACAAGTACTGCTGAGATATTTGCTTAGGGAAGGGACTGCAATCACAATGTTAAATGACTTGTAACCTCTCTATCTTGAAGGATTCCAGTTGGGTTCACACTTGCGATTTTTCGACTTTCTTATTTAAAAAGAAAGGATAATCTGTTAGGTTTTATTACAGCATTAGTGTGTTTTTTTTTACAGTGAATGTGGAACTCGGCAATAGGGAATATCGAAATATTTTTAGTAGTCGGATCAGTATTCAGTACTACCAGAGATTACCACTAACAAAAATGTCGAATAATCACTTAATTATCCCATTTACCCATCAAACTGTTTTTAGTCCCATCAAAATTTCAATTATCTCTTCTTCCACAGAGCCTGTTCTACGAGATCCTGGCTGGCGTATGGGTGCGCAACGGCCTCCAGATCAAAGGCCAGGCCATGACGTACATCCAGGCCAACTTCTGCAACTCCATGGTGGATATGGACATCTACTGGCTGCAAGTGTGCGCCGCGCATCTGCCAGCCGACCAGTTCCTTGACATGTGTATTGATATGTAAGTAAATAGTAATAGTACTTGTTTGTCTTTTGAAAGGCAGTAATTCAATAATAACCAATGCACGGCCTACCCCCCGAAAACAAAGTAAATGATACTAATATAATACACTTCCCAAGACAACCGCAGCCCAATTGCATTAAGACTGTTGCCTTCCAAATAGTACCTTTAGTCGTACTGCTTCATGCCTGCGTGATGTCTCAAGTCATAAGAACTTCCCGTCGGAGCTGAGGGTTGATCGGAAGCGATACCGCGGCCTCGACACAATGGGCTAAGAAGGAACATGGGTGGTTTTTAGTCGGCAGAAGTCTGACTCTCCCTACCGCTCTGCCCAGAGCGGGAGGAGTAATTTGATGATTTCCTATTCTCGAAAAAAAAAAAAAAAAAAAAAAAAACTTGAATAGTATTTGTGTATACAACGATGTCTCGACGTCTTACTAACTACCGTGTGGACGATACTTTAGGCCTTACAAACACATCCCGTATCTAAAATATGACATAGCAAAATGTATGTGGGAAAGTATAATGTTTCTCGATAAATCGCAGTGGTCAGCGTCCGTGTTGTACGGACGGTAAAGTACCGCATAATATATTATGTAGTGTTGCCCTACTGTGTATTAATATTTAAAAAAATATCCGTATTCTTATTTAGCAAATCTTCTATAATATAAAAATGAATCGCTGGATGTGTTGCTAAGCGCAAATCTCGAGAACAGCTGAACCGATTTCGCTAATTCTTTTTTTTGAATATTCCTTGAAGTACGAGGACGGTTCTTACGTAGGTAGTAGGTAGGTAGGAGGTACAAAAAAGGAGATTGACGCATGCCGGGAACAGCTACTGATTGAATATAAATATCCACTATAAACCTGAGTTAATAAAAATAGGAGTATACCTACTGTTTCTGATTACAATGATGACATTGTAATCATCAGTTACGTACCTAAATTAAACTTGTCTGTTCCATTTTATCTAAATAAAATACCACTGTTATGAAACTAAAAAAATTACTCAGTATTCGTTTATAAAACAGTACTTTATTCTTCACCCTAATCTCTCACGAAACAATACTATGTTTATTCGCATAATTTATTGAGTTTTGATAAACAGATGCTTAACCTCTCCCCATTCACAATTTGTTTTAATAATATTTGACCAAACAGGATGTACTCGAAATTGTAATCATCATCCCGCATCACTTATTGTTGTTACACTACAACGAACTTTGTTCGGCGGCCGTTACTGACCAGACAGTGAGACAAGTTCGTAATATCAAAAATGGTAGGTACTGCATGAGACTGCATCTTAATTATCATCGCCATCGTCTTTCTCTTTCCCTTTCCAAAGTTATTTGAAGTCAGCACGCGTAGTATGCAATTCTATCTCTATTCTACCAAGAATAGACAAAGCTTTTTCCATGCAATTTGACATGAAATTTTGCTACAATCTGTCATTTTGTCGATTCTTCCGTCGACAAAACTTGTTTCTACGGTGGCGTGCTACGCCGCTACGCGTGCAGCGCAGTACCTATGTCTTCTTCGTTCGTAACCGATAGTACCTCTTCCCATATCATCTTTCACACAGTCTAATATGCTACTTCATAAAACGAATTATTGCTTTATAGACGCGTATTTTGTAGAACTCTGCTAGTAATTTCAATCACTTGGAGAATAAGTACAGTCCTTTCACTGTTATTTTACATCCGATTTTGTCAGAATATTATTCATGAATACTGTTTAAATACTGCCTCTGGCAAGTCTGTCGACATTACAGTCTTCATTCAGGGACTGAATTACCCAAAAATTACGGTACCTTTAAATTTCGGTATGACGTCATACCGTTAAATAAGGGTTACCGAAATATTTCGATACCGTTATTTTTTTCGGTAGCGGAATTATGAGGTTGGAAATGCATACCGGTATATTTCGGTAGAAGTACCGTAACCGTTATAAATGTATCGGTAGCTGTAACTAAACCTTAATAAATAGGGGTTTTCTTTGACGCACCGCCTCGCCACTCAAACACACAACAAAGAGATAAGTAAAAGAGTAGCAAACAAAATGTACAAAATACACAAGTTCTAACGTTTTTCACCGCGCACACGCGCACCGCGCTCCGTCTCGCATGCATTTCGGTACTGGAATCGTGTGAGGCCTAAATAACGGTTTAGCCCAACCTTTTTTTATAAAGGTATAGCTCAACCTTTATTTTAAACCGGTACCGGTATATTTTTGAGGTATCTTAACCTTTAACCGTAACCGCTTTCAGTCCCTGGTCTTAGTTATAATTGTGGCTGCTGTCAAACGTACATTAACTGTGAAAGGGTCGCACTTGTACAACATTACACAAGATTGTACAACATTTGTAAAAGTTTTTGTAATATTAATGTAATGTTTAACGATCGATATAACTTTTTCCTCCTACAGGTTCGGCTGCCGCGAATGGCTGAGCATGATGCCTATGTCACCGGCCCAGGCTGCAGAACAAGACGCCATGGTTGAGGGCTTGCTCACCTTCCTCGCCATACTGGTGTCTTCGAGAACTAATCTTGGTAAGACTTTTATTTCATCTTTTAATCAGAGAGCAAAGTGGTATAACAATTTTGTTGTGTCCAGCAATTATTTTAGCCAACTGATGTTGTGGTTATGTTAGGTCTGCCTTCGGTAATTTGTTACCACCTTTATGTATGCGTAAAGGATACTATTATCCCGTCGGGGCTGCGGGTTGTTCGAAAGATGACGACACGGTTTGGACAGTGGCTGAGCGATTGAACTGCTGCGTTGCGTGTCGCGGATTCGATCCCCGCACGGAACAAATATTTGTATGGCCTACATATAGTTGTTTCGGGTCTGGGTGTCTGTGTATGTGAGTTTAAATGTTTGTAAACGCACCCACGATACAGGAGAAATTCCCAATGTGGGGCAACGCTTTTTTTTTTAAAGAGATACCGCAGCCTCGACACAAAGGGCTACGAAGGAAAATATGTGCTATGGGTGGTTTTTAGTTAGTAGAATGATGATTTCCGACCCCCCCAAAAAAGAAGAATACAATTATTATTCATTCAAAAGTTACTCGCTTATTTCCTAAATGCAGCTGAATAAATATTATAATATTATGTAAATAGTCAAGGCAGAATATATTATGTACGACCGTTTCTCTATTTCTGAAAATAAAAGAGATACTACGCAATTTTCGGAATGTACCGCATCATGGTCCTTTTCCCATTAATGGAATCTAACCTAACCAGACGCAGCTGAATATCAGTATTTTACTCGGAACGACTGCCTATCTGACCTCCCTAACCTACCAGTTACGTGAAATGTACCTTCCGAATAACTGACACAAGTAAAGCTAGAGAAGTTTACTCATTCCCTAGTTATTTTAAATATCTTTGTCTATCATAGAAAGAAAGAAAGAAAAAATAGTTATTTGTCGCAGAAACATAACGAGCATACAAAGAGACATACAGGAAAAAAAAATGTATGTATCATCTTCTTGTACTTGTCCCATGTTACTCGGGGTCGGCGCAACACATATTGTTTCTTCCATTCTTCCCTGTTAATAGTCACGCTATAATTTATTTATTTAGTACCTGGAGAACTTACAGCTAATAAACACAAAGAAACCATAGTCACCAGAAAGCCAATTACAAATCCTCACGTATATTTTACTATTTACTTCCTTTTTCTTCATATCATTATTCTGCACGCAATCCGTCTATCTTTACTGTGTTGGAATTTGGTTATAGAATGGTAAGAATATTTCCTTGTACACAGGTAACGACGAGCTAACACAATCGCGACTAGAAGTAAGCACACTGCTGGCTGCGGGCGACAAGACGCACTCACAACTGCTCGAGCTGATGCCTGAGAGATCTGGCAATGCGCATACTAGGAACTTTGAAACTGTGCTCAAAGAGGTAACTGAAAAACTTAGCATCAAATGATGCTAAAACTAAACTATGATGATGTCGAATTAATTCTGCATAAAAATACAGAATTAATTCGACAGTTTTCTTCCTATTTTATACTACCTAAAATAAATCTACCTAAAATAAATACACACATCAAAAGTGTCTAGGGATCAAGCATTTTTATGCGGATTTCTTGAGATTGAGATGTGGCTTTGTAATAAATTTATGATTTTATAAATTTATATGGATCCTTTTTGGTGCATTTCATAATTTGAATCAGGAACTGTGAATCAAATTCGAGTAAAAGATGAAAATCAGCTGTCAATATTTTCCCTATAAAAACATACAACGCATTGAAGACATTATTAGTGCTACTGTTTCCCTACTACTGATTAAAACCAACGTTATTATGGAGCGGCGACGTCATTTAAGCAGGGAAGAAATGCTCAGAGCCGTGGGAATGATAGAAGCTGGTTCCCGGGAACGTACTGTGGCTTTAGCTCTGAATACAAGTCAGAGTGTTATCAGTCGACTTTGGACACGTTACCGAAGCACTGGTACCGTGGCTGAGCGCCATGGAGGACGGTATCGCTGCACCACACGGAGACAAGACCGATACATTCAAATCTTAACTCGAAGAGCTCCAACAATAACCGCCATGATGTTAGCCGTGAGGCTTCATCACTCTTCAGGGAACTTAATTAGCGACCAAACAGTCAGAAACCGCTTGCATGAAGTGAACCTTCATTCCCGAAGACCGCTACGGGTACCACCTATAGCAATGCACAATCGTAGGATTCGATATCAATGGGCTCTTGAACACAGAAATTGGGCAGAAGAACAATGGCGTTTCGTGTGCTTTTCTGATGAGTCTCGTTTTGGTATGAGACCGGATACAAGACGTATACGACACTGGAGAACCCCTGGACGCCAACAGCGATTAAAATCCTGCCAGGAAGTCCATCCTTATAGTGGTGGAACCATCATGGTATGGGCGGGTATTTGGATCGGCGGAAGAACTGAGTTGATTTGGATCAGAGGCAACCTCAACGCTCAAATTTATGCTGAGACGATTGTATCAGACGTCATCGTTCCTCTACAAGTGCAAATCGGTCCCTTATTTCAGTTAATGCATGATAATGCACGACCGCACACCGCAAGAGTTGTAAGACAGACTCTCGCCGCAGCTAACATCAATGTCCTGCCCTGGCCTGCTCAGTCGCCAGACTTGAACCCGATTGAGCATGCATGGGATATGCTACAGAGAAGAGCTCTGCCGAATATGGAGGGTATCCAGTCGCAAGAAGACCTTTTTTTGTTGTTGCAACGAACATGGGCGGCCATTCCACAGCGTGATTTGGATGAACTCATTTTGAGTATGCCAAACCGATGTTCTTGTGTTGTTAGTGTTCGCGGTAGAAACACGGATTATTAATTGTTTAAGTTACCCAATAAAATTTTAAAGAAAACTGTTATTTCAGTCTTTTTTTCGAATTTTAATGTTAGTGGTTCAAATGTCAAAAATCCCTTTATTAGGAAAATGGCAAATTTCTTTATTAATGCAAAGGTGACTTGGTTTATCGTTACTGTGACAAACGAAAACACTTTATTTGATGAATCCTTAAAGAAAATTTTAATTAATATCAATCAGGAGAAAAGTTATTGCAAAAATATATGTTGATCCCTAGACACTTTTGATGTGTGTAGGTAGTAAAATAAATCGAAAAAATAAAACAAAGTACTTACATAATTATATTATTACTAGCTGACCCATGCAACTTCGTCTGCGTCACATAATATAGCTTATAACAAAATGTCAACATAAATTGAGTTAAATCGTAACAAACAAAAAATCGTATCTTCCCTCTTTATAATATTAGTTTAGATTTTATTAAAGCGTGAATTACTATTGGTATCTCTTACTATTAAATATACAGTAACACATTGTAAACATTATGGTGCAGTAAATATTTTGAATATGAATTTCTCCGGAGTCCCCGGAGGCCAGAATCCCCACTAACCTACCGCACCGGACCGAATGACTGCCGCGCGCTTAATTATTTTGTCGCGCGGATATTTTTACATTGCGATATCTTCTAAGATATTTGTTTAAACTGTATAGAGTAAAGGGCACAAATATTCTATATTAAATTTCTGTGCTAACAAACACATTTATTTAGATATAGATTAATACCATATGGGTTAAATAAGCTTCGCAAAATATCATTCTTTTTAACCTAACATTTTAATAGTAAAAAATGGTTACAGTGAGTCAATCTTAAAAGATAGACATATGCTGTCGCGGACTTTTTTTTAGAACTTTTAAAGAGGAACAATTCTTTCATACATGGTATTTGCGTAACTTAAACCGTTTTCGCAGCGCACGCAACGGAAGCTCTCAAAAAGGAATATCTTTTCCCGTTTTTGCAACATTTTTCATTTATGCTCCGCTCCTATTGGTCGTAGCGTGATGTTATATAGCCTAAAGCCTTCCTCGATAAATGGACTATCCGACACAAAAAAAGTTTTTCTATTCCAACCAGTAGTCCCAGAGTTTACCGCGTTCAAACAAACAAACAAACAAACAAACTCTTCAACTTTATAATATTAGTATAGATTAAGCAAGAAACTTGGTTGTTAGTGTAATTTTTGCGTACCTATTACGATTATAGTTTTTTTGTGTATTTAGTCATGTTATTAATCCTTAATTTACAACATCAACGTAACATTCTGTTTATACCTGGTAAGAGATACGTAGTAACAACATTATCAGTAGCTAATAGTTTTTTTCGGCTGGATAATTTAGTTTATTTTTCTAGCTTTCAACGTACCGTCCGCCACCCAAGGGCTCTGAGAACCTAGAACAAGGTCTGTTCGTGCCGAAGCCGATAGTGTGGGAGCAGTATTACGACCCGCTGCATGTACTGAGACGCGCCGTGCACAGGAGGGACTTCCACGCCTCTATGGAGCGGTTCACTACATAGTGAGTTTGTACATTATTTATTTGTGGTAAAGGGGTTAGAATGTTTTTTGTATGAAGTTTGACCTGCAGACCATTTTATTCATAGTATAGTCATTTGTTTGTTGAAAAATGGGGAAAAAAGTCGTTAAGACATAAATAGTATAATTTTTTTTCTAGTTTAATTACTTAATTTTTCCATAGAATGAGTTGGAAAGGAGATTTTATCGAAAAATTGCTATTACACGTCATTTTTACAAGATGGCGGCGCGAGCGGCTAACTTAAAATTCGAATAGCATATTAAAATCCTTAAAATTACCCATTTTCGAAACGAAAATGTACTATTTGTGATATTGCGAATACGAATAATTTATTGTCAAACATGCGTTACATAAACTGATTAATCAGACATGCAAGGTATTGAATTAATAGATGTTGTGAGCGTCCATGTTTTGCCAATAACGGCGTACACATTTTGTAGGTATAAAAAGTTACATTTAATTGCATTTTGCACCTAATCATTCTAAATTTCATTACAAAATACAAAACAAGTTAAAAGGTTGAACGTGTACATTTTACTTGCATAGTATGTATTGGAAATTGGAATCATGCCAGTTAAATGTAACGTTATTCCCAGCGTCCGCGAGTCGCAGAAAGCGGGCGGTCTGGCCGAGGGACCGCTGCGCTCAGCGGGCGGCGTGCTGTGGCCGCCGCTGCGCACGGCCGGCGCTCCGCCAGCAGGCGCCGGCGACCCGCGCGCGCTGTGCGCGTCCGGCGTGCTGCACGGCGCGCTGCTGGCCGTGCTGCACCGCGGCGTGCACCGCCGCACGCCCGACTCGCCCGCGCCGCACGCGCCGCCCGACCACGTGCTGGCGCTGGCTACCTACCTGCTGCACGTGGCTGCCGACCTGCACGCTGAGAGGCAGCAGCAACATCATGTAAGCTAAAAATACAGTTTGTAAACTAAGCATTATGTACATCAAACTAAGTACCTTTACGCAAAATATTTTGCTAGGAAACGACTTTTTCTTTTAGGGTGAAATCGGTGATTGCAGTGACGGGGAGAACAAATGTTTTTCGATGATTTAAAAGTTAGACTGTTCCAATGCTGTTCCATGCCGCATACCGCACTCAACAGGCATTTAAACAAGCGGGGAATGATAACGCCAATCCACCTAGCTGGAGGCCTTACGCTTAAGGCTCCCACAGAAACGCCTCGTTAAGCACTCGACGACCTCCTAGGTTGAACTGCGAAATGCCAATCACAAAAAAAGCCACTCCAGTCGTTCGCAGGGCTGGAGGAGGTGCCCACCGTCCGGTAAAAGTCAGGTGGCGTATCGTCGCATTCCGTAGTTCTTTATCGTATGTTCCCCCCCAGCGCGACGTGATGGTAGCAGAAGGCGGTGCGGGTCGCAGCAGCGTGAGCGGAGTACCACTGCTGGGCGCGTTCGCAGGTGCGGCCGTGTGCGACAACGCGCGCACTGTGGTGGCCAGTGTACCCGCCCGCAAGCCTGCCACCACCACGCACTCCTACCCGGCGCACTACACGCACCACCAACACTCCGACAGTAAGTACACGAGGTTAAGGTGTGTGCGACAACGTACCCGCCCGCAAGCCTGCCACCACCACGCACTCCTACCCGGCGCACTACACGCACCACCAACACTCCGACAGTAAGTACACGAGGTTAAGGTGTGTGCGACAACGTACCCGCCCGCAAGCCTGCCACCACCACGCACTCCTACCCGGCGCACTACACGCACCACCAACACTCCGACAGTAAGTACACGAGGTTAAGGTGTGTGCGACAACGTACCCGCCCGCAAGCCTGCCACCACCACGCACTCCTACCCGGCGCACTACACGCACCACCAACACTCCGACAGTAAGTACACGAGGTTAAGGTGTGTGCGACAACGTACCCGCCCGCAAGCCTGCCACCACCACGCACTCCTACCCGGCGCACTACACGCACCACCAACACTCCGACAGTAAGTACACGAGGTTAAGGTGTGTGCGACAACGTACCCGCCCGCAAGCCTGCCACCACCACGCACTCCTACCCGGCGCACTACACGCACCACCAACACTCCGACAGTAAGTACACGAGGTTAAGGTGTGTGCGACAACGTACCCGCCCGCAAGCCTGCCACCACCACGCACTCCTACCCGGCGCACTACACGCACCACCAACACTCCGACAGTAAGTACACGAGGTTAAGGTGTGTGCGACAACGTACCCGCCCGCAAGCCTGCCACCACCACGCACTCCTACCCGGCGCACTACACGCACCACCAACACTCCGACAGTAAGTACACGAGGTTAAGGTGTGTGCGACAACGTACCCGCCCGCAAGCCTGCCACCACCACGCACTCCTACCCGGCGCACTACACGCACCACCAACACTCCGACAGTAAGTACACGAGGTTAAGGTGTGTGCGACAACGTACCCGCCCGCAAGCCTGCCACCACCACGCACTCCTACCCGGCGCACTACACGCACCACCAACACTCCGACAGTAAGTACACGAGGTTAAGGTGTGTGCGACAACGTACCCGCCCGCAAGCCTGCCACCACCACGCACTCCTACCCGGCGCACTACACGCACCACCAACACTCCGACAGTAAGTACACGAGGTTAAGGTGTGTGCGACAACGTACCCGCCCGCAAGCCTGCCACCACCACGCACTCCTACCCGGCGCACTACACGCACCACCAACACTCCGACAGTAAGTACACGAGGTTAAGGTGTGTGCGACAACGTACCCGCCCGCAAGCCTGCCACCACCACGCACTCCTACCCGGCGCACTACACGCACCACCAACACTCCGACAGTAAGTACACGAGGTTAAGGTGTGTGCGACAACGTACCCGCCCGCAAGCCTGCCACCACCACGCACTCCTACCCGGCGCACTACACGCACCACCAACACTCCGACAGTAAGTACACGAGGTTAAGGTGTGTGCGACAACGTACCCGCCCGCAAGCCTGCCACCACCACGCACTCCTACCCGGCGCACTACACGCACCACCAACACTCCGACAGTAAGTACACGAGGTTAAGGTGTGTGCGACAACGTACCCGCCCGCAAGCCTGCCACCACCACGCACTCCTACCCGGCGCACTACACGCACCACCAACACTCCGACAGTAAGTACACGAGGTTAAGGTGTGTGCGACAACGTACCCGCCCGCAAGCCTGCCACCACCACGCACTCCTACCCGGCGCACTACACGCACCACCAACACTCCGACAGTAAGTACACGAGGTTAAGGTGTGTGCGACAACGTACCCGCCCGCAAGCCTGCCACCACCACGCACTCCTACCCGGCGCACTACACGCACCACCAACACTCCGACAGTAAGTACACGAGGTTAAGGTGTGTGCGACAACGTACCCGCCCGCAAGCCTGCCACCACCACGCACTCCTACCCGGCGCACTACACGCACCACCAACACTCCGACAGTAAGTACACGAGGTTAAGGTGTGTGCGACAACGTACCCGCCCGCAAGCCTGCCACCACCACGCACTCCTACCCGGCGCACTACACGCACCACCAACACTCCGACAGTAAGTACACGAGGTTAAGGTGTGTGCGACAACGTACCCGCCCGCAAGCCTGCCACCACCACGCACTCCTACCCGGCGCACTACACGCACCACCAACACTCCGACAGTAAGTACACGAGGTTAAGGTGTGTGCGACAACGTACCCGCCCGCAAGCCTGCCACCACCACGCACTCCTACCCGGCGCACTACACGCACCACCAACACTCCGACAGTAAGTACACGAGGTTAAGGTGTGTGCGACAACGTACCCGCCCGCAAGCCTGCCACCACCACGCACTCCTACCCGGCGCACTACACGCACCACCAACACTCCGACAGTAAGTACACGAGGTTAAGGTGTGTGCGACAACGTACCCGCCCGCAAGCCTGCCACCACCACGCACTCCTACCCGGCGCACTACACGCACCACCAACACTCCGACAGTAAGTACACGAGGTTAAGGTGTGTGCGACAACGTACCCGCCCGCAAGCCTGCCACCACCACGCACTCCTACCCGGCGCACTACACGCACCACCAACACTCCGACAGTAAGTACACGAGGTTAAGGTGTGTGCGACAACGTACCCGCCCGCAAGCCTGCCACCACCACGCACTCCTACCCGGCGCACTACACGCACCACCAACACTCCGACAGTAAGTACACGAGGTTAAGGTGTGTGCGACAACGTACCCGCCCGCAAGCCTGCCACCACCACGCACTCCTACCCGGCGCACTACACGCACCACCAACACTCCGACAGTAAGTACACGAGGTTAAGGTGTGTGCGACAACGTACCCGCCCGCAAGCCTGCCACCACCACGCACTCCTACCCGGCGCACTACACGCACCACCAACACTCCGACAGTAAGTACACGAGGTTAAGGTGTGTGCGACAACGTACCCGCCCGCAAGCCTGCCACCACCACGCACTCCTACCCGGCGCACTACACGCACCACCAACACTCCGACAGTAAGTACACGAGGTTAAGGTGTGTGCGACAACGTACCCGCCCGCAAGCCTGCCACCACCACGCACTCCTACCCGGCGCACTACACGCACCACCAACACTCCGACAGTAAGTACACGAGGTTAAGGTGTGTGCGACAACGTACCCGCCCGCAAGCCTGCCACCACCACGCACTCCTACCCGGCGCACTACACGCACCACCAACACTCCGACAGTAAGTACACGAGGTTAAGGTGTGTGCGACAACGTACCCGCCCGCAAGCCTGCCACCACCACGCACTCCTACCCGGCGCACTACACGCACCACCAACACTCCGACAGTAAGTACACGAGGTTAAGGTGTGTGCGACAACGTACCCGAGGCACGGATCTTGACCTAGAGGTCAAGATCCGTGCCAATTCTACAGTAACACTCATATTCTATAAGTAAAATTAAGTCCATTTTTGAACTTGGGTCGTCTTTCGCTATCATGACAACAGGTGAAAATGGCCTACCAAATCGATCCCATAATTTCTTGGCCGCATCTTGTGGAACTTCGAATAAGGTACTTCCTCCGTATATGTACGTTGCCTCCTACATCAGCCATCCTTGCCTACGTGAGCCTTTTTTTGGGGGGGAGGGTGGTGACAAATCATCAAATAATCCTCCCGCTCTTGGGCAGAGCGGAAGGGAGTGTCAGACTTCTACTGAGTAAAAACCTCCCATGTTCCTTCTTAGCCCTTGTGCCGCGGTATCTCTTTTGAACAACCCGCAGCCCCGACGGGGCCTACGTGAGCCTTCTGAAAAAAAAAAAAACTTATCGTTGGAATTAGCGGGGGAATGCGATACCGTAATTTTAATTCGAATTAGAATCGAATTGATAAACGCATAAATCTATATCACGATCCTCCTGTGCTAGGTGACACAGAATGGGAGCCGTCAGAGAACGAGACGACGCGAATACCACTGCTCACCACATCCACGTCACTGCCCGCTACTAGCACTGCGTTAGCTGTGCCGACCTCTTTACAGGTAACTAACTCATTTATTTATATATTTAGTACTAGCGGACGTCACGTGATTTCACCCGCGTAGTTCCCGTTCCCGTGGGAATACAGGGATAAGAAGCCTATGTTACACAGTGTGAATGTAGCTTTCTATTGGCGAAAGAATTTTTGAAATCGGCCCAGTAGTTTCGGAGCCTATTCGTTACAAACAAACAAACAAATCTTTCCTCTTTATAATATTAGTGTAGATATGGACGACTTACAGTTAATTAAAAAAAGACAAAAAAGAAATCATAGTCAAGCCAAAGCCAGCCAAAAAGCCAGATTTGTAAGTTACTGTATTTTCGACTACAAAATCACAGGCCTAACAATTTATTGAGACGTGCCAGAAGTGGAGAAAGGGTATTATGACGTGTGACTCAGTCAACACTTCCTTTCTTAAACCGCATTATTATCTGCATAAAAAATATTTCCAACTTGTGTAGGCAACCGAATTTTTAGACAGATATAGTCTTTAAAGACAAAGTTATCCATGTTTATTATTTCACTTTTACCTAGTTACCTAGGGAAGGTCGATAAAAGCAACAACCCATTTGCTGTGTTAAAGTTAAAAATAAAGAAAAAAATGCGATTGGTGTTGATCAAATTCTGTACCGAGGACAATGTCTCAGTTAAATCATAGACCTGTAATATTTGCAATAGCAACCCTATTGCAAATATTACGGGTCTATGATTTCCTGACTAAAAAAATATGATTCTGTTTAGTTCGTATGTTACATTATCGAAAAAATGTTGAATACGTGTTTTTGTTTTATCAAATTAATAAAAAATTACAATAAATAAAACGTGTCAAAGATCATGACGTCACTTGTAGGTAAAAATGTACCAAACTGTGATGTCGCACGACTTTTCGAAGGACTGTCTTAACTTTTTGTTTACGTGAAAAAAGAAAAATATGTGTCTAATATGTTTTGGAAATCTATATAACGGACTAATTAGATTTTTTTGTCAACTACCCTATTATTTGTTATATTTTTTTAAGTCTTTGACCTAATGAGTGTTAGGTTAGTATGTTCTTTCGAATTAATTATAAGGAAAACTTTAATTTGTGTTGTTTTTTTTTTTTTTTTATAACAAATTAGTTGAATGTAATGCGGCAGGTGGCACGCGGCGACTCTATGACAGACGACCAGTCCGACGGCGGCGGCGACGCGCCACTTATACGAGCTTTAGAGGTAAGGAAGCATTATTACGTGGAACGAAAATCATCACCATCATCATCATTCCAGGCGACAGACGTCGACTACTGGACATATGCCTCCCCCAAATGCCGCCACATTGACAGGTCCTGTGCGTCTTACATCCAGTGGATCTCCGCAACCTTCACCAGGTCATCGGTTCACCTAGTGAGAGGCCTTCCATCGCAACGTCATCCGATTTTAAACAAAAGTACTATAATCAAAACAAACAAATAAACTTGTCAGTGTTTTGGTTGCGACGAAAATCGAAGACGTGACATACACCAACCCTTATTGTAATTTTAGCCCACTGACAGTCACAGAGAAGAGACCCGGCGCCCAGCAGTGGGAACGTTACAGGCTGATTATGATGATGCGTGTCTGATTCTGCACTCTAACTGCCGCACTCAGAGACGTTTAATGATTACATAAGCCATCACTTAGTAAAGATTTTGACACTTTACTGCTGTACTCAAAGAGCTGATTACTTAGGCCATCACTTAGTAAAGGTTTTGACAGTTTTTAACCGACTTCAAAAAAGGAGGAGGTTATATGTTCGTGTGTATGTATTTTTATTTTTTATTTTTTTTATGTATGTTACCTGATTTCTCCTCCATTTGTGAACCGATTCTCAAAATTCTTTTTTTATTTGAAAGAGTATACTCCTGAGGTGGTCCCATTTAAATTTGGTGAAGATCTGATCCTGATCTTCGGAGATATACAATAGAACTCTTCAAAAATAGACGGCAAATCTGTCGTGATTGCTGCAATCGCTTGGATGTTTATTGTTTATACAACATCATGACGTAACATCACGCCTGTATGATCTGAGGGGGTACGCAGATGTGTACACCCAGATTTGGACAGTAAGATATTATGTAATGTTCCATTTATTGGGGATAAATAAAACCTATTATTTGTTTGGGAACAACTAAAAATGGAAAAATAAAAAACTTTTTTGCAAAAAATAAAACCGACTTCAAAAACACAAAAAAGTGAAAAACACAAAAAAGTGAAAAATAAACTTCACAAGAAAAAGCAGCTTCTGAAGTCGGTGGCAAAGAAAACGAAATCAAACAAACAAAATGTCACCGACTTCAGAAGCTGCTTTTTCTTGTGAAGTTTATTTTTCACTTTTTTGTGTTTTTGTCATACTAAAGTATGGCAAAACGTACAGTTTTGCCATACATAAGTGACGGCTTAAGTAAATATCTCTGAGTAGCGCAGTTAGTGAAGGTTTTGTGTGTCAAATCTTAACTAAGGGACAGCTTATGTAATCATTAAATATCTCTAAGTACGGTAGTAAGTATTACTAATAAAATTGCGAGTAAACATTATTATACACTTATACCCACGGCTTCTCCTGTGTGGAGTTCGGTTATTGTTGCCGTACAGTCAGTGCCCCGCATTATCTGATCCGTCGTATAAAGAAGATAAGGGCAAGTGGTGTGAGAAGAGGGGTCAGGTAATGCTGTGTACTGACTACTATCGAGAGAAAAAGTATCCTATGTATTAATCCAGGTTATAAAATATCTGTTCGCCAAATCCGTTAAGAATGTTTCGCATTTATAATAATAGTAAGACAATAGAATTGTTCGTGTGTACAGGATGTAACAGACGACAGCCAAGCGCTAGCCCTGCAGAGCTTTGACGACGAGATGAGCCTCGCCATCGCTACTTCATCTGACCTCGACACACCCCCGGTTCCTATCGAATATGGTAAGTTTATTGAAACAATGGTTTCTGAACCAGTTTCATTTAGACGGGTACAGTAAAGAGTTTATGTAGTTTAAAATTATATTCAAAATTATATCTCTGTTTGTGACAAAGTCAACAAAAAGCATTTATTTTTATTAGACCTTTAGGGTGAGGCGAAACGAGCGTAATTTTGTGAGTCTTGAGTCGCAGAAATTCTATTGGGATCCAGACGAGCGCAGAAGAACTCATTTTGCGTCGCCGTGTGAATCAAATAGGACTTTTTTATAAAATCTAATGCAGCAGAATTTCTGCGACTCACGACTCACAAAATTACGCTCGTTTGGCCTCACCCTAACAGACCTTTTTAAAATATCAGAAAAACAAGGAAGTGAATTTACAATCACATTCAAAATAACCTGTGGAAGTACTGTTGTTGCCCATTCCAAAGTGTAGATCTTTATGGAGATGAATGGGCAAGAAACCCCATGGTCATGCTCGTAAGTCCAGTTACAATCTATATTAATCTATATAACTATGTGACATTTATTTGGGTCATTGGAAGCTTTTCTGTTATAAGTTCCAAGAGTCCTTAAATATTTTTTTATGATTTTTACGGTTCATGTTTATAATTATGATGCTTAATACGTACCTATGTGAAGTTACACTAGTTAATTTTATTGACCTTCTATAATGAATAGTAGCTCAGTTCCAGACCGAAACTATTTAGATTGCCATTTAGCACGCTAAGAAGAAGAAGATATACTGTTTACCATATAAGACAGTGCTAATAAGATGCGTTGTGTGTGGGCAGACATGGACGGCGACGAGTGGAGCGTGTCAGTGCTTGGCGCCCCGCCCGCGCTGCCCGCGCCGCCCGCCATCCACGCCGCGCCCGCACACGCGCAGCCCAGCGCCGAGCCCTCCACCAGCAACCAAGTTAGTACAACCTAATAACTAAACGCACGCTGCTCATTCACTCGCCAGCAATCTCATTTGTATTCAATAAATATTATGTAATAAATGACGGCGCGGTTGGCTCCCCGCACGGAACAAATATATAATGTATGGCCTACAGATAGTTGTTTCGGGTCTGGGTGTTTGGTTGTGTATGTGAGTATAAATGTTTGTAAACGCACCAACGATACAGGAGAAATTCCTAGCGTGTAACAACGTATGGCAACGTTTATAAAATTACAGGCCAAAATTTTCCGAATCTTATGTTTTTCGAAATCTAGTAAGAAGAAAATATCCGTTAAGTTTTAAATAATTATTTTAGGCCCCTCGCCCACGGTGACTGTAGCGATGCTGTCGTGCGTTAGCATCGCTGTTAACGCGCGTTAGTTTTGTGGGCAAGAACAAACAGCTAGTGACCGCATCGACAGTATCGATGCGAAGCGCTACAGCATCGCTACAAAAAGTCGCCGCGAGCGACGGGTCTTATTCTTTTTTTTCTTTTAAGAAAATGACTAATCCTGCTTACCACTAGCAGGATCAGTACGTAATTTTAAGAATGATGGCATTACACATAGTGATGTGTAATGCCATCATTCTTAAAATCCAGACTACATGTTTGCTAACTATTAGTGAATAGTTAGCAAACATGTAGTCTGGATGGCCCAATACCAGAGGGACGAATGACCTGAGATTCCAGCTATAACTGTCAGGACACTCCGATATTCGGATCTAATAAATTTTTTTTATTTTTTATTTATTTATTTATATATAATCGTAGGTATAATAACTAGTCATAATAATCAATTCACTTCCAGGTTCAACTCCACACACAGTCCGAAGACTCGATCCCAGTGAACGAATCTATAATATCGCTACTACTAAAACTGCACTCGCAACTATCCGGTAGATTGGACTCGTTCTCATTAGACGAGCCAGCGCCCGACACTCAGGAACCTATCGGTAAGTGTTCTACAATTATATACAACTACTAGCGGACTTGGTAGACGTCGTCCTGCCCGGACAGCAGCGCCACCTACCGTGTCCAAATGTGAATCTAAACCATTCTCGAATCCACTGGTACACACACAAAAAATCATCCAAATCTTATATTTTATATAAACTTTAGGGTAATTTACAGCAGCGTGGTGAATGAAGTTGGAAAACAGAATTATTTTTAATAGACTTCAAAATCGCCTATGAAATAAAAAACAAAGTTATCGGTTTCTGAAAGTAGTTATTATAAGTAGACTTTTTTTAGTGTTTTGTATCTTATGGTATGGTACGCTGGTATGCTTTGTGAATGGCACACTGTAATTCCGCTAGATTTCGAAAATCGAATCCGCCCATAGATTATCCGAAAGTGACCACATTTTTCACGATGACGCTACGTCATCGGTTGGAAATATGTGAACGCCATTTTATAATAGGGATGTTTCCTGACAAAAAAAAAATATGATTCTAATTAGTCCGTCTGTTAGATTATCGAAAATTATTAGATACGTATTTTTTGTTTTATCAAATCAATAAAAATTTACGAAGATAAAACACGTCAAAGATTTGAGTGGGGGTTTGTCACGTCACTTACCGGTAAAAAATGTCATACTAATGTCTTAGAAATATGACGTCACACGAGTTTTTAAAGCACTGTATCGTCTTCATTGTAAATTTACGTGAAAACAGAAAAATTCGTGTCCAATATTTTTCGGTAATCTATCTGACGGACTAATTAGATTTTTTTTGTTAACTACCCTATTGTAATAGCTCGACTCAAAATCAAAACAATCAAAAATAGACTCAATGTCTGCAGCCCCTCCCCCTAATAAAATACCATAAGACATTGACATATACTGTGAAAGTAACTAAAATAGACCAGTCTAGGGGTATCAATCCCCAGGAAAACAGTGTTATCTACGAATTCTAGTTTCTCGTTATTCAATATTATATCACAGTCACTACGTTTGCATTCGGTAAAGCAAATCTTATACATTTACTCTTTTTTTTTCATTTAATACTAAATTGTTTGCTGTGAATCAATTATGGACCTGAAGTAGGGCATGATTCACGTCATCTAGATTTAGGGCCCATCTATTTATCTCAAAAATTAGGGGAGTGTCATCAGCAAAAAACACCATATTCTGAGGTTGGTTTTTCAATAAATAGAGTAACTCATTTGTATATACTAGAAAGAGGAAAGGACCCAATCTTGAGCCTTGTGGAAACCCCATTTTCACTTTTACACCCTCTGAAATAACACCATTTATTTGAACATGTTGTCTATCACTCAAATAAGATTTTATCAAACTAAGTGCAAGTTTACCTAGTCCGTAATGCTCAAGTTTCAAAAGCAATGTGTCGTGATTTACGCAATCAAATGCTTCGGAGACGTCACAAAATATTCCTATGGCGTCATAAGACTCTTCCCATGCAGTAAATATGTGTTTTAATAATGTTACACCAGCGTCAGTCGTACAACGACCTCTGGTGAAACCATACTGTTGCTCGTGTAAGATTTTGTTGATATTAAAATGATTGAACATATGGTTAAGCATTACTTTTTCAAAAACCTTGCTAAAACTTGCACTTGCATCAGTCACGCTATCTAAAATGAGAATTATGAATTACTAACTGTTGCCAGCGGCTTCGCCCGCTACAACTCGAAAATT
Organism: Diarsia brunnea; assembly: GCA_949774965.1. NCBI lineage: Eukaryota > Metazoa > Arthropoda > Insecta > Lepidoptera > Noctuidae > Diarsia > Diarsia brunnea. Next base: position 18,276,573 of record OX459011.1, read on the forward strand.
ATCTCACGTGAAGATACAATCGGGATAATAAGAAAAAATGTGTTAATCCAGGTTATAAACTATCTGTGTGCCAAATTTTATCCAAATCCGTTCAGTAGTTTTTGCGTGAAAGAGTAACAAACACACACTCACAAACTTTCGCTTTTACAATATTAGTGTGATGTTTTTTATTTTCAAAATGTTTCGTTTCCGCATTAAACGAATGGTCTATCCTTCCTCAGGTGACGGGCCGTACTTTATAGGTCGCGTGCTACGCAAGCTGGCGGCACTGGACGCGCGCTGCGCTGCGGGTGTCGCGCACGTGCGGCACGCGCTGTGGCCGCACCAACGGGAGCGCCAGGCCGAGCAGCGGGCACGGTCAGCTATACATCACTGTACTCCACAACCATCTTATTGTGATCGATTTGTTCGATCCCCGCCCTATACGAATATTTTATTGAAATGCAGATAGTTGGAGTTTTAGGGGGTGACCGCACTTATTGACTGTAACGATTAATTAATTAAAATTTATATTTGTTCAAGCATTGAACTTGTCAAAATAGGCTTTGAAAAGTGAAATAGAGAAGATTTGTCTCTCGACTCGACACCGTATCGGTTATTCGCTTTAATTCCGAGTACATAAAGCTGTTTCGCACCGGCTTCAGCCGATTTTGCGTCAATAAATGTGGTCACTCTTCGGAAGAACGAGCAGTTCGGTGAAGTTCACACATGTGTGTTGGGTTGTATTCACAACAATGTGATAAATAATAAAATGAAGCTCAATTTTCTATCTTTTCTCAAAACAGAGAACGACGTGAAAAAGAAGAACGTTCCCGCCGCGCACGTGAACGACAACAACAACTGATGCGCGAGTTCGCGCGACGTCAGCAACAGTTCATGTCGGCCATGCAGAGCCTGGACGGCTCAGAGGCCGGCGCCATGGAGTGGGAGGAGGAGGAGGCCGTGGAGAGGGACTACGACTGCGTCATTTGTAATACCACCGCGCCCACCACGCCTGCCGACCCTATAGGACTGGTGGTGTTACTGCAGGTATTATGACAAACAACTGGTCTTGTGTATCGAAGTTGAAGAAGACGCTCTGTAATAAGTTCTTCGACAACCCATAACGTTTGTACTTTGCCAATTTGTGCTCTTTTAATTTTTTTTTGTATACAGTTTATCAGTGTCTTTTTGTTTTTGCTTTAATAAAATATTGTAAAAGTACTTGTGAAAACCTGTAATGTTGTTATCAACCGAACTATGGTGTCTACCTGCTGTAAGTTTTCCAAAAAAAAAAAAAAACTGAATACTGGGTACATCATACTTTTCTAATAATTAATGACAAAATATATTTCGAGTTATTACAAGTATTTTATTTCTTGATAGTGAAAATGTCGTTTTATGCACGTGGGCATTTGTTCAACAAAGTTACCCGCGCGTCGCCACGTCTTTGCACTTTCATTGATTTTTCCATTTCGTGGCTGTAATGGTTAAAGTTAATTCATAGTATAATTTTCCTCCCCTAGTCCACGTCAGTACTGGGACATCGCAGACGAGCGGGCGGCGGAGACGCGCGCCTGGCGCTGTCCGAGGCCGACCGCGCGGGCCTGCAGCACCAGCACGACAAGACTGCCGCCGCACACCACTACCGGCTGCACGACGAAATGCATCAGATCTTTGATCAGGTGCGCTTCACTAACGGCTCGCGTACACCTTACCGATATCGGCCGATCTTTATTCGGGCGTCTTCGGCCAAACTGGGCCGATCAAATCAGAATTTGCAAAACAGAGGGAGCGCGTACACTACTATAACCGCCGTCGTCCAATGTTGCCCGATGACATGCAAGCACATGCACGTTCGAGTAGTTCTGTCCGTCATCGCCCGATAAATTCGGTTTTGGTTTAACAAGTTGTGTTGCCGACCGCGCCCGACTGCAACAGCAACACGACACCACTTTAAAATCTAACGTCCCGTCGTTTCGATTAGGGTTTTCGGTACTCACCGGAAACGTTGATAGAGCCCTATATAATATATCTTTTCTATTTGGTTTTTCTGTTTTGCACCTACTGTGTATTGTCTCTGCACCACCCTAAGGTTGACTGGTAGAAAATGCCCAAGGCATTAAGGTGAATGCTCCAACCACCCCGCGAAATTCAAATTTTCTTACGTTTTTTGCAAAAATGACTTTTTCAAGTTCCTGCACCTTTATGAACTTGGAGGCTTGTATTGATGATTTTGATGATTATATTTCTGTAACTACACACGTCTTACAGCCGCAATTAATATTCTAATCAACATACAAACTAACACTGACCTGCAAATTGCAAAAAACACAAAAAAATTGAATTTCGCGGGCTAGTTGGAGCATTCACCTTAAGTCCGCCTCTGTACGATTTTTGTGCATAAAGTTTTAATAAATAAATAAATAATCGTGTATCGTTTCCACGGCAGGAATCTTGGCTGACTTCTGTGTCAGTGGGGTGGGAGGGCGGCGTGCACGTGCAGTCGTGCGGGCACCACCTGCACCTGCGCTGTCTGCACGCCTACCTGCGGGCCCTGGCAGCGCCGCAGCGTCCGCACAACCTGCACGTGGAGCGCGGCGAGTTCCTGTGTCCCGTGTGCCGCCAGCTGGCCAACACCGTGCTGCCGCTGGCGCCGCACCCGCCAGCACACCGCGCGCCGCACCGGCCCAGCGCGCTCAGCGTGCGCGACATGCTGGAGCAGGACCATCCGCCGCCCGTGAGTAACATCGCCACCACGCGACATACACCCGACACAACCTGCACGTGTGCCGCCAGCTGGCCAACACCGTGCTGCCGCTGGCGCCGCACCCGCCAGCACACCGCGCGCCGCACCGGCCCAGCGCGCTCAGCGTGCGCGACATGCTGGAGCAGGACCATCCGCCGCCCGTGAGTAACATCGCCACCACGCGACATACACCCGACACAACCTGCACGTGTGCCGCCAGCTGGCCAACACCGTGCTGCCGCTGGCGCCGCACCCGCCAGCACACCGCGCGCCGCACCGGCCCAGCGCGCTCAGCGTGCGCGACATGCTGGAGCAGGACCATCCGCCGCCCGTGAGTAACATCGCCACCACGCGACATACACCCGACACAACCTGCACGTGTGCCGCCAGCTGGCCAACACCGTGCTGCCGCTGGCGCCGCACCCGCCAGCACACCGCGCGCCGCACCGGCCCAGCGCGCTCAGCGTGCGCGACATGCTGGAGCAGGACCATCCGCCGCCCGTGAGTAACATCGCCACCACGCGACATACACCCGACACAACCTGCACGTGTGCCGCCAGCTGGCCAACACCGTGCTGCCGCTGGCGCCGCACCCGCCAGCACACCGCGCGCCGCACCGGCCCAGCGCGCTCAGCGTGCGCGACATGCTGGAGCAGGACCATCCGCCGCCCGTGAGTAACATCGCCACCACGCGACATACACCCGACACAACCTGCACGTGTGCCGCCAGCTGGCCAACACCGTGCTGCCGCTGGCGCCGCACCCGCCAGCACACCGCGCGCCGCACCGGCCCAGCGCGCTCAGCGTGCGCGACATGCTGGAGCAGGACCATCCGCCGCCCGTGAGTAACATCGCCACCACGCGACATACACCCGACACAACCTGCACGTGTGCCGCCAGCTGGCCAACACCGTGCTGCCGCTGGCGCCGCACCCGCCAGCACACCGCGCGCCGCACCGGCCCAGCGCGCTCAGCGTGCGCGACATGCTGGAGCAGGACCATCCGCCGCCCGTGAGTAACATCGCCACCACGCGACATACACCCGACACAACCTGCACGTGTGCCGCCAGCTGGCCAACACCGTGCTGCCGCTGGCGCCGCACCCGCCAGCACACCGCGCGCCGCACCGGCCCAGCGCGCTCAGCGTGCGCGACATGCTGGAGCAGGACCATCCGCCGCCCGTGAGTAACATCGCCACCACGCGACATACACCCGACACAACCTGCACGTGTGCCGCCAGCTGGCCAACACCGTGCTGCCGCTGGCGCCGCACCCGCCAGCACACCGCGCGCCGCACCGGCCCAGCGCGCTCAGCGTGCGCGACATGCTGGAGCAGGACCATCCGCCGCCCGTGAGTAACATCGCCACCACGCGACATACACCCGACACAACCTGCACGTGTGCCGCCAGCTGGCCAACACCGTGCTGCCGCTGGCGCCGCACCCGCCAGCACACCGCGCGCCGCACCGGCCCAGCGCGCTCAGCGTGCGCGACATGCTGGAGCAGGACCATCCGCCGCCCGTGAGTAACATCGCCACCACGCGACATACACCCGACACAACCTGCACGTGTGCCGCCAGCTGGCCAACACCGTGCTGCCGCTGGCGCCGCACCCGCCAGCACACCGCGCGCCGCACCGGCCCAGCGCGCTCAGCGTGCGCGACATGCTGGAGCAGGACCATCCGCCGCCCGTGAGTAACATCGCCACCACGCGACATACACCCGACACAACCTGCACGTGTGCCGCCAGCTGGCCAACACCGTGCTGCCGCTGGCGCCGCACCCGCCAGCACACCGCGCGCCGCACCGGCCCAGCGCGCTCAGCGTGCGCGACATGCTGGAGCAGGACCATCCGCCGCCCGTGAGTAACATCGCCACCACGCGACATACACCCGACACAACCTGCACGTGTGCCGCCAGCTGGCCAACACCGTGCTGCCGCTGGCGCCGCACCCGCCAGCACACCGCGCGCCGCACCGGCCCAGCGCGCTCAGCGTGCGCGACATGCTGGAGCAGGACCATCCGCTGCCCGTGAGTAACATCGCCACCACGCGACATACACCCGACACAACCTGCACGTGTGCCGCCAGCTGGCCAACACCGTGCTGCCGCACCCGCCAGCACACCGCGCGCCGCACCGGCCCAGCGCGCTCAGCGTGCGCGACATGCTGGAGCAGGACCATCCGCCGCCCGTGAGTAACATCGCCACCACGCGACATACACCCGACACAACCTGCACGTGTGCCGCCAGCTGGCCAACACCGTGCTGCCGCTGGCGCCGCACCCGCCAGCACACCGCGCGCCGCACCGGCCCAGCGCGCTCAGCGTGCGCGACATGCTGGAGCAGGACCATCCGCCGCCCGTGAGTAACATCGCCACCACGCGACATACACCCGACACAACCTGCACGTGTGCCGCCAGCTGGCCAACACCGTGCTGCCGCTGGCGCCGCACCCGCCAGCACACCGCGCGCCGCACCGGCCCCGACATGCTGGAGCAGGACCATCCGCCGCCCGTGAGTAACATCGCCACCACGCGACATACACCCGACACAACCTGCACGTGTGCCGCCAGCTGGCCAACACCGTGCTGCCGCTGGCGCCGCACCCGCCAGCACACCGCGCGCCGCACCGGCCCAGCGCGCTCAGCGTGCGCGACATGCTGGAGCAGGACCATCCGCCGCCCGTGAGTAACATCGCCACCACGCGACATACACCCGACACAACCTGCACGTGTGCCGCCAGCTGGCCAACACCGTGCTGCCGCTGGCGCCGCACCCGCCAGCACACCGCGCGCCGCACCGGCCCAGCGCGCTCAGCGTGCGCGACATGCTGGAGCAGGACCATCCGCCGCCCGTGAGTAACATCGCCACCACGCGACATACACCCGACACAACCTGCACGTGTGCCGCCAGCTGGCCAACACCGTGCTGCCGCTGGCGCCGCACCCGCCAGCACACCGCGCGCCGCACCGGCCCAGCGCGCTCAGCGTGCGCGACATGCTGGAGCAGGACCATCCGCCGCCCGTGAGTAACATCGCCACCACGCGACATACACCCGACACAACCTGCACGTGTGCCGCCAGCTGGCCAACACCGTGCTGCCGCACCCGCCAGCACACCGCGCGCCGCACCGGCCCAGCGCGCTCAGCGTGCGCGACATGCTGGAGCAGGACCATCCGCCGCCCGTGAGTAACATCGCCACCACGCGACATACACCCGACACAACCTGCACGTGTGCCGCCAGCTGGCCAACACCGTGCTGCCGCTGGCGCCGCACCCGCCAGCACACCGCGCGCCGCACCGGCCCAGCGCGCTCAGCGTGCGCGACATGCTGGAGCAGGACCATCCGCCGCCCGTGAGTAACATCGCCACCACGCGACATACACCCGACACAACCTGCACGTGTGCCGCCAGCTGGCCAACACCGTGCTGCCGCTGGCGCCGCACCCGCCAGCACACCGCGCGCCGCACCGGCCCAGCGCGCTCAGCGTGCGCGACATGCTGGAGCAGGACCATCCGCCGCCCGTGAGTAACATCGCCACCACGCGACATACACCCGACACAACCTGCACGTGTGCCGCCAGCTGGCCAACACCGTGCTGCCGCTGGCGCCGCACCCGCCAGCACACCGCGCGCCGCACCGGCCCAGCGCGCTCAGCGTGCGCGACATGCTGGAGCAGGACCATCCGCCGCCCGTGAGTAACATCGCCACCACGCGACATACACCCGACACAACCTGCACGTGTGCCGCCAGCTGGCCAACACCGTGCTGCCGCTGGCGCCGCACCCGCCAGCACACCGCGCGCCGCACCGGCCCAGCGCGCTCAGCGTGCGCGACATGCTGGAGCAGGACCATCCGCCGCCCGTGAGTAACATCGCCACCACGCGACATACACCCGACACAACCTGCACGTGTGCCGCCAGCTGGCCAACACCGTGCTGCCGCTGGCGCCGCACCCGCCAGCACACCGCGCGCCGCACCGGCCCAGCGCGCTCAGCGTGCGCGACATGCTGGAGCAGGACCATCCGCCGCCCGTGAGTAACATCGCCACCACGCGACATACACCCGACACAACCTGCACGTGTGCCGCCAGCTGGCCAACACCGTGCTGCCGCTGGCGCCGCACCCGCCAGCACACCGCGCGCCGCACCGGCCCAGCGCGCTCAGCGTGCGCGACATGCTGGAGCAGGACCATCCGCCGCCCGTGAGTAACATCGCCACCACGCGACATACACCCGACACAACCTGCACGTGTGCCGCCAGCTGGCCAACACCGTGCTGCCGCTGGCGCCGCACCCGCCAGCACACCGCGCGCCGCACCGGCCCAGCGCGCTCAGCGTGCGCGACATGCTGGAGCAGGACCATCCGCCGCCCGTGAGTAACATCGCCACCACGCGACATACACCCGACACAACCTGCACGTGTGCCGCCAGCTGGCCAACACCGTGCTGCCGCTGGCGCCGCACCCGCCAGCACACCGCGCGCCGCACCGGCCCAGCGCGCTCAGCGTGCGCGACATGCTGGAGCAGGACCATCCGCCGCCCGTGAGTAACATCGCCACCACGCGACATACACCCGACACAACCTGCACGTGTGCCGCCAGCTGGCCAACACCGTGCTGCCGCTGGCGCCGCACCCGCCAGCACACCGCGCGCCGCACCGGCCCAGCGCGCTCAGCGTGCGCGACATGCTGGAGCAGGACCATCCGCCGCCCGTGAGTAACATCGCCACCACGCGACATACACCCGACACAACCTGCACGTGTGCCGCCAGCTGGCCAACACCGTGCTGCCGCTGGCGCCGCACCCGCCAGCACACCGCGCGCCGCACCGGCCCAGCGCGCTCAGCGTGCGCGACATGCTGGAGCAGGACCATCCGCCGCCCGTGAGTAACATCGCCACCACGCGACATACACCCGACACAACCTGCACGTGTGCCGCCAGCTGGCCAACACCGTGCTGCCGCTGGCGCCGCACCCGCCAGCACACCGCGCGCCGCACCGGCCCAGCGCGCTCAGCGTGCGCGACATGCTGGAGCAGGACCATCCGCCGCCCGTGAGTAACATCGCCACCACGCGACATACACCCGACACAACCTGCACGTGTGCCGCCAGCTGGCCAACACCGTGCTGCCGCTGGCGCCGCACCCGCCAGCACACCGCGCGCCGCACCGGCCCAGCGCGCTCAGCGTGCGCGACATGCTGGAGCAGGACCATCCGCCGCCCGTGAGTAACATCGCCACCACGCGACATACACCCGACACAACCTGCACGTGTGCCGCCAGCTGGCCAACACCGTGCTGCCGCTGGCGCCGCACCCGCCAGCACACCGCGCGCCGCACCGGCCCAGCGCGCTCAGCGTGCGCGACATGCTGGAGCAGGACCATCCGCCGCCCGTGAGTAACATCGCCACCACGCGACATACACCCGACACAACCTGCACGTGTGCCGCCAGCTGGCCAACACCGTGCTGCCGCTGGCGCCGCACCCGCCAGCACACCGCGCGCCGCACCGGCCCAGCGCGCTCAGCGTGCGCGACATGCTGGAGCAGGACCATCCGCCGCCCGTGAGTAACATCGCCACCACGCGACATACACCCGACACAACCTGCACGTGTGCCGCCAGCTGGCCAACACCGTGCTGCCGCTGGCGCCGCACCCGCCAGCACACCGCGCGCCGCACCGGCCCAGCGCGCTCAGCGTGCGCGACATGCTGGAGCAGGACCATCCGCCGCCCGTGAGTAACATCGCCACCACGCGACATACACCCGACACAACCTGCACGTGTGCCGCCAGCTGGCCAACACCGTGCTGCCGCTGGCGCCGCACCCGCCAGCACACCGCGCGCCGCACCGGCCCAGCGCGCTCAGCGTGCGCGACATGCTGGAGCAGGACCATCCGCCGCCCGTGAGTAACATCGCCACCACGCGACATACACCCGACACAACCTGCACGTGTGCCGCCAGCTGGCCAACACCGTGCTGCCGCTGGCGCCGCACCCGCCAGCACACCGCGCGCCGCACCGGCCCAGCGCGCTCAGCGTGCGCGACATGCTGGAGCAGGACCATCCGCCGCCCGTGAGTAACATCGCCACCACGCGACATACACCCGACACAACCTGCACGTGTGCCGCCAGCTGGCCAACACCGTGCTGCCGCTGGCGCCGCACCCGCCAGCACACCGCGCGCCGCACCGGCCCAGCGCGCTCAGCGTGCGCGACATGCTGGAGCAGGACCATCCGCCGCCCGTGAGTAACATCGCCACCACGCGACATACACCCGACACAACCTGCACGTGTGCCGCCAGCTGGCCAACACCGTGCTGCCGCTGGCGCCGCACCCGCCAGCACACCGCGCGCCGCACCGGCCCAGCGCGCTCAGCGTGCGCGACATGCTGGAGCAGGACCATCCGCCGCCCGTGAGTAACATCGCCACCACGCGACATACACCCGACACAACCTGCACGTGTGCCGCCAGCTGGCCAACACCGTGCTGCCGCTGGCGCCGCACCCGCCAGCACACCGCGCGCCGCACCGGCCCAGCGCGCTCAGCGTGCGCGACATGCTGGAGCAGGACCATCCGCCGCCCGTGAGTAACATCGCCACCACGCGACATACACCCGACACAACCTGCACGTGTGCCGCCAGCTGGCCAACACCGTGCTGCCGCTGGCGCCGCACCCGCCAGCACACCGCGCGCCGCACCGGCCCAGCGCGCTCAGCGTGCGCGACATGCTGGAGCAGGACCATCCGCCGCCCGTGAGTAACATCGCCACCACGCGACATACACCCGACACAACCTGCACGTGTGCCGCCAGCTGGCCAACACCGTGCTGCCGCTGGCGCCGCACCCGCCAGCACACCGCGCGCCGCACCGGCCCAGCGCGCTCAGCGTGCGCGACATGCTGGAGCAGGACCATCCGCTGCCCGTGAGTAACATCGCCACCACGCGACATACACCCGACACAACCTGCACGTGTGCCGCCAGCTGGCCAACACCGTGCTGCCGCACCCGCCAGCACACCGCAGCTTCTTCTTTTCAAGTCGACAACTCAAATTTTGTGCGACCAGTATGTAGCAACCTAGACAGCTCTTTCGTTTGCTTTGTTTAAGTCCTTGAACGAGCAATGAATTAAGCACGACAGGCAAGAGAGGAGTGGAGGTGTTGGGGCTCCACACTCACATTATATCAGACATAGGTCGACTATACACCAACTAACCAGATTGAATAGGCAGCGGCCAACATGGACACACAGTCTATTTAAATATTTCCACATTAGCCACTGCAGTTCGTGACCAGGGGTAATTTTATACCGGTGAGTTAAAGTGTGGAGGGCGGGGGGTGTATGTTCTTCCTCAGTGAAATTTCACTGGAATCGCTACTAACACCCGACACTACATTTTTGAACACCGATATTAACCCCAACATTCCGCAGGCTCCAAGTCGACTCTCGGAAGCGATGGGCAAAGCAATGGAAGACATGACGGCGACAGCAAGCGGCAAGCTCAAACAGCGCTACGGATCGTCACCGTACGCCATCTTTACCTTCGTGGCGTCACTTGTGAGGACCAACCTCGAGTGTGAACTGGTGCAGAGAGGAGGGACCCTACAGACCTGCGTCGCGCCGCGGTATAAGCTGAGGAATGAGTGTATAGGTATGATGCTCTTTATAATAGGATAGATAACAAAAAAAAACAAATAAGTTCGTAAGATAGATTTCCAAAAAATATTGGACACGTATTTTTTTCTTTTTTCACTTAAACAATCAAGATGATACAGTGCTTTGAAAACTCGCGTGACGTCATTTTCTAAGACATTAGTATGTCATTTTTTAGCCGTGAGTGACGTTACAACACCCCACTCTATATCTTTGACGCGTTTTATCTTCGTCAATTTTTATTGATTTCATAAAACAAGAAATACGTATCCAATATTTTTCGATAATCTAACAGACGGACTAATTAGAATCATATTTTTTTAGTCAGTAAACATCCCTATTATTGTATTAGCTATAAGAATGTAAGAAAAATTGTTATTGCACTCGAGGCGGAATTCACAACTAACCCGAGAACTGCAGTAATAAATGCCCACGTTTAACAATCGACGTTTTTCAATCCGCTTTCGAAGAAACAAAATAGTATTGAAAAACGCTGTGTTATACAAGTAGGCATTCGTTACTGCAGTTCTTAGCTTCGTAACAACCTTATCTATTATTGGTCGTAGGTTTCTTCAGTGCACATACCTTGCACAATGCAAGTCTTATTAACTTACGATATTTGCTTGTTTTTAGTTATTTAAGCTATTGTCACTTATTCATGTTAGTTTTGCTGAATAATCAACTTTACTAAAATTAAATAGATGCCAAAACAAATGCAAATATACTTGCGTCATTAACCATAGCCAGTGGACCGTGCTTTATCCGTAGAAGTATGCTAAACTAACAAAACATTTACATTTGTTTCAATGCCTCGTATCTCCGTGGAAATAATAATATAGTCGGTGAGTTTAGTGTCACAAACATTGTAGTTGTAGCAGGAATATAACTGTACTGTATCATTCTTAGCTTAGCTCGACTATCCAATTTTCTTTATAGAACCCAGTCGAGTATAATAGCACCGAATTGAGTAAATTTATATTCGTTTTTTAGTTCGCAATTTATTTAATGTTGTACATTTAAATCAACAATGCCTTCAGAGTGCTGTTGCGGTTTATTAGTGAAGTGCGTCAGGTATGTTTGCTGACGCGCACATTGACGATTATTTTGCAAAAATATTAATTGCGGAAGAAAGTTGCCTGTAGTAATATATTCTGAGTGAGGGGAAGCAGTAACAGCATTCTGAAGGTGTTTGCAGAAAGGCTGGGCCTAGAATTGGGGAGGTTTACAATAGAGCTTGTGGAGCCTCCCCTCCCTGTGATTGTGATTTTATTTTTAGTGTTCCTGCATGTTACTAATATAGTTATTAAGCACGTGCATGTGTTATGATTATATATATTTAGAATGAAATGAGTGCTAAATAAGCTTCGTGTAATATTGTTGTCCGTCAGTCCCCCTGCTAGTGGTAGCGGGCGCGCACGCACGCGTGCTGAGCAGCGCGGGCGCCGGGTTCGGTGCGCTGGAGGCGTGGTGCGCGCTGGTGCCGGGCGCACCCGCCGCGCGGCCCGGCGCACTGCCCGCGCCCGTGCCGTGCCCGCTGCTGGGCCCGCGCATCGTGCCGCTGCTGCTGCGGGACCCGCTGGCCATGCTCATGCAGTTCCTGCTGCTGGCGCCGCCCACCCCGCCCTATTTGGATATGCGTGAGTCTACTTTATATTTGACACGAAAAATGGATTATTATGGTTTCTGAGGGGTTTTCTCGAGTTTTAATATGACTTCAAAATTAAACATTATAAACTAAACATACAATGAAGAGATAAAATATAGGTGTTCTCAAAATTACATACTGTGTCTATTATAGTGATTCTTAAATAGCCGTCGCACGGATCAGCGTCCTCTGTGAACGATAACCCTTACATATTGTAGTTTTTTATTGTAAATAACTTCACAAGTCGATAATATAACGCCTACATAACATCTAACTCTCATATGTGGCCATGAGTTAACTAAGGTAACTTATTATAAAACAAATCGTTAACATTGAAATAATTGAATTTGACAGAGGAATTCACGTGCATAGTCCGCGCCCTGTACGCGCTCAGCTACTACCAAGTGGTGTCTCAGTTCATCGCCAGCACCAGCGCGGAGGGCCGCGCGGCGCTGGCGGGCGCGGCGCGGCCGGGCGAGCCCGCCGGCCTGCGCGCTGCCGCCAAGCTGTTGCTGGCCGCGCTCGCGGGCTCCGACCTCTTCACTGAGGACGGGCCGCCCGCGCCCGGGAACCATAAAGTGCCGGATCTTGTTAGTATGGAGAAAGAGGTACGTGCACTAACTTTTGAGTAGAGGGGAGAGTAATTTGATTTAATAATAACGATAACGCAAAAATAACAGTAACTTTAGTACCTTTTCTAAAAATATGTGCGTAGTAAAACCTGCATAGCTATTCACAAACAATCGATTTGAAACTGAATCGAATATGTCGTACGTCCATCTCGCTCGCTCTTGTTATGCCGAAAAAAGATAAACATACGACATTTTTAATTCGGTTTCTATTCGATTGTTCGTCATTAACCATGCTGCCTTCATGTTGTCTTTTCACTCCATTTTATACCAACAGAGCTTCACCAACGTATTTCGACCGCCAAAACCCTGGTATCGTTTGGCGAGTGATCCACCAATTCGTCCACAGTTACAAGAGCTCCTGCTGCCGTTCCTGCGCATCTCGGCGTTACTGCGGCACCACCTGTACGGCGCGGAGCTGCCCGAGGTGAGCTCGGCGCGCCAGGAGTTCGTGCGGCTGGCCTACTACCTGGAGCTGGTGACGGACGGCATGGAGTGGAGCGAGTGGTCGGCCGCGCGCGCGCTGGCGCCCGACGTGGGCGGGGCGGCGCGGGGCTGGGCGCGGCAGCTGGCGGGCGCCGCGGCGCACGGCCAACTTGCTGTGAGTAAGGAATGTGTAAGGCGATATAATATTATTATACTAGTAGACCCTAGAGACCCTCGAATGGTCAATTTTTACTTTTCGATTCAGCTTAATAGTGTTCAAAATTCTCCTATCTTTATGTCTAAAAACATTTTTAGAATATGAAAACTTTTCAAGCCGTTAAATATTAGAATTTATGATGATTCCAGCTCTTGAAAGCGTCTAACCCACACTTCTTCACTAAATCTACTGTGGAGTTCACTGACTCCACAAATAACATAGGTTTGTATATATTAATAATAAAACACAAGGTTTGTATGTTGGGTACATCCAACGCCCAGTGATCGCAACAACCGTTCTCTTTGAAGTCTCACAATGGAGTGTGTCCCACTCTCCATAGTATTATTATACTCTTTACCCACCTTGTCGGGGTTGCCATCACCGCCCGCTTTATGCACATTTATTTTAAGTCAATATAATTATTATGATTTAATAGCAAGAGACCACATCTACGTTAAAATACTTTAAGGGCCTAATTATTTTTTGGTCTTTTACCTGACCACAAATATAAAGTTATCTGATTTTTTATAAAATATTTTTATAAAATGCGCATTGTTTGTTTTTTCCCCAATATCTCGAAAACTACTATTTGCACTCAACGGCAAAAACGGTTAAAAAAACGGCTTTCTAATGAAAAGACGGCAGGTCTTTTCATTAGAAAGCCGTTTTTTTTACTTATCTGACCGATTTCAAACGAGTTTGTGTCTTAATAATAACAGCTATCGAGTGTATCTTCAAAGTTAAACAGTGCTCGTGAAGGTCCTTCCTTGATTATTAACCTAGTTTTTCCGCCGCTGTTACTTGAAGATCTTTGGTAGTCGTAACAGGTAGTCAGTGGTGTCTGAAAGTCTGAAGTGTGTCGCTTTATGAACAATCCGGGTATTTACTAGATAGCTGCATCCGTTGAGACTGGAAGCCGGCTCCTACATATTTGGGAAAAGGCTAGGTAGATGATAATTAACTAAGTATTTTTTAGGGTTCCGTACCTTAAAAGGAGAAAACGCAACCCTTATAGGATCACTCGTGTGTCTGTCTGTCCTTATCTCCGAAACTACTGAGCTTAAAATTCTAAAAAAATACAGAAATAGGTTCTACACTTATAGATTACAGGAAAACCTATTAGAAGTCTATGGTGTTAAAATAACATGGAAAATCTCTCCATATCTGATGGTACGGAACCCTTCATGTGCAAGTCCGACTTGCACTTGACCAGTTTTCAGTTTTGTTTGGAATCATTTTTCAGTGTAACTAAATGAATACTCACAAATAAACCATAGTTTCCTAATAATTGATGACTCTCCTTTTGGTCTTCGTAAGGTGTGTACTATTCCTAGAATGTAGAAGAATGTAGAATGTATTATTTATTAGTTACTGTAGTTCGATACTCGTGGCAATAGTAGTATTGTCTCAATCGAGACGTGGTGTGTACAAGGTCCGTCCTGCCCCCTCAGGTGCGGCGCGTGCTGCGCGTGATGGCGGTGCAGTGGTGCCAGCCCGCGCTGCTGGCGCTGCCGCGCGACTACGACCGCTTGTTCACGTACTACCACGAGCGCGTGTGCCTGCAGTGCGGCGCCGTGCCCAAGGAGGCCAGCGTGTGTCTGCTGTGCGGCACGCTCGTGTGCCTCAAGCAGCCCTGTTGCCGGCAGCACCAGGTCGCCGAGGCAGTGCAGGTAAACTAGACGTGGCCTCCGTATCCCGGACGCTTGATAACTTTTCATCTTGTAAAAACAAGATAATATATATAGCTACCTATTTTTATTATTTGTTGTGTAATATACTACGAATTATTGGCGTACGTAAACGTTGTCCTCCCGTGTCTAAATACTAATGCTGTAAAATGATAATATTGTTAAACCAAACCATTTTAAAAGAGTAACCATGGAGTTTCTTAGCCGGTTCTTCTCCTTAGAAAACGACCAACCCCAACCGTGCACCTTTTTGTCGACGTTTTATAAGTGCCCATGTGAAATAAAATATTTTGATTTTGATTTTTGTCGCCCTGGACACCGATCAGCAATATGTTCGCTAATACGACCAGCCCACGACCACCCACAATGCACTAATAGCTTCTAGATGAAATTGAGAAATTGACGCAGCAAATAGCCTACATACTGCTACAAACTCTTTTAAAAAAATGTGTGCGTGTACTAGTGTACACACGTAAGAAGTGAAACTTCTTTATGGCCTTATTTTTCGCAAAATGATCTACATGCAACTTTCCAGAAATTGGTTAAATAAAGTTAAATTAGATAAAGTTTAAACAAAAGGATTTTATTATCATAGACATGAATACAAATAATACAATTATTTCACTTTAACTTTTTGCTACTAAGATTATTACAGCATTTCATTAATTGTAATAGAATTATTACTATCATTGTCATCGTTATTATATATTTTTATAATTAATGGCTTATGGTAACTGAAATATGAAATATATGGTTTACATTCCACGAAATTTAGTGACCGAGTAAAAACTCCATCAATTGTAGTGCCAGATCTTGTTGTTGACGTTTGAGGACTGTTTTTCATGGATAAATTCAACTTATCTTTCAGAAATTCAACTAGCTTCAAAGATTTTTCCGATGCAAAATTGACATTAAAATCTCCACTTAAAATCATCGGTATTTTATCATTAGAAAGTACTCTTCGTCTGAACCAACCGTGGTAGGGGCAAGAAAAAGATGGCGCGTAACGGAAAAATGTGACGCGTAACCGAAAAATGTGACGGTAATTTTTTTTCCAACGCCGATAAAGAAGTTTCACTTCAAAAATACTTTCCCTGTACAATTTTCCGGGGTGGCGGAGGACCAATAGCAAACATAATCTGGTCTATTTTCCATTCTTGACATATGTTTTCCTACGGCAAATCTGTGAATAACACACAATTGAGATACATTCAGCCCAAAGAAGTACCACTTAACCGTTTGTACATAAGTGGAAACCAGAAAGCAGTGTTGGGTCCCAAGAAACTTTTTGCTAGTTACCTTTGAATCTAATTAATACGCAATTGTCGTGTCCAGCACGCGATGGAGTGCGGCGGCGGCACGGGCATCTTCCTGGTGGTGACGTCCACCTACATCATCGTCATCCGCGGCCGCCGGGCCTGTCTGTGGGGCTCGCTCTATCTCGACGACTACGACGAGGAGGACCGCGACCTCAAGTGAGTTACACTGACACTTCTACGAACACTCTACAACATGTATCAGGTTACTGTGTTATGGAACATCGAACTTAATGAGTTTACATGTCGAAAAATTATCAGCTGTCTTTTACACAATTTCAATATCTACTCGACCCAAATATATTAATATAATATGAAATATGATCACATCTGATCTGATAACTGATCTAGCTGACTTGAGCCGGCGGCATATCCAATCAGCAACTAAGCTGCCGACACGATACTAAGCAGACGGCACGGTTGGCGCAGTGGCTCAAGCAATGGACTGCTGCGCTGCGTGTCGCGGGTTCGATCCCGCACGGAACAAATATTTTTACGACTTACAGATAGTTGTTCCGGGTCTGAGTATTTGTGTATGTGAATTTAAATGTTTGTGAACGTACCCACGATACAGGAGAAATTCCTAGTGTGGGGCAACGTTCTTTTTTTTAAAAAAAAAAAAACTGACCTCTATGTATCGCTATTGCTGGACGCTAGCGTTCAACTGACTGATTCACTTGCGTATACTATAAATACTTAGTACTAAATGGTCCGTAGAAGTATGGCAAGATATTAGCTTAATTACTTTGGGATTTTAATAAAATGCTTGTCATTAAGATTCGCGTGTTTCGAGTTCTTTTGATAGATAAGGTCGAGTAACTTGTTTTTTTGGTCACCTTATAGAAGTACAATTTACGGAAATATGCTTTAAAATAAATATAAAGTTACCATATTAATACCTAAAGTCGAGGAAATTTTGACTCCAATGAAACACAATTATGATCTTCTCCCACAGACGCGGCAAGCCCCTGTACCTCAGCCAGGACCGACTGGAACTGCTGCAGTCGCAGTGGCTGGCGCATCGGTTCGACCACACCAAGCGCACCTGGGTGTGGCATCGCGACTCGCTGTGAGTCACACACCACCGACCGACACCGAGCGTGGGGACCACTTGCGACTCTTCTCTAAACGGACGTTCATCGCGCGGCCTAACTCACTAACAACGATTTAAACTTTTGGTGGAAGGTATAGCCAGGGAGATAATTCTACGGAATGGAGTGTAGAAGTGAGTGAAACTAGAATTTATATGGTCTACTTCATGTAGTGGTTCAATCAGTGCAGTGCTTAGAGGTCAACATCACAGAAAGCATGAAAAGTAGGGTAAAACAAGCCTTTCGTCTTGTATAAAGGTCACTGGAATGCTTTTGATGTTGAAAAAAAAAAAAAAAAGACTGTTAAACGATCTCAAATGTCAGGCGACTCCCAATTAGAACAGTCCCGTCCGATGTGATACTACTCTAGTTGATCCACTGTGTGAAGGTAGATAGGTATAAGGTTATGTGTTGCAATGTTTGTTAGTAGACTGGACATTCGTAAAAGGGACGGTGTCATTTACGTCCTTGTCCACCTGGATATAACTCCACTAAATCGCAGATACTCTTATTTGCCTGTTTAAGGTAGTGAAAGAAATACTCTCGCCCTGGCTAACAAACAATTAGAATCAATATCATCTAAATTATTCAAGTTGAATTTAGTTGATTTTCATTCTATGTTTTAACGGATTTATACAGAGTTCGGTTAGGTCGCAGTATTAGAACCACTTTCGGGAAGACTTCTTATTAGCAGTCGAAAGACGTCATGAAACTCGACCGTATGTAAACAGGATTTGTCGGTCCTACTCGATACTAGAAAACTTGCCTTGAGTTATCGCCAATAGACATTCACTAAATTGTCTGTTAGACGGAATAGGTCAATATTAGAATATTTTAAATAACTGAACATAGATTTTAAAATGAAAACAACTTATCAGAATGGTCAGCCAATGTCAGCAATAAGAACTAGAAAAGTTCGGTTTTAAATATTAAAATAAATCAGAAATGTACTAGATTACAAAATTATATTACATTGCGTCAATTGAGCCTTACTTTAAGCACCAACAGCTGTGGTATTAACAGATTTAAAAGTTATTTACAAACTGTATTTAAATATTTATATGTCTGTTTAATATACACGTTCGATACAAGTAACATAATAAATCTCTGATTTGCCACTAGAATGAGTATTTTAAACTTTACTGAAATAACAAAAAGTATAAATTTTTGCCTCGTACAATCAGTTAGTGTCTTAAGTATCCAAATACTTATAAATAAATAGTGCAGTAGTTAGGGAAATATTTGCAGCCACATATATTTTCATATTATAATTTATTAGCTTCCCGCTAACTCGTGTTTAGGCGCTAGACAATGTCGCATGGGAATGTTTAACCTGGCAAGTAACGAATAGATCGTGGATTAGGCTTGTATAGACTTTCATAGTGAAAAGTTTAGTCATTTCGTTTAGAAGTATTTTTTGTTTAGTGTTTTTATTATTTATAACTAATAACTACTAAAGTTGTATCGTGTAACAGCGAAATTAGATTTTTTTATTCATCTCATTCTCTCATTGAATTTGATATCACAACGAGAAACAAACATGTTATTTACTTAGGATATTTTGTGCGTCTATAATTTTGTTGGTTTAATTTTTTTTATAATCACCGAAATATGCGTAAGATTTTATACTTTATGGCAAGCCTATCACCCAAATATACTACTTCCATGGTTTTCAAATTCAACATAATTATTGCCTTAAATTATATCCTCTTCATAAATAGGCTTCATTCAGTCCTTAGTATCAATTATACTTCAAAATTCTATATACACATTAAACTAAGCAATAACTAGTTAGTAACGAATATAAAGTTCTATAAAGAGTTATATTATTTGCTACACTATAAAATTGTTGAATATATAAAGTATATAATTAAATATTTACATAGACCAAGGTGATTGTAAGTCCGTGATGATCTGAGTACTCGCAAACATTGTGTATCGAAGTATGCCTTATCAGAATTTTAACAGATATTTACATGATGACAACAGAAACATGAATGCAGTACATATTATATTAAAATTATTACTTGTTTGACTATTGTAATGTGTTATAGAAGTAAATTTTATCTAGTGTTGTTCTGTGCATTACTGTTTAGGAGTGTGGCCAGGGAATGTTCCAAGTGAATAATATAATATGATGAATTCATGAGATCATTTTAAAGTTTTGATTCGTACATTTCTTTGAAATAATATGCGTGGTAGGAGATATTATCAAGATGTCTCGATAACTACTGAAATGAGAAAGAGTGTTTTCAAAACAGCTATCAAACAAGCACACCGTTCTCTGGCCACACTCTTTGTAAGAAAATTTGTTGGAATATAAGGTCTATGTTAAAATTGTACATTGTATCTAATGTTTGATCAAACTCAACCCAGTGATATGTGATACTTGATACAAACATAACGCCTTCATTTTAACGAACTTAGCGCACCGCTAAACTTGTGAATTCTAATATTTTACAGCCCAATTGTTTGGTCAAACATTTGACATTATGTTGCCAAGGATGTCGTGAAATTCATTGTCTTGTTTACGATTCGTACAGCGAAATATGAAATCATAATGCCTATTCAATGTGACTGTTGTATCCAGATAATACAACTTGAAGGAGGAAACAGGATGTAATAATATGATTGAAGTAAACAAGACAAAAATGTAGAACATTGTAAATATAACCTTCGACTTCATTACGGATGTCCAATGGGTGTTGTTAGGGCTGTGAATACGTATATTTTAAATTTTACTCGCTCCTCTGTTGACACGGTTGACGAATCACTTTAGATTTTAAAGACGATTAAATTATTATTTTATTTTTTCATATTTTTATATAGGATTATACTGAGTACGATATTAGTGAGTAGCCGCTTGCGGACTTTCCATACCTAATAACGATTTTAAACTTTACTCCTTCAAATTCTTCCTGAAATATCAAAGCAATATTTGTTAGAAAATAGATAGGTTTATTCTGAGTAAGTTAATCATTTTGGAATCACTGCACTGCAAGGCTTACGAGGTCTGACAGTTGACAAAACGCTTTCATTCGCTTACAACATTATACGACAATAACACACGGTATACAATAATGTTCAATCGAAGTATAAATATTGAGGTATGGTGCTTAAATCTATCGTTTCATTTCTCGTGTGCAATTTGGATGCTTTTGTTTTATTCCCTTGTATATTATTTTCTAAGTCCTCAAAAGTACATTTTTCTGTTTTATAAAATTAGTGTTTGTATCTAGTTTTAGTGTTAACTAAATTGTAGTTTTTATTATTAAGCTATTATCATTTTAAAATTTTGTAATCACAACGAATTGATTATGTATAACGAAGATTACGAAGTGTTAAGAGAAGTTCAAAATTAGTACATGTTTGAGATGTCAATATTTACAATGATTTTTGCTGTTTAGATTTGATATTATGTTTTCGTCGCGTGAATACGACAGCTAGCGAAACCGAAAGTACTTTGTCGAGTAATGTGACGTCTATAGGTATACATTATTATATTTTTTTGTTATTATCATAATCCGTTTGCAAACCTTATTTACATGCTCATATATAACATTAGCTGTGACGACATAAGTTGGTGTTGGTTGATTCCGCGTCCAGAGCTCACTCTGCTCCAGATAATATTGTTAAACATGTGTATGTATATTGTTCTTGTATATATTCAATCATTAAAGTTGTTGATATTTCTATTGTTGTTTCAATTTCGAATTTATTATCCTTTTGACACTGATGTAAAGCCTCACGCATTACATACACCTAAACGAATACACAATAGAGGATCGGACTGAGTTATAAAATATGATTCTAATTAGTCCGTCAGTTAGATTATCGAAAAATATTGGATACGTGTTTTTTGTAAAAAAAATATGAAGATAAATCGCGTCAAAGATCATGACTGACATGTGACGTTTTCGAGGAGTTCACGAGTTTTCGAAGCACTGTATTGTATCGTCTTAATTTTTTGTTTATGTGAAAAAAGAAAAAATAAGTGTTCAATATTTTTTGGAAATCTATCTGACGGATTAATTAGTTTTTTTTTTGTCCGATCCCCTATTCCAAACAGATATTATGCATATACAGGGTGTAAACGAACCCTTCACGAAGTCGTTAACCAAGCATCATGTACATCAACAAAGTACCTCTCAAAAAATATTGCTGCGAAACGACTGTCTTTTTTTGGGATGAAAAATCACATTTTATGGTAAAACGCAATGTAGCACTCTTAAAACACTGTGCTAGTGGATGCTTAGAATAGTAAGCGGGTCATGGAGGTAATTTAAGTTAGTTAAAGTTAGGTAAGTAAATAAATTTGGCGACGACTTTGGCACTTTCCGTAGCCTCCATCAGCTCCTGTGATGTGCAAGTAACAGGACAGGCTGGACACGATATCAAGTGCCCCATAGTTTGTGGGGCAAGACCACATTTACACTTGTGCACAAATGGATTGGGTAGGGAACGCTATCTCACCACATGAATGGGGGTACACACTTCAAGAAGGTGTTGCGACTTTTCAGCCTTTGCGGGACTAAGATATATACCATTTTGGCTCTTTCACTAGAGCTTGCCACCGCTCTGAAAACTTCTGGTGGCGCTATGCCTGCTCGTGGATACACCATCTGTAGGTAGCTATCGGGGTCGGTTTGAGGCAGCCGTGGTTGTCCGGCGGCACGTTTCATTCAGAGCTGTATCCACTAAACTTTGCATGGGCACGCGAATTCACCCGCAGAAAAAGATAGCGCCAACCCAGTAGTCCGCATAACGTCATGCGAAGCACCCCACTTTGACGAGACTAGTCGCTGTAAAATACTATTGCGAGTGCCCACCTTCTGCTTAATGTTATTGCAGTTCTTGCCGAATGTTGAGACCTGTACAGAGTAACACCCAGATATTTTGGGAAGTTATGTGCTCGACGGATACCCCACCCCAAACGGTGTTAGGTTTGCGGCTCGCCTCTCTGTTGCAAAACTGGAATATGCACGTCTGCGTTTTGCTCGGATTGGGTTTGAGTGAGTTAGCGTGGCAGTTATTGGCTAAGTCACCAAGAGCGTTTGACAAAGACACCTCAACCTCTTCAAAGGTGGTGGCTTGGGAAGTAAGGGCAAGATCGTCTGCATAGATAAAACGGGAGGTATACGGACAGGATGGTGGTTGGTCGTTGGTATAGATGATTTTGAATAGAAGTGGTACGGTCAGCAGCAGAAGTAGCTGAACACTACTTAAAGTTACAAAGCAGGTTTTTTAAATAAAAACTTGTTAGATATTACTCGTTACTAACAAATTATTGAATAGTAAGGAATATTTAAAAGAATAATGTTCTGAAACATTAAAAATAACAGCTGGAGTCCTGTACATCAAATAATTACAATTCCGAAATTATAAGCTACTTCTGATGCTGACCGTACAAAGACACTACCTTTTTTCCGAGAGGTGGACCTGAAATCGGCGGTTGTGGAGAAGTTCTCGCGGATGAAATTCTACACGTTGATCAAGGTTTCCACCTTCCACAACAGCCTTTTGAGGTTGACTGTATCGTAAGCAGCTGATAGGTCCACGAATACAGCACCAATGACCATTCCTCTCTCGAAGCCATCTTCAATGTGTTGTACCACTTCAAGATTCGGTTACTGCAAGACTTAGCGGGTCTGAAACCAGCTTGCTCGGGAATCAGTTTTGGATCAATGACCCCCGTAAGACGGCTCAGCGGCAGTCTTTCGAACAGTTTGTACGTGTGACATAGTAGAGATAGGCCGAAAATTTGGAGCTGATTTCAGGCAATTGTTGTAAAGTTGCAGCAACTGGGCCAAGCTGTTTTAATTGCTCGACTGAGATGTCGACTCCAGAGGTTTTACCAGACCTAAGGCCACTTATCGCTGTAACGATATCAGTAACGTTGAATGATTTACTGATATCGTCACAAACGCCATCAAATTATTGTGACTTAAGGATCCTACAGGAACGGCGTGTTGGTCTGCCATTTACAAGTAGTTGATGTGCTATCTGGTTATAACCCTGAAAAACCAGTTTAAAAAAAATACAGCTGTGACAAATTTAGAACTTTGACCCCCAATATCTCCGTAACTAGAGGGTTCCCAATATGGTCTAGAATACTGTAGAAAAAAGAAGAATAAGTGCCTTTGGTACTTTTACACCCTTTATTTCATCTTTTCTATTGTGCACTTTGAAACGTGCCCAGTGACCCACACCTTATTGACAAGGTTAAATTGTTTCCAATAATTCAAGTTATAAACAAATAAAAGACACAAATTCTGTTAAAAGTTTATAATATTGTACATCAACTATGATTTGTTTAGAGGTAGAACATCCTACTCTTAAATTAACGGCTAACGTGATTACAATAAAATAGTTAATTTTCCATATGCCGCGTTAATATCATTTATAGGCGGAGTAAGTAACCGAAATAACGTAAAATACTTCATCAATGCGAGTGGGTGCAGGCGCGACACTGTACATATAGAACGTACGGTTCCTTCAGTTATTCTAACCTTGACAACAACAACAACCCAATAGCGACCTTAGTCTGATAGAAATAAAAGTCCTTGTGTTTTTGATAGATTTGTGAGTCAAAATAACTGAAAGAACAGTATGTTCTTGATTGACATTTAATCTGATATCAAAACTAAGGAGCTGCTCGCAATTTATGACAAAGAAAGTAATGTTTAAATTCGTTTCTTATAAGAGCCACGTATTCATTAGAAACTGAGTTCCACTAATGTTGCTGAAACATTGTTGTGCAACTTTGTGTCCCAGTGAACACTGGGCCCTTTACATATATGCCTTCAACATCAGTCGTTATCAAGTTTATAAACAACATTAGTCAATCTTGCACCAGCTCTAAGTTATTATAAAATTAAGTTGTTAATCAATATAAAAAAGTATAATTAGAATAGTTGCTTCAAATGTATCGTTTACTTACATTTACGTACATACAACAATGCAAATCAACTATCTGTATTTAAACCTTTATACATAAACTTACTATTTGCGACGACACATTTGAAGGATCTATATCAAATACAAAATAATACAAAGAACTTCGTTTTGTCATCGAAAAATAAAAGGTTTTTTTCATTTTTTATCACAGAAAACAATAAATACTATCAAACAATAAAAGATGGCAACTAATGGCAAATAAATCTATGCACCTCTTTACGATTATTATGTCGGTATTACAAATTATGCATTTAAAAAAATAAACCTTTTAACTCTGTACAAATGTTACGGTGAAAGTGTCCTAAACATGTGATCAAAGCGCCCGTTTTCACTAAGACATAACGTCTCAATAAAAGCCTAAACAAAATTGTTCTGTTGGATTTCCAACCCTTAACTCTGCACCAGAAAGTTGCAATTTCGAAACTGCGTACTCAATTCGGCAAAGGCATTAGTATTAGTGAAAACGGACAAATTGTTAAAAATGTACTTTTGCATATTTGAAGGCCTTTAACGAACGAGATAGTTCTCATTGTATTGTTGTGGACATAGAGCTACATTTACCTATTTATTGTACTGTAAAACTGTGTATTCTACTGTTATCAAATCCATAAACAAAACGAGATACGGACACTTTCTGAATAACATGCGGTCTACTTCTACTCCGGGACACATTACATACAATATTAATGACATCAATATCGAAAAAGATACCAATAAATCTGCCTATCCACATGGGAAAAGCGTGCGTTTAAATATCTATGTATGTTTAATAAAAAATATGACGTCAATTAAATTAGCAGCAATAAGCAAATATAGAAAGTTGTCAGAGTTTATTTTGGCATTTATGAACTGTGTCTCGGAGTCGAGATTTTTCATTATCAACACTGTCAAGGAAATCGAAATACTAAAAGTACAATGTACATTTATATTTAAAAAAATGATAAAGTACGTAAAAAAAAGATTCCGTTGACAGTTATGTCTGAAATACTTCCGGTGTCGCTACTCGCTCCTAAGCTTTAAAAATAAAAACTATACTAAAAACTCATATATCTAAATAAATTAGTGCCAGTAGCGAACCATTGATAACGAGTCACTGTAGTCTAATATTGTTTAGCAAAAATACACAAAACAAGATAACATTCTATTATAAATATTATAATACATAGTGACGGCAGAGGAATGTTTAACCAATGTTTTTTCTAAAGGAATCTAACTGAATATTTATCATTGACCACAGTGACAATGAATCACACTCGGTTGGACCACAATCATAGTTCATTGCAGAAAAATAAAACATTGCATAAGTAGAAACATTTGTAGTGTGAATAATTGATTTACTTTAAAAGCAAACTAAGGCTACGCCTTACACAATATCAGCACAGTAAATACAAGTCATTGTACCTAAGTGAAGCAAGTAGTAAGTAAGTTCTATGATCGCGGCCCGCCACAACATTGACTCACACAGATACATAATGCTCACATATTTACCACATACCAAAGCTTCAATACAAATGAACAATTCACTAAAACTCTAAAAATATGTGAGCACTTACATATAAAAATTCGTGGCTCTCGCACTATCAATATAAACGGGTAAAAATGTTACAATACATAACATCCCAAGTGTTTCAGTTAATATTAAAATAATTACTACTATATACACATACTAATGTAACTCGTGTATGTAGGTACAACTTCTAAAAAACTTTTTGAACACATTTTTTAATAAGATATGGGACAGTTTTTATTTTCTTTTTATTATAATTCTAAGTGTTCAATGCCATCCTTCCACCCACGCTATTATGGCACAAAAATACTTATTTGCACCTTAAAAAACAAACTAGAAAATATCGTTAAAATTTAGGCAAGCAGAACCTAACAGTGCGAACGTTCGGGAACTCTTTGTCATAAAACTATTCATAACATTCTTAACAATTCATAACATTTTCTTACTATAATCATTAAGTAACCCCCCTTACTAAATATATATTAATTTATATATTAAAATTATGTACTTTAATGTCAACTTTCATGAGAAAAATATAACAACTGGCAGCCTCTTACATAAAGCTACCAGAAGTGATATTAATCTCTCTCATAGTTTTACAACAAAGATGACCCAGCACGCACTATAACATAAGTATTATCAATAGGCCGATATACGATTCCCTAAAAAGCAATATTTACGTATATAAGTGTGACTTCATATTAAATACATCAATAGTTACATACTTTATATTTAAATTATAAATTCGTACAGACTAACTCATATTTATTTATATGTTATAACTAAACGTAACTAATATTACATTATGCACAGTTAAAATTATAAAATATTAGCACACTATAATAATATTATATATTTTTAATTATAATAATATATTATACTGGTCATTCTGAGATCTGTTCGTCACCACTCTGGCTCCAATACTGTCATATTTTTATTACATCGTTCGTTTGTATTAAATATGCTACCTTCGGGAATATAGAGGCGATGAATACTTAACTTAACGCTTCATAACATTGGGCATCAACTAAAGTAGCTTGGGCAGCAACTAGCTTTTGTGAAAACAAGCATTAGGTTACCATTTGTATTAATTACGAAGACATGGCGACCTAGCTAAAAACGAACGCAGCTATAAATGTTATGAACTTAATATATATGCGAAAACTAAGCCAAGGCAAACCATGCTTGCATCGGAAGCAAAAGGTCGGATGTACAAATACAGAGAGTTTTGTACATCCGACTTTATGCTTCTGATGACGACATATTATTGCAATTTGTATGTTTTTTTATTTTTTTTGTGTGCAAGAAGGAATAAGAATAGATGTAATGTTTAGCCAGTACGATAAGATGGGGCCTATCGAGGAGCATGATGCTTATCCTAACGTTATCGACCGTAACAAGTCTAAACATTTTGTTTATTTTTCAGTACTATACAAAAACGGTCGGCGAGACTTAGCGCTGATATTTACTGAACTAAGTTCTATGTCGATCGAATTAGCTCTAGTGTCAACTTGAGACATTACAAAGTCGCCAATCTGACACTACAGTAAATATGAACCGATCGATTCAGAACTCAAAGGGAGGTTTAAGAAAGTAGCATATTCAATGTTCCTGCTGTACACCAAGCTAACCATACGCGCACACTATGGTCCATGGGATCCGTCACATAATATACAACGCTTATATAACATACAACGTCTCTCGCCTAAGGTAACTACGCTACTCTATATAATCGTAATTCGACAGATATGTTGGTGATCTGATAATATTCTCTGTAATCTTGTGGTATAAAACTTTTTAATATACTTACGTATATTATTTACGTGTTCATTTAGGGTACATAATTATAGTTAATTTTTCGACGTGGCAACGACGGAGATTTAGGGGCTGCTTAATTTTGCCAGGTTTAGATTTCAGTGGGCGTATTATTTGGCTACTATGGCGCGGTAATTTTAGTTTGTATAAACATTTTAATGGGTATAAAACTGCTGGGCGTATTTGCATGACTCCTATCCTGTTAACAAAAGGTTAATATTACTTACCATCGCTTTCTATTTATTTTTCCTCATATGAAGCCGTTTCCGTCCTCCGTCCTCCGTCCTCCGTCCATCACCACAGTCTAATATATAAACGTGTCAAAAATGGCAAGCTTCATTCGAACACATGTCCTATTCCCTAGCTATTAACTTCAAGCTAACTGTTCAATCCAAAACAAGCAAAATTCTGACCAAGTTTTTAGAGCAATTTTATATAAGGATTACAATATAATTAATTAAGATATTAGTATTTAACACGTCTTCCAAACTTGATCAAAACTTTTGCGTACAATCCATAACTTCTAACCTCGCTTATTTTAATATATTTGCTCTTAAACTACGTCAAGTTTCATAATGTACTCGCGACGTCAAGACGGACGTATTAGAATCTAGAATAGAGTGAGGAAAACAATTGACATGGAAACAAACGGTGATATGAGAAGTGTGGGGTCAAGGTGAACCAAACGTGAAGGGAGCGGACTGAAGGTCTGCGACGGTCAGTGCGGGACTCGGTTGCTGGTGTTATAAAATCTCGGAGTGCCAGTAGGGCAGCGGCGTGTAGCCCGGCGTGGTGGGCGTGAGTGGCGTGGCCGGCGTGGCGAGCTCGGGCTCGGCGGGGCAGTCGCAGTCGTAGGAGCGCACCACGAAGTTGCCGTAGTCGTCCGTCAGCGAACTGTGCCGCAGCGCGCCGCACACGTGGCGACGGGCCGCCAGGCACCACGACGGCTCTGAGAAAGTGTCAACATTACTAGAAATACAGACACTTTTTAAAGACAAATAATAAATCCGCCCGACCCCGGGAATCGAACCCAGGAATCCAAACTCAACAGTCATGCTTGCAACCACGAAACCAACGGAGCAGTTACCTGGAGGGATATAATACCTTTACAGATTGGATTATTACTACCCAAAACTATACAGGGTGTAAATGTAAAGGAATCCATCACGAAGCCGTCAACCATGCATTAGTTACATCAAACTAACTGCGGTACTCAGAGATATTACTTAAGCCGTCACTTAGTAAAGATTTAACATATGTACTTTTGTATGACAAAACTGTCAAAACCTTTACTTAGTGACGGCCTAAGTAATCATTAAAGCTCTCTGAGTGCGGCAGTAGGTATCAAAAATTATTGCTAAGAATCGACTTTTTTTCTTGCGGTGAAAAATCACATTTTACGGTAAAACTCAATGAAGCACTCTTAAAACATTGTGCTAGTGAATGCTTTAAATAGTGAACGGGTCATGGAGGTTGTTTAAGTAAAGTTATAACCTGAAAAACTAGTATTAGTAACAGTAACTGTTATTTCTAGAAGTCGTCTTTGTACTCACCACTGCTGATATCCACATCCGTTATTAGCTCCTCGTTCATAAGTGCTGACAGCGCGTCATCTGTGTGCTTCGAATCGTCTGCAAAACAAATGTAGCAGTCTAAAGTAGGTTCACACTCAATGTATTCTCCAAAAGCTTCTTGTTTGTCGGCTCCATCCGCCATCTTTTCTGCAAGCAACTTGCCTACTACCACATTACTTGGCAATACTTCGGGCTGTTGGTTTCTTTCGTTATTTATTTATGCATAATTGGATATAGATTTGATTTTGTCTATGGAAATTGATGATCCAGTTAATGTAAAACTAGTTGAAAATAATAATGTTGGACCAAGATTCACGCCATTTATGAAAACACCACAACTTGGGCAGAGCATTATATGCCTACGTCTTTTTTTGATAAGCCTTGTTACAGTTTATTCAATCTATTTGAGAAGAATGATTCTGTTGTACATTGTTTTCATTTAACCCTATTGGTTTACGGAGCGCACGCCCCGCAATACAGCTCCCAGTCGGAAAGATTATTTCCGATATCTTCAACAATTATCATGATATTTCATAAAATGTACACAAACTCTTTATGAATTATACACCTGAATGAATCAATCCGACCATTGCATTGGTGAAAACCGTATGAGAATCCGTTTGGTAGTTTTTGAGTTAACTGACTTTATTCTAAAACATATAGTGAAGTGAAAAACCAACAATACCTGGTTCCTCCTTGATAATGATTTCCTCTTTGATAGCACCGGGCACGTTGGGCGAGGTGGGCGTGGTGGGCGTGGCGGGAGGCGTGGGCGCGGCGTCCACGCCCGTCGCCAGCGCGCCGCCCGCCTCGCCGCTGCTGTTCGAACTGCATTCTGGACTGTAGGGTCCCATCTGCAGAAAGGGAATAAAGTTTCATTCGTCAACTCCTCAGTCCTTCTTCTCTGTAGGATATGTGCAATAATTTGCTTTTGTTTTATTTCTCTCTTTGTGTTACCAGTTTTCGATCTACCTGTTGCTGCATGCTGGATAAGACGAAAACGTGTTGCGCCGACCCCATATAGAATGGCATAAGGGCAGGAAGATGATGATGTTGCATAAGAATAGAGACAATGGTCCATAAAAAGACCATTGGTATGGTCTTTTTATGGACCACCATCTTCTAAAAAGCGAACAATGGTCCACTTTGCCTTGAATCGAAACAACAGGAAGGCATGGAGAAGCCTTTTCCCCAGCAGTGGATAATGCAGGCTACAAACATAACATAACATCACGCCTGTAACCCCCGAAGGGTTAGGCAGAGGTGTACCTAATAGTACACCCACATTTCGCCAGTTATGTTTGCTAATAGTATCATTATCAGTATGCTGCACTTAATGTCATCTCTAGCTACGAAGCGAGGATTCCACTCAGATAGAGAGTTGCGAAAATTTACCCATCTTGTGGTCATTGTGTAACACTTTTTGACAGTCCAGCCACATAAAACGTTATCTTATTTGTGATGGAATGATGAAACACTGGATAAGTTCCTACAAAATTCTTGGAATTAGATGCGAAAAGTTAGTTTCTGCTTGATAAGAAAGAAAGAAAGAAAAAAAAAATTATTTGGGACAAGCACAGGAACTACAAAAATAATCAAAAAAGAATCTAAAACTAAATAATAAAAAAAGACCTGTGCGAGGCCAAAAAGGCTCCTATCTCAGCAGGTGCTGCGATAGATGAAAAAACAAATACCGCAGCGCTGGTATTCTGATAGGGCCCATTGTGATGTCACCTTACCCTAAGACTCCTTTATAAGCAGCCTTACCCTAAGACTCCTCCGTCTCCTAGGCGCGACCTCCGCCATCTTGTAGCTGGTGTCCATCGCCCAGTAAGAGCCCTTGCCCGGGTCGTCTTTACTGCGCGCCACTTTCATGAAGCACTTGTTCAGCGATAAGTTATGCCTTATTGAGTTCTGGAAGCAAAAAATATGGGCCATTAAAAAGAGTTTCTAAATAAAAATTAGGTGTAAAAGGCATAGTAAAAGCACAAAATTATGTATACACCCTGATGAGCGATCCAATAAACCACGAACTTGTGTAGAAAGAAGAAATACCCTTTTTTTTCTTTTTTTTTTGGGGTTGTGAAATCATCAAATAACCCCTCCCGTTCTTGGGCAGAGCGAAAGGGAGTGTCAGACTTCTACTGACTAAAAACCACCCATGTTCCTTCTTAGCCCTTCATGTCGAGGCCGCGGTATCTCTTGCGAACAAAACGGCAGCCCCGACGGGCAGAAGAAATACCCTTGAAGCTCAACTGGAATCGCTAACAGCACTTGCAGCCAGTGATCGAGGCTCAACTGGAATCGCTTACAGCCACTGCAGCTAGTGATTACTCACTGTGTCACATAAGTTTACTAAGTCGCATGACAGACCAAACAACAACGGCTGGTAATAAGAAAACTTATGAGCAGAAAACATATCCAATGTATTTAGACCGAATCACTCCAGCCAGGTTGAGGTTGAATCAATTCATACGCAGCCCATGTTCTTGTCAAAGGTCTGTGAAAAACTGATCCTTCAACGAATTATGCCTCTATTAGAAAACAATAATCCCATCCCGAACCACTAATTTGGATTTAGACAGCATCTTCGATTGCCGAACAACTCCAAATATAGAGTGGTCGAGAAAATAAGAAAATCTCTAAAGGAAAAGCAGGACTGTTCATCTGAATTTTTGGACATTCAGCAGGTATTTGACAGGGTCTGGCAAGAGGGCCTTCTCTGTGAAATAAGAACAAGTCTTCCATACAGCTACTACATACTGCTAAACTTTCATTCTCAGTGAACAATTTTTTTTTTTACGTTTTTGCATTTTGCCAGACGGTGTCAGGCAGGTTGAACAAAACATGATTCCCGACTGTAACCAGTATACAGAATCATAAAATCATCAATACAAATAAGTAAGTAGTAAGTTTTATTATTTCCAACTCACCATCCACCCTTTACCAGCTTCCTTATAATAGGGGAAAGCGTTGCAAATGTACGTGTATATCTCGTTCAGCGTCATCTTGCCGTTCGGCGAACTGCTGATCGCTAGACGGATCATGCTGGCATAGCTGGAAAAAAAGAAAGTAGGATGTTAATATTGGTATGTGTTATTATTTTGTAGGTGGAGGAGGTTGTGGTGCACCGTGGTAGAGCATTTTTTTTTTTTTTTGGGGGTGGGAAATCATCAAATAACCCCTCCCGCTCTTGGGCAGAGCAAAAGGGAGTGTCAGACTTCTACTGACTAAAAACCACCCATGTTCCTTCTTAGCCCTTCATGTCGAGGCCGCGGTATCTCTTGCGAACAACCCGCAGCTCCGACGGAACCTTGGGAGAGCCTTATATCCTGTTATGAGCTGTAGCAGGATGAGTGGATTGATGTGAGGCTATGGAAGAAGAAGATAGATGGATGGACTGTGGTAGGAATGATATGGTAGGAAATGAGGTGTCTCATGAGATGACGAAAAATAGAGAAGTATGAAACAGGAAGACATGCTGCGCCGACCCCAAATGAATTGGGATAAGGGCAAGACAATGATGATGATGTGAGGCTATGGTCTGAGTTAGTTGCGTATGATGGAGCGGGGTGATGACATTCTGACTTTCAATGCATTGATGAATTGTGAAACTGATCATTACACCAAAAGATGTGGTTAAAATAGTTTATTATTTTCATACACAGGTTCCAAATGTGAGTTTTTTATAGTTTCTGATTACTGGGTTAAGACATTAAAATATTTCAGCTTCAAGTTGAAAGAACCTAAACACGAGGGAGAGGTCCTTTTTGGTTGGCTCTTAAATTAAAAGCTTGCCTTTACTAGGTGTGATACGAATATAATCAGTTGCTCCATATAAAATACAGGTAATAAAGGACAATACAGGTAAGTAGTATACTATGTTGAATAGTAAAGGGTATAGGGAAAAGGTCAAGTTGATGATGACTAATTATCTGCGAGCTGTTCTTGTTTTTACATTCCTGCAGTAAAACATTTTCACCATTTATAAATTAACCCCAGTCAATTTATTGTTTTTGTCAGAACATTGCTAACCCATATACAGCACAATAAACCCATCTTATCAGTCAGATTGTGTTTTAATCTTACAGATATCACACACGTCACTGATGTATTATCGAACACATGATATTTTATAAAGACTTATCTGCCTGCCAGCTTTGCAAATGTTGATAAAAAATTATGTCAAGACAATACATTGGCGATTTTAAATTGTTCTATAAGTATAGCATTTTTTAATGGCCATTGCCCTGATAATACAATGCTTTCAAGGAATTTTCGTGTAGTATTTTTGTTGTCTTTACCTAGGTTTGATAAAAACCGATGTACTGTTGCCAATGTCAAGTTAATTCAGTTGGTGTTGGTCTAAAACTTGTCATTTGTAAACATACACTAATACTAATTCTCAGTGTTCACTGACACTAAACTCCTAAATCTTATATACTGTACTGTTAGGATATTACCTCTCTGTGTGCTTTCAAACAGGCATTTAAGCAATCTGGGTGTCACATAGCATAAGAAAACTACTTAGAGACCAAGTTAGTTATTAATACCTCTATGGCCATAAAGTTATTAATAAGTAGTGTAGTCTCTAAGTAGTTTTAATACATTTTACACGCAAAATATTGTTTTTACATATTTCTATGTATTGTAACGAGTCTTTTAAGCCTGTTACATACTATTGAATTCTTTGCTTTGATTTGTAGGCTCTGGTTGGTGTTGCCTTATGAAAATTCATTTTTTGTTGACTTGGATTCGTGAAGTGGTCACACTGATTTTTATTTTCGATGCTGTCAAATTGACTTTGACATTTCTTGCTTTTCGACCTACAGCCTGGAATCAATGGAGTGATTTTTGAGCGCTCCAATAAAATCTCAAAATATAACTTGAGATGGGCGGCATCTAGTCCCTAATTATGTGGTAGCCGATTGCCCTTGTCCTGATCCTAATTGGATAGCCTTTATTTTTTAAGGTAAGCGAATTCTTTGTGATTTCGGTCCGTTCCGCGTTGTCATGGCTATTTTGATAGCAGACGCTAATAGTTTCCGATATTTAATTGTTTCAGGATCTCTTATCTTCATTTTATAATTATTTGCTTGGATTAATTCATCTACTGATGACCACATTTTGATTTTTGGAAGAAACGGTGAGTTTAATTGTATATTGCTCGTGCAACGATTTCTAAATCGATCGCCATTTTTTATCCGCTAACGATTATTCATGTTTGTTTTCAGCCACAAGGCGTTTTTTTTCCATATTACTTAAATTTTTGAACGCACGCCCCTACCAAAATGCATATATCTTGGACCGCCGTTGGCAATCTCGGCGAATATCACCAAGATGCTCTTGGATAATCCATCAGGTTCCTAATTTAGTCGACGGAGTTTGGTATGGTTTATGATACATAACTTCAATTTATTTTAAAAAAGTGCAATAATGACAGGTCTTAGAATAACAGCGATGTCATCTTAATTTTACACATTAGAGCTGTTAGCTTTAGAATTAGAAAGGAATTTTCAAACCAGCAGCCTTCGGGTAATAAAGTCGTTCTTACTTTTCATGATCGATTTTTATTGATACCTTCCCGCTTGAAGATTAAAAGTCTCAAGCTCCCGCAGGTAAGTCTATCCTTGGCATAGTTTTGTGTGTACTCCAGGCGCCCGAATTTTCACTTTTACTTATTTTTATTTGGAGCACACCACACAGTTTAATTTCATTCATCTCACTCTCATCTCACACACTCGTTTTTTTATTATTACAATTGGCGCCCGAACAGGGACTTGAAGTAGGTTAGTCTGGTACCTATATACTGTCATTATTGCACAATTATTAATTAACTTATGAGTCTATTGTTTGCATTAGTTTGTTCTACATTGTTACTTCAATAACTTTGTGTTTATTTTAATTTTTGACTCATAAGTAGTACTTAACTTAATTTGGTGAATCTTTGTAAACAATATTTGGTGTTTACTTATTGATAATTTTGTTTATTGACCTGTTTGTTTTAATAACATGTTTTTTTCTTAGCAAAACCAACAGAAATGTATAGCATTGACCGTGTTTTGTTGTTCTCAACAGTAAAGTTATTTTAAAAACTAAGTTTAACTTTTAAAGAAAATAATTTAATCTAATTGTAAGTACAATATTGTACATTTAATTTATCTAGATTTAAGCTGCTTGTAAGTGATTATTGCACTTTTAAAACGATAAAATTAACTTAGTAATTTTTCATGGGAATACCACATTGACTTCAATACTTAACCTCAAACTTGAGAATTTATTTTCAAACTTTTAACTTTTTGAAATTTAGTTTTTGCTTTTCGTTTGCTATTCGCCTTGCTGTTTGTTAGTCATGGACAAGGGAGTTCAGTCTCCGCCGCTTCAGGATTCGGGTGATGTCGATACCTGTACTGCTGTTGATGCTTATGCTCTCAGTTAATATCATAGGAATTCTACCTAAAACTTATTCTGGTCATAGATACATACTTTCGGTTGTAGACGTTTTTACTAAATATTGCTGGTTCTTTCCAATGATCAATGCTACCACTAGAGTAATTTGTAAACATTTTGATAAAGAAATATTTCTCAAATTTGGTTGTCCAAAAATAGTAGTTTGTGACAATGGAACTCAATTTACTTCAAAACATTTTGTAGATTTTTTGAAAGGTTTTAATATAACCAAAATATTTTATAATACTTTGTATACACCTCAAAATAACCCTGTTGAGAGATATAATAAAACGGTCGAAACCTGCATATCGTGTTTTGTTAAAGATGATCATAGAACTTGGTCAAGTTTTTTGCCCAATGTTCAATTAGCTTTAAATAATAGTGTAAACCTTGCTACTGAGTTTACTCCTAACTTTCTGATGTTTGGTAGGGAGCTTATTCTTGATGCGTCATTACATCACTTTAGTAGTTCTGTTGATAACTTATCTCAACTAGAAATTTCAAATAGGAATGCTTATGCAGTTTCTCTTAATTCACTTAGTGATATTTTTGTTAAAGTTCAAGCTTACTTGTTAAAGGGGTATAAGCGAAATGCCGCTTATTATAATAAAGGTCGGAAAGTCATTTCTTTTGGTGTGGGTGATATGGTGTGGAGAAGAAGTTTTGTTCAATCTCATGCTCCTGCGTATTTTTCAGCTAAGCTTGCACCTAAGTTTGTAAAGTGTAAAATAACTGAAAAGGTTTCGGATAACGTTTATGTTTTGAAAGATTTAAATAAAGGTTCAGTGGGACGTTATCATGTTAAAGATATTATTAAATTTTAATTTGGTTTCCAAGTGTTAGTCTTGATATTTTTGATAAATTCTGTTTGAAGGCCGTTTTTGACAGTGTGATGTACGTGTGGATGGATGATAGGTTATCAACGGTTTGAAAGATGTATGTTAGGTAACTTCTTATAAATTTATTGAATTTGAATTCTTAACATTCTAAAAATAAAACTTAGGCCATTTTTGTTAATTAAATACAATTTTTTTCCACACTAAATGTTTTTCACACCGAAGGATCTTATTTTATGTTTTGTTCGTTTTTGTTGGATTGTATAAGATCTTATTTTTTTAAGGGTAACCTTTTACCTGTTTACATTTTATTAGGATCTTATATAACCCTACACTTCAGGTTATTTTTACCTTGAGATCAAAAACTTGAACTCAATTTCAAGTTTTTGTAATCTTTTTTTTTCATAGTTTGAAATCATTCTATTTTCTCTTCGTCATAAATAGTAATCGATTTTTAAATCTAGTTTGTGCTGTTCATTGACAGAATTGTTTCTCATTTTTACTAGAGTTTCATTCTCTTTAATGATCGGATTTGACTTTGTTAGTAACGCGTTCATCCTGGACTTTACTTTTTAGGGTCATTCTGTAACCTTTGTTACAAAATGCCTTATTATTTTTTGAATCTTGGTGTAACTTTTGACCTTGATTTCGACTCTTTTTTCCATTGTGCTCGGAAAGTCGGTGGTGTTGTGCCGATCACAATGTGGGATTTCGGCCCCGGCCATATTTTTTCCTTTTTCCATTGTGTTGGACATTGTTGTTCCAATCACAATGCGGGATTTTTTTTTTGACTTTCGTCATTCTTTTTTCTTTGCGTTCGGAAGTTCGGTGGTGATGTGCCGATCGCATTGTGAAACCTTGGCTTTCGCCTTTTCGTTATTGAGATTTCTCATTGGAGATCTCAATGATTTTTTGTGTTTGTCTGTGTTTGGGAGATCGGTAGTGTTGAGCCAGTCACAGCAACATTCTTTTACAGCTATTGTGCTCGGGAATTCGGTGGTGATGAGCCGATCACAGTACGCTTTCCTTTGTTTCGTTGCAGGTTGTGCCTGTAACAATATTTTAAATAAGGTCTTTCAGCTTTATTTAAAAACTTTTGTTTGGAGTTTCAAATTTTTTTGGATTGTTGGATACGGAGTTAGTCAGTGGCAATAGAGCCTAACTGCACTCATAGAGATGGTAGAGTTGGAAGCAGTTGACATAGTAGTCAGTGGCAATAGAGCCTAACTGCACTCAAAGTTGTACTGTTCCAAGTGGTTTGAAATTTTTAGTCAGTGGCGATGGTGCCTAACTGCACTAAAAATTGTAGTTTGTATTGGTAAATTGTTCGAATTCGTTTGAAATTTGTAGTCAGTGGCTATAGTGCCTAACTGCACTGTTTTGGAGTTTAGAAGCGCTAAGAGATTTCTCTCTTCGTTTCATTTAACAAGTTTTTATAACTTATAATTTTTTCTGTTTTTCACAGATTTCATTTTTGACTTTTTGTCATTTGCATGTTTTTACTTTTATTAAATTCTTGAGACCTTGTCGTTTGACATGTTCAGAATTCATTTACACTTCGAATCTTTTATGATTCTTTTCTTTTTTTGGATTTAGAAAGTTGTTAAGACTGGTCTATTGTGTTGAAGATTTCTTTCTAATAAAAGAAAGTTCCTTTCTTTTATTTTCGGGGAGGGATGTAATGTAACGAGTCTTTTAAGCCTGTTACATACTATTGAATTCTTTGCTTTGATTTGTAGGCTCTGGTTGGTGTTGCCTTATGAAAATTCATTTTTTGTTGACTTGGATTCGTGAAGTGGTCACACTGATTTTTATTTTCGATGCTGTCAAATTGACTTTGACATTTCTTGCTTTTCGACCTACAGCCTGGAATCAATGGAGTGATTTTTGAGCGCTCCAATAAAATCTCAAAATATAACTTGAGATGGGCGGCATCTAGTCCCTAATTATGTGGTAGCCGATTGCCCTTGTCCTGATCCTAATTGGATAGCCTTTATTTTTTAAGGTAAGCGAATTCTTTGTGATTTCGGTCCGTTCCGCGTTGTCATGGCTATTTTGATAGCAGACGCTAATAGTTTCCGATATTTAATTGTTTCAGGATCTCTTATCTTCATTTTATAATTATTTGCTTGGATTAATTCATCTACTGATGACCACATTTTGATTTTTGGAAGAAACGGTGAGTTTAATTGTATATTGCTCGTGCAACGATTTCTAAATCGATCGCCATTTTTTATCCGCTAACGATTATTCATGTTTGTTTTCAGCCACAAGGCGTTTTTTTTCCATATTACTTAAATTTTTGAACGCACGCCCCTACCAAAATGCATATATCTTGGACCGCCGTTGGCAATCTCGGCGAATATCACCAAGATGCTCTTGGATAATCCATCAGGTTCCTAATTTAGTCGACGGAGTTTGGTATGGTTTATGATACATAACTTCAATTTATTTTAAAAAAGTGCAATAATGACAGGTCTTAGAATAACAGCGATGTCATCTTAATTTTACACATTAGAGCTGTTAGCTTTAGAATTAGAAAGGAATTTTCAAACCAGCAGCCTTCGGGTAATAAAGTCGTTCTTACTTTTCATGATCGATTTTTATTGATACCTTCCCGCTTGAAGATTAAAAGTCTCAAGCTCCCGCA
The DNA here is from genome assembly GCA_949774965.1 of Diarsia brunnea. Classification (NCBI taxonomy): domain Eukaryota; kingdom Metazoa; phylum Arthropoda; class Insecta; order Lepidoptera; family Noctuidae; genus Diarsia; species Diarsia brunnea. The sequence continues at coordinate 18,315,757 of OX459011.1, forward strand.
GGTAAGTCTATCCTTGGCATAGTTTTGTGTGTACTCCAGGCGCCCGAATTTTCACTTTTACTTATTTTTATTTGGAGCACACCACACAGTTTAATTTCATTCATCTCACTCTCATCTCACACACTCGTTTTTTTATTATTACAGTATGACACATCTTTGTATGGTAGTTTAATACTTTTAAGAGGAAACATATTGTAACCCCTTGTGAGCCCCTTTACCTACCTCATAAGAGGACTATTAGGTTTTTCCTTACTCTAGTATTACAGCTTACGGTCCACAAGTTGACTGAATTATGATTCACAGTTCAAGAATGATGTTATATTGAATTATGAAGAAAAACATAGACAATACTGCAAATAAAATGATTAAATTACTAAACATGTTTATTTTGGGTTTTGACATCACACATTAAGCTTATGTATAAAAAAACGCTGTACAAAGGCGGACTTAATTCCTTGGACATATTTGATGAGTGTATGTGTATTTCTTAGTAGTAGCCCTGAATGTGTATCCTTTTGCATGGGCCATAAACATTACTGGTCAAAAGTGGTTGTAGCTACTGAGGTGCAGAGAATTTTGGTAGACAGTAGTACTACTCTTAGAAGTCAATAAAGGCTAAATTACAAAATGTAAAATTATTTGCATTAGTAACTGCAGCTGATTAATAATGCAACTTCAAAGGCCATTGACCTCTTACTTCTAGTAAATATTATATTATTTTTCCTTATACAGGACCTAAAAAAATAAACAGTAAATGCTCAGTAATTAGCAAATACAAGTATGTACCTATGATAATTAAAAAAACTTTATATGTCATGTATTTCTACTTAGCCATTTATAGAAGAGATAAGCGTAAATTATAAGAGGATTAATTTAGTCAGGTATCTTTATTATGTTTATCTAAATGTATATTAGTTCCTAGTCGGAGGAATTAGAACTAATAACCTGAGTATTTTATAGTAAAGACTCTATTAAATCAGTTGCAGTCAATTCTTATGTTATTTTGTTGTGGCTGTTTTACCAAAATAGTAACAAATTATTAACAGGAGATTTTGATTTCAATTTTAATGGCATTCATAAACCTTGTATTTTATTGATCCTGCACAATTTATTTGGCGTAATCAATACAGAAAGAGCAGATCTAAGTTTTTAAATCAGGCCATGTTTAACTTGACAGTAATAAACTAGGACTTTGGAAACAAGACTTGCAGCCTATTCACTTTTATAGGCACCTATGAATAGCCTGAAACCAGTTTCTAATTCCAACGATCATTGTATAGAATTATTTCTTTATAAACAGTACAATTGGCATGGTGATGACTTCTTGGGTTTCGCAAAATGAGAAAATTTGGAGCTACAATAATTTACTGATATTTTTATTTGATATAAAGCAAGCTTAGCAAGTGGACATGTTACATATTTCTTAGATAAAAAATATTTGCCTACACTATAGTGTCTTCAACTGGATTAAAATTAATACTTTGATATCAAATCTAACTCTAGGTAACTAAGTTGATAAGGTTATTCTTGGAATTACATGATTACTTATACATTTGCGTTTCTACAACTACAAGACCTCATTTTGCAATCCTTGTGTCAGCATTTCCAATAATATTGCCTACCTCATGAAATCCACCATTTGCATTCATTTTCATTACTCATCAAGTAAAGGGTCACTTACAAATGAGTCATTCACACGTATTAGGAAGTCTTTGAGCTTTAGCATAGGAAAAATCCTTTACCTGTACGCGGGCTTCGCGTGTTTTATTTTATTCGTGTTTTCTTTCTGGTCGGCCTCTTTGTTATTGTTCTCCTGCTGCAAGCCGAGCGGCTGCACATCTTCGTACAGGAATTGTGGGATAGGGCCTAGCGGACTGTGGCGTGGCGGTCCAGGGCTGAACGCAGGGAGCCACTCCACGCCTGGGGAATCGCTCATTGTCCCATCAATATTCGCGCACTTTCACCACTCTTCGCGTTCTCATCACCATATGACCACAAAAACATAGGTTTTATCTTCACACTGTGGGCGTAACGCTTTTGCTACCTTTTATGAAGATGATCCTCATTGTAGGACATTGAGAATCCTTGAAATGACGACTAACTTGAACTACTGTCACGAGACTAATGGACACAAACAAATCCAGTATGAAAACTTATAAATACATAAATACGTTGCAAAACACTTAAATTAAACTATCGAATAACATAAAAAATGAAAGAAAATCCTATTTTACATGAAAATTGAAATTATTATGACATTTGAGGCACCTACAACAAGGAAAATGGCGGCGTTTTGGGTGTGCTCAGTTCAGAAATGCATCCGATTGATATAAACTATTCGCAAATTTTTAATTTCTAAATCAAAGTATCAATTTTATTTTACCTTTCATATTAATATATTTGTATTGATAATTACACATGGTATAAATAATGTAAAGCAAGTAATAATATTGCACGATGTTTTCAAAATTTTAAAACGTTATTTATCATGGCAGCATCGAGCCAGGGTGACAGTATGTATGAATAAATTTTAAAAAACTGACAGTTGAAACATAGTGGTCGGGAGGAGGAGTTGTGTTTTCCGTTCTTTCACTTTAACGGTTTGTTGACAATAATTTACAAACGTATAAATTGTTAAAGTTTGTGTGTGAACTAATACTATTATTGTGGTGAATTGCTAAGTGAAATCGTCAACGATGGCGATGCAACAAGAAGTCGGTGTGCCCGACTTCGTCCTACTGGACAATTTGACCACCGATACCTTTATCCAAAATTTGCATTTGAGGTGAGTTTATTTGTAATGATATCGTCATCTTACCGCTACTATTTACTGTTTGTTTATTTTTGACTCCAAAACTTAAACAAATCTTACGCATTTATTTGTTTCGACCAATTTTGATTGTAAATAAATACATTATGTTTGAAAAATAGGATGTTACTAAATTCTCCAGCAATTGTTATGATCACCATATGAGGGAACGAAACAGGCTATAAATAAAATCACGGAAAAAGTTTAATTTAGGACTTTGTGTGAGGTAAATAACAAAAATAAACATATTTGGAACAAAATTGTAACTCATTGGTGTGGTATGCAGGATTATCATAGTGGTTGACCTTGTATTTTTACACCTGTACTAATAGTTAAATGTACCAACACTGTCTTCGTAAAACACAACAGCTACTTATTCTTTACACTTGTTTTAGAACCATCTTGAAATTATTATTTGAAGCGGTTGAAGCTTTGTAAAAACTTCGGATTTAAAAAATATTAAAAATTATGGCAGTAGTAAACGGCTGCAGTCCAGCTGTTTCTAACATTAACTTTTATTAAAGTTTCAAAACTTTTTATTTAGAAAAATATGAGAATCAGTAAAAGATATGATTGTGTGTTTTTGACATATTTTTATAGTACATTTTTCAAAACCGCTATTGAGTTAGAGGTGAATTGTAATGTGCAGCCATGGTCATAGTCTAGTCAATCTTAGTACTTTGAAATGTTAGTAGGTTTTATTTATTTAAAATAAACTTTCAAACATAATTATTAAAGTAAAAAGAACAATTAAGTAACAAATATAATGGATTGACTCTAAAATAGCACAAATATGACATCATTTGTGACTCACTGTTGAGTATCAGAACATCGTTAGCATGGGCAATATTTATTTATGCCTCAAGCTCATGTTTCTTTTATTTGGCAAAGTTATGGTTTCATTCAAGTCTAAATCATTGCTCGTTTTGCCAATGTTACGTGTGTTGTTGTTTGTTATGTGGAAAGTGACCTAACTGAACCGCTCTGGCCCACGTTGATTGGAAGAAATCAGAAGTTGTCAAATTATATATGTTCACACTCATTATGGTCTATTTTCAAAACTTGCCTGTAAAATATGTATTTGTAAGTTCAAAGAAAATAATCATTATGATTTCCTTGTGAAGATAAGTGTCAAAATTAGTTTGGTAATGGTAAGGCACTGCTTACCTTCTTTTATAAAAGAAGCAATTTAACTATGAAACATAATCATCATCATCGTCCCTATACTAGGCAACAATCCCACTGCAGGGACTCGGCCTTCTCTCTAGGAGAGGGATGGGCTGTAACCCACAATACGGGCGCAGTGCAGTTTGGTAGACATGCCGGTTTCCTCATGAGGTTTTCCTTCACCGTTTTGAGAACAGTGGTGATGAAATAAATTACACAAAGTAATGCACCTGACAGGGTTCGAACCCACGAACTTACTGTTCGTGAGTCGGGGCTGCCACCACTGCTCTCACTCTTAAACATAATGAAAACAAAATATTCTAAAATCTTATCATAAAACAATCTCTCCAATTTTAAGGTAAGAACAACTTAGACCAAAAGATACCGAGAGAGGCACCAAGTCAATAAGCGTATCTGTCTAATTAGCAGACACCAAGCAGACAGTTAAGTACACAAGTAATTATCTTAAGCAGCCAATGGTAAAGAATTTTTTACGTTATTGTTTGTTAGTTCCCATAGAATATTTTAAAATTTGTTGAAAACCGTGATGTATCATCGTTATTTTTATTGCTGGCTGCACTCATTTTTTTTTTGCATAATAAAACTTTGTGGTCTAATTAGTTTGTGTCCAGTGCAGATTGATTGTAGTCATATCATTTTACTTCATCAATTGGTCCAGTCCGACTAGGGTTGTCGTTCATCTTAGTTGAACAGTCATGTTTCGTGGGCAGATCTCTGACACATATGTACTACGTGACCATCCTCTGGACCTCTTCTAAAATTAACACACTGATCTGGACTGATCTGAAAGTGGAAACCAAATGGAACAAAAAAAACAAAATATTTACCCATTTTCAAGAATGAGTTTCACACCTATATAGCTAAAACAGTCTATGACACACAAGAGGTCATAGCAATTTTATTTTTCTGACAAAAACAAAAAGCGAATTGTAAGAGCACGGAAAAGGATGGCTGATCACATCATAAGAGGGTATGGGCGTATGGCATGCTGTTGTAGCCACAATCCACGCAAGACAACTGACCACTCTGTCGTCACTCAAATCCTACATCGCGCAAGCAAAGATTACGACGAAATCTGTAGCCACCATTGGATCCGGTCAGAACCCAGCTGACCAGAACTCCCGTCAAACCAGTCAGTTAAAATAATCCCTCCCTGTTCTAGAAAAACCATCTGATCTAAGTATCCAACTGGTTCATTTGTACCTCCATACCTCCAAAAGGTAATCTAATCCCAACTTCAGAGAAGTTGAAGCCAAGATTTATAAACAGCTCAACAAAAACGAAAAAATCACCGACAGAAAAGTAAACAAAACCACCACAATCCACATGATCTGATCACTACAAAAATAAATGCATCATGTAATATTTAAATAAACAGTATTTGTTTAAGGTGAATGCTCCAACTAGCCCGCGAAATTCAAATTTTCTTACGTTTTTTGCAATTTGCAGGCCAATGCTAGTTTGTATGTTGATTAAAATATGAATTGCGGCTGTAAGACGTATGTAGTTACAGAAATATAATCATCAAAATCATCAATACAAGCCTCCAAGTTCATAAAGGTGCAGGAACTTGAAAAAGTCATTTTTGCACCTTTATGAACTTGGAGGCTTATATTGATGATTTTGATGATTATATTTCTGTAACTACATACGTCTTACAGCCGCAATTCATATTTTAATCAACATACAAACTAGCACTGACCTGCAAATTGCAAAAAACGTAAGAAAATTTGAATTTCGCGGGCTAGTTGGAGCATTCACCTTAAGTAATAGGTACTAGTCATCTTCCTTGAAAAGGAGGTACGATTCGGATACACGCAACGAAAATAAATAATGAAATAATAAGTACACAAAGCAATCTGTGTCACAGCTATTTTTGTAACAACTTCATGAAAACCAAACGCAATGTTTAAAATAAGTCTGGAAACCTCCTTGGGGAGCTTATTTTTGGCGCACTGATTGAATCCTACGTCCGTTGACTTCCACTGCTGCACAGCTGCAGTTGCGGTCCACCGCATCCCTGTCTTGACCCATAAAGAAATACTGATTTTGGCGGGAATATTGCTACTACCGCTTTTGAAGATATGCTAGAGCAGTGTTGGCCCAGCGACTAGCATAAGTCGTGGGTTCGAACTCAAATCGGTGTATGTAATACATTTTAATTATTTATTTTATCACAATTGCTCTCAAAACGGTGAAGGAAAACATCGTCAGGGAACCGGCCTGTCTAGAACCAAAAAATCGGAAACAACTGGACTCGCTTGGAGAACTATGACCGACTCCCTGTCACCATGAGGAGGCCTGAACATGGAGTCTAGAAAATTTAAACCAATATTTTCCTATTTCCTGAATTCTATATTTATGGCGGTAGACGATAACTCGTTGCGAAGTTGCGACATGACACCAAGGAAATTACATTTCGATCCGAATCGTCCTGTCTGTCGTAGTGCAGACGTTCTTGTTCCGTCTCCGTCCGACTCGGTTGGAGGTTGCAATCTTGTCTTGTAACGACACTGACATCCTTTAGTCACACTTTAGTTGATCAATTACTTTTTAACTGGAATTTACTGGGTTCGTGCTTTAGTAAATCAGCATTTTTGCTCCCAAATACGGTCTGATTAAAATGATTAGAACCAAACTTGGCAACATCCTCAACATAAGTATAATAGGTACTTACAGGATAATAGAACTCCCAAAAGTTAACGGCCAGATTTTATCCTTTTGACGGAATCTCGGGACTTCAAGGTAATCTTAGTGAATCATCTTGGACAGAACTACTATTTCGACATCACCTTTTCGACCACATCAATATTCTAATGGCGTTGCATCCAAGTGCCTTAACACCTTTATTTACACTCATTACGATAGCAGCCTATGTCCTAAGATGACACACAGTTCTGATGTCATCGCTCAAGGTGGCTCTGAGTGGCCTTTCATCATGTTTTCCTTGTATTATTGTTTGTTTAATGTATTATGTTATAAAAGAACTAAGTACACGTCTTGTTCTATTGAAAAAATATCTTGAGGAAGTACAATGAGGTCTGTATTATGGATCGATAAAGAGATTATCGTTGCCACCTTGGTTGTCTCGCTCCTTGTGCATCTGCATATGTATTTATTTTGAACATATTCAAAACAAATCGAATCTGTCAGACATCTCAAAATACGTGCCAATAACTTGAAATAGAAGGTCCCGTAATACGCATGCCAGAAATTCTCGCAACAGCGCAAAGTTATATCAACAGAGTCGAACTATTCACAGCACATAGCTCACCAAGTCACCACATAAATGGTAAGTCAAATCAGTAGCTATTCTAGTTCAGCCACTGACGTCTCAATCAGTCTCGAGGTACACCACAAAATAAATGTGCCTTGGCCGTAGTAAGCATCTGAAGTTTGAATTTCGAATTGTATTCTTTTGGCGCGAGATGTGAAAATAGAAAAAAACGTAATTTTATTAAAACCACAAAATGGCGTCTTGTTCTTTTTTTGAAACGTTTGATAACAGATAACAGCTTCACAAATGTTTACTGGTGACACCCCCTGAATGAGAATCTTTTGGCAAAACCAACTTGGAGACTGAGAGGTTCTGCTACTATACGTAATCTGTGACTATACCCTCTCAAATTCTCATAAGTTGGTTAAATGGTTTCTTTTGAAATGCTGCCGACGACACATGAATTGCAGTGCAGTAAAAGATTTTATTGCTTTACGCTTTTTTGGCGGATTTAAAATACTGTTAAGCCAAACCGTGGTTAAGCCCTATATTTGAATATACTAAAGTGTTAAACTCTAGTTTTATAGTCTTTTACCGCTATTTGGTTTTACGACGCAAGTGAAACAATCTGTAGCTGCAAGCAATCTGAACCTTGGTTTTGATAGAAATCATTCAGTACACTACATCCTTATAAGGATTACAATAATATGTAGGTAATTATAATAATTTTCTTGTTCTTCATGTGGCTATAAGTAGATCCTACCACCCAGTCGCCTACATAAGTCATTATTAATTTGAAAATAACGGTCAAATTCTCTTCTAAATCTTCCAATGAAAAGGCTTTATTTTTAATCACCCTAATTATAAAGTGGCCAACTTAATTTAAATAGAAATTGTTGACTCAAAATGGATCTATTTGCTACTAAAATTCTCAAAATAAATAATTAATATTCAGAATATGGACCGGTTGGACTTGATGTTGCGTGCCGAAATGTTCCGGTTCGAGTCCCAGAAAGTGTAGACTAGTTTAAAAAAACAGTTTACTTTTCTAAAAAATTGACCTGAAATTATTGTGTTTATGACTAGTCTGTAATTTATGCAGTTCATTTTATGCAATTTTCTGCTACTTTTTTTTTAGCTTATTCACGTTTCTGGCTATTCGAAGGAGGAATGTGCAAGTGAGCACAATTTTACCGTGCGTGTTTTCGGGGAAAGGATCCAAATACCTACTCATAATACTGTTTGAACCTCTCTATAAATGGTATTTCTTCATACATCGCTCTAGTATTTGATATTATCTTTCTATATTCTACATGAACATCGTGGTCTTTTACGATTCCCAGGTTTAAATTCCCATTGATGTTCCCTTCCCGTGGGAGCTTCAAAATTTCCCAGACTGCAAGATTTCCGTACAATAACAGTACCTTCGCAGGGAATGTCTGGCTTTATTTTATAGCTGTTGAGTGTGGTTTATAACAATTGTAACTGCTTGTGCAATCTCAGCTGGCGATTGTTTGCTAATCAAGTCAGTTTTTTATTTTTGCTTGCGAATTGCAATGTCTTCTAAATTCTAACAAGTCGAAATAAAAAGAAATCCTTGAAGTGTTAAGTAAAAGTGTATACCCTATAGTACACCAACATTTCAATAGTTACGTTCAACTCCCATCATATAGGGGGCCAGCGTTTATGGCAACCGCGCACAAGTCCAGATAAAAACCTTTGTGCCCACCTTACAATCGTATCCAAGAGCTCATGCAGCAGTGTTTGATAACTGACTGCCCTAAAGTCTCCTAACACCAACTAACTTGTTTAAATGACAACATCCCATGTCGCAATCGGAAGTGCCAAGCAGCAGAGTAGAAAGCAAAAGACAAACTATTAAGTACAGCATAATGTCCCTCCCTTTAACACATACCAAATTAGGAACACATTAAAAACAAATTAAACCCAATGTACAATCTAGGCCAGCTTCACAACCCATAAGAAGCCACATCAACAGAACAGTACTCATCTATTTGTTTTACCACAAACTGTAAAATTTCTCCGAATGATTTTAAACCATAAGACGTTGTTGGCTGAGTTCAAAATCGAAAGACAAAGTATGACAGTTTGTGGTAACTTTATGGGCTGCCGACTGTATTTTCACGGCGTGCGCACACGCACATCGACGAAATAGGTCGCATCAGTTTAATGGTTTATTAATAACGTATTTGTTATGTATGAGAGAAGAGAATGCAGTTGGTATTGCGGAATGAGTGGACCGTTTGTTTGTTGACATGTCGTAAGGCTAAGGGGTATTAAACAGGCGTTTCTAAATAGTAGGCTAATCATACTATAAGTACTGGATATTTCTCTGGAATTGGGTCGCAGGTTGGTTGGCTGGCAATCTTAAAAACAACGAACTTTATGAAAGATTGCATTTGTAAGTGAATTACTGACGAAGATGACCATTGATTCTTTGACTCCTTGCTAACTAACAATAATCCTGTGTTCAGAAACTAAGTGTTACATGTTAGGTTGAAAAGCATACAAAGACTGCGCTGTTTTATTTTATCTTACTAAACTGTACACAAATATCATCATCATCCTCCTGCCCTTATCCCAATTTATTTAGGGTCGGCGCAACATAATATTATTATAATACTGGACAAATACTTTAATAAAAATTAAACTTCTCAAATTGTGGTACAAATGATTTCCGTATTGGACCAAACTGATTCTGAAGTGGACCTTGCTGACTAGCTACTCTTTTGCCTTCAGATTCCCAGAATAAGTTATTTACGTTTACTCGCGCCAACATAAGAGAGAAACTTGTCAGCACTTAGCATAAACTTAACCACATCAATAACAAAACAATGTCTTCTGCACAGTATACACATCTTCATGTCTAACTGGACGCTAATTGACTGGCAGCTAATTAAGGACAATGGGCCCAGTTAGCCGACTGCCATATGCTGCATATTTGCATGTTGTAACTACACAAGCGCATATAATATCCGTTTTACGGTCTTCGGTTGGTCAGGCATGCAGTCTTATCTTATATTACAGCGCATTTGCTGGTCGAAAAGAGGTTGCGTTGTAACTCACTGGATAGTAACTGGAGATATGTGGACCATATTTCTTGCACTTATCCGATTAGAGTTTATCAAGATCATATCGGCATAATCTTGTCAGGCCGATCTATAGACAGATGCCTCGCAGACCTCGTCTGGCCAAAAAGAAAAAAAAATCCGCTCCTGTCGATAAAGATAGAGCCTGAAAAAACAACCATGGCAGTTCCCGAGTTGAGCCTAAAGACTATAGAGCATTTGGTGGTCGAAGGGTTTGCGTTGTAAGTTGTACTTGTAACTCGTTGGATAGTAACTGGAGTTATTTGGAACAAATATCTTGTGTTTATCAGATTAGAGGGTATTAAGATCATATTTATCAGCATAATCTTGTCAGCCCGATTTATAGATAGATGCAATACCGCACCTTGTGAAAAAGAAACAAGTAAGTATCTGCTTATGCCTCCAAAGAAAGAACTTATAAAATCAACCTGGGTAGTTCCTGAGTTGATCCTAAGTACGGGGATGTGTTGTAATCTACCATTAGTACTTAAAGTAATACTGATGTTCGCCAAACAGTTCTCGGCCAACACAATTTAGATTGCCATCGATACGCTAAAAAGAAGTGATGTTCTTGTGCAAAACTACAATGACGGTTTTAAATCTGTGGGAGGAATGACGGATCACATTTAACAGATAACCGATTATATATTCGACATCTTTGAAACCGGTGCATTTGGCGGCAGAACGCACCTCAAGACAAAGTTACAAACATCTCAAGTACTTCTGACGATCCCTCAACACCTTCAACACAGTCACGACCGCACCTACACTCGTAAAACTAAAAGTATACAGATAAAACTAACGTAGTCACGTTTCTAACACCTCTAAGACTTAAGCTAGCCATCTATAGCTAATTATCTCTAGACAATGGTATTAGCACGTGTCTTAGCTTATGATGTCATTAAATATTACTACTACGGCTTCAGAGTTAGAGTTACAACATCATAACTTCTCATCTAATCTTTTACTTAATTTAAATATTGTATAACTACTTGTAAAAACCTGTAATTGGCCATATTGTTTTTATAAACCTAACTATTGTGTCTACCTTGCTGTAAGTTTTCCTAAAATAATTAAATAAAAAAAATAATCAACAGAAAATGGCTGAGTTTAATAAACAAGCAGTTCGAGAGGTTGCGATTGTTGCGATAGAAAGAATTATCTGGGGAGCAGGCACACTCGAAGACTAGACTTTCGGGACTGATGGCTCTTTTAAGGTCGTCAAGAAATTAATCTACGAACGACTTTTGTCTTTAGCCAAAGGCTTTGGTCAAAATGGGCGTAAGTTAAACAGAACTGAAATCGTCATTCTCTTGTCCTTACCCCAATTTATTTGGGGCATGTCTTCTTCTTCCATACTTCTTTATTACTCGTCATCTCAGCAGCCGCCTTCTTTCTAGCCATATCATCCTTCACGCAGTCCATCTATCGAACCAGAACCACCTCTTAATAAGTACTCCAATATCATCATCTGCCTAGCCTTTTCCCAACTATGTTGGGGTCGGCTTCCAGTCTAACCGGATGCAGCTGAATACCAGTAATTTACATGGAGCGACTGCCTATCTGACCTCCACAACCCAGTTAATACTAGGTAATACGATACCCTTTGGCAAGACTGGTTGTCAGACTTTCAGGTCACTGACTACCTGTAACGACTGCCAAAGATCTATATATGGCAGCCGGGACCAACAGCTTAACGTGCTTTCCGAGGCACGGAGGAAACCCGGTATGTCGGGCGGTCACCCATCCGCAGACCGACCTAGGCAAGCACAGCTTTACCTAAAGATCAACCCGAGTGGCAGTTCTTATTAAGCCACTATAGTGACAGTGAAATCGGTCTTAAATTTTTAGATTAATCTCGCACTGTCAACTCCAAAGAGATTCAAGGTTAATTGTTCGTGATTCTCGTAGTTGAGACTTTGAGAGATGACTCTAATTGTCTGGATCTTTTTGCTGGCCCACTTTTTCTGGATTCGTGACTAAACCCAGCAGCCATTGTATGTTAGTGACCGACCGAAGGTACGTGAATTGTCATGCGCCTCATCATTTGGCTTACTTCAGCGGAGTTGAAAATTGAAATTTCGAAATTTTTTGTTATAAATGTCATTTCTAATTAATTTTGGCCTTTGGCCGAATCTAGGGCCAGGGCCTAAGGTTCGGTTTTGACTGAACATCTGGTTTCGGTATGTCAGGCGTTGATTTGATTCACGTTCTTCGACGAGACATTTATTTTATTGCTTTTGTCATCACGACTGTTTTCATTGTCAATAGCTAGAAAAGTTACTAGTTTCAAAAGGTTATGTTGAATGATGAGCTGCTCTATTCTGTGTCCGTAGTCTCAAGTATTTCCACGTATATGACACCGTCAGGAATTTACTAAACCTTTTTCTCCTTGCCCTTTCTACTGAGCATCCAACAGTACAATGAACTATACCCGTGACATTAACACCACACTATATCATAGTACAGTCGCTAACACAAGTGCTCACTGATATTTTTCGTACACAACAGTGTTTTTATGCTCTGATTCACTGCGAAAGGTCATCTCGGCCGCAGTGTGGGCGACGATCGAGAGTCGTGACGAACCTTTTCACAAGTGATCTAAGTACTTACATACATCATTATTCTTTATTATATGCATCTCTTAAAGTCTTTAAAGAGTTAGAGGAAGACCATAGAAGCGATGGACAGATTGTTGTAGAATAAGGTGATAGGGCTAGCAAGGCGGTGACACATGAGACGGCGACTAATGTATGAAAGAAGACATGATGTGCTGATTCCTATCAAATTGGGATAAGGGCAAGCAGGACAATAATGACGCATGTTTTAAAGGACAACGCACGTTTTTATATTAGTGAGCTTGTTGTACAAAATCACAGAACAGATAAAAGATCTGTTCTGTGTACAAAATGCATCACTAATTTCTTTTCCCACGTCTTCCTGAAAATGTTCCTCGTTGCTGGGAACTCTTTCAAAATATATTATTTCACATAGGCCTTCATGCACATAGGTGCACGGTTCAGGTTGGTCGTTTCCTATGAAGAAGAACCGGCAAGAAACTCCATGGTTACCCGTTGTTCTTCACTGCTTATGTCTATAGTCACATCAAATGAAGTTAGATTTCTGTTGGATAATTATACCCATAATTATACCCATAATTATACAGGTCGAGCATTGTTGTAACATCTGTGAACACAATGTTATTAGTGTACTAGTGATGCCGTCATGTAAACCAAGGAAAATGACTATCCTGCGTCACTTGAAATAGATGAGACTATCGTGACAAACTGTACTATAAACGATTTTTTTGTTTGTGTTAGGTTAGTTACTAATTACTACATATATTAGGCTGAGAATGAGTCTATTGTCATTGTAGTTATTCCTGTTTATTGCGAGAATCCCATTTATTGTACCATCATCATTTCAGCCAAAAGACGTCCACTGCTGGACATAGGCCTCCCCCAGGTGTCGCCACATTGACCGGTCCCGTGCGTCTCCTACTCCCATTTATTGTTATCCCGGTAAAAAAATTGAAGTACACAGCTCGTCCATTTCCCTCAAAGTCGTTTCTTTTTTGAGGCTTTTGTCTGCCAGTCTGTCCGTCGTAGCACCCAAATGATGAACTGACTTCAATTCAACTTTCCCTTCATCCCACTGAATACCTTCGGTCCTTTTCTACTCTAACTTTGTCCAGGTGAAAATAACAATTTGATGAAATACAAGGTGGAATGGATATGATAAATGGAATATCGACTTACAAAACTGTTCCATACATTTGGCCGTGTAGGTGTTGCAGAAGCAGGAAACCGCAGATTTTTATTAAAATTACCGGAATGATGTACTGAATACGTTGTAATCGTTAATCGTCTAATGCCACGGTGTCCCTTTCCTGTCTACGACGAATATTTTATAGAAAAATAGTAATGTTTCTTGTGTATACTCATAATATTTTTCATCTATATCTGCGCCATTCACACACGTGTTGTTCAGTTTGAGAAAAAAATAGGTTTCAGGAACAAAAACGTTGTTTGCAATAATATTTTGTTATGTAAGCTACTCCATTCACCGTCATAGTTTCCATTAACGTCATGAAAACAACAATGACCGTCTTTTGTATCAGTTCTCATATTATTCCATAGGAAAACATGACTGTAATTAGTATTAAAATTTGTCGCTTCCCTTGTTATTAATTAATTAATCGACAATTATGTAGTAAATTAATTGAACTGGGATAAATAAAATGTACTGAGCAATTTGCGTGCACCTGTATCGCTGTCGAGACATAAGAACTGCAATCTTGACGATATAAGATACTGCAAGAATATTATCGCTGCGATTCTATCGCTCGTGAAGCCAGCCCCTAGGTGTCCGGTTGATGGCAATAGCCTCGCCCCCTATTACATGAGATTTAAACATGACTGGCGAAATGAGGGTGCACTATACTTGCCACTAGGCCTGCCTAACCTAAGGCAGGCCTAATCTTTGGAATCTGAGTTTTCAAAGATGTCTTGTCTGCGTGACGCATTATATTGGCTTGGATTTGATAGTTGCCGGTTCGGTTATTTAGAAGAACAGACAAAAACTTAATGAATGTATTGTATTCTATGGTAGATATCTTCTACCTCAGGATTTGACTTTCTTGCTTTTGAAAATGAAGTCTTGGTTGAGAAGCGTTCAAGGACGAAATATTCGAAGTTGGTAGTAATTGGAAATACACCACAAGCTGCAGAATTCGACTGTTTGTCAATTCTGCATAATGACTTTCTGTTTTTGGATAACAGGGAAGTTACAGACCCACAGGAATTTACCTATTATTACAAAAAGCAAGATATTGGCTATTATCAAAACAATTTTATTGTTATGTTTCAAGGTCAGTCTGCTATATTGCAGCCGTGCTATCGCTATCTCCAGATATATATTGATTGAGTTTCGAAACATATGCTGTTATCATTGCTATCAGATATTCTGAATGCCACTTCAAACAGGAAAATTTTGTCGAGGTGTTTGTTGTGACAAATATTGTGAATCGCCTCGGTTTCTGTTATAGCTGGTAACGCTTTTGTAAGACCTTCAATGATACACCTGTGCCTTGCCATGTGCTCTAATGAGTTAGTCGGATGAACGGAAATGTGAATAATTCATAGAGATTTACCAGGAGCCATTGGCTTGCCTTGTTCTTGACGCAGAACGTCAGTTTCGTATAATATCTTTTTCGCAAAACGTTATTTTCGCACAACATCATTTTCTCTAAACGCCATTTACACATAATTTCGATGAAGTTTTGCGAAAGTAACATTATACGAAACTGACCAAATTTTTCACGATGACAATTTCCGAAAGTGATGCTTCTTATGCCCTGTGCATCACACGTTCTTGTGTAATGGTTACTTGGCAAACAAACAAATCTGCAACAGAATTTTGTTCCACTCGGTCACTCTTGAGCTGTGATTTATCCCACGAGCCCAAAAGGTGCAAAGGAATATGCTTGACTCCTTTGGCAGAAAACAGGAATAAAACATTCTGGATTACATTCACACTAATGGGGAAGTGGGTCAAAGCTCAAGGTGGCGTGTCTATTGCTAAGTCCGAATCCGACCACTGAATTGAATCGTGGATCAACATTAAAATTACATATAAGTACCTATATCAGATTTTGTGAACCAATTATAATGATCAGAACAAACTATTGTAGCGTTTTTGGTTTCACAGTTATCTTACCCCTTTCGTAGGTATAGCAAAATCGTAACGTAACCCCAATCCTCAATAACCAACGGCCTCCTTTTCCTTACCATCCTGGAGAACAATAAGGACATCCGCGTCCGATCGTTTCGTGCTCACAAATCTCTTGGATGTCGCGAATTGTCTCCCGTCCGCTACTCCGCTCCGCTCACGTGGTCGCGTAATGAACAATGAGTGCTTCAGCCATTAGCGGGGTCGCCGACCGGGTCATAAGGTGAGGTGGGACTGCTAACGGAGCGGGAGAATACCGCGTCTTGTGCGTTATGAAAGCCGAAAAGTAGTGAAGCTCTTCATCATCATCACCAGCTAGATGGCGTCTGGACAAATATCTCCCCCATAGAACGCCATAACGAACGGCAACCTGCCACTTGCTTTCACCGGTTGACGGCGACTTTAACGATGTCGTCGGTCCACCTGGTGGGAGGCCTGCCAACGCTGCGTCTTCTGGTTCGTGGAGTTAAGAGTATTTCTACCGAGAAGCAACATTTCTGTGTTGCTTTTGAATGAGTTTCTTCGAGACGACACCTGAAGCTGCGTCTGTATGTTGCATTTATATTTTGACAGTTGTGCGCCAGTGCCAAGCTCGTAGTGTCTAATGTCATCATCATCATCTGCCTAGCCTTTTCCCAACTATGTTAGGGTCGGCTTCCAGTCTAACCGGATGCAGCTGAATACCAGTATTTTACATAGAGCGACTGCCTATCTGACCTCCACAACCCAGTTAATACTAGGTAATACGGTACTCTTTGGTAAGACTGGATGTCATGTCTATTGTATCGTTTACAAATCTCAATCTCAGCCTTAAAGGGACTACTTTGCCTACGTGCTTACGCACCGCACCGCGCTTACGCCTGTGGGACTCATAGCACAAAACGCTCAGCTTATGAAGGGACCTCGCCTTCAATCAGTCGCTATGATTGCACGAATGTTCACACCGATTACGTTGACAGTATTATGCAGGGCTGTTGCAGATCTGAACGAATTAGCTTTTTACTAAACACGGAAGCTTTCAGAGGATATTATGATGCTCTTAGTACTTGATGGTATCAGTTATGCTTTGTTATTGCATTTCTTATGGAGATTTCTATCTCCAAAAAAAAAACAAGAAGCCTTGTTTCTACAAGGCTTCTTGAAGTTTTTTGATTGAGTCAGGGTAATGTTGGCTGCGGGTTGTTCGCAAGAGATACCGCGGCCTCGACATAAAGGGCTAAGAAGGAATATAGGTGGTTTTTAGTCAGTAGAAGTCTGACACTCCCTTTCGCTCTGCCCAAGAGCGGGAGGGGGTTATTTGATGATTTTCCACCCGCCCATAAAAATTAAAAAAAAAATAAAACCGACTTCAAAAACACAAAAAAGTGAAAAATAACTTTAGCTTCTGAAGTCGGTGACTTTTGTTTGTTTTATTCAGTTTTTTTGTCACCGACTTCAGAAGCTAAAGTTATTTTTCACTTTTTTGTGTTTTTGAAGTCGGTTTTATTTTTTGCAAAAAAGTTTTTTTATTTTTCCATTTTTAGTTGTAATATCCTTTACAAATATTTGATTTTCATTAATTTTACGTTGTTAACAATACATGTCACGGTAATAGGCTTATCCGCAATAAAATGGAACTTAACATACCTAACTCTCGAAATCTGGGCGTCCTGTACACATCTGCGTACCCCGTCAGAGCATACAGGCGTGATGGTAAGTTAAGATGTTGCGTAAACAATAAACATCCAAGCGATTGCAGCAATCACGACAGATTTGCTGTCTATTTTTGAAGAGTTCTATTGTATATCTTCGAAGATCAGGATCAGATCTTCACCAAATTTAAATGGGACCACCTCAGGAGTATACTCTTTCAAATAAAAAAAGAATTTTGAGAATCGGTTCACAAATGGAGGAGAAATCAGGTAACATACATAAAAAAAAAAAAAAAAAACATACACACGAACATATAACCTCCTCCTTTTTTGAAGTCGGTTAAAAAGTCAGGGTAATGTTTACGAGTTTTGGATATCATCATTATTTTACCCTTATATTCCTTCACATTCATTTTGGTCGGCGCAGCACGTCTTCTTCAATTCGTCATTTCATCAGATCCCTCCTTTCTAGCCATATACGCCTTTTACACAGTCCTTCCATCGTTTCTTTGGTCTTCCTCTACTCTTATACCCTTCCACATTTATACTCAAATATTTTCTCAACGTTTTCCTCTGTTTACGAAAATGGGACAAGCCCGCCACACTATTCCCAAACCACTGTAACTCCCGTAAGCCCGAATCAACAGTGTCGACCACAAGAAAAGCGCCGAGACAATGAAGCCCGACGATGTCCCAGAGAAACGATTTAACCGTCTTGGATCCCGCAACGAAATTAATCAGAAAAGAATAGCGGAAAAAAAACTACAAAAACTACTAGGAAAAGAAACTTTTTGATAAGTAGGTAATAAGGATTTATTTACGTAATATTTTTATATTATGCAGATAGTAACGATGCCTTATTTATTATCTGAAATTACTTACTCCGATGACATACTTCGGTAGATAATGAACAAGATACAGTTCGTGCCTATCTATCGATAAAGGCTAATTGGTTAATGATGCCGATTTAAATTCTTATGCAAATAATTCAAAGTCAAAACACATACGAATACCAAACTAATGGTAACTAGACATACGTTAAGTTAATTTATTTCATAATAAAACTGCGTGTTTTAACAATCGCTAAAGGCGAACCCATTTCAAAGAACATTCCTATGCTATTATAATAGGTACTTACATATTTTATGAACATGAAGGAACCAGACAATAGCGACAATACGAGTAAATCAAGTCTGGTGAATTGCCTCTTTAGAGAGGCATTCATGAGATACTGGGTTTCCCAAGTCCGGCTTAGTGTTGTTGGAATTATAAAGCTCCTCAGTAGCAGCCTCGGATTCTGGATTTGGGCCCGGTTAATGGCAATAGGCTCACCCTCAATCACATGGGAATTGAAGATAACTAGCGGAATGTCGATCAGTTACACCTCTGCCTAATTCTTCTGAATCACACGTATATTTTTTTTAATAATTTACCTACGTTATAATCTTCATCAATATACCTCGTCAATATTATCAGGTTAACACCCAAACCAAATTTGTCCTTAAAGACAAGGAAAATACATTAAAAGTACCTATTTCATAATTAATATTAACGGATTAGGAACTACGATAAAGTAACATGCAATGCAATAGATTGGAATTACCATACTGTAATGATGCCAGAAGTAAAACACATAAAAATATTAATTTCCTGAAAGATTCTAATAAAAAATCATACCTAAACAATTAACATAATATTAGAAAAGATATGAACATGAAAGTCAGGATCAACTTGTAAAAGCTTGACAGTAATGATTATAATCGACAGAAAACAAATAAACATA
Organism: Diarsia brunnea; assembly: GCA_949774965.1. Lineage (NCBI taxonomy): Eukaryota > Metazoa > Arthropoda > Insecta > Lepidoptera > Noctuidae > Diarsia > Diarsia brunnea. The sequence continues at coordinate 18,335,225 of OX459011.1, forward strand.
ACATCACCACGAACGAAGGGTTTTCCACACTTTACCAAATATTTTAAAGTACCAAGTAATTGGGGGCGAACCTATTGCCATCAATCGGACACAAATGCGGACTCCGTGGCTGCTACTGACGATTTCCTTATAGAAAACGCAATAACACTCCCCGATCTGCGAATAGACCCAGGACCTTATGCCCGCCTAGGAGACAGTTTAGTTAATATTACGAGAGGAGTAATTTTTGTCACTTCTGAACTTATTAGAATAACTAGCTTGTGCCAGATTATTGTCCCACGGGGTCATACTACCGGGATAAGAAGTATCCTATGTGTTAATCCAGGTTATAAACTATCTGTGGTTTAATTTTCATCCACATCCGTTCAGTAGTTTTTGCGTCCATCATCCATACAAACATCCTCACAAACTTTATAATATTAGATTTATAATATTAGTAGGATAGGAAGTAGGATTATGACTTAATAACAAAAAGGCAATAAACACAAACAGTATCATTGTAAGTACTTGCTGTCTGCAAGTGAGGCAACCAATAGAGGTCATACAGCGCTGACCGCAAGATGACGAAGCTGCAGGGCTCTGTCTTACGGAATGCTACGTCAATGTATGTCTTTATGTTTGTTTCTCCACACTCTACAGTTTATAGGAAGTAGGTACCTCGCGTACTTGTGGTACGTACAAGATCGAAGAATGCCGTTATACAATGTCATGGTAAAGTTACCATGGTGATGTTTGTTGCCATCAATACGGTAATGAGCGCGATCTTTGACTTTGAAATTGAAATCGGATAATTATGGTTGCGTCGGAGATTATCGCGTTCTCACGGGTAACAATTAAAAGCTAAAATCTGTAACCTCATTAGTAGATAAAGTTTGCATAGTCTGCAGACCTTCTTTTTTGTTCACGGGGGGGACATTTAAAAGATCTTTTGGGGATAAGACCGGGGGGGAGGCTGGGATTCCTGCCGCACTAAAATCACCCCGCTGGCCACCATCCGCACATGGGAGGAGGCACCGTTTTTATTAAAAGACCTGTCCGGAGCAATAAAATGAAGAAGGATGACATCTATAAGTTTTCTAATTACGCAAGCTTCGAATCCAAATGTTATAAACTTATGAATGAAAATATTTCCAAACTACAGATTCAATATAAAAACCCCTTCAAAGAAATCGCGTAATCCTCCGAGATAGAGAGCTATAAGAGAGAAGAGGACGAATATATTAATAAACATTATGATATTCACATACCGGTGGGTTCTACAGGCAAAACGCCTGGAATAGTAGTGGGATGAGACGACACTCCAGAAATAGACGCAGGGCTTTTGACATAACGTTGGATAATCGAATTGGATTCTTGGTAGAGATCTTAGAAATGTTTCTAAACTGCTAAACTTGTTGCGGTTATTATCAATGACTTGTGAATGAGAGTCAGAATTCTATGAAATAATATAATTGAACATCAAAGAAATATAATAATGAGAACAAACTTAAAAGAGAAGATCTTGTTATTGAATATCATGGGTGAAGACAAACCGCGAAGACCAAACTCCAGGATAATAAATGAACAAACAATGCAAAAGCCGCTTTAACTCAATCACTAGCGTATAATAACAACTGACATGACCATTCAACTACAAAGGATGATTAACGTATGACTCACGCTAGGAAAACAAGCTATCTACCAAAGACGCCATGTTTGAACCGAGAATATCGCGAACCCTACTTCCTTACATTTTCCGCGGCAAGGACGCTTGAAGCGCAGCGGAAGCGCTTTAAACATCCACACACACTATAAAACACGACGCATCTATGGCCTAGTCTAGGGTGAGAAACTTTCGCGAGTGCTCTAGCGGGTTTGAACTATCAAACATGTACAAAACGGCGTAACAACGATACTTAAAAGGTTCAGTCATACTGAAGAACAGAAGGAGAAACAAACACATTTCGAACCAGCTACAGCGGCTGTATCTGTAATAGTTTGACCCAAAACACGTTGATGGATTTTGATTTTGAAAAAAAATACAATACCAGAACTACAATACGCTGTGGCACTGCGGTTCCAATTTTATGATTTACCCTCGTATGGAATCCCGTCTACACTAAACTGCACTCTACCACAGCTCACAATGCGCGGCCACCAAATCGCGTGCGCAACCGCCCCCGCTACCGCCTCAGTCAAAGCATATTCACCCTGAACGACGTCTATTAATAGCTCAAGGAAAGTAATCTCTTAATTGCAAGAGTGTGAGTTTCTTTGGACGTGATTTGCATCTGTGCTGGTGACCTGCTGAATTTGATTCGTGCTAATTCTATTCACGTTTCTGTCATAAAATTCTGTCTTGTTTTTATGCTTGCTTTGACAGTTGTCAATGACATGTGAAATGGCTGGACAAGAAATGTTTACAATGTGTGTTGCTCTATTATAGGATGAGTTCACTGCAAAATGTGGTTTATGTCCAAATAGTTTCCTAATATAATAAATTGTTGAGAGGATATTTTAATTCAGTATTTTGATAATTGTGTGCCTAAATTGGAAATAACAGGAAATGATTACTTCTTTCCGGTACCTAATGTAAAACCCATATTTAACGATAACCCATTTATTTTAGATACGGTAATTTACAGTGTCAAACCGAAATTCCCAACAGTTTCATTCACTATTTTGCATTACTGATGGCAGGCACTATTACTCGCTTTAAGATTTTGATGATGATGAAGTTCTGTACAATTCTCTGTTTCTCGTTCTCCATAGATTCTGTCTCTATGAAACCAAACAAATTCTCAATGAAGTCTGCAAAGTTTGAAGCCATAATACTGCAACATTTAATCAAGTTCGTCTGCTACCTGACGTATACGTTGAAATACGTTCGTGTCTCAATCTATGTTCTATCGATCCAAGTCTGCCGTTTAGTTAGATTGATGAGCCAATTTTGCGAGCGTCGCCAATGTAATATTTATGTTATGAGAAGTTTTCGCATTTACTTTAGTAAGCTTTGTATTTTAGTTTGTCTGGCGTTTAACGAGTTTTCTATTAGAGCTTCGGCAGACGTCTTATAGTATTTGTTGATTCTGAAACAAGGCTTGAATTTTGAAGAAGTAAGGATTTATCTAAATCCACAACGACTACCTGCTTCAAAACTTAGGTACCCGAGTCCCCAAGTTTTGGAAGAGGAGATCTGCAAACTAATTGTCCCTAAAAGTGCTCCTCGTCTAACAAATAATTGGTGCATGCCCTTCAAAGAAAAGTCAATTAAAAAAGAACCAGAAATTTCAACAGCTCATTTATCAAACAAACACATGTATTTATCAAACAAGACATATATTATGTACTTATCATAGTCGTAATAAGTAAAATGAACAAAACTCTTGACAGACAATTATTGTAATATGCAAATGTCTGAGTGAATCATAGTCTAGAAGTGACGTCATCTTGCATAATATAGCAATGATAACACTCTTCCTAGATGACCAACTATTTATCATATATTTATGAGCTTCCGAATTTGCTATTATAATTTCTGCTCTATGACTAATACGGCCTACTAACGTACAAGTGTTTATTTATAAACATTATGTTGTAAAGATTTTTCCTCCATGTGGATAAAAATATAAGAGGTAAATAGAATAGATATTCATATCAATAACTGGAACAGCTATTTTTATCTAAGGTACAATCACCTGTAGGAGGATGATCATATTATTAAAAAAATATAATGACTAAATTAACTTTATTAGCTGATCGAACTATTCATGATGTACGTAACAAATCAGTCGGACTACCTGGAATGAAAAGAATAAAGAACTGTCCTTTACTATATCATCAATTGATGAGCGTCTTTCTGTCGTCTAACTAGGCCTACGAGATTACTAGAACTTATTCCTATCCATTATCCATAATTGTTAAATGCCATCCTGCAGATTCACTTTAGTTTATTTCATTTCTGACCTTAACTTAAACCTCTCCATATAGTACCTGTGAGTGAGTAACACGAGAACCCGTGTGGTCGGCTGGTCGCAGGACCAACGCACTGACACGCTTTCTCCCTTCGGTATTAAGTGCACATTCATATGCGTGTCCCGTGCTGGCATTGCTCAACCATCGTCTAGCAAGACTGGTCATCGCTGCACTGTTGTTGCTGTGGTAACTGGTTGCTGGTAGTACCATCATTCTCTTCTGGTAAAAGAAGACTGAACTGCAGCTGTTTTCATCCTACAAAGGTTGTTTTTGTCAGCATTGGGCGTAGTAGCCTAAATACAAATATATGGGTTGTTTTTGGCGTTGTTACTTCTGGTTCTGTTGAAAGTCTTTTTTTTAACCCATCATCATTCTCTCACTATCTAACAATCGTCCTTCAAATAGTAAAACAAAAACAAATCGACTTGCCATGCCAGTACGTTATATATAACTGATCTCTACTTGATCATGTACAAATTATCTCCTTAGAAGCATCAAACTTGCTGTTGTTATTTCATACTCTGTTAAGTCAGATTTACGATGTTATTTATAACGGCGGATACTGCTCCACATCTTCCTGATATAAACGATATCACGCTTAGATGGAACTTCCATCTCACAAGTTACGACATCCATAGGATGCGGGGTGGACTATTCTTAGATTAGATCACACACTAAGACAATAATACGTTCTGGTTGATCCAAAGATTTTTTCTGTATCATCTCTGAGTGTTTTAACGTAAATTGTGTAGGATTGTATGCCCAAATCTTCGAGTAGGATGTAACCAGCTATATTAGACGACTAAATACGTGCCAATGCCGACCGTATCTACATAATTATTATATCACTAAACAAATTAATTTGATAATCGATATCTTGTAGTCAAATTACGATATCGGTTTTATCAAGTCTGCATGTTTTGCCTAAAAGTTGCAATACTTCTTTGAAGCCAACTCGGCAATATACGCCTTTAAATTCTGCATTGTCAGTTAGGTATAAAACATATTGATACTTGGCAAATATCCCCGGTATTACCGGCTCGGACTGAAGCGTTTTATTTATCGCCTGATAGTGATAACTTAACAGTTGATAACAACGATAATTCGCGATACGATAGCTAACAAGAGGTGAGTCATTGAAGGCAATAATACACGGTCGTATGTGTATTACGTAAGTGTTTGAGTAAATATGGATATTTTGGTCCTTGGCCTTGCGGGCCCACTAAATTGGACATCTGAATGCAATGGTATTCCTATCATAAACATATATTTAGAAAGCATACAACCTAAATGTAAATGTAAAAATTCTTCTGATATAACAGACCAGTTCAAAGTATGAAAGTTTCTACTCATAACCTGCGCAATTTGACGCCCTTTCAAAAAGCTGTTGAAGAAATGGGACAGTGTCCCAGCGCTAATGTGGTGTGACTAGGTCATGTCGCTCGTGCCAGTTTGTATACCTTCGGGATTTCTTTTAAAACATTGCCGTGTCATAGCTACGTTGTATGGTTCGAATACACTGACTTACTGTCTCTTTGATGGAGCGACTGAGTAAAAATATTTTATAGAAAAAATTACAATACTTAAACATAGTTTGGTACTTCTTCTAAAGTCCTTTTTAAAATTTCTTTGGAATCATAAAAGTAAATCAAGAGTCCGTAAGGAAATTGAAGAAGTCAAAACTCCCAAATATTATTAAGTCAATTAGTTTGCAAATTGAGTACTTGACGACTAGCTACTACAATATCCAACTAGCAGCACTAGAAAATTGCATTCGAAGAACTTGCCATTTCCAACAGTCCAGTCAAGTGTTAAGTTTCGAATAATTAATTCCTAGTAAGAAGCTTGTACATATAGCCATCATCCTAAGAAACGTGTTAACGTGCTTAGTTGAGTGCCACTTCACAGCAGTAGAACACTGATAACGAGGGTCCTTGATGTTGTTATCTAGTCGTTTATAATAGAAAAGTAATTATCAAGTCCTTAAGATATTAGCAGTTAAATGCGGAAGAGATATGTTCCAGATGCTTTAAACGTGGATCTGTGCGAAGCAACTGATAATGTTGTTGATGTGACAGTATTGTCGTTGAAGCTAGCTAGCTTTTCTAACACAAGATGAAAGAATCATGGATGCAGAAGCTTTTATAAATACACGTCTATATGGCAATAGGCTCGCCCCTATTTCTGAAACATATAAAACACATAACTGGGGATATAAGGGTGTACTACTAGGGACGCCTTTGGGTTGTTTTAGACGCGATGTTATGTGTGCAGACATTCGCAATGTTTAAATACTAATCTTAAATCTAGATTACAGACGCTTGCAAAGAATGATTTAAATTCCTGAGCATAATATCTCAGCTTGAAGATACATTCAATTAGAATAAATGAAGACAAAGAGGCTCGCTATCCCGCGTGTGTATGAGTCATCGGGGGGGAAATCCTGCCCTAGTACCTAGTACTTTAGTAGGGACAAGTAATCCGACATGACTGGCATGGATGAAGTCATTCAACCACCAACTACTGATTCAGTTTCTATTATTATTATGGTTTCTTTTTATTCATTGTCACAGGTTTTTCTATATTAACAAGTTTTAGCGTGCTTTGGGCTCCCAACCAAATGTCTGGAAATTGTTAACATTTTCTTACTAAGGAATCGATTCATAAAAACTGGCTCTTACTTCCAAATTGGCTCTGAAAACCTCAAGATTTCCTTGGCTCATGGAGACTTGACCATTCCTGTAATTTCAATAATCAATTGGCAAGAATCATCTCTTTTTAGGTCAAGCTCCTTCAGACTTGTTTTATCTCAAGCCGTCTCTGCGTGCTCAGAATGTAAATAACGACTAATCATGGGAACCATTTTGAATACCTTAAGACTATAATTAAGAATACCATGCTGACATAATGACGTACCAATTACTGTGTTTACACCCAAGCTCACGGTACTTAGTCATAGTATTATATCGCCCAGTGATGCATGGACGACTAGCCGTAGCGATGACTCAACTAATAGTCAATAAAAATCTTCATAGCCAACTAATAATATAAATGCGAAAATAATTCCGTCTGGCTGTGCTTGTCTCTTACTAATCTGTGCACGCCTATACGGCAATGAAATCTGGCAGACGGTTAAACCAGAACCTAGGCAGACCAGTTAGGGCATATAATTTTGTTTCAGTAATCCCGAGGTCTGCGAGGTTAAAGTTGGACTGAGTTACTTGTATTACCAGGGTTGGTCAGGACAGATGCACCAGATTCGTCACACAGTGGGTGCCTGAAGACGGTCAGTCAATGCAGGCCTCTATGCGGCCGTGAAATTCATTTGTTCCGACACGTTATCATTGTTAAGCCTCCAACTCCTTTTGGTCTACGTTCCGAGTAGCATTAGCATACAATGCAGGGTCTCCATGTGGTTAGTGAGTGCGGTCAGCCTTTTGAGGAGGTTCAAGGTGTCAGCAGGTGTCGTGGCACTAGTAAACTGCAAGTGATTAATTTATAATGGGGTAACGAATTGGATCCAAGGTTCCAGACGGCTTCCTTATAAACAGCTCTGTAATGGGGTAGACGTATAAAAGAATGTCTTTTTTTTTTGGCGGGTAAAAAATCTTCAAATAACCTCTCCCGCTCTTGGGCAGAGCGAAAGTGAGTGTCAGAATTCTACTGACTAAAAACCACCCATGTTCCTTCTTAGCCCTTCATGTCGACGCCGCGGTATCACTTGCGAACAAACCGCAGCCCCGACGGGATAAAAGCATGTCTTCGTTTAGCTTCTGTATCAGGTCTGGATAAACTTTCGTTACCATTCATTCGAATACTCCGGAGCTGCATAGCCTGTATAGCCTGCTGTAAAACCAGAAAACTTCAGTGGCAAAATCTGGTACTATCTTGGTGAGAAGAACTCGTGAATTCTGCCAGCCTTTGGAATTTTTTAGTAACAATTTGTATTGCATCTTGAGCATTATGATTCTGACCTCTGCTACCGTTACAATAAATGACCCAAGTAGGATAGGACCCAAAGATAACTTAGTAGACACACCATGAAATACCTTACATATTTCAATCCGGGATTTAATAAATTGTATCAATGGTTGCACGATCGGGAATGTAGTGTATGTGCTAAGATCATGGCACAGCTGACCTCGGTTCTTGCTCTTGAACTAAAAACCGGCCCGCGAGGCACTCGGGCGGCGCGCGCTCCTCCTGTCGATGACGTCATCTGCGCGCGCGCCGAGCTTGCACGCTTGCTTGATTTGTTTTGGTTGTGTGCTGGACTTTCGTAAGTTAGCGGATTTCTGTATGATTCGTGTGATGGAGATGGAGAGTATAATTTATTGATTGAGTAGTTTGATAGAATTGTATTGAAATGCTTTTTATTGCAATTTATAAAGCTAGTAGGGTTTTGGGTATACCCAATAATCGAGTATTTTAGTCAACAAAAACCAAGGGGTTTCGAAAGGTGATGTCAGCAGCATTCTCTTTATCTATTTTTGACTGAATCGGTTCCAAGATACAATAAAAATTAAAATAAATGGCGTACTAATTGATGACCACATACATTTTAGGGACTTCTGATGAATCAGTTAATCGTTCATATACGATCTTGACATTTAAGACAAGTTACCACAGACGATGATAAACACAAACATTAAAACTTAAACCGAAAAATAAGTTAAGGTTTGAGGAAGCTTTCGTCGAGTTAAATAAACCACGTTTGAAAACTGGTGTGTATATATTATGATCTTGCTCGTGAATTTATAAGCCCACTTACTCATAAGATGTAATATTCATGTATCGTACGTATCGATGAATATCTTGTTCTGTATGACTCACCAATGATCTTATTCTACCAGTTTTTTTACACATGTGTTATTTATTTATTTAAATGTAGTTTAGTTTCATATCCGATTTGGAATAGCGTCATAAATTGTTAATACTATATTATGTTTATGTTATTTCTCCGACTATCCTTCGACCGGAGCCAGGATTTGTGCCAGGTGGATGGCAATTGGTTCGCTCTCTTTTACATGTATAGGACTTACACATAACTGGTGGGTGTGAGTGTACTATGGGTAACACCATGCACCACTGTGTAGTGTTGTGTAGCGTGCAAGTATTTGTGGTAGTAATTGATTGGGCCTTCCAAGTTTTGGGAACGGGCCAGCTACAAATATTTTCGTTAACTGCAGTGCAGTAGAGCTACACTGTTAACTCATTGTGTTCTCAATTTCAAATTAGCGCTAGAATTTGAAACAACTTTAGATTTTATGTCTTCAATTTACATAATATTTTATGTTCGCTGGGGATGACTACATTGCATTGGTTTTACTGAATATGAATGGTATTTCAGGTTATACAAAAACAAAAAAAAAACAACAATGTCTTGTTTATTTACATTGTTCAACTTTACTTTTCATTTCAAATATTGTAATAAAAACATTTGAATAAACTCAGAATTTTCTCCTCCTTCATTTTACACCCCAAAAACATTTCAGCAACCCCCACTTTTTGCGATACCAAATTAATTTTGATTGTATATGTAGCCTACATACATCACATGTACTGTAATATTAAGTAATCGACTGATACCTCATTCATCGGACTCGGCTCAGTAGATAAAGTGCTACATACTCGTAACTGCTAAAATCATAAGTTCATAACTCTGCCTTTTAGCTCGGCCATAGTCGAGTAAAAAGGTACTAAAGCGGATTGAATGCCTCAAGCGTTATTAAATACTCAGTGAAAGGGTACCGTAATACCGTCCCTCCTGCAGTCCTGCCTTTGTAATCTCAGATCTATTCCCCAGATGTAACACAGTTATATCACCCGTTCATTACCGCACAAGTACACAAAGTTACATATTTAGCGCGATGTCGACGACGGCTATTATAGCTCGCATCTGGCGAGTCGGCCATTGTCGCGTGCACCAGGTCGATGGCCTAATAACCCCGGAGGTTATGATTTTCGGCACGGCATGCGGCAGGCTTGCCGTATTCAAATTGCTGAAAGCTATATTGAGGATGGCTTTTTGTGCTATCATTTTTGTATTAGCTAAATTGCGGAGGCTTTTCTGTGTTCAGTTTGGTTTTTCCTTACACAATTTATATTTCTTTTAGTGTGTTGAAGCTTCAGTATAGGTAGGCTATGTTGTTTTTTTATTACCAATTGGACCCTAAGTATTTGCTTCTATTGTGGCATTTCATTTGAAAATAAGGTCATTAGCTTCCGTTTAAAGTTCGAGATGTCTTTCTAAAACATGATAAAGTAATGTAGCCAGTAGCCACCACAGTCTACAGTCGATTGATCTCATATAGCGAAAACCTGTTATGCTCATGGCTCCCGGAATTTAAGTAAAAAATATCTGTCGGTCTCTACATTTGGCGAATAACAGTTTTATTTTTTTTCTGCATGGCGTCTCGCAGGTCAACCTATGAGGCTGGGTTCTGCTTAACCAGAAACCAGATAGGTAATTCTGTGGATGCCTTGAGTGTAAGGCAGGGATGCACAGACTTATTGAAACCATGGGCCACTTGGAGAAATGATGAACTAATGGCGGGCCACAAGCACAAATTAAAAAAAAAATTGCCAAAAGTTGAATTACAAAATTAGTAAGTATACTATAAATCTGAAGCGAGGCACTGTAATACGATTACAATATTTTTAACGTTCGTAAAATTGCTTCCAAACTTTAATTTGCAAGGTGGTTTCGCTTTTCCCACTCTAATTTAGCCGCCCCCTCTATTTTTTCATTATTATTTCGTTTCAACAATTCATAGAGATAGAGAAGTGTTTTTACGATTTATGCATGAAGTTTCAGATACGAGGGTACTAAAACTCAAAAGCGAGCGAAGCGAGCTCGAAAATTTTTGCCCTTCACCTCGGAAATGTAATTTATATTATTTGATATTTTACTTACTTTTACTACTAACGTATTTAAGGACTGGACAATCCAGAAAACTCGGCGGTAAAAGCGAGCGTAGCGAGCTAGAAAATTTTAGTGACATGCGGCTGACCGAAATATTTACGTAGGGCTGGTTTGAAAAGTTGCCCCAGGGCAGCGGCTTCAAGTACGGAAAATACACCACTGCTTGGGTGTCCTTATTTTTGCAACATTACTATACTCATTAAGAATATGATCTGATAACCATGACCTGACACTGCCTGGCTCTCTTTGCCGCCCCCTGAAATGTACCGCCACGACGCTACGCTAGTGACTCTTCGTACATAGTTTTATCAATGCAGCAGTAAAAGTTCAGCAATTCCACTTTATTAAATTTGATGCGAAAATCATGTTTGTTTTGAATATCGATTAATTCTGACTGCATTGATTCTGGTGCAGTTTCAGCTAAATAAAATGGTGAAAGGATTGTTAAAATATGACGAATAGAGGTTCAAGTTTTTGAAACTCAGAAAATGGTTCACGAAAGGATTGTATCAAAATATCTAACTTTTCGACAAATGTCAAATGTACGAGGGAATATTTTTGCTGGCGGGCCACTGGCATATTTGTTTCGCAACGCGCGATAAGGAACTTCGTTCCAAAAACTAGTTCCTCATAACAATAATAGTTTCCTCTTCGTAATATACCACTTCATCCCATCTTCCACACCCGGAACCATTAGGAAAAGCAAAAGAAATACATCAACCGCCACAACAATTTGCCCAACGAGGCGTGTTAAAACGTTAATGGCGCCAATGAGCCATGACTGATGCTATTGAGATATTTTACACTTCGTCACTCATTACTATTAATTGATTTGTAAGTGCTTTTTACGTTAACTGATATTTGTTGGGTTTTTTCTTTGTTTTGGTTTTAGAAGATGGGTTTTATCATCAGACTTAGTTTAGAATCTGTTGCTGTGTGTTGGGATTTGATTTGATCATTATTTATTTCACATTTATATCTGGCCCTGGTTCTAGGTTCGATTTCCGGGTGGGCATAGTGTTATTAAGTTTTTTCATCAGGAATTTCTCAGTAGCCGCCATGGAAACTGGGTTTGTGCCCGGTTGATGGCAATAGGCTCGCCCCCAAATACTAGCGAAATGTAATGCGTGTTTTATTAGATACACCTCTGCCTAACCCTTCGGGGATTACAGTACAGGCGTGATGTTATGTTATCTGTCCCGCAACTGGCGTATGTGTATGACTAGATGGATGGACGGGAACGAAACAAAAGGAGTACGTATGTAGATCGTAGTAGGAGGTCGTTTGTAGTATCTGCAATTCTGCATACCCACCATGGGAAATAGGCGTGAGTTTATGCATATAACAATGTTTTATACATATCTATGTATTACAGGTAATTGAGGTAATACACGCATATCTGACCTATGCGATAATCTAAATTAAATGTGCCTATAAAATAAAATTATTCACATACCTTTCACACTATGATGACACAGCTACGTACAAAACAATGGAACATAACTAAATTATTTTTAAACATAAAATGCCATCAGTGGCAGTAGGTATTACCTATGTCATTGTTAGATTCTAATTTATTTGATTCTTTATAGCCAGTTTATTAGCGAAACATAGGTACTTACTTGGTATAAACGGACCCTCCTTGTAACCGTCAACCAAGCATTCTGTACATCAAGCTAAGCAACTCTACACAAAAATTATTGCTCGCCACAAACGTGGTCCCAATAAGGTCTTTCCTAAGCCGAAGTGAACTAGTCCACGATCGGCTCTCTTCGGGTGCGGTCGTAAATTTTATTAAAAGCTTATTTATGTTCTTTAAACCTCGATAATGCCACGCCGCTTATACAAGGTTAAATTAACGAGCAGACAACACCAATTCTCTGTATGGCGAACGCGTCGAGCAAATGTTCGGACGACCGTATCTTTAGTTTTTATATCAATGCTGGGAAACGACTTTTTTTGCGAAAAACACGCTTTACAGTAAGACTGAATGTAACGCAGTCAGCATACAAAAAATACCTTACTTGTAAAAAACTGACTCGACTGCCTCGTTGGTCTAGTGGTCGCAAGCGCGACTGCTGACCATGGGGTCATGGGTTCGATCCCAGGGTCGGGCAAAGTGTTAATGGCTTTTCCATCAGGAATTTATCAGTAACAGCCACGGAGTCTGGATTTGTGCCCGGTTGATGGCAATAGGCTCGCCCTCTATTACATGGGACTTAAACATAATTGGCGAAATTTGGGTGTACTATTAGGTACACCTCTGCCTAATCCTTCGGGGATTACAGACGTGATGTTATGTTATTTGTTGTGTTACTTGTAAAAAAAAAACTTTAAAATATCCAATATCTCCGAAGAAGTACTATGCTCCTTAACAAAAAATATATATCGCAGTGACGGACACAACAGGTGCCTTTCGGCTTGGTTCGGGGTCTTTTTACACCCATTATAAAGCTATGTTCATTAATGCCTATTTGTCGTTATAAACCCAGAGTTCCGGTTACTTTAATGAAGTATTAAAAAACCGGTTTGTTAGAAGTCAATTAAGAGCTCTAGTATTGACAGGTGACGTTAACTACGCCTTCTCATGACATGCAACATGATGTTATCATAATCTATTTGAGTATCTTCGCGCAATACATGTATTTGTTAATGACTACTTCACACGGTTTTAGATATTACATTATGTCAAAAAATAGTGATTTCACGTATGTTGTGGCATCTCTGGCCTTAATTTGTTACTAAATAAATAAAGCATATTTTGATTCTTTCAGTATTTTATTTATTGTTTGTCTAAGTATTAATAAAGCTCTTTGGTGAGTTATTGAACAAATTAACCACATTCTCAAAGATTGGACATTTTGGGAGTTGGACATTTTGGGAATGGACATTTTGAGAATTGGACATTTTGAGAATTGGACATTTTGGGAATTGGACATTTTGGGATTTGGACATTTTGACACCATTGGACATTTTGAGAATTGGACATTTTGCCCCTGAACGGTTTTAATTCAAGTTAAGGTTAAGTTCAAATGGCGTAAATCCGAGTACGATTTATCTGTATAAAAGCCTGCGTGTTTGAACTGATGCTTAATCTTCCTTGAACCTGCGAAGGTCCTTTAATAATGTAGGATATGCTAAATGCTACCAACATTAGAACCTTTTTTCTTAATCCTAAACGGGTTTTGTATGTGAAAAATAAAAGCCAATGAAACAAAAACTAAATCATAAAAAAGCTACTCAACGAATTTTGTTCCTTGTTTTAAACAGTGCCAAAACTAACTTTTTGTACAATTATGTTGGTGACTAAACCAACTGTACAGCATAATCTGGCTACTGCTGTTTACACAGGCCCCTGTGACCGAAAGCCACCACGCGGCCATTTTCCAGTTTGTATCCTTAATCATCCAGTAATCTAACCATATCTACTCTTGTCCCCCAGGTTTCAACACAACAAAATCTACACATACATCGGCGAGGTGCTGGTCTCCGTGAACCCATACAAGAACCTGGATATCTACAATATGCAGCACATGGCACAGTACAGGGGACGAGAGATGTTCGAAGTCACTCCACATGTGTATGCTGTGGCAGACGCCTGTCAAAGAACGCTGAGGCAACAGGTGAGGATACCAAGGATTATACCCCTTTTACTGATGACGGCAATATACGTGCCACCATCTAATAGGCGTATTAAATCCAGAAGTTTATTCCATTCTTATACTGGAATCGTTACTAATATGTAGTTGAATGTACATCACTATATTAAAAAAAAAAAACAGTGGTGCCAACCATATGCAAAAAAAAATTTGACACTTGGTAAAAAAAAGTTCCCGCTTTTCGTGACTAAACCATACCCCAAATTTTATTTTACTGCTACACTACACTTGGATCCTTCTGCTGGTAAAAGGGTTAAGTTTAAGAAAGTTATCAGGCAAGAAAGAATTAAAGAAAAATTATTAAGGAAATCTAATCAAAAGGATGTGGCCCAAACAGCATGTATGGAAATAGAGAAGCCTTTGCCTTTAGTGGGAGACATCTGGCTCATAATAAATAAAATAATTAAAGTGTGTCTTGGATCGAACCGCGAAAAAGTTATATTCATAATTATTTTGAAAAGTTTTGGCAAAATGTCGATCGAAGTTCAAGTTAAGTATACAGTTTACTGTCTGAAGGTTTAATGTCATTAATTTCATTTTTTTATTTTATTGCTAGTCTGATCAAAATGAAACAAAGTAAACAAAACTTTAGTAAGATGTAAATTCTATTTTTCTATTAAGTATAAGAAACTTGTAACCTACCCAGCATATTGTAATTTGACCTGGCATTTATTTTAAAACGACTAAATCTTCAGAACTTCTCAAACAGCCATCTAAAAGCAGCAATAAAATTGCAAACGACAATCCGTAGAATTTGTATTTTATTTATTTACTAGTATGCTATAAATTTGCGAATGGTCATTCAGCACTTTCGGAATGTGGCCATTATTTCCCTGTTTTTAACTCTGATGGCGTTACCATATGAGGCAGTGTTGAATCTTTGTAAGAACCCGTAAAAAGGTTTTACTGCTGCGCAAGACCACCCATTGGTTATGTTAGCTGTTTATTTCGCTATGCATTTTAACAGTTACATAAAAGCCAGAAGCACACATCACACAACTAGTGCTTTAACAAAGACATTCGAATATTACGAGCTAATGCTTAACTAGTTATTGTTTTAACATCGAGAAATGCCGAACGATTTTTCTCGCGGTCTAGTGTTTTTCTTATTATTTCATAAATAAGAAATCTTTACATCCTTGGGAAAATAGCAACAGCCAAACCCCAAAAGGTTTTAAAGTAGAATAATCCAGAAAAGGAAATGTCTATAATTTTGCCAAAAGGTTAGTAAATAAACTGATCATGCAGATTTTGTTTACAATGCTCATGACATAATCCCTTTGTGGCGTCGCGTTGTACTGATTCAAGTAGTGAGTGTGTACTATGTTTGGACAAATGTACGCACACTACATCATTCATTACAATATAAAACAAACAACACCCTAATTGCGTAATACGCTTCCTATGACAATGATAAAGATTTTAAAGGAAATTATTTTTTCCAGGGTTTCATGTATTTGAACCATTAACCAGCTCGATAACGTAATGGATGTAGTCGAATTGTCAAAATCAATAGCACAGGGATAGTGAGTGTGTTTCAGAGTATTTCAGGTTGCGTTGGAAGGCCTCCCATTAGGAGGACCGATGACTTGGTGAAGGTTGCGGAGATCCGTTGGATGCGAGATGCACGGGACCGGTCAATGTGGCGACACTTGTGGGAGGTCTTTGTCCAGCAGTGGATGTCTGTCGGCTGAAATGATGATGATGATTTCAGATTAGATACATAAGAAATACGAAGCTTAAATGACCTGATGTGGTCCAAAGCGTATTGGCGTTGATAATGATGGTAAACATTTTGTTTCAGGGCAAAGACACATGTGTACTAATATCCGGAGAGTCAGGTTCAGGCAAGACAGAGGCATCCAAGTTCATAATGAAGTACATAGCAGCAAACACAACACAAGTCCACAGGGATTATATTGATAGGTGAGTTACATATGAAAAGGTTTGAAGGACATGTCTTACACAAAAAAACAGGCTTTCAAGGAGAATGATGTAATTTCTAAGAATGGTTTTTGGAACGAAGTTCCTTATCGTGCGTTGTGAAAGGGGGCTAGACGGAAAAAATTCTTACGAAAAGTTGTCACGACACTTTTTGCTATAGTAAGCTATTGTAAGCTGTGCGGCGTCGCATGTTTCTCTGTCTGTCTCTCTCTCTCTTATAGAAAGCCAGCCAGATATTTTCATTTTTACATTTCTTTTTTTTTTCTTTTTTTTTTTTTTACATAATAAAAAATAATAACAATAACTTCGTTCCATCCGGGTGTTCCTTGACACCTCTCAAGTTTTTTTTTTTACCCGTGTGCGGCGATGCCCAAAAGGAGGGTTATTTAAAATTGCTATTGATAAGTTACAAGGTAAAGTCCACCTTTTAAAGACTTAGGAGGTGGATAAATTTAAGAAAAGGGAACACTTCAAAATACTTTTTTAAAAATTTGGGTGGATGATGTTTATGGAAAGGGAGAAATGGTGTAAGGCTCCATACTGAAGTGGCTTTTTATATCATTTCATATCATTCCTCACAGAAACCATCCATCATTTCCTTGGTCGTTCTCTTCCTGTCCATCCATCAACATTTATATTCATCACCATTTCTCTCCTCATCAAATTTCTATACCAAGACAGTCGATGGTGATGACTAAATGGCATAAATCTAAAAATATATTCGTTTCTTCCAGGGTAAAAAACGTGCTAATCCAGTCAAATTCCATACTAGAAACGTTTGGCAACGCGAAGACGAATCGTAACGGCAATTCGTCCCGTTTCGGTAAATACATGGACATTCACTTCGACTACAAAGGTGACCCTGTGGGAGGACATATCAGCAACTACCTCCTCGAGAAGAGCAGAGTGGTCTCCTTACAACCGGGGGAGAGGAACTTCCACGCCTTCTACCAGGTAAAGAACTTCTATCTAGGTGATGTTAGGTCAGCTTTTTCTTTACGTGTCGATGAACTCAAATTGTGTTAGACCATTATGTAGCTACCACACAGCTCTAGCATTTGCTTCGAGTAAATCTTGAAAGGTGAGAGTGGTTCTGTCGAGGCTGCGGGTTGTTTGCAAGGGATACCGCGGCTTCGACATGAAGGGCTAAGAAGGAACATGGGTGGTTTTTAGCACAGAACAGATAAAAGAGATTAGAAAGGAAATAGTTCCTGATTTGTATTAGAACGCCTGTCGCCGCTTGTCTCCCACTCTCTATATCCACTACAAGCAAGAGGCTAATACGTACGCGCATAACGCACACAAATAAACCGCACTCACTTAGATCGCGAGCTTGCTACTGGTTGTCACACTAGCGCAAACACTGCGTATGACGTACACTCACACACGCTTTAATTTCTCATACATGTTACGGCGACCAAAAGGTCGATAATTTATGTCGATAAAATTACTTTAGTTTTGTAACTTTAAGTTTTGCAATATTTTGCTTTAATTTCGGAACGGGATAGAAAGAATGAAAAGGTATTTATTTGTCTCACACAGATACAAAATTAAAGATTAAAAAGTAAAATCAAAAGTAAACATACGAGAAACACTTAAAAATAAGACATACATTCAATTAATTACTACATTTAGTTAGTAGGTATCTATTCAATTCTACCGGTTGCCTCTAGCCATAGTGTTCTTGTATCTGGATCTGTTGGAAACCTAAAAACAAAACTTTGTTGTGTTATGTTTCCATTATAAATGGCTAACCTCAAAACAAATTTTAGACGAAAACCAAAATCAATAACCCACAAAAAACAATAATTGACAGTAATAAACGAAGTTATTTAATCATATTCATAATAATATCATTTGAATACATTCACACATACTAAATATCGACATTGTTTACAACTTGGTACAACACAATCGAAACGCATAGATTTTGCAGAACTCAAGCTTTGGCTCGTCGTACGCGACGTTCGCAGTGAACGAAATACATCGCGCAATCGCCCACGCAGTACAAGATGGTACCCACGTATTGCAAGCAATGTACGTAATTTTTTAACTGCTTGCGACAGTATCATTTTTTCTACCAACTACATAATACTATTGTAATAATTACAAATATTACTTGTATTTTAAGGTATTTGGATTTACCGGTGATAAGAAATCCCTTCTCGAGGCACACTACACACCATGGCTTCTTTTCCGACACATTATAATAGCGCAAGATGGCATAATTCTTTTTTTTCGCGGAGCTTCGTACGCTGTCAGTGTGAGCGCGATTGTTGGCCGGTAAATCAAATTTTGTCGACATTTGAGCGTTTGCGACATATGAGCGGCGCGCCTGCCCCGCCCACAAGGCCCTTCTAACCTCTTTTATCTGTTCTGTGGTTTTTAGTCAGTAGAAGTCTGACACTCCCTTTCGCTCTGCCCAAGAGCGGGAGGGGTTATTTGATGATTTCCCACCCCCAAAAAAAAAAAAAAAAAGAGTGGTTGTGCAGGATGGACAGGATAGGAGATGGCGCATATCCTGCAGAGGGGCTCCAGCCTACACACTGGCAATTTGTTTGAGATGGATCGAAGATCCCCCATTTGACCAGATTACAACTACAGCGCCCAACCTGGTTACATATACATATTACAATATTATTTACAAATTGCAGGTATTTTAATACCAAAAAGCGATGGCCTGTCTTGCGTCTTGAAAGCGATCTTATAGGTATTTTTTGGTGCCGAAGTCGAAAATACCCTCCTGACTTGTGAACCATGGTCATGGTCTATCTCGTTAAAATCCGTTGAGCCATTTAGGCATAAATATTTAATAAATAGGTAGACAAATTTACCTTCGTATACAAATAATAGCATGGACATCGCCTTTTAAAAGTTTCTGTGTGTGTGTGTGAGTGGCTATACTTTAAACTACACAAAAGAGTACTATTACAGCTAGTATTTGTAAATAAGAAGGATTATATCATGCATGACTGTTCAATGAAGTCATTTCGACTATTGTCTAGCGATTGTATAGTTGTCACTTAAATAATTACCTATAGTAGTTAGTTACCGATACAAGAATTCTTTCGTTACAAATCAGTTCCATTCAATACCATATTGTTGAAATTACAAGACTGTGGCTTTGTTTTGAATGTAATTGTGGATTCCCTGGTTTAAAAAATACTTGAGAACGTTTTATTCAAACATACGAATATACAAATTATTTAATTTGGCCTCTTTTCAAAAAAAAAATTGACAGCTTCTTGATATTATTTTTGTTTAAGTTTGTAGTTAGAATTGTGCAGTTGACTGGTCTATCACAATTTGTGCTGAAGATACACTACAAACCCGTCGGGGCTGCGGGTTATTCTGAAGAGATACCGCGGCCTCGACATAAAGGGCTAAGAAGGAACATGGGTGGTTTTTAGTCAGTAGAAGTCTGACACTCCCTTTCGCTCTGCCCAAGAGCGGGAGGGGTTATTTGATAATTTCCCACAACCCAAAAAAAATGAGATACACTACAAAACAAGATGAAAAAGTTTTCCTCAAAAAGTTTACTTTTCACCCAAAATCCTATCTTGTAATACAATGTACTCATCCCAAATAAGCGTAACACATTACGTTTTAACCCTAACCAATAATAGTAATAGGGTAGTTAACAAAAAAAAAAAATAGTCAGTCAGATAGATTTCCAAAAAATATTGGACACATATTTTTTCTTTTTTACGTAAACAAACAATGATAACGATACATTGCTTTAAAAACTCGTGGTCGTCATATCCTAAGACATTAGTATGACATTTTTTACCGGTGAGTGACGTCACAACCCCCCACTCAAATCTTTGATGCCTTTCATCTTCGTTAATTTTTATTGATTTGATAAAACAAAAAATATGTATCCAATATTTTTCGATAATCTAACAGACGGACTAATTAGAATCATATTTTTTTTAGTAAGTAAATATCCCTATTAGGTAAACAGTATACAATTACATTCTCCATATTAATATTTAGTAAACAATATCTCGGTGTACTAATCTGTTGTTCAACAGCTTAAACGGTAGTGATGATCATCGTCCTTGTGTAGTAAACTACCTCTATCTGACATAAGAAACATAACACCTCGCCTTGTAATCCCTGATGGGTTAGGCAGAGGTGTTAGAGATAGTTTATAAACTAGATAACACGTAGGATTCGTTTCTATCCCGGTATTACGATCCCGTGGGACAATAGGGACAAAATTTAGATTTTGATAAAACAAAAAACACTTATCTAATATTTTTCGATAATCTAACTGACGAAACAGAACCATATTATCTTTTTTTAGTCAGGAAACATCCGTGTTACCGAACTACACATAATCTAGTAACCTAATATTGTTTTTAATTTCCAGCTACTAAGTTCAAACAACCCAACGACGAAGAAATTCGGTCTGACCACGAACGCCGTGTACAAGATCATGGGCAGTGAGCGAGCCACCGCGGCTGACTCCAAGCTGTTTACTCAGACCAACAGCGCGTTTGAAGCGCTAGCGTTCACCAAGGCCGTGGTCGAGGATATATGGAGCGTCGTCAGTGGAGTTATTCAGTTGGTGAGTTTTTTTTACTGGATATCTTTTTTTTAACTGTATAATCCCGCCACACTAGTACAAAACCACTGTAACCCTTGAACGCCAGAATCAACAGTGGCGATCTGAAAAGCGCCGAGGCAATGAAACTCGACGAAGTCCCAGATAAACAATTCCGCCGGTCAACAATGGACTGTGAATGTAGATAGAAGTCTCTCAGGATGTCAAATCGCTCGAATGGTGCACGCAAACGTTGCGGCGGCGCCGGTCTCGCTCTGAAATAGACCTAAGGCAACAGTTTTGCTGCGGGTAGTTCGCAAGAGATACCGCGGCCTCGACATGTAGGGCTAAGAAGGAACATGGGTGGTTTTTAGGTAGAAGTCTGACACTCCCTTTCGCTCTGCCCAAGAGCGGGAGGGGTTATTTGATGATTTTCCACTCGGAAAAAAAAGGCAACAGTTTTGGTAACGGACCTGACCAGTCCAGGGATCTGTACTTCTACTTCCTCATCATGAAATCATAATGAGACTTTAATTTTATTTATTTAAACTTCATGTACAGTAGTGGTACATAAGCAGACTAACTGCCGCACTCAGAGAGCTTTAATGATTACTTAGGCCATCACTTAGTAAAGGTTTTGACAGTTTTGTCATACAAAAGTATTTCAAATCTGTATCAGGTAATCATTAAATATCTTTGAGTACCGCAGTTAATGTCACAAAGCATTAAGTATAATTAGGTCTTCAGTTCTCAACCAAATCCTCTCTTTCAGGGCGAGTTAACGTTCACAGAGTCCCCAGACGGCCAGCTAGTCATCGGCGGGCCAGTGCGGCAGTGCACGGAGGCGCTGGGCGTGACGGAGCCGGGGCTGCGCGCGGCCATGGCGGGGCGCGTGCTGGCCGCGGGCGGGGACCTGGTCAGCAAGGAGCACTCGCTGAGCGACGCCAACTACACGCGCCTGGCGCTGGCTAAGGCCGCCTATGATAGACTGTTCACGTGGATTGTTCAACAGGTAAGGTTTTTGAAGATTATTGATTTCCGTGAACATTATTATGGCTTTTGAATTTTCTGAGGCGTTACCCGGAGTGTACCGTGCATGAATACGTACTGGACTACTCGGGTTTGTGGCAAAATTTATTATTTTAAAATGTATAATTTTATCACCGTTCGCTAGTGTAAAATATAGTTTGTAAACAACGCTTTTTAAAGTCTTAAAGGGACGCATTTAATTGATTATCATTGCTCTAGATAATATAATTAGCATGTGTGTGGGTGGGTCACTTTTGAGTTTTATATGTACATAAATAACTGGAGTAAAATAACTTAATTTGTAATTACCCAAGAACCTTATTCGTAAGTCATTAAACCTCAGATTAATTTACGGTAATACAAAAAGAAGTAATAAGAAAAAACAAATCATTTTGAATTCTATTCCTTCCACATAAAACAATAAACAACACTATAGATGTACCTTGTGGGACATACAAGAGTACGAGTAGTTATTTTATTTATTATACAAAAGTAGACCATATCTTCAAGAAAATAAAGTCCACTCTTTCTTAACAGATAAACAAAGCGATAGACGTGCCCAGTGGAACGTACAAGAGCACGCTAATAGGAGTGTTGGACATCTACGGGTTCGAGATCTTTGAGACGAACAGCTTCGAGCAGTTCTGTATCAACTACTGCAATGAGAAGCTGCAGCAGCTGTTTATTGGTGAGTGTCGTTGTTAGTGAAGAAGTGGGTAATCGAAACAACTGCGATAGTTATATGCTCAGTTCTAAAGACAAGGGTGTGGAGCCGTCGGGGCTGCGGGTTGTTCGCAAGAGATACCGCGGCCTCGACATAAAGGGCTAAGAAGGAACATGGGTGGTTTTTAGTCAGTAGAAGTCTGACACTCCCTTTCGCTCTGTCCAAGAGCGGGAGGGGTTATTTGATGATTTTCCACCCGCCCAAAAAAAAAAAGGGCTAAGAAGGAACATGGGTGGTTTTTAGTCAGTAAAAGTCTGACACTCCCTTTCGCTCTGCCCAGAGCGGGAGGGGGTTATTTGATGATTTCCCACCCCCAAAAAAAAAATGGTGTGAAGCTGCGACACAAACTATGCTCCACCTTCTATCCTACCCGCACTCACTGCGCTTCCACCGATGATGCGGTGGAAGTGGTGAAGTTTTGGGTTAACAAAGCATAAAAATCGTACTAGTGACACGAAGAAGAACCGCAATCCAATTTCTTTCAAAAACATTATCCCTGCAAATAGATTCCATTTTTCGAAAACACGTGTGTCACGCCTAAAACTTCCTCTCTTCCACTCTATTTGAAAGTTTAATCCAAAGTCTGATCCTCATAAAAAAGTATATAATATTTTTGGCGCATAAAAAAGTATATAACATAATAAATTATGAAACTAAATAAGACCCTTAGAACCTGGGAGTAGGGATCAATTAACCACTTTCTAATCTTCTGCATACCATTCTAGAACTGGTGCTAAAACAGGAACAAGAGGAATACGCTCGCGAGGGCATCCAGTGGACACCTATCAAGTACTTCAACAACCGCGTTATATGCGAGCTGGTGGATGCACCACATCAAGGACTCATCGCTATCATGGACGAGGCTTGTCTTAATCCTACCAAGGTAACTTTTAAAGAGTGACCTCAATATTGTTTAGTATTACCAATGTGGCGGCAGCGACATCTATCGCAACACATGCGAACTAATTTGGCAAATCCTACATCGCGCTATCAACTTTATCCGCGACATTAGCCTATATAGAAAATCCCGACTTACATATGTCGGGCAGTTAGCCCACCAGACACAAAACCCGTCTGGTGGGAGGATCCTCTCTTTTCTATGGGGGATGAGGAACTTTACACCCTGTTCCTCATACCCCCCAAACTAATTTTTTAACAATTTTTTTTCTATACCACTTTTGTGATGATTGGGTCATTGGTTTTCAAGGTGTAATAATCCTGTTCGAAAGAACTGTGGACTGTTGAAAAGAGTAACCGCGGCCCCGAAACACAAAGGGCTAAGAAGGAGCATGGCTGGTTTTCAGTCAGTAGAAGTCTGACACTCCCTTCTGCCCAGAGCGGGAGGGGTCATTAGATGATCTCCCACCGAGCAATAAAAGGTGTTTAATAATGTTAATGCTATTTTCTTCACACAGATATCAGATAAGCAACTACTAGAGGCAATGGACAGGAGACTAAACGGCCACAGACACTACACGTCAAGACAACTGGCGCCCGCCGACAAGAAACTAAAACATGGCGTCGACTTCAGAATTACGTAAGTGGAGAGTTTTGCAGATAGTTGTTTCGGGTCTGGGTATTTGTGTATGTGACTTTATATGTTTGTGAACGCACCCACGATACAGGAGAAAATCCTAGAGTGGGGCAACGTTTTGTAAAAAAAGAAAAAAAAGAATTCGTCATTTATTTTGGTCAAAATGCAAACCTCTGGGAAAGAAAATCTTTGAACAATTCTAATAATTACTTCAAACTCAAATCAATCATTTAAATTAGACCGTCACTGGCACTTTTGAAAGTCAAATTCAAAAAGCCGAAGCTACAGTACCAGTCACAAGTCATAAATACTTGCCCATTCTAAAAAGTAGATCTCTATAGAGAAGAATGGTCGTCTAAGTTAGAATAGGGTAGTTGACAAAAAACATTTTTTTTTCCACGTAAACAAAAAATGAAGAATGATACAGTGCTTCGAAAAATCGTGTGACGTCACAGTTAGGTACATTTTTTTACCAGAAAGTGACGTACAAGCCCCCACTCATGATCTTTGACACGTTTTATTTTCGTCAATTTTTATGAATTTGATAAAACAAAAAACACGTATCCAATATTTTTCGATAATCTAACTGACTGACTAAACAGAATCACATTTTTTTAGTCAGAAAACATCCCCATTAGGCGCCCAGCTGTGTTAAACCAAGTCGAGCCGATGTGTATAGCACCTTAGATCTTTTATTATCTCTTTAGTCTCAACTCCAACCATACTTTATCACAAAAATTTCTCCCACAGCCACTACGCAGGTGACGTAACATACGCAGTAACCGGTTTCATGGACAAGAACAAGGACTCTCTGTGGCAGGACCTGAAGAGACTGCTGCACTCGTCCAGCAACCGCTCGCTGGCAGCCATGTGGCCTGAGGGCGGCACTAACATACAGAAGGTAAGTTGTTACAAGAACAAGGACTCTGTGGCAGGACCTGAAGAAACTGCGGCACTCGTCCAGCAAGGCTAGGCTGTATAAGGAAACTTTGTGAGGAAAGCAGCATGTCTTTTTTTTTTTTGGCGGTTGGAAAATCATCAAATAACCCCTCCTGCTCTTGGGCAGAGCGAAAGGGAATGTCAGACTTCTACTGACTAAAACCACCCATGTTCCTTCTTAGCCCTTCATGTCGAGGCCGCGGTATCTCTTGCGAACAACCCGCAGCCCCGACGAGCAACCCGTAGCCCCGACGGACAACCCGCAGCCCCGACGGAAAACAGCATGCCTGAGATATATTTCTCGACAGCATGTGAAGTCTAGTCCGAGGTCCATGGGCAGCATAAAATTCTGACACCCGGGTACTAACCACACAATATAAATTTCAATTCCTTGCCAGGGCCTGACGCATGAAGTTTGCATTAGACACCTTTAAAGGGTCATCGGTCCATCTAGCTGGGGCCAATCCAACGTTGCCAAAACCGTGTCATAAATCTGAATAAACATTATCCTATGTGTGTCTATTCGTTTGCCAAGTGTAACCTACAAAAATAGGAGCCTTGAAAAATCATCATCACAATTTTATTTATCAACGTTTTTTCATTTTATGTGGAACATTTACTTCTACATATTTTATTTGTAAGGTTCTGTAGATCTAACCTCAGTGATTTGTCCTCAGACATCAAAACGCCCACCATCAGCGGCGACCCTGTTCCGCAACTCGATGGCGGCGCTCGTGACAGGTCTGCTGAGCAAGGAGCCCTTCTACGTGCGCTGCGTTAAGCCCAACCCTTACCAGACTCCCACCAACTGGGACGATCAGCTGGTAAGTACTACATATATCTGATAGAATTACTCATAAAGTCATTATGTCTGCATTCAAAAAATTATCAAACGCGCCAATGCCGTTTTAATCTCCGAGACTGATCCAAAAATCGACTTAAAGGACATAACACCAAAGCAGATATTTGAGTAGTTCTTAGTGAATTTCTAGAGATTCTAAATCGCACAATCTGTCATGAACTTGAGGCGACAGCGACATCTATCGCAATACATGCGAACTAATTGGCTAATCCTACATCGCCCTACCAACTTTATCCGCGATATTAGCGTAGATAGAACATCCCGACTTACATAATTATGTCGGGCAGTTAGCCCACCAGACACAACACCCCTCTGGTCTTAGGATCCTCCCTTTTTTATGGGGGATGAGGAACTTTACACCCTGTTCCTCATACCCCCCCAAAAACTGATAGTTTAGTTAGCTGTCTAGTTTTTATTAGTGGATTAGTACTCCAATATCATCTGTAAGACAAGATTTACAACAAGTATCTTTCTGGATTTTTCTTCTTTGCGTGTTGATGGAGTCATAATTAATTAATAATTATGCTACGGTTCTAATTCTAATATTTTATTCTAAAACGAAAGAGCAGTGCTATTTCCAGGTCGGGTACCTAGAAGTAGCACTGCTCTTTCGTTGCCTTTCTGGAATTAGAACCGTAGGATAATTATTGTTATTTTGTAAGACACACTAGTCATCATCATCAGCATCATTGTCCTGCCCTTATCCTAATTTATTTGGTGTCGGCGCAGCAAATCGTCTTCCATACTTCTCTATTTCTCGTCATCTCAGCAGTCACCTCCTTTCTAGCCATATCATCCTTCACACAGTCCATCCATCGTTTCTTTGGTCTTCCTCTACCCATCCATCTTAGTAACTGTGAATAAAACGTTCTGTTCGTGCTGTAGGTCCGTCACCAGGTCGCATACCTAGGTCTGGTAGAGAACGTGCGCGTACGTCGCGCCGGGTTCGCGTCCCGCCAACGTTACGACCGGTTCCTCAAGCGGTACAAGATGCTGTCGCAGTACACGTGGCCCAACTTCCGCGGTACTGCAGACAAGGATGCCGTAATGGTGCTGCTGAGGGACCTGCATATAACTGATGTGCAGTTCGGACATACCAAGCTGTTCATAAGGTAATTACATATCCACACTAATACTACACTTATCAACCCAGGAATCATGGGACCCACCTATTGTCGTGATTACTCCACAATAGGAAGGTTCCCACCGACGCGGCGACGTCATGCAAGCCTACAAACTTGGCTTGCCTTTATAATCTACTACTCTTCATGTTGTTAAGTTTTTGAACATTTTGCTTGACTTGTAGGCCGTACTATTGACCCCTTAGGCACGCCACTTTCCTAAATTGTGCAAATTTCTGTGATAAAGTAGTATAAATCATAATTGCTTCTTGGATATGTCATAGTCTATACTGAGCCTGCGGTATCCTGAGAGCGACGGTGGTCCATTTGTAGCGGCTCTAAATTACCGAACCGGTTGTGGGTTCGAACACAAGCAGACATTAATTTTATCACTACTGCTCTCAAAACGCTGAAGAAAATCATTATGAGAAAACAGAACCAAAAAATCGAAGTCAATTTTAGCTCCATTTTTCCCAGTTATGAAATCACCTGCTGACTAAAACTACACGTCGAAAACACAAAGTTTTTAGATGAATTAATTAGTAACATGTTGCCCCATTTCCGTCCCCAGGAGTGCCAAGACGCTGCACGGTCTGGAGGCAGCCCGCGCCGAGCTGATCCCGTCCATCGTGATATTGCTGCAGAAGTTGTGGAGAGGTACCGTCGCACGCATGCGCTACAAGAAGATGAAGGCCGCCTACACTATCTTTAATGCTTGGAAGTAAGTACTGAAATATGCATGAGAATAATGTGAAAAACATAGAATTTACACAGATACATGTTACGTTACTCGCGACATACCAGTTTTTCAGTATAACATTTTAGTTTTTTTCTTTAAGGTTTTACATTTTTAGCTTTTTTATAGTATGTTGAAAGTGTTTAAAGGATTAATTATTGAAGTAGTAAAGAGCTTTAATTTGGAAAATTACTGAACATTTATTTGGCCAAAGTTTTTACACATACACATAGTTTTTGAAAGAATATACACCCACACTTTATGTTTATCTTTCATAGTAATAGCGGAGAAAGGATGACAAGACTTATAGTATGTACCTACCTATGATCCACAATCAAGATATTGATTGATTGAAAAGGATGTTATTTCTCAAATAGAATATTAGTTTTGACAATAGGTACTTTTTAACTTTAATTTCCAACTTTACGTTAGTAACTGTAGAATACAAATCTTTTTTACTACAGTCAGCATTAAACTGGATGTACACTGTTGACTCCTATATATACCGTACACGCAGTAACCCCCCTCTCCCCACAGACGTTACCGCCTGCGCCACTACATCGTACAGCTGCAGACAGAACTCAAACGTAACCGCGGCGTGATACGCACGTGGCCGCCCAGCCCACGCCGCGTACACGTGCCGCTCATACAAGCTGCCTACAGGTATACTTTTATATGTATTTTCTTTCTTTATTGAAAATGACACAATTTAGGGTAGTTGACAAAAGAAATCTGATTAATCCGTCAGATAGATTTCCAAAATATCGATACCAGAAGTATCAATTAACGTAAGGGACATTTTGGCGAAAATGAGTTATATATATCATTGGATTCAGAATTTCTCGCTCTATCGATTGATATTATTAAAATTTCTCTATCGTTAAATAGATGTCCCTTCAGTATAAATTTTTGGACTGCGTAAAACGATTTATGACAAAAAAAAATGATTTAACGGTCGTTAACATTTTTTCTTCTCAAAAAAATAAAGTAAGTCATCGTATTAAATAATTTACACCCTTACCTTAAACCTCAAATCAGTCAATTTAAATCACATGTTCCTTACTTTAATTCATGATTAGAGTTTTTTGAGAATTATTCTCTTACATTAATATCTCACAAAACTATCTTTGTTATATATTATGCTCCTTACATTAATATAGCTGGACATACATATATGCCAGTAGACAGCATGCATGCTGTTATTGAGAGGGAAGTAAGAAAACTAATTGTTTGGGCACCTTCGCAATGGCCAAGTTTCATAGAAAGTGCTAGAAAACGGCCTCAGCCATATAATGTGAGTGTCTTAGAACATACAGATTTCATTGACTTCCAGAATCTGGCGAATTCTGTATTCACTCAAGCTACTCTTAAAAATAAAGATCTGCGTATGAAAAATTTAAGAGTGTGCACCTTTAAAAAAAATGCCTTGACGAAAATCGAAGTTAAATATACAATGTTAGAGACTGGTGATACTTACGACATAGAACTCTCCAAAGAATTACCTCCAAAGAATTTTAACGCAAGAGGAAAGGGTAAAGGGATTGGGAAAAAAAGTGCTGTTAGAGGTAAAAAGACTAAAAATATAGACAACACAAATCAATCTGAAGCTGAAAGTACTAGTAATGAAATAAGTCTAAGGAACACAGAAAATTTGCCATCCCTATATAAAGCGAGGCTGCCAATTTCTATTCCAAAATACAATGATCTCAAAAAATTGTGCGACACCGGTATAATACCAAGAAGATTTCATGGTGAATACTTGAACCTTCCGAATAAATCACCAGTTAAAGATACCCTCAATGAAACCGACGACGATGAAGATGATGAGATTACAGCTAATGATGATGACTAGATAAAATACCAAAGTGATTTCACTAATATTTATCATATCATAGTCTGTCTGCCCATTTCCAATTAACTAGTATTGTAATCTTCGCAAAAACATTTGTATTTTTCTTATATTGATTCATATCGTTTATTCATTTTTCTTTCACAAAATTCATTCAAACTTAACATAAAGATTTAAAGACTGTTTAGTGTGTTGAATTTATAATAATAACGCAAAATTATTTTATCAAAATAAAAATATTATATTAACAATTGTTTTTTGTATTCCTAAATTTCATTTAAATCTGTGATAGCTAAGCTACAAAACCTGAAACTAACGTATAGACTTGCTTTGAATGATTAATGTTAGTTCATACCAACATAATCATGCAAATAACTATTTCTAACTTTAGTAGATAATCTATAGTTACATCAAATTTCAACACTGTAAAAGTCCCTTACAATAGAATAATTATAATTTCCTATTTCTCTTGCTGCTTACACTATGCTCGATGGTTTACACTTAAAATATTAGTAACGTAAGGCACAACTAAACAATTTTTTTTAATGTAAGGGACATGCTAACTTTTAAACCGCTGCGCATTCCTAAATATTTCATTTATAGCATGATAGAAGACGAAATTCTAAGAAACTTTGCTCTCGACACAATTAAAATTGGAGCAGACAGTAAAAAGCTATAGACAGATTAAAAAAAATAAAATAGTTTTTTGGCTCTCCTGAAAAACCGTGGTTTGTCCCTTACGTTAATTGATACTTCTGGTATCGATATATTGGACACATATTTTTCTTTTTTCACGTAAACAAAAAACAAAGACGATACAGTGCTTCGAAAAGTCGTGTGAAGTCACAGTTTGGTACATTTTTTACCAGAAAGTGACGTCACAAGCCCCAGTCATGATCTATGACACGCTTAATTTCGTCAATTTATATTAATTTGATAAAACCGAAAACACGTATCCAATATCTTTCGATAATAATATAACAGACGGACTAAAAAAATCATATTGTTTTAGTCGGGAAACATCCCTATTGTTCTTAAATGACTAACGATATCTGAATCAGCCAGCCTAGTCCAGCAGGTCACCAATCTTATGTTTCAGGCAAAAATGCTAACTAATACATTTAAATTAATATAATCAAACAGTTGGTAAAAGGTTCTAACAGTGGCTCAGATCCCAAGAGTGTATGCGGCGTATCTCGGCAGACAATGGTCCACCTTCCATCTTGCGCTGCATGCCCTGACACCTGCGCACTTGACGATCTAATGACTGCATCAGCGAGCGGAGTTCGAATAGCTGAATTTTGGGCCAATTTTGTTTCAGGAAAGTTTGCCACCGACGCACAAAAAAGAAGAATGTGAATTTCATCTACAAATGATGAGAATGACTTTTTTTGGACGTTGGAACGACCTTTTGAGGGCCTATGATGAGAATGCTTTGCGGCATTTAGTCCTCTTATGTGCCACTCTAAACGTTAATGTGTTCCGTATCAGGAGATGGAGAGCGTACCTGACGCTGAAGCCCATCCCACGCGAGCAGTGGCCGCAGCTCAAGATGAAGATCTGCGCCGCCAGCACTCTGCGCGGGCGCAGACCGCAGTGGGGACAGAACCGCGAGTGGCTGGGAGACTACCTCGCCGTTAACAAGTATAACCCTAAGGCCGGTTAGTGTTTATTACAGCATTTACAATACATAGTTTGATAAAAGTGTTTTTTCGTGTGCATATGCTGGTAATAGTTTACCAACTTTTAATATTATTTTCAATGCTAGTTACACTACTGATTACATGCTTTCATGAAAATGACAACCTAGATGTGAAATTTGCATTTTCCTCTCAAACGAATCAACGTTGGAATTACCTTTAAGTCGAAATCGTTCATGTATTTCCGTGCGGGCTGGGACTTAAAAGACGCTGAGTAAGTTCAGCCAACCTTAGTGAACAGCAGCAAAAAAAAATGTTAATCTAAGAAAGCAGTCACAATTAAGACCACAGATCTAAACTGTGACTTCGAAACTTCAGTGTAAAACACATGCAACCTCCACTAACCTAACCTGCCCCCCAGCGAGCTACCAGTCGGCCGTGGCGTCTCTACAGAAGACGCAACAGATAGGTCGGGCGCTGCTGTCGTGTCGCATACACAAGTTCAACCGCTACAACAAGTTGGCTGAGAGATGTCTGCTCATCACCGAGTCTGCCATATACAAGCTTGATGCTAACTCCTTCAAGCCGCTGAAGAAACCTACTGCTATTCCTGAGGTAAGGGTGTAAATTTATACTGTGATGATTTGAATTTTGAGCTTGAGCTGTGGGCTGAGAGTGTAGCGGGTTTATTTGCTGAACAAATTTGTGTCTTGTTTGTTTGATGTAGTGACAAAAATTGAAAAGAGTATGCTAAGGTGGTTCGGTCATGTGGAAAGGATGAATGAAAGGCGATTAACAAAAGGTATTTACAAGGCAGATGTGAGTGGTAATGCCGGGAGGGGACGCCCTAGAAAGACATACACTGATCATATTGGTGCCGTTCTTCTGAAAGGACAGGTATATGACCAGATGTATGAATGTGGACGAGGCAAAAGGAGTATGTAAGGATCGTAGCAAGTGGCGTTCTGTGGTTTCTGCCTACCCCCATGGGAAAAGGGCGTGAGTTTATGTATATGTGTATGTAAATTTGAGTCTTGTTGTTTTTTAAATAAAACTGTAGAGTACCAATACCTTCTGAAACATGCTGTTAACAATGGATATTAAAATTGTATAAAATTATATATATTTGAAAAAAACTTCATCAGTAAAAATGCCATTTTTGGTGCTTATAACAGCGCCGAAATGTCGGGAAACATGGTAAATATCGCGTTTTCGGTGTAAATGATAAATAATTGAAAACGACGTGGAATATCATAATTACTTATGAAAAATATAAATAAAGTTATGAGATGTACTGTCAGTCACCAATGCTTAGGATGAGTTTGTGCAACACCTTGACATAATGCTTGTGAGTGCTGGATGTTTTTATCCAAAAAAATATTATTATTCCATTTTTTTATATAATATTGTTCCCCAGGTGGGCGCCATCCGCATAATGAGCACAGACGTGCAACTGGTCGTGATCAGTATCCCGTCCGCCAAGAACGACCTGGTCATAGGGCTGGACGCGCCCGTCGTCAACCAGACTGGACTACCCGGCGACCTGGTCGGAGAACTTATTGGAGTACTGGCTAACAGATTTCATATGTGAGTATAACATTACATTACACCTGTAAACCCCGAAGGGTAAGGCAGAGGTGTGCACACCGATTTGGCCAGTTATGTGAGTTTATTTTTAACTGACTTCCAAAAAGGAGAAGGTTCTCAATTCTTCTGTATTTTTGTTTTTTTTGTTTTTGTTATCGGCAAAAAAAACGAAATCAAACAAACAAATGTCACCGACTTCAGGAGCTGATTTTTCTTCTGAAGTTTATTTTTCACTTTATTGTGATTTTGTTTTTTTCATATATAGATCTTTGGCTGTCGTTACAGGTAGTCAGTGACATGAAATTCTGACATCCAGTCTAACCAAAGAGTTTCATATTACCTAGTATTAACTGAGTTGTGAACGTCAGATAGGCAGTTGCTCCATGTAAAATACTGGTATTCAGCTGCATCCGGTTAGACTGGAAGCCGATCCTAATATAGTTGGAAAAGGCTAGGCAGATGACTTCTTTATGTTTTGGAAGTCGGTTTTGTTTTTTGCAAAAAAGTTTTACTCTAAAGTAACCAATTCCGTTCAGAAGCCTAGCTTTATTCAATAGAATTTATTGTATTTTGCTTAGCCTTTTTCCAACTATGTTGGGGTTGGCTCCAGTGTCTACCAGTATTTTACATGGAACAACTTCCTATCTGACCTCGACAATCAAGTGTTAGTGGGTAACACGCTATTCCATTCAGAACCATTTGGCCTTTGGCTATCCGCGAGCTAAATGTGCGAGCAATGTGCTGTGTACATACTACACTGCTATTTACGCTTGTCAATTCTTCGGGCTTTGTCAGATACCTTTTTTTTCTTTGGAGAGTGGGAAACCATCAAATGACTCCTCTCGCTCTGTGCAGAGCGGTAAAGATTGTCAGACTTCTACTGACTAAAAACCGCTAAAGTTCAGTCAGATGGACCTACTTTATCTCAGGGAGATGTTCCTCTCTCCTACCATTCGACGACCTGGCAATAGACAAAAGCTTATCCCATTTTTTTGGGGGCGGTGCAGCAAGTCATTTTCATCCATCCTACTATATTACTCATAAACTCATCAGACACCTCTTTTTTT
This sequence comes from Diarsia brunnea, assembly GCA_949774965.1. Lineage (NCBI taxonomy): Eukaryota > Metazoa > Arthropoda > Insecta > Lepidoptera > Noctuidae > Diarsia > Diarsia brunnea. Next base: position 18,369,344 of record OX459011.1, read on the forward strand.
GCCAAATCTTCGTTTTTACACAGTCCATCTATCGTTTCTTTATAACACTTTTGGTAATGATTTATTTCCCCCACCAGGATGACGGGTCACGAGCTAATAGTGGAGGTGGAGTCAGGCGCCACCACGCGCTGCACGCTGGGCGGCAAGACGCGCGCGCTGCAGCTGCCCGCACTGCCGCCCGGCGCGCCCTCGCCGCCCTTCACGCACGCGCACAACGTCATCACCTACCACCCCGCGTCCGTGCGCGCGTAGGGGCAGGGGGGCATGACGTCTGCGGCAACTGAGGGGTGATCGAACGTTTAATCACTCATCTCGAGGTCCGTGTTTGTGAAACTCTTTCATTTTTAATCTAAGAACTGTCATAATAAACAATAGAACGTCGATTCTGTTCTCAATAATAAAAAAATATTCTCGATAGAAATTCGCTCAACTACTTGTAATACAAATATGAAAACGAGACGGCTGCACTCCTGACATAGTGATGCGCATTGCTCGGATCGATACCTGAATTGTAGCCTTTTATCGATAAGAAAGGGGTATCTCGGTTTTACGATTATATATATGCTGCAAATTTTATCAACTATGACGGTGTGATATTTTAGAAATAATATTTAAAAAAATATGAAAATGAAAGGGAGTTATAGATACGAACCTATCACTCTAGCTAGATTTCACTACAATCTATTGAAATCTATCGTAGATTGACCTCTGAGTACTGTTACTCTATCGCGGACCAAGTGCTATTGTTATAGGCGATAACGCCAAATGGAGTCAGGAAGAAGAAAACTTAATAAAATATAGGAAGGACTTATAAAATATTATAAATAAAACTAAAACTTATAAAAATGCTAGACAAGCTATGATTAAGAATTGTAAAAATGAAATAATGGGGACAAAACAATTAATTTAAAGTTAATAATACAGCCTTTTAATAATTATTATTGTAATGAAATGTTGTGGAAATTGGTAGTGATTTATTAGAGTGAGACAGGCATATTCGTAGTTATTATTATTCTATTTAATAGTCAAATAGTATACAAAAAATATTTGCAGTATCTGTGTTATTTACATTATACTTAAAAATACAAAAATAAATTAAATACAAATAATCCGACACAAATTAATTTGTTATAATAATGTAATACTTGTTAATATTGTTGATTTTAATCTGTGGTTTATTCATCGGTGGTAACTTTAAAACTAATGGCGCTAGCGTAGCTAGTTCTGAGCTATGTCATTGGTTGAAAATCTGTCAATATCATTTTAGATTTCAAAATAGCGTGACCTCATTGGTCAGATTGAAACATAGCTATGGTGCTGCCATCTACAACTTAATCTTTGACAGGTCTTTTCTATTGACAGTCAGTACGTATAATGCCTATGAGGCCTTTCAAAAATATTTGGTGTTGTACGAGAATAAAGTAATGTTTAATAAGTAAAACATTGAAGTGAACACATAATATTTGACTGATACGTGGCATTTGAGTAGCAAAACTTGCGGCCTTGTGTATCTTAGAAGTAAGTTAAAGTACCTTATTAACTTATTCAAGAAAACGTTAAATATAGTGTTTATATAGGATAGTAGAATAGTTTGTTATATTTTTTCTCTGTTTCGTGTGATAATGGCAACGATTGAAGCTATTAAAAAAATATTAATGGGTTCTTAGCGTTGTTAATTGATTTATTTAATTAACTAACAATTAATTTATTTTTGTTGTCAAATGGTTAATAATAAATCGCTAATAATGAGTCGAAAATTTGGTGTTAAAAAAACATTATTACGAATTAAAAGTCCAATCTTGACGAATCCGTGGACGCAGTTTTGGTTGTGTACCTAAGTTATTGTTACATAATATGTAGCTAATATTGTTGTCATTATTAAATAAAGTATATAATACGTGCCTTAAATATTATGTTAATTATTATTTTTTGATGATTTTTTTATTAATGTAATGACATCACAATACAGTATACAAGAATTGTAAATAGATTTTTAAATACTTATTTATAATAATTGATCGCACTTTTACATAATTATGAAATAATAAAAATGTACAGTCATTCAATAATGTTGAACAATAAAAATGTGGTACTAAAATAATTGTAATTTATAGTTCACTGTTAAGGTCACTCTGTATAAAAATGAGGGTGTTGTTAAAAGATTTTGTAAGTAAAAGTATAATACAGTGTTTAGAGCTAGAAGAATCTTTTGGAATTCGAAGGATGTTGCCAGAAGATCGAAAAAGATGACGATGTTAATTCCGATTTTGCCTTCCCACCAAAAGATCCTTTTACAGCTATAGTTTTTCATAAATAAGTAATCTACAAAGCGCACAAACAAATAAGTAAATAATTTCATTGAATTTTGTAATGTAAATAATAAATTCCCGTCGTTTCTATGCGAAGGATGGATAAGAATGATTTGTCAAACACGTAACTTTCAATGAACTGGTGCACTTAGTGTTTATACCATGTATTTACGCAATAATTCAAGTCATTAGCCGTGTAATGGCTGATCAAATGGCCTGGGAAAGCATAATAAATACAGGAAAAATAGTAAGAAATGTCGAGCCTACTACTAAAGTCGCGGTCATAAAAATGTTGCTGCTAGTTAAGATGCCAATAGCGGTCATTGACCCACCTACGTGTATTAAAATTCTTAACTTCTAAATCCAAAAATTACCCCGTTCATGTCTTGAATCGTCATAATATCTATCGTGATCTTCAACATTTTTTCTAATGAAAAAAGATACATGGTTCATTAGTTTTGGTTCGTACAAAGAGATATTAGGGAAAGGGCAATGACCGCTATTGACATCTTAACTGATAGCAATTGTAGTAAGTAACTACTGACCGTTGAGTGTCTTGTCGTCTTGCTCTCGTGTTTTATGACCGTGCTTGACAAGGAAGCTTGAAAACATGCTAGCTAAGCCTGGCTAACGTTACTAGTCGAGCTCTTTCTTATTACACGTTTATGTAACGTGTAGTCACAGAATGGGTCGAATTCGCACTTGGGTTTACCAGAGTTTTATCTTGCTTTAGACGGCTATACTAATAACTTATTAACTAGCCCATGTAATTATATAAGACTGCCAGTAGTTATCCTCTAAACTCCTCCTATTTTGGTCTCTGCTGGTATAAAGGGAGATGTTTGCCTTGTTTACTCCTCCTATTTTGGTGTTGCTTTCAGTACGAGAAAGAGAGCTATCAAAATTACATAGCGCTGTCCCTTTTAGCATCAAAATGAGATAGTCGTCTACAGCAAGATTTAAATACAATGTGATGAAAATAACGCACAGTGATGTATTTTATTTATTAATTTAGTTCAGTATTACATTTAGCATAAATATTATAAGGTTCAATGGTGATTTGTGACAGAATTTTAACAACCAAACCAGTCTGACGACCAGTTTTAACAAGGGATATTGGTGACTGGTTGTGGAGATCAGATAGGTAGTCACTCCATGGAAGTATGAGGATCCACTGCATCGGCTAAGCAGATAACAAACCAAGACTTATGAAATGAGCCCGTCGGGGCTGCGGTTTGTTCGCAAGAGATACCGCGGCCTCGACGTAAAGGGCTAAGAAGGAACATGGGTGGTTTTTAGTCAGTAGAAGTCTGACATTCCCTTTCGCTCTGCCCAAGAGCGGGAGGGGTTATTTGATGATTTTCCACCCACCAAAAAAAAAAACTTATGAAATGATTAAAAATGAAATGAGGTAGTGCTGCCCTGGTGGCCTTAAAAAATATCTAGAAGAAAAACTATTTTCCAAAATGTACCCAAACGTTTTTAAAGGTTAAAGTTCTGTCTTAAATAATCCCAACAAAGGCCTTTCAATGTTAACAGCGAGTTATTCTAGTTATATGTATATAGATGTTATTATTTGTAACGAGTGATCGTACGTGCCTTCAAGTGGTGCCATGAGATTCGCAATGTGTTGATTAAAATAATTTTACACTTTATACTTGCTTTTTATTTCATTTCTTGAATACGTAAACCTGGTGAACAAAATTAGTAGTCTTGTCTTAACATAAGGGAGCGTTCAAGTATCACCGTAACCCAATTTTTGAAGAGTTTTGACCCCCTCCCCCTAGTAAAACGTTACGTAACCACCAAGTAACCATTTTTACCTACAATTTGAAATTTTGAGTAAGTTTTACGTAACACGTAGTTCAAGCCCCCCCCCCCCTCCCGCGCTTGTAACGCATCGTAACATTTAACAAAACCCCCTCCCCCTAAATTCACATGCTGTCCTGAATGGTTATTCAAGAGGTGTACTCATTATGTTAAAGTCCCATGTAATAGGGGGCGAGTTTATTACATAAGGGTGATAAGTCGCTGAGAGTCGGCACTTAAAAATGGCAAAATTACACAAATCCTTACATTAGTTCTAGTATTGTGGGGTCCCTGGTAAAACACATCTGTATGTCAAGTTAAAACGGACACACGGTCGAAGGTTTCATCATGCTTGCCGAATGTAGTCCATGGATGCCCGACGGGGATGCGGGTTGTTCGAAAGAGATACTGCGGCCTCGACACAAAGGGCTAAGAAAGAGGGGGCCGGGGCGTTTTTACTCAGTAGAATTCTGACTCTCACCCTACCGCTCTTCCCAGAGCGGGAGGAGTCATTTGATGATTTCATACCCTCCAAAAAAAATCCAGTTCATGGATTAGTGATCAATGGTAACCAGGTTTCCTATGGAGAAGAACCGGCAAGAAACTCCGTGGGGAAAATCCATTTATGGGAACAATGTAGGCCCTACTACAATAAGTAGTACCTACGCTACTAAAGTTAACAACCATCTACAAAGCCTAGGCGAAAACAAGGACTTACATAACGTCATCATTAAGTTTAAATCCTTCGACCAGCAAAAGCAAATGCGCACAAATAATGAGCACGTGTTGTGGCGTGAGGGCACAACAAGCGAACGAAATATTTGTAGAAGCGTGCAGCGCTAGTTACATAAGCGCTAAATACGTGCACGTGGAGCAGCTTGTTGGATATGCGCTGATTAATACTAAAACTTACATACTTTTAACAATGGGTACTTTTCTGTCGTTTTCAGGATAAATTCTTGATTTTTTTGACAAGTTTTCGATAATTCATATATCTGTCTACTAGTGTCTACTGCCTCGTCAGTCTTATGGTCGAAAGCGCGACTGCTGTGCATGAGTTCCTGAGTTCAATTCCTAGGTTCTATCAAATGGGTCTTAAACATAACTGGCGAAATGTGGTTGTACTAATGGGTACACCTCTGCCCAAACTCTTGGGGGGTAAAGGCGTGATGTTATGTTTATTTTATACCTGTCTATTTGAAGAATCTAATGTCAGTCTCGTTTAAAAGCCCAAACATTGTCTTGGTCCGATGTGAGGACCGAGTAGGTAAGTATATTTGCGTCTGTTAGAATATTTTGAGGAAAGTTACACTACCTACTGTTTAAATCGGAACTTAATGAGGCCAGAATTTGATGAACAATACCTTAAAAACGACAAACGTAATACAAGGATAATAATATATTTATGGTCTAATATGGTTGAAATTTTGCGGATCATTTATTTTATTTTTAACCGTCTTCTAAAAGGAGAAAGTTCTCTATTCGCGTGTATATGTTCTCGTTTTCACTCCACCTCTCAGAAAAACGCCCACAATATCAGAAACATCGCGACCTTTTTGAAACACTCCAACGCGTGGGTTGAAAACAATGTTATTAATTAATGTATGAAACCTTAGCACTGAAACTGCGCCAAGTGATTACAAAGCTGTAGGTAATTAATTAAGTTTTAAATGATTTCAAGCGACTTGAACGAAAAATTACAAAGTTGTTTGTAAAATTAGATATTATGTGATAGATATTATTGTTAGCGTGTCGATGACAATTTAAACTGACTCAGCCCAAAAGACCACGAGTTTTTACCATTTTCAGTAACGTTCATCAGATCCTTTGATGTGCAAATTATAGGACAGGCAGGACAGGACACGATATCAAATGTCCCATCGTTTGCGTGGCCACACCACATTTACACCCCTTTTTCTTGCTTCGGCCAACCTGTGTCAGGGGTCTATTTAAGGTCCAGGTCATCCATGGCAACTCGTGTCCAGGAGGGAGATTTTCGGCAAGAGACAAAAGGGTTAATTAGAGTAATCTCTAGTGAGGAGGAAAGTATATCAAGCTCTGATGAATTAGATATACTTTGGTGCAGACCTACTGCTGTGTCCTCATAAAGAATATTGAGCTTTATACCCAAAAATTAAAGCCTAAAAAAGAACTCCATATTATACGGCGAGCTGTAATAGTGTTTTTAAAACTACCAAAAATTAGGGTCATTTATCATAATAAGTGGGTAAATGTAAAGACAGCAAAGATCTTTCCTAGATAATATTTTACACCTGCAGAAAAACACGGCACCATAAAAAATGCAATAAGCAACAATTTAATAAAGTCCACTCGACAGCTACGCCGTAGCTTCGTAACTCGTAGCACGTAGGGCGGGATAAAAGCTAGGGCGGGCGGGCGCCGACGTCAGTTGCCCGGAACGCATCGTGCCATCGACGCGACGTCCGCGGTCCACTACAGCTGCCTGCTCACCCCAGATTATTGTTGCAGGTATGAATATATTTTGTTACTTTAGCATTTTGTAATGCTGATTGCATTTGGGGTACATTTATGTGGTTTTGATTGAAGTTTAAAAATATTTTTACGCAAATATTTACTATGTATTTAACATTATACAATACAATACAATACAGTATCTTTATTTTTCCTCTTCACAAAGGTTCACACACATATGCAGTTATAAAAATACAATTGTAAGAATACATAACAAAATTTATGAATATGTTCCTTTGTGAGAGACTGGCGTCCATACTAGGATACCCTGTGTGACGGATCCCCAGGCTCTCACCTCGAATACAATGTAGTTTACATACTATATAATAGCCAATCTGCATACTCAAACAAATCATCTATTCATTTCAGAGGGAAAAAAACAGACAAAATTATTTTAATTTCCAAAGAAGGTAAAGAAATAAAAATTAAGATTAGAATAAGGTGTAATGTAATGCGTGTGACACATTCAACCAAGAAACCTAACCCTTAACCTTCAAGATCCCCTTAATATTGCTTTCAACTCCTAACCGTTTAGGAGTAGTACCTTCCATAATCAGCTAACCTAGATAACCTGAAAGAATACAACCATATATACGTCCCCATAATATTTTATAAAAGAATTATCCTCCAACTCTTAACAGTTAATGAGTTATACCTTCCATCATCAGCTCATCAACATGAAGTGATGATTGCTAGATGCGAATACTTAAAAAGCTTTAGAAAAAGCACGAAACGTACGTACCAAAAATTTTGAGGGTTGCCCGCGATTTCTCTGGGACGCCATCATCAGATCCTGATTTCCTTATCATGGTATCAGCTTTGGGATATCTTCTTTCCAACAAAAAAACAATTTTCTATATCGGTTCAGGCGTCTTCGAGTAATCGGTGAACATACATAAAAAAAGATTCCGACGAATTGAGAACCTCGTTTTATTTTAAGTCGGTTAATGAGATTTACCTTCTATCATCAGGTCAACCTAATAAGTAATTTTCTTTTAACTCCTAACCGTTGAGGAGTTGTACCTTCCATCATCAGCGCAGCCACATGAGGTTATGATTATCCACCACCTCGGGAATATACTCTTTACAGTACCTACAAAAATAATTTTGAAAATCGGTTACACACAAGTGCTTACATTAATTCTAGTATTTATTAGGAGAAGTCAAGTTAAAACGGACACACATGTTGGTCGAAGGTTTCATCATGTTTGCCGAATGCAGTCCATGGATGCCCGACGAGGGGATGCGGGTTGTCCAAAAGAGATACTGCGGCCTCGACACAAAGGGCTAAGAAAGAAGGGGGCTTGGGCGTTTTTAGTCGAGCGGGAGGAGTCTTTTGATGATTTCATACCCTCCAAAAAAAAAAGGCAGTCCATGGATTAGTGATCAATGGTAACCAGGTTTCCTATGGAGAAGAACCGGCAAGAAACTCCCTGGGGAAAAAGAAAATCCATTTACGGGAACAATGTAGGCCCTAATACAATAAGTAGTACCTACGCTACTAAAGTTAACAAGCATCTACAAAATCTAGGCAAAAACAAGGACTTACATAACGTCATCATTAAGTTTAATCCTTCGACCAGCAAAAGCAAATGCGCACAAATAATGAGCACGTGTTGTGGCGTGAGGGCACAACAAGCGAACGAAATATTTGTATAAGCGTGCAACGCTAGTTACATAAGCGCTAAATACGTGCACGTGGAGCAGCTTGTTGGATATGCGCTGATTAATACTAAAACTTACATACTTGTAACAATGGGTACTTTTCTGTCGTTTTCAGGATAAATTCTTGATTTTTTTACTAGTTGATTTCGTTAATTCATATATCTGTCTAGTCGAAAGCGCGACTGATGTGCATGAGTTCCTGAGTTCGATTCCTAGGTTCTATCAAATAGGTCTTAAACATAACTGGCGAAATGTGGATGTACTAATGGGTACACCTCTGCCCAAACTCTTGGGGGGTAAAGGCGTGATGTTATGTTTATGATGTTTATTTTATATCTGTCTATTTGAAGAATCTAATGTTAGTCTCGTTTAAAAGCCCAAACATTGTCTTGGTCCGATGTGAGGACCGAGTAGGTAAGTATATTTGCGTCTGTTAGAATATTTTGAGGAAAGTTACACTACTGTTTAAATCGGAACTTAATGAGGCCAGAATTTGATGAACAATACCATAGAACGACAAACGTAATACAAGGATAATAATATATTTATGGTCTAATATGGTTGAAATTTTGCGGATCATTTATTTTATTTTTAACCGTCTTCTAAAAGGAGAAAGTTCTCTATTCGCGTGTATATGTTCTCGTTTTCACTCCACCTCTCAGAAAAACGCCCACAATATCAGAAACATCGCGACCTTTTTGAAACACTCCAACGCGTGGGTTGAAAACAATGTTATTAATTAATGTATGAAACCTTAGCACTGAAACTGCGCCAAGTGATTACAAAGCTGTAGGTAATTAATTAAGTTTTAAATGATTTCAAGCGACTTGAACGAAAAATTACAAAGTTGTTTGTAAAATTAGATATTATGTGATAGATATTATTGTTAGCGTGTCGATGACAATTTAAACTGACTCAGCCCAAAAGACCACGAGTTTTTACCATTTTCAGTAACGTTCATCAGATCCTTTGATGTGCAAATTATAGGACAGGCAGGACAGGACACGATATCAAATGTCCCATCGTTTGCGTGGCCACACCACATTTACACCCCTTTTTCTTGCTTCGGCCAACCTGTGTCAGGGGTCTATTTAAGGTCCAGGTCATCCATGGCAACTCGTGTCCAGGAGGGAGATTTTCGGCAAGAGACAAAAGGGTTAATTAGAGTAATCTCTAGTGAGGAGGAAAGTATATCAAGCTCTGATGAATTAGATATACTTTGGTGCAGACCTACTGCTGTGTCCTCATAAAGAATATTGAGCTTTATACCCAAAAATTAAAGCCTAAAAAAGAACTCCATATTATACGGCGAGCTGTAATAGTGTTTTTAAAACTACCAAAAATTAGGGTCATTTATCATAATAAGTGGGTAAATGTAAAGACAGCAAAGATCTTTCCTAGATAATATTTTACACCTGCAGAAAAACACGGCACCATAAAAAATGCAATAAGCAACAATTTAATAAAGTCCACTCGACAGCTACGCCGTAGCTTCGTAGCACGTAGGGCGGGATAAAAGCTAGGGCGGGCGGGCGCCGACGTCAGTTGCCCGGAACGCATCGTGCCATCGACGCGACGTCCGCGGTCCACTACAGCTGCCTGCTCACCCCAGATTATTGTTGCAGGTATGAATATATTTTGTTACTTTAGCATTTTGTAATGCTGATTGCATTTGGGGTACATTTATGTGGTTTTGATTGAAGTTTAAAAATATTTTGAAATATTCAAAGTGGTACAATATGTATACCCGTAGCTTTCTTAAAAGTGTTTTCCTCTCTCTTAATCATCACGCCTGTATTCCCTGAAGGGTTAAGCAGATATGTACCCTGTTTTAAATTTCTTTGGGTGTACCTAATGTACACTCACATTTCGCCAAGTATGTTTAAGTTCCATGCAATAGTTGGCTTGCCATAAACCGGGCGGGTCTCTTACTGCGTGTTATTTTATGTTGTTACGAACATTATAGTAATTTGGAACTCTTGTGTGTCTTATTTGGAAGTGGAAATCTAACACTTTTTTACTTGAAAGTATTTTGAATGCATTGCGACTTTGGGACCGAATCCACTGTGTCGTGAAGATTTTCGAACGTTAAACAATTATTGTTCTCCAATGAGGCCCGGTTTCCACCAAAGTGGAGACGAGCAGAACGGAGTGGATGTGCCAAATTCGACCAATCACAGGAAGGGCGAAAGACTAGATGTAAATCTTAAATTTTTAACTAATGTGATTGACCGATTTCCGCACATCTCCTCTCGTCTCCGTTCCTCTTCGCTTTGGTGAAAACCGGGCCTAATGCTGTCCATAAATTCACACTGACGAAGTCGATCAAAAGTACTGGTAAAATCTACTTTAAAAAACAATAAGTAGTTCCAGATACATTGACGCGCTGCTACCAAGAAATTTTGCCCGATCTGAGAATCGTACGAAAGATCTCATTTGTATAGGAACCTAGTCTTCATTAAATAAACTGACTGTGGTATCCTTGATATTGCCGTCAAACGAGAATTAGTAGCTTTCCGCAAAAGCGACTTATCAATCAAATCCATTATTACTTGGGACAGCATTTCATAAGATCAATCTGATACGTTACTACGAGGTTTCTGAGGCTTTGCAATTTGCTGATAACTATAAATGTGAGACCTAATTGAATCAAATACTAGTCAGTTCCTTTAATGAAATTGCATCAAATACTCTCCAGTATTTGATTAAATTAGGTCTCACATTATCATACTATTATTTCAAACGAGTATGAGCTCGTTTTTAGAAGCGCGTGTACGCGCATATATCTTCGCACCTTTTGTTTCACTGGTGGCTTTATAAAGCTACTGCCTACCTCCATTCGAAAATCTGTGAGTTTATGTCTAAACAGGCCTTATTATCATCAAAATCAAAAGTAATTTATTCAAATTGGCCGATACATCGATCTAAATGCCAACAGTAGCGAGCAATTATAATTAATTAACCATTTCAAATGTCAAATGTCCAAACTAAGTACCTGCGAGCTGCGTAATCAACCAGAGTACGTTAGTAAAGCTCAACAAATCTATCAGTAGAACACAGTACACAGCTATGACCCTGATACTTCAATCAATACAATGCATACACACTGAACTGTTAGAGTACCTAGACAGGTATTATTAACATGGAGGCTGCATTTCCCGGGAATGTCGGCCGGCCGGGATGTGTGGGGGTGGCTGTTAAGGGGAGGTAACTCTGTTTGTTTGTCGTGTTCATTTAAGTGTACCTATTGTCATGAACACATTTTTTTTTACACATGGCGCAAGTTGAGCTATTGTTCTGATATTTTCCAATAGAAAGTGAGTTTGCAAAGCCGTTTCATTCCTGTTTAATTTGGTTAGGTCTGTGTAATATTAAATTATAGGTACGTCTAGTCGCGATGTACAAATCCAATTTGGTTTAATTTGGTTAGGATGCAGGATTGCAGGCCGAAGTCAACTTGAGAATCCCAATTTGATTTATATGATGCCCAGTTTAATAGGTTTTTGCAATGAGGGTTGCGGATTTGATTACTGTTGGGTTGGGTTATTGGGTTATTCGATGATGCTATGCAATGGCTTACGTACTCACAGATTTCGAGTGAACGTCTTTGTTACATAACCATCATTATTGGCAGTCTTGTTGTTACATCGACTTCTGAGTTAATTGGTCTGTGCGAGTATCATCGAAGTTTTAGCTACGACATTCTGTAGGTCATCCACCGATCTGGTTGTTGGTCTACCAATAAGTACTTCTCTTCAGTCTGTTTGCAATCATTAAGTGAGGGGTTTAGTCCCGGCCACCGTAGGCGCGGGCCTGTGGACGGTGAGTAATCTCGCCGTCCGTCCGTCTTATGATGACGAGAGGCGCTTTCGTGTTCCACGCGCGCCTCAAAGAGATGTCAGCAACATTGTAGGGGCAAGGGCCAACGCCCGTCGGGGCTGCGGGTTGTTCGAAAGAGATACCGCGGCCTCGACACGAAGGTCTAAGAAGGAACATGGGTAGTTTTTTGTCAGTAAAAGTCTGACATTCCCTACCGCCCTGGCCAGACAGAAAAAAGGGGTTTAGTCCTCCTGCTTGCCTGCTCACTATGTTTTGCCCATCTCCATTTCCATTAGATTTCTTACATCGGATTTGTGAGTTACGTACAATCTCAGTCTAACAATACGATAGACCTAACATGTTATTAGTTTAACTAAAACTGGAATATACGTGTTCTAAATAATAAACGTGATAACTTTCCCTTATCAGAATTCATTGTAGATATTTGTTCTAAGTAGAAATACGTAGAAACAGCTAGCACGGAATGAATTCTACGAAGAAATGAAATGAAACCTTTTATTTTTTCTTTGTACTTTGTTTGAAACGAGATGGAATTGAACAAGCTATGCTCACTATTTCTGCGTATTTTTTTTCAAAGCCTGTGGATGGTTTTTATAGCTAAACCAACATAATTTACGAGAAATAAAATAACACGATAGATTCATGTCGAGCTTTGATCGAAAATAGTTGTTGAGTTTTTGTATTTCACCGAATTCAGGGACTTAACATAACTGACGAAATGTGAATGTGTCTTTCTTCAGGTACACTAGGTACAGTACATCTACAGTCTAATCTTTCGAAGGTGCCTTTTCGGGGAGGTGGGGAGGCGTGGAGGTTTCCATTAGCTCAGTAGTTGCCTGGGGTTTGGAAGCTGGCGGTATGATGTTGGGGGTTTGACGGCACGGTGGCTGAGTGTCACGGGTTCGATCCCCGTACGGAAGTTATATTTGTATGGCTTAGAGCTAGTTGTTCCGGGTCTGGGTGTTGGTTTGTGTATATGAGTTTAAATGTTTGTAAACGCACCCACGATACAGGAGAAATTCCAAGAGGGGGGCAAAGTATAAAAATAAATGAAAACGTCCACTTGTTGGTCCTCCACGCTTCTGTCTAACCTTTCGTGATGTGATGTTATCATATTATTATTGTTATGTTATGTTCGTAGACGAATAAGCTCTTCCTCCATGGTTATGTTACATTTAAACGGAACTTATACGTACCTAGATCCTAACTAAGACATGTTGTGATTTTATAGTACCAATCCGATTTCGGCGCCAACATGTTCAAGAGACTTGGATTGTTCACGCTGCTGCTCGTCTGCATTGCAGCTTATGAGATATATGACGATAACCGCAACTACGGGATGGAACCAGATGGATATGACGATTATAATGTAAGATTTACTGTTTCTTTAGAAATAGCTGTCGCTTCATGTATTCATCTGTATCTGGTTAGATTGATTTAAGTAGTAAGTCGATAATTCATGCGGCCCCGACTTACGAACCGTACTAAGTCGTGGGTTCGAACAGGCAGACGCATTACTTTGTGTAATTTATTTCATCACCACTGATCTCAAAACGGCGAAGGAAAACATCGTGGGGAAACCAAAAATTCGAAGACATGTGACATCTAACGACGATTGACGGCACGGTTGGCGCAGTGGCTGAGCGATCGGACTGCTGCGCCGCATGTCGCGGGTTCGATCCCCGCACGGAACAAGTATTTGTATGACCTACAGATAGTTGTTCCGGGTCTGGGTATATGTGTATGTGAGTTTAAATGTTTGTAGTTGGAAATAATATTAGGTACCATTCATCAAATCTAAAATTTTATCTTTATCTTATAATCTATCTTTATATTCTTCAGGGAGGGCCTGTGCCTGTGACGTACGACTACCCAGACGTGGAACCGTACCGGCCGCAGATCATCCGTGACGACCCAGTTCAGAGTCTCATACTGTACCAGCTCTTCAACTCGCTCCAGAACAGAGAGGATACCCGGCTTCGTATGCCTTACAGGTGAGTCAGGGGTGTAGCTACTGCTGTATCAATGATACGGGGCCCCCGAGTAACAAGGGCCACTGATGAAAAAATAAACAGAAAATCTTCCTTCGGTTGCTCTTTAAGGGCTTAACTTAATCCCTTTCAGGAATTTCTATTGAAAAGTTCTTCGTTATGTACTACACTACTACACTCTTGCAGCTCTTCGTTGAACACTCAACATAATAATATGAGAGATTTAGAGCCATGATCGCAGTCAAACAGTTTTTTGTTTCAGTTTCCTCGTTCACACATTCTCCTATTATTAGGATGCTAGTGATTTTCTCCACTTTTGGGCCCTGAAATAAAATTGATACAGGTCTTCCTAGGACTAGCTACACCACTGTGATGAATATTCCTCTATCTACGGTGTATTTTTCTCATTCAGGCCCAAGTTCAGCATAATGGACAACCCTCAAGCTGGCTACGGTCCTTTGCCATTTTCTGAGATGATGGAGTTCAAGGATGCAGTCGCTAAGAGGAGTCAATCTGCTGGAAACAGCGCTAAAGCAAAGGGCAAAAGGGTAAGCCGAAAATCGCGGGGCAGCACGCAACTCCGACAGACAAACCCCCTAAAGAGACACGTGAGTAACAGCCAACAGCAGGGCTATTGCGTATCTTTTTAAATGTCAGTGGCTATCATAGTGTCCATCGATTAACTGTCAGTTTGGTACAAAATGGAACCATTTGACAGTTAATCGATGGACACTATGATAGCCACTGACATTTAAAAAGATACGCAATAGCCCTGCAGGACCGTCATCACTGTCAAATAATCCATTACGCATGTGATCAGCAAAGGGTTAGGCAGAGGTGTAGGCACGCCAGTCATGTTTAAATCCCATGTACCTACTAAGAGACGAGCCTATTACTATTAACTATGGCACAAATCCATACTCCGTGGCCCTAAGTGGCCCTAACTTCAATAAAAAGCTCAATAGGGGATTGGACTTAGTCAAAAAAATATAATTCAGTTTAATCCGTCAGTTAGATTATCGAAAAATATTGCATACGTGTTTTTTGTTTTATCAAATCAACAAAAATTGACGAAGATAAAACGCGTCAAAGATCATGTGACGTTTGGGGGTGTGAGTGGGGGTTTGTGACGTCACTTGTAGGTAAAAAATGTACTGACATGTGACGAAGCACTGTATACAGGGTGTAAACGAACCCTTCACGCATCCGACAACCAAGCATTCTGTACATCAAACCAAGTACCCCTACGCAAAAATTTTTGCTGGGAAATGACTTTTTTTTTTGGGGTCAAAAATCACATTTTACGGTAAAACTCAAAGTAGCACTCTTAACACATTGTGCTAGTGGATGCTTTGAATAGTAAACGGGTCATGGAGGTAATTTAAGTAAAGTTAAAACCTGAAATACTAGTATTTACAAAAACAGCTGTGAAAAATTTGGAACTTTGACCCCCAATATCTCCGCAACTAGGAGGTTCCCAGGTATGGTCTAGAACAAAAAAATGACCGCAGTGGTGGGGAGAACAAATGCCCTTCGTTTGCGTTAAGGGTACTTTTACACCCTTTATAAGCACGCAGTCGTCTTCATCCTTTATTTATGTGAAAAAAGAAAAAATACGTGTTCAAAATTTTTTGGAAATCTATCTGACGGACTAATTAGTTTTTTTTTTGTCCGATCCCCTATTACCGTTTGCTCGACCCGGGAATCGAACAGAACCTCGTGCTCAGCAGTCACGCTTGCTACCACTAGACCAACGAACGAGGCATATAAAAAGAACATAAAATGTAGAATGTGGGATAGTTTTCAACCATGACGCAAGCGAAACCCTGTAGATCCCCTCCCCGATTTGTATTTTTCATTGGTTTTTTAGTTCCGACTTGGATTTGCTACCTCAAGGCGTGCTCCATCCGCTACCCCACCCGGCCCACCAGCGGCTTCAGTTCCGGCTGAGCGAAAAACATCGACATTCAACCGTACCTAATTTGTTGACAAAGATGATGGATCATTTATTTTCAAGAGAAACTGTATTCTCGCACAACATGTCTAAAAAGGAGTTTCAAAATGTATAGCTACTTAATAAAATCACTATTCTGATTATTATAGGTTTGTCTGGTTATTTTTGATGTAGGTACCTATATTGATTAAATAAATGCTTTTTCACTTCGGATACTCTTTCATTTTTAAATATGCCAATTTCAGAATAGAAGATCAAGCTAAGATTTAATATTATGGTATCATATTAATTCATGAATGATGAACGAAACGAAGTCAAATAAATGTTATCCTTGAACGCACACTTTACTTTTATATGATGCAATATTTGACGTTTTGACATCGGATTTGTGTACTAGTGATGTCCCATGGTAACCATAGAAATCGTTTAAAAGAACAATTCGTAAACTTTAATCATAAAAGAAACAATTTCTGCATTTTTAATTTGGCAATGGTAAGATAACATCAGTATGTTATTTGGATTATCAAAAAGAAGAAGTACACATACATAAACTCTCGCCTTCTGCCCGTTGGGGTTGGCAGAAACCAGAAACCATACAACGTCACCTGCTACGATCGTTACGGCTTGGCCACGGGGGTCGGTGGTGCGAACGACGATGCGGGGAGTGAGGCGACCATTCGCGCGGCATCGTTTGCAGGCCACGGGCAGAGTATTATAATGTACTCTGTGAGTCACGTTCGCCGCCACGACCAGTGGAAGTCCGAGAGCGAAATGTCTTTATCAAAGATCTCGATATTGCTTAGAAAGTTATAGTTTTTACAACTTACAACTTTTCTTTTTCTTACAACTTTTTTTATTAGTTGTTATAACTTACAACTTACTTAACTTACCATGTACACAGAGTACATGATTTGAATAGGCTGGATTCCTATTCAAATCATGAACTATGTATAGATGGATAATTCCACAAGAAGTATGAGAAATACAGAATGTATCCAAAAAAATATTTTAATTTCTTCCCACAATCTCTTCACTACATGTTTATATCTGTGGGTGGTGGTTCTAAATAGAAGGCCTTGCTAGTATTTCAGCATTTAAAGTCTCGGTGTTCATTATTCGCGGCGAAAACCACTAAACTCGTTTGATCACTGCCCTAGTCACCGTGACTGACGCTCGACGCCGCGCGCCGTGGCTCTCGCTGTACTGATTCATGTATTTGTTTCACTTGTCGGCCGCGCCACCCCAGTTGCCCGAGCCGTTCGCTCGATACATTTCGCCGGTCGCTTCGCCGTTAGCCGCTCCGCATGCGTTTGTTTCAGTCGTTTGACGCCTCACTGTTCGCACCACGCAAATATTCGCTACGGCAAATGTCCCGTGGCCAGGCCGTTACATACTCCTTTTGCCTCGTTCAAGGTGATATACTTGTAACTGACGTTTCTGAAAAACTTCACCAATAAGGTCCCGGCGTGCAGCATTGTCACTCTCGTCTGCCTTGTGGATACCTTTTGTTAGTCTCCTATCACTCAACGAATGCCTATCAATGTTTATCACTACATCTTCTTTGAAACAACAACGATTTCATATAAACCATACAAAAACTTTACATTGGTCTTGTACTGGTACTGTGATTTAAGTACCTACTATATTATTCATTTTGACAGTATTTTTTTCAGATAGGATTTCTTTAAACCCAGAGGGTTTTTGGATGATGATAAAGTTCATCTGATGAAATAAAAACGTAATTAAGATACTAGACGAACCTTTTCTTCAAGTAAAAAAGACTTTGAATGTTTATTCAAAGGGACTATCATCTTCTTCTTAGCGTGTCATTATATATTATTAACATCTTTATTGGGCTACTAAATTGATCTTGCTGAGATAGTAAACAATATTTGACAGTAAGATTGCCTTTAAATGGTTCAATATAAATAAATCTATTGATATTATTCTAACAATTTTCTTTGGTTCAAACAAATAATCACAGTTTTCAATCAATCAATCGACATTGTTGGGTGCTTGCATCCCTATTTCAAATGTCAGTCAGTCGGCCGGTACAATACGTCTCATTGCTGTCAATGTCAGTTTCACGTTTCACCTGTGTTGAGTCGCTATGTCTTTCGAAAGTTTTTTTAAATGAAAAACCTTATTTACGAACTTTTTTCAATGGATATTAATGCGAACGACATACTAGCATAATTCGATTTAAAGTTTTACACATTTACATGCTGTGTGGGAAAGTTATGTTTGAATAGGTTAGGTTTTTAAATTAGTTTCCTAAAATGTCTTTTCCTCGTGTTAATTTGATGGGGGACTATGAAGTTGTGCGTGGCCGTGATGACCACAGCCTTACAGTGCGACAGGCATATGATGAAGGTAAGTTTTTACTCATGTTACCGTATTATTTATTCAATATTGTGGAGACTTCTACTCTTTAATTCATGAGTTTGGTTTGTTGATTTGCCATGGGTTTGTGACGTGGCTTAAGAAATTTTTGGGGTTTAATTAAGCCGGCCAATTTTTATGAATTTGTAAAAAAATGCTTATCACATAGGTACCTTTAAAAATATTTTCTAGGAAATTGTTAAACCACAATATTATAATATACGCACGTTTTTATGACAACGTAACCGTTATCGACTTATCGTTTGGAGGAAATAGCAATCATTTCCCTAACTCCTAGTAGGTTTAATAGCATAAATAATGTTCAATGAATTTTATTTATTTTTGTAAATAAAATAGCAAATATATTTAATTTATGTAATCAGAAAAATGCTTCAAATTTAATTGTTAGTATTTTGTGTTCTTTACTATAAACATTCAGATAGATTATTGACATGAGCATGAAAAATATGAACTCTAGCCGAGATGTCTATCAGGAAAATGGAATTGCCTCATTGATTGAATTCATTAAAATAAGTAAATTTTATAAAATTTTAAATTACTTATATCTAAAAATACATTCAAGAAGGTTTTCATGAACATGACTATTTACTGTGAAGAAGAATTTTATTGATATCTTATATCACTAAATTGGCATTCATGTGTCTGAAGTATTCATCATTGTATGGGTAACAGGGTAACAAAAACATTATATCATGTATCAGTCCAAACTATTAATTTTATTGCTTAGTTGCTGGTTTATGCATCAAAGAAACTTTTGTATTTTTTCAAGATGTAAGCATTCCGTGTAGGTATAAACTTATAATATATTTTAGTATCTCTTTCATGCTAAAAGCTGAACAGTGAATGGATGAATAAGGAGTAAGGAATAATAATAATAAGCCTTTTATTTCTTATCTCACAATAATTAAATTTTAAATGCAATAAGTGTTAGTTGTGTTAGTGTTTGTCTTATTCTAGTTAGTAGCGTTATTTGTTTGGGTATCTTTTGGAGATGTAGTCCCAAGGCCTCCTCTATCCGCTTCCAATTCTCCCGGAGTAAGGAAAAAGGAGTTCCAAATGTATTTAACATTTGGAACTCCTTATTCCGTTTGTATGATCCCGTGGGGCAATCACCGAACATCAATTTAAGACACAATACAACCCCGATAGCATAAGTTCATATATATATATTTTTTTTCCTTTAGCTTACACTGTCCCACTGCTGGGCAAAGGCCTCCCCCAGGTTTATATATAGCATATTGATATTATTTAAAGTTAAAAGAGATCACTTTCCAGATGCTGACCAAATAATCCGTCAGGTGTGGAAATGTAAATAATAAATATACAAAAAATGTACTTTCACTAAAATTCCAAGGAAGTAAAAAATTGCTTTCACTTTTTGGGACACAAATATTTTTTGTTGGATTCACTACCAGTGAACAGTTTGCTATTGAAGATATTGGAAATATTTGTTACAGATTTTAAGTTATTAATGTAAGTACTGTGTAGGAAAAGTTTGTTTTTCCGCCTAAACTTGTAAAAGACGTGTCTTCTGTTAATGATGACCTGCGTCATCCAACTGCCTGGGCAAAAGCTTTTTATACTCAAGAGCCTTATCTTAAGTTGGTCTAATAGAATAAAGATTTGAGTTATCAAAATTAAGTTGGCCCATAAACATTAAGCTTAACCTTTTGTATGCCGGAACGTAGATCTACACGAGACACAATGGCTTTTTAATTGTGTCTCATTACACGGCATACGAAAGGTTAATCATTGCAATTTTCCCAACTATGTTGGGGTCAGCTTCCAGTCTAACCGGATGCAGCTGAATACTAGTACTTTACATAAAGCAACTGCAACTGCCTACGTCTACCTTACCTTTACAACCCATTTATTACTTGATAATATGATACTCCTTGGTAAAACTGGTAACTCAGGGTGGTTGGTATGTAACGGGTGGTCACCCATCAACAGACCATCCTATGCAAGCGCGGCTTAACCAGAAAATCCACTCGATTGTCATTATTTAAAGAGATACCCTGACCTCGACACAAAGATGATTTCCCACACTCCAAAAAATAGAAAAAAACTTGAGAGGTGTCAAGGGACACCCGGATGGAACGAAGTTCTGAAAATAACTGGCTTGCTTTCTATGAGAGAGAGAGAGAGAGAGAGAGAGAGAGAGAGAGACAGACAGACAGACAGACAGAGAAACACGCGCACGCCGCACGGCTTACAACTATAGCAAAAAGTGTTGTTACAACTTTTGGTCTTAATTTTTTCCGTCTAGCCCCCTTTCGCAACACGCGATAAGAAACTTCGTTCCTTAAAAAAGCTGCCAATTTAACATTGGACAACATAATAGCCCATAATTACCAATGTATAAGCCAACAAAAAAAAGCCAAATGTAAGTGGACCGTCCACTAATGAATACACTGTATTGTATACACAAGCCTGCCCAGAGGTCGACGGGACCATATGTATTAAATGAAAGGCCCACATTCTGTATCAATTGGTGTGCCATTATTGATAACATCTTGATGTCTGGCGATCAATTGAATGGTATTGGGCGGTTGGAGTTGCCTGAATTACAGCAGTCTTGTGCAACGGTGGCTGGGGTCTAGTTGTGAAAGATGTGGGTTTTGTTGTTACTGTTATGTAAGTTTGTTTTTTTATTTGATATTTTATTAATTTTAGAAGAAAAATCTGCTAACATTTTAGAGTAGTTAGTAACAAAATGTAGGAAAAGGCCAATTACAAGTTTCCACTTTCTTTTCCTAATCTTTTCTCTGTCAAGTACATAATTATGTTTAGGTTGTCGTCATGTGGGATGTGGACTCTGCAATCATTGTACTGATAAATTGTGACACCATCAAGAAGAAGGCCAATTACAAGTTTCCACTTATTATCCTCCCCCTCCTTCCAGTTTTCGCGATCTAGTGCAACCGCACTAGATCGCGAAAACTGGAAGGATTGCCCTACAACCGTAGGGCAATCCTTTGAAGAAGACTACAAATAATATATTACAAACGATAATAGTTTATAGGTATTAGGTTCCATTTAGTGCTGGAGAACAAAAATCAACAGTTTGCAGCGTAAAATGGCTATTCGAATCGCACGAGGATACCGTACTGTGTCCTTTGAGGCGGCTACTCTCCTGCCACGTTTTCCACCACTGGACATTCTAGCAGATATGGACGCGAAGGTTTATAGCCGAATCCACACCATCCGCCAAAGTGGTACTGGTGTGCCAGGAATTGCTGTTGTGAGGCTAAGACGGCAGGAACGGCGACGCGCGCTCGAGCAGTGGCGTGAGCGGCTGCAATTCACGTAAGCGCGTTGTCGAAGCTGTCCTGTCACACTTCGAAGCCTGGCTGTAAAAAGAGGATCGCATCTCACAGGCTCACTCAGGTACTGACGGGGCACGGTTGCTTCGGTGAGTACCTGAATAAGATTTGGCGAGACCGCGAGAGGCCACGGCGAATTGTCATCATTGCGGAGTTGGTCAGGACTTAGCACAGCACACGCTTGAGGAGTGTCCTGCGTGGGCCTCTGAGCGGCAAGTCCTGGTAGCCAGGATCGGCCGAGATTTGTCTCTGCCAGCAGTAGTTGGAGCGATGAAAAAAAATGTTCCATTTAATGCATCCCCGTAGTTCTCCCCATTCGGACAAACTTGTTTATCTGGACGGCCAACTAGGGTTGCCCTTTCTAGTTACACTTTATAAGAAAGTAGTCCTAATGAACTCCAATTCAGTCGTAATAAAAAAAGCTTGTCCCAATTATTCCAAGGAGAATAAATGTTTCGCTAAATAAATAGGTATTGACCTAGAGTTGCAGTTTATGTCTAAACAAAAAGTATGTTGAACTAAAAACGCGTATCAGATTTTTTCGCAAAAAGTGCAAATCTTAGTAATTGGTACAGTCGCTCACAAAATGTACTGAGCGAAATCGTACGCAAACGTGTTTTATTTTTCTTGGATCCTAAATTCCTAATCCTCACGATTACCAACCTCTAATAATGATTACAGGGACAGTATTTCAGTAAAATTGTTCTAAAGGCCACGTCATAGCCATCTTCTTTAGATACCGACAGCATAAAAAACGCGTGCTATACTATTTTTACCCGACTGCAGCGAAGCCCAAAAGGAGGGTTGTTTGTTTTATTGAGGGACGCTTCTGTAGTGGAAACGATAGATGGATGTAATGAATGATATGAAAAAGAAGTAAAAACGTGGTTCGCCCAAGTAACATGAGACCAAGGGCAGGGAGATGATCCTGTCGGGGCTGCGGGTTGTTCGAAAGAGATACCGCGGCCTCGGGACAAGGGCTCAGAAGGAACATGGGTGGTTTTTAGTCAGTAGAAGTCTGACACTCCCTACCGCTCTGCCTAGAGCAGGAGGAGCTTCTATAATCGTTATAATTACGTATTTGACCTGGTGAAGGTTACGGGGATTCGATGGATGCAAGACGCACGGGACCCGTAAATGTGGCACTTGGGGGACGCCTATGTCCAGCAGTGGCGCTTTCGGCCGAAATTATGTTTTTTTTTTGATCATTTTTCTTGTTTTCAACAAAAGCGCTTTGTGCGCGATGGTACTCATCATAGGATTAAATGGTAATAGACCCAGTGTGTGCACTTTGTTCCGTGCTTCCGCCAAACACAGCAGTTTTGCTGACCGTACTCTGTCGTCAAGGCGTTTTTAGTGCGATACAAGTGTGGACTAGTTAAACAAATATTTACGATTTGCTCTAAATTTTAGTTGAAATAGTTCTATTAGTGTGTTAGTGAATTAGGGCAAAGTTTCAAAAGTGTCGTGTTCGACTGTATTTCCAATTTTGTTGGATCAAACTTTGCTATAGTTCCACGGATTGGTCGGTGGCAGCGCAGAGGTTACTTTAATTGTTTGCTTTGGGGCGCAGAGGGCAGGATAGGGGATGGAACACAAGTTGCGACACAAAAGTGTTACTATATTTTTGTGAAAGTATCCCTGAAAACAGAAACTAATTTATAGACTAAAGAAAGTTGTGTTTCATGAAAGGCAGTATGTTTCCGTATGCCTAAAAAATGTGACTAGCTGGAACTAGCTAGACTTAGCCGCTAAGTGGTTTTAATAAGCGATTATAAAAAGATATACAGCAAAGTCACTTTTCATCTTCGAAACTATAAAAAAATAGACGATTCTAGACCTGATTGTCGGCTAGAATCCTTTGTAGTATTAGTATAGTATGTCCCCAACACATGTGGGCTAAGTGGTCGGATCAATTGATAGTAGTTTTGGTCACTGTTACCTAGTTTTAGTCTGGAAACACTAGAATTCACTAGATAAGTGACCTCTGTGATGGCTAGCGTCGTTTTATTGACCATCGGTACGTATTGTGTTCATATTCATTAATTTATTTTATGAATGTTTAATATATTTTTAAGAATAAATAATAGTAGATTTACTAGTGGTTTACCATAGCAATAAGTTGGAGAGGCAACGAAGAGACTGATAGATTAGTAAAGTTAGCGGTTATCCAGGGTCAAGGAATGTATGTAGTACCTGATTATTTAACATCATCATCTGCCTAGCCTTTTCCCAACTATGTTGGGGTCGGCTTCCAGTCTAACCGGATGCAGCTGAGTACCAGTATTTTACATGGAGCGATTGCCTACCTGACCTCCACAACCCAGTTAATACTAGGTAATACGATACTCTTTGGTAAGACTGGATGCCAGAATTTCAGGTCACTGACTAGACTACCTGTAACGACTGCCAAAGATCTATATATGGCAGCCGGGACCAACAGCTTAACGTGCTTTCCGAGGCACGGAGGAAACTCGGTATGTCGTGCGGTCATCCATCCACAGACCGACCTAGGCAAGCACAGCTTTACCTAAAGATCGACCCGAGTGGCAGTTCTTATTTAGCCTATTATCTAGAAATGAATAAATTCTTGCGAATGCGTTTGTTCTGATAGGTCGTAATTTTCCTTGCTGATTTATTTCTTAATGTCCAATAAAATATTGGAATAAAAAAACCGCGTATTTTTCTTTTTTCTCTGAAATAATAACAGTATGAATTTATTCTTGTCGCCTAAATGCAACGGCACAAACTCAGGACAGTCAACCTACCCAAACTTGCACAGTTTGCAGCTTTTCGGGCGTTGAGTAAAGGTCCTAGTCACTAGCTAGGATAACCTTGGAGACCCAGATGTCGTATTAAAAAAAAACTTTAAATTAAATGATATACTGATTTTGGACATGTTAGTGTCCTCACGATGTTGTCCTTATCATGTGTTTATTCTCTTTAACATTCAATCAATCTTTGTCTTCCCACAGGTGGTCTCAAAGCCGGTGCAAGTCGCGTAGCCCGGTTAGCCTACGGCATCCTCTCCCGGCGTAAAGTAGCGGAGGAAGGTGCCGCTCGCCTAGCCCGGGTGCTGTCAGCCCTAGACCTGACCGCGCTGGGCGTAGGCAGCACCCTAGGAGTCGGAGTCTACGTGCTGGCTGGTGACGTCGCTAAGAACTATGCGGGACCAGCTGTAATATTGTCGTTCCTTTTGGCGGCTGTTGCTAGCGTTTTTGCAGGTGAGAGTTTTGCCAGTTTTATTTTTTCTGTTTCTTACTTATTGCCTGATGGAAAGCGTAGGATCGCCATCCCATCTTCTTAGCACCTTGGGCTGCTCTAGGGTGGCTACTTCAGGTGCTGATAATCTCAAACGGCGCAAATACAATAACTTAATGGATTGTTATGTGTTTGAGCCGTTTGGGGCTGAAACACTAAGGCCATAATTGGGTCCAATAGGACCTAGTATTTCGGGAAATCGTCAAGCAGTCGGTAGACTCTTCACGTGACCAGAGGGCTGGCCTATTCTTTGGCCCAAGAATCAGCATTGCTATCCAACGTGGCAATGCTGCCAGTCTTCTGGGAACTTTTCCTCTTGACAGCGATGTAGATGATTTTTTTGACGCCCTGTAATTTTTTTCCTTTTTGGTACTTGTACAATGTACATATTTTATTATAGTTTTAGATTTATAAATTGTAATTCGTAAATAAACAGTGAATTTGCTGTTTTATCGCTGCACTGCAAGAGAACCGTTGAGTGCATCAGTCTTGAAAATCTGAAGTGTTTCACAGTTTATTAAATTTATCATGGCGATTGGTCGCGGTATTTAAGAAAGGATAATTACTGTGACATTTCGCCCAGTTTAATTGCGATAGGGTATCCGTAGTATTATTAGTTCAGTTTTCAGTGAAGTGGTTTTATAATAACGTAAAAAAATCTACCAGAACCAAAGGTTGGCTGGTAGAAACCGCCTGTGGCATGAAGTGCGCCTCTGTTCTTAGTGTTCAGTAGATGAAATATAAGCGTCATTTCGTGTAACAAACTTGCGTTAGACGAAATGTTGAAGACTTATCCGGATTTATGTGGCAGGACTAGGATGTGAAAATGGGTGTGTCGATGCAATGGGTAGAAAAGCGCGTATAGATGACGCATTCTTCCCCTAAATCCACTCCCTGGTTAAGATGATATCCAAACTAATAAGAGGATGCTCATCTATCGCTGGTCTCCGCTGGGGTTCTAAGGCAGTTCTCTCAGCCCTATACCTCACCTGGGTGGGGGTACGCAGTAGTCTAGGTGTTGGAGTCTATATGTTGCCAGGTGATGTGGCTAAAAACCATGCAGGACCTGCCGTTGTGGTTTCCTTCCTGTTAGCGGCAATTGCTAGTTCTTTTGCTGGTAAGCCTTTTTTACCTTATTTTAGTACTTCAATGTTAGTTAGTCCCTCTCAAAGAAAAGAGGCCGATTTCCCAGCAATGGAAACGTTGTATAGGGTGTAAAAGTACCCTTAACGCAAACGAAGGGCACTTGTTCTCCCCACCACTGCGATCATTTTTTTGTTCTAGGCCATACCTGGGAACCCCCTAGTTACGGAGATATTGGGGGTCAAAGTTCCAAATTTTTCACAGCTGTTTTGGTAAATACTAGTTTTTCAGGTTATAACTTTACTTAAATGACCTCCATGACCCGTTTACTATTCAAAGCATCCACTAGCACAATGTTTTAAGAGTGCTACACTGAGTTTGACCCCAAAAAATAAATCGTTTCCCAGCAAAAAAATTTGCGTAGGGGTACTTAGTTTGATGTACAGAATGCTTGGTTGACGGCTGTGTGATGGGTTAATTTACACCCTGTATAGGGTGATTTTATGTGTGTAATGTGATTTAGCAAGGATGTATGCATTCGCGTATACTTGAGCATAAAAATAAATGTAAGTGCATCAAATCAAACTTTGATAAGTTCTAAGTAACGCGCACTATAAATATATGTCTGAATTTGTTAAAACAATACGAAAAATGCAGGTAGATTTAATGAATGTCGCAGTATATGGGTTGAGCTAGCTAGCTTAATCAATTCTGGCTTCAATTTCAAGCTTTGCGTGTTATCAATACCAGCAAGATATAACTTTTGAATGTTACACGTGCCATACTGCCGATTATGTGATATAGTGAACATTTGCAATGTCATCAGCCCCAGCCAATTGATAACAATAGAATTGATGATGATGGTCAATCGAACATTGACGAATTTTGAGGTCATTGGTCTGTCTTGGTTTTGTGCTGTAGTTTTCGTTGCTACGTAGTCTAGAATTTAGTGTCTTAAACTAATATTATACAGGGTGGTTCCGACGATACGACAATAAATAAAACCACTGGTAGTTCTAGTTCATAGGAACATTTTTAAACTATCAAATAAATCCTAACACCTTCGTGGTGCCTTGTTGCCTGTTTTGTTACATTTTATTTCCACTCGTTAATCGGTGCAAATTATTCCTAAGGTTAGTAAACCAATATTTGTTTGTAAATTGTAATGTATTTCGTTAACAGTTTTATGCTACTAAGTTTTATTGTTTTTTTTATTTTGGTGTTAAAACTTTTTTGATAGTTTAATAATGTTCCTGTGGACTAGAACTACCCGTGGTTTCATTTATTGTCGTATTGTCTGCACCACCCTGTATATGCAAAGACAACAGCGTCTGTTACGTATAGGACATTAGTACGTTCCCGTGGTATAATTTTTTACCTTTACGTGGTGTGTGTTCAAGACATACCATCACGCCTGTAATCCCCAAAGGGTTAGCTAGAAGTGTACCTAGTAATACACCCCCTCACATTCATAAGTTATGTTTAAGTCCCCTGTAATAACGGGCGAGCCTATTGCCAAATTTGCCAACCAGGCACAATTCTGAACTCCGTGGCTGAAAAAAAATCCAATGCCACTTTGACCGAGCCGGGAATCAAACTCAGGACCTCATGCTCAGCAGTCACGTTTACGACAGTCTGTCAGTAATCAAACCACTATCTATAAAAGATAGGTGCAGTATAGTTTATTTGTTGTCTATTCAAAAACAAGGACACTTTTCACGGAAATGATAAAGTAATAGAGTATTATGTATGACATTGATACGCAATCGCATATTAAAAGGGCTAGTAAGCTCTTCAATTAGGTGATAAAAATAAGGTCGTCAAAACATTTTGTCATATTGCGATTATTTTCACTATTACACGTGAACAGCGTTAGGGGCTGCAATATGTTTTATAAGTTTTGTATATTTGTTTTTATTGCAGCCGTTTTGAATGAAAATAATGTTTTAAGTTCTTTCAGGAAGTTAGAGACATCATTTTTTTAAATTCTTTTATGTGTATCATTGAAGAAAGTTTCCAAAAGTGCGAAAAGCAGCGGCAGGCGAAGCTTCTATAAAAGAACCGCCATTGGACACAGGAATTTTTAGATTGTAAGATGACTGACATAAGACATTGGCCATAGATGGATATTAATTCTCTTTATTGGTATACCTTAATCAATGCTCATAACTAGGTTCAACAATTATTTTAACTCTGAGAGGAGCAAGCCAACAACATCCTTATAATAGTGACCAATTGTGGTTTTGATTCTCCCACCATTATCCCAATGTATTTAGGGTCGGTGCAGCATGGTTTCTTTTTCCATACTTCTCTATCACTCGTCATCTCCGCAGGCACCTCCTTTCTACCCATATCATACTTCACACAGTCCATCCATGTCTTTGGGCTTCCTCTACTCTTATAGCCATCTATACTCATACTCAGCATATCCCTCATTCCTCCGCATTACATGTCCATACTACGATATCCCACAACTTTTTCGTCACTGGCGCGACTTTCAGAATTGTTCTTATGTACTCATTCTTTATTATATCCATTCGCGTTACACAACACATCCTCCTTTCATTCATCCCAAAATTCTGTTCCATAGAAGACGGCAGGTCTAACTATCATCACTACATATTATAAAACAATAAGTCCCCCACCGCGTCTGTCTGTCTGTTCACCAATTTGCATGGTGTTTTCACCAATGGATAGAGTGGTTCTCGAGTAAGGTTTTAGTATATAATCCACGCAGGCAAAGCCGCAGGCATCAGCTTGTAGTTTTATAAATCTTCTTCACGAGTTTAAGGGTAACGCAGGAGTTGTTCCCGTGGCCTGCTGCCTTTCAACCTTCGTGTGATTTTCATAGTTATGCAAAATAACTATGAAATGACTGAATATCCGTTTCATATAAGAAAGTCATTGCTAGCCTATGTACTAATCCTATGATGTTATGTGGTAGGAATTCGCTAAAGCAAGTGTTCTCTTGTTTCAGGGTTATGTTACGCGGAGTTCGGCGCCCGCGTGCCCAAGGCAGGCTCAGCCTACGTGTACAGTTACGTGTGTGTCGGCGAGTTCATCGCGTTCATTATAGGATGGAACCTTATACTGGAGTATATTATAGGTAAGTAACATCACGAGCTTGTTACCAAAAAACAACATCACATACAACAGCCAGGTGCGAGTGCGATCTCGCACTCTGGATCAAACAATGCACTACCTGCTGGTGTGTCCCAGGTGTCCGTTGTTTTTATTTGCACTCTTGGACGACCTGAATAGTACAAACTGTGTGATACAGAAGTAAAATCGATACGGCATGAAGACGAAGTAGCGTAACACTTATAAATTGTGTTAGTTTATTTTTTCTGTTGGGCTACAAAACCCTAGAAAGTTCTTTAGTACGGTGATATGGTGGTTTGTTATCAATGCGTTTCTTTTTCAAGGCCTTCAATACTTTTACTAGTATTGTTATCGTTTTATCAGTGCAGTTTATTTCTTTAACTGTATTTCAAAAATATTTACTTGGCCTTGAATAACAACCAAGGTACAAGATAAGATACGAGTCTAGTAAGTCTGTCTGGTTCCTTTGGCTGAACAAGATAACAGTCCTTGAATGACAATGATTTTAGATACCGTAGTAAGAATATGAATTAATTGTATTTCCCCTGCTATTTACCGATAAGCGGCTATGTCCATATTTTGAAGAATGGTCGGTCAGTCAGTTCAGTTCAGTCTTCATCATTATTATCATAATTTCAGCTTGAATAATTATAATGCTGGACATGGCGTCCCCCAAATATCGCCACATTAACCGTCTCGCATCCAGTGGATCCCCGCAACCAGTAGTTTAAATTCAGTCGTAATCTGTCAAAAATATCATTTATTTTTGGAGGGTGTGATATCTTCAAATGACTCTGGGCAGAGCGGTAGGGAGTGTCAGACTTCTACTGACTAAAAAACACCCATGTTCCTTCTTAGCCCTTTGTGTCGAGGCCGCGGTATCTCTCTCGAACGACTCGCAGCCCCGACGGGGGTCAGAAATACCCTTTCGTATCATTTTAGATATTATTGGGGACACTGATTGCCGCTGAAATGAGATTATTTCTGGATTTTTAATGTTTTTAAGTAAGGTTATTTTCCTTCTGTTTTTCTTTCAAGTAATATTATAGTAATGTGTTCACATTTCAGGTGCAGCCTCTGTAGTAAAGGCTCTCAGCGAGTACTTGGACTCGCTATTGAACAAGGCCATATCTACGCACCTAGAAGCGGCCATGCCTATAGACACGCCACATCTAGCCGCATACCCTGATATCTTCGCCTTCTCGGTGATAATGGCGTTCTCAGGTTCAGTTATATTACTTTATTTATTTTATTTTGTCATATTACTGTTTTTTTAAGTCCTTAATGTAGTGATATTGAGATTACCTTTAGACTCGTCTAATATCTTTTTGGATTTGCGATCGGTCCGTAATTTCTAAACTGATAGTGCTGCAAAACTCATATGGCATGTCAGATGTGAAAACAACAAGCCTGTCGGGGCTGCGGGTTGTTCGCAAGAGATACCGCGGCCTCGACATGAAGGGCTAAGAAGGAACATGGGTGGTTTTTAATCAGTAGAAGTCCGACACTCCTTTTCGCTCTGCCCAAGAGCGGGAGGAGTTATTTGATAATTTTTTTTTTTTTTTTTTGTTATTATTTTACGTATATCTGCTGAGTAATCTATCTCTATATTTTCTTACAAATGCACCTGAAGAGATGGGCAAAGATCGTCAGTCACTGGGCGAAGTTAACAGTTACAAGATAGTTGAAGATATATATAGAGATATGAAGGGATACGCGGATCTTTGACGCAAGACAGCTATCAAGCTATGTTAGCATCTTGATATGGATGGACTGCCTCCAGGTTTCATCAAGATGCTATAGTAGACAGTGAGAGATAAACTACCATCATCATCAACTGCTTGCCTTTTCTTTTTTTTTTGGGTGGTGGGCAGAGCGGAAGGGAGTGTTAGACTTCTACTGACTAAAAACCACCCATGTTCCTTCTTACCCCTTTGTGTCGAGGCCGCGGTATCCCTTTCGTACAACCCGCAGCTCCGACGGGAACATCTGCTTGCCCTTTCTCAACAACACTGGGGACGGCTTCCAGTCTAACCGGATGCACCGGACCAGTATTTTACATGGAGCGACTGCCTATCTGACGTCCACAACCCAGTTAGTACTGGGTAATACGATACCCTTTGGTAAGACCGGTTGTCATAACATAACATTGTTATTTACAGTGGCGCTTGCATTCGGCGTGAAAGAGTCGACAAAGTTCAACAACTTCTGCACGGGAGTGAACCTGCTAGTTGTGTTGTTCGTTATCATTTCGGGCTCCTTCAAAGGTTCGTTACACATGTTCTTTAATGTCTTATTTTGTGGTTTTGTTAGGTCGTAAAGCAACTTTAAACCGGAAGACGTAGCGTTGGTAGGTCTCCCACCAGGTGGACCGACGACATCGTGAGAGTCGCCCGCAACCGGTGGATGCAAACGGCAGGCTGCCGTTCTTTATGGCGTTCTATGGGGGAGGCCTTTGTCCAGTAGTGGATGCCCAAGTAGCATTAGGGGTTCTATAACGGTTAACTAATGGTACACATTTATTCTTTAAGCTATCTAAGTAAGTTGTATGAGGGCTGTATAGCACGCTATACAGTCCTTATACCACCGGTTTGGGCACAAATTATGCAGCCTAAAGTTCACAAAAGGTACACAGTAGCTGAATAGCAGCACTTTAACGGCAGTTTAAGAGAGAACCTGTGGTCTTAAAGCTGATCAACAGCATCATATATGATTCCATGTGGATCTTCATACAGACAAGAGAGTTATAAGAAGTAACGAGTGAACAATTTTACAGCCTCTACCTCGTATTAAGCTCACAAGTGTACCCTAAAAACTAGTAGCGGCCGCTTTTCCTTTAAATTATCCTGAGTACTAATTTGTAATAAATATTACGTATCGCTCGTGAGTGTCAGCCATATTTTTAATGTGACTTTGTTATTACGGTAAGTACTTTGTGTTTATTACATTATATTGTGTTAAAATTATGGGTAATGTAAATTTATTGTAAAGTATATACATTTTTAGAGTTAAAATTTTCACGCGCTTCGGGAATAATTCCGTTTTATAAAAAAAAAAAGCTAAATAAGCAGAGGCGAACAATACAATTTTTGATAGTTGTGTTTTTATAGCATTAAAATCAGTCTATAGTTTTTTTATTTGAACATTAACCACAAAATTAATCACGATAACTCCGTAGTATGTGATAAAATCGTAATTAATTTTATAAATATTATAGGTTATGAGTGAAGAAAATGGTGGACATTGTCTCCAGCTACAGTGGACCATTGTAACTCTAAATTATAGTTGTGAACTCTGTAAAGTCTCACATGTGTACCATTACAATGTCGTGAGCTCTAGAAAGGTTCACATTGTGTACCATCTTAATGTCAATTTCTGTACAACCTACGCTCGATAAGCTCATATTCAGCCCCGGGTGGGTAAGCAGTTCTTCAATAATTCACGTGAATACCCTTTTAGATTTTTTAGAATACTAAATTTTAGGGATCCGCTTTGAAAATTTGATTTTTGTTATAATACCACAAATTATTTGGTATAAAGTCTCCGACAATAAATGCAGCAGGTGTTATGTATGATTGAATGAATGCGTTAATTTTAATATACGAGATGGTATTGTTAGAATACGGACTGAAATAAATAACAAAAATATGTTAGAAAGAAAAAAAGAAACAAAATTAATTTATCGGTCTCACACAGGACAACACAATTTAATTTAAAACAAAAACAATAACCCAGAAAACATAATTAACAGTAAACCTTACAAATTTATAATTAATCTATATAACATATATAATCTATATGTGTTCTATCCATACATACCACTTTCATGGTGGGCCGCGAATTCGAAAAAAAAACATAATGGCGGGCAGGTTGATATGCCACATCGGTTCTATCCCCTTTGTCTCTAAATCAATTAACGAAATACCTATCAACTTGAGATATTGACATGAAAAATACAGCCTTGACAGTTCACTTTTGTAATTTTTGTTTGTTTTTTTTACAGACACATAATGACAAAAATGTGGATCCATCTTTTCCAGCCAACAATGACATGATAATGGATGAAACTTAAAAATTGTTACCTACGCTCGACTGTGATCAACTTATTGGTAATCAGAACCTATTATTACAAAAAATTGATAACCAGGAAAAAACACTCAACAATATTGTAGAAAATGTCCAAAAACTCACCCAGAAGGTGGCGATGTTGTCTGTGCAACTCAACGAGGACTTAGCAACAATTGTGGAGAAAATTGCCCAACCAGTGGCCGTTACTTTATTAAAAGGTGCTAACCCAGACGATAATGAGCCGTTCCGTCTCGAACAGATTGACAAGAAACAAGATCTTGAAATTTTAGAAAATAATCTAATGGATAAAGCTGAGAGATCAAAATTAAAAAAACAACTATCATTTTTGTGTCAACTCTGTGAAGGCAATGGCACAACATTTGCTTACAAATTACTCGACTTGCTCCAGACCAAGAACAATTACACAGGTAATTGTTCTTGGTCTGGAGCAAGTCGTGGAAATTTTTCTAAAATTCCGTTAAAAAAATTTAAAAACTTTATTCAGTTCTTTTGTGACATGGTACGTTCATGGGATCCTACATTCACCATGGGACAGACTGAAATGTTTTTTAAAATGTCTCTGAAAAATGCTGTCAAAAGAAAGTCAATGAAAGACTTAAGATCTTCAACAAAACGAACTCGAAAAACTAAACCTAAAAGCCAGAATTCCACAATTAAAAATAACGAACCGAAACCTTCGACAACTAAAGTTTTTAAAGCCATAAACAATCACGACTCTCCAAACGATCCAATAGATGGGATAGAAAATATTGTAGCTGATGAATCATCAGCGATGGAGGTAAAAAAATTGATAGAAGAAAACTCTGATAGTGAGGATTTGTGTTAAAAACACTAATCCTCATTAACAGAATGAGGGTTTTTGTTTTACTTCGGGTGATAACTAAATTGACTAGACTGGTTTAATTGAAACATTAATGTTGATTATGACACGAAATACTTCATAGTGCGTGTGTATTTATGAAAATAGTCGTTTCAATAAAAGTTATTATATTGCTTTTTTGGAGAATTGTTTTCATTTAACTGTCAAATGTATAAGACTAATTTTCGGATTGTTTTATTTAAAAAAAATATTTTTATTTTAAATTAAGAATTAATATTATACTGTAAGTGCCTTGATGTTGAAGACCTACTTGTATAAAATTGATAAGACTGATTTGAAATTATAGTAAGGAGTTATTTTTTTTGATGTTTTTGAAACAGATGGCGATGAAAAGCTTTATGCAGACATCTTTATTGATATAATTATATGAAAAAAAAAACAAAATCCAATTAAAATAATTGTAAAAATCCTCGCTATTTTTAAGATTTTCGATCCGTTTCAAAAATATTATTAATGGAGTTGTGAATTTCACTAAATACAAGATGTAACAGACTAAGTTTTGTTATGTGATTTAAAAATAAAAATTATCAAACATTTGTAAAGTTTATTATTTAAATGTATGTAACAAAGGTATGAAGTACCTATTGGAATTCCTTGTATTCAATGCACACTAATTTACATTTAATATCCTTGGGTTCTAAAACAATGAAAGCACGGTTACAATTATGCTGAGTTCTTGACTTGTATATGGCAAGATGAGACGATTTTATTGGATGTGTAAAAACGTCTTCTGTGTTATTTATTATAATTCCTCTCATTGAAATCTTATTCTGGTCATTTGCTATGTAGATAATTTTAACAACCTCTATTCTTCTTGTTAGTACAAAACTATCTCTTTTTTTGGTAGAAATGTTGAAATCTTCATAATGTATTATATTTATTTTGTTTGTTCTGGTAACGGTACGGAACCATCATTATATGTCGTCGTAGTACTAACAGGAAGCTGTTCAATGTGTTGAGTAGATTGGTTATTTGGTCTCACTATTTGTAAATATTCTTTTAAGATTTTTCTTCTGAATCCACCGGTCCTCACTCTCTTTTTCCAATTGGTTTTATGCATTCTTATTATTTTGGGTTAATACGTGTTATTCGTCGTCCAAGTGTTAAAGAAAACCACGTTCACATAATTATTTAGCTCAGAGGATAACAATGTTCTACTCGTGAACAAATAAAAAGCTGTCAGTATTACTAGATATCAATAGTGGTGCTTATAATATACTTTACACGTACACGTGAACTCATTAAACGCTCTTATAGAGAATAATTTAAAGGCTGATTAATATATCACAAACTAGACCCGCTTATAGCTACAAGCTGAATAACGCTCCACAAAAGGTAAATATAACAGCTTTTGGCTGCATTTATGTTCACATTTGTTGTATTAGAATGCCAGCAATATAACACCGTACATGTGGACCTTTAAATAGCCCGTGCCGTTTTTCTACCCTCTTAAATTGCTCTTGTTCGGCTTTTAAAATGAAAGCTGACTTGAAGGTTAATGTTATCCTATTATAACACCAATAGTAACTTAATAGGCGATTTTTGAACTTCTATACATGCCTTGTACATGTATGAGTGAATTTGTTCACTTTAATACAGCCAATGAACCATGTGTGGCCAATGTTAATGCTAAGGGATCACCGGTGTACTAAATGTGAACTATTAAAGAGAACAAAATGCTACTTGGGTGTCTTATGGCTGATGATGAAAGCAACTATAAAGGGTGTAAAAGTACCCTTAACGAAGCTGAAAGGAATCTATTCTCCCCGTCGCGTCACTGCGATATTTTTTTTGTTCTAGACCATACTCTGGCACCGGAGTTAGTATTTTAGTGACTTACGGAGATATTGGGGGTCAAACATCCAAATTTTAACAGCTGTTTTTTTTAATACTAGTTTTTCAGGTTATAACTTTACGTAAAACCTCCATGAACCGTTTACTATCCAAAGCACCCACTAGCACAATGATTTAAGGGCGCTACTTTGAGTTTTACAATAAAATGTAATTTTTCAACCCAAAAAAAGTCGTTTCCCAGTAATATTTTTTTGCGTAGGGATACTTAGTTTGATTTTCGTCTTCGTGAAGGGTTCGTTTAAACCCTGTATTAAACATGCCTTAAAAGTCCTCATAAACAAAAATATGGGTCACTAACACTATCATTAACACGGGATATTTAATTATTTACCATCTATATTATTTGTATTGAGTTCCGGATAAACATAGTAAAAATTGTTATTGGTAAATCATTACCAATAACAATTTTTACATATCTCTTGCTCTGTAAGTACACCCTTACACCCCTGAATGCCGGGGTGTATGACTATCATTACAGCATAGGTTTTGGAATTTGAAAAAAGAACTGTCATACTCATACTGCACGAAGAATATTTTTAAAAAGTAATTTTTTTTTTTCTCGGTATCGATTAATTACTCGAATCGGAATCTAGACAATTTATTTTATAAAGATTTTATTTTAAATATGGAACTATTTGTTTCCACATCGTATGTTAGATGGTGTGGACGAAAATAAAATAAAAAAAATAAAATAAAATAGATTGTAATAAGTATCCTTATCTTATGAATATTAAGAATAACCTCTGTATTTCTGACTCAAAGCCTGAATTGTTAATTGGCCAAGACAATTTTGAGTCAGAAATACAGAGGTTATTCTTAATATTCATAAGATAAGGATACTTATTACAATCTACAACAGATACATTATGAAGAGGCAAACTTAATTCTTTAACAGAACGCATTCTTATGTTAAATACTCTATCGTTATGTTTACTAGCAATGTCCACATTGACAACAGTAGAGTCACAAACCATTTTATCATTAGACCACGCTCCGCGCACTGATAGTGATTCGCGACGGCCGCGCAGCCCGAGGCGCTCAGTGAGGTCTGCACTTATCAACGATACACTTGAACCGTCATCGAGTAGCGCGGTGGTGTTTACGACACCGTTAGGTCCAAGTACACGAATAGACACTACTTTTAAAAGCACTTTGATACTATCACTCGCGTTGATATGCGTTATAGTTTCCGTTTGACTATCCGTTGTAGCTGATGTTGACTCTGGTGGTGGCGACTCCGATTCTGGTTGGCCACCTTCCGTAGAGGCGTTGTTGTCCGTCACCACGTAGTGGAGCAGGCGATGATGCGGTTGGCCACAGTTATCCTTGTCGCACACTGACGCAGGGCATGTCTGGCGGTCGTGTCGTGATACCAGACATTTATAACAAAGGCCGCTCTTCTTTACGTATTGCCATCTGACCTTCCGCAGTGCTCGTTTAAAAAGTTTGCAATCTGTTAACTTGTGTTTCGATACGCGACAAAACTGACACTTAGCATCAGTTTGAGTGTCTTGGACTAGCACAGATTGTGAACGTGTATTGTCATAAGATTTGCCTTTAGGATAATCATTTCGCCCCATGGTGAAAATACTAGCCGTGCTAGATATTTTAACGGCCTCTTCGGTGAGAAATTCAGATAGTATGACTAACCTTGGTTTCTTCTGTTCGGTAATCGGCTTGTAGCTGTAGTCTGCCCATTTTGAAAGAAGTACAGCTGGTAGTTTGGTCAAAATAATTGGCACTATGCTGATACCATCTAGATACTCGGTCCGTCCAACAGCTCGCACCGATTCTACATAATTTTGAAGTTTAACTGCAAATGGGACTATTTCTTTGTAATAGTCTTGGTTTAGCGGTTGTAGTCTATTAATGTCCTGTAGAACTCGGGAAATAATGCAATCTGAATTACCAAATCGTAGTGCCAACGTCGACATAACCTTATCAGGCGACGTGGCACTGATGAACAATGCATTCACTGCGTCCTTTGCCGGGCCTCGTAAACATTTCCGCAGCCTCCAAAGGTTTTCTTGATCTGTAAATTTGCAGATTTCCGAAGACTCGACGTAAGCTTGATTGAATTGTAGCCAGTCCATTGGGTCACCTGCAAACACTGGCAGATCCTTCGGAGTGCTGAGGCGGCTGAGTAGCCGGTCGTTGTGTGAGGCTGCGCTATTTTCTTTCCTAGTGGACATATCCTTGAGTGCAGTAGCCAATATCTGTACCGTTTGATTCAGCGCAGTCAGAGTACCGTCAGGCAGCGGAAGCGGCAGCGATGGCGGCGGTGGCTGTGACGGCGCGTGCAGCGCGCGCGTCGGAGACGATTTTAACTGCGGCTGTTGCAACTCGCCCGTGTTGAAACCATACTCGGGGGCTTGTTGCACCATTGGTGGTTCTATATGGGTGCTTTGTTGCTCCACCCATTCCTCAATGTTGCTTGGAGGAAGACTTTTGTCTTCGTTTTGTGGACTGTATGCCTTTTGTTCTTCCTCCTCGCTAAGTTCTGCTAATTGTGTCTCTAAAGTTTGATCAATAAGCTCCAATCGTATTTTGGCTTTTTCCTTTTTTTTTTTTTTTTTTTTTATTTATTATTTTATTTTATTAAATCGATTTAAAAATCAAACTGACCAGCAAGATTTGACGCGCTTGCGTGCGTGAAAAAAAAAGGCAGTCTACTAGTAGGCGCGAAAGCATCGCGAAAATAATTAATTGAAACCTGCTGTCTTGTTGTTTACTTACCTCACAATCGATATGTAAAGCAGAGTATTTATCTCGGGCGTAAGCATCAATTGCATACTCGGGTTAATTAGCGCCTTCGCTTCGCTCAGGCGCCAAAAACCTCGTCTGCAATTGATGTCATACAGCCCTTGGTTAATAATCTACTATTACCATTAGGTAATAGGGATGTTATTACCTGACTAAAAAAAAAAAATATTTTAATTAGTCCGTCTGTTAGATTATCGAAAAATATTGGATACGTATTTTTTGTTTTATCAAATTAATAAAAATTGACGAAGATAAAACGCGTCAAAGATTTGAGTGGGGGGTTGTGACGTCACTCACCGGTAAAAAACGTCATACTAATGTCATAGAATATGACGTCACACGAGTTTTCTAAACACTGTATCGTCTTCATTGTTTGTTTACGTGAAAAAAGAAAAAATACGTGTCCAATATTTTTAGGAAATCAATTTGATGGACTAATTAGATTTGTTTTGTTAACTACCCTATTATTTGTCTTGTGTCTAACCTAATTTAAGGAAGAAACGCCTAGGGTAGCCCGTGAAATTAAAATTTTCTTACTTTTTTAGACGTTGATTGTTAGTGTCAGGGTGTCTGTTAGACAAAATTGGGTTCGCGAACGTAATACGTTTGTATTTATAGTGATATAATCATTAAAATCACGAATAGCAACTTTTTGAGTTCTTTTATCAAGTATTACATTTAAAAATTCATTCAAATAGGGTTAAATGAACTTGGAGAGTTATATTGACGATTTTAATAATTATAACTGAGTAAAGCCATATTTCGTACGGTCATGAAATCATGAATTTCGCGGTCTAAAACGAATAGATTCGCAAGTGAATTCGATGCCACTATGGCAACCAAACCGCATGTTGTGATATTATCCTTATCAATAGAGCTTGCCCCATTGTTATGATTTTAGAATCACAAATGAAAATTCTATTTCAGCGGACACAAAGAACTGGCGAATCCCAGCGGAAGAGGTCCCGAAGTCTCCAAATAAAGACTTCGGGACGGGCGGGTTCGCGCCCTACGGCCTCGCTGGTATCATTAAGGGAGCTGCTGTATGCTTCTACGGGTTTATTGGTAAGATATTGAAATATATTCTATTAAGACATTCTGTTTTCCGTTCATTATTTTTTCTGGTAAAAGTTGAAAACCAGTGTGGGGCACTAGTAGCCGTGAGACACACAATATAGTCTCTTTTTCTGTTTAGATTAAAATTTTGTGTTGTGTGTACTTGTGGCATGTGCCAAATGAATATTATTATGTTGTCTTTATTTCTATCAATAAATTCTTTTTCTCCTCCCAGGTTTCGACTGCGTGGCTACAGCGGGTGAGGAGGCGCGACGTCCGCAGAAGACGATCCCGTTCGCTGTGGTGGCCTCACTGCTCGTTGTGTTCCTGGCCTACTGCGGTGTGTCCTCTGTGCTGACACTCATGGTGCCTTACTATATGCAGGTACATAGTTATTTCTCCTCCTAGAGTTCGATTGCGTGGCTACAGCGGGTGAGGAGGCGCGACGTCGGCAGACAGATGTTCAGCTCAGATTTTTTGCCTTTGAAGTTGTTTTTGTCTATGCCTGAACCTGATCATGAATGAAGTGAATATTCCGTGTTGTCAGGACGAGAAAGCTCCGTTCCCGTACGTGTACGATCAACTGGGCTGGCCGTGGGCCAAGTACGCCGTCAGCGTCGGCGCCATCTGTGCGCTCTGCTCCAGGTAATACCAATCACTATACCAATGTGAAAACGTGTTTTTGCAATCTCCCTCTTATATCAAAGTAACAGCTTTTAATTGAATGCGTAATGAAAGTATATACCGTCGTTAAAACATATATTTTTTTAATGTTGTCTTTCTATCTGTTTGTTCTGTGATTTCCGAAACAGCGGAACCGATTTTGGACATTTACTAGCAGATAGTTAATGTTATGAAGCGTAACTTAGACTACATTTATTTTAGAAAAGAAATAAGGGTTCTGTGCGAATTAAAATTCTTGAAATCCAAAGATTAAAATAGGGAACTGCTTAATATTATTATAATAATTTCGCGCGATCGAAGGTCGCACGCATCAGCTACTTGATCAATAACGTTGTGTCTGAAAAAAAAAAGTTTGCTCGCTTAAAATTGCGTAGCTACGGTTGATAAATTATTAAACACACTACGTGTTCTAAATATGTTACTCGTCTACCAATAAATATTGCAAAATGGACCCAAAGCATTTGTGACCGGACCAAGTCGATACTGCGCCTATAAGACGATAATTTTCGTAATATTCGTATCGTATTGCAGTTTGCTAGGCGCAGTGTTCCCACTCCCGCGCATCATCTACGCGATGTCGTCAGACGGGTTGCTGTTCCGGTTCCTGGGGCAAGTCAGCGAGAAGTACCAGACGCCGCTCATCGGGACCATGGTCGCTGGCCTCTTCACTGGTGAGGCCGAGATAATTTAATGGACATTGAACGTGCTGTTGGATTTGCAACATTCAGCTCAGTGCCGAAAGTTGAAAATCCTAGGCAAAATTGTAGGCTTAGAGAACGAATTTACAGACATCTAATTAACTAAATATACAACATACATATTAAAATACAACATACAATATTATGTTCCATAGATAGGTCCCCTGTCTCCCATACTAATGCTCTATTACAATTTTTGAAAATAATTTATGGTCTAGTGTCTTTTCTGGGTCACAATGGGCCATAAAGGAAACGTACTCTTGAGAAGAGAATTAAAAATGAGTATGTAAGAGATAGACGGTTTACACTTCTCTGTCACCGGTACCTCTTTGTTTATGGTGTGGGATTTTAATACATGTAGGGGGGTCTATATAGGGTGTAAAAGTACCCTTAACGCAAACGAAGGGTACTTGTTCTCCCCACCACTGCGATAATTTTTTTGTGCTACACCATACCTGGGAACCTCCTAGTTATGGAGATATCGGGGGTCTAAGTTAGAAATTTTTCACAGCTGTTTTTTGTAATTACTAGTTTTTCAGGTTATAACTTTACTTAAATTACCTTTATGACCCGTTTACTATTCAAAGCATCCACTAGCACAATGTTTTAAGATGGTACATTGAGTTTTACCGTAAAATGTGATTTTTGACTCAAAAAAAAAGTCGTTTTCCAGCAAAAAAATTGCGTAGGGGTAGTTTGATGTACAGAATGCTTGGTTGACGACTGTGTGGTGGGTTGATTTACACCCTGTATATGTAGGGGATCAAACAAAATTTCCAGAAAATCGATCCAAGATAGGTTTTCTAGAAATTTTGTATAATGTTACTAATCAACTTGATAGAGAAAAGATTGTGAAACCATATATTTTCTTGCAGGCACATTGGCAATGATCTTCAGGTTGGAGCAGCTAATCCACATGATGTCTATCGGGACCTTACTGGCTTATTCTATGGTGGCCTCTTGTGTTCTTTTGCTGAGGTAAGAAACCCTAATGTTTCGCATGAGCGTACTACAAGTGGTTTTGCCTCAATGTTATAGGAATATGAATGAACAGGCGCGTGTGTTACTTGTGTCGTCCGTGGGTACTTTATTATTTTTATTTTATTTGATCATTTCCTATAGCCATATATATATATAACGGAGAGGTAACAAGAATGTTATTTTTGGGCAAACCTTCCTCCTCATACATCTTCAGAAAACAAGAAATAATACCACGAACCACCAGCGGCATCACTTAACCAGTGGCATCACTTAACCAGCGGCATCACTTAACCAGTGGCATCACTTAACCAGCGGCATCACTTAACCAGTGGCATCGCTTAACCAGCGGCATCACTTAACCAGCGGCTCTCATTAATGAACACTACGCTCCAGAATCATAACAAAATGAAAAGAACTCACCGAGGTGTTCTAGACGTCCCATTGGTGTACTGACTGCGCAGATTTCAACACGCCGCCGTTCTACCGGCTTGCTAGTTGGACTAGCAGCGGTCGTCGTTGCTTCTGTACTGGCACCCCGAGGGCATCTTGATGCTTTGTGTCCGACGACGTTCCGACAGTTGTAACGTAATTATGATCTCCGTTGTTGTAAATTTCGAAGTGGTTGCAAGTTTATTTGCTTCTCCGTGAGGCACACACAGAAATATGGCGGCCCACTCTCCCACAATGCGCACATTTAACCGGGGTCGACATCAGCTTGCGTTGCTTTGGACCAGGGTTGTCACTGTTGTAGTCACTATTCGGCACCGTTCTTTTTAAGTAGGATAGTGCCTTCAATTCCTGCTGCATTTTTACACGACTGCCCCAAAAAAAGAGTGTTATTGGTTTTGTTGCTCCAATATCATTTTCCATTCACTATTGTTTATTGGGCTGTAGTACAGAACGTGGATCACATCCCACTTCTGATAACGGAGAGGTAACAAGAATGTTATTTTTGGGCAAACCTTCCTCCTCATACATCTTCAGAAAACAAGAAATAATACCACGAACAAATAGCGTAGACCTTCTTTAATCATTTCACAAACTTTATAGAATCACAATAATCAATAATCACGATAGAAAATGGATGGAGGTTGTAAGGTCGTCCGCTCACGCGCACGTTCTCAGGCAGACTGTCCGCACCGTTGTCGCCCACCCCACTTTTACTTGCCAACAATGACATCACTACCGCCA
Organism: Diarsia brunnea; assembly: GCA_949774965.1. Classification (NCBI taxonomy): domain Eukaryota; kingdom Metazoa; phylum Arthropoda; class Insecta; order Lepidoptera; family Noctuidae; genus Diarsia; species Diarsia brunnea. The sequence continues at coordinate 18,412,776 of OX459011.1, forward strand.
TCTACAAGATGTCAAGATCTACAAATGTTACAAGTTTCTTAAATCTACGACTCCCGCTGCGACATATATATACTGTTGCACGGTCGCTTAAGCGTTAAAAATTAAGGATTTCTCTTGTATCGTGAAACCATTTAAACCGTACACCTACTTGTACGCCAAACAAATATTCATTCCGTGCGACGTTCGAACCCGCGACATGCAACACAGCAGTCAATTGCTCGGCCAATGCGCCAACCATGTCATACATAAGTAAATTAATTTGAATATGTTTGCCCCTAGATACGAGTACAGCCAGCCCGCTCACCGCACACAGGAGCCGATGAACTTCTCGTACCGCAACGCGTTGCGACAGATCGTCAACGCAGACGGACACGCACTGCCCACCAAACTCAGCTCCGTCACTGTATCCGTACTTGTCACGTTGTATGGTAAGTACTGCTGGTTAACTTCTCGTACCGCAACGCGTTGCGACAGATCGTCAACGCAGACGGACACGCACTGCCCACCAAACTCAGCTCCGTCACTGTATCCGTACTTGTCACGTTGTATGGTAAGTACTGCTGGTTAACTTCTCGTACCGCAACGCGTTGCGACAGATCGTCAACGCAGACGGACACGCACTGCCCACCAAACTCAGCTCCGTCACTGTATCCGTACTTGTCACGTTGTATGGTAAGTACTGCTGGTTAACTTCTCGTACCGCAACGCGTTGCGACAGATCGTCAACGCAGACGGACACGCACTGCCCACCAAACTCAGCTCCGTCACTGTATCCGTACTTGTCACGTTGTATGGTAAGTACTGCTGGTTAACTTCTCGTACCGCAACGCGTTGCGACAGATCGTCAACGCAGACGGACACGCACTGCCCACCAAACTCAGCTCCGTCACTGTATCCGTACTTGTCACGTTGTATGGTAAGTACTGCTGGTTAACTTCTCGTACCGCAACGCGTTGCGACAGATCGTCAACGCAGACGGACACGCACTGCCCACCAAACTCAGCTCCGTCACTGTATCCGTACTTGTCACGTTGTATGGTAAGTACTGCTGGTTAACTTCTCGTACCGCAACGCGTTGCGACAGATCGTCAACGCAGACGGACACGCACTGCCCACCAAACTCAGCTCCGTCACTGTATCCGTACTTGTCACGTTGTATGGTAAGTACTGCTGGTTAACTTCTCGTACCGCAACGCGTTGCGACAGATCGTCAACGCAGACGGACACGCACTGCCCACCAAACTCAGCTCCGTCACTGTATCCGTACTTGTCACGTTGTATGGTAAGTACTGCTGGTTAACTTCTCGTACCGCAACGCGTTGCGACAGATCGTCAACGCAGACGGACACGCACTGCCCACCAAACTCAGCTCCGTCACTGTATCCGTACTTGTCACGTTGTATGGTAAGTACTGCTGGTTAACTTCTCGTACCGCAACGCGTTGCGACAGATCGTCAACGCAGACGGACACGCACTGCCCACCAAACTCAGCTCCGTCACTGTATCCGTACTTGTCACGTTGTATGGTAAGTACTGCTGGTTAACTTCTCGTTTACGAAACTTATGTTTTGAGACCCATATCATAAAGTAGTATCTCAAAGTTGCAATCGTTATTTCACGGGAAATTTGCGTTTGAAGTTTATCATTGTGTTTTAATATATTATTACTGCGCGTTACGACATGTGTAATGTACACGCGTATCCTTACGTGCTTAAAGTGCTCGGTTGGACAAGGCGTTTGGAGAAATCGTCAAATATTCTCCCGCCTTCTTCTAACCAACTACAGTTCTTTAATTAAAATCTACTATTTAAACAAAAAAACTACTGGTTTTTAAAGACAATCTACTGTTTTTTTTTATAGAAAATCTACTAATTTTTTTTAGAAAATCTGCTATTTTAAATAAAAATCTACTATTTCGTATAGACACGATTGTACAATTGAATTGTTTTCTCCAGGTGTGTGGTGCTTCGTAATGATGTCCAGCATCAACCAGTACGGCGACCTCATACTGTTGGGTCACGCGGGCGCTACGGCCGCGCTGGCCGTGGGCTCACTGCTGGTGGTGCTGACGCTCATAGCCATCTCCCGCCAGCCTGTGTCGGATAAGAAGCTGGCCTTCTCTGTGAGTATACATATTGTAGGTAATGATGTCCAGCATCACCCAGTACGGCGAGCTCATACTGTTAGTGTTATTGGGTTTTTCCACCAGGAATCTCTCAGTAGCAACCCCGGATTCTGAACTTGTGCCCGGTTGATGGCAATTGGCTCGCCCCCTATTACATGGGACTTTAATATAACTGGCGAAATGTGGGTGCAGTACAGTACAGGTGTCATGTTATGTTACTTCTAACAAATAAAATATCCAATGATAGACGAGCTACTACAAAACGCCACAGTTCAAAACTCAGAAGCTTTTTACAGAGAAAAAGCTATTCGTGATCATTCGGAAAAACGAAGATAACCGAAGACACACTGTCAGTTACAAGCCCCACCTTCAACCATAGAAACATGTATTATTATATAGTATTTTTCCCTTGCCAACAGGTACCACTAGTTCCATGGCTGCCAGGTCTCAGTATCCTGATCAACGTGTACCTCATGCTGAACTTAGACTACATGACCTGGGTGAGGTTCGGCATCTGGATCGCTGCTGGTAAGTCAATATGAACCTTATTCCCATTACAAACAGTACCGCTAGTCCCATGGCTGCCAGGTCTCAGTATCCTGATCAACGTGTACCTCATGCTGAACTTGGACTACATGACCTGGGTGATCGCTGCTGGTAAGTCAATATGAACCTTATTTCTCGGTTGATAAAGTTGAAAATCAGTCGTTCAAAATATTATAGCTAAAATTTACATTAATAATATTTTTTATCGTATATTTAGTCACGCTTATTATTAAATTTACAAAAAAGTTCCATTTGTTATTTCGAAGTAACATTTACATACTTTTAATTATAAAATGTTTGAAATTTAAATAATAATACAAATAGACCAATATAAAGTGTTAGTTAAGTAACTGGTTTCACACCATGCTTTATTATTTCTGTGGCAAAAATATCTTTAGGAAAATACCGCACACAAGCTCCGTCCGGTCGTAGGATCCGGAGGAGGTGGAAAATTCCTCATTCTTTACAGAAATAGGTGTGTTTATTTAAGATAAGGAACTTGTCACCCCGTGACCCAAATTTCTATATCATTTCATAGCTATTACGCCCCCTATTACATGGGACTTAAACAGAACTGGCGAAAAGTGGGTGTACTATTTGGGTACATCTCTGGCTAACCCTCCGGGGATTACAGGCGTGGTGTTATGCAATCATTACGAATTCTTGAGCTCCTTGAGTTACATGTTGAGCTCCACGATAACTAACAAACGCTTGCACTGACTGGACGGGTCCAATCAAATCTGTGTGGCGCTTTCTTCAAAAGACCATCTCAGACACTAATCTCCATAGTCTTCATGTTTGTATACCAAGATTATGTCTGCACCTTAAAAGAGACTATGAGCTCTGAGTTTGTTTCGGATGTTTCTTCTTAGAGTAGTCAGGTACGAAACACCGGATCTAGTTTTAAAAAAGCGACTTCTAAAAGTGTTTGTAAAAACCTATTTGCAAAATAAACATAATTATATCTTGTTGGCGCCCAATGCACAGAACCGCGCCATTCGCAATTTCAAACCATACATACATGTTATCATTATACCTACACGTTATTTTTTTAAGTTTACGAATATTCAGAGGCGTAATTAATGCCATAACCAGTTTTGTGTCGATAACCGCCATTGACCCTTAAATCCAATAACGTGAACGTCACAGCTGACGTCGTCGGATTTAAGCGAGTATTACTTATAATATTCAAATTAAGTGCGGCCTTAATTCATAATTTTATTCGTTGCTAATTATATTACTTCTGTTTTTTAGTAGTCGTGATTTCTTCCGTGTTTTTTTTGGCACTCACGTGGCGAAAATGTGCCATAAAGTCCCATAAAGTTAATAGTTTATGATATCCGTAAATATTGAGTCGTTTTTGGAAGTGTTACATTAAACCTGTCAATGAAATCCGGCAATAGGCCGCACCCTATTGTTTAGTGTTAATTGGAGTCATTACATTATCATAATTTAATTAAATAAAATTCTGCAAAGATAAATCGCTGTTATTGGGTATTTTCATCGGAAATTTAACAGTTGCAGCTATGGAGTCTGAAATTGTGCCCCGTTGGTAGTAATAGAGTCGCCCGTATGGGACTTAAGCATAACTGAATAATTGTGGGTGTAGATACATCTCTACCTGCCGCTTCGGGGATTACAGATTTTATTTATTCCTTCAACATGAGTTACTTAAGTAGAATGCGAACACAGGTTGGCCGAAGCAAGGAAAACCTGTTCAAGTGGAGATTTGATGACTCTGCCTCGGAGTGTAAATGTGGTGTGCCCCCACAAACGATGGAACCCTTAATATCGTGTTCTACCTGACCCGTTACTTGCACATCACAGGAGCTGATGGACGGAACAGAAAATGCCAAACTCGCCACTAAATTTTGGGCTGACTTAGTTTAAATATTTAAATGGACTGGTCGGATAAACAGACAGACACACGAGTAATCCTATAAGGGTTTTCCTTTTGAGGTACGGTACCCTAAAAAAAATCGTTTCCCAGCAATAATTTTTGCGTAGGGTGACGTTTCACGGTACTGTAAAGATGAAATATTTCTTAAAACCTTGTGCCATGGGACTCGGGGTCGGCGCAGCACTATTGTTTATTTCCATTCTCTGGTCAACGGCCACTTTATCATTTATCTTTTTTATCAAGTCATTGCTTACACAACCCACCCATCTACCAAAGGTCAAGAATAACACTATGAGTAACAATTTTAACACGGAAGTCACAGTTGCACGCAGACATGAGTATAATTGCGTTATATTTTAATTGTGCGATGTTATTTTAGATGAACATCAAAGATATCGTGAGTAAAACTTTGTTTACTATCAATTGTTTGAAGATTCTCGCAGACTGGCCTCTAATAGTTGTATAGTTATAATTAACTTACAAAAGTTTGTTGAATTTTTGAATTAGAATTAGAAAATGTACACCATCTTCTCACACCACTTGCACTCTACTTTTTTAACGAGGGGCCAGGTAATACTGAGCGCTGACTGTACGTAAATACTCAAAAGTTTTTGTTAATTCTACGTAAATAAAATACAGCTTGCGTAGGTTCTACGTCTAAAACAAGTTCGGACTAAGTTGGAATATAAACTATGTATATCATCTTTAGTAACCTTTAATTATATAATATTAGATTATGTAAGTATCACACCTGTTTTTGTCGCCACCACGTTGTCCAAACAGTACACGTTTTTCACACACACGAGTGTTTTTTCACTATTTTCGTCAAAATAAGCTTATTTTTAACTGTCACATCAACATACTTTTTATTAAATAACAGAACACATATCTTTAAGTCATTTGTGGTACGTGTTCCAACCCAACATCTCCAGACCTTTTTGAAGGAGGACTTTTGGCCGAAAGGTGTCGTTTTCCGGCGTTTCCGAGGACGGTTACGCGACACCTCGCAGCGAAACACGACGCCGACGTTACGTGTTTAGTTAAAGTTTTATTTTCTGTTTAATATGTATTAGTTTGTTATTATTGTATTATCTAATTGTATGTATTTTACTTATGGGCCTTAGTTGCCTGAAATAAAATGATTATTATTATTATTATTATTATATCGCCCTCACACCCCTTTTGGTTACCTAGCAATATCACTAAGAATTATTTCATAATCATTCTTTGCAATTTCCTCATTCATTTATTATACTTGTTCAAAATCCTCAATATTTTCGGAAACAACGTCTTGTGGGTGTTCTTCCCCCAAACGTAATCAACGTGATTGAAAGCACTGTTTTTCATCACTTTGTATTCGACGACATTCGGCAATTTCCTCCGAAGTCTTTCTACATCTTTGATGGTAGATATCTGATCATTCTTCGCAGCTATCAATGCGACCTTCATCGTCACTTTTTTCAAGTCATATTCTGGCGGCGTCGGCCTCTTGTATTTAACCATATTTTGAGCAGTTCCATAATCATAGTTTGAAAATCCTTTACTATGGCTTATCTGCACTAAATGATTCAAATTCATCCGCGAAGTCCCGGCTGGGAAGTGTCCTAGTAAGATACGGAAGAACTCCGGTTCAAGTTCGCTGGGGTTAGAACCTGTCGCTAGGAACAGGCCATTTAGAAGGCATGTTTCATAGCCTGAATATTTTTCGCTACACACTTCGTCGATAATGGATTTGGTTGTTGAGTTATGACCGAGGACTTCTTCAGCACGTAAGGCCTCCAAGCCAACATTTAATATCGTTGCTGTTCCTAAAACAAGGGACATGAACAGTCCAGTGTTTTGCATGAAACATATCGGTGCCAAAGAGATTGAAATCTTAATTTTGTCGTTGTACTCTGGACGTGTTGCTCCTAGGACGTACGTTGCCATTGACCCCTCTGAATACCCTATGACACTTAATCTTTGTTGGCCTGTTTTCTTCAAAATGAAGTCTATGGTTGCGGGAACATCGTAGTATCCTATTTCGTGACCGCTGAAGTTCCAGAAGGCTGGGTCTGAATCTGGATCCATTTTGATGTTGCGACGGGAATATCTGTTGCCTCGGTAGTTCATTGCCCAGACATCGTAGTTATCCCTGGCGAGCGCGACACCCAATGACGAGTTTCCTCTAATGATCAAGCTGTCTGCGGAGTCCATAGCACCATGTATGAAGAGTACCGGTCTAGTCCTGTCTCCAGGAATATGGAAGATCTTCAATAAGTATCCACCCTCAGACATGACGTCATATTCTTCTGTTTTCTGACCGTATTTGTTAGCGATTTCGCTGAAGGTCATTCTGGCTTCTTCTGGCATTTCCATATGTGTGGAAATCTGGCTTAAAACTCCACTAATGGTCACAAAGATCATCAGGCACAAAACTAAGCGACTCATTTTGAAGTATCGAGTTTGTTACTACTAGATTATTTAGTTGTTCACATCCACGTTGTCCGCATTAAATAAAGGCGAGCTTGTGTGTTCTTCGGCTTATATACCGAGCGACCTATTTTTATTCTAATACATAGATAGATACTATGTTTTTTTTGTCGTTTCGTCATTTTGGAAACAAAGAATTTGTAAAAAAATCTAGTTTAGAAAAATTTGCTCTTTAAAATTTTGGTTTTCATTAGATTGTAATGGGTTGATGAATAATGGACCAGGAACTGAAATTATTATTTATGTTCGATTTATATTTATAGTACATTATGGTATAAGTGTGTAACGTTGGTGATTACCGCTGAGGCGCCATTGAGACCCGAGCCGTTAGGTGAGGGTCTTAAGAGAGCCGAGGACGGTAATCATCAATACACACGTGTATCATACGACGTTTTTCAACACACTTGTGAAGAAAATAACACAAACAAATCATTTTCAACAGTTAAAACGAGTTGTGAAAAAAATTTCGCCATGGCGGGAAAAATTATTTAGTTTTCTTGGGCGCGCATCTAACAATAGCGATCGGCCATAGACTAAAAGAATGAGGTTTCTTTTTTTTTGCTTTTTGCGGATAGCGTTTTAGCCGCGTACAAAATGAGGAATTCAAAGTTTTTTTTTTACAGAGAAAACAAAAGTTTTATTTATTAAAAACGTATATGTATACAAGTTGAAATTATCTATTTAAATTAATAAGTTTTCATGCGTGCGCATCTAACAATGGCGATCGGCTATAGACTAAAAGATTAAGTTTTTTTTTTTGGTTTTTCGCGGGTAGCGTTGCAGCCACATACAAAATGGGGAATTCAAAGTTTTATTACTTAGAAAACAAAAGTTTTATTTATTAAAAACGTATGTACAAGTTGAAATGATATAGGTATTTAAATTCGAAGTTGCATGAAATGAGCAAGCAATAGGTACATTAATTTATTTGTAGTATTGAACACAATCTTTTTAGTATCGAATTTAAACTTTTTTAAGAACAAAGCAACTCAACCAAAAAAATTAAAAAAAAACCTATAACTCACTTGTGAATAATGGTAATGAAAAATTCACAGTTTGATTACAGGTGTCATTATATGCCTAATTGCGGTGAAATTAGAGCCACTTTATGAGCAAGTGTGTTGAAAAATAATTTTCAAAATAATGACACCTGTAATCAAACTGTGAATTTTTCATTACCATTATTCACAAGTGAGTTATAGGTTTTTTTTTTAATTTTTTGGTTGAGTTGCTCTGTTCTTAAAAAAGTTTCGATACTAAAAAGATTGTGTTCAATACTACAAATAAATTAATGTACCTATTCCTTGCTCATTTCATGCAACTTCGAATTAAAATAGATAATTTCAACTTATACATACGTTTTTAATAAATAAAACTTTTGTTTTCTCTGTAATAAAAAAAACTTTGAATTCCCCATTTTGTACGTGACTGCAACACTATCCGCGGAAAGCCAAAAAAAAAACTTAATCCTTTAGTCTATAGCCGATCGCCATTGTTAGATGCGCGCTCAGGATAATTTATTAATTTAAATAGATAATTTCAACTTGTGTACATACGTTTTCAATAAATAAAACTTTTGTTTTCTCTGTAATAAAAAAACTTTGAAATCCTCATTTTTTACGTGGCTAAAACACTATCCGCAAAAAGCAAAAAAAAAAGAAACCTCATCCTTTTAGTCTATGGCCGATCGCCATTGTTAGATGCGTCATTTTAACTGTTGAAAACATGTTAAAAATGATTTTTTTGTGTTATTTTCTTCACAAGTGTGTTGAAAAACGTCGTATGATACACGTGTGTATTGATGATTACCGTCCTCGGCTCTCTTAAAAGACCCTCACCTAACGGCTCGGGTCTCAAAGGCGCCTCAGCGGTAATCACCAACGGTACACACTTATACCATAATGTACTATTACCTACGTGTTGCACATGACTTTAAAATTGCATTTAAAAACTAGCGATGCACTAAATTTGCATCAATAAATGAAGCTAATGGCATTATGTTTTGTTTATTTTGCGAAAAGTTATATTATTATTTTATGAGATATGACTTATTAACCCCTTCTGTATACAATATAAATAAATCATAATAATTAAACAATGTAGATAATAGTAAAAGACTGTAGCAAACTTAATCGAGGTAACGATTATTCCATTAATTTAAATTGATGATAAATATGTTAAAAAAACCAGTCCAAAACTTATATTTTATTGTATCTTTTAAAAGCTACTTCTAGTAAGTATATGTAAACATACAGGTTGTAAACCTATAGGGTTCAGGAGGTTATGAAAAAACAATTACTGATTTCAACTATGCGTCCAAAATCTCTGGGAGTCAGGGGTCTTTAAAGACGGCACTAGCCAGAACGACAGCCGGCATTCTTGAAAATTTGAAAAATCCTTCTTTCCTGATGTTCCCTGTTGCTGTTCCTAATGTTGACAATTCGTTGGAGAAGGAAACCGATGTTCCTAAAAGTGAAGCTCAAGCCACATTAAGGTACTCACGCTGATTATTAATAAAATAAATTCTATTTCCTTTGTTTTAAAGTTCGACGTTCAAAAATGCCATTTAATGACCTAATTAAAAATAAATGGTTTTACTTTAGTGATTAGGAAGTCACACTTCCATATAAGTTGACAGTATTGACGGGAGCGAATTTGTGTCCCGTATAATATTGTGAAGTTTCAAGTATTGTGGCCAGAGCTTTAAACATAACATCACGCGTGTAATCCCCAAATATAGGCAAAGATAGAACACCCACATTAATTCTCCAGTTATCTTTAAGCTCTTATGTTTTGTTTGAGATTTAAATAGTGTTCAAATTCACTCACTATGAAACTAAGTCCTTTGCCTTATGTAACTGTTGACATAACACTAAATGCATTAAAAGTGTTAAAACTAGATTATTAGTTACTACAGTGACTGCAGTTATTATTTTAAAATGGTCCGTAATTAACCTGCATACTTCGAACCTGTTCGTTGTCCTGGGATCTCGCTGACCTTGCCTAGAATAACCTAGAGAGACAAACCACTTTAAGGTCACTTCACAGCCTCTTAATATTTTATCACTAAGATTTTTGGGATTCCCTTATGCGTGTGGTTGGTATCAACCTCGGAAAATTTGCGGAATTATGCAGTGTGGTTGTTTCCGTCACCCAAGTGGGTGACCTTTAGGGGGTGATACACAGTTGTATGGGTCATTCGTTGAATCGACGAAGCAATTACTTCTCATATTCAGGGGTTACGGGGGTCCACCGTCGGGGCTGCGGGTTGTTCGAAAGAGATACCGCGGCCTCGGCGCAAAGGCTAAGAAGGAACATATGTGGTTTTTAGTCAGTAGAAGTCTGACACTCCCTTTCGCTCTGCCCAGAGCGGGAGGGGTTATTTGATGATTTCCCACCCCAAAAAAAAGGGGTTATTGGACTGTGCCGTTCGGAAAACTATATCCGGCATATACCATTGCTGAATCATGTTTGGGCAGACTCGGCGCAACCACCAACCAACCTGTAGCAACATACATTCGATTTTGTCGCCTGGTTGTGCCTTGTTATGCCAACACGAACACGTACACCCTATGGATGTGTATCGAACCACCTGGTGAGTTCGAAGAGTTGGGCCGATGAGTGCCGTACTTTTAGATTTTTCATTAAATCTTATTCCCACACTAGGATTTTTTCCGCCACTGCACCAACCGTGCCGTCGCGTCGTACCTAATACAACACTTACATTTAAATCCTGAAGCAACTCAGTACAAATCTAAAATCAGAGCTGTTTCTAAGAAATTCTTAGTCGGAAAAGCTAAATAACACTGCCCGGCTCGGGAATCAAACCAAAGACATCATGCTCAACAGTAGCGCATCCGGCCACTAGACCAACGATCGGTTTAATTAAACTCCTCTGTCTAAAAATGTATCAGAGGTGATCAACTTGCAATGTTGTTGTTGTTATGTTTTATCAGCTTCTATTATTTAATCCTCCCGAATAAATATCTGTTTATTATAAAAATGAGTAATTACAAATATGGGATATCCGGAGAGCCGATAGTTCAATGCTAAGCTGTTTTTACCGAAGATTTGCATGCTAATTTATTGGCTGCAATTTCCTCATATGATATGGTTTTTACGACTGGAACGAAAAAAAAACGTGATTTATTCATCACTGTGAGGTTTTGGCCACTTTGATCACCTGCGTGGATGTCGGAAACTATTATACGGGGACGTACTCCGAGATTTAAATATCCTATGTACCCACGTCATGGCCTACTTGTGGGCCAAATCTGATCGGTATCCGTTCTAGATGTGTGTGTGTTCGAAAGAGATACCGCGGCCTCAGCACAAAGGGCTAAGAAGGAACATGGGCGGTTTTTAGTCAGCAGAAGTCTGACACTCCCTACCGATCTGCCCAGAGCGGGAGAAGTCATTTGATGATGTCCCACGCTCCAAAAAAAAAACATGAAAAGACAACAGACACACATACTTAGTTACTTCCGGATAATAAACTTATGCCCACGTGATGTTCAGTGTATATCCCACGGGATCTTAGGAACTAACGGGATAAAACGTTACGTTTGGTAATCCAGGATATATAAATCGCGATTTTAATTTATGAAGGGTTAGCCAGAAGTGTACCTGTAGTACACCCACATTTCGCCAGTTCTCTAATAAGGGGCGAGCCTATTGCCACCAACCCGGCACAAACCAAAACCAAGTACCGCGCAAATACAGAGAAGTGCATAACGGAAAAATCAAAGAATTGCTGTATAGAATAGTATCCTTAGCAGGAGGCTTCTGCTTAACGAACAACCGGACCAAGGTAGCCAGCAACCTTTCTAACCCACCTCTTTGTTTCCAGGACTAATAATCTACGCAACATACGGCGCTTGGAACAGCACCGAACGCAAGCGCAAGATCGACACAGTCCAGATGGCAGACCTCCACAACGACAGTCAGACTGCCCTGCTGAACAACGGTCTGGCGCATGCCCTCGGCTGACAGTTACCTAAACAGGACCCTACTGATGTCAGTGACGAACGAGTCGTCAGCCCCACCAGTACTGTTATGTCGTTTATTTCTAGCATTTAGTTTGTTAAATATGGGGGTTATTCATGGACACTGCATAAAGTTCAGTCACTAACATTATCATTAATTAAAGTCGAAGACATGCGACATCTACCAACCCGCACTCACGCGTGGTGGATTATAGCCCATCCCTCTCCTAGAGAGAAGCCCTGTTTCCCTGTAGTGGGAACATTATAGGCTGATGATGATGATTATCATTAACCATTTGAACCCCATGGTCGGGTAAGCCGACAAGTGAAACACGCCACCGTCGTCGTCTAAAGACGACAAGAAAACGTCATTGTTCACGTTTTCATTTGTCGGCTATATCCGACTATGGCGTTCAAAAGATTAACACTGAGTGTATGAGTTTATCCATGATCATGGTGCTTGCAACAGCGTCGAAATATCGGGAACTAGAAATAAGACTAAACATGGTACCTCAATGTCCCGTTTTAAGTGCTAATGTTAAGTCATAATAAGCTACTGTTTTAAACATCTCTATCTTCAAATTGTGTTTATGAATAACGCCCTATATTTTGATTATCCAGTATTGATGCTGATTGTGTGTTTGGGAGTGTATTTTAGTGTAGCAACATTTTATAACTTAAAAAGTACCAATTAGATATACAGGGTGTGTGGTTCCCTTCATCCGTCAGGGGATGATAATAGCCGTCATTTTTGTACAGTAGCCTTACTAACAGAACATAACCCATTTGTGATTAAAAAACCTAAACTACAGTGACTACAGTAGAAAAACTATTTTCATGAACGTAAGCAATATTTTTACTTTTTTTTCTTGCCGGATGCATGTGACTAAATGTGAAAAAAGCCCCCTGTATTGTACTCGTACTTAGTTTAATTTGTAGGTGAATAACTTAACTTATTTGTAAGCTGAGGCGGTATCCAACCACTTTAATATCGCGCTAGCTCTGAAGCTGCATTTAGTGTAGGCAGACCAATACCGTAAGGTCAAAGTAAAATCGATATTTAAGTAAAACTTTTTTATTATCTAGATTAAGTATTACATCGTTGACTAATTTAGGATCATAAGGCTTGAATTAAATTGTCATTAACAACATATTTTATTGGAAAAAGGCAAAGACAGGGTGGTGGATATTATTCTTATTCTATTGTTGTTATTTCCGCATTAAAACCCGTTAGTATCAGCATTGATGTCTAAGGGCCGGTTACCGGGTCATATAAAGTATTATTGAGTTTTTCCATCCACTAACTACTCAGTAGCGGCCCAGATTCTGGATGTAGCCCGGTTGATAGTAAGAGGCCCGCCCCCATTACATGGGACTTAAATATTACTAGCGAATTGTGGGTCTACTTTGTCTAAACCCTTCGGGGATTTCTATCGTGTTGTTATGTAAAATATTTCGCCATATTTTCGCCTAAACTTGTCTTTGACCTTAAAATCTTTCGGTAGTCTGTAGTAAAGTAAAACGTGTTCAAAACTTGATATTATAATGACGTTTAGATCATAACATCAATTCAGTAGTTTTTAGTAATATGTTACATTTTTTATACATAAACCTGTTTAGTGTTATTGTGACGTTTGCCTTACGTTGAAATCATTTTAGTGGCTATAAGGAAATTAAGAAGCTTAATCAAGTTTTACTGTACAGGTAAAACAGTAAATCAAAATTAAAACTAAAAAAAATATCCTTTATACTTCATCAAAGTTGCCGCAGTTCTATTTCCAAGTAGGGTTTTTTTTTAAGCTTTTGATGAAGAGAGATAAATGTTAAGTTTACAAACAAATATGTCTTGTTGAAGGTCAAGGTCAGATATTAAACCACGTGTTCAGAGCAAAGAGCGAATTCAAAAGTAATAAAAGAAACAATGTAGTAAATTCGCTTTACTTTTACTATTTTAAAATTTGCTATATTATTTGAATTATTGTTGTTGAAGGTCAAGGTTAGAGATATTAACCCCGTGTTAAGAGGAAAGAGCGAATTTAAAAATAAAATAAGTTATGTGATTATACTACTGTCAGAGAAAATAAAAAGTAATATCACTTATGCGAATAAAATTAAAATTGAACAAGAATATTAACTGCAGTATGTGTTGACCTGGACTTCTCAAGAATATTAATGAGGCCTTATAATGTATTTTTTCGACTAGGGACAAGTTTTACATAAATACTTTAACTTTAGTTGGCTAAATAACGTATGCGTTTCATACGATAACGAACGTTATTTGTATTCCCCGTTTTTTTCATCGGTTAAAAAATAAAGCTTACTAATCATAAATGCTTGTTTACATTCACTTATGTTATGTGAATATGAACTCTATTGTATTCTGTATAAAGGCTCATGTTCGTATGAAACGCTAACTTTGTTAAGGACGGTCAAAAGTCTATGTATCTTTACTTAGGATGTCTGACGCTTGCATTTCTGTTTTCTAATATAATTGCCTTATAAAAAAATCGAATAATGAAATGATATTGTGTGATTAACTTATGTAATTAATTTAAAATATATATTTATTGCTTATTTTAGAATAGCACCTAAGGTTAAGTAGAGACGCTAACACATTAAGGTACTACATTTTGTCAAATTTCTTTAGTAGATTTTCAACTTTATAGCTAAAGCTTTAGGTTCAAGGTTGATTGGGTTAATTCGACAGTTTGTAAATTAAGTACACTGCTAAGTATTAACTTTAGATTTACTGATAACTTAGTTCTAGGTACAGCTTGATAACCGGTCTTACACACTTAAGAAGTATTTTATAAAAAAGTCAATTTAATTCACTAGCCATTCTCCGCAGTCGTAAGTATATTAAGTATACGGCATCACCTGCTTTAAAACCGTGTTGTACAGTCAGCTTCAGAAGTAGATTAACACTACTCATATTTTCTAAGCAGGTCACCAACAAGTTATTAAAGAATATGGAATATTATAAGGAATGATATTCCGAAACATTTAAAATAAAAGCTGGAGTTCTGTACATCAAATACTTTAAATTCTTAAATGTTAAACTACTGATGTTGCTGACCGTACAGAATCTACTAAATTGATAAGTGTTTTTACAGTTATTAGTAGTAATACTTTTAACGTCAAATTGCTGCTTCGTTTGATCGTAACCGATAAAATATCCTTTATTCAAAGATTATTCCTCAAAATTTTGAATTGAAAGAAAACTAAACTCATTGTTTAAAAACGTAGGTTACTATGTTGCTTTATTAAGATTATGATCAGATAATTGCTGTAATAAAATGTCTAGAATAGTATTGTATGTTCTGTCTAAGTTGTATGACCATGACTTGTGTAAACTTATGTAATAACTGTAATCTAATTCATAATGTCTTGCTTTGTAATAACTGGTTCATCCCAGTTAATTATTTAAGAGCCTGTCATGATTACAATTACATGCATTTTTGCTTGCTCTTTTAACACGACTGGCGTGCATTTGTTTCCGCTTAGTCAGGAGCTTCACGCTCTATTCAACCTATTACCGAGCCCAGAAAGTTGTACTACTATGAAACTCACTATGATGCATATGCACTAAAATTCAATAGCTTACTCAACTTAGTTTTGGCTTACCATAAGCTTTTGTCGTTCATAGCAAGTAAACCTACTCGTAGCTTGCAGAACATGTTTGCACCTGCAAGTATTTGCAAAAAATGTTTACAGCTGCAAGTATTTGCAAAAAATGTTTACAGTTGCATAAAGACAATGTTTACAGCTGCAAGTATTTGCAAAAAATGTTTACAGTTGCATAAAGACAATGTTTACAGCTGCAAGTATTTGCAAAAAATGTTTACAGCTGCAAGTAATTGCAGAAAATGTTTGCTGCTGCAAATATTTGCAGGGGACGTTTGCACTGCAAGCATACCTTGCTATTGTATCATATATATGTTTAAGCAAGTGTTTTTTTTTAAAATTAATAGTTAGAATCTCGATGCTAAGGTTCCTATAACGTATTGCGCCAAAGTATTTTATGTTATTTCGGTTAGTATTTAATTTGGTACTTAGTACTGTAGCTGTGTTTAAATTATGTTTGTAATGTTTATTATTTAACTATCTCCCTGGCGTATTTAATTTAAATATAGATATTACATAGTTTCGCTGAAACAAACATCTATGCTAAATTGTAGTTCGGAGATAGTTTTAGGTACTTAAGCTTATTGGCTGTGAAACAGCGAGTTGGAAAATGTATCAGTTTAAATTATAAAAATAAAATATGCATTGAAATAAACTTTTTGTTTTGTTTTCGGTAACCTTACCTACTGTTGACACACCCGGTAAAGAGAACTGGCAAAAACTGAACACTACGTTAAAACAGAGTTTTGAATCATAGTATAAAGATTTTTATTTTTACATGTCACTTCTTTTGTTATTGAGAATTCTTGACAGCAAACCTATCGCGTAGTGACATGTAAAAATAAATCTTATTAAAATGATTCACAAGTTCACAACTCTATAGGGTGTAAAAGTACCCTTAACGCAAACTAAGGGCACTTGTTCTGCCTGTCGAGGCTGCGGGTTGTTCGCAAGGGATACCGCGGCCTCGACATGAAGGGCTAAGAAGGAACATGGGTGGTTTTTAGTCAGTAGAAGTCTGACACTCCCTTTCGCTCTGCCCAAGAGCGGGAGGGGTTATTTGATGATTTCCCAACCCCCCAAAAAAAAAAAAAGGGCAGTTGTTCTCCCCACCACTGCGATCATTTTTTTGTTCTAGACCATACCTGGGAACCTCCTAGTTACGGAGATATTGGGGGTCAAAGTTCCAAATTTTTCACAGCTGTTTTTGTAAATACCAGTTTTTCAGGTTATAACTTTACTTAAATTACCTCCATGACCCGTTTACTATTCAAAGCATCCAATAGCACAATGTTTTAAGAGTGCTTCATTGAGTTTTACCGTAAAATGTGATTTTTGACCCCCAAAAAAAAAATCGTTGCCCAGCAAAAATTTTTGCGTATGGGTACTTAGATTGATGTACAGAATGCTTGGTTAACGGGTGTGTGATGGGTTGATTTACACCCTGTATATTAAACGTGATATAAAGTCTGCTCTCCTCGTCCAGCCGGTCTGTGTAAACAGACTCTACGTACGCTCAAAAAAAGGAATCGAAGACGTAGGCAAAAAAGCTGCCAGGCAGGTCATGTGAGTCGCGTGCATATTGGCCGCAGGGTAAAGGTCTCGACAAACGAGACCTGACCTGAGTGCCTGAGGCTAGACTGCGCCGCCGAAGCCCTCTTTGAAAGAGGTGACTAGGTTATCTGTAGGGCTTTTGCGTATCTTTTTAAATGTCAGTGGCGTACATAGTGTCTATCGATTAACTGTCAAATAGTTATGGTTTGGTCATTGATTACGCAGTAATATATAAGTCCATGGGTTTGGTATACCAAACTAACCATTCGACAGCCCTGCTGGACGCGCATTACGAAAGCTGGTACGAGGTGACGCAGGAGAAGAGTACCGGGAAGGATCTGAGCGAGGTCTTTGCCCAGTAGGGGGTCTAGATTAAAAAAAAAACTTATTTTAAAATGACAACACAAAGTAGGCAAGTTGTAATCATTTAATCGTTTTCAGCAATTATAATATTAAGTCGACTCATTCAATAAATCACAGTTTGTTAATGCTTAAAACTACGTTTTGTATTTATAGCTAATAAGTTAATTTTATACTTTGGTCACCTGTAAACATTGTTGAATTTGCTAATATTATGAAAAAAGGAATCACAATTTACTTAAAGGATTCTTAAATAGACTGCAGGAAGAGGAAATGCCCTAAGTATATTCTAAAATAGTGCAGAGAAAGCCATTGTGCAAATGTAGTCCCCCTAATTGAACTTCAGCCATATCGGGAGTACCTATAGCCATCGACTCTCTTCACACCACTTCCTTCTCCCCACAGTTCTCAGGGACAATAATCCGACACGACGGGCAAGAGATCAGGACCAACGGCTTGTAAAACTATATTATAAAGGATATTGCCGACCCATTGAAAAGTAAAACTTATTCAACAAAAAAAAACAATGCTTATAAATGACCGAATTCTTATCTATCTAACGCTTGTCGATCACACGTCTATCACAACACAGTTCATCTAATTATTGTCTATAGTACACAATATCATGAAACAACAACATCATTTTGAACTTTATAACTATATGCTAAAGGTACACTTCCAAGTTCCAGACGACCGCAGACCTCAGTGGCGTTGCGTTTGAATATAACCAGCAAACGATAATTCAGTGATTCAGTGGCGTTACAAGTTCGATACCAGCGACAGTTCTGTCATTCAGTGTCGAGAAATTCTTCTCACTTTGTTTGTTATAGCCACTAACCACTAACTGGCTGGTCTGTTTTCATAGTTTCACTTTAAATCCAGTAGTAACGGAAAAGCAGCATATTAATCTGTCATAAGATTAATACGCTACTTTTCCGCTGCAGTTTACGGTCTGGTGTCGTCTTCGGAATTACACTTATCTTATTTAAATATTTTCTAACAATTTTTACATTCTTATACCCGATAGGGCAAAGGCTTTAAAATAAAATGCCTTTCATTCAAAGCAATGATATTTAACAGCTAGCTTAAATAAATATTATACAGTATAAGTAAAATAAATGGAATGTCAAATTATTTTAAAGTCAAAATGGTTCTCTGGCCCTCTTGAATTTGGGTACATATCCCAGTCTGGTATTTTAATTGGTAAATGCAGTATAATAGTAAATATGCACTAGTACTGACTATCTTAACACATAGTCAAAACATCTCGATTCTAAATTACAAGCGGTCAAAAAAAAACTAAAATATAGAGGTACCTATGTAACAAAATGGTACCAATATTGTGTACCTTCTGTCTTTTGAATTATTACTCGGTCTCTTTTTGTAGTCATATAAAATCTAAGTTTCTTAATGATGGCTGCCAAAATCCTATAAATGTTCTATATTTATAAAATAAGTAACAGTTGCCCCACAAAACATCTCATCGTTTTTGTAAACAAAATCTGTGTACATACATCTTTTCTGTGTGAATTAATTGTTTATATTTACCTACGTCCTATTATATAATCTGTCCTCTCAAAACCCTGTAATACGCACTCTAAATACTTATCAATTTTATTAATTCTAATTTAAATAGTGCATTACTTACCGTCTAGCCTGTTTAAAGATTACTTGAATTTCAACGATCCATAAAATTTGAAGTTTCTCTCATACATTGGTTGAAAAACACAAATTCTGATTAAATAAACAATTTGTGATATTCCTTTACTTGTGCTTTCCAGGATTTCAAATGTCTCAAAAATCTAAATTTTTTCGAACCATTATTGTGTAAAGAAAATGTATGACCCTCCCACGTTTTAAACGTTTTTATTAAAACAAACAATAAAATAAAAAATATAACACACTTTTCTTTCGTTTAGGCATTTCTATTCAATTCTTCAGGCTGTTCTATTCAATATTATTAACATTTTCTCATATCCGTAAACAACAGGGGTAAAATTTCATTTGCTAAAGGAAAAACAATAATTAAGAAACATTTCTTCGCAGCAGTCGGGTAAAAGACTACTAGCTATAGTGTTTGCGACTATTAAGACTTTACCCAATGATCAAATCAGACAGATATTCAAACCAAGAATAAAATAAGGGAAAAAATCAGAAACGAATGGGAAAGAAAACTGGCAAATTAGTTCTGGTGTTCCTTGGTGAATCTTTTTCCGGGAGATAGCGCTAAGTGCTTAACGGTTAACAAGATGGTGGCTCATTTAAGATGACTTTGACAAGTGACAAACACTCGGCGTTCTCTAGCGGCAAAACCGAAGAACCGAAGAGCTAAACATCCAAAAATATCCGAAGCATATTCTTGAATCTGTTCTATGGATCATACCAACTAGCAAATCAGAAATATCTCCCAGCTCGACCAACTCATATAGCTACACACATGAAGTATTCACAATAGTACACTAATATGGCTACAGAATACGTTATATCAGTCAGCGTTAGAACTTGGTGGTGACAACTTGTCTCTTCTCTTCGATGACTCCGTTGGTGGTCGCTGGTTCCTCGATGACGCAGAGTGAGCTGTTCCTGATGCCGTAGAAGAAGTAGATTAGGTAGCCTGGAATAGAAGAAGGAAATGTTTTTTTGGATGGAAACAGCTACACGACGGCATACAGACTGACTCTGGTAGAGGGTGTTTGATTGTAATCCATCATGTCTTCGAAAGTTTGATTCTAGGATATGTAAGTAAGTAGACAACCAGTCTCACTAGAAGTCAACAATCGCTCCATGTTAAATAATGGTGTCCCGCTGCGTCTGGTTCGACCAACCACATTTTACTTATTACTAATACTATAGAGAGTTTGTGAGTACGGATGGATGCTTTCAGGTACTCTTTCGCGCAAAAGCTCCTGAACAGATTAGGACATACTGTAGTGAGTATTATTTTGAACAAATAACTTACATGGTACATATTCCGTTTTAAGAGACATTGTGAGGACAACAAATAATAAAAGTATAACTTACCAATGACGAGCCAAATGATGAACCGCACCCAGGTTTGGTAGTCCAGCTGCACCATCAGATACACGTTCATGCACACACTCAGGAATGGCACTAAAGGTACCAGCGGCACCTGCAAACAAATAATTTAGTTGATGTAAGGTACCATTGTTGCTGGTTGGTTACTGCACGAGACCGTGTATTTAATCTAGAGGGCGCCACAATCAACAGGGCCGCTTTTGTTACATCGATGAAATTCACACCACATCTTGTTTTGTATATGTATGCTTTAAGCATGATAAAAAAGGGGAAGGGGGGTCGGGAAATGCAGGTCACTGACTGATACGGCACTATGAAAGAAAAGGGTCTTTGTTTATTGGTTTTTAGACCTTTCAACACACTGGTAATTGGTCACCAGCGATGTTTTGATGTTATTCTGCAATATCAAAAACCAAAAGATCACGGAAGTTCTTCGTATCTCACCAATTTCATTGCCATCTCGATTTCCATGAAGTTCACCAAATTATATGACTTGGATATGTTACATGGGATAAATACATTATTTGACAATTATTATTGACGTGACAAGAAGAAACACTGAAAGTGTTAACCAGTTTACCTTGAAAGAGAGGTTCTCAGTGCTGTTCCTCGGCTGGCGATACAGCACGACGAGCAGTATGATCAGCGCCGCGCCGAGCACGCCCAGCGCTGGGGCCGACTCCTCCCATCTCAGCAGTGAGCATGTCGCCAGCGCTACTAGGACTAGAAAAAAGAGGAAGATTAGTTAATTCAGTAAGACTGTGTCTCTTCATGATCTTTTCCTGTTGCACGTCTGCTACTAACGATTTGTCAAGAACGTTTAGTCTTTGGAAATTTAAAATATTTTATTTCTGCTGGTTTCCCAAATCCCTAACACAACATTTGTGTAGGTGTTTGTTTGTTCTTCTTGTTTGTGTTTTTGTTTGTTTGCTTTGATTTGTATCTGCAAACTTGTTAAGGATGCTCGTTCAGTTTTGGCGTATAGTGTAAAATATCAATTTGTGTATCCTTAAGAGCGGTTCCGTCAGTATTATACCGGCCGCAGACTGGTCGACAAAATAATATTGGTCAATCAACTAAACTATTGGAGAACAGCATATTTGGGACCCCAAGGTTTGGACAAATCACAGAAAACAGCCAGAATACTTACAGAATATAAGGATGGTCCACTTGGCGATGGTAAAGGACAGTTGCGTGGGGAACTTCAGTCCTAGCAGGTTGAAAATCTGCTTGAACACGCTAAATGGCGTCTCTGGTGCTGGCTTTGTGGCGTGCAGCTGGATGGTTGACTCTTCTTCGTACCTGGAAGAAAAAGAGGAAGCTTACATTAAATCTTGAGTTCCAATGACGATGCTGCTTTGGGAGTGGGGGAATGGTAAAAGTAGTAAGTGAGTGATTTCCAATTTTGGTGGGTGATTTCCAATTTTGGTGGGTGATTTTCAATTTTGGTAAGTTATTTTCAATTTTGGTGGGTGATTTTCAATTTTGGTGGCGCAATATTGTCTTTAGTTTTGTCGTGAAAAATAAGTACCTACCTCCAAGAGAGCTCAGAATATCTCGATAACCTTTTGGGATGTTTAAATAAATAAAAAATAAAATAAAATTCATTTAATTTAATTTTTTTTTTTTCCGTTAAGTTCAAAGTTGAGTGTGACCACCAAAATTGAAAATCACCCAAGTGCAGCGTGGTTCTTTTGCCTCGTGGTCATAGTTGGAATCAAGGCGACGCCATCTTGTTTATTTCATGATTACCAACATCATTCTCCTAAAACATGTCTCTACTGCCTTATAACAGGTTCTGCATCTGGCTGTCTCTGTTCTACCACTAAGATGCTCTTCAGTGTAATCCACCCATTGTTTGCTTGTAGAATTGTGAATGAAAAACTGTGTTCCTCCAATGAAAAGAGACGGTTTCTCAATCATTTAGCAGAAGGTCAGTGCTAAGGCTAGTACCAGGCTAATCTGAAGCTGACCTTCATTTGCTAATAAATTCATCATCATCAGCCAATAATATTCACACTGCAGGGACTCAGGCCTCCTCTCTAGGAGAGGGATGGGCTATAATCCACCACGCGGGCCCAGTGCGGGATGGTAGGTGTCCCATATCTTCGAAAATTGGCTCTGACATATTTACCTGAGAATAAGCACGCTGGTAGCGACGATGGTGTAAGCCAGGAGTGTTCCGATGGACATCATGTCGATCAGCTGATTCAGGTTAAACAGAGCCGCCATGATTGCTGTAAATAAATAAAATTGTATTTTAATGTATTTTAGTAACAATGACTAACTGTTTGTTCTTGAATTTACAATGTGTTCTTGAATAAAGTCAATGTAAAACAAACGTTTTGTTTTTGCTGATTAACCTTGATCAAATAATAGAGGTGAACCAGTTAAAAACACGTTTATTATACCTATAATATATTTAGTAGGTAGGTTTGTATTCGTAGTTTACCGTAATATTTATTTTTAACGCGCAAGAGATATCTAAACACAATACAATGTGTGCTAAATAAATCAACCTACATGTCCCTATTGTACCCTATTGTCTGTACCAATTTATCAAAGATGATTTCATCATCATCATCGTATCAGCTAAGCTTTGTCCTGCCTATCTGCCTATCTGACCCACAGAATACCAAACAACCAAAAATATTCTCACCAGCCAACAGCCCACTCAGTAGAGTAGCAACCACGGGCGTCTGCGTTCTCTTGTTAATGGCCGCCAGTGGCCGGAACAGTACACCATCACTGCCCATGGCATACAGGACCCTGGGGAGAGGGAACATGGCGCCGAGGAGAGAGGTGCATAGTGCGAAGATGGCGCCGATGGTCACGATCCACTTGATGACCGGCAGGTTCACTTGAGTGAACACGTGCGGGAATGGTGCGTCGGCATCCTGGGGAAGAATATGTTTTTGAGTATTATATAGAAGTAGAAGGCTAATAACTAGTGTGATGTGGGTGTACTGAAACTCTTCTAACCTAACAGACGGATGTGTTGCTGGGGAGTTTGTTCCGCCACTTCTTCTTTCCAGCTAAAACACTAGGAAGTGTCGAAGGTCGTCGTTTTGAGGGACTGTCTCGTGTAAATAAGTAAATTTTGACGTTCGAAAAGTGCTGATTATCAGCCTGGTTTGAATAAATGACTTCTGATTTTGACTCAAGTGTCAATTATTTAGGTACAGGCACTTCTGAATGTCAGAAAAACTAGCTAAAAAAAGAAAGACACAGTAAAGTCTCAATAACTTGTGATAGTACTGTTGTTGCCCATTTGAAAGCGTAGATCTCTAAGAAGAATGGGCAACAAACTCCATGGACTGCACTCATGCCAAAACTACCAGCGCCTTCAGTCAAGGTTGATGTTTTGAAAGTTCATCTTACTCTCACTACTTCCTAGCCATTCATCTCTTTGACACAAACTGATCACTCATTAGGTACATGTGTCACGGTTAAAATACAGTACCTAGTCTACAAGGTAAGCAATCTATGGGACTGACTGTCCAGACCCTCAGACGACAGAGATTTTTAAAGTATTAATTATTTATTTTTATTTATTAATAAAATTATTAACATCATGATCCACTAACCTGCAAATAATACGGCAGCATCATCGTCAACACCGTGGCAATACTGAAGTAAGACACGAAGATGATCACCAGAGACAACACAATGGACAGTGGGATGTCTCTCTTGGGGTTCTTGGCTTCCTCGCCAGTTGTGGCCACGCAGTCAAAGCCGACAAACCCGAAGAAGCACTTCGCAGCGCCGGCCATGATGCCTGCAACTCCCCAGGGTGCGAATCCACCAGCTCCTGCCTGGCTTTTGTATTCCTCTGGCACGTCTTCGATCGCTATTCTCCAGTTGGCTGGGTTACCTGAAGAAGAAAAAGAATAAGATTAGTAAGGAGTATAAGTTTATAGTAAGGGTTTATGGAGTATATATGTTACCGGCCAAACCCGATTTCAGGACAAACTAGTTTTGCCTAGGCTAAACTAGTTCGTCCTATACACGATCGGATGAACTGGTATAGCCTAGGCCAAACTAGTTCATCCTAAGACCAATAGGATAAATCAGTTTAGGCTAGGCCAAACTAGTTCATCCTAATATAAGCACGCACACACCCAGGATAAACTAGTTTTAAACTATTTCGCAACCAAAAAACGGTTACCAAAATGGATTAATGGTCACCAAATACGTCGAACGTACGTCGCCTAAAGCAAAAGCTTTTTCAACGCGCGCTCGCTTCGCTCGCATATTAAATAACACTAATATCTTCTGTCCCCGAAGTGCCGGGCCTCCGCCGGCCTCCTTCGTCGGCCTACGGCCCGGTGCCCATGCCGCCCCTAAAAATTGGTAGTAATATTAATCTTTGAGTTGGATAGAATTTGGTGACCGTTGATCCATTTTATTAACCAAAAATTTTATTTGGTGCCTAGGCTTAGAGTCTTAAAAATATTTTTGGTGGCCGTCTAAATTATACCCTTATAATAATCGATTCTATGATTGTTTGTATTACCAATTATCCATTAGTTTTAAGGACAAATCTTAATAATTTTAATAAGTATGATTATTTTCCAATTACGGAGTATTTTTTGTTCAGTTTACTTGATTCCAATTAGTACATTAAGATTTTGACAGCTCGAAGTGAAGTAATAATAATCGATACTGTAATTGTTTGTATTAGGTACCATAATTTTTAGGTACCATTAGTTTTAACGACAAAATATTATATTTTAATAAATAAGATTATTTTCCAATTACGGAGTATCTTATTTTACCAATCATAATTAAAATTTAATAAAATACCAATTTATTTTGCCTTTCCAGGTATTCTAAAATGTTTAGACAAGGCCATACCAGTTTATCCTGGGTGTGTGCGTGCTTATATTACGATGAACTAGTTTGGCCTAGCCTAAACTGATTTGTCCTATTGGTCTTAGGATGAACTAGTTTGGCCTAGGCTATACCAGTTCATCCGATCGTGCATAGGACGAACTAGTTTTGCCTAGGCAAAACTGGTTTGTCCTGAAATCGGGTTTGGCCGGTAACATATATATAAAGTGCTATATTGCGTGTTCCGTCAGTTTCTCAGCAGCCGGCCCTAATAACTCTTTTTACATGGGATTTTAACTAATAAAAATCTCCTCTGCCTAACTCTTCGTGGAATAAGGGGATGATAAATAAATGTTCATGGTCCATGAATATTGAATTGATTGATGACTTGCTAACAATGCTTAACCCAGGACCACGTCTTATTCTGTGAGTAGAATTCCTGCAAATTGCATTTGTTACGCACTTACGCACGTATTTGTGTGTACTCGTACTTACAGTGAAAGTATCTATCTATATAAGTTTACTGTAACTCTACTAAGGTATGCACTGTATAGTGAAAGCCTGTTTGAGCTGCTGATTGACGAGCACACTATATTAACAATATTGTATAGAGTACCAGAGCACTAGTCTTTAAGCCTTTAGCAAATAATTATACGAAAATCGGAAAAGAAGGATCCCAACAGGTTGCAGAAGTGTACCAGTTATTGTCAAACTTCGTACTAGTATCAGTATTATATTGTTAAACTGTGGATTAAATTGGGTGATCCTAAAATGCAAAGATAGTGAGTATTAGGTAACCACAGTGATTCTATTTTAAGTGAATACAGAACATTCAGAAGAAGCCTAACTACCATGGACCATCGCCATTACAACCGTCTAGATACCGTATACACGTGTTGCTAGTTGCTACTCAACACAGCCGTCATAATACCCATAATTAACTATAAGTCAAACTGCATATATAATAAATTGTATAACTTATCCATCTCTCCACCTTTATCTAGTCGGAGAACACTTGAGTTAGAAACAATGTACCTATCAAAGAATTTAATTGAGCTCAGCTGGAGTGGTGGAAACGGTGTATTGTTTCACAAGTTGTTAATCCCTATCGTAAATCACTGTTATTCAATCATTGATAAGTACGTAAAGTGGTTTTGTCGCTTACTTCGTCCTTTTCTTCTAGGACAATTCTAATATTTTAGGAGCATATTTTCTTTGCCCTTTATTTGTATGAGGGGCTAATAACAACCGGGGGTCGATAATGCTTCCCGAGGTCGGTCCATCAATTACACACATAGATGCTTCGGAAGTTCGGATAAACACGTTAAGCTGCCATGTTGGCCGTGCCTATCATTCGAAGATCAGAAGCCCGAAAGTAGGATAACCAGTATAACCAAGGGGTACCGACTACTACCGACTTACTCTTTAAATGGGTTATAAGAAGCAGTCACTCCAAGTTCACATTTGGGTTCGGGGGCTGTAACTGGAACTGCATTCGGCTAGAGTGAAGCCGATCCATACATTGATCGTGAAGGACTACGCTATGATGGTTTTCACCACAACTGTCCTGTTACTTGCACATCACAGGAGCTGATGGAGGCTACTGAAATTACCAAACTCGTCGCCAAGGGCAGACTCAATTTGAATTGTCATCGACACTAAAAAGAATACCGCAAAATCGCAAAGCTCCTTTTGAGTTTGGATTTTGAGACCATTGAATTGCGAAAGTTATCATCATAGTTTTTGTTCTTAGGGTCGGGACCCGGTAGTACTATAAACCATTACGAACCATATGTAAGTGACACAGACCGGTTAGTGTTCCATATTTCACAATTGCCCCTCCTCCGTGGGAGATGTTATAAATAGCGGATAGTTAAGACCTGGATCTAGACAGGAATCGGCTAATGGTCGCACGTGGATGTCCCGTTTACGAAGTTCAAATTACTGTCGCACGGTCAACGGCACATGTAAATTACGAAAAGCAACCTTATGGCTACGATATATGGTGGTGACAACGTCAAGTGATAGCATGAACGCGTCCAGATTGTACATGCTGCTTAAAAAGAACGTGTGAAGAAACATTTAAGTCTGCTAAGCCTTTTTGCAACTATGTTGGGGTCGGGTTCCTACTGGAGTACTGGTAGGTATTCGGCTGCATCTGGTTATACTGGTGTTCCAACGATAACCCTGCCTGGTTTAACTAAGACATGAAATTTTATATGGAAGTTCGTTATTTTTGGCAGTAAGGTACACAACTGGCCTGTCGGGGCTGCTGGTTCTTCGAAAGACTTACCGCGGCCCCGGACACAAAGGGGTTTTTAGTCAGTAGAAGTCGGACACTCCCTTCCGGCTCGCCCAGAGCGGGGGTAGTCATTTGATGATTTATTTTTTTGCAAAAAAAGTACACCACTGGTTAGTATACAAGCACATTACACAACACATATAAACTTAAACCAAAACAATGCACGGAACAAAGCAATAATTTAAAGGCCAAAATAATAAAAGCAGTTGCTTGCAATTTGTGCCAATTTGTCAATCCAGTGAACTTACACATGTTGAACTTGGATCATGAAATGAATATTCCTCAAACGTCATCTTTTTTGCTGATCATGTCCTAATCAGCGTTGGTTACTGCAGTAGTATAATAAGTCTTGAATTCCTAACCATACGCGTCAAACATAGACCAAAGCGAGCGATCGCTCTCTTTAGGATGCGGGGTCAAGGAAAGTTCGTCTGTAGGAAGGTTAAACACAGTTGCACATTCTAAATCGCAGATTCCTTTGAAGGAGGGAAACTCCTGGTGTAACTGTATAAAGCAGATAGAAGAGGTACTCACTCTTGACGGCACCAGCGATAACAACGATCATGACGGTGACCAGGTTCAGAGCTGTGAACACGTTGTTGAGCTTCGTCGACTCTTTCACGCCGATGCCCAGGAGAACTGAAATTATAACAATATGGCATTGTGAGCATTATTTAAAATAATAGTATCTTTTAGGCTGGTGTTTTTATTATACCTGTTAAGGCGGGAAAACCACATAAGGAACGCTGCTCCTAAACATCAATGGCCTCCGCCATATTGTCTTCGCCTTAGATTCCTCTTCGTGGTAGATGGGTTTAAGGGTAGTTGAAATCACACACAATACTTGACTCAAACACCAAACGTTTATTTACAATAGTCCATTTACAGGCACTTATAAACTTTTCAGGGGTTGAGACCCATTCACATGAATCATTGTTACTATGGAGAAGAATGGGTTGAAGAAAGTCCATTTAAATCATGTTACAATTCTCGTTTGCACTAATTAATGTTAATCACATCAAAAACCACTTTCATTTTCATTATTTGCTAAACGCGAGTTAATGTGCATCTTTTGTCACACGCGTGTCTACTTGTCTAGTCCGTCTAGCGGAAGTACCACGTACTCAGTATTGTTATTAATTACTTTTAATCAGTTAAAACTAATAAACAATACTAAAATAGTTCACAATTGATTGTAATAATTATTTAACAATAAAACAATACCAATATTAATGCGAAGGTGTTATTAAGTAATTGTCTAATTAATAGGTTCATTACTTTTTACAACAGAATGTTACTTACGCCATTTCCGGCTAATTAAAGGATTTAATACAAAGAACAGGTTTTCTACTAATAAATTGCTCTACAAAATAATCTTATGACTTTTTAGTTTATAATTACATAAAGAAACTGATTTAGTCGTGGTTTCAGATTATAAATTGAGTTATTGATCATTAAAATCGTATTCGCCGCCATCTTCACAACAATGTGCAATGACGTCTCTTATACAGCCTAATTTCAAGTGAGCAATCATTAAAATCCCAATATTCATAATCAATTAGCTTCTCTTAATTTTAACTATAGTTCTAGTTAAAGACCTCTGTTTAATAAATCATTATTCGAGCCATCGACCATTCAATTACAAACCATCTCTGTAGTAGTTAACACAAAAGCTAACAGATGGCACTGTCGCTCATGTCTTTCAATATCGATCCCGTAATAATTACTGTACAAATATCTCAGAGATGGCAGGTTCATTGCAGATTGCAGGTTGATTATAAAAAACTAAGCTAAGCTATTATTATAAGCTGGTTATTAATTAGATTGCCTAATGATCCCAGCAGATAGACACTCTCGCGGCGACACGGCCATTCTGATCGGCGGTGCGCGCTCTGCACTTGCCGTTGCCGTCCGCTCGTCCGTCCGTTGTCCTAAGTGTAGTCTCGTGGTTGTTATCTGAAATAGTGGAGATAAATTTTGTCGGCAGATTATTGTTGCTTTTATTATCCTACAATGTTTATTCAATTGTAGGATTTAGTAACATTCATTCATTGGTTTATTCAACATAGAAACCTTGTAATAGATCTGACATTCAATGCATTTTTGTATCACCTTGCTAGACACACATGCACAGTTACAGACATTTATAGCTGTTTGGAATTTTTATTCAAGTTATTAGATGCTAAGCTGTTAGCTTAATAAAACAATTGTTGCCTGAATGATTCAATTACATTAATTGAATTGAGTTTATTGATATTGTTTGATCAACTTCTAGCTCACAAGAATTTTGTTGGCAAAATTATTCAACAGCATTAATTGAATTCATTGATAGTTTGATCAGCTACTAGCTGAATAGAATATTGTTTGATTAGCTACTAGCTAAATAGAATATTGTTGGAAAAATTATTCAACAACATTAATTGAATTATTTTATATTGTTTGATCAGCTACTAGCTGAATAGAATATTGTTGGCAAAATTATTCAACAACATTAATTTAATTTATTGATATTGTTTGATCAGCTACTAGTTGAATAAAATATTGTTTGATTAGCTACTAGCTAAATAGAATATTGTTTGATTAGCTACTAGCTAAATAGAATATTGTTGGCAACATTATTCAACAACATTAATTGAATTTATTGATGTTGTTTGATCAGCTACTAGCTGACTAGAATATTGTTTGATAAGCTACTAGCTAAATAGAACATTGTTGGCAAAATTATCAACGACATTAGTTGAATTTATTGATATTGTTTGATCAGCTACTAGTTGAATAAAATATTGTTTGATTAGCTACTAGCTAAATAGAATATTTTTGTCAAAATTATCGAACATCATTGATTTTATTGATTTCATTGATATTGTTTGATAAGCTGTTTGCTTTTTCAGCAAACAGATAATATTGTTGCTTACTATGACTTGACTTTGCAACCTTGTATAATAGGTCTACTGTCTACTAGATTTGTTTTAAATAAAATTATTGATAGCTTTAGACATTGTGATTTGTATTTGGTAAATGTAGTGTGAGTAGTATGTTTTTATTTGTTCATTCTCACGGGAAGGTAATGCTCTGTGATAGACACAAAGTCTTGGATTTGACAGGATAAAAGGATAGGATCAGGAACACCGCTCTGTGATAGACACAAAGTCTTTGATTTGACAGGATTAAAGGATAAGGAGTTTAGGACCATTGCTCCGTGACAGGCACGAAGTCTTTGATTTGACAGGATATAAGGAACCAGGCTCTGGGCGTTTAATACGCCGTGGACCCAGCAGGATAACATGAGAGTATTATTTTATCAGTTCCCTCCACGGCTGCTGATAGATCATTTGTTGTGTTGGTTCATTACCAGTCACCTCCACGGCTTCTGATAGATCATTTGTTGTGTGGGTTCATTATCAAGTGCCTGCACGGCTGTTGATAGATAATTTGTTGTGTTGGTTCTTTACCAGTTGCCTCCACGGCTGCTGATAGATTATTTGTGTGATTCATTGTGAATATTACTTATTGCGCTAGTTGTTTCCTCCACGGATACCATTAGCTTTTTGTGAGTATTATTATTTTATACTTCATTAGTTACTGTTAGTACTAATACTTTGTTTTTGTTAATAGTTGTTGCTTACAACTGGCAGGATTGCAAAAACATTAAAATAATGAAAATGGAATACCTGATACTCATCACACATGAGCATCATATGTAGGTAGGTAGGTTGATTGGCGATTGTATTGAGCCTTTTAATGCAACACTGTTTGATATCAGTGGTGAAGTGTTTGAAGTAGTTTGAAAACTTCTCACCTTTTATGTTAACTTATGGTGTGTAAACACTGAAACAGTCATTCTGGGTTGGCTGTCCTCATGCTGTTTCTCATTTGTTAGCTTCATAGCCGGCGACACGGTCATTTGTTCACCAGGCTGTAGTACTTGATGTTGTTTTTATTTGTAGTGAATTTGCTCTACTATCATTTCCTCTTTTATAAGATAATTGCCTCGAATCTGGAATGTAAAAGTCATGCAGGTAAATAATAGAACAAGAAAAGATGTTATGTAAACATCACACCTGCTATCCCAGAAGGGTTAGGCAGAAGTGTACATCATCACTTTGCCAGTAATGCTTAAGGCTCTTGTTAAAGGGCAAGACTGTTTGCCATTAATATTATTGTCTGGACTGCTACTGAGAAATTCCTGATGGAGAAACTCAACAACATTGTTAGACTCGGGAATTGAATCCAGGCCCACACGCTTTAATTGTATGGTGCATTACTACTAGGCCCTCAAAGTAGTCTGACTAAATGTTTAAATTAGTAATGAAAATTTGGTAATCAATTGTTTTTAAATAGTTATCATACTTAGATGGTAATAAACTAAGATGGGAAAGTTAATCTGATTAAAACTACTTTAAAAACACTATTGGTTGTGTTACTGTACTAGTGAAACATTCACAATTTAACTTCTTTAAAGCTTTGCTTTTTGTTGAATTATCGCACTGAATTTCATTGTCACAATTTGTTGAACAACGTTGATGTTTCGTTAATTGTTTTGTTATAAAACACACATAAGTACCAGTTACATAACAAAGCATTACTAATGTAAAACATGTGCATTGAATCCAACTCATATGCTATAATGGGAAATAGTATGATGTTATCATTGCGTTTTCCCATTAAAATAATGTTTATTGTGGATCAATTGTTTATCTATTTATTTTTTTTTTTTTTAAAACTTTAAGCTAATCAATTAGAGATGTAGTAAGGTCAGATGTAGATTCGATTGATAGATATTGAATAAATAAATAATTATTGTAATATTTATCATGACATATTGTGTCATTACAATACAAAGATTCACATCTGCCGGGTGTCCAGTGACGGACAACTTTGTTTGTTTTTAATGAATCTTGAAACATGTTATCCAATACAAATGTTTACAAGTTTGTATAAAGTATTTAATTGTAATTCCTCACTTGAATGTCAATTAGGAGGGATTTCTAATAAGAATTATTTCTATTAAATGTTTTATTCTGAATGACATTTCAAAACACAACAAGATTTAATACTAGTTAATACTTGGTTAATTAATTAATGTGTGAATGCAAGTAACTAACTATCATTTGATTCATGAGTTCAGTTTGTGACACATTAAGTACTGATTTATATTTTAATCATAACTTTGAACGGGTAATGACCTTATCACTCCTCAAGTGATTAAAGATGTCTTAATATTTTAATCCCACGGGTGTCAATTTAAGGTGGCATTAACCTAGCCAGTGTGTAATGTGATAAGTTAAAATATTGTTAACTGCACTACAGTTACTAAAATGAATAAAATAAAATACTTCCCGGGTTTGATGTTTCATCCCGTAGGTTCATTTTTATTGATATGCTTTCCAAGTGTTCATGTTTCTTTTATTTTGCTGCTTCGGTCATTCTGTGCTGTACTGTATGTTTGTCATTTTGATTGGACTATGAAGTTTTCTGTCACATAAAACTTCATTGTTTGTTTTCCCATGTGTCAACTTATTGTCTGACTGGGTCATGTGTGTTCAAGTTGAAATAAGCCTTATTTATCATGTTGGTATCTGTCAACCACTAGGATGAAAATACAGCCAAATCTTAGACGTCATAGTCTTCAGTTCAATATTTTCCTGTATGTCATTAATTGGATGTTCCGGCGCATATTCATGAGCAAAGCGCAGATAAAATCCCTTTCTTCTGATGTTAAGGCGGGAAAACCACATAAGGAACGCTGCTCCTAAACATCAATGGCCTCCGCCATATTGTCTTCGCCTTAGATTCCTCTTCGTGGTAGATGGGTTTAAGGGTAGTTGAAATCACACACAATACTTGACTCAAACACCAAACGTTTATTTACAATAGTCCATTTACAGGCACTTATAAACTTTTCAGGGGTTGAGACCCATTCACATGAATCATTGTTACTATGGAGAAGAATGGGTTGAAGAAAGTCCATTTAAATCATGTTACAATTCTCGTTTGCACTAATTAATGTTAATCACATCAAAAACCACTTTCATTTTCATTATTTGCTAAACGCGAGTTAATGTGCATCTTTTGTCACACGCGTGTCTACTTGTCTAGTCCGTCTAGCGGAAGTACCACGTACTCAGTATTGTTATTAATTACTTTTAATCAGTTAAAACTAATAAACAATACTAAAATAGTTCACAATTGATTGTAATAATTATTTAACAATAAAACAATACCAATATTAATGCGAAGGTGTTATTAAGTAATTGTCTAATTAATAGGTTCATTACTTTTTACAACAGAATGTTACTTACGCCATTTCCGGCTAATTAAAGGATTTAATACAAAGAACAGGTTTTCTACTAATAAATTGCTCTACAAAATAATCTTATGACTTTTTAGTTTATAATTACATAAAGAAACTGATTTAGTCGTGGTTTCAGATTATAAATTGAGTTATTGATCATTAAAATCGTATTCGCCGCCATCTTCACAACAATGTGCAATGACGTCTCTTATACAGCCTAATTTCAAGTGAGCAATCATTAAAATCCCAATATTCATAATCAATTAGCTTCTCTTAATTTTAACTATAGTTCTAGTTAAAGACCTCTGTTTAATAAATCATTATTCGAGCCATCGACCATTCAATTACAAACCATCTCTGTAGTAGTTAACACAAAAGCTAACAGATGGCACTGTCGCTCATGTCTTTCAATATCGATCCCGTAATAATTACTGTACAAATATCTCAGAGATGGCAGGTTCATTGCAGATTGCAGGTTGATTATAAAAAACTAAGCTAAGCTATTATTATAAGCTGGTTATTAATTAGATTGCCTAATGATCCCAGCAGATAGACACTCTCGCGGCGACATACCTATATCTATTGTCATGTAAGGGCTAATGGATTTTGACTGAAGAATTTGTGACAGTTCTTTCAAACAAAAACCTTCTACACAGTCAGCCCTAAAATAGCTGGTAGAAACTTTGGGGGTAGATAAAATCATCCTTACTATTTTACTATCTTTTATACATAGGACAAGGTGAATAGCAAGTAAGATAACCTTCATCTATGTGCAGGTACTATAATATAATTTGACTTGATTCTATGATTCATAAGAAAATACCACGCTTACCAGTAATAAGCAACACCAGCGCAAACGCGAAGAAATCCGGATAGTCAGCCATGAACCCAATATTGATAGGAGCAACCTCCGTCATAGTCCGGGCCATAGAGTTGTTGCACAGGCTATCGATGTACAAAGCCATTCCTTTGGCCACGCTGGCTGTGCCAATGACATACTCCAGGATGAGGTTCCAGCCGATGGTGAAGGCGATGAACTCGCCGACGCTCACGTAGCTGTAGACGTATGCTGACCCGGCTTTGGGCACGCGAGAGGCGAATTCGGCGTAGCAGAGACCTGTAAGTTTAGGGAGAACGGTCGATGTAAAAGTGAAGTAAGAGGGTAAAATTAAGGGACAACCCGATTCACAATGAATATGGTGATGATTGTTAAAACGATGATCCTATTGTGACTAAGCGTTTCTCACTATAAATTCACTTTTTCGATTTGCTTGGGTTCCTTAAAAGTCTAGACTGTTTCAGTGTTTGGGTAGAATTGGAATAACTATTGGCTTGACTATTGTATCATCTAGATATTATAACTGCTAATAAAAAACGGTAGGTAGACACGTTTCATGCTGCTTTTTTTTATCTAATTTTAAAGACTTGTTTTATAGCCCCAGTTTTTCTAACACTAAGCACCTGTCTTCATCTATATTTAGCTTCATAGTGCTTATTGCTTAACTACGTGACTCCGTAGCGTAGTAACAAAAATATCATACACGTTTATACTAGTTCTTGATTCTTTCATTGTTTCTTGGCACTTGAATTTTTCATGATCGTGAAATATTGTGATTTATCTACACCTATTGTCTATCGAGTACCTACTTTACTACTATCTACTTACTTACGTAGTACTCAATACTTCTTCAGTGTCTTAGTACCTTACTGTTGATGCAAAATCATTAGGATTGTCTTCAGATTACTGTCTTGTATTTATCAAAGATTTTTTTCAATGTTTTTTACGTGAACTTGTCTATTGTCTATCGAGTACTTTACTACTACCTATGTACCTGTTTACGTAGTACTTCTTCTTCACTATCTCAATACCTTGCTATTGATGCAAATCACTAGGATTGTCTTCAAGATGTCTAGTGCTAATCAAAGGGTTTATGTTGGCTTGTTGGTACCCATACTTATCACATAACAAACATCTTATCATCTTCAGTTAAGTAAACGTTTAGGACATAGTGAATATAGGTAGGTGTATAAATTGCCATGGCAGACGGATTGGCGAGAACCTATTGAGCTAGCTATGTTTATTAAGAGTCCTAGATAACCAGTGAAGTATGCGGTTTTATAGATATTGCTAATTTGAAGTGCTTTGTAGCTGTTCTGGAACCAACGTGTCCTTATTATAAACTTGCAACTTTTGACAAAAGGCGCTTTGTGTGGATGGATGCGTGTATGTTTATTACTCTTTACACAAAAACTTGGAACATAGATAGTTTAAAAGCTAGCTTATTAAATAGTATACTTTTATTCTAGTAGTATCATCCCATGTGATAATTAATGAACTCCTCACGAGCAAAGCCGCGGGCAAAAGCTACTCATTCTTAGAACCCAAGATACCGGTCACAAAATCGTTTTTAAATTACTTACAAATTGAGACAAAATGCCAGCTATGAGGAAGCGAATGATTTCCTCCAAATATTAACACGTCACATAATATTCGACCATGTTGGTTTATGTCGAGCCAATCAGAGACACAATGAAACAACCTTGTGAAGGGTCCGTTCACAGGCCGTTCACTCTTGCGCATGACAAATTACGAGTTTATAATGATTTTAATAGCTCTTGAAAAATACGCAATAACGCATACATGTGTCCGTACTTCTATTCATGAGTATTTGGGGAATTTAAGTTGATAAAAGATGTAATTTGCGAGCAAATGTGATGATTTCATAAAGTTCCCACTGCAAATACGCCAGATTTTTCTTTGTGGAAGAGACAAAAAAATAGTGAGGAACCCTGAGTTTGCTTTGAGCAAGCTTAAGAAGTCTTTTTCTGGCATAAGTAGGCTCGTACTCCAAGGAAGCTTTACCCTGCAGTGGGAGAATACTGCTGGTTAAACTTACCAGCAAAAGCCGACGCAATAGCAGCCACCAAAAAGCTGATACAAACAGCAGGGCCGGCCACAGACTTGGCGACCGCTCCCGCCAACACGTAGACCCCCAGACCTAAGGTACTACCGACCCCCAAAGCGGTCAAGTCGACAAGACCGAGACATCGGTCCAGCTGGGTCGTTGTGTCACCGTCTTCCAGCTGCTTACAGCGACGTAAAACGTTGAATATCCGACCGCAACCCATCTGGAAAGAAGAAATGCAAGATGAGATGACAGAAAGCATCACAAATGATGTGGTTATTTTAAAGAGATAGGATGATTATAAATGAAGACTCGTCGTGCCCTATTATCAATACGTTAATGTGGGGGTTCTATAAAGACGATCCATTTCCTAGTTATACAAAAGGAATAAATGTTACGTGTAGTATACGCGGTGCAGTGGTGCATCCTCGTCAAAATTCAGGAGATTGTCATAAAATCCATAAATATGACATACCCATTTTATAATAATTGATTTGGGTCGAGAATCATTAGTATTTACGTCCTTGAATTTGACGAGGTTTTAATTTTATTTACCTAATTATGTTACCTGAGTTTTGCAAATTAGCGAAGGCGAGTCAAAGAAACGGCTAGTTTTTCCTTATTTTACTAGGTAAAATGATGGCATAATATATTGTAGAAGAAATAAAATAATATGTTTGCCAACAAGTAAATGATTTGATTTTGTTTTAGGTATTTGTCCTCATCGCTATCATTCGGGACCGTGTCCAGAAGACTGGCGGCATTGCCACGTTGAATGGCAATTCTAATTCTTTGGCCAAAGCACTCTGGTTACGCGAAGTGTCGACCAGAGGGCAAAAGAACTGTCATTGCAAAGTTCAGTTTCGTTTCAGCTGTAAATTATTTAGTCACGACCGACAATTTTGTTGCAAAATATTAAAATGTTTTACGGCACATCCTTGTAGAGGTTATTTACCAATGCAAAGACGGAAATATGTTTTAAACTAGCTGTTGCCCGCGGCTTAGCGCAGGATCAGTCAGGAGCTATTCTTAAAGATCATTCTACCCATCTGAAAATATGTACTCCTAATATCCTAACCTCGGCCATTCTAAGCGAGATTCAGCCTGTCCCTTTGCTGCCCTCCCCAGTACCCCATAAGGGTGCCCTTAGCGCGCTGTCGCTTTCTATATAAGTTTTACGCGCGTGCGGAATGCCATGTACTCACGGCATTCATAGAATATTTCGATTGAGCAGAAGCCTCTATAGGTTGACCTGCGATACACCATGCAGAAAATAATAATAATAACCCAGGCCATGGTCTAAATGTGAGCTAAAAGACAATGACATACATCAGGTTGTAGGAGGATGCGTCTTAGCCAGTTTTATATAAAAACTATTTTTCACCTCAGCACCTCAAACAAGCAGGTTTTGCTGTTTACAGACAGTGAGCAAAATTCGATTTTGCTGCGAGCGTGAGACAAAGTAACTTTTTAATTTTTTTTTTTAATACCGAGAACTGTGCAGGTCTACTCACAAAATTCGAAAGATTTCAACTCCGTTTTGTTCTGTCACTTTCACTTTGATACGAAACAAGCGAGAGATAGAAACAAGTCGATTCGAAATTAGATTTTCAAATTCCATATTTATTATAGGCCTAAAAAAGAAACAAACAATAAAACGTTCGGATACCGATATTGTAAATCGATAACCGTAATATTGTAAATCACGGATGAAATGAAAAATTGTTATATTTCGAATAATCGAATTATATTTTTTATATTTAAATCAAGATGAAGAATGTTGAAGAAAAAAATACGAAGTTTATCATGTAGGTATCTACTTATTTATTTATAGTTTTAACAATTTTTAATATTGAGACAGAATACCGCGAGTGTAGTTTCAGAACGAATTAAAAAAAAAAAGCGGGATTCAAATTTTTATTGTTTTATTCTCTGTTACGCTAGCTACAAAGTAAAATAAAATTTGGATAATAAAGTAGTAATAATAAATAAATATGAGTGAGTCCAGTGACGAAGTCTGCTATTTAACACCCGAAGAATTGAAGAATAATGTAAAAAATGCAGAATTAAGTTTCCTGCCTGAAAAATCTCGCGAAAAATTTCTGAAAGCATACCATGTCTTCAAAGAATGGAGACTTACAAAAGGCGCAAGCAGTTTTTCGGAGACGGTGTTGCTATCATATTTTTTAGATTTATCACAGACGAGGCAATCATCTACAATGTGGAGTATTTACTCAATGTGGAAAGCTACTTTAAAAACAAAACATAACGTGCATATTGAAACATACGCAAAACTCGTATCTTTTCTAAAAAGAATATCAGTTGGGCATAAGGTTAATTTTATTGAATTGGTACCTCTACCTACAATGTTAATTATTTTGATTCACAATAAATAGTTATTTCAATCTATTCCTGTTTATTATTTTATCTCCTAAAGTGTTCTCGCTGCTGAAGTGAAAAGTAATGTGTGTTACACGAGAGCAAAGTTTTTTGCATCTCGTGCCTTTGAATCCCTCGCCACACTCAGGATTCAACTTTAGAATCACTCGCTACGCTCGTGATTCAACTATAGAGTCCTTCGCTTACTCGGGATTCAAAATCAACACTCGCAGCAAAAACCCACTTTGCTCTCTTGTTGCACAAATAACTATTGAATTGCACATAAGTAAATGTTTCATCCGTTCAGCTGTTTAATTGTGAAAATGTATAAAAAGACAGAGAAACTTTAACGTGTATATATTTGCATGGACTATTGATATGGATAATTACCCGTATGTCACTCTTTTGTCTACAGTCATGCATGAGCACTTTACATTGTAAATCTAATCAAGCAAACTGTCGCGTCAAGTAATTTGTTTCATGTTATTATCACTTCAAAAATACTTAGGTATTTTTCTTTCTGAAGGATGAGACAATGTGGAAAATATGTGTAAGAATAAGTTACCTATCTAATTGCATTGTTGTTGCACAAATATAATAGTTTTCGTGATGATAATTCGCCAATTCGTGTAACCAAACATGTCTAACTAGATCTTTAACTGTAAGTTAAAGGATTATTCTATCCCATAATAAAGTAGTTTTTACATTGTTAATTAAGGTACTATTTAATTTATTTTCTATTTATATACCTTCATACATTTATATGCTGTCTTGACATTCGTACGTTTTTTTCTCACTGGTGACCACTGAAAACCAGCGCTGTGCTGTGGGTCCCCATAGCACAGCACCATGCTGAGTGGTAACCTGCTTGTCGCAGTCACGACGTGTAATCTGTAAACTATTTTTTTTATTGTGTTCCATTTTTTTTATTTCAACTTACACTTTTGATTTTTCTTTTTTGTACCTATTTTTGTTGTAAGTTTACTGCTTTTTTTATTGTATCTCATATTTGTGCGACAAATAAATATTTTTTCTTTCTTCTTTCTAACTGTTGTTACAGGTTGTCAGTAGCCTGAAAGTTTCACAGCCAGTCTTACCAAAGGGCATTTATTACCCAGCACTAACTGGGTTGTGGAGTTCAGATAGAACTACTGGATAAAATACTGGTATTCAGCCGTATCCGGTTACACTGGAAGCCGACCCCAACATAGTTGGGAAAATGCTAGGCAGATGAATCAGTGTTGGTATTAGTTCCTGTATTTAACTATAGATTCGATCATAGTTACATTAACCGATACAAACCCGGATAAACAGATTTGTTACGGCCATTGCTCTGATATAAACTAGACGTACACAATACAGCTCCTAATGCATTAGCCACGATAGTGACGTCATGACATTGTGCGACTCGCCCTTGACCGTGACGTAGTCCGTAACTTTGGCGACTGGGTGCGTCATAATAGAAAACATTCGATATTGTATATTGTGAAGTATATTATTTCAGTTGTTTAGCGAAATCAAGACTGACCAACTAACTGAAGTAAGTACCTCTTTCTATGTGCTATATGTATGCGACTTTAGTTAGTATACTTATTTGGATAAAATGTGGTATTTAGCTGTTATAACTTCTACTGATGCATTTTATTCTGAGGAACTCACTGAACTAATTTCTTTTCAAATGGATAAAATGTGTAAGACTATTGTATTAAAAAGTCATGATTTAGTAAAGCCTCTTTTAGTGATTAATAATATTAAATGTTTGACTAAAATGAACAATCAAACGGTTTGTTTAAGAAACCCAATAGGTACTGTAAGTTCTTGAAAGATTAAGATTAAATGTACAGCAAAACGTGAAACTAAAGAAAAATATGGTCAACCAAAATTCCCCGTACTTTCGTAATCAGCCATCAGTCATTTAGTTATGTAAACAACCATTTTGATCAAGCAGCCATGTCTAACAAATCAGTATTTGATTGAATTGCACCGCATCAGATCAATGCTACGGGGCATGACAATGGCAATGAAGCGACATCAGTAGGTAAGGCTTAAGTCCCACTGCAGACGAAGATGCGACTATTTCCTAGGTCCTGTGTCAGAAAAATAAATACCGTTCGATATATGTATTTACTCTTTGACATACCTCTTTTATCACCAGGAGTTTATCAGTAGCAGCCATGAAATTGCCGCATGCAGCTTTTTATGGAGCGACTGCCTTTCTAACCTCCACAACCTAGGTAATACTTTTGAGCTACTGACTACCTGTAACGACTGTCAAACAGCCGGGACCAACAGTTTAACATGCTTTCCGAGGTACGAAGGAAACTTGGTATGTGTTGGGTTTCCATCCCCGGGCCAACCTACGCAATCGCGGCTTACCCTGAAAATCGACACGAGCGGCTGTGTTTATTTAACTACAAGCATCTAACAGTAATCGGGGGTTGTGCTGTTGGCAGCGTTAGTTTATCTTAACCATGGTCATGTATTCTAGTAGCTAGCTCTCCTCACTTCACGCTAATCGCCAACGGTAGGACCGCTGCCTAACAAGGTGACCAGTAACGAACTAATCACGGTGTGTCGAGCGTGACGGATCGCTGAGCTGGCAGGTAGGTATGGAGTGACAGATTAGTGGCGTGACGATTCTCTTTATTGAATCTAGTGGTGACACTCTCGCACGATTTTGATGTCAATAAATTATATTGGTTCTAATTATAATGCTGCATGTGGAGATATACAGGCGGATTTTAAAATACTCTTTTTATTATAATATTTACTACTCATGACTAAGTACCGAAGTACCTATTGTTCTTATAACCGTTTAGTGAAAACGGACGTAATAATTAAAACTAAGCGACGTCTAAAATCTAGTAATCACAAGTGCGACTTCTGAGCATGAGGTCCTATAGGTGCGGGTTGTTCGAAACAGATACCGCGGTCTCGGCGCAAGGGCTAAGAAGGAACATGGGTGGTTTTTAGTCAGTAGAAGTCTGACACTCCCTTTGGCTCTGCCCAAGAGCGGGAGGGGTTATTTGATGATTTTCCACTCGCCAAAAAAAAAGGAGTTTCTCAGAGCCGGAGTCTGGATGTATTATTAGGTACACCTTTGCCCAACCCTTGGCGATTATTATAGGCGTCATGTTGTCTTAATATTGTTAATTTTGTAATTTAGTTTTAAACACACAAGAATTAGTTCTGGTGCCACCTAGAGTTACTAAAAACGGGCATTACTCACATAGCAAAAAAGTGTGAACCCAACTGGGAGGTATTTCCAACTATACAATAATCCTATTTACTCACAAGTGTGCGTAAGTTAAAGTATTAGTAGTCCATTGTTCTCACGTTTATATCTTATTTTATGTTATCAGTGACTTAACATCTCGCGGAAGTTTGACACGGGGGAAGTACGTGTCATGGTAGGATAGACAAGGGAGGTATGATTATATGATTAGGGTATTTACACCCCGTAAATATATTATATTAATCAGCTGTTTCACAGTTCACTATATATTTAGCAAGTACATAATCCATTTTAAAGAGCAGAGCTTCCAAATAAAGGTTCATTTGCTTAAAAGGAGGCTTCAATCACTAGAGGTTAAGGCTTACTTGTAAAAATAATAAAACATTTTTTAATATTTCATAAAAAAAAAATTACATTAATCTTTTGGCGCGTTGGCGACACCTTTATCGGAGTTTACGCAGCTATTTTCTTATTTTGCAACAGTTTCCACGGACAGACTCACAAATATTTATCTACAGAACCCGCCTGGCAATGTTATTCAACTGCCAGGAAGCCCAGTACTGTACACTTCAACCAACTTATTGCAGGCGGAAAAACACAGAACTAAAATAAATGTACCAAGTTTGACATATCGATGCAATTTTTCTTGACATACGAGTACAACGCCACGTTGATCTGCACACTTAAAGTGGTAATACTATAATTAAGCGTTTTGAACCGTAACCTTTGCCCATTAAACTATAATGGGTAACTGCTGAATTTGTCACAACTGAATGAAAGGTCATCTGTCATTCACAATGGATGCCATAATTTGATATGATGATGGGTAAATTCAAGGTCAAATGAGGCCCAAATAATGATTAGGCTTAGCTGAATAAACTACTATATTTTCCAAGGTAACGTTTTCAAGGAGTTTCGAACTATTTCAAAGACTGTGACATTTGTGCAGTACTATGGACGTATCAGGTAACAAATATTTTTTTTTATGGAATAATGAGACACATCATCATCATCAGCCTATAATGTTCCCACTGCAGGGACTCAGGGCTCCTTTCTAGGAGAGGGATGGGCTATAATCCACAACGCGGGTGGGTAGATGTCACATGTCTTCGATTTTTTTTTGGTTCTAAGACATGCCGGTTTCTTCACGATATTTTTCTCCACCATTTTGAGAGCAGCGGTGATGATATAAATCACACAAAGTAATGCGCCTGCCTGGGTTCGAACCCACGACTTACTGTTCGTAAGTCGGAGTCGCCACCACTAGGACCCGCTGCTCTCGGATAATGCGTTTTTAACTTTTCCAAAATCATTAATTCATTTTACCTTTAGCCCTTAGTTTAATTGCGAATCTTATTGTGGTCTTATTTATGACTAGCTGTGCCCGCGACTTCGTTCGCGTGCTTGTCGGAAACTAAAATGCGTCGCTTAGATAAAAGTACGTTAAATCATTGCCCTGCGTTAACTTACTGCCGCTGTAGAAAATAAGAAGAGGGTAATGCAAAGTACTGACTATGTCTAATACTAAAGTTTAGATGGATGGGTGTTTGTTAATCAACCACGTCAGAACGGCCGAACGGATCTTGAAGAAATTTGAAACAGGTACATTATAGTCGACAGGTACTGTCGTTGGCGCGTTCGTGTTCCACGCGCGCCTCAAAGATATGTCACAGATATGTAACAATTAAGGGGCCCCAAAGGACCCCTTAATTGTTGCTGCCGTCGTCTGCCGGGGCTGACGGTTGTCCGCAAGAGATACCACGGTCCCGAAACACAAAGAGCTAAGAAGAAACGTGGGTGGTTTTTAGTCAGTAGAAGTCTGACACTTTCTTCCGCTCCGCCCAGAGCGGGATGAGTCATTTGATAATTTACAAACCACTAAAAAGGGGGGATTAGAGGCTGTATCGAGAGGTACCTGTACCGAGTCTGGGACATCGAATCTGAAATGGAACGCCGTCACC
Organism: Diarsia brunnea; assembly: GCA_949774965.1. Lineage (NCBI taxonomy): Eukaryota > Metazoa > Arthropoda > Insecta > Lepidoptera > Noctuidae > Diarsia > Diarsia brunnea. The sequence goes on from OX459011.1 coordinate 18,457,289, forward strand.
TCCTTCTGCGAAGCAGTAATGCTAGCGAAACAGGTGAACGTAAGAGGGACACAACCCCTCTTCCCAGCCGCCGCGGGAGACGCTCCGGGCATCGGGGGCCACGTGATGGCTTCCGGCCACCGTAGGCGCGGGCCTGTGAACGGTGAGTAACGGGCTAGTTAATCTTTCGTCAGTCCTATGACGATGGAGGCGCGTTCGTGTTCCACGCGCGTCTCAAAGGGATATCAGCAACATTGAAGGGGCTCCCAAGGACCGACGCCCGTCGGGGCTGCGGGTTGATCGAAAGAAAAGAAGAAAATACCGCGGCCTCGACACATAGGGCTCACAACACACCACATCTATATAAAGACATGTTTTGGTGCAGTGGCTGGACGATTAACAGTAGCACTGCGTGTCGCAGGTTCGATTCCCACACGGTACAAACAAATATGCCGTGGGTTTTATCCAATTTTAATTTAGTTTAAAAAAAATAGTATTTTTATACTGTGTAATTGGTAAATCTTTATTTGTTGACTATTCACTATTCATGAAACATATGTTTATTTAATAACACCGCGGTTTAGAAAATGACATCAAATGAATAACGCCATCTGTCGAAGACGAAGATAAACTGCTAAAAAAGAGCGATCAAACACACTATAGGGTTTAGGTAGGCTATGTAGATTTTGAAAACAGCGTCATTTAGACTAATATCTACGTACCTTTTGCTATCATTACTTATTTAAAGTTATCTTGTGAAGGCATTTATTAATAAGTACCATATTCGTTCAATAGATGTCGTTGCTTGTCTCATTCTTGACCATAATGATAAGTTCTTCTTGAAAACTATAAATGCATATATCTTTTGATAGAGAGCACCGATTACGATGAAACAAAGACTAAGTAATAGCCCAAGTTACGCATAATATTTATGTGTAAAAGTTATCTACATTCGTTTCGTAAATTTGACGTGATGCTTAGTCATCGAAACAGACAAACAGATAAACAGACAAACAGACAAAAATTCCAAAAATGCTGGAAATGTGTTCTGTTGGTTATACTTTAATACCCTGACAATTTTTTTTTTAAATATTTTCGATGTACAAAAAAGATTTATCTACAGATTTATTATATGTATAGATATAGAATAGATAATTTGATATGTTACCTAATCAGTATAACACAAGTGTGGTTTAAGCTGACACGTGTCGTAAATGCATGATATTATTATTCAAATTATGTTATGTTAACATATTTTCTTAAACACTATTCAAATTATTTGCACCTAAACGACTATCAACTTACTGAAGCGTTCATAAAGTTGATTTCAGAATGACTAAGTACCTAGATTCTACAGAATTAGACGTACTTTTGTAAGATATAGCAAACTGAATGTTTTGTGTTAAAATTGTATATTTTTTTCAAAATACACAATATTTTACTTTTTAGAAAACCAGTCGTTAACACAGTGTACCTTCTCTAAGTATGTTAATAATTTCGGGAGGTAATTATAGCATTCTGATCCGGTAATAACGTTATAATTTCAGCGTATTTGTGTTGTCTCGAGAAAAATGACAAGAATGCGTCATGACATCATCATACACGCTTTTATTGTGGCATATAAACAAAATAAAGTAAAGTTTCCGACTGGAGCAGTCACAGCTAATCTGATAAACTGGCTTGATTTGAGGAAGTCTGTTTTCAAGACAGTTTTCGGAAAGACAAACAAAATACTTTTATCAGACGAACCAAAAGGCTGGCCTGTATAAGCGAGCTGATAAACCACACACAATATGTAACTAACATGGTTTGTTGGTGATTTACGGATAAATTACCTTCTTTCACAATATTTTTGAACAAAAAAGACTCATGGAAATAAGAAAAAAACCAAGCAGATGATGATAACAATCTATCTATATCTATCTATCTATACATATAATAAATCTGTAGATAAATCTTTTTTGTACATCGAAAATATTTAAAAAAAAAATTGTCAGGGTATTAAAGTATAACTAACAGAACACATTTCCAGCATTTTTGGAATTTTTGTCTGTTTGTCTGTTTATCTGTTTGTCTGTTTCGATGACTAAGCATCACGTCAAATTTACGAAACGAATGTAGATAACTTTTACACATAAATATTATGCGTAACTTGGGCTATTACTTAGTCTTTGTTTCATCGTAATCGGTGCTCTCTATCAAAAGATATATGCATTTATAGTTTTCAAGAAGAACTTATCATTATGGTCAAGAATGAGACAAGCAACGACATCTATTGAACGAATATGGTACTTATTAATAAATGCCTTCACAAGATAACTTTAAATAAGTAATGATAGCAAAAGGTACGTAGATATTAGTCTAAATGACGCTGTTTTCAAAATCTACATAGCCTACCTAAACCCTATAGTGTGTTTGATCGCTCTTTTTTAGCAGTTTATCTTCGTCTTCGACAGATGGCGTTATTCATTTGATGTCATTTTCTAAACCGCGGTGTTATTAAATAAACATATGTTTCATGAATAGTGAATAGTCAACAAATAAAGATTTACCAATTACACAGTATAAAAATACTATTTTTTTTAAACTAAATTAAAATTGGATAAAACCCACGGCATATTTGTTTGTACCGTGTGGGAATCGAACCTGCGACACGCAGTGCTACTGTTAATCGTCCAGCCACTGCACCAAAACATGTCTTTATATAGATGTGGTGTGTTGTGAGCCCTATGTGTCGAGGCCGCGGTATTTTCTTCTTTTCTTTCGATCAACCCGCAGCCCCGACGGGCGTCGGTCCTTGGGAGCCCCTTCAATGTTGCTGATATCCCTTTGAGACGCGCGTGGAACACGAACGCGCCTCCATCGTCATAGGACTGACGAAAGATTAACTAGCCCGTTACTCACCGTTCACAGGCCCGCGCCTACGGTGGCCGGAAGCCATCACGTGGCCCCCGATGCCCGGAGCGTCTCCCGCGGCGGCTGGGAAGAGGGGTTGTGTCCCTCTTACGTTCACCTGTTTCGCTAGCATTACTGCTTCGCAGAAGGAGGTGACGGCGTTCCATTTCAGATTCGATGTCCCAGACTCGGTACAGGTACCTCTCGATACAGCCTCTAATCCCCCCTTTTTAGTGGTTTGTAAATTATCAAATGACTCATCCCGCTCTGGGCGGAGCGGAAGAAAGTGTCAGACTTCTACTGACTAAAAACCACCCACGTTTCTTCTTAGCTCTTTGTGTTTCGGGACCGTGGTATCTCTTGCGGACAACCGTCAGCCCCGGCAGACGACGGCAGCAACAATTAAGGGGTCCTTTGGGGCCCCTTAATTGTTACATATCTGTGACATATCTTTGAGGCGCGCGTGGAACACGAACGCGCCAACGACAGTACCTGTCGACTATAATGTACCTGTTTCAAATTTCTTCAAGATCCGTTCGGCCGTTCTGACGTGGTTGATTAACAAACACCCATCCATCTAAACTTTAGTATTAGACATAGTCAGTACTTTGCATTACCCTCTTCTTATTTTCTACAGCGGCAGTAAGTTAACGCAGGGCAATGATTTAACGTACTTTTATCTAAGCGACGCATTTTAGTTTCCGACAAGCACGCGAACGAAGTCGCGGGCACAGCTAGTATTTAAATAAAATCTTATCAAAACAAAGCAACTCAAGTCAACATAATTAAAGCTAAAACTTGGCTTTAATCAACACAATCAGAGTGAGATTAGAGCAATCACATTTGATCTTGGGATCAGTTAACTGTTTGTTTAAGCTAACTAATGCGGTTGATGATTTTCTTCATGACATGAAGCATTTGAAGAATGCCTACTTTGATTTCTGTAGATTAGTGATTTTTGTCTTCTTGTGGTGTGGGAAAATTGTAAAAAGAAAACATAATGGTTCATCAAGACATCTTGCAATATGCAAACGCTCATAGATAAAACTCCAACTTTGGGCAGTCGTGAAATATTCATGCCATCATTAGACGTCAAAGTAGCCAGTAACATTTTGTCTAGTACAGCACAGAACAATTGCATACAACCTCGTCATTAATCAATGTACATTGAAAGAAATTATGTAAGATGACAAGCACAATGAAGAATACGTCAATACTTAAATAGATAATTACTAACAATTTGCAGTTCTGACACACGCAAATGAAATAATACGTAAACCTAACGTCTAGAGATATTTTGGAGCGCGCGAAATCAATTCTTTCTCAAAATTCATTTTACTAAACTATTTCACAACTGTTTACTAACAGCAAACAAAATGTCATTTAAATTACCAAAACGTCCTTGCAGCACTGAACAGGTAAAACTAACTGCAATATTTTCCGTAAGATAACAAAAAAAAAACAACTTGTTCTGAAGCAAAACAAAAAAAAACATAAGAAACTCACCATTTTAAAACAATAAAGTATTAAATAAAACCAGAATTAAAAACGTAAATCAACGAAATAATTAGAAACAAAACGGAATTGAAAGCAGCCAGTCACTCGACACCAAATAATGACGAAGTAAAATGAGTGATTACAACTATGTTTCCTTCGTATCTCTGTTATCATTCACTGATGGTAATCCGTATGCAAATTGAACAGAACCTATGTCTTAGCTGATGATATGTGCGTTTGTCTGTGATTTGAAGAAATACATCAATGGAGGAAGAGATTTAGAAACGGGTTGGAGGCTAAACAAACTTATTAAAGAATCATCTTAAAAAGTGACAGAAGCAATTTTCTTGTATTATCATGGATATTACTTCCATCGGGAAACGAAAATATCTTGAGTAATTGAGTGTACCTGGATTTATCATTAAATGTGTCTGAAATAGCCAATCCACATTCAACAAGTGATCAGCACGCTTGTCGAATATACTCCTGTGTATGAGAAGAGGCATTTGCCTGCCGTGGGACTGTTACGTAGGAAAGGCAGGAAGAGATAGGGAAGAACAGCCTGGTATTACAGAACAAGGAAAGCTCTTAAAATTATTACTAATATATAGTGAAGCCAATCATAAATCCAAGACAATCGTACTCGTAACTAAAAGAATAAAAAGCCTATTGGCCTTTAATGAAGCGAAAGTTAAAGAATCTTTATGAGAGAAAATGAAGAATTTTTAATAAATAAAACTTTCGTTTCTAGAACATTCAAGCAAGGATCTTATTAAAACCAACAACGTGAAGCCGTTATTAAAATTCGATACGTCACAATCGCCACTTCTACTTTTGACAAGGGCACTAAAAACGATCTCAAAAAACTGGATTGCGTGACGATTCTACTTAGACTTGAACTATGTTGATCAACAACGATAAAAGACAGGTATTTTTTACAGCCAATAACACTCATTATCTACCCGAATAACCTTCGCATAATCCACTTTTAATATTTTTAAGAGGTATTGTAAATCGACAACAATAGGTGGTTTACTTATTTATTAATATGTTATATTGGAATGCAACAATAAGCAATTGGACCAATGCAATGGAGCACAAGAATAATTAAATTGTTTAACAGCAGAAATGTTTAGCCAAATATTATTCTGGTGTTTTCCTTCCATAATGTTTTTATCGAGATTCGAGACAAAAAACCTAAATAAAGACCTGCTAACCGCAATTTAGGTGGAATAACGATAGCAAGTTGATGGGAGCATCTAATGATTGATTTAAATGGATTGCTAAATGGAGATACCGACTTGAGCGTGAAGGAAAATACGACGCAATATTTATTAAATTTAAATTGAATAATAATAACTTTGTGGGCAATGGTCATACTACGTGTGTAGTATACTACTTGGTTGATGCTTACGATGATGAAATACAGCAATACAAAAAAAGGACGAAAAAAAATAGACCCTGATCGTAATAACTACAATCTAATTTGTGCAACATTCAGAGAATGGTCACAGGTTACGTAAGATGACCAAGTTGAAGATAAACAACATTCGCAACATGAATGGCTCGAGAATTTTCTAAGGGTATTGACATACAAATATTTGTCGTAGATTTCTTAAGAGATCGTTAGGGAAATCCGGTCGGTCAGGATCCACCTCATTCAGCACCGAGTGCTTTTATTATGCAATTGACGATGAACTGAAGACACTGTTTTCTCTGTTAAATTCACTAGTTTGATAAAATGAGAATTTAGAGACAGTAGCTTAAAGGATATTGAATCTAAGTTAAGGTGGCTGTAGGAAACTGGCCATCCAAGACATAACTACTAACCGCCAAAAGTGAAAAGGTTTTGAAGATTACCACACTTAGCATGGGGTGGTCCATGGTTGAAGAACAAGAAATGGTAAAAATTCTTAATCACTCCACATTGGTTTTCCAAAGGGCATGAAAGCATCAGTCGTAACCATAACCGAATATGTGCCAGAAAAAGTAATTCCTACTTAAATCTTCAAAGCGGAACAAGAAAATCCAGCCATACCTCCTAGTATCACAGCATCATAAAAATGCACATGTCTACAAACAATGATGGTGATGACAATTAACACAAAGAACTGTTTTATCATTGTGTACAAAGGATTTGGGAGGATTCCAGAAAACTGTTCATCATTGAGTGATAAGACCGTTGACCTTACTACATTGATTCACTAGTATTTGACAAGGGTGATGAAGAAAGGATGTCTGTTACTGTGCAGTGATTGTGGAAATTTGGATTTTTTGTTTGTTTTGTCTAGCAGACTCTGGTGCTTATATTGATTCTTTTGTGACGTGTAAAAGTTACATCGATTGGTGTGAAGTGAATGAGTATTGTGAATGTAAATGTGATATCAAAGTATTGTTACTGGAACTGTCTCTTTTATGTGAAAGTTTTCTTGAAAGTGTATCACCCTTGGGCTCACGCTCGCATGGTGTTCTTCCATTTTTTTCGTCTCTCGTCCCGTGTGGATATTAGCCCGCCTGACGACCAGGTGGACCCAGTCACCTTTGGTGGCCGTCACCACAGGAACCAAGCTTGGATTTGGATGTGCTCTGTATTAGTCTTAGTTATATTGTATCGTAGTTAGGTTTACCTACTCAGTTAGATTGTGGAGGTCAAATAGGTAGTCTATCTATGTGATATGAAAACATTTGCAAAAGGCTAGACAGTTGATGATGATTGAATTTGTATGCACAGACGTCAGCAAATCAAGTTACTACAAACTGTCAAATCTCTTTAATAGATTTTGAAATTTATTGCTAAACTATTACTACTCGTATGAGGTTGATAGGGAAAATTTTTACGGTTTTAGGTAACTGAATTTGCTGACGTCTGTAACAATGGGTTGTAGGACAACGGTGCTGTCATATACCTTTTTAACTAACTACCTATATGATTCAATGTTATAATCTAGTTCTAAAATTCCTAGTCTATGTTGCTATTGACGTTGTCAACGACGTTTGTTGGAAGGCCTCCCACTAGGTGGACCGATGACCTGGTGAAGGTTGCGGGTATCCGCTGGATGCGAGACGCACGGGACTGGTCAATGTGGCGACACTTAGGAGAGGCCTATGTCCAACAGTGGTCGTATTTTGGCTGAAATGATGTTGATGTTGCTATTTTTTCAAAACAAGGTTACTTTTAAAGGTGTTTCGTAAAGTCGTTTACATACTGCCAAAGGATTAACAAAGACTACCATACATGGTCTTGTAGCATTTGTGTTAAGGATATCAGGTTTAAATGTTATTCCCCAAACTTGTAAAAAAGATGTTTTGACCTCACAGCGTTCGCGATCGACGGTTATCGACCCACGCAAATATTATGTATTTTTATTGAGATGCTAACGGCTAACATAAAGATGTACTTATTGTGTATACAGGGTGTAAATCAACCCATCACGGGAAACGACTTTTTTTTTTGGGTCAAAAATCACATTTTACAGTAAAACTCAATGTAGCACTGTTAAAACATTGTGCTAGTGGATGCTTTGAATAGTAAACGGGTCATGAAGGTAATTTAGGTAATTTTTTAACCTGAAAAACTAGTATTTACAAAAACAGCTGTGAAAAATTTGGAACTTTGACCCCTAATATCACCGTAACTAGGAGGTTCCCAGGTATGGTCTAGAACAAAAAAATGATCGCAGTAGTGGGGAGAACAAGTGCCCTTCGTTTGCGTTAAGGGTACTTTTACACCCTATATTTTGAGAGAAATCGTGTTTATTTGTGTGAGATATAAACAGAAAATAATATATTATTAGGTATAAATAGATTGTGTTGTTGAAGGTATTTAATTGGGTACTTAAGGTAAAGGTCAGCAAGGTTGTTTTTGCGAGTTAATGACGTCATTAGAAAGGTGTTGTTGGTAAAAATGCCTCAAATGTTTTGTTGATTAGATTCTCATATAGTTATAAGAATCGGAACAAATCTATAATGATTAGTTGTGTTATGTCCAAAGTTGGTAATGCCTCGGTAAGTACGTTAAGCTATTGGTCCTGGCTGCCATATAGATCTTTGGCAGTGGTTACAGGTAGTCAGTGACCTGAAAGTCTGACAACCAGTCTTACTAAAGGGTTTAAGTATTACCCAGTATAACATGGGTTGTGGAGGTCAGATAGGCAGTCAGATAGGGTCGACGCCCGTCGGGGCTGCGGGTTGTTCGCAAGAGATACCGCGGCCTCGACATGAAGGGCTAAGAAGGAACATGGGTGGTTTTTAGTCAGTAAAAGTCTGACACTTCCTTTCGCTCTGCCCAAGAGCGGGAGGGGATTTTTGAGGATTTCCCACCCCCCCCCCAAAAAAATCGTTTACAATATTTCCTTATAAGTGCGAGACCTGAGAGAGTTTCGTTTTATGAGCGCTCGTAAATTGATGATTAAATTACGTAAGTTATGATGAAACGCGAATTAATTCTGTTTTTTAACGAATACTCAGAAACATTAATTTTTTTATAGCTATTATAATTTTATTGAAATACATACATAAACTTACGCCTTTTTCCCATGGGGGTAGCCAGAAACTATAAGACGCCACCTGCTATGATCCTTAAATAAAGGGTGTAAAAGTACCCTTAACGCAAACGAAGGGCACTTGTTGTCCCCACCAAAGCGATCATTTTTTTGTTCTAGTCCATACCTGGGAACCCCGTAGTTACGGAGATATTGGGGGTCAAAGTTCCAAATTTTTCACAGCTGTTTTTGTAAATACTAGTTTTTCAGGTTATAACTTTTCTTAAATTACCTCCATGACCCGTTTACTATTCAAAGCATCCACTAGCACAATGTTTTAACAGTGCTACATTGAGTTTTACCGTAAAATGTGAATTTAACCCCAAAAAAAAAAAATCGTTTCCCAGCAAAAATTTTTGCGTAGGGTACTTAGTTTGATGTACAGAATGCTTGGTTAACGGCTGTGTGATGGGTTGATTTACACCCTGTATGTACCTACGTTGTTTGCTTGATCCACGTTCATAAACCTAGTCATACACGCACATCGGTTGTGTAATACTACGCACCTGCAGGCCTTTCTTTACGAAGAACTAGGCCAATAAGACCGACTAGGCCCTCTTGGTATTTGTTACCTTTTGTTAGTAGCCTTTCATTCATCCTCTCCACTTAATCAAGCCATCCAAACATTTTGTTTTAATTGTTTGTTATTACTTCTTTCGTAAACAATTTATGAAAATAGCACAACTGTACATCTTTGTAATCAGTGAAATATGTATACTAAATATAACTTACATTCTCGCTTAGCATTCTGGTCACTCCCCAAGCGAAACCTTTCGTGAGGATATTTTTACAAACTTTGCTAAAATCAGTAAAAAACATGCCATACATCACCTAACTTATGTGGTCCCCATATTAATTGCCAAATACTTATCCGGTAAGTCAAATTGAGGCAACTTAACAAAATGCATGTCTTGAGAAAACGGAATAAGTAGGATTGTTAATATTCCGTGCTTCTGAAAGCACGTGAAACCGTTGATCCCGACTGACGTTTGTAGATTATTGCCAGCTGTTCCGGGTTATCAAAGACCGTAATCTGACAGTGTCACTAAGGGATATCGTATTACCCGGTAACTGGGTTGTGTTGGACAGACCAGTCCAGTGACTACTCGTGATTAGCTGCATCCGGATAGACTGGAAACCGACTCAATTAAAGTTGGGAAACACTAGACATATTTTATGAGCTATGTGAAAATGTATTTCTGTTGCTTAGTGCAAAAATGAGATTTGTATTTGTACTTTTACGCATGTTTTTGTGTTAATAATAGACATCCGTCTAGTTAGTAATTAGTAGTGTTACTTTATATTAGTGAATCTCTGAAGCTAACAAAGTGGCAGATGCAAAAAACCATATTTTTGAGTTATCTCTTTTAAATTAGGCTGACGGAGCAGAATATATCTTTAAATTCATTGGTCGTAGTTTGGTCGCACTAAATGCCTATAATAGAAAGTTACGACCAGAATGGTTGCGAATTACTAAGTAACTATGTTTCATATCATTCCGTTATGTAATGCCAGTCGGTTACAAATCAAATCGGAAATATATCATTACTTGAATGTAGTACTGTATAATTATATCTATTTTTAGTGCTGCAAAAACCTGTTGCCGTTTGGACTTTGTCAGAAGGGTGTTAGTAAACTATCTACTGCATGAAGTGCATGTCGAGGTTCGATTCCCGCACGGAACAAATATTTGTATGGTTTGCAGGTTCGGGTCTGGCTGTTTGTTTATGCGAATGTAAATGTTTGTAAACGCACCCAAGATTCCAGAGTCACACCTTTTCGTGTTTGTGCAATTGTATTGTGAAAAATATTAATAAGCTTGGTGGTATTCTTTGTATGATTGCAGTAGGATGTATATTCCCGCCTGAAATTAACACAAGTGACTAGGGTCACTTGTGTTAATTTCTTTGCAGATTTTCTCGATTACACCTGTACCCAGGTGTGACATTGTGTGCAACATTGAGTTGTATTGTAAAATGTGATTTTTCACTCCAAAAATAAAAGGCGTTTCCCAGCAATTGTTTTTGTAGCAGTACTTAGTTAGATGTAAGTATACAGGGTGTAAATCAACCCATCACACAGCCGTCAACCAAGCATTCTGTACATCAAACTAAGTACCCCTACGCAAAAAATTTTGCTGGGAAACGACTTTTTTTTTTGGGTCTAAAATCACATTTTACGGTAAAACTCAATGTAGCACTGTTAAAACATTGTGCTAGTGGATGCTTTGAATAGTAAACGGGTTATGGAGGTAATTTAAGTAAAGTTATAACCTCAAAAACTAGTATTTACAAAAACAGCTGTGAAAAATTTGGAACTTTGACCCCCAATATCTCCGTAACTTTGAGGTTCCCAGGTATGGTCTAGAACAAAAAAATGATCGCAGTGGTGGGGAGAACAAGTGCCTTTCGTTTGCGTTAAGGGTACTTTTACACCCTATATGTATATTGCTTGGTTGACGGCTTTGTGAAGGGTTCGTTTACACCCTGTATAGCCTTATTACCACTATCCGGACACAAATCCGGACATGGACTGAGCTACTCCTGCAAACCTTCTAGACAAACAGTCTTTGCTCAATCCGGGGACTGGCACCCAAGGACAGGTAATTAAGTATTGTACTATCTACCATTATTTCACACACATCAGCCATATGATTTGTTTTATAATGGCCCATTTATATTAAGTGAGCTAGTTAACACGGAAATATAGCAGTGAAACCGGGTGTGATTTTGCGCAAGTTTTTTTACATGAGTGTATGTTTTTGTGTATGTGTGCATGTTTACGTAATCTGCTTACGATTGATTTGTGTTTTTCTATTGTGTGAAATTATTTACATCAAATATTTGCGAGTGTGGTATTCAGAACTCGATTACTTTGCAGGTTTCTGTTAGATGCATCGAGTTTAAAGTTTTGTGCACTTTAACTCTGTTATGAAAAGATTATTCACCGTGTATTCTAAATATTTTTTTTTAAATAATTATACTGGCAATCAGTTGCATTTGGTTAGACTGAAAGCCGACTCCAACATAGTTGGGAAAAGGCTAGGTGGATGATGATATCCTTAACATTTTGTTCGACCTGGCAAATAGAATTCAGGACCTCACGCATAGCAGCAGCAGAGGAAACAATTTTTCGAGAAATTTTCTGTGTGAATCAAAAAGTTCTTTCATTTATTATCAATGGCAGCTGTTCTTATTACAATGGTATGAACCATTGTTTTATTTAATTACTACATCACACCTAGACTATAAATTGATTGCCATTTAAAAATAATAGATGGTCTGAGTTCATGACTCATGATATTTGGTGGTTAGTTATAACAATGAATGTCGTAGTTAAGTGCCAATTGTTCTGACGGACATAGTTTTTCAATATTAAGTTTCATCGCACAAGATCGCATTATTGATGTATTAGTTGTTACCTAAATCAGGTTTTAAAGGCTGGAGAGGGAGAGGAAAGCCAAAGAAAAGATGAATGAATTGTGTGATATGCAGGAAAAATGGAGTAAAAGATAGCGTGACGTTTGAGAGGGGAGTATGAGTAAGAAAAATATTTTTTTCCCCTTAAACAATGAAATCTACCAGCCCCCATATTTATTTTTTTCTTATGTCACCTATCTAAGAACACTTGGACTAATGAGGCGATTCTTACGATACCTTAATTAAAGAAATCCATCGAGTGGTTTGGAAGATATGATGGAATAAAGAATATTACAAACGAAGATGGTCGCGAAAAACATTACCCTTTCTTTGCAGTCGGGTAAAAAAACGTTTTGCACCGACCCCAGATGATGATGATGATGAGGGTTTTAAAGGTTACAGAATATTTTGTTTCCTTCGTTCTACAAATGTGTCAAAAGTTGAGTTGTCTCTGGTTCTAGTCATATATGTTGACACTATTCACTTTCTTCGATCACCAAAAAACACTGTGAGATGTTTCTCGAAAAATATTTTGTTGTTGTTAATTTGGACAACCTAATTAGATTCCACATTACATAATTTAACAAATTCATCATGAAGGATGATGAATTTCGACAACCCAATTAGATTCCAGATTACATAAGTAATTAATAAACTTCTTTAAAATATAAATATTAATTAAGAATGAAACTGATTTCCCATAATTACTCAATTGTCCTAATTCTATACTAATAAATTAGGGTTCTCTTACAGAAAAAAACCCGGTTCAGAAGAAAAATGTCAACAAACTTATAACGGTTTCAAGGAAAGTGGTTTTAAAGTAAACGAAACTGAGCGCAAGTGATTACAGATCTTATTTTCTTTCAATAAAGTTGAATATTGCACAAAGGAAATGCAACTTGCCGCCCAGGGGTATACAGTTTGACTGAATCATCAGCTTTTATTTGTTTGTATTGTCTTTTTAATTGATTCTTTGATTGTTATTGCAAGACAGTTAGTTAAACATAAGAACAATAGAAATTATCTAGTAAGATAATAATATTTTCTGTTTTCTTTATATTTTTTGTGCTATCTGAAAATAAATAATAAGGGAAAATCCGTTTTATTAATTAGCAACATGATAAGGGAAATAATGGTAAAATAATGTCATCAGCTAATGTTTTAAGATTGCATTTTATACATTGCATTTGGAGAGAGCCAACTATGTAAGCATTTTTTTTTTAATTCAAATTAAGTCCCTCCCTAAACGCCCTTTATTATAAGAGGTCTTTTTCCCACGGACAGGCAGAGACAACTGGACGCCGCCTGCTACCGAATCTTTTTTCCTCGTCCACGTTCATAAATCTGATCATACATGCACGCCGTTTGCAAATACAACTACGCACCGGACCTTTCTGAATAACTTTACAATTAAGGTCAGTTATGCCCTTACATCTATCTGCCTTGTACATATTTTGTTAATCGCTTTTCACTCATCCTCTCTATAATTATATGCAAACCATGAAACATATAGGATTTTAATTAGCTACTGAAAACCTTATGTACATCCTAATGTTTCAGAAATAAGGAACGCTTTGTAAGCGATGTCTTCTGGTCGAACATTGGCGCATACGGGCACGTGGCCTACTGGCGAAAATATGGACCCAGCATCCTAAAGGCCTTGTCTTCATCTAGTGAAAATAAAACATTAAATACCTACATAGGGTGTAAAAGTACCCTTAACGCAAACGAAAGGCACTTGTTCTTCCCACCACCACCACTGCAATCATTTTTTTGTTCTTGACCATACCTAAGAACCTCCTAGTTACGGAGATATTGGGGGCAAAGTTCCAAATTTTTTACAGCTGTTTTTGTAATGACTAGTTTTTCTGGTTATAACTTTACTTAAATTACCTTCATGATCCGTTTACTATTCAAAGCATCCACTAGCACAATGTTTCAACAGTGCTACATTGAGTTTTACCGTAAAATGAGAATTTTGGCCCAAAAAAAAAAATCGTTTCCCAGATTTTTTTTTGCGTAGGGGTACTAAGTTTGATGTACATATTGCTTGGTTGACGGCTGTGTGATGGGTTGATTTGCACCCTGTATAGGTGACCCAACCAGAACCAAGTCTTACAAGACAAAACTTAACCAAGACTTTATAGACAGAGTAAGCTATACGTATTTTGATACATAATTGTGTATTCTAAATATAGCTCGTGTAATGTAGTCAATGACATTTTGATTGTGAAAAATATTGCGATCATTGGTGACACGAGGTTTTATCATAGATAGATGTATAAATAGGTACCTAGAGTGGAGGGGATCGTGGCTAGATAAGAACAGTATCTCAGGTCGTTCGTCAGGTTAAGCCGTTCTTGACTAAGTTAACCCGTGGGTGGGTGACCCCATGACCACCCATTACATAACGAATTTCCTCCGTGGTTCGGAAACCACGGCCCCGGTATCCACCAACGAGAGCAGTGGTGGCTCAGTGGTACCGGCCCCGACTTACGAACAGTGAGTCGTCGGTTCGAACCCAGTCAGTCGCATTACTTTGTGTAATTTATTTCATCACCACTGCTCTCAAAACGGTGAAGGAAAACATCGTGAGGAAACACGGAATGTCTTAGAACCAAAAAAATCGACGACATGTGACATCTACTGGCCCGCGCACTGGGCCCGCGTGGTGGATTATAGCCCATCCCTCTCCTAGAGAGGAGGCCTGAGTCCCTGCAGTGGAAACATTATAGGCTGCTGATGATCCACCAAAGTGGAGACGAGAAGAGCGGAGAGATGTGCCAAATTCGACCAATCACGGGAAGGGCGAAAGACCAGATGTAAATTTTGACTAATGTGTTTGTTCGATTTCCAGTTTCCGCACATCTCTCGTCTTCGCTCCTCTCCGCTTTGGTGGTAACCGGGCCTCAGCTGTTTGTCCCAGCTGTCATTTGTAGGTCAGATAGACAGTCACTCCGTGTGAAATATTATTTTTTATCTGGTTAGACTTAATTGTTGTGTAATTACCTAGTTTAGTTTAACTGGGCTTTTGTCCGCACTTAGCCTCTTGATTGGGCCATTGTGCGTGATGTTTAAAGAATACCTACTCCAACCAACATAGGTCGTCCCAGAATTTTAGCAGCCTTCCCAGAGTGCTGCAGGCTTCTGGGAGAGTTAATGGGGATCGTAGAGTTTGTGCCCGGTGATCTGCCAGTGTAATTACTAGTATGACATTAAGGGATTATTATCCCCGAGTGTCATTAAAGGTTTCCTCTTGTGAAAGAATTTTCGGAACCTCATAAGTAGTTCCGGCGATGACCCTTTATTTAATTGTTAAAATAACACAATCCTAATTTTATTTACTTACATGAAAGGTACTGTGGGTATTTATGAAGATTCATTTATCGTACATGAACCCGGACTTTAGTACATCAGGAAAAAATATAACTAGTCGTGAAGCAAAAAACACTTTAGGTACCAACGGCTGATTATTAAATTATTATGATAGTTTTTTTTTTACTGGCTATTGTCTATGATACATACATTGTTAGAGTTAGTTCATACATTAATTAAGCCCATCAAGCAATCAGTTACATTCACATATCAATGATTGAATTCAATATTCAGACTCATAAGCATTGAATTCAATATTCAAACTCACAAGCATTGAATTCAATATTTACACTCCAAATCAATTAATTGAAATAGACAACCACAACATACCGCGTACCGGTATAGTAACTGTGAATGGACTGTAGTTAAACATTACAAAATGTAGATCTCCAAGGACAGATGGACACTATAGTAATTACACACATAACATCACGCCTGTAATCCCCGAAGGGTTAGGTAGAGGTGTACCCGGTACACATATTTTTGCCAGTTATGTTTCATCATCATCATCATCATAAACAGCCCGAATTCACCCACTGCTGGGTATAGGCCTCTCTTTTCTTGTGCCAACCTCCACGGTCCTGTACCAGCCACATCTAGGTTTTGCCCCAGTTATGTCTCATGAATCCCGAGAATGGCAGAAGAAAACGTGACCCCAAGTAGAATGCGACAGGGGCAGGAAGATGATGATGTTTGAGTGCCATGTAATAGGGGGTGAGTTTACACACACCCACTATATGGGCTTAAATTATTCGAAAAAATCATTGATACTGGATCGTGGAGGTCAGATAGTTAACATCCAGCGGCTGCGGATGTTAAACACTGGTAGCATGCTGCATCCAGTTTGACTAGAAGTCGACCCCACAAGTTTGGAAAAGGTAAGGCATGTGTTGAGTCATTTTAAAAGCTTATAAAATACACAAATGTTAATTTTTTTATTAATAGATAGGAAAAAAACAGCTGTAGCCGTGATCAAGGTTACATTTTTCGAATCACGAGTCGCAAACAAGTTTCATGTTTTTTTTTATGCTAAACCGTTATTATAACTTGTACTTCGAATTATTACAACACGTATTAATTTTATTATAATTGATTACGACTCCGACAGTATTAATAAATAACATTAAAGTTTTCGTGCTCTAGTTATTGAATAGAGTCGAGGTTTTTTATTTATGTTGAGGTAAATGTATCTTTTCTAAGAAATCGTGAGGAAATCAGCATCTCTTAAAACTAAAGAGTTGAAGACATATAATATTCTCTAACCAGCATATGCCTCCATGGTGGATTACACATAGATGAGCTCTCCCACTGGGCTCACAGATAGTAGGGCTGTGACCCTGCAGTGGGTATATTATAGCCTGATTTTGAACAATTTGTTTTTAACATTGAAGAACTTAACAGGATAATTTTCTAGACTGGGTAGTCTAGAAAATTCGCGATGCGTTTACAAACATTAAAACTCACATACACAAACAGCCAGACCCAGAACAAGCTGAGTACCTGTAGCAGCACTAGTAACAGATCCGGTGGACACTGACAGGACACTGAGCCACAAACAGTTACAGGTATAGTACATCATTCCCCTTATATATGTTTTTTATCCATAATTAAAAAAAAAAATGTTGTGTAAAAGATGTTCTATACATTTTGACCATGTTTCACTTAATTGTGTGTCACTTTCACAGAACAGATAAATTTTATAGGAAACAGCAGATTTTATACAACAAAAAATACCGATGATGAATTTCTATGTAGGGGAGGAATACGTGGTAAGTGTTTCATCATCATTCTCTTGCCCTTATCCCAATTAATTTGGGGTCGGCGCAGCATGTCTTCCTGTTCCATACTTCTCTGTTTCTCGTCATCTCATGAGACACCTCCTTTTTTACCATATAATTTTTAACATAGTAAGAGAATGATATATACTTACTATTTTTATACGTGGTAAGTTTTTTTTTTTTTTTAAATCGTTGCTCCACACTAGGAATTTCTCCTGTATGGTGGGTGCGTTCACAAACAGTTTAACTCACATACACAAATACCCAGACCCGAAACAACTATCTGTAGGCCATACAAATATTTGTTCCGTGCAGGGATCGAACCCGCGGACACGCAGCGCAGCAGTCCAATCGCTCAGCCACTTCACCAACCGTGCCGTTTATGCGTCAGAATCCCTCCTACCCTGAATATTGATGTATTACTAACTTTTATTTAATGAACGCATTGCATGCAGCTGTAGTCAAATTGTAAGTAATCGTAATATTCGTAGATCGTAAGTTGATTCAATGCGCACGCGTCGATTCAAGGCTTCGTCGGCTAAGGACGAGAACGAAAGGTTTTCCTCTTCGAACACGTTTTTTCTTTAATTGTTTAGAGCGAGTAAGATTTAAATTCAAGCAGTCCGGGTTTTTATAAACATAACATAACATCACGCCTGTAATTCTAGTAGGGTACTAACCATAAGAGGAATAATGAAACACCCACATTTCGGATGTTTAAATCCGATGTAATAGGGGGCGAGCCTATTGCTATCAACCGGGCACAAATCCAGACTCCGTGGCCGATAACTTACACTGCTGAGACACAGCCCTCAGTGAGAAACAAAAGGCTTTCATTCACTACGTGGGCTCACTGTGGGTTTCTAATTGTCACGTGTCTTCGAACATTTAGTTCTAGGACATAGCAGTATCTCCACGATGTTTACCTTCACCGTTTTGAGAGCAATGCTGATGAAATAATAAATTATACAATGTAACTCGCCTAGGTACCTGGTTTTCAACTTGCAACTCGTAAGGTACTACTGGACCAGCACTGGTCTCGAGGTTTAACAGGCCAATACATTATGGCTAAGGTTTGAGTTTGCAATCATCATTTCAGCCATAAGACGTCCACTGCTGGTCATAGGCCTCCCCCAGAAGGGGTGATTTGCCATAATGCGCACGCTTGGCAGGCGGGTTGATCGCAGTATGGTTGTTACAAAGGCATAGATAACGCTGCTGCCCATTCTCTGGTTAGCCCTTTAGTCGCCTCTTACGACACCCACGGGAAGATATGGGATGGTGCTATTCTTTACGTCCGCACTCTTTTCGCGTGTCCGCGTCTTTACACCATACGGTACAATTTGCAATATTGATAAATAACTGATGATGATGAACTAGTGATTGGTAACTAGATCCCAACTTAGACATGTTGCATAACCTGAAGTGACAGTTTGCTAGCTCACTGCCTAACATAGTATATAACATGGACATATTATTATGATTAAAATATATTGCATTTTATTGAGCGTATCCCATCATTGAATAGCTGAGTTAGATGAAGGTCTATCATGGTTTCATAATTTTTGTGATCTTTCCTTAATGAGCATAAATAAACTCATACCTTTTTTCTATGGGAGTAGGCAGAAACCATAAAACGCCACCTGATACTCGTACCCACAGAACAGATAAAAGAGTTTATCTGTTCTGTGCTCGTACCTACCTATCTGTTATGCGTTGTATGTGTATTTTTTTTCCTGTATGTCTCTTTGTATGCTCGTTATGTTTCTGCGACAAATAAATAGTTTTTCTTTCTTTCTGTACGAACCTCACATACTTCTTTTGACTCCTCCACGTTCATAGATCTGGTTGTAATCGCGCGCCGGTTGCGTGTACTACGTTCCTGACATTTATTTTTTTATTTTTATTTGCAATGGGCTTGCTCTTGACCTCAATCTTACCCTAAGGGCAAAGATGAGGTCTACGATGGAACGAGCTTACCCAGAAGAAGCCTATTTACTCGCGACTTAAATAGATTGGGGTTATATGAACTCGGGAAAACCGACGCAGGCAGGGAGTTCCACTCCTTGGCTGTGCGCATAATAAAGGACTTAGCAAAGCGCTTCGTTCGAATGTGTGGAACATCGACTAGGTATGGGTGATAACCTGCAGTACGCCTAGTCTCCCGATGGAATAAGGGAGATTTCTGGAGAGAACCACTCCAATAAGGTTAGTGTAACTATGTCCTTCTAGGTCGTCCCTTCCCGGCGTTGCCACTCACATCTGCTTTTTACTCATTCTTTCCACAATATGACCAAATCACCAAACCATCTAAACATACTCTTTACCATGTTTGTCACTACCAACATCTTCTTTTAAACCGCAACGTTTCATCTAACCTCATCCTCAATTTATTATTTCTTAATGAAATGTAAATTATAAGCTAAATGGCAAAAAAAAATAAAAAAAAATTGTTTTTCCCCTCATGAGATAAGTGCAACAGATCAAACAGGTTATAAAAAATCTGTATTTTCCTTTGAATTGAGGAAATACCAAAATTAGTTGTTACGCTAAAGTCTACTTATTACATAACTAACGGAGGTATAATATTTTGGTATAAAGTACGTCCCGTCGGGGCTCCGGGTTGTTCGAAAGAGATACCGCGGCCTCAGCGCAAGGGCTAAGAAGGAACATGTGTGGTTTTTAGTCAGTAGAAGTCTGACACTCCCTTCCGCTCTGCCCAAGAGCGGGAGGGGTTATTTGATGATTTTCCAGCCGCCAAAAAAAAAAGGTATATTATTTTGGGAATTTCTGTTTTTTAAAAACGAGTTCAGCCTCGACTAGACTGCCTCGTTGGTCTGGTGGACGCAAGCGCAACTGCTGAGCCTGGATTCGATTCCCGGGCCGGGCAAAGTGTTATTGGGTTTTCTATCAATCATTTATTTGTACCAGCACCGGAGTCGGGTATTGTGCCCGGTTGATGGCAATAGGCATTGTATTAGATATATAAATAACAACACAACATTGAACTCAACGTTTCTTCTTGCCTCCGGAAGCAAAACCTTCAAAATTTCTCAAGGCAAACACCTTTTAGAAACTCATTCAATAGTAGGTAGTAGCACTAACAAACTAAAGTACAGTATTATAACATAACAATACGCCTGTAACTATCGAACATGCAGGCTTTATTTTGCTAGTGGTGAGAGTGCTGTCAAAAACTAACTTCGGATTGCAACTAAGAAATTCCTGATGAGAAAACCCTATGTCCCACCTCAGTAGCGTTTGTGAATTGGACGATGTAAACTTAACCAAAAATAATCTAAATCAAGCTCTGTGGGCGGTTTGAAAGAGATACCGCGGCCTCGACACAAGGAGCTAAGAAGGAACATGGGTGGTTTTTATTTAGTAGAAGTCTGACACTCCCTTCTGCTCTGCCCAGAGCGGGAGGAGTCATTTGATGATTTACCACCCACCAAAAAAAATTACCTCTAGCAAGCCGATATACAGGATTGAGTTTTCAATTATATTACCTACTAGCGGACGTCACGCGGTTTCACCCGCGTAGTTCCCGTTCCCGTGGGAATACAGGGATAAAAGATAGCATATGTCACCCGGGGATAGTTTAGCTCCCCAACGGTGAAAGAATTTTTGAAATCGGTCCAGTAGTTTCGGAGCCTATTCGTTACAAACAAACAAATCTTTCCTCTTTATAATATTAGTGTAGATAGCTTGTATAGATTATTTCATCACTTGTGTTCAAATATGAACGAAATCTCTCCAAATGTAAATCGGATACCTTAGGATAACATGGCTTGTTTCATTAATGCATGACTAGCTTCAGAGATGTAAACTAGGTATAACGACTTTATTGCCCTGACTTGTTCGAATGACCCATCACAACAACCCGTCGGAAACTTGAAATGAGGACAAATACCAGATTCCTAGAACAAGCTCAGTCTTTCTCTGCTCATCTTTATTTCCATACGTATATTATGAATGCGAAAGTAGCTCTGTCTCTTACCTTTTTACGGCTAAACCGCTGACACAATCATTATTTTTACAGAAAGGTAGTCTGGGGCCTGCAGAAGAGAGGGGAGGAAGAGGCCCATGCATGTCATCTACCGAGTACAAATCCAGGCTCCACTCATATATTACTTACTTTCTTATATTACTTACATATTTAAGTACATATTCACCACCAACATTGACACAACATATAAAACTGTTTTAGATCCGTAACCACTCTAATTTAGGTTCAGTTGAAAACCAGCGTCGGGAGGCTTAATAAGAACTGCCACTCGGGTCGATCTTTAGGTAAAGCTGTGCTTGCCTAGGTCGGTCTGTGGATGGGTGACCGCCCGACATACCGAGTTTCCTCCGTGCCTCGGAAAGCACGTTAAGCTGTTGGTCCCGGCTGCCATATATAAATCTTTGGCAGTCGTTACAGGTAGTCAGTGACCTGAAATTCTGACATGCAGTCTTACCAAAGACTATCGTATTACCTAGTATTAACTGGGTTGTGGAGGTCAGATAGGCAGTCGCTCCATGTAAAATACTGGTACTCAGCTGCATCCGGTTAGACTGGAAGCCGACCCCATCATAGTTGGGAAAAGGCTAGGCCGATGATGAAAACCAGCGTCGGGCACCAGTTACTCGGCATTTTGTGGCGCAGCAGTGAGGCACAACAGTGGCACGATTTGTTTAGTTTTAAGTTCTTTTTTGTTTTACATTGTGTGTACTTGTGGCGAGTGCCAATTTAAATTAATGCATTTTCTATCTTTCTTTCACTCAAAAATTCCGGATGGAAGATAATATAACACTTCCCGACCGGGGAATCTATCCCAGGACTTCATGCTACACATGCTCTTGCGACAATAATCATATATCGTGCAATATAAATACTCGGGAACATCTTAATAATCCTGAACTTGCTTTAAAAACTCTTAACCCATAAAGTAAATAAGTTTTAATATATTATACTCTAAACGGTATTTACATAACTACTTTCTAGCACTCGCTAAGGCCGGCCACAAACGGGTAAAACCAGTAGATTTAAGCTCTAACGAACGGACACAAGTACCTACCTATGTCAACGGCTCGTTCGCTAATTTCCTTCGAAGGAAATCTTGTTTCTCTTAATTTAATTTATTCGCAGTTTCTCTGTTGATAGGGCAAGTTATTTTTATCCGGTGATGTAGCCGGCCTAATTGGTCCTTTTTGGCGATAAAATTAAATTGCACTGGTTTTGAACGTCTCGAATGGAACATGTTTTGTACGAATGGGCTGTTTAAATTCTTATCGTCATCATTATTTATTTGCCTGCCTCAAACTATACTATGTTGGCTTGCACTTGCGAAAAGCCCCGCGATCTAGAACGAAATCTACACAGCTGTAAAGATTTTAGAACGAAAACTAGAACCATGATTCGGTGTTACCGTAGAGTTTCGATATAAAGACTGCTTTCCTATCTAACGGCGCGGCGGCGAAGGCAAACAAATCCGGGCAGATGTTGTTAACCCATGAACCTATTACTATGTTTAATTTATTGAGGCGTGTCATAAATACTTTAACCGGTTAGGCAGGTAATTAAACCTTTTTATTGATATTTTTTGCGGACAATGCCATTGAATTTTGTTAGAACATCCCACGCAAGACATTTAGAAACACAACAGACATTTAAAGAAATGATGCAAAAAGTTTAGCACATTAGTTTCTTAGATGAGAATCATCAATAACAAAATAATACTGTTAGGATTGTAAGCTTATTGACAGAATGGGTTAACCTTTGGCATAGGAGCTATCTTTTATAACAGAGTTTTGAAAGAGAGCCGTTAAGATCATTGCAATTCTTGGATGGCTTTAAAACATGTGTCCTTTTGTAAGAAGGGAGTTTCCTTAATCTAGATTCTAAAAGGATGTTTGCAGTTTCCCTTGGTTGCAAGACTAAAGAGAAAGCGGGTACTGACAAAATACACATTGCAGCCAGCCCCGTTAACTTCTTATTTGGTTAGACTTGCAGCTGAATACCAGTATTTTACATGGGGCATATGCCTATCCGATTCACAAGATCACAGATACTGAGTAGCAGGAGACTCCGTCGTAAGACTGATTGCCAGGGTTTCAGGCTACTGACTGCCCATAACAGCAGTCGAGAACTGAACTGAGAACTGTCGAGACCAACTGATTGCTTTTTGAGGTTACCTCGCTGTTCCACGTTATGAAGCATTGTTATAACAGTGACAATACGGGACATTTGTAAAATGTAATCGTACTACTAATACAATAGTGTTCAATATTGTAGAATCAAGGTCAAGTGTCAATGAGACAATGCTTCCCAGAGCTATTGATAGTTGTATGAGGCGAAGAAACAGTTATGACTTAGATGTATGGACCATTAGTGTTAGCGTGTAGAAAATATGTATAGTATGAGAATGTACCTATACATACAGAGCGTATATTGATGGAGGGTATACATTCAGTATCGATTCTTGTCCCAAATATAGGGTGTAAAAGTACCCTTAACGCAAACTAAGGGCACTTGTTCTCCCCACCACTGCGATCATTTTTTTGTTCTAGACCATTCCTGGGAACCCCCTAGTTACGGAGATATTGGGGGTCAAAGTTCCAAATTTTTCACAGCTGTTTTTATAAATACTAGTTTTTCTGGTTATGACTTTACTTAAATTACCTCCATGACCCGTTTACTATTCAAAGCATCCACTAGCACAATGTTTTAAGAGTGCTACATTGAGTTTTACTGTAAAATGTGATTTTTGACCCAAAGAAAAATATCGTTTCCCAGCAAAAATTTTTGCGTAGGGGCACTTAGTTTAATGTACAGAATGCTCGGCTGTGTGATGGGTTGATTTACACCCTGTATATAAAAAAAAACTATAACGTTAATTTGTGACGAAACTGTGCCATGACTCCCGCACGCTCTCCAGATCTCACTTTATTAGACGTTTCTTTTTCGCCATTGTCCTAACCCATTTTTAAATACCTAAAAGTCATTGACCCGCGCACATTTTCTGTTATAAATGGGCAAGGGTTGCGAGACTTTTCTGAAATAATTGGTAAGGTTCTGTCTGTTATTATAAAACGGTGTTTTTTTTGTTCATATTTTTATTAGTATCATGTAAGCATATATTGCGGGTTTCAATATGTCCCTCGTTTAAACTAACATACTGTGTAATAAGTACTGCAAGATTGAAAGACTTGATACTTTATACGTGATTGATGAAATGAAAGCGGTTCTAGACATAACAATGTAATATTATAGCTTTATGAAATGGTTGAATGTGAGTTGTGTTAGAGGTTATAAGCGCGACTGCTGAACAGGTCTTTTTTTGGAACGAAGTTCCTTATCGCGCGTTGTGAAAGGGGGCTAGACGGAAAAAAATCTTACGAAAAGTTGTCACGACACTTTTTGCTATAGTAAGCTATTGTAAGCTGTGCGGCGTCGCATGTTTCTCTGACTGTCTCTCCCTCTCTTATAGAAAGCAAGCCAGATATTTTCATTTCTACATTTTTTTTTTTTTTTTTTTTACATAATAAAAAATAATAACAATAACTTCGTTCCATCCGGGTGTTCCTTGACACCTCTCAAGTTTTTTTTTTTGGCGGGTAGGAAAATCATCAAATAACCCCTCCCGCTCTTGGGCAGAGCGAAAGGGAGTGTCAGACTTCTACTGAATAAAAACCACCCATGTTCCTTCTTAGCCCTTCATGTCGAGGCCGCGGTATCTCTTGCGAGTAACCCGCAGCCCCGACGGGCAACAGGAGGTCTTGCGGTTGATTCTCAGATCAGTCTTGTAATTGGAATTTTCCATCAGGAATATATCAGTAGAATCCTGACGTCAGGATTACTGCTAGGTTGATGACAACAGGTTTGTCTCCAAAACTTAGTGTAATAGGAAGACTTCTCCCTAAGCCTTCAAGAATCAGACGTGATGTCATCATCATTTCAGACATAAGACGTCCACTGCTGGACATAGACCTCCCTCAGAAGGGGGGGATTGGCGATCGCAGTATGGTTGTTACAAAGGCACAGAGTACGCTGCTGCCCATTTTCTGGTAAGTCCCTTAGTCGCCTTTTACGTCACCCACGGGAAGATATGGGATGGTGCTATTCTTTACGTCCGACACCATACGGAACAACCACCATACGTGATGTTATGTCATATCTTATTGGTTCAGGATGTAGCACAGCCATTCGAATTTAGACCGTTGTCAAAATATTTCAGAACATCTAACTTTAACGGAAGTTGAAGAGTTATTGAACTGATTATGTAAACAGCTAACATTACAAATAATGGAAAACTAAACTGGCTTTATTTAAATATAGTTATTTACTTCAGTTGACCTTATGAACAGCTGATAGTACAGGTCTTTATGATAATTAAATAAGCGTGGAAGTAATATAATCGTTACGCTTCTTTACAATGCTTCGTTAATACAATTTGATCAAGAATTCAGGAAATGATAACTTTTTCATCAAGAATAAAGCAAAACCAGAAAGAAATCGTGATTACGCTTGTAGTCAACTACAGAGTAACTTTTTTTTTATGGTGGGTGGAAAATCATCAAATAACCCCTCCCGCTCTTGGGCAGAGGGAAATGGAGTGTCAGACTTCTACTGACTAAAAACCACCCATGTTCCTTCTTAGCCCTTCATGTCGAGGCCGCGGTATCTCTTGCGAACAACCCGCAGCCCCGACAGGGAGTCAATCACTTCAACTACTCACTACATAGTATAAAACAAAGTCGCTGTCGCTGTCTGTCCGTCCCTATGTATGCTTAAATCTTTAAAACTACGCAACGGATTTTGAAGCGGTGATTCAAGAGGAAGGTTTTAGTATATAATTTGACCGACATCCACGCCAGTGAAGCCGCAGGCATCAGCTAGTAAAATATATATTACAAATGCGACACGTGTCTTGTAATTGTCTTGTCTTTATAGGGTACGTCGGGGCTGCGGGTTGTTCGGAAGAGATACCGCGGCCTCGACACGAAGGGCTAAGAAGATACTCGTACATGAGTAGTTTTTATTCAGTAGAAGTCTGACACTCCCTTTCGCTCTACCCAAGAGCGGGAGGGGTTATTTGATGATTTCCCACCCCACAAACAAAAAAAGTGATTGACTGACCTCAACATAAAGGCACTATAAAGCCAACACAAATACCGTTTTCGTACAAAAACAGTTTTGGCGAAACTTATCGGTTCGAAATGTTGTTCTAGCCACTCGGTCTAGTTTTGTAAACAGCCTAGCTAGGCAAATCATCACAGACGCCGGAAACAATAGGGAATATGCATGTAATTTAAATTTGGTTTAAATATTTTTATTCCGAATGTTCATTGGCAGGACACATAATCTAAACCATTATTTTAGTAATTAATGTCTCTAGAATTATTAAAAATCAAAAATAAAAGTGCAAAATAAGCGAGCGAAATTCAAATTTTTAAAACGCTTCACCATTGGTGAAACGAAACGTGACGTCACACAGTATTTAAGCAACTTCGTACTGCTTACATTTGTGTGGCATTGTAGGTCTTTGATTATAAAACAAAGTATTATAGTGAGTGTTGTGAATTAATTTCGTGTTTTAGTGTAATTTTAACATCTTAGCGAGTTTAAAAATCATATAAGATAATGACTGTGGTTTTGTAAAAGCACAATCGCAAAATCTGCCGAGAATAGATGCATTCATGCAGCCGACTTATATTCAATCAAATCCAAATTTTACGTCCCCTGAAGTAAACAAAGTCAAGGGATGAATGTGTCTCTGAAGGGATCTCTCGTTTCTGCTGTGGTATAATTTAGGAACAAAGTTGAATAGTTATTTTTTTTGTTTACTTAACAAACAATAGACGAAATTACAAAACTTTGTAAACTGCATAACTACTGCTTGTGTGATTGATTTTCAATTCAAAACTTATTTCTGATTAACTTAAATCATAAGCACTTTTTTCTTATGTCGAACTGTGTAACTTAAGACACGCGAAAGGTATCGAAATACGTCATACTTACATTAAAGTGATCTTCACAACAATATAAACAAGTTGTTGCTGATTTAAATTCTTCTCTTCGCATAACCTTACACCATTTCTTACGTATTTTTGCACCTACCGGGACTCGTAAAAACACTTTATCAGGTGTACTTTTGGTAGTGTTTTTGCATTCAGGTACAACGCAATACTTATAAGTTTACTTTTGAGCTTTTTCCATGGTGAAATAAGTTAAGAACGAGAACAACTGTTAGTAAACAATGGACTGGACTGTCAGTGGCACTGCTGTTTGACGTCATCAACAGAGCGCGCGAAAATGGCGGCGTTTAAACAGCCTAGAATTATTCTCTATTTTAATATATTTTTTTTACCTTATTATCATCATTTTTATTCAGTATTTATATTTTTTACCGTGTTAAAACGGTGTAAACAGTGAATAAAAAATAAAAAATAAATACATGCATATACCCTATTGCTTTATTTTTGTTGCACCTTACATAAGCGTTAGGAACTCTGACTTCTACAGAATCCGTTACAATGGCAGGTATACGGATCTTTTGGAGGTCCTTGATAGAAGGATGCTGAGTTGGTTCACATTTAAGCCATGCAGCAACTGAATCCTAACTGTATGTACCAGGTAAAACGTGGTGAATAGAGATGCAGGGGTGAATTAAGAAGGCTGCAGGTTGTTCGCAAGAGATACCGCGGCCCCGGATACAAAGGGCTAAGAAGAAACTTGCGTGGTTTTTAAATTTTTAGGCAGTAGAAGTCTGACACTCCATTCCGCTCGGCCCAGAGCGGGAGGAGTGATTTGATGATTTCCCAACGTACAAAAAAATAAAGGCAGGTGATCCAGCAATGGGCACATTATACTCTCACACAGATAATTCGTAAATTCAGGCTTATAGGTTTATTATTTATTTACTTATTTTTTTTTATTATTTTTTTTATTTTTGACCCACATTAGGAATTTCTCCTGTATCGTGGGTGCGTTTACAAACATAAACTCACATACACAAATACCCAGACCCGAAACAACAATCATACAAATATTTGTTCCGTGCGGGAATCGAACCCGCGACACGCAGCGCAGCAGTCCAATCGCTCAGCCACTGCGCCAACCGTGTCGTCGACACAGAATTCGTAAATTCAGGCTTATAGATTAAAATTATGGGAGCTGTTAGTCTTATAAACATTACCAAAGTCAAACCAAACGTAGTAAAGAAAAACTATATTACTATAGGTTATCGAAAGTCACGTTCAAGGAAATGTAAATTCTAAACTTTTATGACTTTTTTATTGTTAACGTTTGAAATCTGATCGAAGTTACGATTTATAGGTAATTCTAGTAGCCATGATATCGGCTCTAGAATATGCCACTCATAATCTATACGAAAATGAGGCATGTAAAACATATAAAAGGGATGAATGAAAGACATTTGCATGTGGTTGAGATGAGAAAGCTTAGATGTGCGGTGTTACTCGAATGGATACAATAAGAAATGAGTACATAAGAGGAAGTCTGAAAGTGGCGCCGGTGACTGAAAAGTTGTGTCTAAATCAGTTGTCGTGGAATGGGCATGTGATGCGGAGGAATGAGGAAAACGTCATAAGGTTGGTTTTGAGTATAAATATGGATGGGTATAAGAGTTGAGGAGGACCAAAAACCGATGGATGGACCGTGTTAAGAATGACATGGTTAGAAAGGAGGTGTCTCATGAGATGACGAGAAACAGAGAAGTATGGAAGAAGAACATACGGCGCCGACTCCAAATGAATTGGGATAAGGGCAAGAAAATGATGATGCTAAGAAGAATGTGGTACGCAGGTAAATCATGGTCCAACATAGGATACCTACTTTCCCGTCGGGGCTGCGGGTTGTTCGCAAGAGATACCGCGGCCTCGACATAAAGGGCTAAGAAACATGGGTGGTTTTTAGTCAGTAGAAGTCTGACACTCCCTACCACTCTGCCCAAGAGCGGGAGGGGTTATTTGATGATTTCCCACCACCCCCAAAAAAAAAAAGGGTACCTACTTTTATCCCGTAAATAGAAACAATTTTATGGCGTATTCAGTACGCCAATCAGATTGATCATTCATCATCATCATTTCAGCCATAAGACGTCCACTGCTGGACATAGGCCTTCCCCGGAAGGGGGGGATTTGCCATAATCGCCACGCTTGGCAGGCGGGTTGGCGATCGCAGTATGGTTGTTACGAAGGCACAGAGAACGCTGCTGCCCATTCTCTGGTAAGTCCCTTAGTCGCCTCTTACGACACCCACGGGAAGATATGGGATGGTGCTATTCTTTACGTCCGACACCATACGGAACATTGATCATTCGCTAAATGAAAATTAAAATAAAAATTACCACTACATGGGCGAAACCACGACTTAAAGCTGGTCACCACACGTATTATGATGATTTCGATGTTTACATTGAATCAATGAATTGCATCAACTACTTACAATAGCTCTACTCATCCGTGATTGATTCAATGAGTGTTCGTGCATTACCTAATATCAAGACGCACGATATCGCTAAAGTTTCGCTACCATAACAAATACACAAAGAACAATAACGACGACGATTGACTGCTACGTTGCGTGTCGCGGGTTCGATCCCCGCACGGAACAAATATTTGTATGGCCTACAGATAGTTGTTTCGGGTCTGGGTGTCTGTGAATGTGAGTTTAAATGTTTGTAAACGCACCCACGATACAGGAGAAATTTCTAGTGTGGGGCAACGTTTTTAAAAAAAAATAAAATAAAAAAAAAACAAATAACGAGACGTAACTTGAAACGTTACCGATCGGTAAGACACAGGAACGCAATTAACGAAAATTTATATAAACCAACCTTAGATAATTTACTGAAAAAGTCACTCATATCGTAGAGCAGTCATTCGTAGATCTAATAAACACTACACATTTAAACACGGGACTATCGTGTTTAAAATGTTCGAGTATTTTATTTTCTCTTAGTATGTCCCTCGTTCAGTACATTCCAAGTCCATTTAAATAAGACGTAAATTGACGTATTTTTAAACAGACTTCCAAAAACGGAGGATGTTATGTGGCATACTTAACTTAATGTTCTCCTTTTTTGAAGTCGAAAAAAGATGGTGGTTATCTATTCGACAAGCATCTTATTATTTTTTCACGTATGTTCACAAGTTTCTCCGTTATTACTGGTCAGATTTAAATGCTCCTTAAACACTAATTGCACATTTACATTTAGTGCTCTTATTCGTAAATTGTTTATATCTCCCTTGAAATCATGTAAAACATCTCCATATTATTGATAAGGATAAACCAGAATGTCAAGAAGGCACGGTCAGCAACAACATCCTTTAACTTGGTCGATGTTACATTATCATCAGACACAAAGATACGATAAGCTTTTCATATTAATACATTACATTACGCTAGTAATTCCTGAACGGTTAGGTGCAGGTGTACTTTGTGTTCACCCAGATTTCGCCAGTTATTTTTTGTGGTCGAGTTTATAATTATTGACAATAACCGGACACATGGGTGACCGCCCGACATACCGAGTTTCCTCCGTGCCTCGGAAAGCACGTTAAGCTGTTGGTCCCGGCTGCTATATATAGATCTTTGGCAGTCGTTACAGGTAGTCAGTGACCTGAAATTCTGACATCCAGTCTTACCAAAGAGTATCGTATTACCTAGTATTAACTGGGTTGTGGAGGTCAGATAGGCAGTCGCTCTATGTAAAATACTGGTATTCAGCTGCATCCGGTTAGACTGGAAGCCGACCCCAACATAGTTGGGAAAAGGCTAGGCAGATGATGATGATGAACCGGACACAAATTCAGACTCTCGACTTTTACTGATAACTTTCTGATGTAAATAGTTGCCATGAGGCGGGCTTTACCTAATAAATCTATACTAATATTATAAAGCTGAAGAGTTTGTTTGTTTGGTTGAACGCGCTAATCTCAGAAACTACTGGTTGGAATTGAAAAAATCTTATTGTGTTGGATAGTTCATTTATCGAGGAAGGTTATAAGCTATATTATGTGACACAGACGAAGTTATCCGGGTTAGCTAGTAACATATAAAAACTGAAACGTAATTCGACTTTTATTTTCTATCTGTACACAACATTTGGGCTCATCAGCTCACCTCGCTTTATAGCGTGCGTATGCATCGAAGATACTTATATTGCCTGTTTTTGTGTCAATGTCGCCACTCAGACAATTACCGTAATATACTGGTATATGGTGATAAGCCTGCGATGTTTTTGTAGTCCTCGAGGTAAAGGTTTTGTTGCCACTGCAGTTATCTGAGGTGCTCTTGAACGATGGTGAAATATTCAGGTTCTTGGAGAGGACACTAGTAACAACTGTTGAAATTGTGAAGGCGAAATGAAGTGGTAGTTATTTTAGTATGAAAATTTGACTCTGCAAAGTTACCTGCTGCTGTAAGCTGCTATGAATACGCGGAAGAGTACTTGCTTTAACATAGAAATAAAGGACACCCACTTATTACTACTAAGAAAAAGATTTTAGAATTTAAATTTACTGCGAGATAGGGGCACTAGGTATAGGAAGTAATGTTTTTACTTTTTTGGATAATCCTATGAACACAAGTCTGAAGGCTGATGAATCAGCCTAAAAGAGGAAAACATGACAAGTTCTGTGCAATTCTTTTGCTTGTCATTTACAGGTAAGTATGCTGTATGACGATTTCAACAAACAATTTGTCCTCTTTCTTATCCGTGGTTAACGTAGAAAGTGACTAAAAAGACAACACGGGTCACAACGATATAGATGAAATAGACCTCACACGTTGAAGAATTAGGATAGAAAGAAATACCTTTATGCAGCTGTATCAGGACCTCACCATTTCAACGCCCTTCGTAAAACAATTCCACAAATAATGTCCCTTTTTTAAACGCACGGGAACGAGAAGTCCTTTCGCAAGAATCCGCGTTCAGTCTCATTGAAAGCCGACTTTAGTTAGTTGCAATTTTAGTGACGTTAAGAAGAATTTGCCAGAAAATGCTTGATCTTGATCTATGCGAGTGAATGTGATTTCACCGTTCAATATAACATATTCACTATCACATCAATAATTGCCACTTAATCGAAGGCAATTTCTCCTGTAATTATTTATCGACACCGCAATTAATAAAACCCTGTACACCAATATCCCTTACAACTCCGATATCTGCTCTGAAAGTGTACCAACAACATTTCACGCCACTTTCTACAGTATTTCAGTACATGCAATCTGTACAGCGGACAGTGCAGATAAGCACAAGTACGTACTTATTTAACTCTGTAATGTTACCTACTCGTGGCTCAAGTTTGAATGGATGAGATTTCTCTTTTTTTATTTTGAAATTTTGTTTTTAATTCTTGAAGTACAGTGGAGTGCAATACGACAGTGTTTGCGGATTCGAGTCCATGAAAAGCGATTTGTTTACGGCGTGGTATTCCGTTTTAATTTAATTTAATTGTATACATAGCTTCACGCCTGTAATCCCCGAAGTTAGGTTAGGCAGGGCAAAGGTGTACCCGAAGTACACCCACATTTCGTCAGTTTGTTAAAGTCCCATGTAACGAGCCAACTCCCTTACCACTCTCGCGTGTCAAAAGTACATGAAACAATGGGTTTTTATTTGTGTCTCTAAACTAGACATGCGATGGGTTAATTAAAATAAAATTTAATTTCAACTTAGTTCAACATCTTTCTTAATTTTGGGGAATTCAATTTTCTTTGTTAAAATAAATTATTACCAAAAATGTTTGTGCACATGCAAGTCATTATCATGTGCTATCGTAATTCACTTTACAATTAATCGCTAATGGTTTGGTCATTAACATGATGGCTAAATCGCTTATTGTCAGGGGTTCTCAACCTGTGGATGTCTGTGGGTTAAAAAGTAAGCCGTAACGGGTTTACAGTCAAAACTGATAACTTAAAATAAATTGTCATGGGTCATGGAAAATGAAGTTCGTGTCTACCTTTGGAGTTACCGAAGCGTTGCAGACCTTGGAGCTTGGAGGCAAAATCAAGACAAATCCTTCGAACCGGAACAAAATGAACCATCCTATCGAATACTCTAAGCCAAGTCAGAGGCCCATATGTGGCATAAAAACTCTGATACGAGGTCAGGTACTCACTACATGATACAAGAAGTAGGTAGTTATAGCGTACTAGAGACTTCCCCAGACAAACTTCATCACAACGAGTATGTTTTTAATAAACTGTTTCAAGTTCATCATCATAATAATAATATATAATGTTCCCACTGCAGGGACTCAAGCCTCCTCTCTACCTCTGGGTTGGCACTGCACATGTCACATGTCTTCAAACTTTTAGGTTCTAAGACATGCCGGTTTCCTAACTATGTTTTCCTTCACCGTTTTGAGAGCAGCGGTTTCAAGGTGATTGTTAAAAAATAAAAGTATCAAATCTTCCTTTTTGGAATCGTGGTCATCATGAGGTATAAGGTTGGAATTGGGATTTTTTAGCAGCCAGGAGTTTGAACTTCAGAGCTGGGGTGTACAGTCGAACAAGCTATTAAGTATCATCATCTGCCTAGCCTTTTCCCAACTATGTTGGGGTCGGCTTCCAGTCTAACCGGATGCAGCTGAATACCAGTATTTTACATGGAGCGACTGCCTATCTGACCTCCACAACTCAGGTAATACTAGGTAATACGATACCCTTTGGTAAGACTGGTTGTCAGACTTTCAGGTCACTGACTACCTGTAACGACTGCCAAAGATCTACACTTGGGAGCAAATAAATCGAGCCACTACCTTTTTTCACGTAAAATGGTAAATATTTTTGGTAATATGGAACGTATCAATTCGAACTATATATCGCCTAAAAGTTTAGTTAATAACCTTTACAATGAGGGTAAATTATTGAATAATAACCTTATTGAATGATAAATCATTGGCTCTGCAAGAAAAATGGTAATTTTGATAGACAATTTAGTAGGGCTAAAACAGTCCATAAAAACAATAAAAAACAAAATTATTGCAAAAAAAATATTCTTAATAACTGGTATTACCCCCCCGTGCCCTGATACATTCTTGTAGCCTATTAGTCATCGATCTGATCAGCGTTACGATGACATATTGTGGTATGTTCTCCCACTCTTCAAGCACAGCGACTTTAAGCTCGGGAATGGATGAAACAGCGGGAACCCTGGCTCGGACTCTCCGTTTTAGCTCGTCCCATAGGTGTTCGATCGGGTTCAAATCGGGACTTCGTGCTGGCCATACCATTTGTTGAATCCCGATCGCAGACAAGTATTCCGTAACGATCTGCGCGGTATGAGGTCTCGCATTGTCATGCATAAACAAGAAATTTTCTCCGACAAAACCAGCATACGGCATTACGTGGTTTTCAAGAATGCCAGTTATGTATCGGTCAGCTGTTAATCCACGTCTACCACTGCCATCGTTGGCGGGGTCGACGAAGACAAGTTCCGTTTTTCCGTCTAGAGAAATTCCTCCCCACACCATACAAGAACCACCACCAAAACTCACAGTTTCTCGAATGCAACATTGGGCAAATCTTTCACCAGGACGTCTATACACTCGGTTTCTCCCGTCATTGCTAAAAAGACAGATTCTTGACTCGTCAGAAAACAAAACTGACCTCCAGTCTTCTAACGTCCAATTAATGTGTTCTCGAGCAAACTCCAAGCGAGATCGGCGATGAGCTACAGTCAATTTTGGGCCAGTTGCTGGTTTGTGTGATGTTAAATTTCGTTCTTTTAGTCTTCGTCTCACTGTCCACCTACTGATTGAGACTCCTCGAACGTCACGTAACGCTTGCTGTAGCTGAACAGCATTAAGTCCACGGTCGCGCAACGAATTGGTTGCAATAAAGCGGTCGTCACGTTCTGTTGTTGCCCGTGGTCGGCCAGTTCCAGGTCGCCGAACAAAAGCACCAGTCTCCAGATACCTGCGGTATACCCGCTGTACCTTTGAACGACTCAAATGAAGTCTGCGTGCCACTTCACGTTGTCCGTGTCCAACCTCAAGTAAAGCTACAACTTGGGCAGCTTCCGTCGGTGTAGTATCCATTTTATCAGGTTATTTTGATTACACAGACACAGATAAAGACAACAATAACAAGTAATATGGGTATGATTAACAAAAACCTCAAATTTAATCTTTTCTTAACAGAGTACAATAAAAATGTCATAAGCAAATTAAATGCGATAATTTTATTCTACCCTTTAAACTTTAATTTAAATAAAAAAAAAATGAAATTTTGACAACTAACTACCCTCTTTGTAAAGGTTATTAAATACCCTTTTAGGCGATATATGTTTCGAATCGATGCGTTCCATAATACCAAAAATAATTACCATAATGCGTGAAAAAGGAAGTGGCTCGATTTATTTGCTCCCAAGTGTATATATGGCAGCCGGGACCAACAGCTTAACGTGCTTTCCGAGGCACGGAGGAAACTCGGTATGTCGGGCGGTCACCCATCCACAGACCGACCTAGACAAGCGCAGCTTTACCTAAAGATCGACCCGAGTGGCAGTTCTTATTAAGCCACGAGCTCCTCAACAAGCTATTAAGTATATACGCAGAAATCTTTGTAATTTTGTTTTATAAAGCGTTTGGAATTAAGCGACTGATGTCAAATGCTGTATTGCTTGATATCAGTCTCTTTGTAATCTTAAAAAGTAAATGCAAGTTAACGGCTTTATACTTATTACCTTGTTCGACCGTACGAATGATGGTATGATGTTCTATGTCTTTCTACAGACAATTTGAAACTAGCCACGGATCTAGACTGCCAGCAGATTTAGCAACTTTCACCACAGGGACGGACATAACAGACTACACGACAGATAGTTCTAGATTGCATCAGCTGTGGGTTAGACAGTTAAAATACATATTTAGTCTGTCGGCTGTTGGGCAGTACATATAGGTAGTTAATTAGTAGAATAGTTGTTTATTATTTTGTATCATAAACAACCAGTCAATCTTACCAAAGTGAATCGTATTAACTGGGTTGTGGAGGTCAGATAGGCAGTCGCTCCATGCAAAATACTGATATTCAGCTGCATCCGGTTAGACTGGAAGCCCCCAACATAGTTGGGAAAAAGTCAGGCAGATGATGATGTTGATGAGGGACGGCCACATTGGTCCAGTGGTCGCAAGCGCGACTGCTGTGCACGAGGTTCTGGGTTTGATTCCCAGGTCGGGCAAAGTGTAATTCGGACTTTACATCACGAATTTCTCAGTAGCAGGCACGGAGTTCGAATTTGTGCCCGGTTGGAGACAATAGGGTTGGAAATGTGGGTGTACTAATAGTACCAGCGGAGTGTCCTAACTCCCCTGTCCTAAAGGCATTTTGTGGAGAGGGTGGTCAACTAGATAGCTGATCTCTTGCTTGATCACTCTCTGAACAACCTGCCCTGGACAGTTCATTCATTATAATATGTTACCGTTGCTGATTGTGTGTTTTGTTGTGTATTACTAACATTAGTTATAAGTTATTGTATTTTTCTTTTTACTAACAAAATGGTCTGCCTAACCCGTCGGGGATTACAAGCGTGATGATGAGTACGTGTCCTATTTCTGTGGTGTATAATTGAT
Source organism: Diarsia brunnea (assembly GCA_949774965.1). Classification (NCBI taxonomy): domain Eukaryota; kingdom Metazoa; phylum Arthropoda; class Insecta; order Lepidoptera; family Noctuidae; genus Diarsia; species Diarsia brunnea. Next base: position 18,494,369 of record OX459011.1, read on the forward strand.
CATCAATTGTTCCATGTTGATGAATGATTACAAAGTTATTGACTTGCATTGTATTATTACGTAGATACTTTAAGTAATTTACCCATTACGAGAATGGTGCTATTTTATTTAATCATCTCAAGATTTTACGCTTTTTCAGCAATATTTTTTGTTTGTTTTTAACCTTCAAAAGATGAGGTTGGTACGCCTGATAATATCTGTCGCAATTGTATAAACCTAAAAAATATTTGGTATTACAAAAATAGGTTTCGCTGCTGGGCAAGTGTTTTATTTCATTTAAAATAATTTAAAAAAAAACATAATTTAGCGGGAATTTTCAATATGATGGGTTTAAATATTTTTACGGAATTAAGCGTAAAATTCATAACAAGTTAACAAGTTAAATTTAAATTTTTCAAAAATTAATTACTGTACTACTAATGCACTGATAATATTTAGCTAGAATTTCTAAAAAAAGGTAATACTAAGTAAAATTATTTATTTACAAACACCCACATTTGAAGTTAATTGCAAGCTTCTGATAAACATCATAACAGCTTCAAAAGGAACATTACTTCCCATAATTTGTAAAAATCAAATAGCAATTAATCCCATAAAACACTGAAAAAAAAACCATCTAAAACAGATGTTTAAAATTAAAAAAAAACTCACCTTCAGAAAAATTTAAACAAATATCCCAAAATAATCACTCACAAAACACAACACAGTCCACCAAAATAAAAAAAAAATCTACAAACAAAAAACGCTCGATGTATTTCGTTCGACTCCTGCGCAACCGTTTGCGCGCGCGCTCCTTGCTACAACTGACCGCCAACTGCCGGGTACGTAGCTCCTAATACGTTAAGTTTCGGTTCGATGATAAATCATACAAGGTAATTTGTGTTAGGTATTCGTAATTTCATACAATGTTCTGACGTTCGTCTGACACTTCGGGAAATTGAATAAGGGGAAGGTATACATACGTCATTGGTTTGCGATGTCATCATGTTTTTCGTGAATGAATTACAGGCAAACTGATAAAATAAAATGAAATAAAAAACAACAATAGTCCCCTTCTATTGTTCTTTTTAACTGACTTCTCTTTTATTTTACTAAAAACTTAGTACTTTTCATAGGTCATCTTACTTTAGCTTCAGGGCCGCAGGGGTGCTACACCTAATTGCGGGTCTGCTTGATTCGGCATGACTCGGGTGGCATCTTGCCACCTGGCTACTTGACCGAATACGTTTGTATCACGCCTCGGGTCTTGTGGTTACTGACGTAAAATCAGGGCGGTTTTCCCCATATTTGGTAGTCCTGAAAAGTGATTAAGAGATTTTAGTGGATCGGCAACAGCGTCATATAGCCATACTGTCTATGACCACGGGAAATTCATATGACGTAATGAATTATGATCTACGTTTACTGAGCTAAAGGGCTATCTCTCCCCGAAAGTGAAATATCCGTAAGGTTTTGCAGTGCAGGCACTGATTGTAAGTGGTTAAAATGTCAACGAAGAGGAAATTGCTTCGGGAGGCGCTCCGGGCGTGGCTGGCTTCCGGCCACCGTAGACGCGAGCCTGTGGACGGTGAGTGATGGGCTAGCTCGCCGTCCGTCCGTCTTATGACGACGCCCGTCGGGGCTGCGGGTTGTTCGCAGGAGATACCGCGGCCTCGACATGAAGGGCTAAGAAGGAAAATGGGTGGTTTTTAGTCAGTAGAAGTCTGACACTCCTTTTCGCTCTGCCCAGGAGCGGGAGGGGTTATTGGATGATTTTCCACCAGCCAAAAAAAAAAGGGGGACCATAGTTTTACTTTTTAGACGTTTTTTTATATTATTCTGCGTATAATAATAAAAATACTTGCAGCGAAGAAAACTCGACAAAAATAAGTGTATTGTCCCAATGAGCAGATTGCACCAATGCAGGGGCGAATCGTTCATCACAATACAACTGAACAGAAAGAGAACTCAAGCCTTAAGGACACTTGTGATAATAACTAACTAGGGGAAATACCTTTGGCCAAAGGTAAACACGGTTTGGTAGTCACACTTTTAAGCTTTCCTGTAACTGTTACAGCCTACTCATTTCTTAGGTAGTTGATACCAACATTTTTTTTTTTGAACTTTGTTTGAGGATTTACCCATAAATGACCAACTGGAAAATACACTAATTAATACTAAATTAGTCAAAATCGTGTTTGCTTGTGTCTCAGGATTAAGCTAAAGTTGTTGAAATGCATTTCAGGGCAAACCACATAAACACTGCACCAGAACCGCATCAGATCAACTCGAGAAGTTCAACATTTTGTCCTTTGAAACTCCATAATATCGATCGGAATTAGCAACAGAAAATGATGCCAATGCTTACAGCTCACGTAGCAGAAGCAGCATTCCACGACGATATGACGTCTTAACTAAACAGACACAACCCTCTCTTTCTTAGAAAAGTAAGCCGTAATCCAACACGTGCAGGGCGAGATAATCCTTTCGATGTTTTTCTTAACCGTTTTGGTAGCAGTGGTTCAAAATCACGACGTATGTAAGTCGGGCCGGACTCCACCGAGGCAGATACAAGACGAGATGAGAAAGGATATGTTGTAAACTACCAAAAGAATTTCGCTATTTACACTTCTCGTCTCCACTTACCTTTAGTGGAATTAGTTGAGTAGAGAAAAGAGGAAATGTCTCATATTTTTTCAATCTAGTCTCTGCTCTCGGCGGCCTGCAGGCAGCTGCAAACGGTGGAGATGGGAAGAGATGAAACAGGCGCGCGGCGTACAGTGAGCGGAGTTTGGTGACTAGCATTTAGTAGTTTCGTGTGAGGTTACGTGAAACTCCCGTCATATGGGCTGCGGGAACTCCCTTCCGCTCTGCCCAAGAGCGGGAGGGGTTATTTAATGATTTTCCACTCGCCAAAAAAAAGTTACGTGAAACTGGGTGTGAGTAGCTTGCACACATATCTCTGCTCTGTTCTAGTAATCACAGCTTCGGTGGATACATCCTAGCTCCTAAGCATCGTAAGACGTATCTCATCTCTTCTCCGCTTTAACTTAACCACAGACCCATCACGCGGGCCCTGCGTGGGCTGATAGATGTCTTCGAATTCCACAAGGTCCTTTATTTCTTAAACCACAGATTACACCATAACTCAAAAGGTTTCAAGGGTAATGTCAAAGTATCAATCCCATTCACGTAGTCAACCGTCACCAGCACAATCATACAGGAAAAACATAGTATTTCCCGTTGACTAAGGTTACTACAATGGTATGTAAACATTGACGTACATTTAGTCAATGACGTGAAAGATAAGTCACACTTTCTTTTACATTGAAGAAAAGACGGCCTACCTAACTGGGATTTTTGTAAGGATAATCAAAACAATTCAGGTATTCAAAATTACTAAATTTATTGACAAGGCAATATGTTAAATGAAGAGGAACGAACACACTTGAAATATTTCTTCGTTCCTTTTTGTAGTTTGATATTTACCGTTTCGGTTTTTTTTTATACGTACGAAATCAAGAAAAGTACAAGGAAAATGATGTGTGAAACAGTAACTAAAACCGGTTGGACATCTGGAAAGTAATGTAAGATTGAGGTCAACTTTTATATTCTGATGATGGAGACTCATCATTGTCATCAAACTTAAAACTGAAATGTCAGCAGGTGTTTTTAATAATTAAAAATATACAGGGTGCCTGAATCTAGACCTGCCATAGCAAATTCGCATTTAAAGGAGGTAATTTGTTAGTTATTAGTCCTTACTTTCCCTAGCTAAACCTAAGAAAATAAATCGTAATTATTGTTAGTAACCGCAAACCGAGGAGGGTTCCCACTTCGACCTATATAATTTTTAAACTAGTATTTCAATTGAAAAACTTTGTTCTTAACTTTAATGAGAAGTGGCTGAACAACTGTATCGATTAATTATTAAATAAATTTTTGTGTAATTAACAAGATCTTTGACTGTTACATATTTAATTTATTTGACATTTTGTTTCCTGCTATCAGGTTTCTCAGCTGAGTCTACAATAAAATAAGGCCACGTATGTTTTCGAAATGACAACAAATGAAAATTTTCTTTATAGATCATGAATATTACAGGGCAACCTGCCGGGGCTGCGGGTTGTTCGAAAGAGATACCGCGGCCCCGGACACAAAGGGCTAAGATGGAACATGGGTGGTTTTTAGTCAGTAGAAGTCTGAACACTTCCCTTCGCTCCGTCCAAAGGAGTCTTTTGATGATATCCCACCCACCCATAAAAAAAGATTAAATGACAAGTCCTATGCCAATACCTCAAGGAAGTGATCAGTATTAGAGGTCAAATGTGTTACAGAATTTATGAGACAATAAAATATCAAAAAAGCATAAATAATTAAAAAAAAGAAATAAAATGTGTGCTTGCCAAATATTAGGTGAAAGCGAAGTTCGCTCTTGACAATTTCCGTGACGTCATCCGATACAACGGTAGTTCTTTTTATTTGTCTAACATTAGTTTAAATTATGGAACTTGTTTAGCATACAGCATTAAATAATGTCAAGTAAATATCAGTAAACCATCTCAAGGTTGAATGGAACTTAATAATGGAAATACATATTAGATGAAGTCCTGGGTTCGATTCCCGGGTCGGGCAAAGTGTTATTGGGTTTTTTCATTAGGAATTTTTAAGAAGCAGCTACGGAGTCTAGATTTGTGCACGGTTGATGGCAATAGGCTCGCTCCCTATTACATGGTACTTCAACATAACTGGTGAAATGTTGGTGTACTATTAGGTACACCTCTGCCTAACCCTTCGGGGATTACAGGCGTGATGTTATGTTATTTTAAATTATACAGGATGGAAACTTAGCGGTAGGCACATAAATGTATGTGGATATTTAGTCAGTCCTAGATATTACAAATACATACATATTTTGTAAAGGACGTCGCGCGTCGTGACAAAACTTTCACCAGTGCAGGGGGCTCAGTATATTACAAGATTCTAGGGAATCAATGCTCGTCGATTAACCTTTCGTATGTCGTGTAATTAGACACAATTAAAAATCCATTGTGTCTCGCGTGGATCTACGTTAATGATATGAAAACTGTGCTATTCCTAGCATAAAATAGTCTACCATCATTTCGCCAGTTACGTTTTATTTCCATCTAATAGGATGTCACTAGGGCATGCAAAACCGGGTTTCGGTCTTATAGTAAAACCGTTTTTCCCGGGTTTTACTGTGGGACCGAAAACGGGTTTCAAATGGCACTCCATCATGGCAAAACTGCGGGCCTTCTAAGTCCTTTAGGTTCAAAACAACCAATTTCGAAAATAGTAATTCCCTAAATGTCTATTTCCCACTTCGTCCACTTTTCCAAAACGACCACAAATCTACAAAAGTCAAATTTCAAAGTCAACTCTATCCAAATATGTTTTTCTTTTTTATCAAAGTGTTACTGGTCCTTTCCATGGAAAACTGCCGTTGACAGCGATGCGGACGAATCTTTTTACCCGACTGCGACGAAACCCAAAAGGTGGGTTATTGATACCGTTTAATAATTATTTTCTGCTTTTGATACATTCACCTACATATCTATTTTTATTATTGTTTTTGTATTGTAAATCTATCTATATCTATCTTCTATATACATATAATAAATCTGTAGAGAAATCGTTTTTGTACATCGAAAATATTTAAAAAAAAAATTGTCAGGGTATTAAAGTATAACCAACAGAACACATTTCCAGCATTTTTGGAATTTTTGTCTGTTTGTCTGTTTATCTGTTTGTCTGTTTCGATGACTAAGCATCACGTCAAATTTACGAAACGAATGTAGGTAACTTTTATACATAAATATTGTGCGTAACTTGGGCTATTACTTAGTCTTTGTTTCATCGTAATCGGTGCTCTCTATCAAAAGATATATGAATTTATAGTTTTCAAGAAGAACTTATCGTTATGGTCAAGAATGAGACAAGCAACGACATCTATTGAACGAATATGGTACTTATTACTAAATGCCTTCACAAGATAACTTTAAAAAAGTTATGATAGCAAAAGGTACGTAGATATAAGTCTAAATGACGCTGCTTTCAAAATCTACATAGCCTAAACCTTATAGTGTTTGATCGCTCTTTTTTAGCAGTTTATCTTCGTCTTCGACAGATGGCGTTATTCATTTGATGTCATTTTCTGAACCGCGGTGATAGTAAACATACACACATTATGTTTCGTGAATAGTCAACAAATAAAAATTTACCAATTACACAGTATTATTAATACTATTTATTTTTAAACTAAATTAAAATTAGATAAAACCCAAGACATATTTTTTTTTGTACCGTGTGGGAATCGAACCTGCGACACGCAGTGCTACTGTTAATCGTCCAGCCATTGCGCCAATCATGTCGTCATATAGATGTGGTGTGTTGTTAGCCCTATGTGTCGAGGCCGCGGTATCTCTTTCGAACAACCCGCAGCCCCAACGGGCCTCGGTCCTTGGGGGCCCCTTCAATGTTGCTGACATCGATCTCTTTGAGACGCGCGTGGAACACGAACGCGCCTCCATCGTCATAGGACGGACGAACGATTAACTAACCCGTTACTCACCGTTCACAGGCCCGCGCCTACGGTGGCCGGAAGCCATCACGTGGCCCCCGATGCCCGGAGCGTCTCCCGCGGCGGCTGGGACGAGAGGTTGTCTCCCTCTCACGTTCCGCCACCTCTTTCGCTAGCATTACTGCTTCGCAGAAAGAGGTGGCGGCCATTTCAGATTCGATGTCCCAGATTCGGTACAGGTACCCTCTAACCCCCCCTTTTTTTTGTGGTTCGTAAATTATCAAATGACTCATCCCGCTCTGGGCGGAGCGGAAGAAAGTGTCAGACTTCTACTGACTAAAAACCACCCACGTTCCTTCTTAGCCCTTTGTGTTTCGGGGCCATGGTATCTCTTGCGGACAACCCTCAGCCCCGGCAGACGTCCCTTTGGGGCCCCTTAATTGTTGCTGACATATCTTTGAGGCGCGCGTGGAACACGAACGCGCCAACGACAATCTGTCTGCCTGTCGACTATAATGTACCTGTTTCAAATTTCTTCAAGATCCGTTCGGCCGTTCTGACGTGGTTGATTAACAAACACCCATCCATCTAAACTTTAGTATGAGACATAGTCAGTACTTTGCATTACTCTCTTCTTATTTTCTACAGCGTCAGTAAGTTAACGCAGGGCAATGATTAAATGTACTTTTATCTAAGCGACCCATTTTAGTTTCCGACAAGCACGCGAACGAAGTCGCGGGCACAGCTAGTACCACATAAAATAACATAACATCACGCCTGTAAACGCCGAAGAGTTAGGTGGAGGTGTAACTAATAGTACTACCGAGTTTCCTTCGTGTCTCAGATAGCACGTTAAGCTGTTGGTCCCGGCTGCCTTAAATAGATCTCTTGCAGTCGTTACAGGTAGTCAATGACCTGAAAGTCTGACAAACAGTCTTAATTACCAATGGGTTTCGTATTACCTAGTATTAACTGGGTTGTGGAGGTCAGATAGGCATTCGCTCCACGTAAAATACTGGTATTCAGCTGCATCCGGTTAGACTGGAAGCCGACCCCACCATAGTTGGGAAAAGGCTAAGCAGAAGATGATGGGAAAGTTAATAGGTAACTTTTGCCTTCAGAATATCAAGCTCATTCTCGCGCAATAGTTATTGAGAAAATAGTGATCACAACATAACGGCTTTGGTAATTAAACGGTAGGTAATAATACTAATAAATCAATGACATTGGTCCATGGTTGAGTTATTTCCTGTTCTCGCATGCCCGCATTTTAATTAAACCAGTATTGATCTAGCAAAGATTTGATCAATTGAAACTACTGTATTTTATGTAAGATTGCATTTAACTTGTAATGGGGTTAGTATATTTGTAAATTTCCATTAAGTAACATATTACCTAAATGCAATTAATGTTCATTCATTTCATTTTATGATTGCTTTTCTTTTAGGTATATATCTTCCAGGATTTTACTCTAAAAGATTATCTAATTGCTGAAAATAAGAAACGTTCGTTTCCTTAATTTTTTTTAAATGTGTTTGAAAACTAAATGGCAATTTATTTTTTCGTTTTTCTTTTCTTTTTCCAAAAATCTCCATCTAACAGTCACTGTCACACCACTTTCTCTTTTTTTTGGATTGTGACAAATCATCAAATGACTCCTCCCACTTTGCTCAAAGCTGAAGGATGTGCCAGACTTCTACTGACTAAAAACCACCCATGTTCCTTTTTAGCCCTTTGTGTCCGGGGCCGCAGTATCTCTTTCAAACAACCCGCAGCCCCTATGGGTGTCGGTCCATGCGGGCCCCTGCAATGTTGCTGACATCTCTTTGAGGCGCGCGTGGAAAACGAACGCGCCGTCGACACGGCCTGTCATTGTCATAGGACGGACGGACGGTGAGCTAGCCCATTACTCACCGTTCACTAGCCCACTGTTTACCACCTTTGCCGCGTTCTACATCGGCGGTCATTGCTTCCGACAGGTGTCCAGTGAATGACGATGGCTAGCTCACTCTCACTTTAGCTTGACTGTTTTTTCTTTAACATTATCTATGGAGTTCAATGTTTTAAAAAAACAATTATGGGATTGTTGTTTTATTAATTACGATATTGTTATTTCATTACCCAGAAACCTGTACTGTGCCTATATCTACAACCCAATCGGCACAGATCTATAATCCACCATGTGTGCCCAGTGCGGGTCACATCTCTTCTTTCTTGATTCTAAGACATGCCGGTTTCCTCACGATGTTTTCCTTCACCGTTTTGAGAGCAGTGGTGATGAAATAAATTACACAAAGTAATGCGCCTGACTGGGTTCAAACCCACGACTCACTGTTCCTAAGTCGAGGCTGCCACCACTGGGCCACCACTGCTCTCTCTGTTTAGGAATGTAACTAGTTCTAATAGTTTAGTATAGCAATTAAATAATTTGATCTAAGCGCCACAAGAAAAACTAAAGTGGAGTTGCCGCAAGATCATTTGTGTTGTATATTTGTCAGGCGCTTTAGTATCGGGGTCTGTTAAATATAATCTAGTTTAGTAAGAAATCAAGTGAAGGTAAATAACGTATGGAAATTTTCCGATAAACGAAGTGAGCAGTAATTTTCTGTAGAGGTCTGAAACCAACTTAACTTTACAGAAATAAATAAACGGACGAGTAAAAAAGGTACCTAAGGCTTTTAATTGTAAAGCATGCACCGTAAGGGAGGTACCTAGTACTGTCTCAATATGAATGCCAGTAAACTGAAGGTCTCCCAATACCCAGTGCCATACTAACGCCATCTATTGACACATTTCAACACCACCAAAACAACAAAACTAGCTTTATCAGGTAATGCAGTTTTTAAAAATGTTAATTAGCTTACCTAGAAAATGCGTGTAGATAGCCAATCTACATGATAATCAGCGATCGTTATCAGTAACGTCAGCACATCCTGGGTAGTGATAGCAAGGAAACGTGATCCAGTTAACATTGTTTATATTAGGAGCGTGATTATAATAATAACATTGAGGAATTAGATCGCAAATGCGTTCTGATTTGCAATACAGTGTGATTTTAAGAAGAACCAAAGGTACAGTCCTTCCACAATAATTTATACCTTTGACAGCAACAGCAGCTTTATTGCAACGATAATGAAAAGTACTGTGATTTTCATAGACATGTCAGTGGCTGCAATGCAACCACAACACTATTGCAACGAAATTAAGGTTCAGTATGATTTTGATTGTGATGCAAAAACACAGGTAATTTCCTGCAACCAACTTGCATACAGCGCTTGCCGGCTATCGTCGTGACACCACTCGCTTTGGTCGTGTTAGGCTGTACAGAATGACTAGGTATTCTAGAGATTTACTGAAAATTATTCTTCCCATGTTATCGGACTCTGGGATCGTGCTGGCGCTGAGAAGAAAACCTGAACCGTCCCGGGAATCAAACTCAGGGCGTGGGACCGAATGTTCAGCAGATAAGCTTGCGAATAATGGTCCAACAAGACACGCAACATAGAAATCACAAGCTACGAAAAATTTAAACTATAAGTAAAACATGAAACAAAGAAAAGGTATCACTGAAATGAATTCAACAATGACGATCAACAATGATTAGTTAAGTTTTTTATCAGAATGTATGTAATAAAAACAGTTTCTTCTGGGTGTGACATATTACTATACATTTATATCCGTTTAGTATTATTCTACCATTCGGTTACACGTTTTATCTCTACCTATCAACACACTCATTTCAACATCCGACGTCTGTAGCATTCAGTCACTAGATAGCCTATTTTTCAGTTAAAGATACAACTAGGTACCTACTTCTTTGAAACATCGTCATTCATATAAACGATACCAATTTAAACACATAGATGTATTAAATAGATAATCAATTCATACAAATCAATGATAATTAGTTATTTATCATAAAAGGGCAACCAAAAAACCTAATCAAGCAGGTATAACGAACGATAAAGGTAATGTTTCGCCAATTTGCCCAAGTGTACACTGAAACAAAGATAATAAATAGCAGCGAGCTAATCGGCACTATCTGATAACAACATCAGTGTGGCTACACCTCTTGCAGTAAACGCTGACTTTTTGGTCCCGAAAGTACCAGAAATGAGTCCGTGACAGTTCCCAAGTGGTACCAGTAGTGTCAGACTTTGTGAGTGCAGTGAAATTTTGTGATTTGTGCTTTGGAAGTCGTTTTTTTGAGGTAATGTGTGTGTTTTGTCATGTAATGTAGTTCAATTATTTTGTGAAATTAGATCACATGTTAGGTTGCAGAGGCATGCGTTTAGTGTTACAATGGATAATATTAGGAGTGTAGTAGGTAACCTGTCATGACGCTAATTATTCCCAACGGTTAAGGTTGTCGTATGTCAATTTTACGGCTAATAGCCGAAGTGCGCCTACACACGCGGTTAAACCTAGGTGTATCCTAATTAACTTCGCTTAGAACTGGGTTTTCAGTACAGTTAAGCATTTTAGTTTTGTTTTGAGATTCTTATCTTGCGTTTCCCGATTGATTCGATTTCGTATTACCTCCGTAGACAAGACATCTTACCACAGTCTTATGTCAGTTCGAAACAAGATTTATTGAATGTCTTATTCAATTATTTACGAGAGAAAGACGGGATAAGAAGAAGAAAATCATATTCCAATATTTGTTACTATTTTGTAACAAATAGATCTGTCTATTGACAGGTAGCATTCGTGTGTCTAAACCGAAAATGTTTGGGATCAAAATTTTTGCCGGAAAACATTCCCAATGTTAATGTTGTTTCCCCCTCTATAAGCTTTTTACTTCTCTTTCCTCCATATCAATGATAAAGTCTATTAGCACTTCTTTAGGCTTTTAAGAAATATCCTTCAAGAGGGAAGAAGCCATTATCCAACTAGCGGGCCATTTTCAAGTGACTTTCAAAAAGGAGGAGGTTCTCAATTCGTCTGTTTGTTTCCGGATATCTCCGTCATTAATGAACCGATTTTCAAAATTATTATTGTATTCGAAAAAGTATACTCCCAAGGTAGTCCTCATTTGGTGACAATGGTCACCAAGTGAGGATCTGATAATGGGATCCCAGGGAAATCGAGGGCAACCTTCAAATTTTATAGGCACTTGTTACGTTTTCCATACATTTTCAAAGCTGTTCATGTATTTTATATAGATATCGGTGAACATACCTACAAAAAAAAAATACATACACATGAATAGAGAACCTCCTCTTTTTTGGAAGTCGGTTAAAAAAGATAAATGATAAAGTTCCTTAAACTATGAAAAAGACATGCAGCGCCTAAACGAATTGTGATAAGGACAAGATAATGATGATGATACTAGAAAGGTAAATCTCCAGAGAAATAGGGCTTCAAGTGCGAAAATCTAAAATTAACTATGACGGTTCCTCAAAACGAGGAGCTCGTGGCTTAATAAGAACGGCCACTCGGGTCGATCTTTAGGTAAAGCTGTGCTTGCCTAGGTCTTTCTGTGGATGGGTGACCGCCCGACATGCCGAGTATCCTCCGTGCCTCGAAAGCACGTTAAACTGTTGGTCCCAGCTCCCATATATAGATCTTTGGCAGTCGTTCGTTACAGATAGTCAGTGACCTAAAATTCTGACATCCAGTCTTACCAAATTCAGCTGCATCCGGTTAGACTGAAAGCCGACCCTAACATAATTGGGAAAAGGCTAGGCAGATGATTGGTTCCTCAAAACGTCGCGCGTCGGCGCTTATCTGCTTTTAATTGTTTTTTTGCTTTGGAGAAGATGTGACAAAATGATATATCGAGTTGCATTTGTTAACAGAATGCGTAAGCCCTTACATTCTATCTCAATTCTATGACTAAATCTTATCACTAGATAGGAATACTTTGTAATAGGTAATATACTAGTAGGTAGTTAAAATTTCTCAGAGAACATCATAAATTCAACGAGAATGGCGGAATATGTTTCAACACTTGCAACTTGCAGTTTGTTTAAACAGGAGCTCATAGTATAATAATAACAGCCCCGAGGGTCAATCTTTAGGTCCAATGGATAAACACCAACTCCCATTGTACACAGAGTTTCCTCTGTGCCTCGGAAAACCCTTTAAGCCGTTGGTCGCCGGCTGTCAAATGTAGATCTTAGACAGTTATTACAGGTATTCAGTCTCACAATCAAGGGCATTAAAGGGGTATCGTATTCCCGTCGGGGCTGCGAGTTGTTTGAAAGAGATACCGCAGCCCCGGACACAATGGACTAAGAGGGAACACGGGTGATTTTTAGTCAGTAGTCTGACACTCGCTTCCGCTCCCTCCAGAGAGGCAGGAGTCATTTAATAATTTCCCACCATCCAAAAAAAATAAAAACGCGTATCGTATTATTCAATACTGTCTTGGTTGTAGAGGTGGGATAGGCAGTCGCTCTATATAAAATACCGGTATTCAGCTTCATCCAGTTAGCGTGGAAACCTCAACATAGTTGGGAAGAGGCTAGGCAGATGATAAACAGAGTTTGATGATTTAGAATTATTGGATATTTAATTTTTATTGTCACTGGGATCAACTACCACCTCCACGCTAAAAGAGCCGTAAAAGCTTCCTAAGACATACAATCTCCTTAAGACGGTGCGTCGGATGAGAGATGCGAACTGTGGCGACAGAAATATCCTATCCCTTCACAATTTATATAAATACGGAAGAACACCTACCACCCGGAAACGAACTGCAGGCCATTCTGGAAATCTCTTAACCGATTGCGAGCCCAGATTGGCCGCTGCAAATATAATTTGGCTAAATGGGGTATCTTCAATCCATCCCAAACAAATTGCCAGTGTGGAACCTCTGTGCGCCACCTCCTATCCTGCCCATCCTGCACAACCACTTGCACCTATCAGGATTTACTAGAGCTGTGCAGGTGGCTACATACTGGTCTAACACAATTTGAGATCATCCACACGTAAAGAAGAAGATTTGTCACTTCACGTATATTACCATGTTCGTACACAATAGTCTTCGAAACCACTTCACATAATATCAATGAAGTTTTGTGAAAGTGTGGTTGGTTACAGCTTGTAATATCCATACGATAGTTTGGAACCCTAAAGGGGGCGCCAAGCGAATCAGGGGTGGGAGCTAGTAGTGTATAGATGTGTTTACATAACTAAACAAAATATGATATTCAGGTTATATTAGATATTGGTATATATAGTGATAACACGCACCTCGAAAACTAGGACAGAAAGAGTATTGAGACACATAATCTAATGACGAGACTAAGCATGGAGCATACTACAGGACGAGAAGGGCTGTAGTTTTTCTTTGTAGTATATCAATAGTAGATAATGGCAGTAATCAATTTTCATTAATTAGGCTAACGACTGCGTTTTTTTATATTATAATCTCAATGCTAGAGTGATGCCAAAATATCTAGTTGTTGGTGAAAGTGAACTCCATGATAGACAATATTATATTTATAGGTTCACCTGCGCGGATGTTGAACATTATCTCACGGCAATGTATTACTGTGATATAAAGTATCCTCTGCCTTAACAAAGGTATATAGCTTAACTACCCGTGTCGGGGCTGTGGGTTGTTCGCAGAGAGAGAGAGAGAGATACCGCGGCCTCGACATAAAGGGCTAAGAAGGAACATGGGTAGTTTTTAGTCAGTAGAAGTCTGACACTCCCTTTCGCTCTGCCCAAGAGCGGGAAAGGTTATTTGATGATTTTCCACCCGCCCAAAAAAAAAAAGGTTTAGCTAACTATACAGGGTGGTGCCGACAATACGACAATAAATGAAACCACTGGTAGTTCTAGTACATATTAACATTTTTAAACTATTAAATAAATCCTAACACCGTCGTGGTGCCGACGATACGACAATGACCTACCTAAATGTCTTTGCCAAATTCGTTTGTTACATTTTATTTCCACACATTAATCGGTGCAAATTATTCCTAAGGTTAGTAAACCAATATTTGTTTGTAAAGTATTTCGTTTACAGTTTTATGCTACTTAGTTTTATTCATTTTATTTTTATTTTGGTGTTAATATATGTTTTATAGTTTAATAATGTTCCTAAGAACTAGAACTACTAGTGGTTTCATTTATTGTCGTATTGTCGGCACCACCCTGTATAATAGCAAACTTGTGTTTCAAAAATGGAAATACGTTCAGTTGTTAAGACGCCATAAGGACAGACGTCAGACAGTCATACGAACAGAGTTATCTTTCCAGTTACAATAATAGTATATACAGATTTTCCAACTAACAATTGTCAGACTTACTGCCTGCCCAATCTTTTGACCTTAGGAACTAATATTGTGTAATTCATGCGAACACGACATGAGAAGAACAGCATCCAACCGAGACCACTCCAAAAACTCCTCTAAGATCTATAGACACAGACACTTTATATGACGTCTAAGATAAACAATATTCTTACTACGGTAAAGTATCTCGGCGCAACAAGTTAAAAAGATCTTCCGATTATTTTGTTATCTTATCAGGGACCTTATTGTTATCTGTTGTTTAGTTACGCGGTGTGCGCGGGCGCAGTGTCACGTTGACATTCTTCTCTTTGAGAAAATGTGTGGGAAAGTGTGAAGGATTATTGGGGTGAGTTTTGGGTGGGGGTGGAAAAGTGGGAAGGGTGAAAGGGGTTGAAATATTTTCTTGTTGATTTATTTTGTAAGGATTAAAGATTGGGTACCTATATTGGTAGTAGATTTAGGGTTACTTGGGCCGGTTTTAGCTAGACATTTGACAGCTCACGAAAAGAAGGAGAGTAACAATATGGTCAGATATCTATGGCAGACAATGTGTGATTAATTAATTTAACAAGAAAAACAGTAGTTTCCCTTGCAGTGCATAGAGATTTCCACATGAAACAGTGTTTTATAGATGCCTGCTGACCACTTTTCTGGATTTACCTATGGATTGTTTTGTTTGTACTGGGATAGAAGTACGTTTTTCTAAAAAGTCTGAGAAGGCTTGGCTGATGATTAACTAAAACCACAATGAGTATTTTACGATGTATTGTTTTAGATAACTATGTACGTGTGATATTGAGTCAAGGACTATAATAAGTCGTAAAAAAGAACTATTCAATTTCATGCAATGTCCCGGGTTCTTGTGTGCTAACACGAGACATGATAACCCAAACTGAAATTGTAATGCAATTAACCTTGGATGTTACGGTAATCAAAAACGTTATGTGTGACTTAACATCGTTTATGTCAAGCAGTTTATTATAAACGTTCTGCTACCAACTGCCTCATTGGCACGACTTTTGACCATGAGGTCTTGTGTTTGAATCCCTGGTCGGGCAAAATGTTATTGAATTTATAGATTAGGTATTTCTCAGTAGCAATCATGGAGTCTGGAGTTGTGACACCTCTGCCTAAACCTTCGTGGATTGCAGGCGTCATGTTGTGTGATGTGTGTGTTCTACTACCAAACATACAAACACGTGAACAACATAACATCCCTTTATGCGCCGAGGTACTGAGTTCGTCTTACTCTCTATTTGTTTGAGGATTCGAAATTTACTAAAATAAAATTCTAAAATTATGTATGCTAAACATAAAGTAATTATACTGAGATTTTATCACGATGATACTGTACAATCTCTGAAATAGTTAAGGTTGTAGGATGATATAAATAAAACGCTGCATTGATGCAGGAAGTAAAGTTTCGTTTTCGCAGCTCAAATGCAGCAGTGCAGTGGTGTAGATTATTTTTAAAGTTATTATTAGCCATTGTTTGTTACTAGCCATTAGTGTCCCACTGCCGGGAAAAGGCCTCCCTTCCCTCTTTCCACTTATCCCCTATCCAATGCTTCTTCTCCTTATTGTGTGTGCAGTAAGGTCTAACGACCCCACACACCAATGCTGTAAACTGCTAATTCCTGCAAAAACAGTCGAGTTCGTCCCGCTGCAGATTAGGTAACTGAAAACATGGTTTCGACGATCAAACTTTGTCATCCGTTGGTTTATTGATAATCATTATCATAACTATTCGTTTGTTTACTGTCAATCATCATCTGTCGAGCCATTTGCTAACTATTTTGGTGTCGGCTTACAGTCTAACTGGATGCAGCTGAATACCAGTATTTTACATGGAGCGACTGCTCCATGGCCTCCACAACCCAGTTAGTACCTACAGAATAATATGATAACTCTTGGTAAGACTTGGTAAGACTTTCAAGCCACTGACATCCTGTTAAAACTGTGAAAGAAAGAAAAGTGTTTAATTTTACATACACACATAAACTCACGCCCTTTTCCCATGGGGGTAGGCAGAAACCACAGAACGCCACTTGCTACGATCCTTACATACTCCTTTTGCCTCGTCCACATTCATACATCTGGTCATACACACACGCCGGTTACGAGTACTACGCACCTGTCCTTTCAAAAGAACGGCACCAATATGATCAGTGTATGTCTTTCTAGGGCGTCCCCTCCCGGCATTACCACTCACATCTGCCTTGTAAATACCTTTTGTTATCGCCTAATTAAAGTTAATTTTAATTAATTAAAGTTCTCCGCCTCTAAAACCACCCGTTAGTTAGAACCAGGAACACACATAGACTTAAATCTTCTTATCACCTGATATTACAGTAACATAATTATTTCAGACGCGTAACATCGATGAATCATTCCACTATAATAAGTCTACCTTAGTGTTAAGTACATAACGCCATTCCACAATTACATAGCAGATAGCACTTCAGATCTTAACATAATACACATAACGACTATGTTACCTAATGCAACATTCTTGTACTCGTATGTCTGGTTCTGATAGTAACTCGGAAACGGCTGTATCGATTTTCATGAGGATGCTTTTAAAAGCGACAATCGATGGAAATCTTTGTTGTGTGACGAGATATTCTGTGTAGTCCTAAATTCGGAATTCGGTCAATATGTTTTTGATCGATTGGGTTTCACTAGGTACTTAATACCCGAAGAAATTCGACTGTGGAAACTAGTGTTGAATTGAATTCATAATGGCAGTTTTCGTGTCGATATCCGAATATTATTGTGTATTAGGATATTATTGTTACCTATTTTAAATGAATTCTGTAAATGTTGCTTGTTAAAGTACCTTTTATTTTGTCCGATTGCATGTTAGTATTGCAAATTATCGTAATTGGTACCTAATATAACGGGCATACATAACTGGTTAAAAGATATTTTCTGGTGTATCATGAACTAATCGATAATTTTGTCCACAAGGCTTATGGAGAGTCGGACTTAATTGAACGTAGTTCTTATCAGAGGTTTACAGAATATCGACGCGCGAACAGCTGTTGCTGAATTCAGTAGCCAGCAATGATTAGTTTTGCACCATTTATTAACTTCTAAGGTAGTAGAAGTACTGAATTAAATACCATCATTAAAATAATCCCTCTTTGAAATCTGTAAAGTTATCTTAAAGTTAAGAGATTAGAGTATTTCTTTCACTACTGATAACTGCTATGTATCTAACTGACTATCAGAGTTGTGAAACGCTCTGGAACGTAAGGTTACTGGCAACTCGGCGAGTTAACCGCGAGATAAGATCTCAGATTATGTTTTACGGAGATTACACCTTTACACTATCTGTTTGTCTTATACAATGTTGCTTTAAAGTAAGCAACAGAAGCAGATGATGATGAGAAAGGGGCAAGCCTAGTGTTATTAACTGGACACAAATCCAGACTCAGTAGCGGCTACTGACAAAATTCTTGAATGAAAACCCCCTAACACTTTGCCCAACCCGGGAATCGAACTCAGGACCTCATGCTCAGCATTCAGAATTGCGACTAACGAGGCATTATTACATTACATTTATTATTATCTGTAAGACAACTCTTCAGTTACCAATACAACAAAATAACACAAACTGGGTAACTGTCATCATCAATGGCCTAGCCTTTTCCCAACTATTTTGGGGTCGGTTTCTAGTCAAACTGGATGCAGAATCTATCTGATCCCGACAACCTAGTTAGTACTGGGTAATATTTGCCCCGGGTAAGATTTGCTGTTAGACTTGCGGGTCACTGACTACCTGAGAAGTAGAACCACCACTATCTCAAAATCAAAAGTAATTTATTCAAACTAGGCTGATAAATCAGCACTTTTCGAACGTCAAATTTTACTTTACTTTACAAGAGGTAGTCCCGCAAAACGCCCACCCTTCGACACTTCCTAGTGTTTTAGCTGCAAAGAAGAAGTCGCGGAATAAACTCCCCAGCATCACATCTGTCTGTTAGGTTAATCTCAACTTTGAAAGCATAAAATCTCATTTTCTCTAAACTCTTTCTGTCCGATCAGAATTGACAACCTCATCCAGCTATCACTTAAACTGTCAAACGCTTGACTGAATTTCTGCCAAAATGATTTTCGTTCTAATGCGCTCAAATGTCTGCATCACCTCTTCCATGCTCGTCAGCTGATCGTTGGACTGTTCTGCAGGTGTTCGGCGTGAGTCCAGATGAGGCAGAGGAGGTACACCCTGATCAATGGCTGAGGGGAAGTGGAGGAATGTCTGGTCGCTCGTATGGAGGAGACGAGTGCTGAATCCTGACCTGGTGAACCAAGGGGGTCTTAAGAGGTGAGGACAATGCTCGACATGAAATTAGTTCACCTTTTATAGATTACAGGAAAACCTATAAGAAGTCTATGGTACTTAAATAACATGGAAAATCTCTCAATATCTTCTCCAATGGTACGGAACCCTTCATGTGCAAGTTCGACTTACACTTGCCCTGCACGCGTGGTATGGCGATTCCATCTCTATTTTACCAAGAATAGACAAAGCTTTTTCCATACAATTTGACATGAAATTTTGCTACAATCTGTCATTTTGTCGATTCTTCTGTCGACAAATCCCGTTTCTACGGTGGCATGCTACGCGTGCAGTTTTTACTTCCGCCCTTATGCTTCTGATGTCGAGAATGGCAATCGTGTGCTTCTGCTTCGTTTATGATGTGGGTGAGTAATCAGAAACTGGTGCTCCAGAACAACGTTTCATAGAATAGATACAGATGCCAGACAGATCCCAGTCAACCTTGAACCTAATGCTCTAGCGATAAAGTTGAAAATATTAAAGTTTAACAGGTTGTAGTACCTTGATGTGCAAGTGTCTATACTTTTTATCGGAATTTAGATGTGGCATTCGGCCTGAAAATGTTAGGTGCTGAATGTACTCGTATATCAACATGAGAGAAGTTATCAACTTTCTTCGCAAGACTTAGGTACTTAAAGTGAAACACATAATCTAGATAATTAAATAACTTGATTTGACTTTGTGTATTTAAGATCTAAGGTTTTATTTAAATTCGATCAGGTCAATCTACTTTGACATTATTCTGTTATGCAATGTTTGTCTTCTTAGTTAAGGTGAATGCGACAGGAAAGCCCGCGAAATTCGAATTTTCTTACGTTTTTTTGCAATTTGCTGGTCAATGTCAGGTTGTATGTTAAATAAAATAGGATTCGCAACCGTATTAAATGTGACTTTACTGAGTAATAATGATTAAAACCACCAATACAAACCTCTCAGTTCGTTCCCTTGAGTGCTTTTTTCATCAAATAGTCACACAAGGAACATTTACTTTACAATCTGACACTGATCGGTAAATTACAAAAAAACGTAAGAAAATTCGAATTTCGTGGGCTACATTGTCGCATCAACTTTAAGAAGTACTGTTTTTGACTGTTACTGAAGTATCTATCTCCTCAATCCCCAGATGTCTGAACTACTGGGACCTGACTTCGCTGGGCGTGGGCAGCACGCTGGGCATCGGTGTGTACGTGGTGGTCGGCACGGTGGCGTTAAAGTTTGCCGGCCCTTCCATCCTACTGTCCTTCCTCATCGCTGCCATCACGTCGCTATTCGCAGGTAATTGCATCGTTGGTCTAGCCAGCTAGCTTGTATTAGGTCCTGGGTTCCCATGTCGGGCAGTGTTATTAAGTTTTGCCTCCAAGAATTTCTCAGTAGCAGCTACGGAGGCTGGATCTGTGGTCTATTACATGGGACTTAAATGTAACTAGGTGAACTGTGGGTGTATAATACACCGTAATAAATGTTCTTCAGCTTTAGCCTTTTGGGATTACAGGCGTGATGTGATGACGTACTCGAAGTTCTTCTCTGAATACTTTCATGGGGGGATCCAAGACAGTTGTATCGTTTTTGTGGGACTTTTCGAACTTCAGTGCCTCGGCGGTTTTCTGGTGACCGCTGCTCTTGCTGGTTTCTGTATTCAGGAGTTGCAGTGGTTGGGAATGGTTTAGCCTTGCATAAGGGAGGGGCTATGTCCGCAATATGTGGACTACAAAGCCTGAATTGCACTGATATTTATACTATTTTCCATTACTACGTAAAACAATGTATGTGGTTACGTACCTACTGCCACTCCTCGAATATTGTGGAATAATTGTGTATACTTATTGCGTTTCTTTTACTCTTGTACCCGGGTATAATAAGCGTAGAGACAAGCCATGAATAGACTGTGTAAAGGATAACATGGCAAGAACGAAGATGTCTGCTGAGATGAGTAATAGAGAATATGGAAGAAAATGGTATGCTGTGCTGACCCCAAATAAATGGGATAAGGGCAGGAGAATGATGATGAATTGTGTAGGTTTACTTATTGTACGTAATGTAATCACATCACATGGCTTTGTTTGCGACGGCACACCCAGTATTGATAACGCTTTCAATATTTTTAGGAAAATTTAGAAAATAATTCCAATTATATTCTGTTTTAATAGTCAGTGACGTTTTGGCTGAAAATATGATTTCTGGAGACTTTCCATACGACTGCCTTTAATATAATATTAAATATTTTGTTTACGCTGCATATTATTTGTTGTCAAACTAATAATTTTGTACATTTTCAAATAAACATCGCTTCAGCTTGGTCATAACTTAGGAATTACTGTTATCACACAATTATTATTATCGATACGATTGTTTGAATATCGTAAATAGAGATCGGATACATATAGTATGCAGATATGATTAGTATATACCGTGTAGCTGTAGGCACACAATATGGTTATTACTAATTTACAGCTATCGACTAAAATAAGGTTATTTAATTAATGTGTCACTAAATTCGTAGAACTTCCTTTAAAATGTAAGCCGCTGTATTGATAACAAATAGTTTGTTTATATTTTATCAGTATCATTTAGTAAACAGGACCTATTTTCTTTCGTTTAAGGATGAGAAATCATCAAATGACTACTCCCGCTCTGGGCGGAGTAGAAGGGAGTGTCACACTCTTAATGACTAAAACTGATCTGTGTTCCTGTCGATGTCCTTTGCGATCCAGGGCCGTGGTACCTTTTTCGAACAAATTCCGCAACTTTGGCACAAAATTCCACAACCCGGGCAGCAAACAGGACTTATAGATAACACTTCCAATGTATTCTTGATGTTACTACGGTTTCATCTCAAAATTTAAATCAGCCTAGGTCCATTTCTGGACTGGGACGTATAAAATGCTCATTTGGTTCACTATCTACATTATTATATGCCGCCATAATATTATAAATCAGTAAGCACGATGATTTACCAAGACCAAAGTGTTTTAAAAGCTTTTTGCAATAAACACAACATGATATCGAATATACACGATATTAACTACATCTGAACAGTTCCAAAGCCTTCATATTTCAGTGCCTTATTGTTTTAGTCGCTCTAGCGCGACTACTGAGCGTGGTGTCCTTGGTTACATAATTATGTTATTTAATTTTTCCTAAGGAATAGGGTAGTTGACTGACTCCAAAAAATATGATTCTGTTTGGTCCGTCTTATAGATAATCGAAAAATATTGGATACGTGTTTTTTGTTTTATTAATATTAATAAAACTTGACGAAAATAAAACGTGTTAAAGATCGTGAGTGGTGACTGATGACGTCACTTTCTGGTAAAAAATGTACCAAACTGTGACGTCCCGCGACTTTTCGAAGCACTGTTTCGTCTTCAATTATTGTTTACGTGAAAAAAGAAAAAATACGTGTCGAATATTTTTTGGAAATCTATCTGACGGACTAATTCGATTTTTTTAGTTAACTACCCTATTTCTCAGGTGTAGCCCGGAGTTTGGAGGTGTAACCCCCGTATGCAAGCATGCTGAGCCATTTATACTGCGCTGGACCTCTCTCCGTTTGTGCAGGAAGTAAGGGAAGGGCGGAGTGCGCACACACTTGTGCATTATGTGTATTATCTCCTGCGTCAATTTGTTGAGACTGGTCATCATCATCATCATCATTCTCCTGCCCTTATCCCTATCTATTTGGGGTCGTCGCAACATGTCTTCTTCCTCCATACTTCACCTTACTCGTCATCTCAGCAGTCACCTTCTTTCTAGCAATACGATGTTAATATGATGACCACATCATGACAAAAATTTAGTCAGACGGATGTATCCTGTGCAATATGTTGACCGTAAACTATGGTGTTTCAGGACTATGCTTCGCGGAGCTAGGAGCCAGGGTCCCGATAGCAGGCTCAGCGTTCATCTACACTTACGTTACCGTCGGAGAAATGGTGGCTTTTATAGTCGGATGGAACAATATATTTGAATTTGTATTTGGTGAGTTCTGAAATTCTGACAACCAGTCTTACCAAAGGATATCGTATTTCCTAGTACAGGTTGTACAACCTACTTTAGGGTTCCACAACCCTAAAGTGGGTTGAACTGGGGGAGAAGTGGGTGCCTAGTCTTTTTCCCAACTATGTTGGGATCGCCTTCTTGTCTAACCAGATGCAGCTGAATACCTGTATTTTACATGGAGCGATTGCCTTTCTTACCTGTGGAGGTTTCGGTTAGACTGGAAGCCGATTCCAACATAGTTAGGAAAAATACTAGGCAGAGGTAATTCAAAAGTTCTGTGGGGATACTAAAGAATTGACGAGGAAGAGAGACATAAACGTCTCCGGAATATTTAATGTAATGACTACCAAAGGTTTAGGAATGATAGCCAAGACCAATCGATCACGAGAGATCATTGTCACCAAGCAACGGTAATCTTAAAAAATAAAAATCAATTCTTTTCTAAATCAAGTCTTCGATATTTCAGGTTCTGCAAGTGTGGCGCGTGGCCTGAGCTCGTACGTGGACATGGTGGCGGGTGGCGATATGTTCGAGTGGTTCGCGACCGCCTTGCCCGTCAACACGCGCATCTCCCCTTTCTTCGACCTCTTCTCCTTCTTCTTCGTTATATTGATGGGAAGTAAGTCTTGGTAACCAAAACCTATTTTTTCTCAAAGTATATAATTATTATTATATTCATTTAAAGTATTTATCGGCACGTCTACCGCATGCTCAATGAGCTGTGGGCGAAAATAGCCCTTTTCTGAAACCCTGACACAGTCAGAAGGCGTGGCGGCCCGCGGCAGACCTCATAGAAGGTGGCGAGGCGACCTGGACAAGACTAGCGACCAGTGGTCCACATTGGCCTTAGATCGAAACAGCTGGAAGTCATGGGGAAAGGCCTTTGCCTTGCAGTGGCATGATGCAGGTTAATGTCAGTTTTATTTCCAGTAGTATTCTGCCCTTTGGATTTTTTGGTGCGAAAACCAAAATTTCGCAAACACTGTTTAGCTATTTAATTGAAAGGATACGATCGATAAATGATAAAGCTATATTGACTGTCTCTAAGCGAATTAACTTTAGAATTGTCGTGGGTTTTACCGGTGACGGCACTTCCGTAATTTGTATCTCTACCACTGCTCTGAAAATGGTGAAGGTAAACCCTCTGATGTCCTAGGAACAAAAATCTTAGTCATGCGACATCCACAATCCGCACTGGGTCCACGTGTGTTACTCGTATTACGGCTTTCTCCCTGACACAGAGAGGAGGCCTGTGACTGTGACACAGCTGTGTGATTGTAATGGGCTGATTTTGCGCGCACAACGTTTTTTATTATTTAGCCTATATTATCCCACTGTTGGACATAGGCCTCCCCCATAGCCTTCCACTCTTGTATCTATGCGGTTTACTCCGGCAGTCACGCCAGCGTTTTCTAGGCCGCTCTCGGCGACGACTCCCGTCTTCTGGCACCCATTGCGTGACGACTTTGGTCCATCGGTCCTGATGTATTTTACAGACTTATATGCCACTAAAATTTGTCGAGGAATTACAACATCATCACAGTAATTTGTTTATTAATCACAATGTATTAGACAATATTGTTTATCTTTGGCAGCTATTTTGGCGTTCGGTGTGCGCGAGTCTGCACTAGTCAACAATGTGTTCTCGGCGATCAACCTCATTGTGATCATCTTCATCATCATCGTTGGATTATTTAAAGGTTAGTCCGACTTCTGTTTCTAAATAATCTTTATTACATATTATCAGGAGGTGTGTGAGTTTTTCTACGGTGAAAGCTCTCGAGGCTGACTTAACTCCATTCATCGCCCTAGATCTGTTCTTATTCTGCAAGGTGGCGACAATAATACGACAATAATTAAAAGTACTGGTAAGTACCAATGGCAATAAACACTATGTGGCGCCCTGGCACCGCCAGGAAGCGACGCAGCAGAACTCGTAGAAGATCGTGGGACGAGCTGAATCGAAAGACCTGGAAGTCATGGGGAGATACCTTTGCCCAGCGGTGGGACGATGTAGACTAACAGTAACAGTAAGATCAGCGAAAAAGGTCTGTTAAACTTAAAGCCCCTTAAAAAGGCAGAACCGCTTTCAAAAATGTTTATCAAAGTTTAAATAAGAAACCATACAAAGTCCTGTAGGTTGTTGGTAACTGCGTCATATAATTTCGTATTATAGTACTAAATCACTTAGATTATTTTCCCCATTGCAAAACAGTTCTTATTCGAAGAATAATTTCTCAATCCACAGTGAATCCCGCCAACTGGAGTATACCTGCCGAACAGGTGCCCGCAGGTTACGGAGAGGGGGGTTTCTTCCCCTACGGTGTGTGGGGCACGCTCAAGGGCGCCGCCATTTGCTTCTATGGCTTCGTCGGGTTTGACGTCATCAACTCTTCAGGAGAAGAGGTGAGTGGGTTCGTTATTAAGGAGGCTGGGGCATCTGTCCTACTGTTGGAAGAAGCGATTTGCTGTCAACGATTTTGTCTTGCTTTTGCAACGAACAGTAAGTGGTTGTAGTGTTTGTCTGTGCACCACCTTGAGGTTGATTGTGACTTTATTCGCCTCTACGCAGAGCTAATTATTATTATTATTATGTTGACTGCTGACTGTTCACACTGCTGACAAAGCAGGGTCGAAATTTTTCTCTACTAGTTAGTACTACACATTAACTAACTCTTGTGCTAGCTTCATTCGCTTCTCGCTTGATGCCGACAGTGGGACAAGTGCCTGCGAGTTTGATTGGCTTCCACAATTTCTCTTCAGTAAACAAACATGGGGACGAATATTGACTATGACCAAAGAAAGTTTTAACAATAAGACCCCTTGCACGTGTTAAGGAACGTGATTGCAGGAGTAGTCTTAATCACGACATTTAACAGGTGACTGATTCGAGGAATTAACGTGACCCGACGCTACTTGTGTTTGATACTGAATCCTACTATCCTACTTCCTACTAATATTATAAATGTGAAAGTTTGTGAGAATGGATGTGTGGATGTTTGTTACTCTTTCAGGCATAAACGGCTGGACCGATTCGGTTGAAATTTGGTATGTAGATAGGTTATACCCTGGATTAACATATAGGCTACTTTTATCCCGATTTTCTCTTCCCCTGGGATAATTTTCGAGTTGTAGCGGGCGAAGCCGCTGGCAACAGCTAGTAATTAATAAAGTTTTCCTTTGCCTGAGTTTTTTCGTACTTCATAAAACAGTAATATTGTACATACTAAAATCGGGCCTCCTGCAGTTTGTCCAAGATAAAGACTTTGAATGCAATTATCACGTAGGTACAATCGTCGAAGGCTTTTGTAGAAATATATACCTTTAGTAGGTACACCCACACACAACCTTTTGTCAGTTATTGGTTAAGCCCCACGTAATTGGGTGTCACCCAATTGCCACAACCCAGACACAATTTAAAAAATCTTTATGGTAACACTATACGGCTTTGCCTGACGTGAGGATCGAATACAGGACCACTAAATCAATCAGCAAGCTCTATTTCAATAGTTATAGAGCAGTGTTTCCCATGTTTCAGGTGAAAGACCCGAGCAAGACAATCCCGATCGCGATCCTGTCGTGTCTGTGCATCGTGTTCGTTGCGTATGCTGGCGTGAGCATCGTGATCACTATGATGGTGCCTTACTACCACTTGGTGAGTTACTTCGTCATTCTACATCACTTACCACAAAATAATGCCAAACTGGAGTTTCAGAATGCCGAAATATGAATAAATGTGTTTCTCCGAAGCACGATGGGAACTCGATATGTAATAGTAGTGTATAGTAGTGGCTCGGTGTGTGTTAGTATGATTGTTCTAGCCAAGATCTTTACAAATCCAGTTGAATTATTACAATGTTTTAAAATCCGTAGCCCGCCATTTTTCCCGCCTTCGCTACATTATCATAGATCATCACACCTGAGTTCCTTATAGCAGTGTTTATTCATTTATTAAGAGTTTATTTCGGCTAAAATGCCATAGTGTTAGGAACAAAAACAACTTAAAAACTAATTATTATGCAAAGAATATGACATCTTCATGGTCATGTTGAATGTCCATTTAACACCCACTACTATCAAGATCGAAGACTCTACACTCGAAGTTGTAGACGATTAATTATGTCTACCTAGGACAAACGGTCCAGTTAGGTAGGTCTAACTTTGAGAAAGAGGTCAATCGTCGGATCCGACTCGAGCGTTTGGGAAGCTGAGTAGTATCTTCTCGTCCAACTTACAGCAGCAGTGTCTCAAGACGAAAGTCTATGACCAGTGTGTGTTGCTAGTGATTACATACGGGACCGAAACGTGGTCGCTTACAATGGGCATCAGAAAGCTTAAAGTCACCCAAAGGGCAATGGAGAGAGCTATGCTCGGAGTTTCCTTGTGTATTCGAATCGAAAAAAAGAATTGAAGACATCCGCATGAGAACCAAGGTTACCGACGTAGCCCGAAGAATTGCCAGACTTAAGTGGCATTGGGCACATTGCTCGCAGAATAGATGGCCGACGGGGCCGAAAAGTTCTGGAGTGGCGACCGCGAACCCGAATACGTTGCGTTGGAACGCCTCCCACTGGGTGGACTGATGACCTGACCTGGTAAAGGTTGTGGGAATCCACTGGAGGCAAGGCGCAAGGGACCAGTAAATGTGGTAACACTTAGGGGAGGTGTATGTCCAGCTGTGGACGTCTTTTGGCTGAAATGATGATGACATGCTCCACCTCGTGCCTCTTTGAAGAAGATTTAATCCAATTCTTGGCAACTTTAGGCTGTGTTGTTAATAATGAAAAGGTGTTTTCATAATTCCAGGCACCCATTGCTGCAGTTTCGAGTGCATTCAGTTATGTGGGATGGGAGTGGGCACGATGGATAGTCACTGTTGGAGCCCTTTTCGGTATTGCCACCAGGTAATTTTCACATGAAAAACAATAATGATAGAAAAACAGCACACAGCGTATATTATAGTGTTGGAATTATGGCCATTTGGCATTTGAAATGCAGAAGACACGAGCGATTTAGATAGCGCTTCGATGTAATTTAGAGGTTTTGACCAATGTTTTGTATAGTTAAATTTTGGTGTTCCAACACTAAACCATAACATCAACATGTCAGACAGATGAGTACTGGTATGTATGATTATTTTACCACCTGGCCATAGGCTGCAATCTGAAGAAGGAAAAAAAGAACCATGCTGCAAAAGATGTTTTTTTTTAAATAAACCTTGTCCCACTTTAGAAATTTCTCCTGTATCTTGGGCGCATCCAGAACAATTATCGGGCCATACAAATATATTTTGTTCCCTCCGGGAAACGCATCCGCAACACGAAGCGCAGCAATCGAATGCTTAGCCCCTGCGCCGGCCATGCCGTCGTATTATCTATAATAATATGATTATTTCACAGTTTTTTCGGTGCTTTGATCCCGTTACCTCGGCTGCTGTACGCCATGGCTAAAGATGGCCTGTTTATCCACTGGTTTGCTAAAGTCAGTAACACGAGGAAGTCACCCATCATCGCCACGGTTGTACCTACTGCAGTCATTTGTAAGTAGATAGTTTAGTGTTCTTTGTGTTTGAAGTCTGTTTGGAAACTGCTTCCAGATTTATTCTTGTCAGCAAGTAGCATTGGTTTATAAGTTTTTAAGCTGACATGGTCATTATCACTGTCATTAACACTGAAAATCCGTAATCATGGTGCTTGCAACAGGTCTGAAATATTGGGGAACCCGAAACAGTTTTTATGGCATTGTTTTGTAAAGATTTAAAGGGAGGTCAAGATACAGGCAACACTACTTGTCGATATGGTGACGCTGACAAGGCCTATATCTCACAGTGCGTATATTTCGGCTGAAATGATAGTGATGATGAAGCTACAACATACTTTTGATTTGCACTAACTGTAATGACTAAAGTTTGTAGCGTACGTACCTATAAGTGATATGCGTTGAGGGTGGCTAACCCTTTTACCTAATGAGTTGTTCCCAACGACCATACAGCCACTAGACGCCTAATAACAGGCGACAAATGTCTGTCAACACATTAGGGTAAAAATCTTATGCATGTCGTCACTCACAAAGTTCGAATTAGTATCGACTACTTCTGTGAGCCGTAAACACTTCCGCACTACACCTTTAAAAATTCGAGTAAATAGACATAATATGGCCCCGTGTACACAGTACGTTGGTGTGATAAAGAAAGCCGGACTTCAAGTTTCCTGAAAGACGGTATCACATTTCATCGGTAAGTTAATAGTTCCATAATCTAAATAAGATTAATTTTCTGACATTATTTTTCGGAGTTCATCGTATACTGGTCATAGTTGATGTCTTTTATGATTGCGTATCTTTCTTTTGAAAGTATTTTTCTCGTCATCTCTTTTCCTAGATTTTAAGCAAACATAATTAGTGATGTTCCAAATCGTATAACTACCGCTGTTATCGATAAAGCAACAAAAACCTATAACTAAATTTATTTAAGAAAAAAATATATTGTTAATAATTAAAAATTACAACAGATACAGCTAATAAATTATTATTGTGAAACTTTAACGATTAATTTTAGATACCCAAACGACCCTGATTTAAAAAATAAATGGGTAATTGCAACCAAGCGAGAGAACTGGATTCCATCTACATTATAGTGTAATATGTTCACATCATTTTACCGAAGATTGTTTTTTGACAGTCTTGCCATTTTTTTTACTTTTTCTCACTTATTTTTTACTCATGAAAATATATTATCTCTTATAAATGTGTGCTGTGTGTGCGATAACTGTGCACCCCACACCACACACTACCTTATTTCGGAATTTATATAATCTGCTAATGCTTGTGATTGTGAACAAGATATTTTGGTGAACAAAACATTTCGGCTTGTTTCTCATCTAAAATTGAATAATACCTAAAAAATAAGTCACTTGAGTCCCGAGACTCCCGAGTTAGATCACAACTCTATCACATAGAGCGCTGCATTCAATTAAGTTAGTCCTCCCTCACCAAAGACTTCGAACATAGCTTGGAATAATTACGGAAATAATTTTAAAATATTGTTTTAATTATTTTTGAATGTCCCTACATGATTCAATCATATTCAGAATAAAGAAGGTACTTAAATGCTAGTTGTTTTATTAAATACAATAAAAACATATCGATACTTTCTTGTTTGATTTAAACCTGTCCCATCCCTAGTGAAATGCAATGAATTTGAAAGGGCCAATCAGAACGCAGTACCCCGTTCCCCCGCACCTCAGCAAGTTGACAGAATTTGTTACGTGCATTTGATCGAGTATTATGCGTCTAGTGGCTGTATGGTCGTTGGTTGTTCCTAAAGCAAATACGCGGAGTGTATGAGTACCTACAATATACATTTGGATTGAATCTTGATGCCGTTGAAATGGAAATGGAAGACTAGATTGGCACTGACTGCGCACAAATTACGAGTAGCATTAAAACGCAAAATTTAAATAAGTTGTAACAGACAAACTGACGCCTCTACATCTGCATATAGATAGGTGTAGGCAATGCATACGCAGTGTTATTTTGGAAAGGATACAATTATGAAGGCCACCACCGCTCTCTTCTTGTCAAAATATTTCAGAGCAAGTTGAAAAGTAGACAAATAACGTTGGCTAAAGACCAAAATTAATACCAAAATAAGGTGAAATTATAGTTTACTCAATGTCTGTTTATTTTATACTAAATAATCTACCACCGTTTGTAGAACACGATATGTGTCTGGTGGGATGGTGTGTATTTGGTCTATCAAAAACATTTTACGCAATACTTAATACGACATATTATTATAAACCTGAATTATGAGGATGGTGGAAACAAAAATGAACACAACCAGAATTTAAGAAAGATATATCATAAATGACTTCTAACTATGTGCACCATGGAGTTTCTTACCAGTTCATTTCCATAGGAAACGACCAACCTAAACCGTGCATCTTTTCTCGATGTTTTAAAATTGCTCATGAAGGCCTGTAAAAAAATGTTTTGATTTTGGTTGTAGTTCACTTTCAGACCATAATTATAGCGCTTGGAGATAAATCTTTTATTTTAAACTGTTTTTTCATTAATGTTTTTGATATTTCAGCACTGCTGGCTGCTTTCTTCGAACTGGAACAGCTCGTTTTGATGATGTGCATCGGAACACTCTGCTCCTACACCATCGTGTCAATGTGTGTTGTGTTACTCAGGTAGGTACATATTATCCTTACTACGATGAAACGAAATAGATGGTAATTTGCTTTAAGAAATCTGTTAACTATAACATAATCTGATAACTTGGTCTTAATATTGATGTATTCTGAATATTTTTTTGATTTCCTTGATTATCTCTCGTTTTCAAAGGTACAGGAAAAAACTATACAGATTATGTTAATATTTTGAAATTCAATTTACTCTTTTTGAAATTTTGTGCTCAAATCGCTTTCTATTAACTTCGGTCCTGTATATTTTATTCATCCGATTCATCATCATCATCCACAGCCCGTGTAGCCTCTTTTTGCTTGTTCCAAGCTCAACACTCTTGTGCCAGCCTCATCCAGGATATTCCCGCCATTTCAACGATACAATCTGCCTATGTATCTCGCCGCCGCAAGGCCAACAATGGGGGATTGGACTGAGTCAAAAAAAAAATATAATTCTGTTTATTCTGTCAGTTAGATTACCGAAAAATATTGGATACGTGTTTTATGTTTTATCAAATTAATAAAAATTGACGGAGATAAAACGCGCCAAAGATCATGGCTTGTGACGTCACTTGTAGGTAAAAAATGTACTTACATGTGACGTTTTCAAGGAGTTTTCGAAGCACTGTATCGTCTTCATTTTTTGTTTACGTGGATAAAGAAAAAATATGTTCAATATTCAATATTTTTTTGAAATCTATTTAGTAAACTAATTAGTTTTTTTCAACACACTTGCTCATAAAGTGGCTCTAATTTCACCGCAATTAGGCATATAATGACACCTGTAATCAAACTGTGAATTTTTCATTACCATTATTCACAAGTGAGTTATAGGTTTTTTTTTTAATTTTTTGGTTGAGTTGCTCTGTTCTTAAAAAAGTTTCGATACTAAAAAGATTGTGTTCAATACTACAAATAAATTAATGTACCTATTCCTTGCTCATTTCATGCAACTTCGAATTTAAATAGATAATTTCAACTTATACATACGTTTTTAATAAATAAAACTTTTGTTTTCTCTGTAATAAAAAAAACTTTGAATTCCCCATTTTGTACGTGACTGCAACACTATCCGCGGAAAGCCAAAAAAAAAAACTTAATCTTTTAGTCTATAGCCGATCGCCATTGTTAGATGCGCGCTCAGGAAAACTTATTAATTTAAATAGATAATTTCAACTTGTATATACGTTTTCAATAAATAAAACTTTTGTTTTCTCTGAAATAAAAAAACTTTGAAATCCTCATTTTTTACGTGGCTAAAACACTATCCGCAAAAAGCAAAAAAAAGAAACCTCATCCTTTTAGTCTATGGCCGATCGCCATTGTTAGATGCGTCATTTTAACTGTTGAAAACAGGTTAAAAATTATTTTTTTGTGTTATTTTCTTCACAAGTGTGTTGAAAAACGTCGTATGATACACGTGTGTATTGATGATTACCGTCCTCGGCTCTCTTAAGACCCTCACCTAACGGCTCGGGTCTCAAAGGCGCCTCAGCGGTAATCACCAACGTTACACACTTATACCATAATGTACTATTTTGGACGATCCCCTATTCTCTGTCCATTCCTTGGACCCCACTCGGCCACAGCTTTATTCCACCTACTGCCATTACCTTGTTAGGTGTTCTGCCTTACTGCATTTTTGATTAGCGAAGTACAATCCAGTTGGATCCAGTACGTTTCATGAAACAAAGGAATCGCACGTGGCTTTATTTTTTGGCACATAATTGCGTGTTAATTTGGCGACTCTCTCGATGTCACGTCTCCTATTTTAGTCTAGTTTATCACAATCGTAAAGTGTACTTACAATGTTACGATTATCAAGTTCGTCTTTGAATGTGTTGGTGAACAGCTGTAGTTCAAAGTCAATAGAGTAATTTATAGACTATCTTATTAATAGGTATAAAACTTCATTAAATTTATTCTCTAAGAATCAATGTAAATGTTTCAGGTACTCTTCAGACTTCGAGTCTGAGGCCTCGACAAGTATAATGAAGCTGATCTTTGGCCTAGGAGACAGGAAGCCTACAAAGACTACCTCCAGAATCATCAACATAGCCATGTTGTTATTCAGTAAGTACACAAATTTAACTAGCTCTTCACCAGAAAAGTCCTATTAGGTGTTTGACAGATCATCATCATGATCTGCCTAGCCTTTTCCCAACTATGTTGGGTCGGCCTCCATTCTAACTGGATACAGCTGGATGCCAGTATTTTATTCATGTAGCGAGCCTATCTGACCTCCACAACCCACTTAGTTAGTTAATATGATACTCCTTGGTAAGACTGGCTGTCGTACTTTCGAGGCCCAGACTACCTGTAAAAAGACTGTTAAAAACCTACAATTGACACCTGCGACGACCGGCTTAACGTAATTTCCAAGCTACGGAGGAAACTCCGTGTGCAGAAGTTTGACAGTCAATGTACTGAAATATCTGTGAAAGTTACAATTCATATCCGGCGAGAGTAAAAGCAAGCCAATATTTTGTAAAGAAGGTCAACCTGCCCGCAGTCCAGCTTGCTTGGTTTTTACTACACTTTCAGTGATATCAAGAGACGTTATTCAAACTGTTTTTTGTTTCAGTCTGCACCTGTGTTACACTAGCTCTGGTGGTGGTCCACGTGTCATCGCCATTGGTCCCAGCCATCATTCTACATGTGTTCGCTCTACTCGTTGTCGTCATCATGGCCCTACAACCCAGCCTGAGTGAGACTCTGCTATTTAGAGTACGTTCTTTTCTCTATTTGCTATCGACCAGTATTTACTTTGCTCAGTACTTACTAATTTGCAAATCATTCCGAATTCTTAATTGTTGTTAGGCTATACAGATGATTCACAACTCTTTTGTGTCAAATCTTTATTTATTTCTCTTTTATATTGTATTTAAAAATAAGGTCACATGTCATTATTTTGGACTAGAATCCAATATTGACCAATTTTCAGTCTGTCCCTCGTAAAAGTAACACACTGTGTAAATTACTAAAGCAGTTTATACAATGCTACAACACTACATTGTATGTTTTCCCTAACATTTTCATCTTTACGTGTCGTATTTTTTCAGACACCGCTGGTTCCATTCATTCCCTGTGCCAGTATATACACGAATGTGCATCTTATGGTCCTCGTCAGTTTTCACACGTGGTTCAAAGTTATGCTATGGATTGCAATAGGTAAGAGAATTGTCTTTTGAGAGTGAACTAAATTTATATCGATATCCTTATTGGTCCTTTTTTTTCCATTTCAGGAATTCCAATTTATTTCATTTGCCTATGCTGCTATAAGCAAAATGGAAGCAAAGTAATAAATGAAGACACAAATATTAAACCATTCGCTGATACAAATGGAAAATCGGCAATTGTCCAAATTGTAGTGGAACCACCAACTCCGCCTGATACATTGGCTCGGTCAGACGAGCTCGTGGAAGAGTATGCCGATGCCAAGCAGATACATCAGGAGTTAAGAGATAAAGCGATAGATCCGAAAAACGTTCAAGAAATAATGGTGCAAGAGATGCAAATCGAAAATAATGCAGAAAAAGAAGCAAACATTATAGATTTATTAGATCAAGTACTACAAGCTGAGGAAGATACTTACGGAGAAGTTATTAGCTTAAAGGAAAGTAAAGAAGACGATACTGTAGCCAATGCAACCGGCATCCCTCATAGAAAGTCTTTGAGCGATCTGTCAGATGCGGGCTCCGATGCGTCATTAGGTAATCAAGGGTTATCTAAATACGACGTGATAGCTCAAGTGCACAGGGAAGATTTACCAAAAGTAAATGAGGAAGAGGAAAGATTAGAAGAACCAATTCCTGATTACGATGATGAAGACGAAGACATAACGGCATTTAACGACAGTGACACGACTTCAAGAACAGATGAATCTGGATATTCGGACACGATCGACAGACAAGCTCTAAGTGAGTCATTAGATGACACGCAGGAGTCCACAATACCAGTGCCACCACCGCCACCGCCACCGCCCCCACCACCACCTCCTCCACCTCTAGATGAAAATTACTTTAAGCCTAATAATAACTATAAGAAATTTTATACAGTAAATTATAGACATACTGAACCTGAACTGCCACGAAGAATAGAAGACGATGAAATCAATGAACCTAGAGTAAGCATACAGTCAGGCAATTCACAAGGTGACGGTAATATGAGATTTGGAAGCGATCGACAACTGAAGTTCATGTCCAAGTTGAATGATATATTCCAAAAACAAAATAATCCTGAAGAGGAAGAAGAACCCCGGAGAAGATCTCATTCTACCGGGAACTTCCCTGATGTATTATCAGTTAACCGCGATCGGTCATCTGTCATGATGTTTGAGGATGTAAAGAAAGAATTATTGTCTAGAGAGGCAGCGCAAAGTTTACGACCTGTGAGTACACCTGAAGTAAAGACTCCGGAATCGGCCCCATCTGAACCCAAAGTAGAAGAAGCGGAAGAAGATATATCGCTGAGTAGAAAAGACTTAAAGCATAAATTAGAAGGTATATTTGCAGTGGGTGGTACACAGCTTACGAAACCGCGGCTAATAAAGACAAATTCTGAACCACTAGAAGAATCAAACCAAAATGAAAATAATTCTAGCTCAGAAAGTATAGCTAAGTTGCCAAAAGTTGACAAAAATGATACTCTAAAGAGGCAAAGAGCCAAATTCGGAGCAGTTTTAAATTCAATTCGGTTAAGTAGGAACCAAGACGACCAAGTGTAATATAATTAGAAAGTGATATTATGTGAAGCAACACAATATTGTTTCGACACATTGTTGAACGAATTCATTGACATGAAGTTATAACCGATTTGGATTCGCTTCTATTGATTGTGAATTTTTCAACTAACTTTTCAAATATTTTGATACCCGGGTAAAATACCTAGTCGTATGATAAGTGCCTTATTTTGTACAGATATGTATGTATGAACGAATTCACGAACCAACAAAATCACAAAGCGACTGAATGAACAGTGTCTTTTTGAAATGTCTTTTATCGTACAGTGAACATTTGTAGACGATGATACGGATACGAATTTTAGTTTGTAAGTAGTGTGTTTTCGAAGTATAGAAAATCATGATCAGTAAGACTGACGTAACCATTGTGGACAATTTGTCGATAAATTCAACAGTGATTCAGGAGTGTATGTAGTCGCAAATTTTAATAAAATGCATAATATGTAAGTTTTAGCTTTTGTTCTTGTAATCACCCAATTTGGGGCATACCAACAATAAACAGTTAATTAAAAAAAGTTTCAAATCTACACTAAGAAAAACATTTTTGCTCTTTTCTCTCATGGGCATAGTTAGCACGTCTCTTTCTTGTATAGTTCTTGTATCGTCTCCTGGAGTTCCATCTTCGACACACAGCTTAGTAGTACATCGTTGAGTATTGTATCGGAGACGCTGGGAAGAAAAAAACATAAATTTTAGCAGAATTTTGTCAGCTGATAGACGTCCATGATTACTATCGTGAGACCATTGATTGTGAATAAAAATAGTTCATGCTCTTGTGTTGAGATTAGGAAGTCAGTATGATGGGACTTTTGGGATCCCATTTTTATTAGGGTTCTCAGGAACAATAGAACGCCACGTGCGATCCTTACATTTACCTTTTGCTTCATCCACATTCATAACCTACTATCAATCGTACCTACATCACAACAAATTCAAAAGGGGGTAAGCACCAAAAATCCTTCTTAGACATTCGGATGTAATATCACTACATAGTATAAAACAAAGTCGCTGTCGCTGTCTGTCCGTCCCTATGTATGCTTAAATCTTTAAAACTACGCAACGGATTTTGAAGCGGTTTTTTTAATAGATTGAGTGATTCAAGAGGAAGGTTTTAGTATATAATTTGACCAACATCCATGCGGGTGATACCGCGGGCATCAGCTAGTTTACATATACAGAGTGGTGCCGACGATACGACAATAAACTACCTAAATGTCTTTGCCAAATTCGTTTGTATTTGTTTGTAAATTGTAATGTATTTCGTTTACAGTTTTATGCTACTTAGTTTTATTGCTTTTTTTCAACTTTTTTATTTTGGTGTTAAGATTTATTTGATAGTTTAATAATGTTCCTATGAACTAGAACTACCAGTGGTTTCATTTATTGTCGTATTGTCGGCACCACCCTGTATAACAATAACGTGCAGACTTCGAAAGGGGATGGGATAGAAGGGCAGACGGTTCGTGACGTCATCTTTCGTCCCCTTGCTTACTCTCCATCGCATCGTCACGTTTCACCATTATTTGGGTGATTTACGACTTTGACATGATGTAATGTGGTAAGTGTTAAGATGATGTCCCTGTGACATTAAATGTCCTTTAGTGAGATTTTCATTAGGTTTTCGTATGATAATCTACTCGATTATCATTCATTTGTACGCATGGAGATGTTTTATTTGCGATATCATAATGGAAGAAATAATATGTAAAATATGATCCCTCCTGCTCAGGGCGGAGCGAAACGGATTGTCAGACTTCTACTGACTGAAACCCACACATGTCCCTACTTAGTCCTTTGTGTTTTGGGTCCGCGGTAACTCTTTCGAACTTTCCCATAGCTCCGGCAGACGTCGGCCCTTGCGAACTCCTTCGATGTTACTAGAAGGCACCCTAGATTACTTACTTGCCAATCATCTCCCAAGGTTTCCCGACGGCGCAGTTAGCATACATGGCGCTGGTGAGCATATGCTGCACAAACTTGGTGCGGTACTGGAACAGAGCGTCGGCCGCCTGCTCGTTAATGTTGAACTGCAGCCGGCAACGGTCCGGAGCGCACAGTGTTGCCGGTTTGCTGAACATCGGCTTCGGTACCTTCTTTATTATTGTTTCTTCTAGTATCTGCAATAGAAGTAGTTATTTGGCAGTGGTCGTGCATATGGACGCGGAATTAACTTGAGGAAATATCACGACATTAATTTTTCACCGTCATCAAAGACGTGCACTGCTGGATATAGGCCTCCCCCAAAGATTTTTCGAATATCAGGGCATTCTTGCAATCTTCACCAGGTCGTCGGATCACTTGGTGGGTGGCCACCCTAGAACTCCTTGTTCACTTTAATTATATATTATAATCTAGTGATATGTGCTCGATAGGATAATCCGGAACTAGTTTGACATAATTTGTAACTAGTCCGAAACTAGTATGACACTGTTCTCGGTCATGGTTAATAACCCGGCAGTAGTTACAACAGTTTGACCGGTACAACGCTAGTTTGACAGTGTATAAAACCGGACCGGCTCAATCACTAGTATCAACCCAGTAATAAATAATGATTCCATCAACGGACTACGAGACTGAGGGAACAGAGTACACCTGTGCCTGCGCACACACTTTTGCAATATAATATCTCCCGCATCGATGACTGATCGAAGATGATGATAGAAAGGAGGAGCTTTGGCAAGCCACGAATTAGATACATTTCTTGGTCCTCACCCTGAGCAGCTGTGGTGTGCTGGCCTGGCGCGGACTGTTCCCGTTGATGTGCACGAGCTGTACGTTCTTGTTCCCTGATACTAGTTCGGTCCTGCTACGGAAACAAAGAAAATGATTACTTCTTGAAAAATAAATTTAAGATAATATTATAGACAGGTTCTGAGAAGCAATATCACAGAAAAACTGTGATCCCATGAATCAGCGAAGCTATGGCAAAATGGCATGATCGCCAAGTTGAACAAGGAACTCTTGATACACGTTTTGACTTCTCTGTCGTAATTATATTGAACATCATGACA
This sequence comes from Diarsia brunnea, assembly GCA_949774965.1. Classification (NCBI taxonomy): domain Eukaryota; kingdom Metazoa; phylum Arthropoda; class Insecta; order Lepidoptera; family Noctuidae; genus Diarsia; species Diarsia brunnea. The sequence goes on from OX459011.1 coordinate 18,533,423, forward strand.
AAAAATAATTCTTAAAAAAAGCTCTCTTTAAAGTTGCTTAGTGTTTACAAAAATGGATGGTAGTGTGGGATCGGTCGTTGTGTTGATTATTTGAAAAGACCTATCATCATAATCTTCCTGCCCTAAGCCTTGTCCGTGTGACTTGAGGTCGGCACGTTTTTTTCGTGCATCTTATTTGTCAACCAATACACACATCTAACCTAACCTTTTCCCAACTATGTTGGGGTCGGCTTCCAGTCTAACTGGATGCACCTGAATAGCAGTATTTTACATGGAGCAACGAGCACGAACCTATCTGTCCTCCACAACCCAGTTAATACTGGGTATTACAATACCAATTGGTAAGACTGGTCGTCAGACTTTCAGGTCACTGACTACCTGTAACGACTGCCAAAGATATGGCAGACGGGATCAACAGCTTGTACTTTCCGACACACGGAGGAAACACGGTATGTTATGGGTGGTCAACCATCCACAGACCTAGGCAATTTAAGCGCGGCTTAACCTAAAGATCGACCCGAGTGGCAGTTATTATTAAGCCACGAGCTCCTGTTCTTCTTTGTCAACCATGACGCTATTATTCACCCCTTTTTCTTTATTATAGTTCATCACACAATTGAAGCAAGCAGTTGCTAGTCATAGGCCTGTCACACCACCTAAACTGGCCTATAACAGAGAACTGACCAGGTTACATCTGTGTAAACTAAATGATTTCCTGTTTCTACTGATGATTAGAATCAAGTTGAACATTCTCAAGCGGCGTATAGCTTTACAATGCACCTTCCGAATACTGACGCAAAAGATATATGGACCAAACTTTTAATGTTATTTGACTAATGTGTAGGTATGTACGACGTAGCTTGTAACTAATTCCCAGGTAGTATACAATGTCGGAAACGCATTCATCCATCGTGCTACCTCGTTAGCCATACCATCATCAAGCCAATTGAAACGATAGCTGGACTAACGATAAATTAAATACATTATGATAGAGGTCCTTAAAGTCCCATCATGGCATTTTAAATTAGTTACATGACGATATCATAGTGAACTTTATTTTTGAACCAAGGCGTGAGCCTGACGGAATTTCCCATAAGCAAAAACAGGATAGGAAATTATTAGAATATAAACAATATTCTGTTATGTTGGTATTGAGTTGACTATTGGTGTTAAATTCGTATATACAACTACTATTGTACGCAGCTGAATTGTTTTACATTATCTGTGCTCTTGTGTCATGTAAAAAAAGAAGTGGTAACCAAAAGTAAATGCAATGTGTTGTTTTTATACTGTATTTTATTGAAAAATTAACATAACATAACAAAATCTTTTTTTATTCATTGACACAAGAATTCTCTTGTCCAAATTGACGGTGCGTTGTCTGTCAATTAATTAAAGGCTTTTATTAAGAAGATACGACACCTACTGTTCCTTAAATCACAATATAATATTACATTACTGAATCCCTATAATTCAACAATTTAGTTGGTATCTGGTAAACTCTGGGGCCCTCGTTGAACATCGATTACTGAAAGAAGTACTGAAACAAACTCCCAAGTTACGAAAACTACTGAATACATATCCCTCTACTTGATGTACTATACTTGTCTTTGATAATATATGCAAACATAAGTGAATACAAATTTAAATAAATAACTTATAAATATTTCATGTCTCCATTTCGATTTCATGTCAAACAGAACTTAGTACTTATTAATCAAATAATTAAAAACTCCATTAGCAGAGGACACTGCAATGTTAATTATAAGGGTGCATCTAGACTGCGAGACGCACGGGACCGGAATATGGCGACACTTGGGGGAAGCCTTTGTCCAGCAGTGGACGTCTAGACAATGTATGTTCGAACCAGAAAATTGTGTTAGGAGGAACACAATTATTATACAAAGGCCTGTATTCCATCATGATCATAATCCATCGTAACAAACTCAACAATCGCTTGAACACTTTAGAAGCACTACAAGTCAGTGAAGAACAACTCAATGAATCATTTCTTTGAGTGGACTAATCGCAGGTCCGTGAAGTACTGTATTATTACACCAATCAAATACAATAAATCAGTCGGGATCGAGTAAGATCGTGTTTAGCTTTATAGTGATAGATTTTAATTCGGTTAAGGTTTGCAAAAGTAAATATAGCGGATAATAACGCGGTGCTAGTGTGTTCTAGTGGGAAGACTACGTGTGAATATGGAATACGCCAGACCTCCACCAGCATTGGTGTTAAAAGGCGGGCCAGAAGATCGGGCTGAGGCGTGGCGAAACTGGATCAAACAATTTAAAGCTTTTCTTAATGCTTCAGGAATGTATAAAAGTGAAATCATTGGACTAGGCAAGTTTCTGATTACACACATAGGTCCAGATGGATACGCCATTTATTCTACTTTCAAGATGGAAGGACAAGATGACGATATCGATGTATTAATCCAGAAATTCGAGGAACACTTCCGTACAAAAACCAATACAATGATGGCGAGGTTCCATTTTTTCACACGAAATCAGAAGGAAGGCGAAAACATTGATGCTTATGTAAAAGCACTAAGGTTATTAAGCCAACATTGCAATTTTGAGCATTTAGAAGAGAGTTTGATACGTGATCGTATTGTCTGCGGATTAATCGATTCAGGTGTGAGTTATAAACTACTCAAAGCAGATGATTTAAGTTTAGACAAAGCCGTAAAAATATGCAAAGCAAGCGAAGTATCGAATGAACGGAAACTCTATGATATAGAAGATATGAAATTGTTGGACCCAAGCGGTGCGGGTGACGCTACACGTGGTATGAGGCCTAGCGCTTCAGCAGCCAAAACGGCCACGGTGTTAATACCGAGTACTCCACAGAAAAAGAAGGTGAGAGATAGTTGTAACGGTATTATATTTTAACCCAATAAAGTATGAAGGAAGTTGTCAGGCATTGAGCCAGACGAAGGTAGGACTGTCACAAAACTACTGTCCGAGTTAATGGAATTTTACATTTATCTATGATACTTAAATCAGCGTCGTTATAATTGATTGCTTTATCACTTTCAACAACAACTTACAATATTGAAGTAGAAAGAAGCTATTACGTGTCACATTGTCAAGGGACAATTGCTTTCAGAGTGTTTTATATTTCTACATCGCAGTTCAATAGGTTTTCTTTGTTAATCTTTTCGATAGCTTAATAACTATGTCAATTTACTATCGTTGTTATCATTGGACATAATTATGAAGTGCCTAAGACAAATCCCATCTGCCCGAAGGGGGATGAAAAACGGTCAAACTCGTGAAGCATGTGAAAGCACCCTAATGCAGACCAGGACATCAGAAGGGCATATTATGACATGACATATAGCAGGGAGACACCCTAGGGCGCCGCTTCTCGCCGTCTAGACGGACGCGTAAAAACATTCTCTATGCGACATGGTTTGTGTGTTATAAAGTTTACCCTTCATGGTTTGAACATTTTACCCTCTATAGTCTATGGTATGACTTATAGGTTATTTACTACAGGTATAGCTGCAGTTTCACCTAGTTTGGATTTTCACGCACTTTTATTTTTAATACTATGCTTTTTCTGAAGTTTTTGAGAAAAGTTTGACTAGATAATTTAATTTAACGTTATAATGTTAAATTAAATTATGTTGTCAAACTTTATGGTCATTAGTATAATTCACTCTACCACCTCAAAAAATGAATTAGTTCCTGTTTTGTTGACATTTGAGTAGTAATCTTATCATTGGATCTGGATGTACGATATGAAAGCACACAAGTCTTAGAAGATTTTTTTTCATGAGCCAAGCACGGTGTACAGATTTGTACATTCTTGTATTTTCTTTGGTTTTTCTATAACTCTATGCCACAAATGCAACTTTCAAACATAAAACCGACTAGCCTTTTAATCAGATAAGAAATCAACCAACAAAACATTCTGTAACATGAATTCTGTTTCCATGTTTAACACCTTTGCGTGTTCGTAACCCAGTACCAGTCGGTCCCTTGCCCCAGAACACCAGTCTTCCCTGTTTACCCTCCAAGGTCAGGGTCGAGGTCATACTTCCAACATTCGACGCGATTGTTTTCAGCTTTCGTGACCTGCTCGTATTCATCATGGAATGCCTATCTGTTGCGTTATTGGCAATTCCTTATCTAAGTTAGTGGGTAAATGGAGGCTTTTAATAGATAATAATGTAGGTAAATTTTTAAAAGGGATATTTATAGATTTCTTGGGGTAATCGTCTGCGTGCTGTTTTCATTGATTGGTGGTTTGTTTAGGATTCTGCCCTCGCTGTAAGAATTTACTTTAGCTCTACTTTTTACTTTAATCTAGATTTTTAAAACTTCATTGCGTTCCATTTCTTTTTATATTCAAATTAGGTAAAAACTACAACTTTAAAATACACAGATGAATTTAAGTCTTATACTTTACCGTAATTTAACAAATTAAATGTGTTATATTTCTAAGGAACACATCGTAAAAGAAATTTTGACTATGTATATGAATGGATGGCTTGAAAAGTAAAAGAAGACCAAAAAAGTCGAAAGATATACTGTGCGAGATGATATTCTGACTAGAAAGAATGACTGTCTGCGATGGCGACTAATGAAGAGGTACTTATAGAAGATTCTACGACCTAATTTAATCTATACTAATATTATAAAGCTGAAGAGTTTGTTTGTTTGTTTGTTTGAAGGGGGTAAACTCTGGAACTACTGGTTGGAATTAAAAAAATCTTTTAGTGTTGGATAGTCCATTTATCGAAGAAGGCTTTAGGCTATATAACATCACGCTACGACCAATAGGAGCGGAGCATAAATGAAAAATGTCGCAAAAACGGGAAAAGATATTCCTTTTTGAGAGCTTCCGTTGCGTGTGCTGCGAAAACGGTTTAAGTTACGTAAATATCATGTATGAAGGAATTGTTCCTCTATTAGAGTTTTTAATATTAAAATGTTAGGTTAAAAAGAATGATATTTTGCGAAGCTTATTTAACCTAAATGGTATTAATCTATATCAAAATAAATGATTTTATTAGCACGGAAATTTAATATACAATATTTGTGCCCTTTACTCTATAAAGTTTAAACAAATATCTTAGAAGATATCGCAATGTAAAAATATACGGGCGATAAAATAATTAAGCGCGTTGCAGTCATTCGGTCCGGTGCGGTAGGTACCTACGTGGGCGTGGGGATTCTGACCTCTGGGGGCTCCGGAGAAATTCAAATTCAAAATATTTACTGCACCATAATGTTTACAAGTACAAGGTGTTACTGTATATTAAACAGTAAGATATACCTATAGTAATTGTTACTTTAATAATATAATCAAAGCCAATCTAAACTAATAGGTATATTATAAAGAGGAAAGGTAAGATTTTTTGTTTGTTACGGGTACGATTTAACTCAATTTAATATGTTGGATAGTCGATTTGTCGAGAAAGGTTTTAAGCTATAGGTATTATGTGACGCAAACGAAGTTTCGTGGGTCAGCTAGTTGTAAATAAAAGGGCGATGAAGGTTAAGGTTAAAAGATGAAAAGTTATCATAGCTTTCAAGGATCTGTCTTTATAAAACAAAACAATAAATCATTCAATCTAAATCTTTCAGAGCACATCTGACAAATGTACAAAAATAACTGTGTTTTACAGTATTCGGTTTGGGCCATAAAACTGTTTGCTTCAACCCGGTGACATCAACATTCAAGGTCATCTCAATCTGCTTGCAACGACGCCTATTATCTCATCATAGTCGCATCTTACCGACTTTAAGGAATCTGGATTGAAGGATTATGTAATGTGTCTGGGAGTGATACTCCTACGGGAGAAATCAGATATTTAAAACCAAAATTGCATAGGGAGATAAAAAATGAATCTGATCAAACTAAAATGATTATATTATGCCTTCGTATTTAAAAGTGGCAGAATTAAACTAAACAAAGTAGCTAGCAATAAACAAAACTAAATCATAATAAATGTTCGTAGACATGATGATGAGATGATGTTGTTGTGATGTGGCGATGTTTGAGTGTTCGTGACTGGCGAAATGTGGGTGTAGTATTAGGTACACCTCTGCCTAAACCTTCGGGGATTATAGGCGTGATGTTATGTTATGTGTGTTGTTCGCAGTCTGTTCCATTACTTAGGTGCCAAAATTCAAATCATAAACTGATCAAACTTGTAAGACCCTTGTCTTACAAAAGAGTTACTATGTTCCGGCTAATCTCCGAAGCGACTGGACCGATTTTAATGACTCTTTTCCTGCCAGATAGCTACCTAATGTTATTAAGAGCAGAAGACTATTGTATCTATCTGATTGTGTTATGTTGTCATTTAGGCTTAAAAAAGGGTTAGGCTTCGGTGCAAAAAAAAACTGAACCCTTGAAATTGTTCACAAAATACGATTAAAATTGGGAAGTGATATTTTTTATAATTATTCCACGCGGATGACGATCGCGGGCAACCTAAAACCTTTATATAAGGCGTGTCCACAACGACAACAATTCCACTGCATCATTTGTCTGGGGACTATTCAAACAAGTACATACCTAATTAGCTAAGTACGAGAGATGGTTGTCCTTCAACCGTAATAGCGTGATTAGCATGGAGGCACATACATGCAAGCAAAATGGCGACTTCGGTAATAGGTGCAGTGTAATGCAATGACCTAATCGCACGTGAGAGTGGCCATGTCACGTGAAGTACTGGAATTAGTTAGTTACATTGAGTTGTGGATAAAGAAAATGCAAAAAGAAACATTAGTAATAAAAAATACTAAGTAGAAAAGCAACTGCAAGACATTTTCTTCGCAGACTATCCATTTCTATCCGTTTATCATCATTCTCATGACCTTACATTATAACGGCTCATTTGAGAAGTTTCCTCATGACGATTTCATCAGACCAATTACAGAGACATACTTAATTACTATCTTAAATTTTAACGCACTCTAGGTGATCTTAGTAAAATCACAAAATACAGTGACTATTTCTCCCTGTCTCTTACAACTTTTCTTCTACATGATCCAGTAATTTAAAAGAACAGTCGAACAAAAATTGCGTTTCCAAACCATGATGCTAGAGATACTTATATTTACCATTCCATTTATTTATCCAACTCCAAACAATCAGTAATACCATCTCTAAAGACAATGGGATGTAACTACCATCGCTGGTCACATAAACAGTCGCGAAAGGCAGCAGGTAGCCATAAGTAACGTAACGGTACGTGATACACCATGGTGTGGTATCGCAAAGTAGATGTTAAAGTATCTGACAACAGGTAGACAGAACATGTAACAGAAGCTGTTCTAAGCGACAAAGTCTTGAGGAGCAGTATTTTATTTTTGGCATTTTTTTCCTTTTAAACGTAAACATTTGCAGATATTGTAATTATCCTAAATACATACTGATAACAATGATTTATAACCTCCAGCAGTGCACAGTAATTGGCCGATGAAGATGACGTAGTTGTAGATGCTCTTAACAGGTAACAGGAAAATTATAACATTGATTAAAAATCAGTTATCTAAATTATTTGTACACACGTACATTATGTTTTTATCCATCAACTATTTTTGGAAGCGAGCTCACGACAACGAGAAAGGTATGTTTTCGAGAATAGTCCGGTCATACAGATTATCTGCAGTTCGATGAAGTGCTGATAAAGGGAATGATAATAATGTAATATTTGTGTATAATGACAATGAGACTGCTATAGCTGGGAAATTGAGATTAGAAATAAAAGAAAACAATCCAAGTCAAGTCAAACAAGTCCAATCTTACAATTGATAAGCTCCTGAAGGTAGGGATAGGATACTGCAGTAGCTATTGCAAGCTGGATTTGAGGCCCTAATCAAAATAAGATAAGAAACGAAGTCGGATAATATTACTCATTGCAATATTAACAGGCGTAGTAACATTTTTAAAATCAAGTCCCACAAGGAACAAAAATTTCTGTTTCCACAGATTCATATAATTTACATTATCCTTAACAATCACCAAATATTGTTGTATCAAGTGGTAAGCATATCCTTCGACAGTTAAAAAATGTCTAACAACAAATAACATGGAAAAGGCTGTGTAGAAATAATCGGAACACTCCAATGATAAAGAAATCAGCGCAACAAACATCATTGAACGAGCACTACCTTAAAAATAAAGGTCAAGTTCAAACACTACGTAGTCAACCGTTACACTATCAGATAGATAACACTTTGGAGAACCAATAACACAATTAAAACAAATGTACTATTAACGATATTTACCGCGTGTGACCGTATCTCGGGATTAATACTGGATTACACTTAAGATAGAAAACAAACGAATTCCTAGGAATTATTGCTGTAGCAGGCTGTTTTTTTGTGTAGATTCTTATCTGTCTGTTATTTTTCCTATAAAGTAGTAAATATTGTGTAAGATGAACAGATAGGTATAGTCAATGAAATTAACGTGTTAAACACTTACAGTCGCATTATATTATGAAGCAATGAAATTTTAAAAGCCTGGAGATTGTGATAAAAGGTTATGGAGCAGATGCTATTATATTGGTTTTGGAAGAAGAAAATAAAAATTCCCCTAGTCATGCACATATTAATGATAAAGAGGCAGAAAATACACACGAAATAGTATTGGAAAACCACCACATATGTTTCTTATCTTGGCGTAACAATTTATAATCCCTTAACCTTAATCTTCAAGATTATACTGGTTAACGACCCGTTGGTATTTACGCATAAATTTTTAGATAGTTAAGTGTCAAATGGTCAGTCTGAAAAGATATTGTCCTATATCATTGCCAAAAATTAATAAACTGCAGCTTACTAGCCTATTAGATCGTAGGGACATTGCGCTCTAGGCGGCCACTACCACGACTTTTGGCTGCAGAAGCTTCAGATCAATCAGGAAGAATGTTTGGTCGCACGACAAGGCGTTCGACCAGTTTTGTTCAAAATAGCGGCTGGTCATGCGACAAGTCGTAGTTTTGGCCACGTAGTGCGCGAAGTGGTGATGAAACCCAAAAACAAATAAATGATCAACCGTCACGTCGTCGCAATTTGAACACCTAACTAAACTATGCAGTCACACAACATTCGACCAAAGCTAAGGGAAAACAAAAGACTAATGATGACCATTAAATAAACACCATGCAGGAGGCGGTACCAAAATTCATAGATTACTAGTTTTCTGATTTTTAGGTATTCCAATTAGGTGTCGCTTATTCCAAGTAGAACCGACATAACAAACAATTCAATTTGTGCATAAGATCATCACAAAGGTAGTTATAAACTTAACGTCCGATATAAACACCGTGGGTGTAGCTTGTCATGCTCTAAGTACACATTTTGAGAGGATCAGCCCACTTAGCAATTACTTTTTATTTGGATAAAGTGATTTCCGAAAAAAATGGCGTTCTCGGCTCGATGCTGACTAATCATTTTAAATGTTGAGGTTCCGTGCATTAGAACGAATTGTTTGAATGTTATATAAATAACCGTTTTAAACTCTTCAGAAAATCTTGAAATGCACTCACTCACAAACATGTAAATGTTTATAATTTCAAACATTCTGTTTGTTAGATCTATTGTTGTTTATTTTCATCGTTATGATTATTCGTGGAGAAAAAGAAGGGGCCTAAGTTGATCCCTGAGGTACTCCTATTTTGAATCTACGGTCAAAAGTTGTCAACAACGTTCAATTTGTTAAAGTAGTAAACTCATCAAGGTTATTAGTTTAATCAAATTTCATTAGAGTCCATTTCACGAAAGAAGTCCCGCGGACAATTGTGGAACTAAATTTAACAGATCGGCCATGTTGTCGTTTGTCGATGTTATCAAGGTGCGTTTGTTGTGGTAGATATTATGTGAGTTTATTATTGGATTAGTGCGTTATAAGGTTTATTAACGATGCCAAAAGTTGTGAAACAACATTATGTCGCGCGACATACAGCGCTGCGTCTGCGGGACTTCTTTCGTGAAATGGACTTTACATCAATGTGCAGAAACAACAAAGCTTATTCAGCAGTTTCTTAGCAACAAAATTGAGTGAAACGGAACCCCACGCCATAAGCCATAATCCTTTACATGCCTTCTCCAAATTTAGTATTCACGATCAAAAGTCGTCTTACACCTCGTTTCGTCAGGTGTAATTAGTCACACTACCCGATACGGATAATTATGTGGGTGTTACATGCCACTAAACTTTTGTCATAGTCCTTTCCTTGTCTAATCTTAAAGAAAAAAGAGAGACGGGATAATTTGCGCCCGTTACTTGACTCTGTGGTTAATGAAAGCACCAATAAAGGTAACGCTATTGAATGAGTTAATTAATTGGTTGAAAATTTTCGTGTTAGAGGTCATTTCTATTTAGATTTAGATATACACAGAGATAAATGCTTATCTCTTTAATGATATTTTAGCACACGCAGAACATCATGAAAGTACGTAAATAATGCTCCTATCAGAAACCATTAAAACATATCAGATAATATTGTACTAGAAATAAAAGACTAAATGAGTGAAGATTAAATTTTTTCCTCAATAAAAAAAGGAAAACAAACAAGTAGCAAAAGATTTGATGACAATAGTGAGTGATGATATAAAATTGATGATATGAGCTCGAATTTTGGACACCAATTGAATGTTAATTTGTCCAATTCATTTCCATCCATGAAACATCTCATAATTCTTCGTTCATAACAAATAACTAAAGGAAACATATTTAAATGCAGGAAGGAAACCCATTTCTAATAATTTTGTGACATAATGATGATATTTATGGCTTCTTGTTAGGGTAAAGCTCAATATATTTCAGCTCAAAGCGGTTTTTACTGTATGAGGTACTTGGTCTTCCGGTCGGGCCTGCGGTTCCCGTCGGGTCTGCGGGATTCGATGATTCCCCCCCCCCCCCAAACACATATCAGAGTCATGGTGACTGTATTTAGAAGTAGGACTGACAGATCCAAATACTTTTTATCTGTTACAGTATTAATATAACTTGTAATTAGCGCACAGGTTACTGCTGTTGCCTACCTTTGTTTTTGGGACGATCTCTTAGGAATATTCCAATAAATTCAGACATAAACACATTGAGATTATGAGGCGTAATGAATTTCTGGGAGATAAGAACCTAAAATTGTAGTAGTCAAAGTTAGTGGGTGCCACAATGGTCGCAGGAGACACTAAAGATGCTACAAGTGCAAAGGCAACTGAAAAAGTTCAGTTATGGCACCTCGCTCATTTGCCTAATGTATGAAATTATCTAAGACTTAAATAAACAGTGGCTTAGGTTTAGCCGTGGTTAAACATAAGCGTTACAATTAGGTTTTTTTTTCTATTACTAATCTGGCTATAAGTCATATCCGTTTCGATATCACTACATCACCTTGTAAATAGAACAAACATTACTAATAGGACTACATAATCTACAAGGTTTATTGTAGGCATTCGTAGGGTGCGTCTAATCTTTTGCTCTGTCAGCCATATCTAATAAAATTCTAATGTCATTTGTCTTGAAATTTATTATTTGCTAATTTGTTCCATATTAAATCGTTAGAATTTCAGAGGTTGAAGTTCAAAGACACATATTCAATTTATAAAATTTGTGTCTTCATTTTTGACTTTATCATTTCAGCAATTTTGCATAACATAACTACTAAAATCATCTACTGGGCGTTGCTCTATTATTACTTACTTCCACCACTGGACATATACCTTCTCTAAGCATTATCATATGGATTGATTTTGCGCTGTTCACATCCAATAGATTGCCATCTCCTTCTTTAGTACGGTGTTACTAGTCTTAATATACTAACAGTACCTAATCAAGTTAAATCTATCTATCTTTTATATGAATAAAAAGAGAAGTCCTGACAGACTCATCAACGCCAAGTCCAAAACTCCAAACCCTTGATCGTAGGCTCAAATTTTCCAAAGAGGCTCCCTTTATAATGTGGACAAGGAGTAAGTAAGATTTTTCGAAATTCAAAGCCTAAGGAAGTTAAATAGTGAATGGAAGTTTGTACGGAAAATCAACATTTTTGTTTCCGACATCCACGCGGGCGAAGCCACGGACAAAGACGAGTATCATCAATGTAAATGTGAATAGTTACCCAGATCCATCTCCACTGCATAAATGTTTAAGTAGTCTTGTCACCTTCAAGCGGTCTGGCTTCTGTGAAAAAAAAAGTTTAGTAAATACCAAGGAAGCGATGGCTGAACATTGTGAAGGATGATTTGGCTAGAAAGGACGGGACTGCTAAGAATGCCGACCCAAATACAGGTAAAGGCATACAAATTATGATGATGCTTTAATACCTAATAATCATATTCTATTAATTATTATCAATCAGCTGTTATTAGAATATCTAGGGCACAGATCTTTTTGTTAAATCCTATGGAATGGTTGTAAGATAATTACCACAATTTATATTGCTGGGAACTGATTGTTGTATGTTTATGATTTGGAGGATACTAGACGGTCTATCTCGAATAACCCAACAGTCACATGAACTTAAAATAGCAAGGTGTTATTCCGTGGTTCTATTATTGAATTTTGGTTTATCGATAGGTAGATCAGAGGTTTCCATAACAACTGCGTCTGAATCGTTTTGTTTTGGGCTTGTAGCCTAATAATCCTTCTTTCAGCACAGCCTTAAGGTTTTGTTTTGATCTTCCGCTCACCGTTGTGACAATAGCAGAACCAGTTTATGCTAAGATTTGGCGAGCTTCCGATATCGTCCTTACATCGAACCTTGCATACCTCTGAATAATTAAAAAGTAACTAGCCCATTCATTCCATTTCTCGACTTAATGACCATCATAACAAACACCACCATACAAAAAGTTCCATAAAACAGCTAAATGATCCAATTTCTTCGACAATATCGGCACACATCGCACAAACTCGAGCGTGCAGTCCGAATGCAAGGGTTACGTCATGAGGCGATAACAGGCGGCATCGGCAGGCCGGTATGCCCGCGACACCGCGCCGCCCGCCGGCTCCAGTCACAAACGACGCTCCGTACTGGACACACGTGTGTAAACTACCACTCAAACATGGTAAGTGTTTATAAACTTTTGCACTTACGTCTTTATTTTTATTGAAATAACCAAAAATTTAAACAAATAGTGAGGCGTTTTAGTGGTATTCTGAAGGGTAAAGATGGTGTTTTTGAATGGAAAATCTAAGATTAGAATAGTGTCTTGACAAAATCTGTGAAATTTGAGCGGTCTAGTGTTTTAAGGAGTTTATAGGCTGACGTATCAAATAGTCGCTTTGAATGGGTCGGTTTATGATTGTGTTGTTTTTCAGGAAAGTTTATTGATAACGATAAGTGTAGTTTTATTGCCAATGGATTTAAATTACTGTCAGGGGTGTCGCTATAATTAAAAACCAAACAAAACCAGATTTTCTATAACTAGTCATCACAGTTTCAGTTAATATTTAGAAGAAAGACGCTTTCTTGTCTTCTTATGGTACCAATTTTTCTTAAAATTTATTTTCCAAACAATAATATGTTTCGTGACACAAATCTAATTTTAATATAATGAAACGGCAAAACCTCTTCGAAAAGAATAAATTTGAATATCCAGTTGATTTCCTTGTAAATAGCATATCTGGAACTAATCAGTGTGTACTGAAACAGCTTCATGTAATTGAGAGGAATGTGCATCTAATCAGAGGGAAGCTGTCAACATCTGTTTCGCTACTTCAATGTGTGATATATGTATAATAGTGGACCACAAATTGACCACCAAGAGACACTTTATTGGATGCAATGCAATTATTGACAAGTGAACTGATATTTAGAAGCTTGGCGTCTAGACGGTTCACATAACATAGTTGGTAAATTACTAGATGATGATAATATAGACTTGAGAACTGAAATGGACCTAGATTATTGTAAATAGAAACGAGATTAACATACCGGTGCGTTTATTGCAAATCAAATTATTACAAGACAATCATAATAAAAAGTAGCTTTAACACAACAAGTGAAGAAAGTAAACACTAATAACGACAGTTTATAATAAAAGCAACTAGGTACTTATAAATATTTATCGAAGGACAAAGTACCACTTTCGATGTCCAAATCCCAAATTGTACCGATTAGATTAATCAAGTCCGATATCGCCAATGTTGCGTCAAATCACCTGCATTTATTTCACGTATTCCAACAAGAATTCGTGATATTACATGAAAAGCTAAATCTATATAACGTTGAAGGCCGAAGCGATAAAGTTTAGAAGCACAACAATAATGAACATCAAAATAGGTAGTTATAAATACCGACTGTTTATGATACTAACTGAAAATCCTTCCAAGACATTTGAAATGTCTTGAGATTTTGCTAGCATCTGCTTTATTACTGCAGCGTTAAGTCGCCTTCTTTGATACAGTATTTAATCATAGCGCTCATACAGTGTTTTCCATCAGAAATTCCTCAGTGGTAGCCACGGAGTTTGGATTTGTGCTTGGTTGGTGACAATAAGCTTACCCCCTATTACATGGGGTACAAAATATAACATAACTGGCAACAATGGGTGTTGTACTGAGAACAACATTGCCTAACACTTCGAAGATTACAGGCGTTATGTTATATTATGTATGTTTGAGAAATTTAACCATATTAAAACATATAATATGGTAAACCTAAACAACTCAAAATATTGAATTCTGAACATTGTTTGTTTTTGAGATACAATATATTCTCATTGCACGGCAGATTCATCTAAACAAGTTCTAGCAAAATTTCACGTTCCAAATAAATGTTTAGAATTCGTTTTAAATTTGGGACAAGTCTGTAGGTTGACAATTTTGACTGGCATTTCAGTGTGTTATAAAACTTCTTTAATAATGGACACAGAGGCAGCTGTTGTTACAATTCTGAGAAAGTTGTCGTGTTGTGGAAAAATTACAGGAAAATCGCTTTGATTGAGGGCGTTATATTTTTGAGAAATAGTTTCGTGTTTATCTTCATTAGCCATAACTAAAACGTACGAAGAACTGTCCTCATTCTATCTTTGCTAAACCAAATAAATTGCGTGTATAGATGAAATTGCAATTATTTTTCTACGTTTGATAAATTCTCTAGTGCTTTATCCTTCCCTGAACTGCTGCTAACCAAAACATATGTTTTTATCTCTTTTCAAGGTCATCAATGTTATCCTGTTAAATATATTTGTTAGTTGTATTTTATGTTTAACTTTTCATAACAAAGTTTTAGTTTCCATCCATCATCGTCACCATTTGCTTGCCCTTGAACCATGTTACTTAGGGTCGGTCGGTGTTTCTTTCTTCTGTCAACCGTTACATTGTTAACTCAATTTTCTTACTCACATAAACCACCCATCACAGCATACAATTAAAATCAATCCAAAACCAAACATCACACACAAATCTGCTAAAACTTATTAAAATTTTATGTAAATAAAATTGAGTAAGTACCTATAGTCAGGAATAGACAAGGAAAACTAAATGACATGCCGCCATACCACCGGTCATACACACGCATGATTCAACAGTTATTTTTGAAAGATAAACTCCGTTCCGAGTATTTGTAATGTTTCAGTCCAATCAAAACAAACTGCTCACCTGTTTGTATAATGTGTTTAATGAGTTGTGATGGTGCTGTTTAAAGAGATGATGATTAACACTTAAACAGCCCTTGGACGTCTTATTTTTACATTAGGAATAATTTAATCAGTATAGTCTTTACCTTTAGTCATAGTACCTATAGCATACTTGTTTGCAAAAGAGATGCCTTTGCGTTCCTACTCTTATTTTATTTTTGAACGAACCCCTGGGGAACCCCTTGTGCATTAATAAGTAATGTCCGAACGAAGTTTCACATTACTACTTTTGGCCAAAATCTACTCTCGGGCAAAAAAAGTGGAAGGATTTCTTAGGGTCATTAAACTTTCGGCTTCGACAAGAAACTTATTGATCTTCGCTTGGGCACTATCAACAAGTTAAATTGTTGCCGAAAGATTTCTTAATAAACTCACAATTACCAAAAAAACTGTAAAATGAGGCCAATTTTAATATTCAGATGAACTCACGTGTACTTTCGTTTTTGATAACTTTAAACACTTTCATTATTAAAATGATCATAATCATTGATTACGTTACATACAACATTTAAAGCAAGCAAACGCAACATAACATTTCATTGTAAAGTAAAATATCCACGCAACCTTCGTGATTCCACAGGGCACGTTAGTCGTAAAGCATCGGTAAGGCGTCCCCCAAGGAACGGTCGTAGCTCACGAGGTGATGCGGTTGCGAAGGCAACGTGGTAGTCTTTGTAACAGTCCCGAGTCGCGACCTTCAACAGGTCGGGATAAAGTCTGGGTACGGGACTTCCGTTTTGTATACGTTAATATAAAACAGGGTTGACATTGTGAAACGGTTACGGAAGTACAGTTTGATAACTCTCAACGTGGCCGTAACGTGATTTTGTTTAGTATTTTCGTTTCGTTTTTTTTATGGAGGAAGAATAAAAGTAGGTGAAGTATTTTTTTTTTCCTAAAGTATGATTACTATGATTAGTCATTAAATTGTCTACAATAGTTGTCGTGACGAAAAGTGGGTGTATTGAAATTTATGCCTGCTGCTTAGGGGAATACATTAATATTGTGTAGTATGTAGTTACAGTTATTACAAAACGATTGCTTTCCACACATTAGTCATCCCTATTCTCATATAATATGCCTCTATTTCCAGCGCGTCCCACGACGATTCACATTTACTTTGCTAATTTATAACCATTGCGACATTTCTCCACCATTTGGGATTACACTCCCAACTGTATTAGTAGATTATTTCAAACTATTTGTCAGACGTATGCTTTTATTGCGAATTGTAACCAATTTATTCCAAGTATCTTGCAGTAGCAATAACTTGGGGCCGAAAATGGTCGATTTAGCATTCTGCTAAAGCTTATTTGCTAATTTCACTTCCATTCTATAATTCATATCAGCATCATATAAAGTTAAATGATACAGGTACAACATAAATTGTAAATATTAATCTAGGAACAAAGAATTCACCTTTCTTTTAAGATTTTGGAGGCTGTCTTTGCTATGATTTTAAGGACCATCTTTGTTTGACTTGCACAATTTTCCATACTTCCATAATTTCTAATCAAATCAAATCATTTATTGCAATCCATAATGTACATTTTCAGTCTTTCTTTCTCAAAATTTCAAATCTCATCTTTTAACGACATAAATATCTCAATTGCATTAAACTGAAGATAACAATCCGTTATTCTACGTCAAAACAATGATCTTAAATAACACATTGATTTGTATCAACTGCCAGGCTCGTCTCAATGTGAAGGTCATACAAATGCATTCAATACACAACGTTGTGCTCACGAGTTTCTTCCTGAGTAAACTCTATGGAATGAAATCTGTAAACACTGTAATGAAGACTGAATAACTTGGGTTGAGTTAATAAATGCACAAATATAAAATGCGATGAAACTTGATCGTCATTTCTGAATACTTGTTCACTCTTTTGGAAAAGGATTTCATCATTATCATCATAACAATTATTGCCCTTATTTCCAATTTATTTGGAGTCTCAGTAGTATTTTTTCTTCTTCTTAATAATCTATGTTTCTTGTTCTTTGTCTTCAATACCGTTTTTTGAGTGGTGGTGGGTCAGAAATCATCTAATATCTCCTCAAAGACTTTAGACGGTTCTCAGACTTCTACTGACTAAAAACCGCCCATGTTTATTCTTAGCCCTTTGTGTTCCTGGGCCGCAGTAATTCAGTAGGTGCCGTTTCTTTAAGAATTTTGTGAAGTGTAAAGTAAATTATATTTATATGAGGATTCTGCAATAGGTTACAGTAAAAGTTTTGGGAGTTACTTAGTTATGTACAGTTCACGTCCAATAGAATGCATTAATTGTAGGTCCATTACAATTGGCTTCTAGACGAACGTCCTAATTACCTTCATCCTATTAACTAAGAATACATAAATATATGCATCTATCATTTAAATTATTAGCAAAACCTGGCCAAGTGTCGTTTTCACCTGGAATTAACCTGTTTAACCTTACAAAAATACCTGTCCGGGCAATAACGACCTACTACTAATACTTTCGACTACTTACGAGTCGTTGTCCGTAGTACGTTTTACATAATATCGCTCGCATATTTACTATTTTGATGATAAATGATCTTGTGTCGGCACGAGTGCCAACATATAAAGTAATTTAGTGTTTAAAGCAGAAATTTAATGCAGTTGTAACTTTGTCAGGCTGTCGGGAAAGATGAGTTTCATTTTCGAATGGTGTTCAGTGATACCTTACAGATTTTTATTGTACGTTTGGACTGTCGAACGAAACGTTCAGATAAAACTTGTTTTGTGATAGAGATAAAGATCAATCTAAGAGAAAAGAGACAGAGGAATGGAGGCTGTTGTAGAGAAGTAAAGGAGTTAGTCGAGCTAGTGACGTAAGTAGGAACTGCAAGTTTCTGACTGGCTACTGAGGATTCTGAACGGCCTTTTTGTCACATGTTACTCGTTTAATTAAACCTTTCCTAACTTCCTATTAGGATTTCTAAATTCAGAAAAGTCCGTGTCTCCAAAAACATTCTTGATTTACATAATATTCTTGCGTTATTTTGGTCTATGTGTCATTGATAAATGGATTCGATAAAGATAAGTTATGAATGATATAAATCTAGCGTGATTCACAGATATACACAAAAAACGGGCTAATTTTGTTAACATAAGTATATTACTGTTGTTCTAGTCGGAAGAATTTCCGGCGTTAAGTACTTATGTATTCGCGATTTTTTGTCATTGGTCATGCATGACGGTATTATTTGCCTACATTATGTAGTTGATAGCAAACATCTACAAGAGGCGGAATCCTACTGAATTCAGGTGTTTTTTAAACGTGGGGCAACGTTTTACCCTAGGAATATCTGCTGTATCGTGGGTGCGTGGGAGTTGCAAGCCCGTCAAACGTCATACAGATGTCGAAATCTAAACAGATTGACAAATACGAGTATTTTAGGGGAAAAATCATTATGAATAAAAACTTAAACTTTTTACCTACTGTATAAAAATATTTAGCTACCTATCTGGTGTTTTCACAGAAATACCTATCGTAATCACTGAATCAATCAAAATGTTGGAGTATAGGTCCACGTGGGCCAATCCAGGTAGTGCGGTGTTGGTCTCTAATAATAATAATGCTTCTTTCAAAGTGACTACGTCTGTACTTGATGGTGCAGAGTTCTAACCGAAACCTTAAAAGTATAGGAACCATCGACACAACGAAGAAGAAGATAGTAAAAAACGTGAATTTTATTCCCTCCAATAATTCCATGATAACTATTCAGGTGTTGGCGGGTTTGCCAACAGCACGGCATGACTAAGTGTTGTACAAATCCGCGGCCGCTGGTGATGCGTGTCTATTATTGTTACAATTGTGTTGGTGTCGTGTGTAGAGAGCTTTATACTGGAATAGAACTTTGCTTACAAATTCGTTGACGCGTAATCTCGGTGACATTCGGTGTCTGACCTTTTGGGAGAGGTGTTTTGGACAATGTTTGTTGTTTTGTTATTGTGCACTTGGAGAGGAAGTTGCACCTACGTGAGATTGTAAACGGGATGAAAACTGATCTCATAATCTGCCTAGAGTTTGTTTGAGTCGGCTTTTGGTTAAGCTGGATTCAGCAGAATACCAGTATTGGACATGAACCGACTCCCTCTGACTTCCACAAGCAGTTACTGAAAATACACCCCTTGGTACTTAAACATTCGAGGTTGAAAGACTTCTACGTTGAACTAGCTCTTCTCACTTTATATTATTTTAACTTACCTACTGTTGACTGAAATTTTAAGCAAAAACCTAAAAAATACCTGCTGAAGAAGCTTCTAAATTAATGAAAGAATTATTCTATTCTAAACGCAACGCTGAGACAACAATAATTTTGAAGAAGCGAAGCTTCAAACATCACATGGCATAATGCAGAAATTAAATAAATCATATCCATTTAACAATTAACTAACCAAAGCAAGAATTGGCAGTACCTGGAGCGATAATACGCTAAAAACAAATTCAACCAACACTAAATTATTCAACGGGTGCAGAAAATTCGCACGGTAACATCAAAAGCCATTCATACTAGCGTAAAATAGAAAGACAGATAAAAATACCACACAATTGTCCCTAATTATTTATGTAAATCAAAATAAGAAACGCAGTTAATCCAATGATTGATAGAAGATTCTCTGGTGGTCTTTTTTCTGGCATCTAGTTTAAAATTAGAGAAATTATCGTTTACGTAAAAAAAGTTTGACATAATAAAAACTATAAATACGACACAGTCGCTCGTAGTGATGAGAAAAGCGCGATTACATCGTTGTAATTACGATACTACTATTTTGTATGTATTCGTTTATTTATTACCTAGCAACGTTGTTATTCATAAGCATTGGAAGAAAATAAACATAACTAGATGAAAAATGAAGAATCTACCGATGGTTTGTTTTGTAAGTTAAAAGAAACATAAAATTAATTTGAAGACAAATATTAATACAATAGCTAGAAATTAATAACATGTGTAAATGTGGAATGCAATTGTGGTTTCTTCCTCATTTGTTCTCAATTATATGCTTTGGAAAACACACAACACGTCATGTTTTCTTGGTTTTGATGAACAAAAAAGGGTTACACAACATAATCGTACCGTTAATAAAAGATCTTTTGAAAAGCTACTAAGAACACGTGGGAATGTGGTCGTAATGATTCAATTAAAGTAATTTTAAAGGTGTTTGAACTTTCAATGATTTACAGTGAACGATGACTTGGGGAAAACTAAGACTTACATATGAAAATAAAACAATACAGATAATTATTAATATGACATAACGAGTCCCAAGTTACAAATGATTCAGAAGGTAGCTCGTGTAATTAAAAACGCCTACATGGCGTGTTTTTAGGCACATTAGTCATAGACAAAACGCTATGAAATTAATGATCTGTTATATCTAATATTGATTCGATGGCACGCGACTTAAATGGCACAGACACGGAGTTTCCGCTTTTTGAGTTCAAGGTGAAATGAGCATTTGTGTTGCTCAAACGATCATAGCAATTTTATATGCGAAAAATATACATCGCGAGGGGTGTAGTTATGCCCGTCGGGGGTGCGGGTTGTTCGCAGATACCGTGGCCTCGACATGAAGGGCTAAGAAGGAACATGGGTGGTTTTTAGTCAGTAGAAGTCTGACACTCCCTTTCGCTCTGCCCAAGAGCGGGAGGGGTTATTTGATGATTTCCCACCCCCAAAAAAAAAAAGGGGGTGTAGTTATGCAAGTATAAACAAGTTTTTGGTCAACTGGACCCACTCAAAATGGACCCGCGGGATCAGTCGAACAAATCACAATTAAAATTGTTTTTTTTTTCATAGTTTTAATGTGGGTCAGTGGCAAGCGGGTCCAGTTCACCAAAGACTCAAACTAAACTTACGACCTATTTTAGAAAATATTGATGCTCCTTTAATTCTCGAAAGGTTAAGCAGAGATGTAGGTACCTAAAAGTACCACGTGAACTATTAGGTAGGTCACCTCTGCTTATGTTTATTTTTTATTCGTATTTCCATGAACCGGGAGCAAATTCAAGTTTCATGGCTGCTACTGAGCCCGTCGTCGGGGCTGCGGGTTGTTCGCAAGAGATACCGCGGCCTCGACATAAAAGGCTAAGAAGGAACATGGGTGGATTTAGTCAGTAGAAGTCTGACACTCCCGTTTCGCTCTGCCCAAGAGCGGAAAAAAAAATGGCTGCTACTGAAAATTGGTGGTGGTAAAACCCATAACACACTGTACAACAAAATAACGCACTGACAGACATTGAGTTCCTTAAGCAACGAAAGAGAACACTGGATAAGGATTTTAGAAAATTCTTCCCCTATAGGGAATACAAGTTCCCATCTGGGCTGCGGGTCCCGTCGGGGCTACGGGTTGTTCGAAAGAGATACCGCGCCTTCGACACAAAGGGCTAAGAAGGAACATGGGTGGTCTTTAGTCAGTAGAAGTCTGACACTGCCTACCGCTCTGCCCAGAGTGGGAGGAGTTATTTAATGATTTCCCACCATCCAAAAAAAAAGGGAATACAAGTTAGCATGGAACTTCATAACATTATCTAATGGGAAATTCCATGAAGCTCATAGCTTGTCATAAAAATAAACATTTGTACTTACATAACTATAAATACTAAATTTGTTTCCAATAGAAATAAACTTCTCCCATACATGGAGTCCACACCACATTGATTCCAGTAATTTTGTTTTAGTCAATAGATACAACATGTTTACACTTTTTACCTTGAATAGATTACCTACCGTATTACATATTATTTTAATTCTAATTCTGTTTAGACAAGTAAAGGATATTTGCATATATAACCAGTTTGTTTATATATAATATTATGTGTGAAGCTTTATTTGTTTGAATAAAATATTCATTTGTATTAATATCGAATGCAGCATTAATGATGCTGATTAGTAAATTATTTATCTTATATCTCTAGTTAATCATTTTGAATAAAAGTTTAATATTTATGCAGTTATAATTAAATTTAATAATTAATTAATTGTGATTGCGATAATAATTGTGATAAAAACCTACATTTTGTTAGTTTAAAACGCCAATTACACTATACGAAAATATTGGAACGGAAAGCTGACCTAGAAGTAATGAATCGTGGACATCATACGACATTCACCAAAACGGACTAGGCCATCCCCTTTTGCGATAACGATCCTGTAACCCTCAAAACGGTTTCGCGGAGGTGCACCCTAATAGCAAACCCACATTTCACCAGTTATGTTTAAGTCCCATGTAATAGGGGGCGATTCTATTGCCATCAGCCGACACAAATCCAGACTCCGTGGCTGTTACTAAAAAAATCTTGTTAGAAAAATTCAATAACACTATGCTCGACCTGGGAGTCGAACCCATGACCTCATACTCAGTAGTCGTGCTTGCGACCACTAGACCAACGAGGCAGTCAGTCGAGGCAGATTTATAAATTTGGAAAAAAAATACATTGTACGAATTCTACACCGAAACTCGTATCATAATGCAACCCACACACGATCTATTTCAGTTTTTTTGTAAACGATCAGCTGCAGCCGAGTTGCTCACTCAATTAAAATTCAACAAACAACGGTATTCCAATGACATAACACACTAAATACATTAACAAAAGAATCGAGAGGAAGGAAGGAGCCATTGCGATGACACATCAGCGATTCGTGCAAGATAATGTTTAACAAATAAATTAAAATAAATTATGATAGTGATTTTTTTTTCGCTTATAGTTAGGGTCTTACTGCCGCACTCAGAGAGCTTTAATGATTACTTAGGCCATCACTAAGTAAAGGTTTTGACAGTTTTGTCAAAAGTATGATAATTACAAAATTATGTCAAATCTTTACTAAGTGACGGCTTAAGTAATCATTAAATATCTCTGAGTACCGCAGTTAATGTATGTTTTAATAATATTTCCGGTTATCGTAATCGTGAATGTGAATTTTACTTTTTCTGCGTGCAATAATAACATAATGTTTTGTGTAAAAATAATGTGAATTTTATGTTTCATAGGTAGAGCAATAAACCCGACTGATGCATGTTTATTAATTTTCCGTTTAATTAAAAAAAACCATTTTGGTGTTCATGTTATTGGTCGATGTATTTTGTTTGCGTCAGTAGTTGCCCAGGGCGACAGAAGTATTAATTATTAAGGTCCTCTAAAGTGCGCAGCTAAGTACCACGGTCCAATCTATCAGACAAGTGCGGCTTAAGCTAAAGCTCTTCCCCGAGCGGTTGTTATTATAAAGCCACGAACTCCTTCAAAAATCACACAAAAAAACGCTACTTCAATAAATAAAATAACTTCGAATAATACTTACACTACATTCTTGTAATAATCGCCACTCGTAATATAACGCGCAGCACATCACTATTCGGGAGTAAGGTCGCGTACACAATGCATCCCACGCGATACTATTTCAGAGTTTAGTGTAGCTACGCTTGATCACAGGGCTGCACCAGAAGGTCAGCCCGATATGATAGACCGTGCACTTTGTTGTGATGCTGTCTGTTCATCTCGAAGGAATTTCTTGACGGAATGAAATTACGGTAATTCTTCAACATGGGTTACTGTAATTTTCAGCATTACCGCTATGTTAAGGTTGTTGACAAAGCGTCACGCAATCGGAATCGTGGACATAAATGGCCCAAATAAGACCTTATTATCTATACAATGTCTGTTGTGTGTACAAGTGTTTGTTTGTTATTTCATAATAAACAGTTTTTTACTGAATGCGTATGAAAGTATATACTTTACTTATATATATAACATTAAAAATATTTTTGGCTGTCTATATCTGTTCCGGCTAACGGAGATCAGAACGGCGGAAAATATTGGTATTCAGCTGCATCTGGAAGCCAACCTAGCCAAAGGCTGGGCAGAACAGCAACGTGATTAATAGTAGCTCAAATTGATTAAAAAACGAACTTTATTTATGTCGACAACCCATCAGTTTGAAACTGAATAATAAATTGTGTACAACATACAGCACATTTCACCTTTCTTTCAGTGTTTAAATTGTGAAGATTTAGGGAGTTTAGCAGACTGAAAGCGTGGGTAGAGAGCGCGGTCACTATGTTATAAAAAAATACTCGTCTAAATAAAACTACGCCAGTAGATTTATAATATAATTCTGTAACACTAACAAGCTTTGGAAACAAAAAGATAAAAGCAGTGAAAACGCACTGAGGAATTATGTAATGTTGGATAGCTATGCTTTTCTTTTGGAATGATCGTGCAGAAAAAAAAACATTTGTGTATTAGGTATCCGAAATAGAATAACGAGCAGAGTCTTAACGTCATACAATCAAATAGTGTCTCTGTAACTAGACTCTCCTAAACCTATGGCTAACAAACTTGCAAACTGAAGCAAAACTCATGCTGCGTTCAAACGAGTCTTCTGAACGTAGCATGTGATTTCCATATGTATTTAAACAAACTACTAAGCTTTTCAGCATTCAAATAGACAAAACTGCGTGGGTTAAAAAGCCCTACTCCATAAAATTTTATTGACCATGAAAATTATTAAGACTAAGAGGAAAATTCTTGCAATCGGAAAACAACAAAATGAAGAGATCATTAACCTGAATAGTTCCAGGTATAAGCCAAGTTATTCTAAAATATTTTTTACTGCTGAAAACCGACATGAATACTTCTGCCCTACATTTCAGATATTATTAGTCTGTAGTCTATAATCCTTGGACTTTAGTCTATAAGCCATTGATTATACGTGACTGTTCACACGTAGTTCAGAAGTCTATGAAAACTAAAATATTGCCCGCGTCGATGGAATTGCTCGCCTTTGTATTTGATTAATTATTATATTCTGTCATAATTATACAAAAGCATGTTTGTGTTAATTCCGGAATTTTATAGTTCAATTTGGGAATTAACCACAAAAACTGGGCACCGCGTAAAATAAATAAATTTATTTCTAAAACTACAATAGACATTTCATCAATGTGGCCTCGACCCCAGAACTAAGACGTTATTAATTATGACACGCTACTACAGAAAGGGGACCTGTGTCCCAGTCTCTATGATGTGCCAGCATCAGGACAGGCAGGTCACGATGCGAGTATCCTCGTATCAAGTGTCTTATCGTTTGTGGGGCAACCGCATATTTCCACTCAGGGGCAGAGTCATCTTTGAATCTCCACGTGAACAGGTTTTCCTTGCCTTCGGACGACCTGTGATACGTTGAGAACTAGTTTCTTTCTGACTAGCAGACTGCTTGAAAATTTAAAAGTCCCTGTTGAGTACGAACCTCATTTTGTAGGACCGGGCAATGTCGTCTATTTCCATGTTTTTTTAAAACTAAAACCCCATTTTCAGTAAATTCAGTAGGTATTTGAGACACTGCCTGATGTGCACTATGACATCAAAGTTGATTGGGACAAAAATAGACTTATTAGTACCGTTCCTTCTAGTACCTAGGTACAATGTCACAAGTACTGAAGAGTTATTGACGTTAGCGTCACATGGAAGTAATAAAGCTAATGACGGAACGCTTGTTAATCAATGGAGTGCCGATAAAACGATAACGTTGGCTAGTTAGCCTTTATCTAGTTTTTAATAACAACGCTTTTGTGGAAACTTTTTTGTATATTAATATATGATTATTGACGTAGTGAGGCCAAATAAACAACAGTTTTTTTTTTCCAGCCTTCGCTATGTTAACTTGTTACAAACAATTTTTCTATAAAATTTGACCACAAAAATCGCGTTTCAGATTTCGAGAAATTGTTTATTAGGTACTATGTGAAACATTTCGTACTACATAATAATTGAATATAAATAGCAGAGAACTGGTAAACCAGTTTGTTTTTCATTCATACCTACAGAATAATGGAAAACTCCACCTAAAGAAAAAATAAAATAAATTTTGGTACCTACCTATATTTAAAATTAAATCTATTAGACTTTGGTAAATACAGCCTTATGTGACATAATTATGTGTCCTGTGAACTATACTATGTACTATTCGTACGGTGACTATTTTCCTTGAAAATTTTCCTGTAGTAATCAATTTCATTTACAATGATACCATTTGAAATCATTGTAAACATTATCACCGACTGAAACAAATAGTTTATAAAGTGGCTGATTTATTTTTTCTAAAGTGTTTAATGTATGTGTTAATTCTTGAGTTGTTCATAAACAATGGAACAATTTTACACTTCACGGATCTGTCTTGTGTTTATATCTGGCTTATTGATTCGTTTTTTCTAATATAACAATATAATTTCAGCCTAAAGTACATTCCTGTGTCGCCACATTGACTAGTCCCGTACGTACTCGAAGTATATTCAATTAAATCGGCATTAGGCCCTTGATTTACAGCCAAGGGCACAAATATTAGTCTATGAACCCTTCCTCTTTTCAATAAAGAGCTGTCTCGTTCTGAATCATAGTAAATAATCCAATTCCTGTTGATTCATAATCTGTGCTGTTTAGATGTAGTTTTTTTTTTCCTTATACATAAACGCCTGTTGCCCGATAACATGCTGGCCAGTTTTCAACTATACATAGATAGTGATAGCTTTTGTTAATACTCGCGAAATAATAGCCATTGTCCTTTAGGGGGGCAATAATAGAGAGGTATAATCATTGACTTATATATTACTGCGTAAGGACTGGGCGGACCGCATGTAAAAATGACGCCTCAAACGTGGTCCTAAAATGGTATTTCTTAAGCCGAAGTGAACTAGTTCACGATCGGCTCTCTTCGGGTGCGGTCGTAAATTTTATTAAAAGCTTTATTTATGTTCTTTATTCCTCAAAAATACCACGCCGCTTATACAAGGTTACGTTAACGAGCAGACTACACCGATTCTCTGTATGGCGAACGCGTCGAGCAAATGTTCGGACGACCGTATCTTTAGTTTTTATATCAATGGGTATAATATTATTATTATTGGTTTGACGACCTTATAAACCGATATTAAAAAAACCGCGTGAAAAATTCGGCTCTTTGACCTCTAATATCTCCGAACCTTCTAGTTATAGAAGGTTCTCACCATATAATTAATTTGCATGATGTTATTAATATTTTACTTTTTAAATTGTTTTTTGTTTTTGTTATTAATGTGATGTAATTATTATTATTGTTTTTACCTATCTAGTGACACTCATTATCATATTCTCAGCTGTTAATATGCGGATAATGTAGTGGGCTGCAATATTGTTAATTTTAAAATTATTTTTTGTATCTATCACACATATTGTAGCTGTTTATTGTCCCTAAATAAATAAATAAAAATATCTGAGAACCTTCTATAACTAGAACAGAGCAAAAAATATCGCAATGAGAGGGGGGGAATAAGTGCCATTCAGTTTCGTTAAGGGTACTTTTACGCCCCTTGAATTTGTAAGACCTACAAGTAGTTGTTCCGGGTCCGGCTATTTGTATATAAGAGTTTAAATGTTTATATACGCACCCACGATACGGGAGAAATTCCTATTGTATGGCAACGTGTTAAAACAAAACAATAAGTACCTACACCTACACGGTGGACTTCAAAGAAAATCAATTAGTCTTTAATTAATCCATTGTCGACACCTAATTCAGTAGCACACACTCCCAAAATCACAAACCTACATAATATTTGGGACTGTCGGCATTCTCTCATTCCTTAACCAGTAGCGAAACGTGTCCTAACATTTTAATGAGGTCTTCACGAACGTAAATAGAAGTCAGACAAGGAAAGGACGAACAAAAGAAATTGTGCGACGTTTATAGACGCCCTAAAAACACGCTACGATCAAATTATGCCTTGACCTTGTGAGCGCCCTATATCCCAACTTGACGAGTGGTGTAAGGGAAGAGACACTGGCGGGTTATGAAAATAGTAGTTTTGATGATGATAAAATGTGTAGATAGTTTATGAAATGCTATAGGGAAAGAAGGGGAGAAAAATGGTAAATAATACAGTTTTGTTATTTATTATCGTGATCGTGGGAAGCTTTGGGACTGGGCAAAAAGTACATAGTAGACATTCAATAGTCGGCTTCAATTACGCCATTTTTGGAACCGCCACTATTGCCTTGCCGCAGTGGTTTGCAGCTGCGGTCGCTTTCGATATTAAACCTTTAACCGTTTACAGTTTTATTTGTAGATTCTACTATTTCAATCACTAATTCAACCCGAAACATTCACAAACACACACTATTCCCAAAAAACACACACTGTTCACTCTACAACTCCTTCCAATAGAGTGCGTATTGTCATCTTAAACTCGTCACAATTGCGTGACATTGTAACTCCAACCAGTGTTTACTACTTGGCATAGATCTATAGCCTTGAATTGCGATATTTCGCAATTCGGGATCTAGCATTGTTCACCCGCTGTCAGTCTACAACTTGCAGTCATAAAGTGCGTATTGTTGCCCGAACATGTCACACATTCATGACATTGTAACTCTTACCAGTGTTTACGACCTAGCATATGCTTTAGATCGAAATTTTATAATACAGGAAACTAGCATTGTTCACTCGCTGTCAGTCTACAACTTGCAGTCATAAAGTGCGTATTGTCGTCCCGAACTCGTCGCAATTGCGTGACATTGTGACTCCAACCAGTGTTTACTACTTGGCATACGCCTTAGATCGAAATATCGCAATTCGGGACCATTCTAGCTCTAGCATTGTTCACCCGCTGTCAGTCTACAACTTGCAGTCATAAAGTGCGTTTAGTTGTCCCGAACACGTCACACACTCATAACATTGTTGTTTAAACCAATGCTTACGGCCTGGCGTACGCATAAAATCTATTTGTTATGGTGATTAAGGACCAGTCTAGCATTGTTCAATCGTTGTCTAGATATCCAACTACATAACATCACGCCTATTATTACCGAAAAATTAGGCAGAGGTGTGTACTCATCTGTGCACCCAAAATTCGCCAGTTATGTTTAAGTCATATGTAATAGGGGGCGAGCTTATTGCCATCAACCGAGCATAAACCTAGACTCCTTGGCTGCTACTGACAAATTCCAGGTGGAAAAACACAATATCACTTTTGCCCGACCTGGGAATTGGACCCAGGACCTCAGGCACTTCAGGCAGACCTAGTGGTCGCAAACGCGACTGCTGCATCGAGGCAATCACCTATCAGAACAATAAAGTGTAAAATTGTCGTCTTGAACTCGACACAGTTGTCACAAATTAATGACAATGTAGCTCCAACCAGTGTTTACGACCTGGCATGCGATTTACTTCTATTTGCTGTAATTAGACCAGTCTAGCATTGTTCATAGGTGATCTAGTGTTCTAGAAATAAGAGCTGATATTGTAAGATTGGCCTCATTTTGAGATGAAATGATGAGGATTATTTTTTAAGATCTCGGGTTTCATAATTTAGAAACACGTTTCTTTTAAAATATGACTGTTTTTTGTAATCGCTACTGCAGGCAATGAGTTCGATTCCAGGTTGGACAAAGAAATTGGAATTTACCATCAGGAATTTCTCAGGAGAAACCACGAGCTTAGATTTGCGACCGGTTGATGGGAGACTATAGTCATAATCTGCCTATTACTTTGGAATTACAGCCGTGATGTTTTGCTATTTTTTATCCCTGTTTCTTTTGTATTCTGATATTATCGTGTGAAGATCTCACTCACATCATAAAACGTAAAGCTCTAAATATACCAAGTACGTAGGTACACATGGAACAAAAACACGTTGTTTACAATAGAGAATTGATCAATTAAATGCAAAAGCATTCACGTAATACGCATGTTTATTTATAACACCGTCCCATTACTTTGAGACTAAATCAAGCAGAAACATGAACAAAAGGTGCACTTCTTACTGTTGTGAGTTTGTGAGGGTGCAGTTAGTTGTGCACGACGGGCAAGAGAGGTGTGGCACACCATGTTTAGGGCCCGGTTTCCACCAAAGCGGAGTGAAGACGATGAGAGATGTGCGGAAAACGACCAATCACATTAGTTAAAATTTACATCTGGTCTTTCACCCTTCCTGTGATTGGTCGAATTAGCCACATCTCTTCTCCGCTCTGCTTGTCTCCGCTTTGGTGGAAACGCTTTGGCCTTAGTGCTCAACACTCACTTTGTTTCTGAGAGGTCGATTATCCGCATGTGGCGTCAAGTTGAACCGTACAATTTGAGTACGAAGTCTATTCAAAATTCCCATATCGGCCACCTGTACTTCGTGACCATGCAAGGGGTTCGTTTTTGTAATATAAAGCTAATTTGACAATATACTTGACCCTGATAATTTGGGGTTCAAACTGGGATTAAGTTTCCAATAATTTGGAAAGAACACGAGAATCGAAAATTTTCTGTGATGTAAATTTTAATTACGTTATGTTACTGACTACGCGTAGCTAAAACCAAAGTAGTATTACTGAAATTCTCTTTTATAGTAAATCGCCGTGACTCATCACGTTAATTCTTATGAATAAGGATAAAGGTCAGTGCAGACGAGCCGTTTGTTCGCACCGATGCGTTTCGTATAGCTTTCCTATTAGTTAATACGTTAATTATGGCTATTAACTTGATTGGCTTGTTTGTTAAGAGTCCCGACGATGTGTTAAGTGTTCTATAGCTTGATTGTTGGAAATGTAAGGTTGTAAATAAGTCTATAGGTTAGTTTATCAAGTTAGATTGCATTGGAAATATATGATGACAGCTTGAAGTGTAATCATGTCAGTATCGGCACAATGATCGCTGAGTTTACACCCCACATGTCGACAACCTTGCGAGCCAAGTCAAGATACTTGATCTGCCTATCTTTCTCGGCTTTCACGAGGTTCTCGTCATGCGGGACCGTTATGTCAACAATCATTGCACTCCGCGCTGCTCTGATCGATCCACCACCAATATATCAGCTTATTAGATTACTAGTTTTGCCCGCGGCTTCGCCCGTGTGGATGTCGCTTATACTAAACAATTACGATTTTCCATAGAAACTTTAGCTCCCTTAGGGATTTCCAAAAATCTTTCCTTGGAAAGAAGAAGAAGGACGGTTTTTTTTCTATACTGCAAAGGGAACCTCTGTGCAATATTTCAGCTTTCTAGGTTCAAGGGTTTAGGCTAGGCGTTGATGAGTCAGTCAGTTAGTCAGAATTTTTATTTTTATTTATATACGTAGATATATTGTTTGTTTTTATACTTTAACATATCTCGGCTTTATTGCCGGAATTAGAGAATAGTACGGGCCGAAGCAAATACTACTTCGGGAGAGTGGTGATGTGATGAGATGATGATATGATCGGGTTGTGTGGTGATGAGTGTCCATGAAACTGTGCCTGCGCTAATTGAGGGTCAAGTATGTGAGGTAGAGATTACTGTCTCATTTCCATTATGTAAAAAAATCCTTCCAATCCTGCAGGTATTAAGTATTGCGGCCTTCTGAAGACTTTGTTTAGATATAACACATGTTGTTGATAACGCAATAGGGACTATAGCAACATTGTTAAGATGGCAAATTCAACTTTTTTCAATTTTAATGTAAGTATATTACATTTTGTCTAATAAAGTGATGTCTGGTCTATTGTATGTAGTGTACTGTTTTGTCGGTGAAGAATTTTCAAGAGTAGTTTTGGGCTGGTATTTATAATAAGGTACCTACTGGAAGTGTGAATATGAAGTTATATGTGATTCCTAATTTTTGATGAATTATGTTCGCTATTACCTATATCATGTCTGTGCTTATAATCAGTCTGGGATATTGCTTTACATGCACCTGTGATGTGCTGAATGGTTTCCGAAGAACTACTGTATCGCCTAGATAATTATGTCTATTGTCTGAGGAACTCTCATTATGTAGTTCTGGTAATTGCGGGTTTATATTAACCTGGTCCTGTGATATCATAAACCCTTGCGTCTCAGTAGGGAACAGTTCTCCACGCTTTTAACCATTCATTCGACGCTAACTTGTCGACGCTAGGTAGATTAAAGTCGTGTCGGTGTCTCCCATGTAGTGACTTTTGGGTCCATTCAGCTATTTATGTCTGTCGGTCATTCTGTTGTTCATTACTCTGTGTTGTCTTGTCATACATGTGCAAAGGGGTATGTTTTTGTCATTATACGCTATTGCTTTGTGTAGGGTTGAAGTGAAGTTTTTAAAACCTAAGTATTTTCTCAATGTTGTTATAGTAAAGCTATAAACACCTATTTTTTTTGGCACTTATTCGGTTTTTACACAGTTGAACCACTGGATTCTAGGCTCTCGATAGTTGAAACCCATCCTCCCGGTAAAAGTTCATAAACTTGGCTTCAATGGTTTCTCTAATCAGTCTAGGTACGTTTTGGCGTTTTTTGGAGATGACCTGAGGGTTATGTAACTCAATCCAGTGGTTCGATCATAATTCCAGAAAATTTTAATGTTGAGCTACGGCCGTTTTTTGAGTGACAATATATTTCACCGCCCTAATGTATTCCGATATTCGATAAGTCACCGTAACTACAATCCACTTTGTAAACACCGGGCTTTTCCAGCGGAAAGTTCCTTCAGCGACAGCAACATGTTTCCATTCTTTAGAATTCATACAAAATTAATGGAGAGGGAGAGCAAGACCAAGGAAACGATATGGACGGATTGTGTGAGAAATTATATGAAAGAAAAAGTAGTAAATAGTAGCGTGACGATTGACAGAGGTGAATAGAAGGAAAAAACGTGTTGAGCCGACCCCAAGTAACAAGCGACAAGGGCAGAAAGATGATGAGAAGTCATACAAAAAAAAACAGATACTCATCCACAATTTTATTGACAGTGACCATGAATTATTTCGAGCTTTACGAATTCCAAACACGGCATCGCCCGTGTTTGTTACATAACTCTTAAGTATGACAAATAAGACTACTAATGAATATATGACGCGTGACAAACTGACAAAGAAGACCCGCCTACTTCTTCCCGTAACTTGTTCGCTCGGTATGTTCCTGTTATGTGCATTAGTAACGCCAATTTAAGATACCTACTAACCAATTAAGAACACGTGAAAAACGAGCGGGGATATGGTTTTAGCGATAGTTGTTTGGTATGACGGTAAGAATCATCTCTTTGCCGGGTGCAAGCGACATTGGAAAAACTGTAATACCAATTATTTATTTTAAATTAAGCCAATCTATAAAATACAAATTTAAAGAGCGTTTTTTTGCATTACATGTAGGAAGGATCCTAAAAAGGATTTCCATGTAGCTAAATTGACATCAGTTTCCTGTCAGATAACCTGCCATATGCAGTGGTAATGATTACAAATAAATCAGTTGATTGAAAGATGTTATATCATCTTTCCAATCACATTAAAAATACAGATAAGGGATAAGATAATCTCGATTTAAAATAACCACAACACAAACTAAATAAATGAAAAGAAAAGAGTTCGTAAACCATTTCAATTAATATCTAGAAGATTAAAAAGTAAAAAAATCATTTGACAACAACAGAAATAATAGCATTCTTACTAGTATATCAATGGTCCTAAAATAAAACTGAGCGCATCACCTCTTATAAAACAACAGTATACAAAAGTATTCTTAATTTTAAAATCATTGTTATTCTTTCTCCGTCTACATTAGAATATTTCTTCTGTCGCCAATTGCATTATTATCTGATAGATACTATATTTAAAACCTGAATATGAAAATGACAACGGATATAAATCGCTTTGTATGTTAGGAACGTTTCAAGCGTCCATGCCCAAAAAGGAAGAGTACGAATTGGGACGCATGATTTTTTGTTGAGTATATATTTTTTGTGATGTCATAGCTTAAATTTAATGAAACGGTATCCTAGTTATTGTTGTTTAACGTGCCTTTGTGCATTGAAGGTTCAAAGTAGATGTCAGGCGATGAAAATTACTATAGAAAGAATAATTTTTATTCATCACAGTTACAAGACGTGCATACAAAATTACAAAAATAACCATATCATAGTATCCATGCAAAATTTTCCTGTGTTCTTACGGCTGGGATTCCAGCCTCTTTTCTATGAGATGGGCCAGAGATCCACCACGCGAGCCTTGTGAGTTGGTGGAGTGAAATCCACCTTCGAATTTTAGTTCCGGTGCATGACACGGTCACCATCACTGCTCGAATTAACGGTTATGACATAATCTTGAATTAGTATAGGCTATACCTACAATTAAAGCAATGTATGGTAGATTTTAATGTGGTTACCGAGAGGTCAAGCTATTCCAGTTAAGTGAATATTAACGACTGGAATTAGTCGTGTCTACGTTAGTGTTTTCCTTAATGGAAAATTATCTGCTATAGCCTGGCTTATAGTTCAAACAGTACTGGCCATAGAAATTTACATTTTTAGAATTCGAGCGTCAGAGGTTATCTAGAGAACTATTTATGTATAAAGGGTACTTACAACACTTATTTAAATGATGACCAGGGTGTCTCAAGGTCAAAGTCTATACGTCTCTGACGAGGCGAACCGATCCAACACCCACCATATTTGGGAGGCTAAGCAGAAAGAAATATTGTAATGATGATGATCTTGTTTTTCCTGCAAATATTAACGATATTGTTTTATTTTGTTACAGTCGACCAAAGCAGAGGCTCCTGTTGTGTGCAACAGCTGCAATTCAGTAATCAATGGAAGGGTGAGTGATTTATATAACAATATAAGTGTTTAATATAAAATAATGGTACCAGATATTTCTGAAACTTTTGGAAATCAAATATTTCTCTTCATATTATCTTCAGCAAAAATCCTTTAGTTCAAGACACGACTCTCTGTGGAAACAGTTAACTTGCAAGACAGCATATTATGGAGGAGAAAAACAGTGCAAGCTGAAGCTGCTCAAGCTCTATTTGACCAGAATCCTACCAACTAGAACCAAAGAGCGAGTAGAAATTCCCAAAGAATACTACCTAAGAATAACACCAAGCACCTTTTCTAAGAACTACCTACTCGTAGACAACGCATCTACATTTGTGCACTCGGCACCAGAATACTCAATAGGTACCTACATGACGCTGATGCCCATAATGATTGCGGTATCAGTGATAAGTCCCTGATACCAGTTGATAGGGTTACGTGACATACCGCTATATTGTCAACTTGTTTATTAGAAATTGATAGCACTGACAATACTATTCCTAACTCGAATTTTGTTATGAGTGAAGGTCGTTTTGAATGGAACGATGGCCGATAAGAGGAATATTTTGATGAGCAAATAATATGATAAACATGCTTTGCCAAAAATCGTAATATTATTAGTATGAATCAAACAATATAACAATAAATGTAACTGAAGACTATAACGGGATAAATAATATGACAAAG
Source organism: Diarsia brunnea (assembly GCA_949774965.1). Lineage (NCBI taxonomy): Eukaryota > Metazoa > Arthropoda > Insecta > Lepidoptera > Noctuidae > Diarsia > Diarsia brunnea. Next base: position 18,569,308 of record OX459011.1, read on the forward strand.
ATGATAAGGAAAAACCGAAATATAATTTATGAAACAATCAATGATCATAATCATTACTTTTACAACAATACTTGTAACTGAAGACTATAACAACAGGTCATTGTTTCAATGAAAGCTGATAAAGGTTTAGAAAAGGAAAACATGCTGCGTTAACTGCAAATAAATTGGGATAACTATAAGAAGTATCAAGCAATTAAAAAAAACAAGTAAAAGCTTAAGCTTTTGTAATACGCATGCGTGATGTAGGTAAGGGAAGTTATTTTGATTAGTGGTCGGTTGCTGTTTAATGATTAGCGTTAAACGACAAAAATCACCAATAACAACCGACCTATAACATTAGAAAAAATAATAACATAGTATTATAACAAAACAAAATCGTAGATAGTAACAACACTAACAACCGCATGCTTGTAGAAACAATGTGGTCGGCGCGGTCAAGGTGGGCAGGATGCTCCCCACACGGTAATTACTTGGCAACAGACAGGAGACTTGAAAACCCGATGATAGATTTCTTGATGAGAAAACACTGGAAACATCACGGCTAAAAATACCATAAATTACCGAAGAGGAATAGACGAAAACCTGGATGTTTAAGGAAAATAGATCCGATACAATGACTACATTTAAACATAGACTGTATCCTCAAGATTGGGTGAATTGCTAGTAAAAATAGTAAACGTTGAACATAATGAAAAAACATTCAATGTAATGCATGTTGAAGCAAAAGTCTTCTTTCCACAAAGATTGCCAAAAATAAAGAAAAATATAGGTCCGAACTACTATAAACCGATAGCGAAATAAAATATTCAAAGATAAACAGAATCTATCGACGCAAAAGATAAGATAACCAATCCACCTCCCGCGAAAGTTTAGGAATTCTATAAAAAAACGCGAAGTTCACGGTATATGGACATCGACAAAAATACACAAACCACGTGGTCAAGCGCGAGCGTCAAAATAGATGTGTTACGTAACAAAGGTAAACAAAACGCGTTGTACTTGCAAAGATTTAGAAGTAGACGAGGAAAGCATGTGTTTTCTTATTTCAATAGAAGATAAAACTTTCGATAGATTATTTAGTCAATGAGTTAGGAAGTGTTATTTCAGTTGGTTTTTAATAGGTGGATCCGACTATTTAATTAGAGGTAAAGTGGTAGATATCTATATCTTCTATACATATAATAAATCTGTAGAGAAATCGTTTTTGTACATCGAAAATATTAAAAAAAAAAATTGTCAGGGTATTAAAGTATAACCAACAGAACACATTTCCAGCGTTTTTGGAATTTTTGTCTGTTTGTCTGTTTATCTGTTTGTCTGTTTCGATGACTAAGCATCACGTCAAATTTACGAAACGAATGTAGGTAACTTTTATACATAAATATTGTACGTAACTTGGGCTATTACTTAGTCTTTGTTTCATCGTAATCGGTGCTCTCTATCAAAAGATATATGAATTTATAGTTTTCAAGAAGAACTTATCGTTATGGTCAAGAATGAGACAAGCAACGACATCTATTGAACGAATAAGGTACTTATTACTAAATGCCTTCACAAGATAACTTTAAAAAAGTTATGATAGCAAAAGGTACGTAGATATAAGTCTAAATGACGCTGCTTTCAAAATCTACATAGCCTAAACCTTAGAGTGTTTGATCGCTCTTTTTTAGCAGTTTATCTTCGACTTCGACAGATGGCGTTATTCATTTGATGTCATTTTCTGAACCGCGGTGATAGTAAACATACACACATTATGTTTCGTGAATAGTCAACAAATAATTTACCAATTACACAGTATTAAAATACTATTTTTTTTAAACTAAATTAAAATTAGATAAAACCCAAGACATGTTTATTTTTGTACCGTGTGGGAATCGAACCTGCGACACGCAGTGCTACTGTTAATCGTCCAGCCATTGCGCCAACCATGTCGTCATATAGATGTGGTGTGTTGTTAGCCCTATGTGTCGAGGCCGCGGTATCTCTTTCGAACAACCCGCAGCCCCAACGGGCGTCGGTCCTTGGGGGCCCCTTCAATGTTGCTGACATCTCTTTGAGACGCGCGTGGAACATGAACGCGCCTCCATCGTCATAGGACGGACAAACGATTAACTAGCCCGTTACTCACCGTTCACAGGCCCGCGTCTACGGTGGCCGGAAGCCATCACGTGGCCCCCGATGCCCAGAGCGTCTCCCGCGGCGGCTGGGACGAGAGGTTGTCTCCCTCTCACGTTCCGCCACCTCTTTCGCTAGCATTACTGCTTCGCAGAAGGAGGTGGCGGCCATTTCAGATTCGATGTCCCAGATTCGGTACAGGAACCCTCTCGAAACACCCTCTAATCCCCCCTTTTTTTTTGTGGTTCGTAAATTATCAAATGACTCATCCCGCTCTGGGCGGAGCGGAAGAAAGTGTCAGACTTCTACTGACTAAAAACCACCCACGTTCCTTCTTAGCCCTTTGTGTTTCGAGGCCATGGTATCTCTTGCGGACAACCCTCAGCCCCGGTAGACGTCCCTTTGGGGCCCCTTAATTGTTGCTGACATATCTATGAGGCGCGCGTGGAACACGAACGCGCCAACGACAATCTGTCTGCCTGTCGACTATAATGTACCTGTTTCAAATTTCTTCAAGATCCGTTCGGCCGTTCTGACGTGGTTGATTAACAAACACCCATCCATCTAAACTTTAGTATGAGACATAGTCAGTACTTTGCATTACTCTCTTCTTATTTTCTACAGCGTCAGTAAGTTAACGCAGGGCAATGATTAAATGTACTTTTATCTAAGCGACGCATTTTAGTTTCCGACAAGCACGCGAACGAAGTCGCGGGCACAGCTAGTAATAAATAAGAACGAAAGCGTTGAAACGCTCAAATAAAAATTATGTTGTAGAAATTAGGTTACAAATTATAGCCACAACTTTAGTACTCCTAAAAATGTGGAGATAGAAACCCAATGGAGCGACCATTAAAAGCCAGTTTTATGGGAATCTTTAAAACGGGTGTGCATTAAGGAAGCTACGGTTAACCGTGGAAACTTATATCATGAGACCATAGCATTAAAATATAGAATGAAGATTTTTTAAGATTTGCGTAATACTACTACAAGATTTTATTTAAGTAGACATTATGACGAAGTTTATAACGACGAAAACGATGAAAGTATAGGTTGTAACACCGTCTGGCAATGGCCAAGTAATGTAATTTGAACGTCTGAACGATCTTATCAAAGAGTGCATATCACAAGATGCAAAAATATTATAAAGTATGTTCGCTTCTGAAGACCAGAATTCTTCATCCGTATATTCAATCATTTCAATATCCACGTCCTTTCTAGCTACATCATCGTTCACACAATTTATCTATCTGCTCTTTGATCTCCCTCTCATCTTCATTCGTCTTCATCTTCCGCAGATAGTAACAGCCCTTAACAAGAAGTGGCACCCGGAACACTTTACCTGCAACACATGCCGCAAGCCGATAGATGGAGCCAAGTTCCACCAGCACGACGGAGGCGTCCACTGCGTGCCTTGTTTCGCTGCCCATCACAGTCCCAGGTGCCATGGGTGCGGGGAGCCCATCACTGACGTGAGTTTTATTAACTGTTGAGTGTTTTCTTGGAGAGGTATTAGTGAGACTGAGGATAAAGTGTTATTGGGATTTTCCATCTGGCCGGAGTCTGGATTATTGCAAAGTGCTTAGGTTGAAGGCAACAGGTGACCCTATTGCCTTCAACCTAAGCACTTTATTTCAATTTAACTGGCGAAATGTGGGATACTGTAGATACTCCTCGGACTAATATTTCAGGCAAAGATGCATCTTTGAATAGAATATAGACCTCGGTAGACGTAGCAAAAATCCTGCTCAGGTGGGAGATCATTCGTTCTCTCTCACAAATGCGTAGTGTTCTTGATAATGATGGAACCCTAAAAATCAATTCGTGTGAGCCCTTAATTATTTCACGTTGAAGGATTTCATGGACGCTGCTAACAAAGCAAAAATCGTTAACCATTTATGGTTATAAGCTGACACAGTTTAGATTGTCACTGATATGCTAAGCTGTAATATCCAGCAAAGGAATCCTTTTCAGAACATTATTGTGGTTCCAAATCATTTCAATGGTTAGGATTCCAGATTTGACGAATATAGTAGCAGGATAAAATCGTTCCAATGACATCACTGCGCCGTCCCACAAGTTCGCAATAACATTCAGTCCAGATAAACCATGCAATTATTTTAATACAAAAACACAAGATAAGCCGAATATTCATTTCCTTTACGGGTTAGTATAGGTATTTTATAGACGGATGCATAAGGTTACACAAGGTCGTTTAGAGACATTTCGGAGAGGAAATCCAGAAGTAAGGTTTAGATCTTACATTGAAGCTAGAATGATGCTAATGTATTGGTTGTAAAACCCTTTGCGTCACCTCCGAAAACTGCCTTATTGAAACCCTGTTTGGAATATCCTAGAAAAGCGTATAACACCACAGCCCACCTTGAGACTGGCCTAGCAACCTTAAACAATTTGAATGATCTAGACATTGTTACATCATAGTCTCACTTACCTCCGACCAATCAATTAATCCAAATACAGCACTAAAACTAACAGCTTTATCTAAAAGCCAACGACCGTACAAAATGAGTGAAGACCTCTGAATCCCCAGTGGGTGATTACTGGCAGTTGTGACGTCACGGCGGCCATATTTGAGCTGTTAGTAAGTCAGGAGGCTCGCCCACGGGCCTACGAACTACTAATATAGACATAGATGAAGTGATTGAGTTTGAAGCCGTAAAAATGTGAAAAGTGACGCTAATTAGTCCATAAAGCTTCGTTTACACGAGATGGAATACTCGGCCGTCAAGAAGCGAAAACATCCAAGCAAAGCATATAGATAGAAGAGTGGTCATTATTCACACGTGTTCCAAATTTAAGGAAATAATATTATAAGATAATTATGTACCTGGTAAGTTTTAGAAATCGAAAAAATATTTAATTCGATTTTATTTAGGGATTGGCCTGCTCTTGTCTTTTTAACTGTTTTTTTTTTAAATTTCTATTCGATTATTTTATTTAATTATTCGTGTAAGAAACACTGCAATGGTTTGATTTGGTACGGCTCTAGTTATTAACCGACTTCCAAAAAGGAGGAGGTTCTCAATTCGTCTGTATGTTTTCTTTTTTTTTTGGTATGTTTTAAAGATGTGAAGTGAATCACAGTAATATATTTATGTTGGCAGACAGAAAATCGTTTGGGTGTGAATTACTCATGTCTGATCGTTTTGCCTTATTGGGTGTGCAGTCAAGCGGTGATATGGTTTCTCATGGCACGTGGGTCTAGCTAGAACACTATCGATCAACTAGTTCCATAAATTGCCGGTTTGTCATGAAGATGCATAATGTTTCCTTATTTTTTTTCTGGAAATATTAAATTTTTGATTCGATCCAAGTATTGCAGGTGTACCTAATGTGATTTTCTGGTAGGTGAACATTTTGTTTGTTGGCTAACCAACAAACAAGTTTTCATCAATTTTTCAAGATCATAATAAGAAATATAATAGTCGTTCTTTTAAATTATCTAAAGGTGCGTTATTAACTGTAAGGTATTGCCTGATTGTCTCGTTTTTAATGGAAAATAATAACTTGTTTACATAACGCCTAGGACATTAATACAAAAAAGAACTATGTACTTTGTTTTTTTTTTGTTTTTCTATCGGTTATCAATATGTAAATAAGTCCACACTCCAAGGCCACGGCTTAGTCTATTTTATGGTCGAACGGAATCAGTGAGTCACTATATTGTTTACAACTACTATTTGCTATTATCTTCGTTGCGCAAGATCTAATTGATGTTTAATTGCTTTGTTAACGTTCGTTTTTTGCTTGACGGATTCAATCAATGTGACCCTACATAGTAATTGGAGAAAAAATTATTAACGATTTTTTGACCGAAGATTTTGCCATAGATTACAAACAAGTAATTTTCGCACTATTTTCGTATCCCACATGTTGCTTTGAAGGAGAAATAGAGAAATGTGGCAGAAGAAGACATGCTGCCCCGACCTCAAATATTAAATTGAAATAAGGCTAGGAGGACGCGCGGGTTCGCCAGAAGTGGAAAGAGTGGAGGGAGGCCTTTGCCGTGGATTGGGACAGAGTAGGCTAGCAAAAAAAAAGGCTAGGAGAATGATGATGATGGTGCTTACAAGGAAATATTCCTTTCTTAAAAAACAATCAAACAGTAGACCAAAATAACCTATAATATGTATACTTGCACATAAATAAAGCAGCAATGGGAGAAAATAGGAACCATAAAACCATTTGACAAATCCTTTTTACTCTGAAGCAAACTGAAGTGTTCAATAATGAAAATCTTTAATGGATCAGTATCTTGTTTGATTAACGTTGTTTTTTAAGCAAATCAATTATTATGATCGTGATCAAAGGACCGTGATCGCTGTCAAAGGTTCCAACCTCTAATGATTACCTACTCATACTAACAAGTAATTTTATATTTGTAAAACCTTATTTATAATCAACCAATAGGCAAGTTGACACCAACATTACTCTTCAATTTAAACAGAAATTATTCAGTTCAATATTTTTCATTGAGATGTGATTCATAGAAATTAATAGTTGTCATGTTTATGATCTTCTAATATTGAACGCTTGATTAAAAGAAAACAACAGGACAGTATGAACTACACATAGGTACGTAGGTCACGTCCACACATTGGACACGTGTCATTAAAGTAGCAATAGCACTTCACCCGTGACTGCGATAATATAGCCTATTTAAGTTTTAACTCGTTAAACATGTAGCTTCCTAATGGTGAAAGAATTTTTCAAATCGGCCAAGCAATTTTTGCGTTAAATCAAAATAAACGAAATCAAATCTTTCCTCTATAAAAGAGGAAATATTTGGTTTTTTGTTTGAACTAGTATTACAATACAAGTTAAGATTTAGATAAGTTTAGATAAAGCCACTCATGCAGTTAAGTCAGGGGCGTAGCTACCGCCGTATCTGTCGCATCAATTATATGGGCCCCCGACGTGCCTATGCAAAAATTAATAAAAACTTCCCAATTATTATTTTATTTCAGAAACTAAGTAAAAAAAAACAATTTCTTTTTTTCCCGGGTAAAGCGTGCGTTCTAAAGTCATCATCGGCTATAAATGATTTAATACATCAGTTTGCCGAGAAAAAGGCAAGGAGTGTATTTTTAATTTGAATTGTTTGTATTTTTTTGGAAAAAGTGACAGATAGATAATTATGTTGAATAAATATTCCTTTTAATTTTATACAATCATTTTTTTTTGTTACAAATCTTTACCCTTCTTAAGGGCCCCCAAACCAATTTTTATACGGGGCCCCGCCAAGGCACGCTACGCCACTGAGTGAAGTTCCTCTAACAACAGACAGATGTGTTTAAAAAAACAGACTTTATTTCAGACATTATTTGGTCCATAATATTTGTTAGTAGCGACTTTGCGACTCGCAATTGCTTTTTTGGGGAACTCTTTATCGTTAAACAAGTTCCAGCCTATTTTAAACAAATTACTTTTACTTAGATACAAATTCAAATTCAGACTGAATTTGAATTTGTATCTAAGTAAAAGTAATTTGTTTCTTCTTCTTGCACTATTTCCTATTAATTTTCTTATTTCTGAGAAATCTTCTTCAGTTTTAATAATTCTTGTTAATCCATGCGAGCATAACCTGGGATTACCTAGACCTAGAATGTTTATTAAACTCGTAATTCTATACAACACTTGTCGAAGGAGCTCCACTACAAATAACACAATTTAATTACAAAGCTTGTAGTACTCCTAGCACACTTAGCTAATGAGATAATTGAGCGCTATCATTTACCGAGCAGAGTGACGTAATCGACGTACATAAATTATGACTTTCGACGTCCAAACCGCATCAACAAGTATTCGCAAGTTTGATTTGTGAAGCTTTTAGGAATTTGATGAGAATGAATCATAATTATGATAATCGTGTTGTAAGTGGGACAATAGTGCAAGTTAATAGTCCAAAAGATAGCCTGGTTATGAGACCGGGAAATGTGATGTCATCCTTTGAAGACAGAGCGTTCATCTACTTAGCGGTGTTTATAAGTGCACTGCCTAAACTGCTGGGTCTAACTCTAGAAGCAGCTATTTGCCACAGAGTTCCGTATATATTTAAATTCACTCCCTATATGAAAAGTCGTATGGAAATTTGTAACTTTGCCGATGAATAATTTAGAATGTCCTAATTGTGACATTGTGTGTCCTGAATCCAGATTGAAGCCAAGCGTTGAGGTTTTGGCTTCAATCTGGATTATAAGAGTAGAGGAAGACCAAAGAAAAGATGGATGGACTGTGTCAAGGATGATATGGCAAGAAAGAAGGTGTCTAATGAGATGACGAGTGCCAGAGAAATATGGAAGCAGAAGAATGTTGCTCTGACCCCAAAGAAGTCGGCATGTGAGCAAGAGGATGATGATGGCTTTGTTTCAACAACTTTTTTTTTGTTGGAGGGTGGGAAATCATCAAATGACTCCTCCCGCACTAGGCTCTACTGACTAAAAACCACCCAGGTTCCATCTTAGCACTTTGTGCCGAGGCCGCGGTATCTCTTTCGAACAACCCGCAGCCCCGACGCGACAATCATTCGCGAAATAATCATCTTTATAGGTATATTCTCTAAGAAACTCATCTGATACAAACTGCAAATTCGTATAATATATTTATTAATCTTTTTGGTGACATCACTAACCCAATCTGAATCACGTGCTACAATCGACACTTCATTTACATACTTAAAACGGCATGGTTACAAATACTACATACCCTGACCTTTGCGAAGGATGTTACCTATAAAAGCAGTGCATACCCTTATAAAGTGGCCATTCTTACCCTGTGCTGTGACCGATTGTCACTATGACCTTTAAGAATGATGACACTAATAGCACCCATATGAGTGGTGTATGTCCTAAGGTTGGGTTGTCTATGGCAGGTTGCCAAAGTATGTGACCTTTTAGAAGGACGTTAGTTGTTTAAATTCGGTGCATATCCTTACTGGTGACTTCCTGTGAAAGACGTCTTCGAGATGTGCTATACGATGCCGATCTATTGGTAGGATTTTATGAGGATACAATTATAAGCATAGACTTTCCAAGTTTTCGTCTCAGCGAACAGCCAACTATTTTTAAGAGTTTCTTTACACCCACGCTAGCTGTTGCCAGTGGCTTCGCCCGCTACAACTCGAAAATTATCCCACGGGAAGATAAAATCGGGATAAAAACTATTTTATGTGTTAATCCAGGTTATAAACTATATGTGTACCAAATTTTCAAATCAAACGCGAAAACTACTGAACGGATTTGGATAATCCGTTCAGTAGTATTTGCGTGAAAGAGTAACAAACAAACATCCATCCATCCAAACAAACTTTCGTAAGATTTTCAAGCACTATAAAAAAAATTGGAATTCCCCTACCACGCGCTCCTAAAACTCATAGACAAGCTGCTCAAGTATCTGATCTGAATCACCCAGCTGTCGGATCAGTTTAACCATAATTGAAAAACCATACACATTGACATGAGCTGTAACCACAAACCGAGGTTAAGGTTCAAAATTGATAATCAACACGTAATTCTCATTAAAACCACCATACATATAATACACAAGTATAATTATGTATAGTGTGACGTGGTGATAAAGGCCAGGGAATCACATCGGTCAGGGTCTTCCGTGAACCCTACATGGCGAGAGGCTCAAAGTAGCGAAAGTAATATTTGTCATCGTTCGCCACCCACGATGGTAGGAGGCTGGGAAGTATTAAAGGCATAGACCATATGGCCATTAGTGATTTAATCTAAATTCATATTTAGGAGGAGTTTGGATTTGAGCTTGGTTGTCGGTCATAGGCTCCCTCCTTAGAGCACTTTGCAATCTTTGGGGGATTACAGGCATGATGTTATGCGCACGTTGGTATAGTGGTCTTAAGTGTGACTGCTGAGAATGAGGTCCTAGGTTGGATTCCCAGGTCGGGCAGAGTATTGTTGGGTTGTCTATCCGGAATAGTAGCAGCCTAAGAGTCCGGGTTTTTTTTATGCCCAGTTAGACCGGATGAGACAGAGATGAGAAAGAGGTATCGTATTACCTAGTATTAACTGGGTTGTAGAGGTCAGATAGGCCGTCGCTCCATGTAAAATACTGGTATTCAGCTGCATCCGGTTAGACTGGAAGCCGATCCTAACATAGTTGGGAAAAGGCTAGGCAGATGATGATGACACCGGATGAGAATTAAATCTAACTGGCGTAGTCGTGATGTTATTAAGTTTATAATTATGCAGTAATATTGAATTTTCCATTAAGTATCACTAACGATATTTGCAATTAGTAAACAATTCAAGTGTTCCGCATTGTAAGTTCAAATAACATTGACATACGTTTTACAAAAGCAATCAGTGGATATTTTTTATTGAAACAATTACGGAGCACCGTGCTCTGCGGAAATGACTGGTCGTTCACTAATTATCATGATGCGTCAATAATGTAGTAAGCTTGTTTAATTTGGAACTAGTCACTATAAGTTTACCTTCGTACAATCAAACTTGAACCAAATTCTAAGGTATATCCGTATAAATATCATCATCCCAACACGTTTTCTTCTTTCATTCTCCATTGCCACACGTCATAGCATTATTTACTTGTTTCTCTTGCATATCATTCCTCACACAGTGCATCCATCTTTTATTTGGCCTTCCGCTCCCTGTCTATTCACCAAAATTAATATCCATCTCTTTTTAGTCACATGTTTTATCTCTCCTCATTACATGTCCATACCAAAATAGACGGCTTCCTTTAATTTTGTTTGTAACAGACACCACTTTGAAACTTTTTATGAATATGATCTTGTTAGATTATAAAAGGTTCAGAATTCGTAATCACAACAAGTCGTATTAACAACAATATAATTATCTACGTAAGAAGCCCAGTCTCTTCAACTAAATAGGCAAAAAATCGAGATGCAATCTAAACTAACAATCACCTAATAGTTTAGCCAATCCAAGCGCTGTAGAACAGGTCGTAATGACCTGTCAGTAATCTAGACATCTAAATCGTTAAAACCTCCGCCTTCATCTCAAACCGGTCGACCAGGCAGCAAGCTATGGGCCACAAAACAATGGCCCATCGCGTAATGGTCTAATGGTGGTTTCACACTGGTGATGGTGAGCCGAGAGTGAATGCGCGAGAATTGAAATATCGCTGACACAAACCAATCTGGTGAAATTGAGCAATCAGCATTTGGCGGTTCTTCTAGCTCTAGACTCTAGTGCAAACAAGTTTTAGGGTTTATTCTCAGAGGCTCGCCCCCTATTACATGGGACTTAAACATAATTGGCAAAATGAGATGCACTATCAGGTACACCTATCCCGAAACCTTCGAAGATTACAGCCGTGATGTCATGTTATGTATTTGTTATCGATGCTAGGTCTACCATCTCATCCACTCCTCACATCGCCTGCGTGAAACCACCTTAACGGCCGCCATGGACCGGTGACATCATCACGGGAAGCAACACGCTATGATACATCTACATTGCCTTCTAATCGGTTTAGTTTTTTATCTCAGTCGGAGCAATTAAGAATTATGTTTATTTGTTTGGAGTGACACATTACGGTGTTAAGTGTGAGTAATTAGTGATTGCATGAGATTAGATTTGCCTTGATGACTCTGATTTAGTTAATATTTTTCTACCAAACAAGGAGTGGTGACTAAAGGAAGAAATTAAGAGGTCAAGGACACCTCTTGTGGTGTGAAACTAATTTAGTTAAAGGATATGCATGGGAATAAGGTTTTTCTCTCCTGAGGATAACAACCGATTTTTCTAATTTTGGCAATTATGATGATTTACGAGGGTTATATAACCAACAACAATAAAAGTACCTATTTGCCTTGTTTTAATACGGGCCGGAGCATCAGCTCATGGCTATATCAGCAAAATAAAAAGTTCTCACGTGACGGTTTGGGCACGTACCTGACTGATTGGGCAGAAAAGGCAAACACAGAAAGATTAAAGAAAACATCTAAATAGATTTTCTACCATATTTTTCTTTTATTGAGCGTTTGACCAGGGATGCCGCTAATAAGTAGTTTGAAGACTACATATATCAGTATTTTATATGTTTGCAACAATACTAAATAGCATTTTTTCTGTTTCAGCGCGTGATACAAGCCCTGGGCGTGTCCTGGCACGCTAACCACTTCGTCTGCGGCGGTTGCAAAAAGGAGCTTGGAGGTGGCGGATTTATGGAACAGGTGAATATTAGAGTGATAACATAAAATAATCCGGGGAAGAAAGGGTATTTTGCAAATCGAAAGCTAGGTCTCGTTTGCCAAGTTGAGCATTACCATCATCATCTATTATACAGTCTGAATTCACCCACTGTTGGGTACACGCCTGTCTTTTCTTGTACCAATCTACACATTCCTTTTTTCCCGGCAAAAAAAAAAATGGCACATACCATACCATCCGAAAGGCGGTGTGGTGTAGCTCGGATCCACCAAAACCGTATTTACCAACTTCCCCGCTTTTTCTTGGGGGATACCCGAGTACTGCGTTGCATGGGGTTTGCGATAGACATGGTAGAGACGTATGAAAGAATGCATTCTGCACTCATCATCTTCCTGCCATAGCTTCTTCTTCCATTGTCCCCTGTTAGACGTCACGTTGTATTTACTCCTTTCCCTTTCATATCATTCCTCACACAACCCATCCATCTTTTCTTTGGCCTTTCTCTCCCTCTCCATCCATCAACATTTCTGCACTAATCTCATATAAATGGCGATGAACTGAAAAGTTAACGTGTTTTCCTCTACTTCCAGGCTGGCAGACCCTACTGCTCGGGATGCTACGCTGACAAGTTCGCCGCGCGCTGCAATGGCTGCGGCAGCCCCATCACTGACAAAGCCATCATCGCGCTTGACGCCAAGTGGCACCGTGATTGCTTTACTTGCATGGTAAATATCGTTACTAAATTCTTTATAGCCTTCGTCGCTGAATATTGAACATTACATGTGCATGGTGTGTCCATGTCCGTGTGTATAACTGGAAATTCTAAGACATTTGGCTTCTACCAAGTCATAATTGACCCGTGGGGATTACAGCCTATTCTCTTACCATGGGGATGGGAAACCGGTGCCCTAGTAGAAGCAAACGTAACCATAACGTAAACGCGGCTAACAAAACTAGCTGTTCTAATAGTAATTCGCTCTATTCTTGCTGTATTTAGTCATTTTCTACTAATGGGCACATTGTAGGTCCAGTTAACAATTCCATTTAACAGCCAGAAATGTTAGGTACGCAAGTACATTATAACTCTGGGTACCTACACTTCTACCTTACCTTTCGGGAATTACTGGCATGTTTTGTTTGTGACAAAGTTCAACTGAGAAAGTCGACGATTTATTAATTACAATTTCTTCAAAATTACCAAGATGCTAAGAATCTCTTTCCTTCTATTTCAGAAATGCAGAAACCCAGTGACAGATGCTACTTTCTCCGTGATGGACAACAAACCTCTTTGCGGCAAATGCGCCTAAACAATGACATTACACACAAGCATAATTATTTAAACACCCATCGAGTAGCCAGGATTACGGTACCATAGCTTAGCAAGAGAGCTGCTTCTCAAAGATCGAAGGGAAATTTACACATTTAAGTTTTAGGCATCTTTACCATCATATTTTGAGACTTGACAGCCACAGGTGCTTTAGCCTGGTCGAATTTATTTTTTTAAGCATGCGACTGCTAACATTTCCGTTTTAAATATTTATGGATTTAAGAACTTTTTTTACTTGTAGTTGTCTATGCTTTCACAACAAGAAACTTACGATCTTTGAGAACGCAAGTCATTATGCTAAAATATAATAATAAATAAATATTAAATTACTTAGTTTTTATGTTGTTACAAAGATTACAAAAGGATACAGCAGTTATATGACAGTATTTTTAAGGAAATAATACATTTTGTTCGTAAAGAATAAAGTATTTTATTAAGGAATGTATGTTTAAATTCATGTATTTATGCTGAACAACTTTTACGAAATTAAATGTTGTTGTAGCAATTTCAAATAAATGTTATTTTGTATGCTCGTTCGGCCATTTTGTGACAAGCAACGCCATCTATTGGCGAGATGGGGTACTAAGGCATTTTTGTTTTTTTCATGATGTCATATTTTTGCTATTGATTACCATTCCACGAAGGTTCATTATAAAAGTCCTTACAAAGATTTAAAAGATAATCAAGTGCATTTTGAAATATTGTTCATGTACCTATCTACCATACCATCTGACATCATGACTGGACGAGACATTTCTACTGCACAAAATAAGATTGCACAAACTAAGCTACTTTAATTTAAGTTTTAAACTTTAATTTAAACTTTGAAGATTGTTGTAAATAATTTTAATTAAATTTTACAAAGTCGCTGTGATGCTTTTTGGCTTTCGATTGTATTTATTCAATTACATATTATTTACATAATAAAATAAAATGTTAAAATGAGCTAGATTATAATATTTTATACGCTTTTCCGAAATGGTTATTTTTTCCAATAAATTATTACATTTTGTTTTTGAAGATATTGGTATTTTATTTATGTCGTGTTTTCCCAGAATCGTGAAAATCAGTTTTTTTAAACAAAATGTTATATGTAAGGTATCGTTCAGCTTGATAATTTTGTATTGAACTGTTTTATTACTTATTAATTTGCAAATCAAGTTTAAAATTGATGGCATTGTCACCTCAACAAAAACACAGTCTTATATTATGTGTATGTAGATAGGCCTCATGCAGATACCAATAAGGCAGTCGGAAATTGAAGAAAAAAGAGTACCAACAAACAAATCTCACCTTCTTCTTGTCTTTGGGGCTCTCTACCACGTCGGGTTCTTTCTCCCTTCCACTAGACTCATCCTCCTTCAACTCCTGCTTCATGGCGCACTTGACCGTGAGTACTGGGAACACATCCTGTCGGTATGAAATGACAGATTTCACATTTGAAAGATTGAACGTCAACTGTCATTCGCGTTGGTGGCTCGTGGTTTCATAACTGCCTAAAGCTTTAATTTGCATAAAATGTTCCCCCTTCCCACTGCTGGGACAAAGTCGTCTCTTTGTATAGAGGTATTTTTTGGTGCCAGAACATGGTGACACTAACCGTTTTAAGAGTAATGACGAAGAAATACCCAAAGCAATGCTACTCGCAATTTGGGGTCGTTGCTATTGAGCCACCGTTGCTGTTGTTTTTGTTTGTTAGCCTATTGCACGCCACTGCTGGGAAAATGCCTTCCCTTTCTCCGTCCCAATCCCAACCTCTCTATGTTGTGCCATATTTGGATACGTTTACCCCCGAAACAAGATCAGATAGTCAAATCACCTTCGCCTCGGTGTCTGTTGTTTGCTTGACAACAATAATCGGAAAATAAGTCAGAGATTATAATATACCAAAAAATGATGGGTTGGAATGTAAGCAGTATTATTAACTGCTAGCCTCTTAGAGAAGCTTAGAGTCACGCAACAAGCCATGTAGTGAGCTATGCTTAGAGTTTCTTTGTGCGATAAATCCGAAATGAGGAAATTCGCCGAAGAACCAGGGTCACCGACATAGCACTCAGAATATGCAAGTTGAAGTGGCAATGGGCAGGCCACATCACTCGAAGACCCGACAACCGATGGGGAAGGAAGGTTCTCGAGTGGCGACCACGAACCGAAAAACACCGCGTTGGTAGGCCTCCCACCAGGTGCACCGACGACATCGTGAGAGTCGCGTGAGGGGGGGGGGATTTTTTTTTTCTTTGGCGGGTGGAAAATCATCGAATAACCCCTCCCGCTCTTGGGCAGAGCGAAAGGGAATGTCAGACTTCTACTGACTAAAAACCACCCATGTTCCTTCTTAGCTCTTCATGTCGAGGCCACGGTATCTCTTGCGAACAACCCGCAGCCCCGAAGATGACCTCACCTGTTCTTCAGTTTCCTGATCGTGTCTAATGGGGCTCTGGGAATTTTTACACGCTTCCGTTGACTTCGGAGTCTGCTCGCCATCATAGCTAGTTTGGTTTACCTGCACATGAATAACACAAATAATTAGTCGATAGGTATCGCCTAACTTTACTAGAGTATTACTAAGTATGTACTGAAATAAGGTCTAAAGGCACGGTTGGCGCAGTGGCTAAGAGATTGGACTGCTGCGCTGCATGTCGCGGGTTCGATCCCCGCACCGAACAAATATTTGTATGGCCTACAGATAGTTGTTTCGGGTCTGGGTGTGTTTGTGTATGTGAGTTTAGGTGTTTGTAAACGCACCCACGATACAGGAGAAATTCCTAGTGTGGGGCAATGTTTTATATAAAAGAAAAAGAAAGAAAAGAAAGGCGCGCTCACTGCCGGCACGGCACGGCGTGTCACGGCATAGGATTTTATTACTAATCAAGTTATTTTGAATCTTATTTCAATGAGTCTAGAATTCATGTTACTTTATTTCGATACCACGATGCCGCAAAAAGACGCGACGTGCCGCTGGATGCTGCAGCACGACGCAACGCACCGCGAGTTGCTGCGGCATGACATGTCATCATGCCGTTTCATTCCACGGGTTACCGCGGCGCGCCATTGCATCCCGCGAGACGTAAGGGTCACTTTGTATCGAGGAATTATGATTGCTAAGCTGGTTGAAATAAGGTACGGTCATTTCAGTTAATGGGGCGCAAAACTGATTGATGCCAGAGTGGCTGGCTCTCAACAGGATACCACGGCATGCGACGGGATGCCGCAGCACAACCTGCCGTGCCGTGCCGTGTTAGTAGCTATAGATGTAAGTAGCTAAGGTAGGTAGCATAGAATAAGGTACTTAAGGCACCGGCGACGATGATGGGACTAGCTATAATTCATGATGTCGCTCAAAAACGTATAATAGATGAACTCCCAAAGGCAACCCACATTTCACAGGTTATGTTTAATTCTCCTGGCCTATACCCCTATTACATGGGGCAACAGTGGGGTGCAAACCCAAACCGACGTAGCCCGAAGAATCGCCAGACCAAAGTGGCAATGGGCAGGGCACATTGCTCGCAGAACGGATGGCCGATGAGGCCTGAAGGTTCTGGAGTGGTGACTGCGAACCGGAAGACGTTGCGTTGGAAGGCCTCCCACTAGGTGGACAGATGACCTGGTGAAGGTTGCGGGGACACACTGAATGCGAGACGCACCGGTCAATGTGGCGACACCTGGGGGAGGCCTATGTCCAGCAGTGGACGTGTTTTGGCTGAAATGATGATGATGATGATGAAAACTTATGTTCAACACTCGCGCTTACGGCCACGTGACATCAAAAGATTCAAAAAGTACCTACTTCTTCTTTTTGTTTATTTTGTCGCACTCCTGGGCCAAGTACAAAGTACTTCATCATCATCAGCCATAAGACGTTCACTGCTAAACGGACAAAGGCCTTCCCCATAGAACGCCAAACTTCACGGCAACCTGCCGTTTGCATCCTGGATCGCTGCGTCTTCCGGTTCGTGGTCGCCACCCGACTAGACAAAGTACTTAACAAAAGAAAAATAAAAGTTTTGTTCTTATTTACCGTTCCCATAGCTTCTACCATAGTGCGTACATCATTCTCGCCTGTACGCTTCGGCGCACGGGGACGTCCCGCATGCGGGTCCCGCATCAGTGGACGACGAGACCTGGTGGACGATGGAACCACACGATTAACTTCATGCTCCTATTGAACTCTAACACAAGATTGCGCACTACGCGGCCAAGATCATGAATTGCCGCACATAACCGGCCACTATATTGAACAAAAATGTCTGAACTCCTGGTCGTGCTACCAAAATTTCTTCCTGATTGAAGCGTAGATAAGGAGAGAAGTGAAAATTATATTTTTCCTATTCCTCCGCTATTCTTTTCTGATTAATTTCGTGGCGGGTTCCAAGACAGTTAAATTGTTTCTTCCGGGACTTCATTGAGCTTCGTTATCTCTATACGCTGCACTGGTGGTCGCCACTATTGGTTCTGGCTTTCAGGAGTTAGAGTGGTTTGGGAATAGTGTGGCGGGCTTGTGCCAAGAAATGATCGAAGCTTCTGTGGCCGAAAGTCGTGCTCATGGCTGTGTCGAGCGCGAGGTTCTTAAAGTAAGCATTAAAACTAAAACTAACTTTCTCGGGCTCGGGGTCTTGGCAGCCTCAGCTTTCTTGTAGACTGCTCCTTTCTTCCCGTTGGTGTTCGTGTTAATTCTCGAACCAGTGCCGAGGCGCGCCTTTGATGAAGTTCTGCATAGGTGGAAAGTGATGTAATGGCCATTGTTAGGAATTCGTAGTAATTTGAAAAAGACAATTCGAAACACAGCGGCTTCCAATATCTCCATAGGCCTAATTGCGAGTTTCTCTATAAAACCTTAGAGAGTGACATTTCAAAATTCCTTCTCATGTAATCCCGCTTGTTTTGAAAAGTACTGTTGTGCACAATTTCATACTTCTAAACCCAGCGGTTTAAGCTGGACGTACTATGTCGATAAATGAATAAACTTTAGTTTTTTGCTTTAGTTCCTAAATTATTTGCGTACCAATTGTTCAATAAATTGTCGAACAATCAAGTAAAATACATATTAATAGATGGTGATATAATGTAGTATTCACCTTTCACTATAACCTGCACAAACCGACAAAACACGTTACTGATCTTCCGGGCCAGTTGGGTAATAATGATCACCATGCAAAGCCCGACTTCCCACTGCTGGGTATATGTCTCTGTTTCCTTGAGCCAAGTTCCATGCTCATATGTCAGCCTCATCCAGGATATTCCCGCAATGGCAACAATATCGCTGCTAATCTCGCCGTCCAACGACAAATAATTATAGTTAACAGTAATGGTATTCCTACTGAATGGTGTTGATATAGAAAATTGAGCATTTTCTGCTTCCACATCGAAAGTACATCTTAACAATTTTAGTCCCGGTGGTGTGAAATCAAAACGGTGGGCGTCAGTGATGTTTGTAAAAAGTTATGTTCGACGTACCCTAGTTTGCTGGCATTGTGGCTACTGCTAGACTTCGGCGTGTTCAGGTGTAACGTGTCCATGGAATACATGGACAGTTGGGACTCGGTTCCTGTAATATATATAGGTTCTCTTGTAAACTTTTTAATTTTCTACGTCGTGATCTTATATGTTTACATTAATGTAACTTAAAATATTAATAAACATAATATTATTATGTACATATAGGCAAGCATTATAAGACGTAGAAAATTCACTGTCTATAGGAAAAGTACCTAGAAGGCTGGCAACATGGCCACGGTGGATGGAAATTCTGATTCTTTAACATTGTTTGCCTAAATGGAGGCTCCAAACACATTAATATGTAATGGCACAATCAACTATTTGTATTTTGTATTTGACCAAAAAATAAGCCAGCCCTCTGATTGGCTGATGTCTCAAAAGACAAGATAGGCCCTCGGAGCCCATGGCCCTAGTGTTTTAAGCCCAAGCACAACTACTTAGGTTATTACATTTGCGCCGTTTGAGGTTTTCAGCATCAGCAGCAGCCGCCCCTGCACAGTCCGTCGTGCTTCACAGACTGTCAAAACTACAGTGATCATTTGCGTGACGTCACATGTCATGCGTAGTTCGTATGGGACGGTATATAGATGTCGCCACAGTATTATAAAAACATTCAAGCTTACCGCTTTTAATGCTGACTCTATTATTCCAAGGAGTCCTCTTCGTTTTAGGCTCTTTTTTTGTTTTCTTTGGCCTTGCAGTCTGCAAAAACAAAAAAAGTTCTTTTAGCGAGGAAAGTTTTAAGTCTTGTAGGAATATAGATGGATGACTTTGAGAGTAACCAAAGAACCTATAGATCGAAGGTGTGAAAGTCTCATAATTCTAAATAATGTAATAATTGGGATAAGGACAGGAGTGGAATGACGGTGATGACAATGTGAAGTTTCCTTGCAAAACAACATTGCTTTAAGTAGAGAGCTACCGGTTGTTCGAAAGAGATACCGCGGCTACGACACAAAAGGCTAGTAAGGAACATGGGTGGTTTTTGTCAGTAGAAGTCTGACACTCCTTACCGCTCTGCCCAGAGCAGGAGGAGTCATTAATTGATGATTTCCCAACATCCAAAAAAAAATAGAGAATATAGCAGTAATGATCACACACATAGTAAAAAATATTATTATTACGTGCGATCGAAGCCTGTGTAAATTCTTAATGTAATTAAGTTACACTCACTTTAGTTTCGAATCTGTTCAAAAACTCTTCGCATCTCATAGCGTATTCGCTCACAAAATCGTCCACTTTGTCGCACGTCGATAACAAGTCCTGATAAAAGAAAATAATCTGGTTAGAGTGGAAACAGACGCTTATATAGTTAAATATAAACTAGGCAGGTGATAAAAATACCATCTTGTTTGAATCACTAAAAAATACTTATGAGTATAAAGTGGTGGCCAAGACTCATGAATCGTAAAGTATGCTTCATGCTTCGCTTTAATTCATTACTACTGCTTGCAAAACGCGAAGCCAATACCCAAATACGAAGACACACACAAACCATTCCACTCCCTCACACATACGGAAGTGGAAGCCCAGTAACTTTCTAGAAGTATAAAGAAAGTGGCCTAAGTCCTTCGAGGCCTCGACGGCGGCAACCACATGTGCATGGAGATTGTCCCAAGCAAAATGAGGCGTATTCCTCGAAGCTGTGGTTCAGGTGATTTTGAAGCAGCTAATGATTATGATGTTCTATAAAGAATGCAATTATATGACCTGGTGAAGGTTGCGGGGATCCGCTGGATGCGAGACCTACAGGTTCGGTCAATGTGTCGACACTTGGGGGAGGCTTTTGTCCAGCAGTGGATGTCGTTTGGCTGAAATGATGATGATGATGCGACTCACGTCCTTGTAGAGGTCGAGACACGCGGTGAAGTCTTTCGGTGGCGTCACACTGAGGCACATGTGGGTGGAGTCGCGCACGGCAGCCAGGAGCGAGCCCAGAGCACCCACGCTCTCGCGCACGCAACACGTTTGGGTGAATGACTTGTGGAACACCTGTACAAAAACACATTTTACCACCATCAGCCTTCTCCATCCAACTAAATTGGGGTCGGCTTCCAGTCTAACCGTATGCAGCTAAATAATAGTATTTTACACGGAGAAACAATTATCTGACCTCCACAACTCACTTACTATTGGGTAATATGATACCTCTTGGTAAGCCTTGTTGTAGTCTTACCAAAGGTCTAACTAACCACCTATTTCTGGGCCAGTTTTGATAGCATATTAATTTTATCTTCACCACTTGTAATGGCCGAAATTCTAATCTAGCGATCAATCGAGCCTGGTAGTTTATTGGCCTACATCCTATTAATAAGAACGACATATTTTCTCATTCCTGCTCAAAGCAGAAGTAGTGCAAGTCGGCTGTGTAGTTGACAATCAACTACCAATTGCTTGACTGGGCTTAATACAGGGTGTAAATCAACCCATCACACAGCCGTCAACTAAGCATTCTGTACATCAAACTAAGTACCCCTACGCAAAAATTTTTGCTGGGAAACGACTTTTTTTTTGGGTCAAAAATCACATTGTACGGTAAAACTCAATGTAGCACTGTTAAAACATTGTGCTAGTGGATGCTTTGAATAGTGAACGGGTCATGGAGGTAATTTAAGTAAAGTTATAACCTGAAAAACTAGTATTCACAAAAACAGCTATTATTCTACAAAAAACAGTTATTATTATTGTATTCACAAAAATTTGGAACTTTGACCCCTAATATCTACATATTAGGGGTCAAAGTTCCAAATTTTTCACGTAGTTACGGAGCGTAACTAGGAGGTTCCCAGGTATGGTCTAGAACAAAAAAATGATCGCAGTGGTGGGGAGAACAAGTACCCTTCGTTTGCGTTAAGAGTACTTTTACACCCTATATAGACAAAACTGAGCCGAGTTGACAATGAACCTGTGCAAGTTAACAATGAATCTGTGCAAGTTAACAATTCTTTATCCACCCATCACCTCTTCCTCACCCACGCCTCTATAACTATTCAGGTTTGACCAACGTTAAGAACTGATCGTCTGCATCACACTATGACAGAGGTTTCAGTGCTTTATCCGTTGTGTGGAGCGTCAAACTTAAACTTTAAAAATGACAAAAAGCTGACGTACCATAAACGACTGCAAGAGGTTCTGATGCAGCGACACGATCCTCGACATCTGCGACTGGAACTGCGTGTGTTTGGCAAACGGCAGGGTTTGGCTGTTGTTGCGCTTTATGTCGTGGATCTAGCAACGTCATGGAGATGATAGAATCTTTATTATTTATCACTTTTGATGAGAAGATAAATGTAAGTCAGTTACACTTTCACAGGACGTATTATTACGTACCAACTCTGAGCTTTAGTCCTGTAAAGTCGACTTGGCTTGATACGTTTTGTAACTTAATTGTTTGCATATTATAATTACTATACACATTACATTACATTACACATTACATTTCAATATCCTTACCTGTCTCTGCAGCTGGTACATGTAAATCCTGTTAAACCTGTTGCAGAACTCTGCTGA
Source organism: Diarsia brunnea (assembly GCA_949774965.1). Taxonomy (NCBI): domain Eukaryota; kingdom Metazoa; phylum Arthropoda; class Insecta; order Lepidoptera; family Noctuidae; genus Diarsia; species Diarsia brunnea. The sequence goes on from OX459011.1 coordinate 18,591,940, forward strand.
CCTTTTGACCATGCGCGCCATGTCTTCTGGCTCAGAGGTCAGTAGTATGTCGTGGCGGTCCAGAGACGTTCTATTACATTTAATAATTAGTATTTTATTATACTTTACTACTATAGATGGATGAATTTGTACTAGGAATTTATTGAACGAACAGGTTTACTGGGGAGAACGGAAGAAGAATAAATAACATTGGACAGGACGATAGTTATCTGGGTCAAAGCCAAAAGCCCTTTTTAATACGAATCAGTCAATAGGGAGATTTCGAGCTCATAAATAATTCAATGGAAACGACGTTGTCTATTTAAATAACTGATTGAGAAAAATCTAGTTTTAATTCTATTGATTTAAAGTGGAGGCACTCAAACTCCTCTACGAAATCTATACACCAAAACTGAAGATGGAAAATGAACATCAATTGCCGTTTATTGGTAACAGGAAAATAATGAAACTGAGTAAGTAAAGCCACTCACATCAAATCCAAAAGCTCTTCGTTGATCTTCGTCCTTAGTTCCTTGACCCTGGCGCAGTAGATGCTGCTCTCAATCACCCTCGCGACATTCTCAGATGAATTACCTGAATTGGGAACTAAACTCAAGGTCTGTCGACATCCCGTCGGGGCTGCGGGTGTTCGCAAGAGATACCGCGGCCTCAACATGAAGGGCTAAGAAGGAACATGGGTGGTTTTTAGTCAGTAGAAGTCTGACACTCCCTTCCGCTCTGCCCAGGAGCGGGAGGGGTTATTTGATGATTTCCCACCCTCCAAAAAAAAAAAAGGTCTGTCGACATGATCTGATGATGAATGGCTTCAATTTACCTGGCCATTCAGGTGTCGCTGTCGTATCAGCAGAAACACCCTTATAAACTTACTTGATGATTTTTGCAGAGCAATATTTTTTTCTTGCGATAGGTCAGCTGCCGAGACTGTGGCTAAGCCAGATTCCGGCGACATCTCACGGACTGTCTCCGGGTCATTGCTCTCATTCAGCGGCTCGTCTTCTCCTCCTAAGAAGTGAAGTCGGCTTAATGTGAGCAAACATAACAAACGTTTAATAAAAGCTCTGTACTCGCACTGCTGGACAAAGATCATCCCCACATCTTTCCAGGTACTTTGTTTTTGCGTCTCTTTAAAATAGCATTCAGGTAAGTACACCTTTTAACATGTTTTCTCACAGTTTTCTAGCTTTTACTCAGTGAAAGAATTATTTAAATCGGACAAGCCATCCCAGACCTATACTCACATAAACAAAATTTACCTATCTTTCGATTTAGGGTTCCAGAACTGTCGACGACACTTACCTGATTGTTCATCATCGAAGATGTGGAACATATCACTGTCATCGTTATCCATATCATCTGCGAAGGTGACCACACACGTATGCTGTTCATCCTCTCCGGCAGAATTGACACCGGTGCTGTGTTGAGCTTGCTCCTTGTCATGTTCTCTCTAATAAATTGTCATTTTAAGTAAGCTGATGATAATGCATAAAATGTTTCCACTTCTGGGATTTAGAACTTCTCTCTAAGAGGTAGTGGGTTTTAATTCTACCACGCGGGAGATGTCACAGTTTTGGTTCCATGGCACACCGATTTCCTCCCACATAATTTTGTGTGATTAATTTCATCACCAGCTGTGGCGACAAAATCAGGTACCTAAATATAACGTAAGTACTTGTAAAACCGCCCTGGGCACGTTTTAAGTATTACAACCCACTCCTTCTCATAGAGCGGATGCCTGTCCGGCTGTCCCAACTGAGGGATCATCAAAGGCTGATTTTTTATGTTATGCTTCAGCGGAAACAGCGGTTGAAGTTGCACTTCCTACATATACACGTACCTTCGCTCTGGCTTCCTCTTCATCTATTTCTCGGCTCAGTTTTGGCTGTTCGTCTTCCATTATTTCAGTCATACAAGATTCTGGCAACGGTTCTATGAACTGGTACGGGTCATCTGGTCAAGTTTTATTTTTTGTTATTTTTAACTTTTGGTTGTGCGTTCTTAGGCTAGGGGTAAAGTTTAGATAATATTTGAATAGATATTAGTTACTGTTCATACCACTACAAACGCCCTTGACAGCATCCTTTTCTTTCACGAAGTTGTCCCAAATACTTTGTTCCCGCTTTTTCATTCGCTCCCTCCGCGTGCTACGCCAAGTCCTTTCTAGTTCATCGTCCTCTATGTACTGCAAGTTCGTACATTGTTCAATAGATGGCGTTATAATAAAAAAATCCCGTAAGTCCCAATTTAAGCATGAAAATGGTTATGTAATTATGTTATTAGTGTTACACACAAAAATTCGATTTAAGCGAACAATAATTATAATTGCGGCATAACAATTTACTAACCCTTTTCAAATTAAACGAATAAGTGATGATTGTATGTGAAGCATTTTGGACATTAGTTCTCATAATAGTTCATAATTTCCAGCACAGATGGCGCAAAAGCATAACCTACTAAAACAACAAAATCTTCCGGAATGGGATACACTAGGTACATATTTACATTCGGGAATATAAATATTTTTAGAATACGGGTTCTGTTTTCGTTCACAGTTGCAAAAGATGATTGACGACTTGAGGTAAGGTGATAAATGTTAGATCCTACAGCGATGTATGAGGTTGCAAAACTTACCAAAAAACACAGGTTACCTAGGTATCTACAGACAAGAAAAATATGAACATACCTGTGATTCAGATTTTTTATCGACCATATAAGAGAATCCTCTAACACAAGTCTCCATAGCCAGTTCACTTTTATAAAATTCACTCTAAACAAAAATATAAGCACTAAAATTCGATATAATTGCCGGAAAAATCCTTAATATCTTATTAAACACACCATTCGCCATTACGAACGTAGTCGTGTAAACATTTGAATTTGACAAATCAAATTGATCGGAGGAAGTGGTTTTATGTCAGTTGGGGCAGCGCGTCACCTTCTTGGTCAATTATTTTTAAACTTTCGTAAACCACCAGTTTTTTTTAATAAAACGTTTTCTTTTGTGTAATTTGGTATAAACTAAAGTATTCCAATAAGTTGGGTGATAGGAATGTTAACTAATAACTAATTAGAACCAATTTCTAAAAGTTATTTCATTGCGTGAATACTTTACGCGGCATGATGTCAGACGTCCGTTGCTAAGCAACGCATTGTTTGTTTATCGTCAACAAAAAAAGTAATGTCCACAACCTTTTAATTATAGTTCTACTATTTGGTCCACGGATCGATAGTTTTTAATTTATTACCTTTTATTACTGTTATGTTTAAATGAATGCAATATATTTTAAGAATTGTTTCAGTATTAGAGTAAAATAAAAAGTACTTTTATTGACTTTGAATGGAACTAAACAGTCGTGTGGTGGTTACGAACAGAGATTTTGATCTTTATCAAAGGTTATGCGCTGTTGAAAGGTGCAAGCTTTACAGTGAACTTTGAAATTAGTTTCGTGCGTGGGTGGTGGGTGGTGAGGAGTGGCTGGTGGTGTCCGCTATGTTATTAAACGCTCGTCCGCCGTCAGACATGGGGCCATTGCCGGCTCCGAAGCCGGAGTTGCGACACTTTCCGCAATGGAGCAGAACTGCTATTCTGACTTTGACTGGCGAAGATGTTGATGGTTTTTTTAATGAGGTTGGTGATAAAAAAGTTTATTTGTTGGTTTATGCATAAGACAAAGGTTTTTGAATATTTCCTACGAATTTGCTGTTAGAGGGTATTTTGTGTTGCGGCCGGCTTTATTTAAAGAGGTTTGACGTTACGGCGTTTCCTTATACGTGGATTAAAAAAAAATGCTGATGGAAGAGATGTTGGTACGAGAACTTATTGTCTCACATTTTGCACTATCTTATTAGTCACAAAATAAGAATTTGATGTAGCTACTTGGATAGTAAAACAGTTGGCAATGTGGCTTTGTTCCTTTGTTGACGTCATCACCTGCCACCACCTTCTAACCACAGTGCATAGACCTATCTAATCCTCATCATTTACCCAGTCGGCTTCAGCCGTATGCAGCTGTATACCTGTAACATAACCCGGTAAGTACTGGGTAATACGATACCACTTGGTAAGACTAGTAGTCAGACTTGCCACTGACTACCCGTAACGAGTATCAAGGATCTAAAAATGGCAGCCGGGACCAACAGCTTAACGTGCTTTCCGAGGCACGGAGGAAACTCGGTAAGTAATAGGTGGTCGCCCATCCACGGACCAACCTTCGCAAGCGCAGTTTAACTAGAAGATTGGTTCGAGGGGCAGTTATTATCTAGCCACGAGCTCCTCAATCATCAGCAAGAAGACGTGAACTATGAGGAACCATAGAACGCCATAACGAACGGCAACATGCCGCTTACATCCACAGTACACCGCAAACCCAAGTATGGTATTGGTATATCAGTTATGGCAGTTGCATCCATGTTTCTTAACCGATTGCAAAGGAAAGGTTATTGTTTCAGGATATTTGGCGTACACGTAAGTTTGCGGATCTTTCATGTTACCTACTAATCTAGACTTCATTCTATCAGGTTATTTTCTCAAAATCTACGCAGCCTGTACCTACCTAACCCGCGAAGGATGAAGTGGTGTTCCTAATAATACATGCCCATACATTTTGCCAGATATGTTCAAGACCCGTGTAATAAGGGGCGAGCTTATTGCATTGGCTGCTTCTGAGAAATTCCTGATAAAAAAAATCCTTTGTCCAACCCGGAAATTGAACCCAGAACCTCATGCTCATTAGTCGTGCTTGCAACCACAAGACCAACGAGGTGGTGTAAGCTAGATATTGATTAATTTTGAAAAATTCAGTATAACGCTCGTTTAAACAGAGCTTTGATCTTACATCCACGAATAGCAGTACCGATGGAGTTTAAAGGGCGGCCTAATGCGCAATTACTAACAACTCAATGAACTTACGTGGGGATGCCAAGTATAGGCTGGAAGCCGGGCTACGTAATTCAATGTAGGAATCCCCGTCTACGTAGATACGGTACTACTGGACGAAGTCTTGGGCCCGATCTTTCATGGAATCACAATTTTCCATACTCCTGGGGTTCTAAAATGGCCTCTTAAGCAGATCATAGTATGAATTGCGTTAAAAAGCGAGAAAGAGACCTTTCATTATCAAATGCGTCTGTGACCATTTAGGAAAATAGATCATTAATTATTATTATTATAGCTAACCCATATTGTCCCACTGCAGGGCAAAGGCGTCCCTCCATTCCTTCCATCGATTCCGTGCAACTTCTTTTCCAGTTCTCAAGGAAGACATCCAGTTCGTCCCGCCATCTCCTTCGTGGTCTGCCGCGACCCCGTGTCACTGTTTCAGGGCACCAATCCTGAACTTTACGGGCCCACAGCTCGTTCGTTAAAAATCATATTATGATCTGCTGAAGTGGCCATTTTAGACTCCCTGGCCTGTTCTGTCTCTAGTAGCGTTATGGTGTCGCCAACAGTCCTTTCTCGTATTAATAGGATATGGTCCCTAATGAAGACCTGAACGCGAACTGACCCACATTTTGGAGAACAACCGAAGTTGCATACAGGTGTTCGATGCAATGATGCATTTTCGCTAAGTGTTTTATTAAAACTTGAACACCGTCGTCATTTGCTATCAGCAAATAAGGAGGTACAGAAGGAGCTACAGAAAAGTGTTCATAGATCAATTCTTGTGTTTCACCAGCAGAAACTTCTGAGTAGCAGCCCGGGGTTTGAATTTGTGTTCGGTTGATGGCAAAAGGCTCGGCCCTATTACTATAGAAAGCCGTTTCATGGGTCTTGAACATAACAGTAAGTTACGGTGGCATTATAGTGGTAGTAGCCTCGACTTACGAACAGTAAGTCTTGGTTCGAACCCAGGATGGAGCATTACTTTGTGTAATTTATTTCATCACCGCTGCTCACAAAATGGTGAAGGAAAACATCGTGAGGAAACCGGCATGTCTTAGAATGACAAATTTCGAAGATATGTGACAACTACCAACCCGCACTGGGCCCGCGTGGTGGATTATAGCCCATCCCTTCTCCTAGAGAGGAGGCCTGAGCCCCTGCAGTGGGAACAAAATAGGCTGATGATGGTGATGATGATGAACATAACAAGTAAATTGTAGATATACCACGGTACGGTACCTACACCTTTGCCTGACCCTTTAGAATCCAAGTGTGATGTTATACAATATTATGCCGTCACGGTAACTAGTTACGATTGAAACGAATAATTTAGATTTTATCGCCCAGAAAAATGTATTAAATAACTGAGAATTTTACCGAGTTACTTGAACGTAAAGCGAAAAAAAGAAAGGCTACAGAAATACAACCGCGTGTACTTGACTCGAGCTTCACAACTCGTTATTTTGAACTGCAAATGATATGAGCCTCTTGAGAGGGATAACACAAGGATGATATCGGGAAGCATAAGCATACTCTATCCAAAAAGCCTTGGGCCTATTAATGGCAGTAAAACTGGTTCAGATATATTGTAGGATAGAGACGTTCCAAAATCAGTTTTGGCAAGCGTAACATAAACATAACATTATAATCACATATCCCCGAAAGGTTAGACGGAGGTGTATCTTCATAGACCCATATTTCGCGAGATATGTTTAACTCGCGTGTAATAGGGGGAGTCCGGGGGAGAGCTTATTGGCATCAATCGGGCACAATTCCTGACTCGTGGCTGCTACTTCAAACCTGACAGGAAAAACTCAATAACACTTTGGCTGGCTTTTTTTTTGGCGGTTGGAAAATCATCAAATAACCCCTCCCGCTCTTGGGCAGAGCGACAGGGAGTGTCAGACTTCTACTGACTAAAAACCACCCATGTTCCTTCTTAGCCCTTCATGTCGAGGCCGCGGTATCTCTTGCGAACAACCCGCAGCCTCGACGGGCGTCGATCCTTACGGGCCCCTTCCATGTTGCTGACATCTCTTTGAGGCGCGCGTGGAACACGAACGCGCCGTCGACACGGCCTGTCGTCGTCATAAGACGGACGGATGGCGAGCTAGCCCATCACTCACCGTCCACAGGCACTTTGCCAGACCTGGGAATCGAATCCAAGACCACACATTAGTCGCAGTGACCACTAGACCCTTGCGGTAGTCAAGTCTGTTTCGACAAGCAGCGTTATTATATTCGGATAAAAATCGATTGCACTTAAACACGCAGGTGAATATGAATAATTGAATAAAATGCAGCAACAGACAGCCCGTAGCTCATAAAATTTAAAATTCATAGAAACGGTTGCATGTCTGTCATAATGCAGGTCCATTAACTTAATAGCATGAAGCTCGCGATCTACCTAATATAGTTGTTTTGGAATACCGGATTTTATCATGATGGACTGACCTGATACTGATTAAATTATATAGGTATGGATAGTTTTGCTGCACTGCCACTAAACCTGGAAAAAGGTTTTTTTTTTTTTTATTTGGAATGGGCTTGCTCTTGACCTCAATCTTACCTTAAGGGCAAAGATGAGGTCGACGATGGAACGAGCTTACCCAGAAGAAGCCAAGGTATTTTAAGAGTAACATACAAAATTTAAACCTATAGGAAGAGGAAAATTTCGTGAGGAAAATTTTTGAATATGTATGAGAAGATATAAGAGTTGATTAAGACCAAATAAAAGACGGATGGACTGTGTGAAGGAAGACATGCAAGATAGGAAGTTTCTGAAGAGATTACGAGTTCTAGAGAAGTACCTATGGAAGATGAAGACATGCTGCGCCGACCCCAAGTGAATTCGGATAAGGGTAAACGAATGATGATACTGCTGATGGCCTGTTTGTTTAACCAGATTAAAAAAGCTCAACGGAGAAAGCAGTAGTTTTAAAGGACAACACGAGAATTGTTTAAAAACGTGTTACTTGCACTGAATAATAACATTAGACACGTAGGTAAGTACTTAATTTAAAAACTGGACCTGAACACCATGGTAACGTAGATAATTGCAGACACCATGGTCAAAGTATTTTCCTTAAACACAAAGAATCGTGTTATTTACAAGGATATCCTCAAAGAGACTGGACAGTGAGACAAGGGAGGATGAAAACCTAGACAAATGTGTGAACATCATCAATAACAAGTTCATACGAGTAGCTCCCGAGTTTGAACCCAAAACACGCACCTCTTATTTTTCGGATTCATGTGCGGATTGTACTTGCTTCAGTGAAGGAAAATATCGCGAGGAAACCAGTATGACTTTTTCGTAAATTTTTTTTGGAGGGTTCAAATCATCAAATGACTCCTCCCGCTCTGTGTGGAGCGGAAGGGAGTGCCAGACTTCTACTGACTAAAAACCACTCATATTCCTTCTTAGCCCGTCCGGGCCGCGGGATCTTTTTCAAACAACCTGCAGACCCGGCAGAAACCAGTATGCCTGAGACATACTGCTCGACTGCATATAAAGCCACGTGAGAGGCCCATGGGCGGCAAATAACTCTGCCACCAGGTAAGACCAGGACCCCACGATAAGGAAAAAAGATCAATAAGAAGTTACATACAACTGAAACAGAAGTTTTAATGGAAAACACATTAATTGCAGAGTGCTCTCGAAAACATACTCCTCCGATACTAGTGGACTTAACTTAATTTTGTTACTTTGGACTTCGTGAAGTGCTTATTAGGCGAATGGCAATTTAATTGGGTTTAGGTTCTATATAACATAATAACATAACTACTCAGTGCTCCACGCAATAGGGGATCGGACAAAAAAAATGTAATAAGTCCGTCAGATAGATTCCCAAAAAATATTGAACACATATTTTTTTTCTTTTTTCACGTAAGTAAACAAAACTGAAGACGATAGAGTGCTTCGAAAACTCGTGTGACGTCACATTTCAGTACATTTTTTACCTACAAGTGACGTCACAAGCCCCCACTCATGATCTTTGACGCGTTTTATCTTCGTCAATATTTATTAATTTGATAAAACAAAAAACACGTAGGTATCCAATATTTTTCTATAATTATAATCTAACTGACTGACTAAACAGAATCCTATTTTTTGGAGTCAGTCCGATCCCCTATTACTGATGCAGGGATGATCCTGGACAAAGCATTATCAAACATCAGAATATTATGTTCATCTTTAGAGTCCAACTTCTTCTTTTATGCAGGGTACACTGTGGTAGTAGTGCAAGCACCATGGAGCAGTATTAAGGTATACTTGGACCATGAAAATGTGGCGTCGTCAGCTGAAGCGATGATAGCACTCCCAGCACGAACCTCTCGCTCAACATTGTCATGAAAATGCTGAACCTGCGTAGAGCTGTGAATTACATCGGGAGACTGAGCGCATTGGTCCCACTGAGCTCAGTTGCCATGTGTCCTAGATAGAGGACTGGAAGTAGCCAGATGCATTTCAGGACGTCTGTTGATAGTGGCGGGAACTGCACAAGTCTGAAAACGCGGCCAGCCCACATCACTGTGATGATGGCAAGCATCTGTCCTAAGGCGAGGTCTTGGTGCGACGGGAAGGCGTAAATCTTGGACCCTCGTCTATAAAATATTGGCCCTTTCGCTATCTTTCATAACATAATTAAACAGTGATTACGACATTATCATTGTGCCAACTGTTTAATGTTCCATACGCTTGCGAAAGTTGCCACTTTCTCCGCTCGTTAATATATTTATTGTTTAAAAACTGTTGGTTTAGTGCCTGTATGTGGGTATTTTGTTCTAGATCAAATTATTTATTACCAAGAACATGTATGTTTAATAGGCAGGTAGGTAGGTAGTTAAAACAAAATATACCTGGTCTACTTCGTTTGGAACGGTTCATAAAAGAGATCGAGCGGAAAATAGTAAGGGTTCATTTTGTTGAGGTAGGTAGGGTCACTTCGTAAGTTCGTAGCGTGCAAAGTTCTAATAAACAAAGAAAAAACCAGTTGCTTATTTTCATTTATGAGCTCATATCAGCGTATTATGTAGCTTTGCTAACAACAGTGCCGCCCAAATTGCGTAACTAACGCCAGATCTTGTCAGACTTCCGACAAACTTACGTGGTTAAGGTCGCCGTAAGAGCGCGTTACATATTACCAAATCCGTATGGTGAATTAAGCTATTAGCTGAGACTTATGTGACACGCCATAAAGCCATCAGAAGATTTGGCAGCGCGCCACACTGAACAGTGACAGAAACGAAGCCCGTGAGTCAGCGGCAGTACACGGAACCTGTGCGGCGGCGCGATCGATAGACACTGCACACCCGCCCCGCGCACACCCGCGCCCCGCGCCGCCTGCACCTGCCGGCAGAGCCCCTCGCCAGCCCGCCGTCCGACAGACGACAAAAACACGCGAAAAATACTTCAAAAATCAACAGAAACACCAAATAAAACAGTGCTTTTCACCAAGTCAATTTCACTAATATAACCAGTTCAGTGGTTCAAGGTCGGGACGGTCGACGACCCCGTCAGTTAGAAGAAACGTCTACCTCATGAAGTATTAGCAGAATACGCTGCTGTTTATTATTTGTGTTGATCTGTGAAATTTTATTTTTAATTATTACGTGTAGTGGGCAAGGTCGTGGTGCGTTCTGCTGTGCACAAATGTTGAATCTTTATCATTGGAAACACGCGCGAGCTCCGCGGCGGTTCACAACAAAGGAGGTTGCGCTGATCGCGATCGGTTCTCCCCGACTCCTCTTTGGTTCGTGGATGTGAATAATCTGGTCTGCAGCAATGGCATCTAAGGTTCTGGTGCCAGCTGCTCCGTTCACGAAGCTACAAGTAAGTGTATCAATTATTTTGTGTCTTATTTCCCTTCCCATGTCACCAGTTCCAGTTTTGCGTCGGAAATAGATATCCTGCCAGATTCCCATCTGTTTTCAGTCGTCTTTACTTAGTGTCCGTGTAGCGTCTGCTATGTTTATACGTGAGTGTCCAATATAAATAATAAAATTGCTAAGTCACGGAGCACAAAGAGCTACCTTCCGGTCATTGACATTATAGGAAAACTCATTATGTAGGTATATCAGATGGGCTTTTCCCATCGCCTGGCTATGGGAAATCATTGCTGGAGGCGGTAATGTAATTACAATTACCGTACATAGCAGCTACGGTACCGCCTTCAATGCTCCAAAGTAATTATTTATTTATCTGAACAAAGGGACGCCGCGTTTGTTTTACTAAAAGTTCTAACATATTTGTTCTATTGCCCTAAGCAAAATGTTATTAGTTGCACTGCACCGTACCAGGTCGTACTTACCATAATTTTTGAGTTTTCAACAAAATGGGATTTTTATACGTCAGTTGCGTTGGCGATATTATTGTTTTAGGGATAATCTAAATACCAGCAAGTTACCCCAAACGAAGTTCAAAATTGATATTATTACCTATTACTTTGCTATTATAATGTTCCTGAACACATTTACATCAGCAGACGAATATCTTCCTAAACATGACAAACATAAAAGTAAAATCTTTCGTCGCGACAATTTAATCGAGTGTCCATGAAATCTTTACTTTCATTACATTGAATTAGATTCCTGTTGGGGTGAAGTGGCTGTAACCTTACTATGGCTTCAGAATTATTTTCTACTGGCCGATGTTTGAATAAATCAAAACTCTTTGTAACTGGTTTACTTGCTAAAAATGTTGTAAGTAACAACTTTCAAACAAGTTACTTTCAATCTTCAGGTGAAGAAATCTCCCCCGGAGCCAACGGGCGGCGGGTTCATCATCGGCGGAGACCCTGTGGCCAGGGTAGCGCACTTGGAGCATAGCGTCCGGTTCTTGCAGGAGCAGCACCGGCAAATGCTGAGTGGTCTACACGCTGAGATCGAAGCTTTGAGGGAGAGGAACCGAGGTATGTTGAAATTTTAGTAAACATTACATCTCCCGACAGTAGGTACACCCTAATTTCAGCAGTTGTGTTTCAGGTCCATGTAATAAGGGGCGAGCCTATTGCCATCAACCGGGCACAAATAAAGATATCGTTCCAACAATTCGCATTGAGCCCGTGTGGATTACAGCCCACTCTCTTGAGGCTGATTATGCTATGACTCTGGCTACAAAGTGCTATAGATAGATACAAAGACTCAAAACAATTAGATACGTCTAACAGTAGTAGAACTAGAAGACAAAGGGCAATGTTGCGAAGATTGTAACGAATAGGTGTATAAACCATGAAATCTGAATCTGTGCAAATTATGCTTATTCAGTAACCTAGCTGCTAATAATTACGATGACCAAAGAAACATCTGGCGAGCAAAGATTATGACAGCCAAGAGAATCACGTGTAGGTAATGCCGAGGACATTAATATGCACTCACCTTTATACTACCTATACGAGTATGACAAGATTGAGCTGACTTTCAAGTATTACTTGTAAAACCTAGCTTGCCCTTTGATCAGGTCAGAATTCGGATTTTCCGAATTTTCCGAAAAACGGAAGCGTTGGCAAAATCCTGCTACTATATCTGCTCTATATCTTCTACTTCTCATACTTTTAGAAGTTTGTTGACACACCAATATCGCTTTACAAACAGACATAAATGTACTCTCGCATTTACGAGCCTGGAAGTGCTGACTCGACATGCAATCGACGTTTAACGAAGGTTATAATATTAATTCTCGTTTTATTTTTACCTCGTAACCAAGTTGTGCGTACCGTGAGTCTGAGTCATACGTTGTGCACTTAGTCAGGAGATCTAAACTAAACAATGAACTGTAGGTGCTGGTTGATTTGGTGCAATCTCTGCAACTGTCGATGTAATACGTAGATACAACAAGTTTGTGGAACGACTTAATTGCTACTGGCTCAGTAGGATATAAATATGTATGAGAGATCATAATTATCATCCTCGAAGTATTACGCAGGGGTATACCCGTAGTAGGTACCTACACCTACATTCAGCCAATCATATGTTAGGCCCATGTAATAGGGGGCGAACCAATTGCCGTCACCCTGACGCAGATCCATGCTTCTATCTGCAAAGTTCTGGTGGGAAATCCCAATAGCACTGCCCGAACCTAGCTTGGAACCGAACCCTTACCCGAAGTAGCCCTTGCCACAACTAGACTGCGAACACATAGTTGGAAAATGGTTTTAGTCAATCTTTAAGTCACTGACATTTAATTAACTTAAAGTGGCCCTTGAGTATACATCGCTCTACCAAACCATTAAATGCCTCATTAACAAAATTAAATGGCAGAACTGGTGAACATTTCAGTAGGTTTTCAAAGCTTTGTGATCAAAATTGTATGTACCTTTGGTTTTTTTTGTTTCAGACTTGAGAACTTTTAGGATATTATATTGAAAACATTTTGTGATTACAGATTTGCAGTTCCAATTGATATTCAATAAGGAATCGTCTCCGAAAATCAGTTCACCTCCAGTTGAAGAAAATACCGAAAATAATGAGGTAACCGAACGAACAGACATTAAGGATTTTCTCTTCATACTCTTTTGCGCACTCAGGAAATTGATGTATCTATCTATACGTAAATAAAAGCCAATTAGTCTTCTTATGTAAACTGGAAAATGTTACACGAGTTTTTGTAACGAAGAAATAACTGCCGGATGATGAACCTGCCTAGCAATAATAAAAGTAATTACATTACATAAATCGTGGGATTATGAATATTCGAGTGCATTTCGTTTAAGTCGCCATTTTGATTACGTCACCAAATCGCGCACTTTAATTTTGTGTAACAATTGTACTGGCATCTTGTTAGTGAAGTGATTTTAATTTAAAAGTAAACGTGTTTCTTCCATTATTTATTTTAATTAAAACGTTTATTAAAAAGGTTGCATTTAGAAATGTATTCAGAGTAAGAGTAGCCAACCTGGGCAGAGCAACCTGAGTAAAACCTGAACCTGCCCAACATGAGTGCATACGTAAATCTAAGAGACACCGACTTAAGTACCAACAGAAAGAAAGCAAAAGATATTTATTTCGCACAAGTCACAAGTGCACACAGTAAAAACTTACGCTTACATCAAAACAAAAAGAAAGTCAAGCAAGTTATGTCACTGTCCTGAGGAACATGCGATGTAAGACGTGTGGGTCCTCATATACGGTTTTCTATCTGGTTCCCACATTGATGCTGGACTCACCCTGTAGCTCGAAGGTTTAAGTTTCAATGCGTTGTATACTAACCCTAACTAATATACTTTAGACTATGAAACTCTTGTTATTGTCCAGGTGAAGCTGAAACGCGAAGTTACCCGACTCGAGCAAGAAGCATCAACAGCCCGAAGTGAGACGAAGGCAGCCGAAGCTCGCGCGATTCAACTGCAGATTCTTGTAGATGCACAGACTGAGTACGTGGCCTAGACCCGGTTTCCATCGAAGCTTCGAGAGGAAATGTTTTGCAAATACCCAGTAACTAACGTTATATCTGCAACTCCGGTAGACATGTCTTATTTTTGCAAGCGTATACGCAACGTAGTGGAGCTACCCAACTGGCCTGCGATTGCTTTATACTCCTTTCTGGGAGAAAAGCCCTGCTCCGTTCTAGATAGTTCATATTTTTGCTATGCGTTACGCGCAGTGGAAACACCCTAGCCACTACTCTCATCTCTCCTCTTCGCTAAGGTGTAAATAATTCTCATAACGTTGTTCGTTGTTTATTGCGTGTTTGGTCTGAAACTTTACTTTGTAAGCACTATGCTGTGTCGTGAACACATCGTGGAGTGAACACGTCATTAAGATTTGTGAGCTTAGATTACTGGACGGTCAAGGAGAGTGGTTACACTGACCTAGACCTACACGAAAGGATGAATGAATTCACCACCTCATGTTTTGTTAATATTAGATTTTCTTTTTCAGAAGATTAAACAATTTTTTATTATGGTTTTTCAGACATGATTTTGGTTATGTCAGGGGTCATATCATAGACTCGGATTTTTAGTGGCAAGCGGGTTTATGAAAAGGTGCATTGGCACGCATATGGGCCAAGTACGCGTTCGTAAACAAATCCGCTTGGCAACCAACATCCCACCCATCACAAGCGGAGAGTAGCGGACACGTGTAAGATTGGATTTCAAGCAATGTGATTAGTCAATTTCTGCACGTCAGCTCTCATTCGGAGCGGAGAGGAGTCCGCTCCGAACGACTCCACTTCAGTGAAAATCGGGCCTTGGTGTCAAGTCAATGCTTACGAATGCGTCACCTTTTCATAAACCTATACAAAGCGTCGAGGAAGTCGACTTCAAACACCAATATTGTTTAATACTAAGACCGCCACAAACAGAAAGCTCCGCTCGCTGGAGGTAACGTCGGCGACATGCGCGTCGTGCTGCGGCGACAGCTGCCCGGCGGAGTCCCGCGCGGAGCTGCGCGCGCGCCTGTGCGAGGCGGAGCGGCTGGTGCGGCGCCTGCGCGCGGACGCGGAGCGCCAGCGCAGAGAGGTACTCGCGCCGCGCGCGGGGGGCGCCGTCACTAACCTCTTGTTTGACGGCGCGGCCGCGCGGCACGCCCACGTACGTGTAGCCCCGCCACTTGCTGATACGACCTGTCTTTGTATACCCCGCGGCTTTGAAGCTTGGTTAAACGAACCTTCTTAACTTATTGCTACGTGTTGAGTCTATCTATTAAGTATTGCAGGAGGTCGGAGGAAATATCTGAGCCTTCTGTCTGGAGCTCCTTGGGCCTCCGGAAAATGCGCAAGAATTGTTAATTAATTATATTACCTATTTTCTCAAACCTGATAAGTTAGGTAGAGATGAAGTCTTCGTTCATTGCGGATTTGAAACAAATTTTGGGCAAAGATCTCAAAACAATCCTACTGCAGTTTTAACGAGACACGATGCCCATGATAATTTAAAGATTAGATTTTACTTTAAAAACCGCCCAACTACCTTTTGAGTATCAAATGTCAGAACCCTTTTTGGGACACCATTTAATTCATCCACCCAAATCCTTTCTGCGAATAGTTAAACGACTACATGGGGTATACAAAATGGTGGCGTCGTTGAAGCTCGGCGTATCAGCCGAAAGGCGCGCCGACGTGGACGGGAACGCGTCACGCATACACAACATACCTTAGCCGAGGGAATACCAGGGCTATATGATCATGTCAAACCTTCCAAGAAACTTCAAAGCATAAAGTCGGGACACGGGCAGGACAGGAAAATTATAATTGAGCAAAAAATTATATTGCCGATTGGCCGTTTTACAGTCAAGATCATTCAAAGAGATTGGACCAGTGACTAGGTGCTGTCTTACGTCGAAGCTCGCAAACAACCAAATGAATTTTCAAAGTAGGCTCGAGTCCGAACATGAGCCACTCCCTGAAAGAGATAACGTTTATATCCATAAAGTGCATTTGGCTGTCCTGTGTTCCGTTTGAACAAAGGTAATAGGGGGCGCCCTGGTACTCTCTAGCTACTACGGTACTACACGAGTTAAAATATTTTTTACTAGTTTTTTGCACAGTTAAATTTCGCGAGAGTGATGTTTTAGTTTTCTACTAAACCCGCATGTGTTAGCATTTGTTTTGTCCCGTCCTCGTATGCGCTTACTAACAGTTTTAGTTATAATTTGAGTTAAGTAGATGTGGAAAGAGGTTGCTGATCCAAATTATGAACAAATTATAGGAGCAGCACCCTTTATGACACTTTTTGGGTTGATAATTCACCAAGAGTTGCATGCAGAAGTTCCTGGATATCCCGAGAGTCAATAGATGAAAGAAATTTACTAGAAGTCTTTCCTACGAATTTTAACAGTATAGAATTTAAAAGAGCAAATTCTTGGAGAGTTAGTAACCCGCTTTAGGAAACTATAATCAGTAACGTGTAACACACTAGATTGCTCATGTTTATCGAAAGTTTCTTTTGACTACAAGTCGTTATGGATCTTTGGTAGACACGGTTCAAGCTAACAGAATTTTCGCACACCGTAAAGTTAATTTGTAGAGTTAAACTTTTCTTCCTTATTAAAATCAAGTGTATGATCTTTAAATAGAGTAACAATACTGTTAATTGTTTAAGCACAATTTTTGGGTGGTTTGAAATACAAAAAGTGCACTATTTTGAGTGATTGATTTACATGCACATTTTTGGTGGATTAGTAAGCACCTTTATGAAAAGCGCAGATTCCAAAAGAGCGACGCATTTATTCCGAAAGGCAAGATACACTATTCTGCAAGAAGTTAAACCCCTAACAAAACAACAATACTGACAGAAACGAACAGTTCCAAGAGTGCATATAACTGGCAATTTATGCTAAGAGTGCACATTACCCTTTTACCAATAATTCACGACTGGATGCAAAAAGTGGTACCTGTCAAAAACTCTATTCATTTGAATAAGGCTACTAGTAGCTTCAACACTGTTCCTGATGCCCTACGTAGGACTTATATTTTTGACGCCTTCTCGGAGCAGTTACTCAACTTTTACCGCATTTACAGTTACATTGTATGAAGAATTCGCTGCACGCAAGTCTGCGAGCCAGCGGGTTGGACCCATTCGGCTATCAGAACAACTACCACTTTCCACCAGTTCACACTCCTGACTTCTGGCGAGAACCTCTTAGAGAGTGAGTAGATTTTATATTCTTGGAGTTTTTGTACTGGCTTTTTGTGTGACAGGTAGGGAGTAGGAGGTAGTGCAGGCTTAGAAGAAGGTGATTATTGAAATGAAGACTAATAGAGACGTATGGAACAAGCTGTGTCAGTCTCAAATAAAATGGGGTAAGGGTGGCAGCATGAAGATATGAACCCCAAGTTTGGAGGTCATATTTCCAGTTACTACGATAGTACCTACTAGGATAGGCTTATCTAGTCTTGCCAAGGAGTATCGTGTTACCCATCTCGAGTTCGGAGGTTCAGTTTTTTTGCAACTACATGTAAAACATTATACTAATGTATTCAGACGCATTTAATGATAGAAGTCAACCTTAACTTAGTTTGGAAATAGGTAGGCGATGATGCTGGACTAGAGAAGTATTTATATCTGTTTTTCGTAATTGGGGACGAGTCTGTGTTTTCCTATAGCAATCACCTGATTAACCTGGGAGTCTTCAAGTCACGAGCGAATACGTTACTCCTAGGCAAGCGTGCAGCATCGTCGACCGCACCATCGCTTGATTACAGGTTAGATGGTGCATAGGTGCGGGCAATTTTTGAACAATACTTATATCTCGCAAAGGGGCTTGTTAGATATTGCTTTATGCTTAATTCGACTCCTAAAATCACTATTTTCTCCAAGGAAGAGGTCATTTTGCGCCAAGCAGTGCAGAGATTCTTGTTGTGACACTGATTGGCAGAACACATGAATCTTATCATGGGCATCATGGGCGTTTGACACAACATTTGCACGTTTAAGCAGGCAGAATAACGAGACATTTAAACACAATAAAGAAAATATTTATTTAAAATCAAGAATAGCGGAAGATGGAAGATGGCGCATCTTTTAAAAGTGACATGGTAATTTAAAATTGCAGGGACTTCAACATGGTGGGATCCCGAGGACGAAGCACCCGGCGACCTCTTACGCTCCCCGAGCTATCCGGGCAACAGATGCACCGCTCTACCGTTTATGCTAATAGTAAGTACCTATTACTGAGTACATTATAAATGCTTGCATACCTACAGCGTTCCAGTACGGACGGAACGGATCCGGACCGATTTGCACGCGTTTACGTATAAAGAAAAAGGTGCACATAACAGTAAAAAAAGACTTTGATTTTCGGATTCAAATTTTTGTACTGGGAACATTTATCTTTCTACAGTACCATATCAGCAAAACTTGACGTGCAGGAGGTCAAAATATGATCACGGCTCACTAAAGAATGAAGGAAGATGTAACTCCAACCTTGTAAAGAGGAGGTACGGTTACGACTAGTGATGTGCAATTCTGCTATAAATAATTAACATGTCATAGACTATTATATACATTTTTATCACATTTCATTTTATACGTTATCATTATAACACGTTATAACGAAACTCGGCAGTAATCTGAACGCTGAGACGTTATCATTTTATTCCAGCAATCTGAACGCTGAGACGTTATCATTTTATTCCAGCAATCTGAACGCTGAGACGTTATCATTTTATTCGGCAACACGCTAAACGTGCGCAATGATGCGCAGTGAATGTTATCAGGTAGTGGACTGTTTACCAATAAATATAATAATGTCGTTATTATTATATTAAGAACGAATATATTTATAATTTTTAATGATCAATGAGCTTTCCTCCATACTTTCCAGGCTTAGGAATGTCTACATTAGAATTGATTAAATGTTTTTTGGTTTGTTTTTTTTTTGGTGTCATGTGCATGTCACTTAATTATCACGGGAGTAACACAGGGGGGTTAAATTTTGGTCATAATTGCCTATGACGCCCCGTTTTCGAGATATTTTAATTTTATTAACCAACATATTGAACGCTCATAGCTCGGAAACGGTGCATCGTAGGACCATGCTTCTCAGAACCGTAATGTCTCCGCTAAGTCCCTACTTAACTCGCACGGATTATAATAACAGAAATCACGACGCGGGCCGACTCGAGCCAACTGCAGAAGTTTGCCGATGCCGTCCGAGGTCATACGACGCGCGACGAACGCGCCCGACCCAACGGCGATCCGCAAGTCCACAACGGCGATCCGCAAGTCCAGAACGGCGATCCGCAAGAACGCAAAGGCAATCCGCAAGTCCGCAAAGCCGCGACCCGCCGCTCACAACGTTGTTATTTTGTTATACTTCTACCCCGTTCTAGCCCCGGTGGTAGCCGTTAAGCGTGTTGTTGAGTTATACATTATAATTATAACACGTAGGCAGCGTCGTTATAAAAAATGTTATTCGTTATTTACAAATAACATGTTATGTTTCGGTGTTATTCATTATATTAACCACCACTAGTTACGACTGACGACTGTAGTAGGATGAGGCGTGTGGCACAAACTGGTCTTGTGACATGTGACCTCTGCGAAGGCTGCTACCGACGCTAACGCCGTGTTGAAGTTATGGGCCAAAAAATGATCTTAATCTATCTCTTTCGATGCCCTCATTAATTCATCACAAATCACTCTAATCTTTACTTTAAAATAAGGAACTGGTTGATGAGAAAACGTACTTTTTTAGTTTGGTCAATTGCAGATCATTCACGACAAAGAGCCAATGCATATAATGACAAGAATAAAAAGCAGCAGGCGGCGAACGGAGAAGCATCGAGTACCACCACACCAAAGACTCCAGAGGAACCTGCAGGTAGGTACCGACTATCTTTCAAACTTTGGTCTATGCGCAACGATGAAAGGACAAGAAGTAAGGTAGTCTTGAATCCCGTCGGGGCTGCGGGTTGTTCGCAAGAGATACCGCGGCCTCGACATGAAGGGCTAAGAAGGAACATGGGTGGTTTTTAGTCAGTAGAAGCCTGACACTCCCTTTCGCTCTGCCCAAGAGCGGGAGGGGTTATTTGATGATTTTCCACCCGCCCAAAAAAAAAGGTAGTCTTGAATACAAATGAACGATTCGGAAGGTAGTTCGCCACGTCTCCCTTTCTGGGGAACGTCCTAAAGTCCATTTCACGAAAGAAGTCCCGCGGACAATTGTGGAACTAAATTTAACAGATCGGCCATGTTCGACTGTGACTTCTTTCGTGAAATGGACTTTATGTGAGTTCGGCTCGTTCACCCTTAGTTTAATGAATTATTTGATTTGGAGGTAGTTAGGTATCCGACTTCTAAAGCTGTCAAAAGCACCGCCTATTTATTGTCACATTACTTTGCATACGAAGGATTCGTTAGCATTGATCGTCACGTTTGCTCAAAGGCAGATTAAGAAATTCATGCATCCTTGTATGTGTGATAAATAATTCAATAATTTGGGGCAAAAGGCGCATTTTATTTGTTTTTGTATTTTTAAAACCATGCACAGCAAGTTAGTTACTAAGTTTTTATTTTGAAATTACAGAAAGCCGAATTAGATCAATGTACGCGACCGATTTTGCGAAACCCGACAGTAGTAACGTGAGCTCTAATGCCATGTACCCAGAGTTGAAAATGGTTGTCACAAAATTATTATCGCACAGTCAGGGTGAGGATAAAGCACGTTTTTATTTTTATTTTGGTCGTTTACTAATTGGTTTATGGTGATAATATTTGTGTTTTCTCTCTATCTAACAAGGGTAATGGCGTGTCCAGATTCTACGAGTCACATAGACATCGTAAAGTACAGATTCCAGCACATCAAGGCACTACAATCGCTCGTCTACCATTAATGTATGGAGTTTGGTCCAAATGTCCAACACTAAAGAAACCTATGTAATAAGTATAAGTAAATAGTTCTCTAAATACTCAGCAATCACCAGCCCGCAACCAAAAATATGCTGCCATAACTTTTTTATTGTCATTTTTTTTTCGTCTCATTTAAACGGTCTCATTAGTGGTGGATATTTGGACCAGTTTAGGTCATTCTCCTTTCTTTAATAGATATTCAACTTTATTGCTGAAGCATAAGGTTCATGGTTAATTGGGAAAATATTAGTTTAACAGGCTGCAGGGCCGAGAATGTCGCAATCCATGGAAGGGTGTTATATAGAAACCAGTTGTTTGTGTAGTTCGAACCCGTTGTCTGCGGTTTGCTGCCGTTCAATTTAAAAATAACCGTTTATCGTGTACAGGAGTTCTAACTAACAATCGCTAACTGGCTTGTTGTGCATGGGTACTACTAATTTAGATATATTTATTGTATTGTAGCCTCTCTTTATCTCATTTTTTAGTGCGTCGTTGGTTTTGTGTCCGCAAGCGGGTTCAATAATATTTCTTTAATTAGGAATTTCTCAGAAGCTGTCACAGAATCGGGATTTGTGTCCGGTTGAAAGATACTCTTCTTGTCATAATAAATAAATAATTGTGTATATATACACACACTTTCAACGTGACGACCTAGAAGCGTTTATGACGAATTGGACGGAGAAAACCACACAGAGGGAAGAGTGGAAGGCTATGGAGGTCTTTGCCCAGCAGTGGGACAATATAGGATAAGAAAAAAAAACACTTTCAATTGTAATGCCATTTATTGCATTATTTACATTGTTGTAACAGACTATTGTTTGGAAACATTCGAAGTAATGCACCTATCGGAAAATCATTTGTATAGTGATCGACACTGTATTACGCAACGGGGTAGCCGAATACACGTCAGATTTTACCTACAGCTCTTAGGCTCAGCGCAAACTCAGCATGCCCTGGGCACAGCCATCGGTGGCTGGCGGCAAGCTGTTTACATACATGATTTTTAATACGTTTTGTTTGGAATCGATCGGCACAGAGTATTAAACCAGTGGCGGCCACTAGCTTCTCAAAAACACTGACACTCGCCACTCATGTGTGGGGGTGCAATGGTCGGTGGGTGCCACTAGTGGGTCACCTAACCGTAACTCGTGGCAACCACTAACTATCTTGGTTTGCGCGGTACTGAAGGACATGACGCGCGACAGTCACCGGTAGCTGCGGTCGGTGGCCCGTTTGTGCAGAGCCTTAGAGAATAGGATAACTATTTAATATGTAATGATGTGATACTTGTGTTCCCAGTGAGCGGTGCAGCCAGCGCGGAGCCCCCCCGGCCGCGCCCCCGCCGCGCGCGCCGCCACGCGCCCCCCGACCCCCACACATAACTGACGTCACTCCGCCACACCCCACACCTACCTCCAGCTATACACGCACATGACGCTAAACCAACTATCATAGCTCAAGCGTTACCCAGACACGACTCTCTACGAACTACCACAGGTCTACCGACCGAAAGAGACAACATGCGTATGAGTAATGCGCTTCGAACCTGTCTAGGGAAACACAGAGACGACACACGTACGAATGACAGAGATGACGTTTTACAAATCCGCCGAACGTTAGATAAAGACTCAAATAAGAGTGGGATAGACGATTGTGACCAGAACATTTCACGTCCAACGTTTGACAGAGACACGCGTAAGAGTGGCAGAGACAACGCTAAATATACAATCATACATCAAGCGTTTGACAAAGACATTCATAAGGAAGACGACGCTCTAGCAGCCATCATAGCTGGACCATTAGAAACAGACACAAGTACGACTGACAAAGAAGTCAATATCCAAACCATCACACGAGACAAAGACAACACAAGTATGAGGGAAAGAGACAACGCTCTACAAAGAAGTGGCTTGTTTACGGCCGGGGACTGTATTCGACCATCACAGGCCTCTCACAAATTTAGCTGCTGCCCAGCGGATATGTAACGACTCATCAGTCTGACCGTCGATGTGCAGTCTTCGATAGATGAATTGGCTATATGACTACTGTAAAAAAATCACGAAAATGTAATGTTCACCAAAAACTTCTAAAGCATGTAGTTACTCCATTTATATATCGATTTTATTACTTTTTTTACACAACGTGTTATTTCTGTTAGTTCTTTAAAATAACATAACATTTACGTGAATTTTTAACAGTAGTCAAATAGCCAATTAACAGAGAGATCAAATTTTCTCATCGCTTTTTTATTTTCGATTATACGAGACACGAGTATGAATACGCGTGATCATGTCTCGCTTTGGCGCGAGAAGACGCAGGAAAGAATTTTGTCGCGTCTGGCTTGTTCACCAATGTTAAGCTTAGATCACAAGTCACAGAATTCTTGTCATCATGTCATCGATACGTCTTCCGCAGTTCAGGTCGACCTAAAAATAATGATGTGCTGTGCGCAAGAAATCGACAGTGGAATTTGAAATACCGTAAATCCCGCATTTCAAATGTCTAACGTCAAATAACGCTATTGCAAATAACGTCGTCAACCAACATTTTTTGCGAAAAGATTTTTCAAACGTTTTCATATAAACAAACAATTTTTACTAATTGTCATGTCTGTTAAATATTCCAATCCTCATTGTTAATGATAGGAACGGGGGGAGGGGGGGCATAAAAATGCGTTTATGGGCCTTGTCCACGACACTAGCAATTATCCGACTTTAACTAGTTTTAATGCACCATACATAGAAACTTTTCTAGATATATATCTTTCAAGTTCCCTAGGTGTATCGTGGATGGCTCTTTAGGTTAAAACGGGGATCGTATCATGAACCTATCATTATTCCAGTGAAAGAGAGAGATGGAGCTACAATAAGAGCGTCATCTCTTTCTCGTATCTGAACCTTGATGGCTCCAAAATACGAGTCCTACCATTAAAGTACCTTTTAGACTGGTGATATTTTTAAACCAAATATATCTAAATATCGACGGTTGGACTGCATAAAGTCGAAGGATTCAATTATTATGATATAATCGTAAACGCCTTCTGTAACGGTAATATAATATAATACTAACTTGTAGTCATCGTATAGCCTGAAACGACCGTGTTGGAATTAGTGTGCTGGCGTAATGTTGTACGTTACGATACTGAGGCCTGCTTACACCAAAAATCACTATAAACGAATAATTTTGCCGAACAAACTGGGGGTCTGGGGTAACTTTAGCAGAAAATTATAGGATATTTTTTTTTTGAGGGGTGAGGAAATCATCAAATAACCCCTCCCTCTCTTGGGCAGAGCGAAAGGGAGTGTCAGACTTCTACTGACTAAAAACCACCCATGTTCCTTCTTAGCCTTTCATGTCGAGGCCGCGGTATCTCTTGCGAAGAACCCACAGTCCAACAACCCGCAGCCCAAATTATAGGATCTGAATTCGTAAAATGGACCATTCATAATAGTAACTAGGCCTGTTACCATTTTACGAAATTTATCGCAATTCGTATAAATTATGATCCTAATATTATCTGCTAAAGTGGCAATTTTAGACCCCCCGATCGCGATCAGCGCCTTCAGAAGCTGTCAGTGCCATGTGGAATATTGACACTGGTTTTGAACGCGATTTACTGCTGATCGTGTTTCGATTCGTTGATGAATTTCAAACTAAACGCGTCAATTGTTAAACGTATTAAAAACATCGTTCAGGTGGCCTTACCATGATCTCTTATGGCTGCATTGCTTGATTTGTACGTCAGTGTGGGCACGGGATGGGGCTAGAAGTATTGTATAGCTTCATCTCTTTCTTACTTCAAAGTACCTAACATTAAACAAGTAGGTACTGCTGTAGGAGGTAGTGGCCGTTTGAAGACGAGAGAAACAGAATAATGTTTTAAACGTACGTTTAATGCTAAACGAATTTAGTGATTTTTGATGCTAACGGGCCATTAAATGAGTCTGAGTGGAGGCTGCACTGCAGATGTGTGATTCACGATGGTTCCAACTTTTAAAACTTAGAATGTAGGAACCTCGTTCTTCTCAGGATGAGAAGACTCATTTGTGCTGCAGTGGGGCTAATATCTAAACTAGATTTCTAGCCACAACATTTATATGGACTTTTGATTTTTCCGTCTACGATAAGCATGTCATTGTCAATTACTATTAACTACATCGTGACGTCAAAAATTAAAAGTTTATATGAGCTGCAAGTCGTATCGTGCAACAGTGTGGCAGCGCCCTTAGATTTTGCTCATTTTGTGATTTAAAGTGCAATTTTGTACATACATAATAATAGTAATGTTAGAAAAACTTAGTACTTATGAGCAATAATGCTACGTAATAGTTGCTTAGTGTTTTGTCTCTTTCTTTTATTATAACGAATAAAAAGGACGCAAGACAAACATTGGCGAGTAGGTAGAAGTTTTTCTTTATAATAATATTAGATAAATATAATGTACAATATTTTTGCCTTTTGGAAATTCAGTGAGATACACCTTAATACTGCCATTAGCATTTATTTCCCTCAAACATGGAATACGTACGGCATTACGGTATGTACTAAATAATAAAGACTAAACATATTTTTAGCTGAATTTAGAGTTATTATTATATAAATATAGTTACAAAAATCTGCGGTTTTAATCATGTTTAAATTTTAGATAAACAACGTTTTTATATAGTAACGCAGTTGTCCGCCCGATTGCCTGAAGTGTGGATAGCCCACGAGCTACATTTGTGAGAGTGGAATAGACCTACTAAATGCTATATTTGTAGCCTTATCCATATTAATCTAATTTATTAAAATAATACTATTAATTATTATATTTGAATATTATAATTATTGATATGATAATATATTTATTGCAAATGTTACGTGTTTTATTGAGTCTACACTTTTATGCTTAAAAATAATACTTAATTACTAAATTAAAAGCATTTTACAGCCTTTGACAAATTATTCAGTATTTACTACCAGTCAAATACTCATAAGCCACAACTTAATAAATAATCAGGTAACATTCTAATTATCTTATCTTAGTATTCCAAACAATTCATGATTTCTACAACACTTGTAAGCATTACCTAAGAACCACCAAACCGAGTCTCTTGTATTTTCACTCTCCAACAATTTTTTTAACACCTCTACCTTATTATTCGACGCAAAGTAGTTTAAAAATATTCTAAAAACCTCTTGCGAATTTAAATTGGCCAAAAACCTGAACAAGTATACAACGTTAGCGTTTTCAAAAGGTTTTTCAATACTTACAGAGAGATACCGTAAAATTTTTTTTACAAACTCTTCCGTTAAGAAGTGGATTGTGAAGTTATTGTGACAAGAGAGTATGTATAACAGTTCTGCTGATGCTACGATCCTTAGAGATGGAAGAATGCGGAGGAGTTTGCACAGGTGCTCCGGTCTGCAAGGGACAACATGTTCACACATTAATACAGTAGTTACGAGATCTTCAACAAATTGTTGCATGTAAAAGAGTTCAGAGAAAATTCAATGAAAAGTTCTAATAGGACAATAACTTGTGAAATTCATCATCGTCATCATTTCAGCCGAAAGACGTCCACTGCTGGACATAGGCCTCCCCCAAGTGTCGCCACATTGACCGGTCCCTTACATCTCGCATCCAGGGGATACCCGCAAGCTTCACCAGGTCATTGGTCCACCATCTTCTTCTTAGCGTGTCGATGGCAATCTAAATTGTGTTGGCCCAGAATTGAGCTACTAGTTTGGCGCTTTCGGCAGCGTCCATCAGTTCCTGTAGTGAACAACTAGCAGGACAGGCAGGGCACGATATTAAGTGCCCCATTGTTTGAGGAATAGCACCACATTTACACTCCAGTGCAGAGTCATTTATGTGTCCCCACCTCAGCAAGTTTTCTTTGCTGCGACCAACCTGGGTCCGGAGCCTGTTTAAAGACTTCCAGGTCAGCCACGGCCCCATAATATAAATGGTTACCACGATTATAAAATATTTTTTTAATCTGTGACTAGATAGCAGGGTGTTTCTCATAATTATTTACTATGGAGTTTTATTCTAATTATACATAAAAAAGCATCACTTACGACAACTCATCTCGCAAGTGATAAGCGAAGTGTACGAG
The DNA here is from genome assembly GCA_949774965.1 of Diarsia brunnea. NCBI lineage: Eukaryota > Metazoa > Arthropoda > Insecta > Lepidoptera > Noctuidae > Diarsia > Diarsia brunnea. Next base: position 18,619,215 of record OX459011.1, read on the forward strand.
GGCATACATCACAGAATCCCTGGTCTCCTCATTGTTGCTGCCCAGCTGTTCCACAAGCTTGGCTAAGGCACCCTGGGCCACCAGTAGCTCACAGGCCTTCGGTCCAGAGCCTGCTAGGTTGCCGAGGGTCCAGGCACTGGTTACCTGAAAGTTGAAAGGGAACAGTTCTTGTCAGTTGGCAGTTGTTACAGGTAGTCAGTGACCTGAAAGTCTGGTAACCAGTCTTACTAAGGATATCGTATTAACTGGGTTGTGGTGGTCCGACAGGTAGTCGCTCCATGTAAAATACTGGTATTCAGCTGCATCCGGTTAGACTGGAAGCCGACCCCAACATATTTGGGCAAAATCTAGGCAGATGATGTAGGTTGGTGGGTGTAAGATTTTGTATAATTAATCACTAGGTTCGGTGAAGGAAAACATGGTGAGGATTCAAGATTCCTGAGATATTTTTCTCGACAGCATGTAAAGCTAAATCAGAGGTCCATGGGCAGCATAAACACTGACACTAGGCGAGTCACTAACCACACAAAGAAGAAGATGTTACCACATTCTTATTCTAATATACTCACAGCCAACTCAGCACTGAGATTATCCAGAGCAGGGATGAGGTATGATCCTACTGCTTTAGACAAGAGAACACAAGCTTTGACATCACCCAGAGCCAGGTTACAGAAGCAGCCTAGGGCAGCGCACTGTTTGTTCACTTCATGACCTGGAAAAGTAAAAAACACAGTGGATTCATTTCTCAACATTATTTATTGTTTAAGTTATTTGGTGGTTTTACGGCTAAACAAAACAATAAAAATATGAAGTATATCAAGTCTTATTCACAGCACTTCCCATTAAAAACGAACAGAGACCATCAAAGCTTTGCCGAGTGTAAAGTAATTGTACTTGCAGAGGTTAAATTACTTGAACCACTTTTGCTCTGTTCCCATAGTTCCAGATTTAAGACGATACTTCTAATATTTCTTTAATTGATAAAATACACCACCTGCATTGACTGCCTCATTGGTTGAGTGGTCACAAGTGCCACTACCGAGCATGAGGTCCCTGGGTTTGATTCCAGGGTCAGGCAAAGTGTTACAGGGTTTTTCCTTTAGGAATTTCTCAGTAAAAGCCATAGAGTCGGGATTGGTGCCCGGTTGATGGCAATAAGCTTGCTTGTTCTTCCTTGCTTGCCCCTTTTATATGGAGCTTAAGCATAACCACCCACCCACCTACCCATCCCTTATTCCTACCCATTGGGATTACCAGCAGTATGTTATGTCATCATCATCTGCCTAGCCTTTTCTCAACTATGTTAGGGTCAGCTTCCATTCTAACCAGATGCAGTTGAATACCAGTATTTTACATGGAGTGACTCCCTATCTGACCACCACAACCCAGTTAATACTAGGTAATACGATACTCTTTGGTAAGACTGGATGTCAGAATTTCAGGTCACTGACTACCTGTAACGACTGCCAAAGATCTATATATGGCAGCCAGGAACAACAGCTTAACGTGTTTTCCGAGGCACAGACGAAACTCGGTATGTCAGTCGATCATCCATCAACAGATCCACTACCTAGGCAACTTTACCTAGAGATCGACCCGAGTGGCAGTTCTTATTAAGCCACGAGCTCTTCTCCGGCACTATGTTATGTTATATGATGAAATGCAGAGTACACACAAAGCTTCAGGCAACATAAAATTAAAAAAATATATATTATACCTGTCATTTCCCGCACCAAACCCCTCAGTGCCCCCTGAGTATACAGCGTCATGTCTATGTTCACTGCGTCATCTATCAACGCATTCTTCAAGGTATGAAGCTCTCGTGCCGTGACTTGAGACTTTGATTTCAGCTTCCTTGCAATTAGTGTTGCTGTGTCAGAGTTTGTGCTGAAAATTAAAAAAAAGAATTGTCATGGAATGTAAAACTTGAAGAAGACTGATTTACATAATCAGTCTTCTTCAAGTTTGGGGGGTCTTTGGACTAGCACTGGGTCAGAACAGGCTGACATAAACAAAAGATTAAACACATTTTTGTATAAGTATGAGACTAAGGGCATCATACAAACATTTAAGAACATTAATTCATTAATTGTATTCTTCTTCCATACTTCCCTAAAAATCGTAATCTCAAAATTCAACCCCGTTATCATCTCTTACACAATCCATCCATGGTTATTTTGGTCTTCCCATACTCTAATACCCATCCACATCCACACTCAAAACTCCCTCACAATATTTTGTTCTGATTCTACTGCCCATACCACAACCGCCACATATTGCGCTGTTAAAAACACGTAACACGTCGTAGGAAGTAGCCGGGCTCGTAAATCAATAACTGCATAAATGTGCACAATGTAAGGTAGGTCACTATGTATACATAGACATTCAATCGCGTAGGCTTTAGTACCTAGTGTCAATATCGATTTTACATGAATTCGGTCAAGGAAGCATTTGGAGCGCAGCAATTACAGAATATAGGTCTACATAACGTTAGATAAATGTGGAGTAAACATGGTAATAATAAATAAGTTTTTCTTACCGTAAACCAATCATTGACCGCCGAACATCGGCCACTTCGTCGCGATGTTTGCGTCTGTTCAGCACTAAAAGATTACGGCTGCTCTCTCTTATTGTTTCTATTGGTTCTTCCTCCATTGTTTGAGGAGAATTACTTTAGCAGTAAACAGAGAAAATCTCTTCCTTGAAATAGCAAAGCGGCATCTAACAATAATAGTATAGCTGACACTAGCGATGGGCGAGTCGAGTTGTCTGATTCGAATAACTCGAGTCAGAGTCCAAACGAGTTGATTCGAATCGAGTTCGTTCGCAACTCGAATCAACTCGCATTCCTAACTCGCGGCCGGACAGGTGAGCGGATAACGAATGCGAGTGATTCGAGTTAAGCGAGTGCGAGTGCACGCGAGTCAGCGATTCGCCAACTCGAAACCGAAACTCGACTCGACGAATATTCATTTTGTGTTGATTCGTATTCCGTCGCCGGTCGCCGTCGGCCAACCTCGGGTCGGTTCGGGCCGCTGTCGGCGCCCGAACAAGGTGTGAGAGAAAAAACAAGTATATTTAAAACGTAAGGCCCGCCGCTGATTGCATTTTTTTGTCGCCGTGACTTATTGTTATTACGTATTATCACGTCACCATAATGAGCGCACTCAATATAGTTTTCATTGCACTTGACTAAGTGACAAAAAGTCACGGTGACAAAAAATTGCAATCAGCGGCGGGCCTAAAAGTGATAGAATAAAACTGCTTACTAGGAAAACTAGTGATGTGGCGACTGCACTACACTGACGCACGTTAGGATTTGGGTTTTTTTTCGCAATTAAGTAAACATCGGGTAAATAAATACCGCCGCGCGTTAATAAACCCCGTAGGTACTCGCATAACTCGCAATACTTCTACCTATTTGATTTAATTTTTTTTTTGTAGACTAGGGATTTGAATAAAAATTACGCGATATTAAGTTTTCTAAAATTCTAATCTTTCTGTCTTTAGTGTAATTTCTAACGATGAAAACTATCACGTCGATGAAACTATCACGTCTTCCTTTTTTTTCGCAAGTAGTCTCCCAACAATCTCTTCGGGCAATTATATATTTCTAGCTATAAACTCAACATAAAATAAAAAAGGCTAAGCAGATGATGACATCTAATTAATACCATAATAATTGGGGGTAATTATGAACCATAAACAGAATATATTTGTGAATAAACACTTTTTAATTTTTCATAGTGTGTCGCGTCAGGAATTTGAATTTCTTAAAATGGACTTTATTATTATCGACGTAAAGACCATTATAAGAATTCTGAATTTTTGACGTGATTCATGTCATGATTCTGTTAAAGCGGCCATTTTAGGGGGGCAGGACGCATTCTGAATATCGACAATTAACTTCACGGTGATTAGCGTTCGCATCCCGTCACTATTCCTGTCCTTGAAATGGACTCAAGTGCTCCCAGACCATGAATTAGGAGAAATGTTTGTTTACCAACACAACTGTCACAACTTTTGAATAGTTTTGAAGTCGTGACGCCTAACTCAATTGCAGTTTAGCGAAGCTTTAGTTTTAGACGTTTTAGTGAATTAAAAATTGGTTAATTGAAATGCCTTCAAACAAAAAAAGTGTGGTGTGGGAGTTTTTCAAAAAAAGTAGTGACAGTAATAAACTAATTTGTAATTTGTGTTCCGCTCAATATAAAAATACAGGAAGCAGCACGACAAATTTAATTAATCATTTGAAAAAAAAACATATAGTTCAGTATGCTGAAGCGACCGGCATGAGTCGCTGTAGTAGTGAAGAAAACTATGCATCTCGACCCGGACCAAGTTCTGAAAGTGCACTAGTTGAACCAGAACAAGTTCGAATTAACTTAATTCGCTCGTGTCCACCAACGTCATCGTCAAATGTGGCAGGCTCAGACGGGGAGCAGCTCTTACCGCCAGCGCCACCATCGAAGCGTCCGCTCCAAATGCGTTTGACGGCGCCGACAAAAATCAACCAGAAAGCTGGTGATGAGGCTTTATTAGACCTGATAGTCTTGGACATGCAACCACTACAGATTGTAGAGAACGAAGGATTTATTGCATACACAAAAAAATTAAATCCCGATTACGTGTTGCCGTCACGTCAGAAGTTAACTAGAATGTTAGAAGATAGGTACAACGTATGCAGTGCGGAGGTAAAAGAAAAGTTACAAAGTGTACAGGATATCGCTCTGACGACAGACATATGGAGTTCAGATGGCCAAAAGAGCTTTATTAGTGCAACTGTGCATTTTATCAAAAATTGTACTTTGCAATCTTTGGTAATATCTACATCGGAGTTATCGGAACACCATACATCGTTGAACATTGCCAATGCTTTACGCGCTATAATGACAGAATGGGAAATATATGATAAAGTTGTGACAATAGTAACCGATAACGCATCAAACATGAAGAAAGCCGTTCAAGAACACCTCAGCAAAAGGAATCATTTTTGTATTGCACATACATTGAACCTTGCCGTGAAAGATTGCATCAGTAACGACCAAACACAAAACGCACATTTAAAAAATGATGAAGTACTTCAGGTTATTTCAAAAAGTCGCGCCATCGTTACACATTTTAAGCAGAGCATAAAATCATCTAATTCACTTAGGGACATGCAGAGCCAGATGAACGTGGATGTTCTAAAACTAAAGCAAGATGTTCAAACACGATGGAATTCGACTTTCTTCATGTTTGAGAGACTTTTGCGAGTAAAAATACCTTTGTCCGCAACATTATCCATGCTAGATTCGCCGCCACCCAACTTGGACGCAGCAGATTGGCCAATATTAGAGGACTGCGTTACTATTCTGCAGCCTTTCGAAAAAATTACGTCCATACTGTCTGCGGAGTCGTACCCAACGCTGTCGTCCGTAATACCCTTAGTCCGTGGGTTGCAAAGCTCTCTAATGAAGAAGTCTCCAAATACTGAAGCAGGGAGACACTTACAACATGCATTGCTGGAAGTTGTGGACAGGCGACTAAGCGTGTATGAGACTAACCGGACTGCGGCAAAGGCAACTATCTTAGACCCGCGCTTCAAGAAGAAGGCGTTCGGCATTGATAGCTCAGCAGAAAATGCTGTCAAATATGTTCTTGAAGAATTGGCTTATCACTACCACATGCAACTGCAACCAATAAACCAAGATCATAATTATCAGCAGCAGACACCACAAACAGCCACCACGCATGAAGCCTCTTCAAGTGCATCTACAAGGAACGACGATGACATCTGGGAGCACTTTGATAAAAAAGTAAATGAAAGTGTAGTGCAGCAAACCCCAATATCGTCCGCATCAGTTGTTTTGAAACAGTATTTAGATCTACCTTATTTAGATCGGAAACAAGATCCCTTGCAATTTTGGGAAACCCGGAAACAAGTATTTCCCGGTCTGTGCCAAATGGCATACAAATATTTGTGTATACCCGCGTCCTCTGTGCCTTCGGAACGGCTTTTTTCGAAAGCCGGGTTCGTGACCAATCAGCGGAGAAACCGACTCAAGCCAAAAAAAGTAGACCAAATTTTATTTTTGAACTCATATTGTAAAAAGAGGAAATAAGTAGTATATTATTAAAAAAAGACTTTTGTTTTATCTTGCGACCTTTTTTGTTTTTTTATCGTTTTAGTTTTTTTGTGTTGTATTTTTTTGTAGTTTTAATCGATGACGATATAAATATTTGGTTTTGTTGCTTCTTATTTTTTTTTACATGTACCTAGACATTTCAAAAATGTTTATTCGTGAAAGCTAGATAAGTCTTGGATTAGATGTAAAAAAGTTATTTTGTTTGTATCTATTTTTTGCTTAGATACGCTTTATTGTTTAGCGATATTTGGGGTTGGGGCTTTAATTGCGTGCAGCCGGTGCTAGGCAAGCAGAGACTTGTTCTGTTTTAAAATATTTATTTTTGTCTATAATTAGTGTACGCAAGAATAACGCTACGCTTGTTATTTTAAGTTTCAGAATCTATGATATGGATTTGATTTGAGCTTATATATTAAAATAATAATATGTACTTATCGTTAAGGTAAATCGTGTGCCAAAAATAAAAAATATTTTTAAGGTTTATTGTTACTAACGTATTAACTTAAAATGGATCGACTAGGTCTTGAATAGACAATTTTTATTTTATTAAAGAATTTAAAGACTGCCAAACAAGTTCCATCCTAATAAACGTAAGTATATTTTTACCCTTGTTTTATTTTTCTTTAAATTTCATATTACATTTTAGGTGCAGCGAAGATTATAGATAATAATAGACTTGAAATAAATATTCGCCATAACATCTTTTCTCTAAGTACCTAGTAAGTGAGTTAAGTCAATGCACCGCACATTACATACAAACGCCAAAACGAGTGACTGACCATTCGTGACCCTTATTGCAATACAAATAAAGTACACGAATAGTCAGTTAACTGTGTTGGCGATGGTAAATTACGAAACAAATAACACGAGCGGTGAGTGGCGAGTGGAGACGACTGACTCAGTGACGCGGCAAGGCATGTGTTTGTATAAACTCGAATCAAGAATAAGAATACGAATACGGTGAACTCGACTCGACTCGCGGATCCGTTTGGCTGCTGCCGCGAAGCGGATCCCATCCGGTTGATGCGAGTCGAGTCAACTCGAGTTACGATTCGAGTTAGCCGCCGAGTCAACTCGAGTTATCCGAGTTGAAATAAATTCGACTCGTAACATCGCTAGCTGACACCACTGACACTGACAGCCAGCTGCCAGCTACAGATAATACAGCATGTTAAGAAAAAGAAAATTATAAATGGAACCTGGGCGTTTCAGTACCAGGGGTAAATAAAAAAAACACACAGAGCTATGGGACATCGAAGCTAAACCCGTTACAAAGTTCGGACTCCCATCCCAACACAGAGTCTTTCATGGATTATTTAAGAAAAACGTTTTTTTTCTACTATTTTTTTTAATAACGGTGATTTTTATGGCGGTTTTCAAAATGATGTATGAATACGTAGTAGGGCGTTTTCCAAAAAAGTTGTACCTTGAAAAAAGTCAGTGTCCGACCACTTTCAGAATAAATTATCGAATTTTATAAAAGTTTTTATTACATATCATTTATTTTAACAATAAAGTAACATACAGTCTCATAAATCAAATAAAAATAAGGTCTGAATCTGTTATAAATCAAATATAAAATCAAAATAAGTAAAACGAGGTCGATGTTTTTGGTATGTCCCACACCTACTGAGTCAAGTTCAGAGTCACATAATATGGTCGTGTTATATTATTATTCAAATGTTTTGCATTTAACTGGTCATTTATGACCGTAACTTCAATTTTAAACCGTAAAATGTACATGTTACGGTTGAAAATTATTGTAAAGTACCAGATTTTGGGTTGTCCTGCAAAATGGCGTATGATGGAATTTCCGCGTACGTGACCGCATTTTCAACGACTTCCAACAAAAAATACCACCAATTCAATACATTTTCCCAAATATAGCAACATTATTAGTCTATGGTGGCTGCCATATTTATTTTTTGACAGCCAGTTCGCCAACAAAACGTACTCGAAGTGGTCGTCTCGACTCATGTGAAAAAAATATTTCCACAAACGATACTGCTTTTCTCCAGGTAAAGTATTCATGTGTATTTCATTCTATTGTCTATTATACATGTTAATTTATTGTTATTTGAAATGTTAAGTTATTGAACAAAAGTTTGATAAATAAGTAGTAAATTCATTTGAAAATTTTATTGGCATGGTTACGTTACCTCCATTAACGCTACTATCGCATGAATGGAACTCAAAAGTGACGTAATGGAATCCTAAAGGTCGGTTCATAAAGCCATCGTTTTAATTAGTGTTCTAAAGTCTAAATAAATAAGTATGAATAAAATAATTATGAAATGCCTCGAATTTTTTAAATGAATTGCTGCTTATTACTTAATTTCGTGTGTAAATCAAACAAGCTTTTTCGAGTAGGTATTCCGGCTTAAAACACTCCATTCAGGATAACATTAGAAAAATAACAGTGAAATAACGATAGTTTATTGCGTTATATTGTTGAAATGGCTGTTTAATTGTTATATTGTTATTATTATTGTTTATTATTTTATTGTTATATTGTTGTTGTTTTTATTGTTTGTTTAATTGTTTACAACGTACGGCATTTCATACAAACTATCAAGTCTTTATTTTTCGAAATAAATTTCATGCATTTCGAAAACAAGAACTTGAAAGTTTGTATGGAATGCCGTACGTTGTAAACGCTCTTAAATGACATACTAGTAATATTATGTTTAATACGGTACAAGTTACCATGATTGTTGTCATAATTCAGAGTCATATAAACGTTGCCTTATAGTTCCTAAACGTCATTTTCGAATTCCATTTACGTCACTGTCCTATTATTACTGTGATTCATTCTCTAAGACTAATAATTAATAGATCTCAAAGAAATTTTACTGTTTTTGTTCAATATAGTTTATTATTAATTTTTAATTTGTTATAATTAAACTTTGGAAAGAATATTTCTCATATTTGACGTTCTAGGATGAAAAACATATAGTACAAAGTACCCAAAAGTAGCGTAAGGAATATCTTTGTTAAAACATTTTTTGATTAGATCTAATAAGCTGAATTATCAATATTTTTTAGAAGACTGATTGTGTTTATTTTTCATAAATAAAGTTAAAAATACTGAACTTCTTTTAGTTTTCATGAAAACTATTTTAAAATTAGTAACGTAATGGAATTTCTTGAGAACATAATTTAATTAAAATTGTAATTATTTTCAAAATTCATTATTATTTTCTTAAAAAAATACTATTTTCATACTGCTCATACTATATTTTATCAATTTAATTACATTTTGAAGCTAAATGTTAAAATTCACATAAGTGGAATTCTAATTACGTCACCGACAATTTTTTTGAAAAACGCCCAGTAACCGTTTTGACCTCGGTGTCCTTACCACATTGTATTACTATTATTTTAGTTAATTAAATTTATCAAAAGCCTTTTCCAGATATAAGTATACTTACATGTTTTTTTAAACAGCTAGGAGGCCTTTGCCACATTGTACTGTTTTTATTATTGTACAACATTTTAATGTCTGCAAACAATTTTGGTTAATTTTAAATAGGTACCACCTGCAATCACGCTTCGGCGCATCACACAAATAATAATTGAATTGTTCAAAAATTTTCAGACTACCTACGTGGATACGCTTTTAGTTACGTCTCTTGTGATTATTAGCTGATAGCGTCGAAGCGGAGTTGTTGATGCCCCGTTAAAGATAAGTACTGTTATAAGGGGATTATCGAAATACCTTTGTCCACTTTATAATCTTCAATTTTATTGTGTGATGTATTATTTTGTGAGTGTTTTATGCTTTTAATTTAATTTTTGTATTTAGTTGAATTTTGTATAGAATCTGTCTATGAGCTGACTATTCTATTGTGTTTTGTAACTATGCCTATGGATTGTATTGTCTGAAATAAACGTATTATTATTATAACTATTTAGATGTATACAGGGAGACACCACCCAGAGAACACCGAAGTTCCGAAAACCTACCAAATATTATGGCCTGCGAGGTAGAAAAGGCACTTTCGCAAATGCAGAGTGACAAAACACCTAGCGAGGATGGTTTTACGGTTGAGTTACTGCGCGCTGGTGGTCAATCCGTGCTTCAAGTTCTCGTAACACCCTACAACAAAGTGCTGTTCAGTGCCACATCACCACAAGCCTGGAAGAAGGCGACAGTAGCTATCCTCCACAAGAAAGGGGACCGTTCCAATCTAGCAACTAACGTCCTCTAAAGCTTCTCTCCCAAATTTATAAACTGTTTGCCAAGATTCTGTGTCAACCGTCTCACTCGCCAGCTAGACGAATGCCAGCCAATGGGCTGGCATTCGTCGACCGGCTTGTTCAATGGAACAAGCCGGTTTCCGGAGTGGTTTCTCTACGATTGACCACATCCATACCGTGAAGCAGATGATGGAGAAGAGTTCAGAATATAATCGACCCCTGTGTTTAGCTTTCGTCGATTACGAGAAGGCATTCGACAGTGTCGAACACTGGGCCGTTTTTAACTCCCTCCATCGCTGCCAGATCGACGCTCGATATGTAGACGTAGGTACTCAAAGAGCTGTGCGTTTCGGCAACAATGCAGGTTAGATTACACTATCTTACTGCACCAATACCTATTAAGAGGGGAGTGCGTCAAGGAGATACCATTTCACCTAAACTTTTTACGGCTCCTGGAAGACGTTGTGGCGAATCATAAAATTTCCGAGTCCCACTACTGTATTTCAATGAGTTTGCGTAGTTGTAAATACTCTTTTCTTTTGGTTCTTTATGGAAGACAAGCGAAGGCTAGCTTCTGACCAGACGAACCATTGCAGTTGTCAAATTGAAAATATATTATTTAGTAGCTGCTCCCGGCATGCGCTGCAATGCCCTTTTTCCTACCTACTACCTGCCTACGTACCTACTACCTACCTACCTACTACCCTTCCTCCTACCCTACCTACCTACCACCCTACCTACCTACTACCCTACCTACCTACTACCCTACCTACTTACTACCCTACCTACCACCCTACCTACCTACTACCCTACCTCCTACCCTACCCACCTACCACCCTACCTACCTACTACCCTACCTCCTACCCTAGCTACCTACCACCCTACCTACTACTCTACCGACTACCCTACCGACTACCCTACCTACCAACCATACCTATAACCTATACCTATACAATTACACATCAAAAGTGTCTAGAGATCAACATATATTTTTGCAATAACTTTTCTCCTGATTGATATTAATTAAAATTTTCTTTAAGGATTCATCAAATAAAGTGTTTTCGTTTGTCACAGTAACGATAAACCAAGTCACCTTTGCATTAATAAAGAAATTTGCCATTTTCCTAATAAAGGGATTTTTGACATTTGAACCACTAACATTAAAGTTCGAAAAAAAGACTGAAATAACAGTTTTCTTTAAAATTTTATTGGGTAACTTAAACAATTAATAATCCGTGTTTCCACCGCGAACACTAACAACACAAGAACATCGGTTTGGCATACTCAAAATGAGTTCATCCAAATCACGCTGTGGAATGGCCGCCCATGTTCGTTGCAACAACAAAAAAAGGTCTTCTTGCGACTGGATACCCTCCATATTCGGCAGAGCTCTTCTCTGTAGCATATCCCATGCATGCTCAATCGGGTTCAAGTCGGGCGACTGAGCAGGCCAGGGCAGGACATTGATGTTAGCTGCGGCGAGAGTCTGTCTTACAACTCTTGCGGTGTGCGGTCGTGCATTATCATGCATTAACTGAAATAAGGGACCGATTTGCACTTGTAGAGGAACGATGACGTCTGATACAATCGTCTCAGCATAAATTTGAGCGTTGAGGTTGCCTCTGATCCAAATCAACTCAGTTCTTCCGCCGATCCAAATACCCGCCCATACCATGATGGTTCCACCACTATAAGGATGGACTTCCTGGCAGGATTTTAATCGCTGTTGGCGTCCAGGGGTTCTCCAGTGTCGTATACGTCTTGTATCCGGTCTCATACCAAAACGAGACTCATCAGAAAAGCACACGAAACGCCATTGTTCTTCTGCCCAATTTCTGTGTTCAAGAGCCCATTGATATCGAATCCTACGATTGTGCATTGCTAAGGTGGTACCCGTAGCGGTCTTCGGGAATGAAGGTTCACTTCATGCAAGCGGTTTCTGACTGTTTGGTCGCTAATTAAGTTCCCTGAAGAGTGATGAAGCCTCACGGCTAACATCATGGCGGTTATTGTTGGAGCTCTTCGAGTTAAGATTTGAATGTATCGGTCTTGTCTCCGTGTGGTGCAGCGATACCGTCCTCCATGGCGCTCAGCCACGGTACCAGTGCTTCGGTAACGTGTCCAAAGTCGACTGATAACACTCTGACTTGTATTCAGAGCTAAAGCCACAGTACGTTGCCGGGAACCAGCTTCTATCATTCCCACGGCTCTGAGCATTTCTTCCCTGCTTAAATGACGTCGCCGCTCCATAATAACGTTGGTTTTAATCAGTAGTAGGGAAACAGTAGCACTAATAATGTCTTCAATGCGTTGTATGTTTTTATAGGGAAAATATTGACAGCTGATTTTCATCTTTTACTCGAATTTGATTCACAGTTCCTGATTCAAATTATGAAATGCACCAAAAAGGATCCATATAAATATAAAAAATCATAAATTTATTACAAAGCCACATCTCAATCTCAAGAAATCCGCATAAAAATGCTTGATCCCTAGACACTTTTGATATAATCCTATGCAAATATTTACTAAGCGTTTAACATTCAACCAAGAAACCTAACCCTTAACCTTCAAGATTCCCTTATTCAAGATTCGCTTTCAACTCTTAACTGTTATGGAGTAGTACCTTCCATAATCAGCTCACCTAGAAAACCTGAAAGAATCCAACGATATATTATATACTTACGTCCCCATAACATTTTATGAAAGAATTATCCTCCAATTCCTAACCGTTAGGGAGCACCACTTCATCAACATGAAGTGTTGACTGCTAGATGCGAATAAAGTCCATTTCACGAAAGAAGTCCCGCAGACGCAGCGCTGTATGTCGCGCGACATAATGTTGTTTCACAACTTTTGGCATCGTAAATAAACCTTATAACGCACTAATCCAATAATAAACTCACAAAATATCTACCACAACAAACGCACCTTGATAACATCGACAAACGACAACATGGCCGATCTGTTAAATTTAGTTCCACAATTGTCCGCGGGACTTCTTTCGTGAAATGGACTTTACCTACACGTTCTGAGTGCATATAAAATTTGAGGGTTGCCCTCGCTTTCCCTCGAGCTCTTTTGAATACACAAATAATTTTGAAAATTGGTTGACGGAGATATATGTATGGAAACAAACATGCAAAAAAAAACCATTCAGACGAATTGAAAACCTCCTCCTTTTTGAAAGTCGGTTAAAAATTAGTTCAAGTTACCTACTATCCTAAGTTAAGTTTTAAGCATAAATAAGGGAAATAATACTTATAATTGCACAAAAATACGGAACTTGATCCGTCGAGAATGTACCTACCTACTTGCAAGAAATCCGGGTAAGCTCAATAACAAACCCGTAGATCTCTAGAGATTTGGTTCGCGTCATCAATATCGTCGACTAATCACACGGATTGATGAATTACACAAGATTTGGCTCTGAGCCTGACGGCATCCACTTATATTGAGCCCTAATAACCTCCCAATTCAAGATGTACAGAGCTCTGCATAGTGTGGTCGTATTATCGAGGGCTGGGGCTTTTCACTTGCCATTAATCAATATAGAGGGGAAATTCGTATAATCGTGTGTAATCATCATTGTGATAAACCTTAGATTGGGGTTTGTTTTGGTACCTACGTTAACATATTCTTATTTATTTCTCGATTTCTAATATACTAATTACGCAATATGTCTGCTAGAATAATGCCAGCTACAACTGTTAATTAGGAAGATTGATTACCTAAGGGTCACTGTAGTAAAAGTAAAACTACTTTTGCCAACGTCATTCTTACAGGTTTACTCTCGGCATCGTGATTCAGGGAGGCTTCTCCATATTTCTCCAGACCAGTCGTAGATACATAAGTACCTATGCAGACTCGAGAAAACATTGTACCGTGCACTTTTCCTTGAGATTTTATGAGCCCTTGTGAAAAAAAAAATTGATTTTGATTGCTTGCAGTAAACTACAAATGATGAATAAAACAAAGCTATTGTCAAAACTATGTATATTTACGTCACAGTATTAACATAATTAAGATGCAGTTGCACATGAGTATGACCTAAGCAGTAGGTATTATTATTTATTTATTACCTATATACCGAATACCCCTAAAATAGATGGAGCACTGACCGATCACCAAATAAATTCACTATGAAATTGAAATGAGCATGCTGTTCCCGGCAGCTATTTCATCAACAAAGTTAAGTTACTGAGGGTTTCTTTAAAAGTGTCGTGGTACTTCTTCCTCCTGTTAGATTTAATCAAAATCTAGTCTGAAGTTCAGCCGAAATGGCTTTACAAATAGATTGAGACTCACTTATAAATTCAATAGATTTGAAGATCCTCAAAGATATCACGGTTCCGGCGTCCGTACCAATCGTAGTTCTTTAGTTAAAGTGGAATAACATCCAGGAACAACGCAGAACTCAGTATTTGTCCTGATGTATTCATTCCGAGCATCGGTGAGGATGGTCTGCAGGTCAGTCTGGTCTCCAAGGCTGTTGATCTTCTCGTGAATACGCTCTAGAAGGCAGTAGACTCTGTAAGAAGATCAGTTATTACGTATGATAATATTGCAAAGAACAAAACCGACATTTGTAGACATAGTCCGCAGAATGGTATAACTTGGAGAGGGCAGGTCGGACAGCCAATACGGTCCGAGTGTGGAGTATTAACCGAAGCCTGGCAACTTGACGAAAGTTGCGCAAAGGAGGAACCTAAAGTAGGTAATTAAAGTGTGTTGCTTAATTACATGTCAAGCTGTTTGTTAAGTCCTTCGATAAATGTTCAATTAAAACTTAAGGTTACCAAGGTCACCGTCATTGATTCATAATTATTTGTATTTATGAAGCCTAATAAGATATTCAAATGTAAAAATTTATTTCAGAGATCTACGTGAAGAAGTTTGCGTTACATACTTGGACCGTCTGCCATACGCATCAGGAGAGGTTACAATGGGGACTCCTAGCCGGAACTCGAGGTTGTCCTGAGGAAACTGCGACCAAACTCGAGCCCGAGGAATCACGTAGTAACCTTCAGTCTGAAAAATGTAAATATTATTGTCGATTACGTAGAATGAAATGTAAAATTCTTTGTATTCAAAAGCCCACAATCTACATAACAATTCATGAATCATATTTTGTGCAGAAGGCCAATGTGTGTGCCTAAAAGGACTACCTTTCGTCTTTATCTTGATAAATCAGTATCAATAATTAAGTCGTATTGAAGTATTTAACGATTAGTCATAATGTAGATGGTTCCGGGAACAAAATGTCCAATGCCGTCATCGTTCATTCATTAATTTTAGCGGTAGCATTTAAATTTAAAGCAGGGGTTTTTCATAATAATAGTCATAAGCATTTCCGGTACCTCGGGTCGCTTGTCCAAGGGGATGGTGAAGTAGACCGGGACGTAACGCAACGGATCAACTCAGGATGGATGAAATGGCGACAGGTCACTGGAACAACTTGCGACCCACGGATGCCCCTCAAGTTAAAGGGGAAAATATACAAGTCCGTGATTAGACCTGTCGTACTGTATGGATCAGAGTGCTGGGCTTTGAAAAAGATGGATGAAAAACGATTGCATGTAGCGGAGATGAGAATGTTGAGATGGATGTGCGGAGTGACAAGAATGGATAAAGTGAGGAATGAGTATATTAGAGGAAGTTTGAAAGTAGCACCTGTTACAGAAAAATTGAAAGGAAGTCGTTTATCTTGGTATGGTCATGTAATGAGGAGGGATGAAACGCATGTGACTAAAAAAGTGATGGATATAAATATTGATGGATGGAGAGGGAGAGGAAGGCCAAAGAAAAGATGGATGGATTGTGTGAGAAATGATATGTGAGAAAGGAATAAATGCCACCTTGACGTGTAACAGGGAAGAATGGAAGAAGAAAACGTGTTGCGCCGACCCCAAATAGAATGGGATAAGGGCAGGAACATGATGAGTCATAAGCATTTCTTCAAAAGTCATTAAAAATGGCATGCATACAGACATTCTGCAACAAACATTATGTTAATTTGCATAACGTTTGTTGTGTGCGGAGTTATAACAGCTTTATTTATGTTTACCTGCACAATAAAGAGTTTTGGCTTGTCCTGTAAGGTAGGAGGCGTCAGATCAGTCATGTAGCGCATCACTCCGTGTTCACTGTTAGGAGTGTGACTCGACTCCACGATCCCATCCCTCGTCTTCGCTAGCATCATCACTGCCACGCAGCCATAGTCCGTGAAGTCACTCTGGAAGACTAGAAAAGAGAGACAACTCTGTAGTAGGTACTAGGTTGACGATACCTTTAAAGTTGGATTACCCATGGAATTTCTTGCCATTTCTCGCCCTAGGAAATGACTATTGAACAAGCCGAACCGTGCCTCTTTTGTCGATGTTTTAGAAGTGCCCATGTAGGCCTATGTGACTTCTCTTATTCTTAGCGTATCGGCAAAATTAACTACTTGAACTCCACTCACTAATGCAATAGCAAATGACAGGACAAGCGGTGCAATTGAAGGTGTCCTGGTTTAATGGAAGACTACTCAGAATCTCAGATGATGCTTAATAGAGGATAATGGAAGTAAAAGATAGTATGGGGCGCTGACGGATAAATAAAAAATTTAGAGCAACAGTAAAATAAAACTGATGATTTTTTTTGTTTGTATAAGTAACAGCAACAAGTAGTGTTGTATATATTATTAAGAATGTGTGCATATGAGATCAGACCAGGACTGTATAAAGGACATTGTTCTATTTAACAATTTGTCTAGGGGCGTACCATTTGTATTATACTCCTGTACATTCTGGCAATATCCGACCAATATTGAAGAATTATTTATGTAGGAAGCACATAATCTAGATGGGTTTTGACGGTGTTTGGCTAATAAAAGTTCAGAGTAGGAACAAAAACTTACATGTTTCACAAGTGCTAGCAATTTCTTCATCAGTCAAGTTCCTATAAACATTAACTTCGAAGCAAAATCTTTCAAAGGTGTGTTTGAATTTCGTGCTCATGTCATCATCTTGCGGCGGAGTATCTTCCTCGCTATATTCGAAGGCAACATCTGATGCGTTGCCTTCAAAGATTAACATAGCGTTCTTGTTGTATCTGTAATGTTATTATGGGCAGCTTAGATTAACTTAATCTATAGAATGCTCTACCCTAACCTTAAGGCAGCGGTTCCTTCAGAGATATACGAGGGTGTGGAGCAAGAGATGTTCATAAGACTAATCAATCACAAACCTAGCTGAGCTCAAAATGTGAAAGAAAGAAAGAAAACATGTTTATTTGGCAAAGAAAAGAAAAGAAAAAAATTAAATGACGCTTTACTATAGCTTAGTTTCACACACCTCTCTCGCTACGCATCCTCGCCAATTATCATGTGGATACACAGCATATAACTCCTTTGCCGTACCTTATCGGAAATAAATAGCTGTACTATCTTTTTGAAGAAATAGCAGTTTTTTTGGTATCCCTATTTCTTAAAGCTTGCCTTTAACTTGTTCTCAATGGTACTTTCAAACAAACCTGTTGAATAACTCATCATTTGGGAGAAACTCAATAAAATACTCCATTACACACTATCATAGTAATTATGTAGGTACGCGTAGATCACGTTTGTAGATGATGAAATTTGCAAACAGTTCTTCATGCTGGTATTTTGTTATTGACAATATCAAACACAGTCTTATCTTTTGTAAATCTAACATTTCATCCACTGTTACCAACCTATCCAGCTCATAAGAGAACCGTGCTCGCGTAGAAACCCTCAGCGGATCCACCTCCACAAACTCTGCAGCAATCGGTGGCACAGTCCTAACACAACCATCTTCAGGATTCTCAGGCTCTTTCGGCTTCTCTTCAACTCTCTGATAATCAGCTTTATTATAAGGCAGAGCGCATACTACTACACTGTCCTCGATAGTATATTTAACTTCAATTTCTTCCATTTTAGGATTGGGCCCCATGGTGGTTGCCGGCACAATTTAGACTGGCTAACAGAATATTAGAATGTGTTTATCTTATCATTACTTATCGATGGTTGTGCGTCATCAGATTAACGCCAATCGCTGTGCATATATTATATGGTTTTGATTAGATTTTGAGGCAGTGGACGTAAATAACGAGCTTGATACAAATGTTATATTAATTAACAACATTGATAACAGATGGGGCCAGTACCTATTGAGTTTGTTCGTTTTTTTTTTTCGGATGTTTTTTTACATTGATATAATCAACATAAATGACATTTTTAAATGAAAGAACCCATATTCCAAAACATAAAATTACCCTCGAATACAATACATTTAGAAAGTTATGGACAGAATAGAACAAGGTATACTACACGAATAAAAGATTCAAACTTAAATGAAATTGGTCATGCATATTCCTCGCTGTGTGGCCGATGATATCCGACAGGTTCTGGAGTGGCGACCATGTAGGCTTGCCAAGGTGACTCGATGACATGATGGTGATCGCGGTCCACTCGATATGAACAGCATAGGACCGGTCGAGGCGACGACGCCTGAAAGAGGCCTATCTAATAGAGAACGTCTATTGGGTAAAATTATGATGATTATGTTCGTTTAGAACAGTTCAAATGTTAGATACATTATCAAGTCTCATAATCAATGTCATTCGAATCCGTCTCACCGGGTCGCCGATCGCTGGAAACAACACTAAACTGTTTTAGTATCAGTATTTTATAACGTTACCTAGTTATTAGTACTATTTATAGAATTTAGTTACAATAGGTATGTTGTTACCCACCTGCGTAATGTCTAAGGAAATCTTGTTCTAGTTGTCACTCTAAACGGATACTGTCTCTCCTCTGAATCGTCAGGTGCCGTGGGCACAGAAATTCTCCCTACAGAATTGTCTATATTATTTGATTTTTCTTCTATTTGATAATTAGCCTTATTATATGGAACAACAGCATCTAGGTTGCTGTTTTTAGTATCTTTCACCGTTTATAGCATAGTTGACACAGCTATACTAATTGGCTCAAGGACAATAATTGTGGTATCTATTTGATATGTGTGCATCACCAATCAAAGACTTATTGCGCCGCAAGTCGCTGCGAATGTTGATTTTTTATTAGGAAGGAACATGGGTGGTTTTTAGTCAGTAGAAGTCTGACACTCCCTTCCGCTCTGTACCCAATGCACTGTGGGATAAAATAGTCACTTTCTTGAGTCTTGACTTAGCACACGATCTGGATAAGACCACATTGGCCTTGGATCGAAACAACTGTAGGTTATGAGCAGAGGCCTGGCAATGGGGTGAGGATGGCAGGCTAACAGTATCAGTATTGAACACTTATCTTTATAGAATTTGCTTTTTAGAAATTATCAGATAATCTCAAACTAGTTAATAAAGCACTAGTAAGTTGGATCGTGTACGGATCGCCATCGTCACGCGCCACTGAAACACTAGTCCTATGTCATTTGTGCCCGTTGGGGCTGCGGGTTGTTCGCAAGAGATACCGCGGCCTCGACATAAAGGGCTAAGAAGGAACAGGGGTGGTTTTTAGTCAGTAGAAGTCTGACACTCCCTTTCGCTCTGCCCAAGAGCGGGAGGGGTTATTTGATGATTTTCCACCCGCGAAAAAAAAAAGACGTGTGGCACTGGAGACTGCCGCGGTAAAGCTATTGCATAGCATTTTTTATCAACTTATGCAATTATAATTATTTATTTATTTTATTAATGCAGTATTTTTTTTCCTTTGTTTTTTTTCTATGATATTAATAAATGCACTTTGTTTATTCATATTTAAAACACTTTGTACACAAATTATACGAGTACAGATATTCACTGTTGTACATCTATACTAATATTATAAAGCTGAAGAGTTTGTTTGTTTGTTTGTTTGTTTGTTTGATTGTTTGTTTGAACGCGGTAAACTCAGGGACTACTGGTTGGAATTGAAAAAATCATTTAGTGCTGGATAGTCCATTTATCGAGGAAGGCTTTAGGCTACATAACATCACGCTACGATCAATAGGAGCGGAGCATAAATGAAAAATGTTGCAAAAACGGGAAAAGATATTCCTTTTTGAGAGCTTCCGTTGCGTGCGCTGCGAAAATGGTTTAAGTTACGTAAATATCATGTAGGAAGGAATTGTTCCTCTTTAAAAGTTCTAAAAAAAAGTCCGCGACAGCTTATGTTTATCTTTTACGATTTATTCACTGTAACCATTTTTTTTAATTAAAATGTTAGGTTAAAAAGAATTATATTTTGCGAAGCTTATTTAACCCATATGGTATTAATCTATATCTAAATAAATGTGTTTGCTAGCACGAAAATTTAATATAAAATATTTGTGCCCTTTACTCTATACAGTATAAACAAATATCTTAGAAGATATCGCAATGTAAAAATATACGGGCGACAAAATAATTAGCGCGTGGCAGTCATTCGGTCCGGTGCAGTAGGTACGTGGGGATTCTGGCCTCTGGGGGCTCCGGAGAAATTCAAATTCAAAATATTTACTGCACCATAATGTTTACAAGTACAAGGTGTTACTGTATATTAAACAGTAAAAGATACCTATAGTAATTGTTACTTTAATAATATAATCGAAGTCAACCTAAACTAATAGGTATTTTATAGAGGAAAGGTAAGATTTTTTGTTTGTTACGAGTACGATATAGCTCAATTTAATAAGTTGGATAGTCGATTTATCTAGAAAGGTTATAAGCTATATTATGTGTTGCAGACGAAGTTGCGTGGGTCAGCTAGTAGATGATAAATACCTATACACCTATATACTTTCTCACAAACAGCTGATTACGGTAGTTTTCCAATACAACCAATGCCACCTAAAGGCGGGTTGCTGAACTAAAGAGACAAGCGTGATATTTCAAAAAGTCATTATCAAGTGTCAATTTGTCAAGTGGGGGGTGTTAGGTTTTTTTCGTTACGGAATTTCTGGATTCGGTCCCCACGCTCAAGGCCCGCGATAGAAGCTATGCAATAGCTTAAAAAAAGGTGATCATTGGTGACTTGAGTTAGTAACTTGCAAGTTTTTGACTATAAATCGTCCTGGTCCATGGAGGTTATTATAATCCTAACAATCTTACAAATGAGACCTTATTAACGTTATGATAGCCCTTATTAACGTTCGGTCAAACAGCTCCGGACATTTTGTGGACGGGCTGCAGATACCAGCCACTGTGCATTGACAGATATTTCTCTAGTGGTCGCAAACGCGGCTGCTGCGTCCTGGGTACGTTTCCCAGGTATAGTGTCATTGAGGTTTCCCATCAGTAAATTCAGAGTAGCAGCCACGGAGTCTGGATTTGTGCCCGGTTGATGGCAATAGGCTCATCACTCATTACGTCATAGGACTTAATGTGTGTATCAGGTTCACATCTGCCTAACTTTTCAGAAATTACAGGCGTGATGTTATGTTATCTTATTATCAGTATTATATTGTTCAATGATGCAAACAATATTGCTTTGAAAGCTAGTGATTAAGACATATTATTAAGGAGGACATAATGAAACCAAAATATTAACATCAAACTGTTTATTAGCGCAAATACGCTCTTAATACTTACGATTTTATTTCACTTATAGTTATAACCGTACAATAATATGCACAGGAAGAGCAAGACAGTAGCGACAATATTATAATTAATACATTCGATTTAAAAACACTTTCAAGCTGATTTGCCCAACTACTTAGATTGTAGTATTGAAAATGCATGATATGTATCTTATAAGTCATATTGCAGAGATGCAAGAACTCTGCAGTTCAACTTAATTTAACAAAGGATATTAATAACTAAATAGAATTTAACAACAAACGTAACTTGATCAATGCTTATTAATAACACGTTAATAAGTAGAAATGCAGAGTTTCTTGCCGAGATTAAATTCAGTTGACAATAATTAGAATATTTAAAAATATTTACACTAAATATTTTTGTCTCTACTGTCCTGGCTCAAAGCTCTACTCTGCACATATCATTATTTTATAATACTTATAATTCACAACTTAGCTTTAAATATTTAATATATAAAACGATAAGCTTAACTTTAAATACATTTACGAGTATATACAGTAAACATCACTATTCGTCTTTTCCTTTATATTTACATTAATTATTTACAAGATTTAATTAGGAAAGATATTCAACAATTTATTTACATACCCAATATGATAGCGCGTATAATTGTATTTACAAAAAAGCTTTCTACATTAAGTATTAAGTATACAAATTGATTAAACTACGACAGGTTTTCTTTCCTTATATTTGCATGAGCAACTTTTCTTTTTAAAACTAAGATTATTATTTTTTTGTGAGTAATCAAGTAGTGACCGAGTGGACTGTCTATGCTATAAGGTATCCGCTTTGTCATTGGTTACAGACGTGCTGCTAGACTTTTCTTGTGTGTTCATTGGCTGGACGTTGTTGCACTGCGTTTTGACGCCTTCTTTTGGTTGGTCGTCATGTTTCTTGTCTTCGCCCTTTGGTTGGATCGTTTGGCCGTTGAGGTGCTTGAATTCGGCTGGGTCAGTCTGGGTCTCTTTGTCGGCGGTTGGTGTTTCTGTGAATTGAAAAATGTTTTAGTAGGTATTTTTACAGATGGATCAGGTTTTTTGGAGGAATATGACTGAAGATGTTGTTTTACATGGGTCAGTACAGATACAAAACAGGCTACCTCATGAATGTAGTGGTCACAAGCTTGACTGAGCATGAGGTCCTTCGTTCGATTACCAGGTCGAGCAAAGTGTTCTTGGGTCTAAAAATCCTTATAGAATTTCTCAGTAGCTGCCACGGAGTTTGGATTCGTGGCAATAATTATTTTCGCCCCGTTTTACAGGGACTGAAACATATATACATGGTAAAATGTGTGCATATTATAATTTATAACATACACCACTGCTTAACCCTTCATAGATTACAGGTGTGATGATAAGATATCACTACATAGTATAAAACAAAATCGCTGTCGCTGTCTGTCCGTCCCTATGTATGCTTAAATCTTTAAAACTACGCAACGGATTTTAAAGCGGGTTTTTTAACATATAGAGTGATTCAAGAGGAAGGTTTTAGTATATGATTTGACCGACATCCACGCAGGTGAAGCCGCGGGCATCAGCTAGTATTAATACAAAGTAGAATTTAACCTTTTTGTAAATGCCCAAGTCATTAAGTCCGTCTTTGTACAGTTTTATTACTAGTGCATAAAGTTTGAATAAATAAATTTACTTTTGATCATCGGCGGATGCGGCAGCAGCGGCGCCGGCGGCGGCTTGCGGCTGTAGCGCACCGGCATTATGCTCTGCCGGACGTTGCGCTCCGGACGAACGAGGATTATGTACAGCTGGAAAACATATAACAAGTATTTATAATAAAAGTAAGTTTTTGAACGTATAATTAGCTAGTCATCTTAATACTAATTAATAAAAAAAAAATCCTTTTATTTCCTGTAGAACAGTTTTACAGAAACTTCACTTAAAAAGAACTTAATAACTATCATATAATATCTAAATCTAATAATCTATTAGATATCTATCTAAGTACCTATATAAATATCTATATGTATAACTATCTAATTTAAGTACTTTTATAAAATACACATTCTTATTTCTAGTGTTAGTATTCTTAGTTTCTTTGTTAGTTTTACAATAAAATCTTCTATTAGTAAGTGTTAGTGCTTAATTTTTCCTTGGTCTACAAGAACCCCAGGTTGGGTGAAGGCCTCCTCCAAAGATCGCTACTTTCCTCTGTCCTGGACTACTTCTCTCCATAATAGACCGGCTGTCTTTTTGATTTCGTCTTCCCAGCGTTATCGGTCTACCTCTTATCTTAATACTAAACATGTAAAATGTCGTTGAGACTTTCAGAAGAAATCATAATTTTGATGCCCCTGTCCCATATTACTTGGCTTTGAGGTAACACATTTTTCCCTACATTCTCACCGGTCAATCATTTACGAGCTTGGTTTTCATATTAATCCTCGCATAATTCATTCATGGTTTCTTTAGACTTCCACTCATTCTCTATTCATCAATATTATTTTACATTCTTAACTCTTTTAGTCACATGCGATGTTAAGAGAAGACCATGTCTAACATAATTATCGCAAAATGTTAAAATGGCCCGTCTATGGTTTATTCTCATAAAGGGGTTTGAACTGTTTGTACCACTATTTTTTTTACCACTTTCATCGTGGGCCGCGAATTCGAAAAAAAAAACAAAATGGCGGGCAGGTCGATATGTCACATCGGTTTTATCCCCTTTACAAAATTTTTTTTTTTTAGCAAAATTTTTACCGCTTACCCACATTTTCACCTACACAATAATTGCGAGACTTCACAAAAAAATGTTTATGAAAATTCTATTCACAAGATTCAAACGAACGACCGCAATATTATTCAAAACTCTCGTTATCCATTAATATGGCTAACAAAAAGTAAATATTAAAAAAAAAACCAACAAAATACATAGTTTTGCCCGAAGCAATCAAGTGGGGCTGTATAAAAGGGATACTCCACATTTTAATGACCGGCTGAATTAAAACAGCAGCCATTTTGTTTTTTATCGAGCGAATAAATTGCGTCTGTGTCCGTATTTCAGCGTCGACCCTCAACATATCCCGTGGCAAGTGGTCCGATGCTGATCTCTGTTCAATGATCCGTGAACAGGTTGCTAACATACACTTTGCTGTCCTTATTTTGTTTTGGTTTAAAAATAATTCAAGCGCTATTGTTTGTTTTGTGAGAATGCTTAATTGAAATACAATTTTTATTGCATTGGTTTGCATTTTTATTGCATTGTATTTAAGATTACAGTTATTCATAGAGTTTTGGGCTTATGAGTACACGTAACGACTGATGCTAAAATGAAAGCTGGGACCGAGCGTAACACAATTACCAAGTCTAGTTGCTGAACGATCTCGGTATAGATGGTCATTCATGCAAAGACCGACCCTAGCAAGCAAAGCACTTTTGTGCAACTCACGCTGCTGCCAATACCTAGACACTTATGTTCTGTGTCTGCCTTGATGACTACAACTTAGTCATACGACCCTTGCCGTTTTATAACAACGTTTTGCAACTTAGCTCTACCATTTATCGAGCCCAATACTTTCATTACGAAAATGGTACCGTTCCACTGCCGGGCAAAGGCGTCCCCCAATTCCTTCCATGTACTCTTTTCTCTTGCCACCTTGAACCATTCCTCGCGGTACGCGTCTGGATCGTCACGCCACCTCTTTTGGTGCTGGCCTCGATGGCGCCGTCCATCTTCTGGCAACTATCGTGAGGAGACTTTTCCCAAGCAGTGATCATGCATGCGGCTGATACTGACTCTAGGGAGAATATATTTACCTTAGGAGAGAAGAGGCAGACGAGCGTGACGCTGGCGCTAAGCGAGATGGTGACGGCCATGCTAGTGACGCGCAGGGGCACGTGGCTCGCCGTGCCAAAGTACAGCGGTACGAACGCCAGCCAGATCACGCACGTCGTGTACATCGTGAAACCTGTGGAGGAAACAATTTCTGGTGAGCTGGGCTGAGGGTGTACTTGTTCGAACAGACCGTGTAGCAAAATCACCAAAGTGTTTAAAATCAATTTATGAATCAATCCAAGATGAGAACCAGTCAGTTTCTAGTGTATTATAACTGGGATCATAAAGGGGCGAAACAAGCTCTCTAGTAGAGGTATTAGCGGTAACACGGTAACGGTGGTAGTGTCATCCTGCTGTCTGCTGATAATAATCCAACATAGAACATACCTAACATAGTTTTTAGTTATTTATACTAACACAAATGTTATTAGTATGTATATTTAGGTTAAGGTATTTGTCTATGGGTCTTTGTTACCTGAAAATAAATGTGTTCTATAATCAATTTTCAATGATAGGAAAAGTACATGTTTACTTAAAATGGTGACCTTTGCTCCGCTGTGTCTTTTAAAGTCGGCTGCAATGCATCATCATTACAAATGATGAAAATGATATTGAGTGTTGATGCTGACTTATAATTAATAAAAAGAATATTGTAATGCTATCATGTCGAATCGAAAGCTTTTTTTTTTTTTTTGGGGGGTGAGAAATCATCAAATAACCCCTCCCGCTCAGGAGGCTGGGCAGAGCGAAAGGGAGTGTCAGACTTCTACTGACTAAAAACCACCCATGTTCCTTCTTAGCCCTTCATGTCGGGGCCGCGGTATCTCTTGCGAACAACCCGCAGCCCAAACGGCCGAAAGCCTTGATCAGAAAAACTCTTTATGAAGATTAATGTCTCAGAAGTAACGTTCACGTTTGCTAATATAGAGTCCTGTGACAGATCGATGGACATTGATTGACAAGACACCACTTAGGTAAGAAAAAATCTTGTAACTATGAACTTTCTTTCATTCGAGCTTGTAAGTACGTATTCCCTCTTTAGTCAGTACATCAAATTATAATACTTTTTACCTTACCTTCATAATTATATAAGTCTCGTGTATATTAAATTTGTCAATGAAATCATCATAACATCTATTATCCGGACCTTAACCCAAATCATTCAGGGTCCGTGCAGCATGTCTTTTCCTTCCATAACTCATCAGACAGTCAACTTCACTTCAGATGTCATCAGACTTCTCGTTTCTTGCCATATTATCCTACACACAGTATATCCATCGTTTATTTGTCAATCTATTTTTATAGCCACCCACATTAATACTCAAATCCAAGTGAAATTTTCCTCATTCCTCCGCATCATATGCCCTTTTAAGTCACCGGCACCAATCAATCAGTTATAAATGTAATCAATTAAATAGGATTTGATTATAATATCAATTAGTTTCATGGTAATGCAATCTAATGAAACTATCTCGATTCAGTAAGCACTGTTGCAGATCTAATTTCAATTGTTGAATATCTAATATCAATTACCAGCTTTCGCTAACTAACATTAACAATAGCTTAAACTACACGCACACACACATATAATAATATGACTGAATAGGTACCTACACTATTGAGTTGTGCACGTTTACAATCACACACACACAGCCGTAATCATTTGATCTGCACATCAATATAATTTACCTTTCCTGCATTGTGTCCTGGAATTGAACGGGGAATTGTACGATTTGCTTTGACATCGCAATGCGTAAGCTCTCGTTGCATTGTTTCTATATAGAGTAACTACAATAGATCTGTATTGTGTTCTTAATTATGACTTTAGTTTGTAACTGTTTGATCTACTTCTAACCATAATGTTTGTTTGAGCTTGAGTGGCTTAGATATTTCATACTGTCCAGCTGCTGGGCAAAAGTCTCCCAAAGTCTTTCGAAAGCTATTTATTGTCCAGGTCGTATAGTGGGATCCGGGTTTTGGAAAAATACAAATGATAGAAAAGAAAAACGTTTTTAAGTAACAACTCACTTCTGAGACGTTATTGCGAATTCAAACGTTATATCGAATACTCTATCAGCTCATAAAAATATCTACCTGCCATATAAATATGGTTAGAATCTGAAGCTTTTCATTGTTTTTGAATAAATAAAAAGTCCTGTTTAGTACCTGTACCCAATTGTATGTAAAATGAGAACATCTGTATTATTCTTTACGATATCTCGTTTCGTCTGTACTGTTTAAGAGAAACTCATACTAGGCTAACCCAACAAAAATTAAGTAAGCCCAATTTATCGGTTTGACCTTTAGGGCTTATGGAGCAACTTTCAGGCCAATTTGATAATGATTTGTGAAACAAAAGTTGGACACCGAAATTAATTTCGTAATTTGGACGTCCAAATTAATTTAGGCAAAGTTAAGTACAAAGTGTTTGTAAATAAGGGGGAATGGATGGGTTAACATTTGGTTTAACTTAGAGAATAAAATTATGAAAATGTAGATTAGTGGAACAGTTTGCTAAGAAAAGGCATAATAAACCTGGTAGAAAATGCCTATGGTATTAAGTCCGCCTCTGTACTTTGTGTTTGAATTATTAAATAAATAAATCCATGTACACGATCGTTACTATTGGCAAATACTCAGGAATCAACGAGACACTTTGTCGCCTGATAAAAAACGTGACATAAACACATACTTATAAGCTTCACTTGACATTGCTGGAAATAGGCCTCTCTTAAACTGCAGCACAACAACACCCTACTTCCGCATCCAGTCTAACCCAGTAACCTTTTAAGGTCTTCTTTTAAGGTCCATTCATCCGGAAGGCGACTAAAGAAAGCTACGCTTACCTATATGCTTGCTCTCATTAAAAGCCTCAGGTATCTTCCTGGTCAGCACGGCGTATACCGTGCACACGAGGATCAGCACGATTGGGTAGAAGAACGCGATCATGTACGAAGCATCTACGTAGGAGTCGCACACCAGCATGTTGTCCTCCCGCGTTGGGTAGTGGAACATCGCCTTCGCTGGCGCCACTATCATCCATACTACTACTATCAGCACCTGGAAAAAATTGTGAGCTTGAGTTGCTATAATGATTATAATTATGATGTGTTCCTATCTGAGAAAAGCAAGTCTGATAGTGGCTGTACACACTCTCGCCGAAACCGTAAGTCCGTTTTTGGGCAAGTGCAAGAGTTGTTTGCTCTCGACGGTTTTTTGCAAGATGACTCGATAGGGTCGTTATCGAGAGCGTGCAGCTTATATAAAAAGGTGTACTTTGAATCATTATTGTCAATATAGATGTTATGGAAACGTATCAATTGGTAGGCGTCAAGAAACATCGAATCAGGCGACAGCTTTAAGCAAATTGATAACGAGCTTTACAGTTATATGACTAGCATTTAAACTCAGTATAATAGGTTACGGCACTTGATTAATTCTTTTTATGGCCAATCAATGATTTTGTAAAATGCGGTTTAATTGATGTCGTGGTTGAAACTGATTGTGGTTCCATGTTTGATAATAAGACAGTAAACATAACAGTTTTTAAAGAAAAGAAATCAGAAAACAATAAAGGAGCACACCAATTTAATCCTAAGCATCGTTAGTGCCTTGCACGATAATGTATATTGAAATTAGAGACCTACCTGTATAGATATAAGAGCGGCACATATTGCCAGTTGCGAGCTCGGAGAGATGAGGATAGGTCTCTTGGCAGAGTGCTTGCTCGCGTTGAAGATACGCGAGATCCTGTTGGTCTTCGTCAGCAGTGCGGCGTAAACAACCGTGAAACAGAAACCCGTGCCAAACCTGTGGGGCAAAGGTTCACGTTTTATCATTGTCTTATGGTTTTGAGACATACTTAGTGTAGTAGTTTTAAGACATCATACTTAATGACTGTGCAGTCTTTATAATATAAATTCTACTTGTTTATCGTTCGTTGGTGTATCGTGTCGTTATAACCATGTAGCAAAATTGAATAAGAAACGGAATGTAAATGTCCATTCGGCTTTAAAGTTGGCCCACCTAACTAAATGAAATACATACAAATATGAGGCACTCCTGAGAAAACTTAACCTAAACGTAACTTACAATTTCACCATATTGCCTCGTTGGACTGCCTCGTTGGTATAGTGGTCGCAAGCGCGACTGCTGAGCATGAGGTCCTGGGTTCGATTCCCGGGTCGGGCAAAGTGTTATTGGCTTTTTCCATCAGGAATTTATCAGTAACAGCTACGGAGTCTGGATTTGTGCCCGGTTGATGGCAATAGGCTCGCCCCCTATTACATGGGACTTAAACATAACTGGCGAAATGTGGGTGTACTAATAGGTACACCTCTGCCTAACCCTTCGGGGATTACAGGCGTGATGTTATGTTATGTTATGTTATTTGATTTCATAAAGATCCAAAATCAATGTTTGTCCAAGTACCAAGTTCTCATAAACATTCGATATCTGTAGTTTGACCCAAACTGATTCTATTAGCTTTATATTCCGCATCGTATCGTCAAACTCCATCGATACTGGACATAAAGTTTTACTAAGTTACGTCGAAATACAGGAAGTCTCAATCATGCTATTTGTCACTTTAGTTCACTCAACGTATAACTAGATCAAAACTTGCAAATCCGAGAGCTGCAGCTTTTGCGAATCTAGCACTAGTTCAGCTTCGGGGCAAATCGGAACACATCGGCTATCTTCGGACGTCCGACCAGGGAGCTACGTCCCGTCCGGAGAAATGTCTAGATATGTCATGTATGTGCTCGTGTGCTCGATCGCGTATGCAATTTGAACGTTCTACCGCTTGATATTTGAGCTTGTTATCGTATGCAGTTATCCTTCCTTTTCCGAAATTACGACGTCTGCGTCATGCCCAATGCTTACTTTTCGATTGTCGCCATGTTGGCTGTCATTTTGCAATGGTTTGCAGGTTTAGGAATTGACCTTGTTAGCGTTGTGGAGAAAAATTATGTGAGGCGACTTTTAGTGTCGATGCAAACTTTTGATTAATGAGATTTTTTGTTACTTCAGGTATAATTCGAAGCCTGTCGAGGCTGCGGGTGCCTGTCGAGGCTGCGGGTTGTTCGCAAGGGATACCGCGGCCTCGACATGAAGGGCGAAGAAGGAACATGGGTGGTTTTTAGTCAGTAGAAGTCTGACACTCCCTGTCGCTCTGCCCAAGAGCGGGAGGGGTTATTTGATGATTTCCCACCCCCCAAAAAAAAAAAAAAGGTATAATTGGAATCTCTTTGGGTAGATTCAAGGAGGCGTAAGTGATTGAAATATTTATATACTAAACAGGGTGTAAACAAACCTTTCGCGAAACCATCAACCAAGCGTTATTTACATCAAATTAAGTAACTCTACGCAAAAATAATTGCTGGGAATTTTTTATGGGGGTGAAAAATCATATTTTACGGTAAAACTGCATGTAGCACTCTTAAAACATTGTGATAGTGAGTACTTTAAATAGTAAACGGGTCAAGGAGGTATATGATTAAGTAAAGTTATAGTCTGAAAAACTAGTATTTAATTATAGAACAGCTGTGAAAATTTGTAACTTTGACAATATCTAGGTAACTAGGGGGTTCTCAGGTATGGTCTACAACGAAAAAAATATCGCAGTGAGGGGGGAGCAAGAGCATTTCGGTTTCGATAAGGGTACTTTTACACCCTTTACCTGTACAACAACAAACACTCTAAGGTAAGTTAGCAAAGTTCTAAAGTTTCATTTAATTCTAATGTTTCTTTAGTTAATAAACATGATTGTTTGATTATTTTGCGCATAATTACAATACAAGTCGAGCAAAGTTAACAATGAAAATTCGTTGAAAACAAATCAATTGAAGTTTCAAAAGGGTTTGCAATAGACTGTCGTGAAACAGTTACTATAATTTTATTATAAAGTAATTATAAATTCGTTTATACAATTAAACTCGATTTTAACTCTTTCATTAACTTATAATTAATGAAATTACTTTTTCATTTGACAGATTTAAAAGCTATTATTTAGGTGGAATCGAAAATGATGATGGGACGGGACGAAACTTCAATGTAACAAAGAGAGTCTCCAAGTACTTATGTCATTTTCTTTACGTAGTATAAAACAAAGTTGCTGCCGCTGTTTATACGGTTAGATATTAAAAACTACTCACCGGATTTTAATTTAGTGTTTAGCAATAGATAGAGTGACTCAAGAGGAAGATTTATATATCGTATACATTGTAGGTACCCGTTTGAAGCTGGGGCGGGTCGCCAGTATATATTAAATACTTAAATATTAACTCACACCTTTTTTTCATGGGGGCTGACAGAAACCACAGAATGGAACTTGCTATAATTTTTACATACTCATTTTGCCTCGTCCACGTTCACACGGTAATACATGTACCTATTAGACCAGTGTGAATAGAATCTATAGATCCTATTATAAAGCTGAACAGTGTGTTTGTTTGTATTTTTGTTTGGTTGAACGAAACTACTGTTTGAAATTGATACATTATTTTTGTATTGGATAGTCTAATTATCGAGGAAGGCTTTAGGTTATAATATTCCATGTAGACGAAGTCGTGAGCAAAAGCTAGTGTTTTATACAGTCAACTCAATAGCATAATAAAACTGGATTAAAGAACTATTAACAGTTTTATGACGTCTAGCCATTTCATCTGATAGTTATTTTGATCATTAAGTAAGTAATCTGCTATAAATCTTTTGAAGATATTAGAGAGTATTTAATCGCACTATCGAAGTACAGTGGAGCGTCAATTATCCGAACTAATTGGGAGACATTTCATTTAATCATTTCATTTAATTTCTTTGGGATTTTGGAATGGGTGTACGGAAAAGCGGCATTTTAGGATAATCCAGCTACCTATTACGAGTATGTATATTGATACGTTTACGTTTAGGCATTTTAAATTGAGAGTTTACTTTCACGCCGCGAAATTTAGTTTATCGACTAGCGGCTACTTGAAGTAACATACGAGTATAATTAACCGTCGCGACAAGTGCGAGAGCACGCAGTAGCAGTAGTTCGGATAAGCGGTCGTTCGGTTGATCGACGCTCCTCTGTATATGCAGTACTATCAAAATTGTAGGATATTTTCTTTCTTCGCAATATCCGTAATCTGTAGACAGAAGCTGGAAAATCTGACAGACAACTAGAAAGACTAGAAAGTACAATGTGTAGATGTACAATACCGGTATTCAACTGCATCCGGTGATACTGGAAGCCGACCCCAACATAGTAGGAAAAATGGAACTGATAATGTTTTTGTAAATAAAAAATATTCAGAAGATAAAATACAGATTCATTTTGCAAATAGAAATGTCTTTTAAACCTACGAATTGAAGCTTTCAGACAACGAAATCCCTAAAATGTTGACATTCCGAAACAGTTTTCACAAATCCATTACAAAAATCCAACAACATGATTCTTCAAAGATACTGCGATTTTCTTTTGTCAGACGATTTTAAACTGTATTGTGTTTGTAGTAAGAGGTAGTATGGTGTGGGAGTGTAGTTTCGGTGTGGAGAGCATGTTAAATGTAAACAGGCACCTGCATTTCGCTGGTAGTGATGGGATTTGACAAAAGATTCGGTTATCGACATTTTTTTTCTTCCAGTTCTTGTTTCGAAGTATTATTTATCTTTCTAGGGATTTACAGTCCCATAATGTTCTTGTGGTGGTGGGTAGGATACTATGCTGAGGAGTTTATTTGCGTAACATAATTTTATATTCTTCTTTATTGCATTTGGCAATAAAAAAATATGGCCGATGGATGGGGTCTATGATGGTACGGTAGTGCCTCGATTCGAAGTCATTCGTCCTTTCCGGATAACAGTTCCACACTTGCGCATAAAAAATGTGGAAAGAAGGAGGATATCAACCAAGTGTGGGTTCAGCTCCCAGCTAAAAGACTAGAAAGTGACAAGGAACTGGAGTTTTGAGTGACTTTCGTATGTAATTTTGGTGTTCAGAAACAACAGCTTTTTAGGCTAATTTGACATGATGAATTTTGTTTTCGATCTAACTTTTAAACCAAACCCCATAATAACAGCTTCTCTGATGCGCCGGATTCGGGGGAGCACCAACAAAATCCTAAAAATGATATCTGAGAGGCCAGATTCCGCAGTGCTGGGGAGATTTATGCAGCTTCATGTGACGTAGTGACACTACTGATTCTTGCCATGAGATTTGATGTAATTCAAACGTAGTTTTAAAATCTTTATAACTAACAGCTGTTTTTGTTAATTATTGTATTTTTGATTATTTGAATTTTAGTAAATGATGCATAGGTACTAACATAGTTTTAAGACCTTTGTTACTAACATGTGTATTTTGTTTTTGTCCTAGATATTGAATTACTATTGAATTTTGATTGATATAATAAGTACTAACGTAGTTTTAAGAAATTTGTTACTAACAATTATGGACAAACTTGGTCTGAAATAAAAGTACATTATTATAATGCCCGAGTTTGGTTTAAAAGTTAGATTGAATCCAGATGATAAAGCAGATGTTAATAGATTGAAAGTCAGTACTTATGTGAAAATATTGCTTAATTTTTACCTGTTAGAAATAATACAATTTTATTATGGTTTTTATAATTACAGTTTTGCTCTGTCTACCATCCCCAATAATTAATTTCCAGACCTCCATGACACATTCATTCAATTCACAGATCAAAATACACTTCAACAAAATCGATATCGAAGATCGAATAATAATCCATCCGAATGATTAAATTTCCCCCATCACTAGGTAAACGGTTAGGGTGCCAGTGACAGCAGATCTGTAGGTACTTGGCCTCGTTGCGAGTAACCACCCGGCCACGACCTACACGACTAAGCGACAGGCGTGTTGACTGCGAATGTGGCGAAAACAAATGGAGGACATTTCTCATGGACCAAGATCCCGTTGTCGCCAGAACTATGTCATTTTATAAAAGTTGAAAATGGTCGGACCAAATCTGAGTTTCGAAGACTCAGACTCGAGAAAAAGAACAAGAAAGCTGAAACTTTTTCTGCGAAAATACCTTACTACTGCAGGTAAAAATGATTGACTATTATAGAAAGTCCGTCGTGGTGGCTTTGACAGATATCAGGTATTAAATGTGGGGCATATGGGTAATAGCTGCCAAGTTACGACATACTATAAAGCGTGTTTTTTTATTTTACATAAGGGGTAGTATTGGTGAATCACTACCAGACATTTTGTGTAGTGGAAACGTACCACCTTTTAAGTATGATAAATTGTAATTGTTCTCATGTTTTTCGTGCGTGGCGCTTTACTTAGGTCGTTGCTTTCTAACGTAAGCAATGGGAACACTTTGTAGTATGTGTGCTCTTAATAATTAAAACTCGTTGCGCCGACTCCAAATAGAATGAGATAAGGGCAGGAAGATGATGATGTACTCATAGTAATTAAGTCACTTACTGATCGGAAATCTTTAAGACACCGGTTTAACCAATATTCCGGGATTTCCGAAACCAACTCAACACCCAAAATGACGATTACGTTTGCGAGACGCGG
The DNA here is from genome assembly GCA_949774965.1 of Diarsia brunnea. Classification (NCBI taxonomy): domain Eukaryota; kingdom Metazoa; phylum Arthropoda; class Insecta; order Lepidoptera; family Noctuidae; genus Diarsia; species Diarsia brunnea. The sequence goes on from OX459011.1 coordinate 18,654,429, forward strand.
CCAGTCATGGCACCGATCGCATCGCGTGAGGTTGTGATCGTAGCCACGTACCTACTTGGGCCCCGACCGAGTATGAGGCTTGAGTCCATATCTCACGTAAAATATTATTATGTAAGATTTCAGTTTGGCTGAGCGATTTACTGCATTTTCTTGAAGGAAGCGCGGTGTAGAAGTAATGTAAATGGTAAAATACTGCGGTAGAAAAATGAGAAATATTATCTTGTGTGAGCTTTTGAGGTTAGTTCGTTGATGAATGTGGGAATTTACACACATGAGTATGATACAAAGGTGTTATACACTAAAGTGGTGGGTCCAAGCTAGAAATTTCCTTCCAGCGATCTTAAATGAATAAATCTTAAATTCATCATTTAATAATGCTCTTGCGTTCATCATCATCTCCCTATAATATTCCCACTGCAGGGACTCAGGCCTCCTCTCATGATCTCAGATGTCACATGTCTTCAATTTTTTTGGTTCTTTGACATGCCGGTTTCCTCACGATGTTTCCCTTCACCGTTTTCAAATAAATTACACAAAGTAATGCACCTGTCAGGGTTCAAAGCAACGACTTAGTGTTCGTAAGTCGGACCGCCACCACTGGGATCTAAATTTCTAGAATGGATTAATAAGTACCAAATCACAATCATTGGAAACATGAAGTGCAGTTTAAATTGAAAACCGAAAACAATCCAAACTATGCAGCTATATAGTTACAGGAAAGTTACGGTCGCGTCGACCCGTTTAGTTATTCTTCATACTTTACACGTGGCGTTGAAACCGCGTGGAACTCCATTACAAATTCACACGGAATTTACACTTCATACATTTTTCAGATACTAGAATGGAAACTTTTGGACTGCCTCTGGGTTTTGGTTAAGTTAGATGTTGTATATAACTTTCCACATTGACGAAAGATCATATTTTTGATGAGATAGTTCGGGTTTCTTTTAACGATAAGTCCAGCCTTACTTGGACAGTAAGTTCAGACATCGCTTGTCTTATAGTGTATTAGCTTTTAAGTCCTGAACTTCAGAAATTATGCCTAGGGATTCCGATTTCTGTCATACAATTTAACGATCATAAGTTTTGAATGACAAAACCCACAAAACTCCGAGAATATTGCGATATACTTCTTCGTGAATTAGCGCTCTGCATGTTTAAAAAGATGTTAAAATCTTATAATTTTAAGTTCCAAATTGTTCTCAAGTAAGTGAAATAATTGTAATTTCTTTTTGAGAAAATAAATTCATTAACCATAAATCCATGTAAAACCGTGTCACTTCTATAGTGTTAAATACTTCCTTCAACGACTTTCAGCTGGATTGCAAGGATAAGCTTTCTGGTAGTTTCAGTCAGTTCAACACATTTTTACTCTTTCACTGCGTTGGTTTATATATACCTAATGTATGTGACATATAGGTCACAAGTAAATTAAGCCCACAAAATGTCACCTGCTAATGAAACTGGAACACTCTATAACGGATTCCCTTTATACCAGCACACTGGCAGTCAAATAAGTTATTACCAACACGAATCATAAAGTCATTCATTTCATAATTCAGTTTATTACGAGTACTACCACGCTCAACGGTCTGGCCACGAGACCAGCGGTAAACTGGTACAGTCACTACCAGCATTACCTGACCCCTCACCTCACACAACTTACCTTCTTCTTCTTTATACATGGGGTCAGATAATGCTGGGCGTTGACTGTACTTGGTAGGTACATTTAATTACTCACACTTAATACAACGTCACAGAGGTTATAATAGCAATTTTGATGATTAATGGTTTCTGTTATTTTGTAATTAACTCTGATAGTATTGTGCTTTTGACATGTAAATGTTATACAATTGTGATAAATGAAGTGATTTGTCATTTATGCGATAAAGGATGTAAATGAAGGTTGGGTGTGGTGTAGTGTAATGTAATGAAAAGGAGTAGGTGGTATGCTATTGTATATTCGTACTAGAAATAAGAAAGGCAATTTTGATAGTACGAAGGCGAAGCTCATTGAAAGCTAATCCAAAATATCGAAGGACCATTTTCAAATTGATTTAAGGAATTTATTGTGTAAGTTTTTATTGTATTATTATATAACAATACAAGACCGAGGAGAATTAAGTAACTGTCAAAGTTAGTGCTTACTTTAATAAAAACTATCTTTTTTTCAGAAAACTTTAAAAGAATAATAATTAGAATGGTTGTTAATTTTTTTTCGACAAACGCACAATCCACATTCATTCTCCAAAAGAAATGTCTTAGAACAATATAATATAACATGCCTAGTACCGAATCGTTGAGTTTTTTTTTTATTTATTTATTTATTTAAACATACAGTCTTAAACACAGTTTCATATTCATTTCGTACCATTAAACCATAGATGGTTTGTATTGGTACTCACATTCGCTTTAACAACACTGCTTAATTACTAAAAAGAAATATAAGTAAAAATGTAGGTACATTAAGTCTTCAAAACGGAGGGTTTTCTGACACTGACTGGCATTTACATACTTGAATTATGTCTATTTGTTAAGAATAATATGCAATATTTTAATTTCAAATCAAATTCTAAAAGTAACATTCGGAAAAAATTTAAATATGACATTAATTTCGCCATTATTAACAAAAATATGATGTATTATAAAAGTAGGTACCTATGTTACGGCTATTCGTGTGTACATTAATTTACCGCGCAATTAAGTAAATGGAAATATATATGTTTAAATATATATGTTTATGTTTAATCTGAATAAAATGTTAATAATTAACAATGTAGTTTTTATAATCTGCATGAGTTTTTTGATAAAAAAATATTTTGTGAGAACCTAATTTCTTAAAATACTATTGCATTATATATATCCGACTTGGGTAGACTGATGAAACCAAAACTGTAAAGACTAATAAGAACTTATGTACACTGTTATCCAATCAATATATCTTCAACTTTCTTGTATGTACTCGTGCATCATGTTGTTTTTTTTTCTTTTTTCACTGTTATGTGTCAATGTCTCAAGTTTTATCTGATATATTCCGCCTACACAACATCCTCTGTTTTGAACGCCCCAACATCTTCAGTGACAGCTCACATGAAAACCTTAATTAACTATTTACTTTATATTGCGTCGTCGTTCGCGAAACAGCTAGCATGTTACCATTTATAATTAGTTCTTAAATTCAGGGAAATAGGATACCATTTTACAATTCTTAAAATCGTTGAAATGAGACTTTTCCTTGCCTTTGACCTATTTTAGAATTACTGTGTTTGTATTAATAGGTCGACTACAGATAGGTTTAATTTGGCAACGATACTTACTCTCAGGTCAAAACAAGTGTCAATCAAGATTAACACTGTGTTTCGGAAGCTTAATTTGTCAATTCAATACATTTTTGTATTTTCTACGCATTATTTATAATTTTATTACTACACGCAATTTGCAAAAATGTATTCGTCCCTCCTAAATATATCAGTCTACGGTTCAATTCTTACGATAAAACACAGGAACAAATTGTAGACATACCTTTGTATGGAGCAGAGGATATCAGTAGGTCGGAAGACCAGCGCGAAGGTGACGAGGTAGCACATGAGAATCCCAGCGAGCAGAACGTAGGACAACTCTCTGCCACTGGCGCGGACTACCGGAGTGGAACTGTGCCGCCACCAGACTCCACATACAAAACTGTTAAGGATTAAGAATATTATAGTTATAAAATCATTATTGTAACTAGCAATAACATTAAATACATACATTGTAATGAATGAAGTATCCAATAAGAAAGGATTTTGGATAATTCAGCTTCGTAGCAGGTGAAATAAGGATTAATTTTTTTATTAAAAAACATGAAATATTTAATGTGCTTTAAGATCGAACAAAAAGACACGGTAATGAAGCATAAGTATACACAAACATGTTGTCTGATAGATATTGAATTTATGAGAAGACTTAAGATAGAAAGAGACAAATAGAGTATGTCAATATTTCCCCAGTGTGAACGCAACTCAACGGTAAACGCAACACTTCAATCAATAAAAAAAAACCCAAACAAATCCGCTGAAAGAAAACAGAATCACATCGGAAACAGAAAATTGCTACTAATCCAGCAAAATGAATTCCATCAATAAACATTACACCAAGTTCTTTATTTAACGAAACAATTTTAATTCTAATCACGTCGAGATTCGGATTATATGAATCAATATTGGATTATTCTTCTCGATTGCTTTTGTCAATCATGAATACTAACTAGCTAAATTCTAAAGAATAATTTGTTTTCCAATTTTATCTGCCATATCTATAAGGTATATAGGTAGTAGGTATATTCTTTCCTGGTGCGGTTTTGGAATTCTAATCAGTTTCTTCAATTATTCAGATTTCTTAAATGCAATTAACTACTGTTCTTATTAAATTATGTCTGATGAGTTCGGCTTTATCAGGTTCCCTTTTAAATTAAATGTTCTTGTTTTTTTTTTGTTAGAAACAAAATTGTACAACAAAACAAAATTGTACAACAAAACGATGTACCGTTCTACAAAGATATTATTTTGGCACTGGAATAACAGGGCATTGTATACATATGCTTGCGAAATTGTATTGATACCAGTTGTTTCGACTGCCTGCCCAATAGTTTTAATTAAATAATAGTAAACAAGATGGCAGCATTGGTTTCCATATTTGTATCCACGCACCAAGAGATCTTTGGTTTATGTAAAATAGTACCTTCGTCTTTTACTTCGGATCATGTCAAATTCAATAACTTATTAATACATTCTCTTAGATAAAGTATGACGAAGTTTATCTGAATTTCAAACATGCGGCTGTGGCCTGCCAACCGAACTTTGTCTTGAGCTGAAACTCCGTGACAAATGGCACGGCTGACTGGCGCAAATGTACGATGTTATAACAGAGTTCTAGACAAGCTCTATTTAAACTTGACTAAGTTTCAAGCTGGGATTAAAGTTACGTGATTTCTTTATGATAGAAAAAGCATATTGTTATTAAAAAGAAGACATGCTGCACCAACCCCAAATGAATTGATATAAGGGCAAGAGGATGATAATGATGACGTTATGAAAGTGAAAAATAAAACTCGCGACATGAAACTACTATCCAAAGACATAAAAATGTCTATTCTGTTACCTAAAACGTGTGGTTGAGTGTAAGCTAGACGAAAGATTCGTTTATTAATTTTAAACGCAGTGTGTATACCCGTTTTTAATGTAAGCATAATCAGCTTACAACATTCTCACTGCTAGAGCACACAGATCATCTTTGTCGACAGTGATACTACAAAACGGACTTATACGAGTAACTCGTATTTCAAGATTTCATCTTATGTGACAAAGCATACTCACGCTGTCAACAGGATTCCGACCGAGGAGAAGGACATAGCACCGATAGCCCAGGCGGAGTCAGGCCTCAGGTAGGCCTCTGGGATGGGACGGCATTCAGTCTTCGTAGGGTTGGGCAGTGTGCCCCGGGGGCAGACCGTACACTGGGTTTCTTCAATGGACCTTATCTGCGATTGTTTAAGTGGATCAATTAATTACTACTGAGTTCCAGAAGCTTAACATTTGCAAACTGTTACTAAAAACGAGAAGTACGAGTACCTTGTTTAAAATAATATAACTATTAGCCTTTGCATCCTGAGTCACTTATGGGTGTGGTAAGATAAAAAAACTGTTTGCAGAAGTGACAAGGACTTTTGTGCCACAGCTGGTGCAATTGTAAAGTGTAACCTTGACCTGCCTTGTATATTTGGCTCCAGCACGAGCTGTAGCAGCAATACTGGCCCACCTCGTATTCCGCCGGGTGACGCACACCCTGCGTCATTTATGGTGAATAGTTACCTCGTACTGCGTGCAGTTGAAGCAGTGCCAGCAGCAGGACTCCCCCTCCACGTACTGCTTGGCCTGCCCCAGCTCGCACTCTGCGCTGCACACTGACTCCGGTGGGTGACGCTCGCCCCATTTGAATTGGATACCTGTTAGAAGAAGAGAAGTATAATAGACGTACGAGAGCTTCCCAAATTAAAGTTCACGTGCTTACTTGCACTGTACCTACTTCAATGGTCGTTATTGGCTGTGTTTATGTTTCATATATAGTATCTAAACTTTTGGAATGGTTAAAAGTTCATTTTTGACTGAAAACAATTTCTTTCCTTACATTCAAACAGTATCTTTTCAGTGGAACTCCTAGTTTGCTCAAATCAAGTCATTTATGATGTGGCTAAAAATTAGCACTTATTGAATGTTGAAAGGATATAAGGCAGTTCCCAAAAGGCCTACCATTTTTTTCCGTTTCTTATTGTTTCAGCTGGAGAGAAGAAGCGGCAAAATAAACGCCTGAGCAGCATCTATCTGATAAGTTAGGAGCACATTTTCCCAAAAAAATCATTAGTTTAAGTGCGCTTACCGTCAACCTGCAACTCCAGTTCTCCATCCAGATACTGCCCCACGTTCACCCACTTGTAGACCCCTTTCTCGGTCTGCTTGAAGTGCAAGATGTTGTACCGTGCAGGACCGTCACCATTGCTGTCGAAGTGGAACTCGTCTCCACTCAGACCTTGAGGAAGGCATATAATCATTACTAGTTCTAAAGCAGTATCGTTTATCAGCAACTTATAAGGTATTGGTTTGAACTGAACGTAGTCTTTGCCATCAGCGACATTCCTGAGGGTTGGCGGTGTGAATGCTTCTTCTCTTTTTAATGCGAGTGAGTACTATCACTTTCTAGGAAGTATACACTGTCAAATAGGTAACTTGTTTCTGTATTTGTCTCTCGACATCTGCCAAGCCTTTTCTCTACTGTAGTGGATACGGCTTTCAGTGTAACTGTATGCAGGTGAATACCAGTATTTAACATGAAGCGACGGCCTCTCTGATTTCCATAACTCAGTTAGTGGTACAATATCCCCTTTTTAAGATTGATTTATGATTTTAGACTATACTGTTAGAGATTTACGAATTAAACCCGAATTTTTCTCACAAATTCCAAACAAACACAGGCATAGTATAGGGTTTTCCAACCTAATCTGTTAAGGTAAAATGTAGCAAAATGTCGTACGGACCCATTTCCATTAAAGAGAAACATATTTTAAAAATGTCTTTTACCTTCACAATTTTTTAAGGTTTTTCATTTATTTGAAAACCAGCGCGAGGTAGAGGAACATTGAAAAGAACATGTAGTTACTATTAGCTAGCTCAAGGAAAAGAAACTGAAAGGATTTTTCATAAAGAAATCTTCGTGTAAGCTGTAAACCATACAAACCAAACTAATTGAAGTAGCTTAACGTAAAAACTTCGTGAATATAGCATTTTCGTTGTGGTTGTTTTGCACATAATAAACTCCAAACTTCTCTAACATATCAATGGGGGTAACTTTTTACACAAACTAAAAAAATCTTTACATTGACTTAAAAAGTTTTTTAGGAATTTCTGATGGAAAAACCCGATAAACCAAAACCCGGTTAACTTTTCCTTGAGCTTAAGGATCAAATCAAGGGCCTCATCTCAGCTCTCACATTTCCGACAACTAGTACAACGCTAATTATTAATTAGTTAATCTGGTGAAACTACATGTTCGCACACGAATTAGAATATGCCCAGAGGTAAACTAAAGTATTTAATCAAGTTCCTAATAACGAATGATTATGAACGCTTTAAAATAAAGTTATAGTTCTCTAATCTATAGTTCCAAGTAAGTGGCTTGCTTTACCTAACTTTATATAACTAAATATTACGATAAGATTATTTTGTAGCTAGAAACAATTTTACAAATATATATCGTCGACTTCTATCTACTGATATAAATAAAAGAAAACTCCTGACTGACTTATCAACGCCCAGCCCAAACCCTTGAACCTAGTAACCTAAAATTTTGCATAGTGGTTCCTTTTATAATGTAGACAAGGAATAAGGAAGGATTTTTTGAAATTGCACCCCTAGGAGGGTAGACGGCAGAAGCTAGTAATAAATAAAAAAACTTAATTCATTCACGCAGTAAACCTCTCGGTCAAGAAGAATGGAATTTTGCAAAGGTTCCTTAAGCAACAAAGATGAACAAGGATTTTGAATATTCCTCTCTTAGAGGGATTACAAATGGATTACGTAAGTTTATATGGAAGTTTCTCATTTGTTGATGGGATTAACCCTTTTGGGCATGGGTGGTTTTTGAAGGAGTATAGTAACACTCCTCTATAATAATTGTACAATTTTAAGGAGTAGTGGCATCGAAAACTTACCTTTTTTGTTTTGGAAGGTGAGAAATCATCAAATTTTAATGACTCCTCCCGCTCTGAGCAGAGCGGTAGGGAGTTTCAGACTTCTACTGACTAAAAACCAACCATGTTCTTTCTTAGCCCTTTGTGTCGAGGCCGCGGTATCTCTTTCGAAAAACTCGCAGCCCCGACGACGGGTCAAAAACTAACCATGACTTTTAATAGTTTACTCAACATACTGATGCAATATTTTCAAATGTATTTTGCCAACCACACTATAGTCCGCATACTTACCAACAAAATTGACCTTCCGTAGGTACCGCAGTAGATCAGCACCACTGGCCGGCCTCATGGCGTCACACAGTCCTGCCCGTCCTCCGCAGACAGCTGCGTGCATGTCCCTGGTGACAAACAAGACATGAAAAAAACATGAAGAAACAAGGAAGAATAGAAGAAGAAAACGTGTTGCGCCGACCCCAAATAGAATGGGATAAGGGCAGGAAGATGATGAATAAAGATGAAGAAACCTGGTTCTTCCCCGCTTATTTTAATCCTCTTTAACTAATCGATCGAGTAATTGTGACTACTCCAATTCTTCGACTATTTAATAGATTTTCAACTTTTTCGCTAAAGTTCAAGGTTTATTGGAATTTGACAGTTTGCTTGCTGGCGTTACAGACGCCAGCAAGCAAACTAACTAGTAGTAGTGAAATTAACTAGTACAACTTAACCAGAAAATATAATTATGTGCTCCGGTAATATATTATAATCATCGTCTATAGCCGAAAATACGAACGCACAACATGACCATTTTCAAACTCCTTTTGAGCTTTTTAGAGGTTCGGAAGTCATTAAATGACTCCTCCCGCTCTAGGCAGAGCGGTAGGGAGTGTCAGACTTCTACTGACTAAAAACCACCCATGGTCCTTCTTAGCCCTTTGTGTCTGACCGCCGTCGGCCCTTGGGGGCTCTTACTCCTTTTAAGCCTTAACATTTGACTGTTGTGCTGTTGTGTTGAAAATGCCGCAACATTCACGATTATCAGTCGTATTTATGTTGTTTTAAAGACCTTTTGAGAGTTAGAGATTTAGTTAAACTTCTTAGAAGTTTCCCATTTCAACCCCACGATCTTGTTTTACACCCACTAAACTCAGCGGAAACTATTTGTAACTTGTACCAACTCAGATAAATTAGGTTCAACTGAGATACAAGTTTAAATAGCATCAATAAACACGTTCTACTTTAACATATATTCGTAGTTTTGTTTGGGAATGGAAAACTGCGTAACCAAAATATATTTTAGATGATATTACCAGCCTATTTATCTTACTAATAGAATTAGTAATATTAACAGCTATATACCGAAATATTCTCACAGCGTTGCCTACATTATTAAGGTCTCATAAGAGCTTATTTTCAAAACTATTAAGAAAAATTCATTAGCGTTTGTTTATTTAGGAACAACCTCTCAATTTGTTACAAACTATACCTATATACACAGGTATAGTTTGTAACAAATTGTCAATTAGATTAATTAATTATTTGTTAATTGTCAGTTTGTCAATTCATGCTTAACAATGATTATTTGCTACGTAATTATTAAGATAGCTTAAAAGTGTTTCAGCATTCAGACAAACTTAGGTTATTGTGATGTTTCTGTGCATATTTTGTTTAAATTAATAAACAATACAAAAAAAAACTTCAAATATACTTCCAAAACGACGTCGCCATCTCATATTCTCCAATTGAATATCCACATTCATTATTTTCTACTGACAATCTAGAATTTCCAGCGCTTCAAAGTTTCTGTGCGACGAAATGAGAGCGCTTTGTGTACGCTGAATACATCGGGGTCGGACGTATAATGCACTCTTTAAAAACTGCATTTAAGGCTTGAGAAATGGGTGCAGTTTTGTTAAGATGGCTCATATTTGAGTTCGCTGTGAATGTGGGTAGGTAGTCAATTATTTTTGCTTTGAAATGCTTTCCAATTAAAGTTTCATACGTGGGGTTTTAATTAACAGATAGGTACTATACAGGTTAACGTAGGGGTCAGTGATTAAAATTGTGATAATACTTTTTCTGTAACAAAAGAAGTCTTTTCCTGGCAATGTAACAGTTTGGTTGGACTCTTTTGTTCTTTTCTTTATAATAGGAGCACTAGGGCGTGAACATCGGGAACTTACTGAGGGGGATATAAAATTTCGAGTCGTGGTTTTTATGTGTACAATTCTATTATAATCCGTTCAGTCGTTCAGCTCTGAAAAGGTAATAGATAACTAAGTGTGGATATTATGTAAGCTATGAAAACCAAATTATGCTAACATCTCATTGTACGGGAAGCTCGTACATAACGAGGTCAGGTTATACTGTATATGTATAGCTTATCGCGTTCGCGTGTGTACTTATAAATAAAATGAAAACCTTTCGCAATCTTTCAAAACTTTGATTACAGAAACGACTTGTAATACAACTTTACGCAATCACTCAGAAAATTCTTCGTCATCACTTTGACTACATAATTCAAGTTTCTTTGTAATCTTAATTAAAATCTCTTTCTTATAAGCGTTTCTTTTTCTTTAACTAAAAGGTTCTGTTTTATTAAGTGTTACAGGAATTAAGCGTCTGTTATTATACCAAAATATATTTGTTTTGTTAAATCAAAGAGCCTTCTCCTCATTCCTCGCTTTTTAAGGGACCTTCCACGGAGGGTCAATTTTTTTTCGTATACTTGGTGGAGGTGGCTTCTGATATGACGAGTAATAGAGAAGTACGGAAGAGGAAGACATGCTGTGCGGTCCCTAAACAATTTGGAATAAGGGCAGGAGAATATATAATGAGTTACTGCCGTACCTACTCAGAGATATTTAATGATTACTTAAGCCGTCACATAGTAAAGATTTGACACACAAAACCTACAATAAAGTGTCAAATCTTTATTTAGTAATTGGCTTAAGTAATCATTAAACTTCTCTGAGTGCGACTTAAGTTATGCTTGAAAATTCATAAATAATTCAATAATTGAACCTTTTTTGTTCTCCATAGATTTCAGCAGAACCTTTAGTGCATCCACTTATCTTTGGCTATTTTTAAGCATTCTATGTTAATTATATTAACTTTAGATAGTTTACTAAGTAAACACGTCCGTAGTTCGGCGCCTATAAATTGAAATAGCTAAAGAAACTTTTTCCTAACATACGAGTACCTACCACCCTCCAATTGAAACTAAATTGAGAAAACGTTTCGAACAATTTCTAGTAGCTATCTACGAAATGTTCGATTACATGCTGTTGTCTTTTATTTTGAAACTTAGGAATCTATCTTATTTGGTGCCAGGATCCTTGCTTAGATAGAAAAGAAGAGGATGATCTCAACCGAGCAATTGATGTCTTTAAACGGGATGAAGTTGCAAGATTCTGTTCGAATTTAAACGGAAAATAAAAAAATTGGTTGCCTGTAAAGTCGGTATACGGGCGAAAGTTTTACGTGACAACGAAAATAGAAGCGCAAGACATGAACCGGTGTGTATGCCTATCTCTCTCACTCTCTCTCTCTCGCTCTGGACGCGTGCCTCTCACTCGCTCTCATTGTGAGCGCATAACGTGAGCGGAGCGTAACGCAGTTTCTTGAAGTGTCACCCGGCAAACCAATTTATAAGACGTTGTCACGTCAAAAGCAACTTAACCGAGTAACCTGAATCAAACGGTGGCAAAACTGACGATTAATTATTTAATTAAATTTAATGAATGATATGACTCCGTGGTAGTTAATACACCAACCGCATTAATGTGATAAAATCGGTGCCCTCAAATTTCGTCTATCATCCTGAGTAGGATACCCCTTTGATGGGCCAGAGCCATTAAGAATAGCACACACTCTGACACACTATGGGCGATTTAGTCTTATTGCCCATCAGCTCATCATCTCATCATTCTCTTGCCTGTATCCCAATTAATTTGGGGTCGGCGCAGCATGTCTTCCTCTTCCATACTTCTCTGTTTCTCGTCATCTCATGAGACACCTCCTTTTTTACCATATCATTTTTAACACAGTCCATCCATCGTTTCTTTGGTCTTCCTCTACTCGTGTATCCTTCTACATTCATATTTAAATCAGCTCATCATCTGAGTCACATAATTACTTGCCAAAGGTTCAAATAGCACATTGGTAACCATTACCAATATAAATCCCATTACAAATACACCCTAACAAGTAAATAAACGAATAATTGTCAGCGTGTCTCGCCTCTTAGTGAAGAGCCTTTGCGAGAGGTGGCAATTATTATTTCCCCCGGATGGCATAGCCCGGCTTATCCCAACCGTGTGTGTAATTGAAACGATTGTCTCAATTTATTGTATGAAGTTCTTTAAAGGATATTTCGAGTAAGTTTCAGTAATTTAATTTGTTTTTAGATTAAGAGCAGACTGATTGCTGTTCAGTTAGACTTAGTCGTCATGACAACGATTAAGATCGCCTACCATATCGGATTCTTAGCCGCAATAGGTTATTTCACCAAAAAAGTCTAATTAGTCCGTCTGTCAGATTATCGAAAAATATTGGATACGTGAAATACCCTATCGGTGGATCCTTTTTTTTTTGGAGATTGTAAAATCATCAAATGACTCCTTCCGCGGGCAGAGCGGTAGGGAGTGTTCTACTGACTAAAAACCACCTATGTTCCTTTTGAGCTCCTTGTGCCGAGGCTGCGGTATCTCTTTCGAACAACCCGCTGCCAAGACAGGCAATTGGTGGATCCAAAAGTGTGATAGGCGATTTCTCATGAAAATCCCCAATCGTGGGCGTTTATGTCAATTTATAAACAAACTATAGTTGTCAATATTTTAATGGGTGGATTTAGAGCTTGATTTGACCCTAGTCACTGGCTAACAATATCAGTAACAGTTCAGACAAGAAGATAAATTATTATACCCTATTAAACATGAATGCAACATAATATGGTTGTACCTCCGACTGTCAGAAGGCTTCTCACACTATTTCAATAGGACTTCGATTACAAAGTCAGGGACGAGATGTTAGCTCGCCGTCCGTCCGTCTTATGACGACGACAGGCCATGTCGACGGCGCGTTCGTGTTCCACGCGCGCCTCAAAGAGATGTCAGCGCCCGTCGGGGCTGCGGGTTGTTCGCAAGAGATACCGCGGCCTCGACATGAAGGGCTGAGAAGGAACATGGGTGGTTTTTAGTCAGTAGAAGTCTGACAATCCCTTTCGCTCTGCCCAAGAGCGGAACGGGTTATTTGATGGTTTTCCACCCGCCAAAAAAAAAGGGACAAGATAGGATTCTCACTTGTGCCACTAAATAAGTTATTAAAGAGTATCTACCTAGGTAACCATGACAACGTTCCGTCACAATTATATTAGTCAGTGTAGTGAACATGTCGCTATATTGAAAAGGCATACCGAAACACTATTCAATAGGCATATTCGCACCACCAAACTTTACCTGCCACCGTTGCTCAATCTTACATCCAGCCAATCCTGTTTAAGGTGAATGGTCCAACTAGCCCGCGAAATTCAAATTTTCTTACGTTTTTTGCAATTTGCAGGCCAGTGCCAGTTTGTATGTTGATTAAAATATAAATTGCGGCTGTAAAACGTATGTAGTTACAGAAATATAATCATCAAAATCATCAATACAAGCCTCCAAGTTCATAAAGGTGCAGGAACTTGAAAAAGTCATTTTTGCACCTTTATGAACTTGGAGGCTAAATTGCAAAAAACGTAAGAAAATTTGAATTTCGCGGGGTGGTTGGAGCATTCACCTTAAGACGTCGGCGTCGGTCCTATTCTTCGAGCACAACAGACAGCCTTCCCGTTGCCATTCCATTCAACTCAAACCCATAACGGTTTCTATTGACGCGCGCGTTTCAGTTCGCAGTCCTTTCATCCCTACAGGTATTGAGGTATACCCATACATACCTGTAAATAGGGGTATACAGGTATTTATCCTTGTTTTGTCGTCTCGTCTGGCCTTTTCAGCCACCTCTGGCTTGTTGACTGTGGTTGCCTGTTTACGTAGTTTTAAAGAGATGGTTTTTTGATTAAAGTTGAATTGTAAAGGTATTTTGAATGTAGTCTGTTTTGTATTGTTTTAGAGGTTTGGTTGGGTCGTTTAAATTAGTGATCGAAGGTGAACATTTATTACCGGAGGTAAAAACGTCGTTTATGTTAATTAAAGCTTAGGCATTGGTCTTTTTGAGATATACCAAACTGGTATTATTTGGTAAATAAATGATGACTGTTAGATATTGCCACAAGGGTATTATGCATCCCGTCGGGGCTGCGGGTTGTTCGCAAGAGATACCGCGGCTTCGACATGAAGGGCTAAGAAGGAACATGGGTGGTTTTTAGTCAGTAGAAGTCTGACACTCCCTTCCGCTCTGCCCAAGAGCGGGAGGGGTTATTTGATGATTTCCCATCCGCCAAAAAAAAAAACTTGAGAGGTGTCAAGGAACACCCGGATGGAACGAAGTTATTGTTATTATTTTTTTATTATGTAAAAAAAAAAAAAGAAATGTAGAAATGAAAATATCTGGCTTGCTTTCTATAAGAGAGAGAGAGACAGACAGAGAAACATGCGACGCCGCACAGCTTACAATAGCTTAATATAGCAAAAAGTGTCGTGACAACTTTTCGTAAGAATTTTTTCCGTCTAGCCCCCTTTCACAACGCGCGATAAGGAACTTCGTTCCAAAAAAAACGGTATTATGCACCACTACTGTAGGTACATGTAGTTAAAAAAAATAACACAAAAATACAAATATTCACTAAGACATGCAATCACTTTTTAAATATCAATGTCATAACAAAATGGTGATGATGGTTTCAAAAATCGCTTTTTCTAGACTACCTAGTCTAGAAAAAGCGATTTTCGTTCAGGCGTGATTGAAATGTGACATGAAATGTAAAACTAAACATTTTAAGATTAAACAAAATGTAGAAAGATAAGGAGTATAAACATGAAAAAAACAACAAAGATGTATTGTATCTGAAAGCTCTTGAATACAGTTTACATGTGCTGATCGCGTTCAAGCAAGACCATTACGTTCTTTGTTCCTCACATACCTCTCAACAAGACTCTGCCTTCAAACTTGTCCATCTCACTATAATAGAATCAGCAGTAATGTGCCACTATATACCCGCTAAGAGCTTCTGTTTTGTCGCGACGACATAACTTTGTCGCGCACTGCTGTAATGTGCTGTGACAAAATATCTCGGGCCTAACAATGTTGGGTGTGTAAGTACTGTTTTTGTGTTGATTATTATAAGTTTTTTATGTGTTTTGGGATGTAATAAAGTCTGTCTGCTTTTGTATATAATATGTTTTTGGAAAGGTCTGACATGATTGTGTGTGTATACACGACGTATTTTGTACTTAAATGTTAAATGTCAACCGAGTTGTATGAATATTTTTTATACATATCAAATGAAATAAATTTTGTTAAGTAAGTAAGTAAATTAAAGTTATTATTATATTGTTTAAAACAAAGCATTTAAAATTGATTTTTACAGATGTTACAGAAGTTTTATTGAATACTTCAAACATGGTCCTTCGACCCGGATATGAACCAGTGAAATAAGTATCTGATCGGAAATTACTGTTTAAATAACTTGGCGTCAATCTGTTTGGAGCTAGGAACAATCACCAACAATGATTTATTGAAAATAGGTACCTGTCAAGAACAAGATGGATTTTATCCCAGTAGTTTCTTCAAAGGGTATATTCTCGTTACCGCTTTGCTTTGATTGACTTGTTCTGAAATGGTTTTGCGGTTCCTATCAAATGCACAAACAGTGTACGTCATCTCTGATATGACGATATAACCATAGGGTTGTGGTCAGCAAAAACAAAGCAGATAGTAATCATTTCACAAAACTGGGTAGTATTTATAACAACCCTACGTGGTTGTATACATCAGAAATTAGTGTACATAATATAATATTCCCTCTGGTGAGACAGGCCTTTTTTTTGGAGGGTGGAAAATCATCAAATGACTCCTCCCGCTCTGGGCAGAGCGGAAGGGAGTGTCAGACTTCTACTGACTAAAAACTACCCATGTTCCTTCTTAGCCCTTTTTGTGCCGAGGCCGCGGTATCTCTTTCGAACAGCCCGAAGCCCCGACGGGATGAGACATAGGCCTCTACTTTGTTAGAGGGAATAGGTTGTGGACCACGTGGACCTAAAGCTGATTGACAGACGACACACGTCTGATTTTGTTTTGATCTAACATAGAATGCTAGTGGCCCAGCGGTATAACAACAACAACAATACAATAACAACAAAAATACAATAACAACAACAATACAATAACAACAATAATTTAACGTGTCAATTTTTTTTCTCTTCTTATGTGGTTTCTTTTTAAACCATGTAATTTCACATAAGTACAATTTATTGTTCATGAATAAATGACTAACTAATTCATCAACAAAACGGTGAAGGAAAACTAAGAGAAGCTTCATCCGCTGAGGAGTAGAAGGAAGTTATAGGCTGGTAAACGTATCTGAACACCAGCCTGCTGACAAAACTCGAACGAAATAAAACAATAATCAGAAGACACAATAAACCAAATTATAGATACACCTCTGCCTAACCCTTTAGAAATACAGGCGTGGTGTTCTGTTTTTTGCAAAAAAATGGTTATTAATTTTACTTGTAGGACGCACGTAATTCGGTCTAGTTTGTTTTCAATGGGCCGCTGAAGCTCACTTATTGGCAATCTGATCCGATTCAATGCCCACTCGATCCGGTTGTACAGAGAAAGTGTATTCCGATACGCTTGTTAACGATAATCATATCGATGTACTAAGTACTACTTGTAGGGTACAAAATTAGTAATATGATCAGGGTATCAGGAATATCTAGTTAGTACGTTGAGAGCATGGTGGCTCAGTCGGCGCCGACTTACCGGGTTGTAAGGTCGTAGATACAAACCCAAGCGCACACGTCTTTCATCATCTGCCTAGCCTTTTCCCAACTATGTTGGGGTCGGCTTCCAGTCTTATCGGATGCAGCTGAATACCAGAATTTTACATGGAGCGACTGAATATCTGACCTTCACAACCCAGTTAATACTAGGTAATACGATTATACCCTTTGGTAAGACAGGATGTCAGAATTTCAGGTTACTGACTACCAGTTACGACTGCCAAAGATCTATATATGGCAGCCGGGACCAACAGCTTAACGTGCTTTCCGATGCACGGAGTAAACTCGGTATGTCGGGCGGTGACCCATACACGGGAGTGTCAGACTTCTACTGACTAAAAACCACCCATGTTCCTTCTTAGCCCTTTATGTCGAGGCCGCGGTATCTCTAACGAACAACCCGCAGCCCCGACGGGCAAGGCATAGTACCTTACTTACCGACTACACTGCATAAACAAAATGAACCCAAACAAACCGAACCCAAAAAATAAATATCAACACATATAACCCACAACCTACAGGAACCGCAACGAAACGTTAATCATAAATAACATATCGACGCCTCCCTTCACAGTTCTCTATAAATCACGACTATTCACGACTCGAACAATGGTAACCTCCAGCAAAGCACAGTAGACATTACCATATTACATTTGCAGCAACAATTCAGTATAAAGTATTTCAGCTTGGAACAAAATAACGTAACATACCGAATAACTCATCAACTTTTGGTGAGTTATAACCCTTAACTTCTTTGCTTAACCTGGTAAACGAACCTAGGACGTCATGTGCATCAGTAGCGCTTGCAACCTAGAGACCATCGAGATAATCTAAATAAGTACAAAAATGGTCGATTTCAGCTGACACACACAATACAATGCAAAGTGTTTACACAAATTCTAAACATACTTCTAGTGAGGTCGAAATTAGTTCACTGGTTACATTCACACTATGACCAAGGAGTGCCAGTTCCCTCAATCCCCCCCTTTCCCCCTCCGGTTCAAGCGTGAGTGCATGTTTTGTTCTGGAATGGTCCCTTTTTTATCGGAAAGGTCCCTTTTCTTGTGAAACCGCACCCTTCAAGGGTTCTGGTAAAAGCCGGATAAGTAGCTATGGCGTTACTAATATGAAAATTAGGTGACCTTTGATACGGTGGGTGCGTTAAATAAAGAGGGATCTTTTATCCTGAATTAATGCAGAATAGGGGATCGGACCAAAAAAAAACTAATTAGTCCGTCAGATAGATTTTCAAAAAATATTGAACTCATATTTTTTCTTTTTTCACATAAATAAAAAATAAAGTCGAGAAAATGAAAAATGAGATACAGTGCTTCGAAAACTCGTGAACTCCTCGAAAACGTCACATGTCAGTACATTTTTTACCTACAAATGACGTCACAACCCCCCTCATGATATTTGACGCGTTTTATCTTCGTCAATTTTTATTAATTTAAAAAACACGTATCCAATATTTTTCGATAATCTAACTGACGGACTAATTAGAATAATATTTTTTTGACTCTGTCCGAAGTTCCGAACCCCTATTGGAACTTACCTGGAATTAAGTAAATATGTAATTGGTCAACTAAATCCCATTTTAAATAAATGTAATTTATTGATCAACTAAACCCCATTTTAAATACGTAATTGATCAACTAAACCCCATTTTAAATCGATTAATCAGACTAGTTAGAATCACCCAACAGTGAAATTGTCAAAGCTCAGTAGCGAATATTGTTTTTCTTTTGTGGTTTTTTTTTAACCATAAGTATAGATAGAGGTACCATTAACTACCTGTATCTGGTTTTATACTTACATTTTAATAAAATACCTACGTTAGTAGAAATTTACCGTTTTGCGTATTTGATATTTCCGTTTGTATCAAATTCCTTACTTTACAGTGGGGTATTTGCGCATATCACTACATATTATAAAAACAAAGTCCTCCACCGCGTCTGTCTGTCAGTTTTCACCAATGGATAGAGTGGTTCTTAAGGAAGATTGTAGTATACACTTTGACCACATCCACGCGGGTGAAGCCGCGGGCATCAGCTAGTTTAAAATAAACAAGACGCCAGCGGTATTTCCCATTAAACCACGCACCATGAAAGAAAACTTCTAAATTCAAAGACACCCTGTATAAGCCATTCCGTCACTAAGATTTTATAACCACCCACCATAAACCAAGGCCTATCCATTCTACCACTCATCAGCTCAAAATGGCGTCTTTCAAAGACTCTCTCAGCTACTTGAGGGATCATTGTGGTCTCCGAGACACTTATCGGTTTATTGCACGCCGTAAAATTGGATAGGTCGGCCTGACCTCACAGACTTGAAAAGACGACCAAGGTTTATTTTATAGGGATCGGTAAATAATGGCTTCCTTTAATATGGGATTAGTTTTAGGGATTGACGTGTTTATTGTTATTAAACTTTTATGGTCGATCAACTTTATTTTTCAGCTGCAAACAAATTTTGTTTGATTTTAGGTTGTTTGTTTTGTTTTTTAAACGTTTCCCCACACTAGGAATTTCTTCGGTATCGTGGGTGCGTTTACAAACATTTAAACTCACATAGATAAATACCAGACCCGAAACAACTATCTGTAGGCCATACAAACATTTGTTCCGTGCGGGGATCGAACCCGGCTGATAATAAGTTCGTATATTTCAAACAAATATTTTT
The DNA here is from genome assembly GCA_949774965.1 of Diarsia brunnea. NCBI lineage: Eukaryota > Metazoa > Arthropoda > Insecta > Lepidoptera > Noctuidae > Diarsia > Diarsia brunnea. The sequence continues at coordinate 18,674,280 of OX459011.1, forward strand.
TTTTTGGCGGGAGTGCCAGACTTCTTCTGACTAAAAACCACCCATGTTCCTTCTTAGTCCTTCATGTCGAGGCCGCGGTATCTCTTGCGAACAACCCGCAGCCCCGACGGGCGTCGGCGGGCCACTTCCATGTTGCTGATATCTCTTTGAGGCGCGCGTGGAACACGAACGCGCCGTCGACACAGCCTGTCGTAGTCATAAGACTGACGGACGGCGAGCTAGCCCATCACTCACCGTCCACAGGCCCGCAACCTTCCTGCCCTTGTTCTATGTTACTTGGAATCGGCGCAACACGTTTTTTCTTTCATACTCATGAGTGAACCGTCTCGCTATATCTTACTCCTGTTTCTGTCATATCATTCCCGTTATCCTTTCCGTGGTCATCTCCCTCTTCCATCAATCATCATCTCGTTGCCTGATTACTATTAAATTTGCCCTCAATTGTTATGATTGCCACGGTTGAGAGATGAGCGGTGGTTTTTGTTCTGACTAATGTGTGAATACAAGAATGTTACTACCTACTGTGCTGCATGGTTAGTTTTATCGGTTTGTAACCAAGACTAACCATTTCGTGTCATTATTCTCAAATCGTTTTAAATGACAAAGAGTGTAGGCGCTTAAAACTCTTTCTCAGTTAAAAAAGTAGCCTAACAAACTGCAACCTCAGCTTTCTTCTTAATTAACTCTTAGCGAGACAGTTAATTGTACCGCTCGAAAATTCTTTCCACTTTGCTCAGAAAATGGCGGAGCTATTAAGAAAAAAGATTAAAGTTTGTTCGCTCACCGAGACCGGTCAGTATCATGTCTTCGACTGAACTTTAACGAAAAGTGTTTTTGATTAAAATAGTTTAAGAACTGGCCTAAATAGTGAAGAGATAGCAATCTTAAGTTTCTTTTAAGTTATAAGTTAGTTTTAGTCTTGAATTTTGAAATTAATATTTTCAAACCTAAAAATTTTGATTTTGTTCAACTTTTGAGACGAATGTCTTAATTCAAATCTTCTTAAGCTGATTAAAATTATCAGCGTTATCGTAACGTAAGCTTCTCAAATTAATTAACACAACCTAACCGCTAAGAGAACAAATTAGAAAGATTTCCCTGAGGATTACGTTTGGATCAATGTTACTAGGATCGCATCAAATTAATTCCATGGGACCGTAAGACCCTTTGGGTCCACTAATTGATATGGGCCAGTTACTTCATTTACATGACCTCGGAAAATTTGATTAAGGACCATTAAAGTAAAGTCTACCATCCACTGCTCTCTGTAATAGTCTTCCAGATCGAATTTTGATCGTGGCGACAAAGACATAGAGTTGTGCTTGTTCTATAAATCTGACCAGTATGTAGCCACTTATGCATTTCTATCGTGATCTTCATTTAAATCCTGGAAGGCGCTGGTGATTGTGAATGTGCAGGATAGGACAGACGGTGGGGCATATCCAGCAAAAGGGCTTCAACTAACTTTGTGTTTGAGATGGGTCGAGGTCCGCATTTTGCCAGATTGTTTCTACAACCAGTTTTAAAACTGCACCCGCAATCGGTTAAGAGATTGCCACTATGTGCCACTGCACTTTGCGTAAGCGTTAATTGTTCTGCTGGATTGATAAAGTGAGGAGAACTGAGACCACCTGGGTAGTGAGTGTTGAGAAATTTATGACTCCAGCTTCGGGGTGGAGCCCGCTGTTTGCCAGCTTTTTATTTGCAGCTTAATTGTGGTATTGTCTGCAAAGCGAATATGCACACATTCACGTAGCTTAGCTGTGGAGAAGGTCCTTTATACCGTCGTGAATTCGGTTTACTAGTGTGAAGCCACTGTATGAATTATGTATTTTTGGTGTATTTTGGGCTTACAACTTAATAGACTGTTTAATTTGTAGCTGTAGGTTGTTATTGTGTTTTGGAATTTGAGGTGATTTTAGTCTAGGTATTAGAGATAGGATCATTTTATTCAAGTAACCATTAAAAGTACACAGTGTAGAATGCAATAAATGGTAGAGTATGCTGTATTTAGACCTGCTTTTTAGCACTACAGCCATTTTAAAATGACCCCATATTTTAAACTCTTGACGGCGTGCTTTGAGATGAACAATACAATAAGTGCTAACAAATTGAGGATTAACTGACTTGAATTACTTAATTAACAAACTATGTTAGGGTCGGCTTCCAGTCTAACCGGATGCAGCTGAATACCAGTATTTTACATGGAGCGACTGCCTATCTGACCTCCACAACCCAGTTAATACTAGGTAATACGATACTCTTTGGTAAGACTGGATGTCAGAATTTCAGGTCACTGACTACCTATAACGACTGCCAAAGATCTATATATGGCAGCCGGGACCAACAGCTTAACGTGCTTTCCGAGGCACGGAGGAAACTCGGTATATCGGGCGGTCACCCATCCACAGACCGACCTAGGCAAGCACAGCTTTACCTAAAGATCGACCCGAGGGGCAGTTCTTATTAAGCCACGAAGCAAACCCAACTGTAATAAAAAAAAGTTAATTAGAAAAGAGTTCCCCAAAAGGTAGGTACTCCAAAATCACACTAACTACATATTTTACCATTTATTTAAACCAGTATTGCGAACATTGTAACATTAATAATCGCTTTACTGGATTCATGTCAGCGATTACACGATGCGGGCGATGTTTTTCATCAAACAATTTTATCAGTCAACTGTTTTTACTCGTTTTAGTTTTTACCATCAACTTTTCCAATATCCCGTTGCTCTGAAATTAAAAAATACCGCGCTTTGCAAATATTGAGAGTTAGCTCTCGTATTACATTCTGTATTGACGTTTATTTTGTGTAGAAATGCTTTGTGCAAACCCAAGAATAAATAAAGTCGACGACTCGCAGCATAGGATGTGCACGTAGAGGGTTGCCATGATAACTTCGCTGTGCATTTGTTTATTCAACTCTTGTAGTGTGGCCGTGTGCTTACAATATGTGCTAACACAATGTACACAAGTTTACACAACTAACTTTATAAAAATGTTAACGTAGAAATTACTATACATCATACTAACCTATATATATTAGATAGTTGAGAACCTACTGTAAGTTTTATATTACGTGCAATTCCACTCTCTTGATTCAAAATAACTCGTAAAAAGGCAGTAACCGAGTTTTATGTAGCATTTATAAAGAGCCGTATAAAATTCTACATCTTTAGATATAATAATAGCTTATAATGCATGAACAATGTTCGGCATCCAATAGGGGCGCACCCGTGATGTATTCACATACTAAAACCGAATTCATGTTTTGTTTTTATGTTCGAAAATATATTTGACTGATATGAATAGTAGCTGTTGTGATTCAAGGACCTTTTTGCGCTAAAAGTCATGGAGAAGAGACGATTATCAGAACCGATGATTTTCTTCAGACACAGTATTTAATGTACACAACGTTTCGCGTCAATTGGACGGTAGATGGCTCATGTAAAATTGTGATTTCCACGAATTTCTGCTATTTGAACAAAAACCCACGCATATTCTCACAAACAAGTACCTATTAATCATACTAGACCTCGGAATGTAAAAGGTATGTTTCATTTTTATGGTTTTGACCTAAAAACGAAACATATATCAATCACTTTTCCTCGTCTGTCACCAATTTACCATAGTTTTACTCGCCATACAGTAATTATGGTAGGACAGCAAACATTTTGCAGACTGCGTGGTGTAGTTTGGTGCGAAAATCATGTTTTTATTAGTCTAAAAAAAGTAAAATTTATGTAGTCGGTGTTCCCTATGCTATTACTTTAAAGGCAGTAAGTCTAACGACCCCACACACCTAGTGTCAGAGTGTCTTAACCGCCTCAACGGCCTCTGACATGGTAGACGACCGCCACAACTCGATCAACTACTGATATTCTTAATTGCTGGCTCAGTTCAATTCAAGTTCGACACGCCCTATTTCTGCCCCATTAGCCCCATATTTACCGCTGTCGTTTGTTTACAATTTGTAATACGGCCGGCCGTTCGTGATTGGAAAGTTTTCATAATGGGATCATCTGGCCGTTTGACACGTTGGACTCATGACGGCTGAGCCATTGACAGGTCTTACACCTGCTACTAGAAAAGCACACTTGTTTGCTAATAGGCAGTATGCTCATTTTTAGCATGCTTTCCGAGTGTGTACATTTGCTCTAAGGCTCAGACCTCAAAAGCATACTTATTCCGAACATACTTCCTTTTAGCTCATCTGAGTAATCTTCCAGTTTTTTATTGGACACAGACAGAAAACAAAAAAAGGTGATAGCACGATAAAAAAACATAAAATAGTAAAACCAAAAAGTATCAAAAAAGCACGAATAAGAGACCGACTTGCGATTAAGTAGCATGCTTATTCACAAGCATGCTCTTTTCGTATGGCACGTGCTACTTGTATGCTACTAAGTGACAGCTGCTCAAAACTAGCATGTTTTTATGCTACTACGTAGTATGTGTATTGCAGCCTTAGTATGTACGCCCAAATCTAAAGAGAAACTCACCGTATAGAATAAGCGAAGGCCATGACAGCATCAGACACGAACTGCAGCTGCCTCTCGAACTCCGTGTTGTTATTGCTGAGCCGCTCCTGGCCGGAGCAGGCCGTGGAGTACTGGCCGTTGTATGGTGTGCGCGTGCTGCCTGGATAGCGGCACTGGAAGTGATCCTCCCAGAACTCTGTGGGGAGAAGAAGGAAGGTTTGGAGATTAATATTTAATTTGAAACTGAGCAAACTGGCAACTATACTCCTTGCCGAAAAGGTGAGCTTTGGGGTAAACGTGTTCTTGTATGGACGATTTGAATCGACAAATTTAAGGTTTTCAGCCAACTGGAGTGATGGTACGAGCAGGATGACTGGTAGCAGCTGGATAATAGTTGCCGAGAATCGATTTGGATGGCGAGCTATCTTAGAGACTTAAACCCTCTATTTGACTGATAAATCAGTCGGCTGGCGATGATGGACTTTTTCCAAGTTGGTTCTATTTCATCGGATTATGTCTTGTATTACAGTAAAGGGCTGTTCGCTCACTCTCTGTTGACACGGAGTGCCGTAATTGCTTTTTAAGGTAAATGAATTTGACAAACTTCCGTGTGTATGAATTTCTTTCATAACTTTGGTAACTTCAAAAGTAGTTGCTTTAAACTGAATGTCATCAACAAAACGCTTGCTGCGATTCTCAAAAGAAGTTTAAGTTGTCGACAAATTCTAAAACAGAAGCGATGGGAACTTTATCCCATTTCCTCCTAGTCTAAAGCCACAAAGCTAAACAAATAAACAATAGAAAATATTTCCTTTAGTAAACTAGAATAAATTGTTCAGATGCACCGCGCAGTTCAGATTGGCGACAGAAAAGTTTTTTGAACAAAGTCAGATTCAAAGACTGGTATTCAACTGTTCTGCGAGGTTTCCGTCTTCAAAAGAATTGGAAGCCTGCTTTGTGTTTATGGTAATCGTTTCCATTCATGAAAATCTGAACTGTGGGTAGTAATTCGTCTTGGTAACCCATGTGACAAGGGATGTCTGGATAGAGATCTCGTCGAAAAGGCTTAAATTTTGTTATTCGGGTGAATTTGGTGGAAATATACTTCGGTTGATTTGGGCCTTTGGGTTAGTTTACATAAATATTGTTGAGGTTCATAACATAACGGAACATCACGCCTATATTCCACGAAGAATTAGGCAGAGTTGTACCCATTACCAGTACCTACACACCTACATTTTGCAGTATTTGCATTAGTAAGTTAAGTTTAAATCACTTGTAATAAGCGGCGAGTCTATTGCAATTCACCGAGCACAAATCTAAACTCCATGGTTGCTACCGAGAAATTCCAAAAAAAAACCCAATAAATTTAACTTTTTTTTTTGAAGGTTGGCAAATCATCAAATCATCAGACTTCTACTCACTAAAAACCACCCATGTTCCTTCTTAATTCCTTTGTATCGAGGACGCGGTATCTCTTTCGAACACCCTGCAGCCCCGACGGGTATAACACTTTACTTGACCTGGGAATCGAACGGACCTTATGCACAGCATTCGCGCTTGCGACCACTAGACCAACAAAGCAGTCAATTATACTGAAAAAAGATCAGATCAGTTCCATTCATGAGATACAATCTTTTACGTGACAAAAAAAAGAAGTGAATGAAGTAAACTTAATTATAAAATATTAAATTAGCGACGCAGGTACCGACATCTCTGGCCAAACAGATTACAGCAAGTATGTTAATGAGAGGACTAGTAGCCAAACTAACGCTCCGGTCACTGTTTAAGGCGATGCGACTTGACGGTACTGCGGGTTGTACGAAAGAAATACTGTAGCCCCGGAACACACATGGCGAAGAAGGAAAATGGGTGGTTTTTCATCATTAGAAGTCTGACACTCCCTTCCACTCCGCCCAGAGCGGGAGGAGTCATTTGATGATTTCCCACCAAACGCGATGCGACTTACGACGCAACTTGTCAATCGTCAATCGACACGCGCGTTTGGGCATTCGTCCGCGTGCGTACCTACCGACACATCATGTTGACTCGTGACAAGCTCTACTTGTTTTCTCAACAGCCGCTGTCACAACACGCGTACCGCTCGAGCGTATAGGTCGTGGCCAGGCCGTAAGGTATCGGGTTTATACTATGCTAATTCAATGCTAAATATTGTTTTTATTATTTTTTTGCTTTGGGAGTGATAACACACTTTATTATATTTTCTGATATTTACACACGGTCTTTTTGAAGAAGAGAGATTTAAATTTCATCATAAGGGTTTAGGGGCTCGGCTTTAAGCAAGAATAATTGCGGTTCCAAAATTTCGAAGGTAATAATGAAACTTATTCACTGTTAAGTACTTTCTAAATAAAAATGTATATATTGTGATATTTTAATTAGATAATATCATTACCTACATCGGGCGTGTATGAGGCAGAAATAAACCTTTAGTGTCACATTTTGCCAGATTTGTTTAAGCCCCATATTGTAATGCATATTGTTATAATACTCAATACTCAAACTTTATTTGCATTCCACAATGTGTACTACTTAGGTGGTAAATTAAAAAAAATGAGATCATTATGGACCCTGTCGGGCACAGCAAAAGACAAAGATTATAGAAGGAGAGAGGAAGCTAAAATAATAATAATATGTATTATATTACAACCATTTACTAATCTAGACTGCAATATAACTACTGACTCATTTCTAAATGAAAAACGTCCAATATTACAGACTTTGCTCAACCCGGTAATTGAACCCAAAACACCAGTTCCGGGGTTCAACAGCAGCGGTTGCGGCCACAAGACCAACGAGGCAGTCAATAGCAAATTATGATAAATGGCAAAAGAGTATATATTGTAGCACCAAATTGGGGCAGGCGATGTCTAGCTGGGCTTCGTTTTTTTTCTTTTTTCTTTTGCGGGTGGAAAATCATCAAATAACCCCTCCCGGGCAGCGCGGAAGGGCGTGCCAGACTTGAACTGACTAAAAACTACACATGTTCCTTCTTAGCCTTTGTGTAGAGGCCGCGATATCTCTTTCGAACAACCCGCAGCCCCGACGGGACCGTAACTTAGCCCTACGTATACAATACATACTCAAACTAGTACATCTGGGTAGTTCACCAAGTACCTATAGTGAATGGACTAAATCTATTTGCATTGTCTAGATTTATGGCTGAACAAAGCAGACACTGTATTTAAGTAGCACTACACACTGGCACGAAGGCACTTAAGTTTAAGTTATAGACTTAAAACCGTTTTTACGGCTTTTCACGTACCTATACGAGCAAGACGTGTTTATGGTGTTAGAGAATACTAGATTAGAGTAACTTGAAAATGCAAAGACAGCATAAAATGTCTGTCACTAGCATAAGCAGGCTGTCACTGGCTGTATGTATTTGGGGTCAAAGGTTCCGCAAAAACCATTGGGAAGTAGCAAACCAGATACAACATAAGAATTGTTTGAGCATCTTCCCATTACAAGAAGAGGAACTATCAATTTAAATAAAAAAAAACATTGATCCTTTTTTTATTTTTTTTGGCGGGTGAAAAATCATCAAAAATCCCCTCCCGCTCTTGGGCAGAGCGAAAGGGAGTGTCAGACTTCTAGTGACTAAAAACCACCCATGTTCCTTCTTGGCCCTTCATGTCAAGGCCGCGGTATCTCTTGCGAACAACCCGCAGCCCGGACGGGAAGACATTGATCCTCCTCATAGCTCTGAAAGAAAATTGCAATAATATGCTCCAAACAAGGCTTGCTGATTGACTTTGAGCTATTAGATTACTCATACGTAAGTCCACCCGTTACTTTACAATTGATTAGCTACAAAATACATTTTCTGATGCTAAAACATAATTAAACGCAAATTACTTTATCCACATTAAACTCAATTTCAGTAGGATCTCGCAAATTTGCGACTATTCCAAAACAACTTTTGATTACCTAATGGAAATGATTTGATAAATTCACACCAATTATAACAAAATCAAAGTTTCTTGCGCTTAAAAGGGGCGCAACAAAGTTTCTTTTCAGTGAAATTACATCACTGATTTCGTAGAAATCACCTTTATAAGGCTCGGTTTTCACAGAAGCGGAGATGAGCCGACTGGAGAAGAGACCTGCAGGAATCGACCAATCAAACTGGCTGAATCAACATCGCGTCTCTGGTCTTTTCTGTGATTGGTCGAATGTTCATCTCCGCACTGCTCCGCTTGCTTCGCTTAAATTAGAACTGAGCCTAAGGACCGCTTCATTGCGCCCAAAAACAAAGTTTCAGATTGTTTTCAACTATTTGCAATGTTATAAGCGAGATAAAAGAGAAAATCTTGAGATCTGAATAAGTTCGCTGTAAACTTTTCTCTCTTCCTTATCCGATAAGTTAGGAGAATTTGAGAATGTATTATTATCCGGCTTGGATTAGGATGGGATGGAAAACAAAGATTTTGTTCGGATCCTTTTCAATTTAGAAAATTGGGTTTTACTCCAGAAGTGTTTTAGCTAGTCTAACATCATAATTTATGAATGCCTTGTTCAGAGCAGGCCGTCCTAGCTGCTTTGAAGGATACTTGAAAACGTGAACATTAAAGATCAGACTCATCGTCCTCCACAGTAATTTTAATTCTTACAGTAACTTCTAACTGTGGAAGTACAACTAGTTTAACATAACAGTCATAACATCATGCCATGCATCAACCCCGCATTCCCCAAAGCGTTACGTAGAGGTGTACCTTTTTTAACCCTTGAAATCTAACCCAAGACCTCATGCACCCCGTCGGGGGGCTGCGGGTTGTTCGAAATAGATACCGCGGCTTCGGCACAAGGGCTAAGAAGGAACAAGGGTGGTTTTTAGTCAGTAGAAGTCTGACACTCCCTATCGCTTTGCCCAGAGCGGGAGGAGTCATTTGATGACTACCGACCCCCAAAAAAAAAGACGTCATGCACGACAGTCGTGCTTACGACCACTAGTCCAACGAAGCGACGACTAGTTCAAAAATATTAACATGTCTACTTACCAACAAACCACGGATTCCTCTTATTATTCTTTACATTTAGCCCCAGGAAGTACTCCTTGAAGCCGCTGACATCATTCGCCTGCGGCTGCACACTGATGGTGCCTTCGACAGCTCGCTCATTGCCATCGGAGACCAGGGACCTGGCACTCCAGCCGTCGGAACCGATCCAGCTGAAGGAGTGGGTGGCGTTAGCACGTTGGACTGCTCGCATCACGCCGGCTACTTCTTGGTCTGAACCGAAGATTATGGCACCTGTGGAAAAGGGTTATATTGTTAGTAAGACCTGTATAGGGCTTCAATAAATAGAGAATCATAACATAAACGTAAAATCAAGCCTGTAATCCCCGACTGGTGAGGCTGTACAACGTCCCAAAAGTATATCGCTCAGGAATAAAACAGGGGTGTCTAGAGTAAGTCAGTACGACAATTTATTATATAAAATACCGTGGAGGTCGTTCAACACAGGAGAATCTTAACACCGCGATTTACAAAAGTGACGTCACTGCACAGCGCCATCTATTATCAAAAAGCGGTACTAATCTAAACATAAATCTTGGTTTTCATAAGACTAAGCAATTGTTTTACACAGATTAGACAGAGGCAGAGAGGTGACAAACGGGTTTGTGCCCATTTTTAAAAAAAAATATGTCGCTGTACTTGTATACAGCGACATATTTTTTAACTCGATAACGATGATGAACGTTGTAGAAATAAAGGACACTTCGAAAACAATTTTTTTTTAAACGTTGCCCCACTCTAGGAATTTCTCATTTTATATTTTTTTTTATATTCTCTAGGATTTTCTGCATTCACAAACATATAAAGTCACAAACACAAATACCCAGACCCGAAACAAATATCTGCAGGCCATACAAATATTTGTTCCGTGCGGGGATCGAACCCGCGACACGCAGCGTAGCAGTCCAATCGCTTAGCCACTGCGCCAACCGTGCGTTCTACTCATGTGGTGGTAGGTTAGTCTTGGCAGAAATTGAGCGCCTTGTCCGAAAATCAGACAGGAGAATATTGTTTCTTCAACTAACTTATCGTAGCAAAACTTGTTAATCTTGTTCATTTTCAAGTATTATAACTTGAAGATTAACTAAAATAACTTCAACTTATTTACTTGTATTCATAACTTATCTTTATAAACAATTCTTTATTTTTATGACGAAGACAGAATGGAATCAATAATAGCTGCGTAAAAAACTACTGTGGTATTTATTGTGCTTATCCCGAATACAAAAAATCTACCGCTAGGCAACAACCAGAAAGTAAATGAAAAGAAAACAATGTCAAACAACTGTTTACTGGCTCAGTATCGAAGCTAAGTTCTATATTGCCGTAAAACCCAAGAAACGAGGCCTATCGTGAACAAACAGAAACGCGTACACACCAAACTAATTTATGAGTCCTTAGGCTGGGTTTCCATAATTGCTGCGCGAGCTAGCGCTGGCGATATAACTGTAGCGACATCTATGAAGCTACATAAGAACAACACGGACGGACCATACATCGCGGTATTAAAATCTTCCACAGACACGACTTCGCTCCCACCCGGCAAAAGTAATATAGTACAAAATTAAATATGGGCTTTAACTATTGCTCTTATTATATAGGGTGTAAAAGTACCCTTAACGCAAACGAAGGGCACTTGTTCTCCCCACCACTGCGATAATTTTTTTGTTTCAGATCATACCTGGGAACCTCCTAGTTACGGAGATATTGGGGGTCAAAGTTCCAAATTTTTCACAGCTGTTTTTGTAAATACTAGTTTTTTAGGTTATAACTTTACTTTAATTACCTCCATGACCCGTTTCCTATTCAAAGCATCCACTAGCTCAAGGTTTTAACAGAGCTACATTGAGTTTTACCGTAAAATGTGATTTTTGACGCCAAAAAAAAAAGTCGTTTCCCAGCAAAAATTTTTGCATAGGGGTAGGTACTTAGTTTGATGTACAGAATGCTTGGTTGACGGGTGTGTGATGGGTTGATTTAGACTCTGTATATTAGCAGCCAGCTCATTGTCAGCGATCATACCGCCGTCAGACTGTTTCGTGCAACGACCATACATCCACTGTAGCTGTATGGTCGTTAGTTTCGTGGTTACGTTGAGTTAATGGTGGTGTTGAGTGGGAGTTGTGTTGAAGCGGAGTCGTGTAAGTTAGCTAACCTTTAGAGTTATTATTGTGATGAATTTAATTTTATAAGTACCTACAGAAACTCAACACCAACCGCCGGGCCTATCAGAAACAACACCCGGTCAGAGGATCCTCTCTTATCTGAGGAGAACGTGAGACTTCCCACCCTGTTTCTCATACTTTAAGATTTTTCCACAGATAATGTGTGTGTGGATTCAGTTTCAGACGAATGACCTCCTGAGTTTCTTGCATCTTGTGGATTCCCGTGACGTTCACCTGGACATTGGTCTACCTTGCAAGGATCTTATGGTGGTTATAGGTACATACGCTCTCGCTGAGACACTCCGAGGCAATGCGAGTGCGATAGTGTACTATTGTAACGTTCGTCTAAGGTAGTTGTATCTAACAACCACAATCCACCAGTCATCAACGCATCGTCTTTTCCCAAGTATGTTGGGGTCAGCTTATAGTCCAACCGGATCCAGCTGAATGCTAGTATTTTACATGGAGTGATTGCTTATCTAATCTCCAGAGCTAATTTAGTGTTGGGTCATACGATACCCTTTGGTAAAACTAATTGTCAGACTTCACCAGACAACCACACCCCACCAGAGTAAATACAGAAAAATGTAGCTACTCGATTGAAGTATTGTATCGCTTATCCGTTTTCTCGCCATCCGTAGGTGGAATGCCAGCCTTAAGAGGCCGGAAATCCGCGGGGATGCGGCGTTTTATTTAACAGTAGCAGGTAAAGCCTCTTAACGGTTATGTAAGATATTAGGTATGTAAGACTGTACGAGTAATCCATCTGATATTTGGATTATGAGAATATAATGGTTTTGTTGTTTTGAATGTATTTAGGGATGTTCATTGACTATAAAAAATGTGATTCTAATTAGTCCGTCTGTTACATTATCGAAAAATATTTGATACGTATTTTTTGTTTTATCAAATGAATAAAAATGTAGGAAGATAAAACGTGTTAAAGATTTGAGTGGGGGGTTGTGACGTCACTCGCCGGTAAAAAATCTCATACTAATGTCTTAGAATATGACGTCACGCGAGTTTTCAAAGCATTGTTTCGTCTTCGTGGTTTGTTTACGTGAAAAAAGAAAAAATACATGTCCAATATTTTTTGGAAATCTATCTGACGGACTAATTAGATTTTTTTTGTTAACTACCCTATGTCGGTACAACTTGGTCTGAAATAAATATTTTTATTTAATCATAGTTGTTAAAATACGCTTAACAAAACTGATACAATTTACTCTTCCCGTGATTGTAATCTTTTATGTTCCAGACCGTGCGTGGGAACTCGGTACGGATATATTGAAGGACAGAGTTCTAACTGGTTCAAGACATAAAAAATCACAAATTTGAAATGTTATTACCTACTATTAAATGCAGTGCTACTTAATTTAATATACAGAATGCTTTGTTGACGGCTTTATTTAGGGTCCTTTCAAACTTTGTATTTTTAATCTGTAAAGTATCAATGAAAAGTTGGTTTAACGATTTCTCAATGAGCTGTGCAATGCTACTTCTGACGTGACTTGCTTTAAGCGTCACGTGCGTGTGTCACTTGTGAAGCGTGTTACGGCAAGTCGTTTAATTGTCTCTGCACTCGCTATCGCTTGATCGTGTAGATCATGGGCGGTAATAAATGGGTAAAACAAACAGGGACACAGAAAATTATACCTATAATAGAATACTGGAGGTAACTGCTGCGAGAAATAGAAAAGTATGAAAGAATAAGCACACATGTTCCTCCGACCCGAAATTAATTGGGATAAGGGCAGAAGAATGATGATGATGATGATGAATGATGATGTTACCTATTTGTGTTAGTATCCTATTACGGTAAAGGTACCAATATTTACGATTTCTACCTTCCGTATAAACTACAGAACTGATTTCAACAAATAAGGTGTCATATAACGTCAAAGGAAATTCGATATCGCGGACGCTATTTCTGTTCATTATTTTCCTTTATTCGGGTTTTAGTAGGTATTTCGTTTGTTTGTTTTTCTGGGAAAGAATATACCTGTTTGTTTTGTTACTGTGGCAACCATTTTGGTTCTAATATTAAGGTACAATAGTTACACCTTAGTAGACATTGTTTAATAGATGTATTTCTGTATTTCTTCTTGCCCGGCTTTATCGGAGCTTAAAAGACGCTAATGTTTTCTATACCTAGTTTAATTTTAATAGGTATATCAAGAAGCTTTACTCGAGAAAAGGTAGAGGTTTAGCCAAAATCATCTTGTATTGTAATATCTTGTTTTGTAAGGGGTCAGAAAAACTCAACTAAAATATAGATGTTGTGTTCCGTAAGTGTGGCAATTGCGGTCGCTGCCCTTTAGTAATAACTCTTTGAACGAACTAAAACAATTAAAAGCATATTTACGTTTTCGTTGTTAAAAAATGTTGAGGGTAACGATAGATGTCAATTTTGGGGTGATAAAAGTCTTTATTTCCATGATTGCTATTAAGGACTCCAAGAAATCTAGGTTGGTCAATGACCGCCATTGCTATGCTAAGATGCGACAACCATAGATTTATACCTTGGATGGCTCAGTTACGTAAAAGCGCAACCTTCAAAGGCTTCATCTCGTCGACATCAGCTGACAATCTCGAGCCACTCCGGCAGATTCCAGCTAATATCAACACCGCACGAGCCAGATGGGGGTATCGAGGGGTGCTCGATTATAGACAGGGTTGTAGCCATCAAGTACTCGAACGTGAGGGATGTGGACTTTTATTAGTTGGGACGCTTTGCTATGTTTTTATTGCTCCTACGTAACACTGATTTTGATGATATTTGAACAGTTCTGTGCTATGTGCAGGTTTTATGATGTTATTACAATAATATGAGTAGCTAGGCACTATTAAGTGGAACGATTTTAGATATTAACATCATTCCAATTCATGGATTTCATGCTCGCACAGACCATGGTTGCCCACAATGAGCCTCATCAGAAGGCTCACCTAAAAGGCAATGGAGAGCTATGCTCGTAATGTCCCTACATGCTCGAATCAGAAATGAAGACATCTTCAAGAGAACAAGGTTACCCATAAAGCCCGAAGAATTACAAAACTTAAGTGGTAGTGAGCAGGGCACATTGTTCCCAGGACGGATGACCAATGGGGCCGAAATATTCTGGAGAGGCCACCGCAAACCATGAAGGTTGCGGGGATACACTGGGTGCGAGACGCACGGGACCGGTCAATGTGGTGACATTTGCCCTATGCGTAACAGTGAACGTCTTTCGGCTGAAATGATGTCTATGATGATGTTTGGTTTCACAGGGGAATAAAAATAAATTTTGAAGTAAACAAAGTTAAGATTTATAAAAGAGCCGTCGCAGAAAAAAAAGACACATGTGTCATACAAAAGCTACATGTAACTAAGTATCTAATTATGCCTTCCTATTAACTTTTCAAATAAAAAAACCCTCTTTATCGCAAGTTAAATAAAGTAAGACGTATCATCACCTTTATTTCTTTTGTGACAACAAAAAAGTAAGACATCTAAAGAATACTCAGTGGTAGGTAAATAATAAATCTTGTGTGTGATATAGTGTTGCGAGGGGGCGACACGTGGAACCATTTATTACGCTAAGCTACCGAATTTAATACTGGAAAATGCTAAGGAGGTCTTAGAGACTGGAATAAATAGTAGAAGTCTTTAAGTCACGAGGGAAAAGGTTAGTCTGAGGAAATACAGCTAACATTTACAAACTTAGTTAACTTTTGAAGTTAGATTTCACCGCCTCAATTGTAATGCATTACCTACTCTTTATAACAATTTTATTGAATTGGGCAGATCTACCACATGCCAAATGAGCTGTTGGACGAAATAGCCACTTTCTGGAGCCCTGTTACAGCCAGAAGGCATCGTGGCAGACCTTGTAGAATATGGTCGGACGATCATGACAATACTAGCGACCTGTGATCTACGTACATTGGCCTTGGATCGCAACAACTGGAAGTCATGGGGAGAGGACTTTGAACAGTTGTGGGATGATGCAGGTTAGCAGTAACAGTATTAAATTAATTTAGGTGGCCATTGCCCACTATTGTCAATTTTCTACTTTTTCAAATCGACTTATTTTTTGACAATTCAAGACTGGCATACTCTCTGAGAGAGAAAGCCTATGTTCCAGCGGTTAAAACATTATAAGCTAATAATAAGCTCAAAATGAAAACAACAATGTAACTAATATAAGTCTAATAAATAGTGTATCAGTAGCGGGCGATCTCTGGCGCGGCGCCCGGTTGACAGCGATGCACTCGCCGCTTGCCTGCCTCCCTGAGTTATGTGCACCAGTTCATTGCACTCGGTGACTTTATCGCAGTCAATATGTGAATACTGAAAGCTGTTTTTTTCGTATGCACTAGCAAAAATATGTAATTATACTTGGCAAAATTCTACATTTTAATTATTTTCTGTTTTCTTCCAAAATAACGGTGAGATGAGGCTTACGTGGTAATAGTATGTCTTCCAAAATGCTATGTTCGCAAAAACGTCGAACGTTAATAAACACAGTAGGAGAAAAGCACTTTTAAAAGTGGCTTTATGTATACAGGGAGGTGCCGAAAATACGACAATAAATGAAACCACTGGTAGTTCTAGTTCATAGGAACATTTTTAAACTATCAAATAAATTCTAACACCGTCGTGGTGCCGACGATACGACAGTAACCTACCTAAATATCTTTGCCAAATTCGTTTGTTCCATTTTATTTCCACACGTTAATCAGTGCAAATTATTTGTTTGTAAATTGTAATGTATTTCGTTTACAGTTTTATGCTACTTAGCTTTAGGATTTATTTGATAGTTTAATAATGTTCCTATGAACTAGAACTACCAGTGGTTTCGTTTATTGTCGTATTGTCGGCACCACCCTGTATGTATTGATGCTCATGACGGTTCATGTAGTAATGTATACTTCATTTCTGTCATCGTACTTTAAAATAGCGTTTAGGGGTAAGCACCCCTAAACGCATGCATCAATTAGCTTGCTTGGGCGCGGTTTGCTGTTACCATAATAATTATAGTTTGGTTCAAAACTATAACTAGCAAGGAAGTGTCGGTGTTGAGTTTTTTCAGACCAGGAAAGAATTAAGCAGGCACCATTCTGGCAGTTACGAATCAATTACAGTTTCAGCGATTCTGATGTAAAATATAAAGTAGAACAGACAGGTGCACTAATCCGCCTCCACAGCAATAGGACAAAGAATACAAAAAAGAAATTGTATCCAAATCCAACTCCCAAAATCTTCCATCAGTCTATTTACCATAATCCTCGGCTGATCATTCAAACGGCACCTGTTTTAATCCCGCACAATCTGTCCCGAAGCAATGGCCGCCCATCCACGAGGACGCAAAGTGGCGTAGTTAATGGTAATCATCCTTATCGCCTCCACCAATAGATTCAATTTCAGTAACCGCTTTAGCGAAAAATTGTTTTACTCGTCGCAGCTGCGTATCTGAGCGGCACACGGTCACAATTTATCACGAACTTCTCCACAATATGGTGGAGCTAGATAAAATTACAGTTTATAACCCCTTGTTTGTTGGAGATTCGATTTTCGGGATGGTTTGGTTAGGTTTTGGGATGATACACGTGGCAGAAGATGCCTTGAATCGATTGACTGTTGACGGCTGATTTGACAGAGAAAAGACAGAGCACTACATATACATACATATTATATACATATTGAACAAAGTCCTCCGCCGCGTATGTCGGTCTGTTCGCGATAAACTCAGAAACTGCTGCACCAATTTTCATGCTGTTTGCACCAATAGATAAAGTGGTTTTGGAGGAAGGTTTTAGTATATAATTTTATTCGATATTCAACCCCTGAAAGAGTTAAATAGGGGATGAAAGTTTGTTGGGATATTTTTCGAGATCCACCGCCACCGGGGCGAAACCGCGGGCAAAAGCTAGTAGAAGATAAAATTAACCACATCGCTTACCAGATGATGAGAGCCTCTCAAAAATATTTAAAAATGAACGTAGATGCATGATGGTTGTATTTTATTTATGCTGTTCTTTATCTGTCAAAGCATGATATTCTTATTCTTGATATGCAATAACATAGCTTGTCTACAATGGCGAGCTAACCTAGAATTGGCTTTTCTTACAGCAAACCTTATTTCGATTGTGAGATTTGTAATTTGAACTACTGATACTGACTGATGGATGACATAAATGGAAAGGAATGTTAGTGAAGAGCACAATTAAACATACTACAAACCCTCGATACACCTACTGCTGGACGTAGGCTTATAATTATACATACTATTTGCATACCACGCACTAGGCATTTAGATAAGCCTACAATTCTACATATCAAACTATTTGGGCAATGCTCCTTTGAGTAAAGTGGGTAAACCCTGGCAAATAACTCGAGAAATCTTCAGGGAATACAAGTTCTTGTACCCAATTATAAACAACTGTTTCGCGAATATATTATAACAATCCCAGATTACTCCGGAATATGTTCCATCCGATTCGATTTTAGTTTAAATAATCAGGTTTTGCATAGTAATGAATGTGTTAGGCTGCTTTTAATTTAAATTAGGTAAGCATGTAAATTGGGGATCTGTAGCATAGTTTTTGATCCGTTCAGTATTTTTGCTCGGTCGTCTCTCTTATCTGGCATGTTATTTAGATTAGTTAACCTCTTGTAAAGTAATCACGGCAAGCTGGTGGCTGACTGCTCAGGGGTGACAAGTGGGTCGAGGCCGCGGGTTGTCCGCAAGGGATACCGCGGCGTCGACATGAAGGGCGAAGAAGGAACATGGGTGGTTTTTAGTCAGTAGAAGTCTGACACTCCCTTTCGCTCTGCCCAAGAGCGGGAGGGGTTATTTGATGATTTCCCACCCCCCAAAAAAAAAAAAAAAAGGGGTGACAAGTGGCAAACAATTTACGAGCCTTTCGTATTTCTAAAACAGTAACCCCCTGAGTTTAATACATTTTGATATTTCCAACATCGTTTTCGCCGATCTACTTTGTTTAAATAATGCACTAGAATGTATATTTGCGTACTTAGCCTCGACTATCCGCCCAGTATTATTTGATGGTTTAAATATTGATCTATGACAGTTTTAGTTTGTTAGACACAAATAAATTTAAACGCAGCTGGTTGATCCAAAAATTAACATTAAATATCTGAAATGTACAAAACATTTATTTCCTAACAACAACGACAAGTTTTTTCACGCTGTTACTCGTATTTAGTAAACAAATACCACAATATCAATAATTATCAAGTCTCATAATAAAATTAATATAATTATAATCTCATACATGAAACTAAATCAGATTTAATCACAAAATGATTTTCCTGAACCGGTTTAATATTAACGGATAATTACGTTTTGTCGTAAATTATGGGCTCGGCGTGTCATGTTTTACCTTTTGTACATGTTAGAAACCTTATATACCTACCCCGACGGAATACGCAGAAATATTATTAATTTTACTGAATACATTTTTAGGATGATACATAGCCCCATTTTGGTATTATTCGTAAAAGCTAGACAAAAAGGCTAGTGTTACTAATACACTATTTGATGATAGATTATGAGCAATAAGCATTCGCAATCTATCACTGTGGTAATCTGCCTTGTTTATAAGAAATAAGTAATTCCGTCCAAAAAATAAACTTGGCAAGAAGTAGAAGTATTGTCTCGTAATATCTGGAACTACATTATGTTTGAGAACCGATTCTCGTCCCGTCTGCCTTTAAAGTAAGAGTGCCTTTTTCTGGGTAAGTTTGTTAGAAACGTCCGTACATTAAGTTATTGGCAATTGTCTCTTACATCAAAAGCATTGTGAGCAAAATTTTTTGCATATCTTGGTGCTTTTTGCAGGTCCATGCTCTAAAATTATTGTGAAATTCGGGGATCACAGACATAGGTAATATTATTATAATATACGACACCTGTTGACTCCGAAGGATTTGGCAGAGGTATTATAACATACAAATAGCATGAGTTTTTCAATGAGGATTCTTTCAGTAGCAGCCATGGAGTCTGGATTTGCGCCCGGTTGATGGCAAAAGGCATTACGTGGGACTTAACCATAACTGGCGAAATGTGGGTGAACAATTAGGTACACCTCTGCCTAACCTTTCGGGAATCACAGGCGTGATTTTATCTTGCTATGTTATGTGAAACTGTTTGTCATACCTCTAGCTCTAGGCTTCGTGAGCAGCTTAGACACGATCTCATCATAGGCTCCTTCGTGTGCCACTCCTGAGTCTTTCACCAGCTTCTCCTTCACGGCGATGCAGATGTTGCTCTTCGCCAGCAACGCTTCCAACTCCTCGAAAGCCTGCAACAAACGACTGATTAGTAAGAGGTGTGTATGAATAGCTTTACGTATTTTGTATTGTTCTCTGATGTAGGTCACTTGTACCTGTACTATGAGTGTTTGTGAGAAAGAAGAATGGATTATTTTATGAAGGTATCATAAAGGATCGAGATAAATAAGCTACAAGTAGTAGTTATGTTCAGTTAGACAAACTTCATAGATGTTATGAAACAAAATCTTATTTTTTTTAAACCAACACTTTTTTTTTTATGAATATAATTATTGTTACGACTACCTAATTTTCACGGTTTGTATTACAAAATTACTAAGCGAATTGATTTGCTATTGACATAATATCAGTGCTAATAAGCAATTCGAATCACCTGTGCGGACCATTGATTGTAAACACAAATTAAATAATTAATTTCAGCCCATCAGTGTAAATAGGTAATTAATATGTGTAAACATTAAAATGCTCGTGATTTCGTTATAGTATTAGAATTGAGTAATTAAAATCATACACACTTATGTTTTGGTTAAAAAAAAAAAAAAATGTTTTGGTTATCACTGCATATTATAAAACAAAGTAATCCGCCGCGTCTGTCTGTCTATCTATTCGCGATAAACTCAAAAACTACTGCACCGATTTTCATGCTGTATTCACCAATGGATAGAGTGGTTCTTGAGAAAGGTTTTAGTATATATTTTGACCGACATCCACGCGAACGAAACCGCGGGCATCAGCTAGTTGTAGTAGTAGCTCTTTCACGTAAAAACTACTGAACGGATGTGGATGAAATTTAGAACACAGATAGTTTATAACCTGGATTAACACATAAAATAATTTTTATTCCGATAGTATGATCCCGTAGGATAATTATCGAACTCCACGCGGGCGAAGCCGCTGGCACAAGCTAGTTAGTTGTCTATAATTTTGGTTTTCAGGAGTTGCTGGTGGCAACTCTAGGATGGGCTGGCCTAGTATAGTATGCGATTTCAATAAAATATGAAGTCGGCTTATACTTAGTGCTTTTACTTTTTTATGGAGATAAGAAATGTACGTCACGCAATGTAGGAGAAGCTAATAATTATATTGATTTAATTTTAACCACAGCTGACACAAAATATTCATTAGTGTTCAGCGTTTCGCAGTACATATCGAGTTTTATGTAATATTATTTGCCTTTTCACAGACTCTACTTGCCAGATTGCTTGTATCCGGTAAAAATATTAGGTATAGAAAACATTGCGATCCCTTAAAAATCTTACGGTCATAATCAGAGGAATTTTGAAGGAAAGGTTGAATAAAAAGTCTGCTCTATAACATAAATTAAAAACGTTTTGAATTCTGAAGACATGCATTGCCGTTGTACTCCGTTAGGACTACACTGTTAGTGTATGTATTTACCAAAACTCATCGCCATACTGACAATTTAGCAGTTGGAGCGTGTTTGACCAAAGTCATAATATTAGTGTTAATTTGTGCCAATAGATGGCGTTGTTCAATTACGTCACTAGTTTGAATCGCGATGTTATGATTCTCCGGCCTTTAATAAGGTCGCTCATATTATGTTAGGCTATATTGATCTTAATACACAAGTGGAAGTTTATCTAATTGTTTTACTGTATCTTCATCCTTGTTGCTAATGTGAGTGCTACAGTAGTGTCGGTGTTCAGTACAGTGGTGTGACGTGAACGGGTTGTTCAGAGCGTGTAAAGAGCTTGTGTAACCCCACAAACTTTCATAAACGCCAAAATCCAACTAGTTTGCAGCCTGATTGCCTTCCATGAATATATGACTAGACATTAGCATCTAATCCATCAGCTTACCCCAAATTAGACGTGCGGTCAGCGAGTGCATTCATATTCATGACGTCACGTCAAATTATCTGGACATTCTGGCTCAAATGGTAAACGTCAGCTTGTAGTAACTTGACATGTGTAGTTGGGGCCGTGTTGTGCAGTTTATCTTGATGTAACGGTTAAAGTAAGATTTTGTGCTATATAAGTCAGATTTTTGGTATGACATCAACCAGCATAACAAAAAAAAAATCTTTTAACTAAGTTCTTGTCTACATTTTGAAAATGCGTACTAAGGATGCAAATTAGTATAGGTGGTCATTGTACAAACAAACAAGGTAATAAGTATACAGCCAGCTAACTTGCATTTACTTTATACATTTTACAGTTACATTTAGAGACTCAAACGACAGTCGCTTTGATGCCAAACGCTTTATAAAACAAAATTGCTATCAATATTTTCAGTGAAAACTGACTGGTTACTTTTTATTTATTTATTTAAACACACACACACACTATCATTACAGGCTAACCTAATACAACAGTGTAGTTATAGTTATTTTTTACAAAATGAGACTTACAATTAACAATCTAGACTAAATTTACAAAATACGGCCCGTGTGAATTCACTCAGAGTGCAATTGAAGCAGTCAATTTGTTGTGACACCATATTGAGTACACGCAGCGCGCGCGTCAGCGGCGCGTGCTGCAGCAGGTTTGTACCCATCAGGTACACACAACCCAACCGTGCTTAGAACGCCTGGGTTGTGTATTTTACCACGCAAAATCTTAAATAGGTAAGTGGCGAGAGCTACTTTCCTTCTTACTTCCAGTTTATAATATCCTACCATGCCCAGCACAAATAGAGTAGGGTATAGCAGAGGATACCCTGGATACACCCCATATAGCCTTAAGTATAGGAATCTTACAAACTTGTTCTGGACACGTTCTAACATTAGTTTATACTTGGCTTCATATGGCGACCAGATGACAGCATTGCACTCCAAATGACTTTTTACCAGCGCTTCATACAACGATCTCAGAGCACTGATGTTCGTGAACTGGTTTCCTAGTCGTAAGACCAACCCTAAATTGCGGTATGCTTTTTTGCAAACATCCGTGGTATGCTTACGGAAATTCAAATCATTAGTAAATCTTCTTTTAAGATCTTTGGCTAATTCCAGTGAAGTTATAAACCAGTTGACGTGATTCCGTTGGCAATGTGTCTTATTTTCATCTGCCGAGCCTATTCCTCAAGTATGTTAGGGTCGGCTTTCAATCTATCCGGATGCAGTTAAATACAGCTACTAAATAAATAAATAATACCAAATAAATACCTACATTTTTCTTTCTTTCTTTCAAACCGCAACATGAATCATTCTTGCAATAGATCTGAACAATAAACTAGGTCTCGTTCTAATAACTGTTATATTGTACGACCCAGATATTTATTACAGCCATAGGTAAGAAAAAGTAAAAACGTCCTCACCTTAATTCCATAGCTGGATTCCTCATAGATGATGGAGACGTAGCTCCACTCCAGCTTCTTCACGATCTCCACCATAGCACGCACCTGGTGGTGGTCTGAGGGGATGGTGCGCGTGAAGTACTCGAAGCGAGCCTTGTTCGACAGCTCCGGGGAGGTGGAGAAGAATGACACCTGGGAGTAAGAAGGAAGAATTATAGTGAATTCCTGTAGGTAACCAGATGTCAGTTTGTGAGAGTCATGGAGGCGGAGAATAAGCACAAAGCACGTAATGAATGTAATTTTTCAACATTTGTTTCTAGAACATGCGAGTTTGTTAATATATAGGAGAAGATTTACATTGTGTCAGCATTACTACTAAAAAAAAAAGAAAACGACGTCAGGAAACCGGCATGCCCTAGAAACAATGATTCATAAACATGGCGATATCCACCAATCCGTATACTGGTTGGGGAATGTCGGTGGATTACGGTCTACTGTTTTTTAGAGAAAAAAAAAAACCTGTGTTCAAAGACAGGAATTATAATTAGCTATTATGCCGTAAAGAAATACACAGCTCAGTCCATACATACACATCACATACATTTCCGCAGGTTTTGGATTCGATTTCAGAAACTAAATATAAATAAATTAGAAGTACGAGTATCTTACTTGTGGTATTTTGAACAGACGCAGTAGGTTGGCGACCTGCACTGAAGTCACGCTGGAGGCTGCCCCAACCACGCCTGATATCACCTTCCGGACTGCCGTCGCGTTGCAAGCGTACTCCGCATCATCTATGTTGCTTATTGAGCCTGGTGGAACAGAGGCATACTTTAAAGTAGGTTATTTACAATAAAAAAGCGAATCGTCGGATGCGGTGTTGAATCACATCGTCCGAATCAAAACTAGACGAGATGCGTCATCTTTGCAAGTAGATAAAGCATTTTCTAACCAGCTCAAGCAGACTCAGATAGCTATGATCAATCCTTAATGCCACTTACTGCCTTCTTTGTGTGGGAAAAAGATTTTGCTCTGAAATAGGAGAGCAACTGGTCTGGTTTAAATGATTAAATGCTATCTAATTTTGTTAGTAAACCTTTATACCTTGTTGTTCTTTAAATGAAATATTTCGAAAAGAGAGAAAAATAAACACACCTTTTATAAAATCCACAGCCATCTCAAGGCCGTAGGTATCCTTATCACAATCATCTAAGACATGAGCTCCCACAGTCACGCCAGGTATCAGTCTCAACTCGTTATTTATAATGTCCAAAGTATACAGCATCGTCTCCAGCGCCTGCACTCCTCCCTGAGGCATGACCGGTCCACACGTCATGTTCTCCGACCTCTCATGGACCATCATCAACCCTCCAATAACCAAATCTCCTTCAATCACTGCCTCCCTCTTTATCGGCCAGTGCTGATGTTTCTTATCCTTCATCTCCCCAACTTGATCATTAGACATATTCACCCAGTCACTCTTTACATCATTTTTCGGTGCGATCTCATAATCTAGTAAGTGCATTCCATCTTTCAAATTCAACATTGGATAGAAATCCTCAGGTCTATCAGCTAAGAATGTGGGATCATATATCACTTGACCAGGTTTATGCTTATGCCTGTGGTGGTGTTTGTTCCTCTTGTGGAAGACTGCGTCGTCAATGTTCAAAGAGTCGACGGAATGCCTCATTTCTGTGTAGTGGACCGAGGAGATAAGCAAAGTGAACGCCAACCACCGCTGACCGGGACGCATGTTAGAGATGGATGTATCATACTATGGTTGCGGAATCTAAGGTCCATCTTGACCGATGTCCGTTCATTTTAATCTGGAACAATGGAAAGATTTCTATTAGAAATGAGAGTGTCAAACACAAAATTCCTCTAGAGAGTAACGTACCTAGATTAAATCGGGTTAGTGAAAGTAAATCTTCTCATTTACTCCTATCTATTATTTAGCTGTGTTGTTTCGGAAAACTGTCAGTTACATAGGTAGTTAGGCAATTCTTATAAGACTGCGGTTGGCCGTGCAACCTGCGGAGGCGACGTAGAAAATGCAGAAAGATGGTGAGTGCAGCTCGTCCGCGCGGTGTACGTGTGTTAGGCATCGCAACGGATTTCATACAAATAGAAGCCATTGCAATGTGAAATGCCCCCACGTTCGGTGGAGCGACAATCTTCGCAGGGTGGTACGAGCAAGATGGCAAGTAGCAAGTGGATTCAAGATCGAGTTGAGTGGCGTGCGATTTGAGGCCTATATCCAGCAGTAGACTGCTTTAGGCTGATGATGTTGAATGCGACGTGATCCACTTCACAACCCGACCGCAGTGCAGCAGTGTCGTGTGAGAATCGGAAAATAACCTAGCTACTATCCATGTCACCATGATAACATTATCCCGACACGTGTACAACAGTGACTCCTACCACAATAAGCCAAGCGACTTAAATCCTTATTTCCATTTGTCAACTCCTCATAAACTAACGTGGTTTGACCGTGTATTATTATTACCCGCGTTGTGCCGACCCACGTCAGCTAAGCAAATCTATTTAATGTGACACCTTAATACAAGGTTACGGTCAAAAGCATAGGAAACGGGAAAAGGGGCATTATTTGTTGATTTGACCTGTTTGGTTAGAAAGGAAATTGTGTGGTTAAGAAATGTGTTTGTAGTATGACGCATGGTTATTTTTTAAATTGTTTAATGGATGTAGATTTTATTTTATTTTTGTTAGGTTTTGACAGTCGTTTGACAAAGTGGTATCGTATTTATCATCAGCCAAAAGACGTCCACTGCTGGACAAAGGCCTCCCCCAGGTGTCACCACATTGACCGGTCCCGTGCTTCTTGCATCCAGCGGGTCCCCACAACCTTCACCAGGACATGTGTTCATCTAGTGGGAGGCCTTCCAACGCAACGTCTTGCGGTTCGCGGTCGCCACTCCATAACTTTTCAGCCCAATTGGCCATCTGTTCTGCGAGCAATGTGCCCTAACCACTGCCACTTAAGTTTGGCATTTTTTTGGGGTATGTTGGTAACCTTGGTTCTCTTGCATATCGTATTACCCCGTTCTAACTTGGGTTGTAGAAATCATATAGGCAGTCGTTTTGTATAACTTCAGCTGCATCTGGTTAGACTGCAAGGCGACCTAACATAGTTAGGAAAATGCTAGCCAGGTGATGATGAATGGATGGCAAACAAGTCAACGGCCTAATTAATGGATGTTATGTAGTTACCACCAGTGGAACTTTATTATACTAGATGAATCAAAAAGTGTTGCCTTCTAAGGGATAGAGTTACTTGGAAGAAATTGGTTCGTCGGGGCTGCGGGTTGTTCGCAAGAGATACCGCGGCCTCGACATGAAGGGCTAAGAAGGAACATGGGTGGTTTTTAGTCAGTAGAAGTCTGACACTCCCTTTCGCTCTGCCCAAGAGCGGCAGGGGTTATTTGATGAATTTCCACCAGCCAAAAAAAAAAAAGTTTGTTGTCTGAACTTATTCTAATACTTTTTACAAGTGTAGCTCAAATATTAAAAAAAAATTACATGCTTTGTAGAAACGTAGATTTTAAATATTGATAAACAACTCTTAACACTTTTAAACTCATCACGCTTTAGAATCTCTCCGTTTAAAGTTAGACGAAACAAAATCAGGAAAGAAATCCATTACTTGAAACCGAAGAATACTGAAATTGTTGTCTTATTTTGAGAGGTTTTTAAAAGTTTACAAACAACTGATAGGGAATCAGGAAGAGCGTTAAATGTAAACAAATCGTTTATTACAAAGTAAGCCTTTCAAAGTTCCAAATCTGTTTAGATTTACTTTGATAATGACGTCTAATTATTTTGATTTCACGTTTTAATTAATTACTAACTGATTTAGAAATAAGCGACGATGTTAAAAGGTGTTTTCGGAAAGATCTTTGTAAAGGCTGTGTCTTGTATTTTCAGAATTATTTTACAGTTTGTTTACATCTTATGTTTGAGATAATTACAAAATAGTTACCGAAAAATAAATATCCGTCAGATTTGTTCAAGTAACAATAATTTATACATAGTTGATAAATTGATAATACACAGATCACAGATATACCTATGTACTGATTTGAGCCGCATGATAGTTACCAGAATTTTGTTAGTCTATTTTTAACGGAATTTAAAAAAATGGGTACCTATACGCCAAAAATATCTATAAAACAAAAGGTTAAATAAATAAGTAAATAATAATATAGTAGAGCACTTGTTGGTAAGATTCAAATTAAACCTTTTTTTTTTTTTTTGGGGGTGGGAAATCATGAAATAACCCCTCCCGCTCTTGGGCAGAGCGAAAGGGAGTGTCAGACTTCTACTGACTAAAAACCACCCATGTTCCTTCTTAGCCCTTCATATCGAGGCCGCGGTATCTGCGAACAACCCGCAGCTCCAACGGGTTCAAATTAAACCTTAGATCTCTTTTCAAGTTTTATCTCGTTTGATCTCTGCTGCATTTATATTCACCCTGTTTTATTCGGTGTTATATTATTATTACACAAAATGATTTCTGAGAAGTCATCTTCTTAAGACATCATTGTTAAGGTTTTCTTTAAATACTCCATAAAAGGTTAAAAGGATTTCATAGTAGTTCGTCATTTTCGCCAATCATAAATATCTACATCTAAGAATGAGTTACTAGCAGCAGAACATGTTTAATTTTATTCATAAATAATATGTCACACACCCTTTGATTAATAATGTACGCGATTTCAAGCGAGCGAGTTTTACCATTAATTAATCATTCACTGAGTTTTATTATTAGGTAATACACTGTTGTATAAACATAACAAATTCATCTAAAACATTATAAATATTGACGGTCGACGTGACAACACCATTGTTTTAACCTGTCAACAGAAACATTCTATTAAAACCATTGTTCCTATTGGAAACTGGACTCTCTAAACATGGAGTTTCAAATTTAAATGTTTTTGCTTTCGTGTAATTGTTGTTTTTGGCAAAAACGTTAATTAAATTCCGTTCGGGAACAAGTAAACTGTTTGTAATAGCTTTCCTAAACTTCTACATTTTGTAGTTTGGCTTCCCCGAAACGTGCATGATTTGCATAAAACTGGTTTCCAGTTTACAGCTGCATTTGGAATCATAAATTAGTTGGGAGAAGGCTAGGCAGATGATGAAAATTGGCAAAAAGTCTAGGCAAATCATGCCAATCAAAATCATGTTCAAAGAAAATTCTATTCTGATTTGCAATTTCTCTTCATATCAAATAATTTCTGCCAAAAAGTTTTCATGAAAAAAACCTGTCGTAGAACGTCTGACAGAATTCATGTTGCGCCGACCCCAAATAGAATGGGATAAGGGCAGGAAGATGATGACTAAAACTTCACTGTTCTCATTTTCATCGTATACAATGTAGGCCTGCATTGTCTGGGTCTAGCCGTAAACCTGAGCGGCTTAGCAACAATAATGTTTAAGTTTTAGACTTTGTGAATGGTTCAGGGATGAATAGGCAACGCTTTACTCCCGGTATTAAGGATTAAGCTGTGTTTAGATGATTTAGATCGCGTTTTAATACGAAAAGTCCATTTGCGATTAATAAATAACGCATAAAAGGTGGCTTATCAAAATCTATAGTCCTCAATTCTAATTAAGCTGAGAATCAGCAGTTTTTGAACGTTAAAAATTATGTAAGAGACAGCGGGCGCTTAGGGAGACCAAAGCGCCCGCCATTCACCATTTTTGAACTCTCCAGTAACACAAATACTTATGTGATAAGTTAGTAGATCTGGATTACTGTACGAATATAACGGTTCTTCTTTGTCTATTGCCGAGTCATAACGACTCGGCAAAAGATGAACCAGTCTATATTTAATGTTCTTTCGAACCTCCTTAGTATCTCGAATTGTCTCGCAACCCGAAAAGGTTTTGGAATTTCGTGAGGGCCTGCGACAAAGGCACGCATTCTCATTTCTTCCTATTTAGGAGACATCTTTTGGCTTAAATTACGAGGATGACTCATAAGAAAATATTAATTGAGTACACGATAGGGTTATGGAATGACTGTGTATTACTATTCATTGGGAAACTTCATATTTGTGTGATGAAAGCGATGGCTTATCTCATTTATTTGTGTCAAGCTGTACCCGGTATGGCTTGCAATGCCTTTTTTCTTGGCGTATGTAGATTAGAAGTGCTAAATTTTATTAAAATAAGTTTTTTTGGGGGGTGGGAAATCATCAAATAACCCCTCCCGCTCTTGGGCAGAGCGAAATGGAGTGTCAGACTTCTACTGACTAAAAACCACCCATGTTCCTTCTTAGCCCTTCATGTCGAGGCCGCGGTATCTCTTGCGAACAACCCGCAGCCCCGACGGGCTAGTTTAGCAGCCTGTGGGGTACATACAGACTAACAGACATTGATTTTTTTATTAGTCAAGATAAAAACGACGAAAGAGTCATAAATTTTTACCAAGCATGATGTTCCAGTTAAATGTGGAATTCCCAAACGATCAAAATATAAAATGGGATACTAGACTGTTTTTAGTTGCTGTAAAATTTAAATTCTGCACAGTTTAGATTAAATGTTCTGAATTCACAAATAAACAAGTAGTAGTTTGTGTCACGGTCTTCTTTAGACCGAGTTTCTCCATAGTCACGCTTTACCATCGTAATGTCTTCCTGGAGAAAATGATAATAAATGCATGAAAGTTTAAAAGTTTCCAACAGTTGTCTTCTAAGATTGCGTTGGTAAAGCATGTAGTCAGAACATTACCTTAAAAGCGTGCATTATGGTGTAACTTTGTTTTGAGTGCTTCCTCCATATTGTGGCTATGGGAACGAATGGTTTTATGTGGAGAGTAGTTACAAGTAATGTGTCTTGGATGTGTTAGCTTTAATGGTAGCTGTTGTGGTCTGGCATGTGTTTCCTATTTCTGGTGTTTTTGTTGCTCCTTTTATTTGTTTCGACCCGCCCCTGATTCGCGAGGGTGAAAGTGTATATATATATATCAAAACATCACAACGCAATGTTTATACTGCGTTATATAAGTTAAATACTTTTCTGTCTATTTCAGAATAAATACTGTAAAATATGATATTGGAAAGGACATCAAAACCGATTTTGTTTAGATAAACGAAGCAGTCCCTCACACAGATCGACGTAAGCGACTTTTCATTGATTTAGAGATAGAAGAAAATGATTTAATCTACCTTCCCTATAACTAAAAAGTCGTCTTTTATGGCATCCAAAAAGAGAAAATTGCCGTCATGAAGAGCTTTCACATCTTTCTAAAGAAAAACAAAACACAAGTGATCATTGATAAAACCATCACTTGTAATAAAATCGTCGTCGGTATGTTCGTAAAAAAGCCGCTCTGCGTGTAGTCGTGGGCTGTACGACCAATGTAATTAGTGTGGGTCACACATGGGTCGCATGCAACACATTCATCATCCACCTGAGTACGGCCACTCCATCATGAGTTATACTCCATTAACTAGAAATAACTTGGACGAATGGCTGTTATTATTATGTTACAAATACTTGAAATGTTATAGTAGGGCAGCTACTTGTGCTAATCTTACTGAATTGACATGCTAGCTGGCCAACCTTTTCTTTCTATGTTCTGACAATTGCTATTAGGTAGCGTTCGAAATTAATACATTTCTGACTTTTCCGTCATTGTTACCATTGACCGAATGTCACTTTGTCCTATTTCAAAGCGGACCGGCGCATATTGAACAGTGAACGCTTTCAATCGGCGCACGCAATTGGTGCCGGTGCAACCGGTGCCAATTTCTCTGAAATATAGGCCTAAGTATAAGGCTTCTGGTTAGTTAGTTTGGAAGTCTAGCGGACTTCAGACTAAAATAGGCCGAAGCAAAAAAAATCTGCTCAGGTTGTGGATTTAACCGTCAAAATGTATAAAGATCCTGCAAATTTTCTGAAAGTAAAGTTATGCATAACGATGTTGAAAAAAATGGCCCCTTTTCAAATTTAATTTTATTATACAGTGTTATTTAATCCTTACTTCCTCATTTTGATTCAAAGCCCATTCAAATATTTTGTATACTCTTCTTTTATAAAACTAAAAATAGCATTGCTTTTGTAAAGTTTTCATTGGAAATGCCATCATTTCCAAGTCCCTTTTCCTTTTTGACCAAACACTTTGGTTTCATTGATGGGCTCGGAACAAATGCCATCTTCATTTGCAAATAACGCGCCAATGTCTTTGGGCCCAAGTCAGAAGGGATTCTCTTATTTAAATTACTTATTTGTTTGGCGCTGGCTTACAGCATTGTTTTACTTAGTGTTTTGAACAAGAAATCGGTACAATATTCTGGTACAATGTTTATAAATTCAGAGGCTTAATGTTACTTTGAAGGATTGGTGTCGAAGTGAACTGTAGAGAGAGAGTAGAAAGAGAATAATCTTCAATATTCTTGAATTGCTGATCAGAGATTTTGAGAGGCTGTGATTGGGTTTCTGGTTTTGAATTGAACATGGAAAGAGAAATACAATTTTATTTTATTTTATTTGGAATGAGCTTGCTCTTGACCTCAATCTTGCCCTAAGGGCAGAGATGAGGTCGACGATGGAGCGAGCTTACCCAGAAGAACCCTATTTTTTTTAATTTTTTTTTTATTTTTAGCTTTTTTTTTTTCATTTGAGTTCTACTAGCTGATGCTATCTTATTAACAAGACAAAATAAAAGTCAGCGCAGAGTTATAACCACTGCACGGAAAATCAATTCTTCAGCTCGACGCGTTTGGTAGTCACGAACGACCAGTCAAGTAATACAAAACCACAGTACACTAGTAAAAACGCGACGCCGATTTGATGCAGTTCACATTTGTGCACAATGAGCTTTAACTAGCAGAACTCCGGGTTTCTTTTCTATAAAATGTAGGTATTTTTTTTTTACAAAAAGCCGCTTGCACATGATAGGAATCATAAAGGCATCCTGTTATTCAGCTGTATCCAGTTAAGACTGGAAGTCGACCCCGACATAGTTACGAATTCGCTAAGAAGATGAAGAACGAGCGTATCTCAATAAATCACCACAAACATAACACAAGAACTCCAAACTTAGCCTTATTTACAGCCAATTAAAGTATTAGTTACTATATCAGACCTAAACTTTTCGTACAATACCCAAAGTAAATTAACAACTTCAGCCAATACACGAAGATACAAAGTTTGGCCAACTATCGAGTTTGAACACCGATACATAAATCACAGCTTCTTACAAAAACTTCATTTATATTGAGAAAGTTCTACTACTTTCTGGCAAGAAACTATACACTTGGCCAACACTTGCCAAGGAGAAGACTAGATTAATTGTGCATAGGCGTTGTAATAGTGGGTTTCAATCAGTTCGTTATATTGTATTGTTGAGAACAGCGGTGGCCCAGTGGTGGTGGCCCCGACTTATAGCAGTGAGAGCGTGAGTTTGAAGCCAGACGTGTTGTGTAATTTATTTTATAACCACTGCTCTCAAAAACGGTGAAGGATAACATGTTTCCTCACGATGTTTTCCTTCACCGTTTTTGAGAGCAGAACTGATTGAACGGCATGTCCTAGAACCAAAAATTCGAAGACATGTGACATCCACCAATCCACACCGGGCCCGCGTGGTGGATTATAGCCCATTTCCTCCTACAAAGAGTTTTAAGGCTGATTTTAACATTTAAAGGCAGATGTTTTATAGGGTATTGTTCAAGGACTTTCATAATAGAAACTTCAAAAGGTGCGAAATTTACCACTTAGTATGCGAGCAAGAGGCACAAAGTCAACGCAACAAATCACAATTTTTACGCTCAGGGTAATCTTTGTTTGATGTCATTACCAGGTAATTTCACGGGAACTTGAACCTTTCCTTTGATTAATATTTATACTATTTTCTTATAAATAGAAGAGACTTAAATTAGTGTTTTGTAATATGACACGAAAATCAAGAGCAGTTTAATTCAAATAAATAACTCACCCATCTACCCTTGGGGTCTGTCAACGAGCTATGGAGCGAAGTATACTGGGTGTCAAACTTACGGACCGCATCAGAAACACCATACTTCGCTCCAAAACCCAAATAACTGATGCTGGCCCAACAGCTGCTAGGTTAAAATGGAACTGGGCTGGGCACATCTGCCGCATATCGGAGGAGCAATGGGCAAAAGTTACCACTCAGTGGATACCACAAAGCAAGAAACGACAACGCGGCAGGCCCAAAAGGAGATGGCGGGATGAGCTGGACTCTTTCTCTAAGGATTGGTCTACTGTCGCACTAGATCGCAAAAAGTGGAAGGAGGGAAGGGAGGCCTTTGCCCTGCAGTGGGACAGTATAGGCTCATAATAATAATAATAATCTACCCTTAATATGCCCATGGCAGAGACGCACGGGCTTCCTATATAGGGTGTAAAAGTACCCTTAACGCAAACGAAGGGCACTTGTTCTCCCCACCACTGTGATCATTTTTTGTTCTAGACCATACCTGGGAACCTCCTAGTTACGGAGATATTGAGGGTCAAAGTTCCAAATTTTTCACAGCTGTTTTTGTAAATACTAGTTTTTCAGGTTTTAACTTTACTTAAATTACCTCCATGACCCGTCCAATATGCAAAGCATTCACTAGCACAATGTTTTAACAGTGCTACATTGAGTTTTACCGTAAAATGTGATTTTTGACCCAAAAAAAAAAAGTCGTTCCCAGCAAAAATTTTTGCGTAGGGGTATTTAGTTTGATGTACAGAACGCTTGGTTGACGGCTGTGTGATGGGTTGATTTACACCCTGTATATCACGAGAAAGTGAGCCCAGCATGCTTTTGTAGATGATTTCGTTTCGACAAACTGGTTTTCTTACCACTTTTTCAAACAAAAAATTTCAACATCGCACTGATGATGATGATGCTCTAAACAATTTGTGTCACAGATTTGTTTCAATTCATCAAATCTTATGGTACGGAGTGTAAAGCACAGTAAGCTCGGAGAAGAATGAGCCATAAACTCAATGAACACTATCAAATGTTTCTCGAGTTATTGGAGTCGACTCTAGCAACTAGGCAGAAGGTGATTATGTGACCCCGTCGGGGCTGCGGGTTGTCCCGTCGGGGCTGCGGGATGTCCCGTCGCTGCGGGTTGTTCGTAAGAGATACCGCGGCCTCGACATGAAGGGCTAAGAAGGAACA
Source organism: Diarsia brunnea (assembly GCA_949774965.1). Classification (NCBI taxonomy): domain Eukaryota; kingdom Metazoa; phylum Arthropoda; class Insecta; order Lepidoptera; family Noctuidae; genus Diarsia; species Diarsia brunnea. The sequence continues at coordinate 18,708,691 of OX459011.1, forward strand.
TGGGTAGTTTTTAGTAAATAGAAGTCTGCCACTCCCTTCCACTCTGCCCAAGAGCGGGAGGGGTTATTTGATTTCCACCACTCGCCAAAAAAAAAGGTGATTACGTGATTTTAAAAATATAAGTCAAGTTTCAGAATAACAATTCACCCTTCTGTGTTTCAAAGCTGCTGCCACCAATATGAATCCGCTCTCAAATTTATGGCCTTTTTTAGAATAATCAACGCTGATGGTACAAGTGTGGTTTGATCTGTGGGGACACCTATACCATCAGGGTCATCATCATCATCAGCCAAGTAGTCCGCTGCATCACATAGGCCTCTGCAATACACTTGATCAGTATTCATTCAGATACTGATTTTATGTAAATATTAACTGTCCCCCTATACCAATTTCTGGCTCCATTGACTTACGTGTGAATACAGATTGGCTATTAATCCCTCGACCTCTTTCGAATAAATCACGAAAAGTCCAATATACTAAAACCCTTTTCATACTTATTGAACCGATAAACTACTACTCTACTCCTCATTAGTACGTAACGTTTTACCTAAAAGGGACCTATTATTGGATAAAAACTATTCAACAATTTCTATAACTAACAGCACAAGTCTACAAACCACAATTTATTGCACAAAACACTAACCAGGGTCCAGTATCCCCGGTTTTTAATTACCAAAACCTGCCACAAATGCTCGCTACTTTCAGTTTTCCCCGAAATTTTCACCGTACATTTTGAGGCTCACAGTAATTAATCAGACCAGCTTTTAGGCACCCCACAGTTGTGTGAAAAGAGTATTTTTAAACTGGAAAATTTAGCGGCCTCTGGTTTCTAATAATGTTGGCTGAGGGTTTGGCATATTGTGTGGAATGGGGCAGTTAGCTTTTGGAAATGAGAAAGAAGACAGTTAAAGCGATAGATCATTATTATTTTAAAAGTTTTTCATATGACCGTTAACGTCCCAGATTGTTTCAGTTCCTTATCAACTTGATCCACGGGCGCCTTACAACGATATTTATTTATTTAACTGTGTATGTACACAGAAAAGAATAGAACAAATTAATGTAGATATACATCATCTAGATGTTTATTTCTCAAGAAATCTCTTCCAAAGAAGACTAGGAAAACGTAGTGAAGAGAAAATGAAGTACATGAAACATAAAACTTTGGAGATTTTTTGTGGAACACGTTGATGTGACTAAACCTAAAACATGTCCGGGTTTTTCATTATAATAATAATTATTATTTTTCATAATAATCACTATAGATGGAGCATTTTTGGCAAATAGGAGGACGGTGCAGGTTGAGTTTAACCGGTAACCAGTTGCAAATTACAGAGTAGAAAATGTACTCAAAAAGGATACAAAAATGAATAATAATATTTCGAAAACGAATGGACTTCAGTAAGACAATTGACTACGCAAATGAAAAGTTCTTCCGTTAAATCAGACACTGCAGTGTCCGTAGAACTCTCTGTAGCATTTAATCTTCGAACAGCAGCAACCCCTAGCTAAAAACAGAACAAAACAACCCTGTCTTCCCTTTGTTCCATTTTCTATTATTATTACCACAGAAGCTCACAAATTCTCCCCAATTTTCAGCTTCAAATACGTTCACAGTAAAATTCATGCTCATTTTAAATAAAATTTAAAGTTAAATAAAAAGCTCTCATTGTCCTAGTGAATCTCGGAGCAAGCTTAACGAAACGTAAATTAAGATTGTTTAAGAATAAAAATTATTTGCTTTCTGTCTTTGCTGTAATTTGTACTTTTAATTTAACATCTATTTCATAAAGTTTAAACTTGAAAGACGGTTTTTTGAGAGGGAAACGGAAGTTGGAAGAAAAGAGTCTGGACCGTAGTATTAATTACCAGCCTTATCATTTACCATTCTTAATTTCACATTATTTTATTAATGTGGGAGTGAGTAAAGCTTTTTCTTCCTTTGTCTACCTTTCGCGTCTCTTTGCAGAAATAAAAACTAAGAGACATCTTAATTTTCTTTACTTTAAGAATTTTGCAGTCACACGAAACATTCTTACTGATAAAACACATGAGACAGACATGAGATTTCAGTAATCCCAGTCCATTTGCTACCATTTATTGAGGAGTTCCGTTGCGTCTTCTCAAGTGGTATAATATTATCCAGTACGAACGGGGTAGTCAAGGTCAGACAGGCAGTCGTTACATGTAAAATACTGGTATTCCGATGCAGTCGGTTACATTTTTTTTTTTTGAATTTTTCCTAGGGGTAGGCTTTGCTACCCCAACGTAGTGAGGAAAAATGATTTGGCCTCAAAGGCAGCACTATTATTATTCTGTGACATAATTTTAGTCTTCTGGCCATCTGTCTGAGAACTGTCAGAACTTAGATATTGTTGAAATATTTAGAATCTGTTACCAAAATTAATGACACGGTTAATTCTACATAACACAAATTGTATAATTTGTGAACAGGGGTAGTTCATCTTACAGTCCTACACTAGTCCCATCCCGAGAAACCGTCTAGACGCTTCCATTACTATAATTAAACATAACAGTTAGAATTTAATTTCAACACGATTTTAATCTGTGATTAATGATGAAATATTAAGCTAAGTGCGGCCCCACACTGTACAACTTTAGTGCGCGTAATTGTTGCCTAAATGGGCACTTTTATCAAAGTGTTGTGTTTCATACATTATTATACGTTTGCTTTATGTTATAACATTAGAAAACTTAATGGGATAATAAAAATGTCTGTACGATTTTGTTTCGGTGAATTATTAGGTTAATTTTTGCTGTACTAGAAGTTCAGAGAAGTTATGTTTAGTATTTGTTGTTGTTCTATGATTACGAAAGTTATTATTAGAATTAGTTTTATTTTAGGAAAAAATATTTTGGTACCAGATTTATAGTCTTAACAGTAATTATAGTAAAGTTTCTAAATCCATATTAGATCAAAGAAAAGTTTTCCGTTTATCAAAATTGTTAAACAAAAGGTTTTCACAATTCAATTATTAATAAATAGAATTTTGGCAATAACTCAAAAGGTCGTTATTATTAATTAATTAATTTCTGGAAATGTAAGTAGTTTCACATTAGACATGTTGTTTAAGTGGTAGTGAGGGGTTACTGCTCCCGTCGGGGCTGCGGGTTGTTCGCAAGAGATACCGCGGCCTCGGCATGAAGGGCTAAGAAGGAACATGGGTGGTTTTTAGTCAATAGAAGTCTGACACTCCCTTTCGCTCTGCCCGAGAGCGGGAGGGGTTATTTGATGATTTTCCACCCGCCAAAAAAAAAAAAGGGATTACTGCTGAGTCTTAAGAATTCAAGCCCGTTTGATTTCCAGGTCAGGTAACTTTAATATTCTATGGTTTTTAAAATATTTCTGTAGCAGCTCTTTGTGCCCCATTTGTGAATCGGGCTTGTCTCCTATTACACAGGACTTAAAACATAACTACTGGCACAATGTAGGTTTCTTATATACACGCCTATGGCCAACCCATGAGGGGAAATCAGCTGTGATGTAATTGCTTTTTAGGGTTCCGTATACCTCAAAAGGAAAAAACGGAACCCTTATAGCATCACTCGTGTGTCTGTCTGTCTGTCTTTCTGTGTGTCCGACTATTCCCCCCTCTCTTATCTCAGAAACTACTGAGCCTATATTTCTGAAAAATATACAGAAAAAATAATTAAAAAAATTAAAAAACACGCCTGCCATGACAAAAAGTAAACTAAAAAATAAAAAACAAGTCAAACGAATTCAGTGATGAATGGGAGCAAGGTCCCGTAAATGTATTCGAAAATGGAAAACTTTAAACTAAAACTTATATTGCAGTCGGGGGACCTGTAAAGAATTGTTCCACCGAACTGTCCCCCGACTGCAATAAAAGTTTTAGTTTACAGTTTTCCATTTTCGAATACATTTACGGGACCTTGCTCCCATTCATCACTGAATTCGTTTGACTTGTTTTTTATTTTTTAGTTTACTTTTTGTCATGGCAGGCGTGTTTTTTAATTTTTTTAATTATTTATTTCATATCTTTTAGTGATAATATATCGGTACTTTGACCTATAACCAATCATTTAAGCCATAAGACGTCCACTGCTGGACATAGGCCTCCCCCAGAAGGGGGGATTTGCCATAATCGCCACGCTTGGCAGGCGGGTTGGCGATCGCAGTATGGTTGTTAAGAAGGCGCAGAGAACGCTGCTGCCCATTCTCTGGTAAGTCCCTTAGTCGCCTCTTACGACACCCACGGGAAGATATGGGATGGTGCTATTCTTTATGTCCGACAGGCGACACCACACACCTATAACCAATATGGCACGATATATTAGTTTATTTTTCAGGAAAGCAATGTCGCGCTAAGGATAATGCGATACTAAATCGATAATTTGTATGGATACTATTTTAGTGTGTTATTTTAGTGACACGTAAATTAGGAAACTTTTTAACTGTATCAGGCGTCTTGATTTACTATGCTTCTGTCCAATGATGTGTGTACTGTGTGCACTGTCACAGGTCAACATAATATGAGTGGTAGCTAGCGCCGCTTGATAATTATCTTCTCCGTTAACAGGGACTACATATGAAAAATCTTTGAAACACGAAGTTATTATCAAACTGTTTTATTAAGCGCTACCCAATGAGAATTATCCATGATAATAAAGCGTTGGACTTTTTTTCCTGGATGGACAATTAAATAATAGAATAACATGAGCATTTCAAGCGAGCATTTCAAAACCATTTAGGTGCCGTAGTAGATGGATTTGGGAGTTGTAACCTAGCCAGTTTTATTTCTTTCATTACCGAGAATCTATTGATATGTAGTTTATTCGTATCGAATCCCGGGTATAAAATGTCACCATTTCATTTGTTGAGTAGTATTACTAGTAAGCAATAGGTATTGAATACTACTGTGGTATATTTTTGTAATCTACTTAATAAGTTCTAGACGATGATTATATTTTTAATTGAAATTACAATAAAAACAAATTAAAAGTTCTTTTTATTTCTAAACCATGGCCACCCTATTACGTTTTTTGATAATTTATCTAGCCTATGTTACCCGGTGTGACGCAATGAATCTAACGATACCACAAACATCAAAATCGGTTCAGGCGTTTAGAAGTTATGGTGGAATAAAGAAACTCACAAACAAACATACATACATACATACATGAACGTTAAAAACATAACACTCTTTTTTTTGGGGCAGTCGTGTAATTAGTTCAACACCTATATATTACAGGAAAACCTATAACAAGTCTAACTGCCGCATTCAGAGAGCTTTAATGATTACTTAGGTCATCGCTTAGTAAAGGTTTTGACAGTTTTGTCATACAAAAGTATGTCAAATCTTTACTTAGTGACGGCTTAAGTAAACATTAAATATCTCTGAGTACCGCAGTAAGTACGGGACCTTTCGTGTGCAAGTCTGACTTGCACTTGGCCAGTTGTTATTGTCACTAGAAGTTACAATGATTGGATGAAATTACTTATAAAAAAAACAAATAACCTTACGACCAATTTCTCGAGAGATAGTACCAATCTCACAATTTATTGGGCTGTAAAACCCTAAGTCTAAAGCTGTAAAACAGTTGGGCCATATAAACGAAAATAGTGAAACTAACCTAACGCTTGATATAACCAATCTGCATAACTATAAATTTTAATGTTAAATTGTCTGCCAGTGGTTCGTCGGGTTTAAATTAAAACTGTTCGTCTGTTCACTGAATCTATGCAAATACTTTGAAAGTTACGTGGAGTTGCATACAATCACCATATGCCTAGCCTTTTCCCAATTATTTGTGTCGGCTTCCAGTCTACCCGGACGCGACTGAATACCAGTATTTTACATGGAGCGACTGCCTATCTGACCTCCACAACCCTGTTAGTACTGAGTGATACGAAACCCCTAGGTAAGACTGGTTGTATGACTAAACACGTGCTCTCTAAGACACGGAGGAAACTCAGTATATTAGGCCATCCAACTACAGACCAAACCCGCTGTGACCCGTCGGGGCTGCGGGTTGATCGCAAAAGATACCGCGGCCTCAACATGAAGGGCTAAGAAGGAACATGGGTGGTTTTTAGTCAGTAGAAGTCTGACACGCCCTTTCACTCTGCCCAAGAGCGGGAGGGGTTATTTGATGATTTTCCAACCGTACAAAAAAAAAGACTCAAAAGGCAAACGCGGCTTTAGTTCAAGATTGACCCGAGGGGCAGTTATTATTAAGTTACGAGCTCCCAGAATTTAACAATCTTAATTACTGTAAACTACCAAGACTTCACCACTTAGATAAACATTAATATTCTGAATGCAATTTACAGATTGGCGGCAAACCGAAACGTCAGCATTCAATAGTAGATAGGCCTCACCTAAGCAAACTATTGGCTGATCATTTGTAGACTGTTAACTCAGCTTCCATTCAAATCAAATTGATTTACATTTTAACTGATGGATGGATTGAATTTTGGGTAAACTTTAGATTGTATGGAATTGGTAGGCTTAAGCACATTTTACGATTACCTAGCCGATTTAGGTGGAGGTCTGAAAAGATTAATCATAGATCTATCTCTACAGATGATTTCGAAAGATCAGAGTGTATTCCCACTGCTGGGTCGCAAACTGGGACAGAAAGTATGTTTAAATAGTAAGCATTTCGTATGAGTATGTGTGTAAATACTGAATCTCTTTCAAACAACCCGCAGCCCCGACGGGACCCGCAGCCCCGACGACGGTTGATATCGATGCTTGAAAGGGAAAAATTACCAAGTGTTAGGCCCGGTATCCACCAAAGCGGAGACGAGCAGAGCGGAGAGGAGATGTGCCAAATTCGACCAATCACAGGAAGGGCAAAAGACCAGATGTAAAATTAAACTAATGTGATTGGCCGGTTTCCGCACATCTCCGCTCCTCTCCGCTTTAGTGGAAACCGGGCCTCATTGTCGCGGCGAGGGAGTTTAGACAAGCATCCTGAGTGCACACAATGTCACTAGGTAATTATTGCCTATCATCATCGCTAAGATAACGTAGTACTTACGTACCTATCTTATGATGCTTTGAGGGTACATTTCAGTCTAGTAAATTAAAAACGTTCATAATCCCTGAAACAGGTGGGTGGTAAATAATAAATTACATTCTGGTTAAAAGGCCCGAACAAACGGCTCGGTCAGAATAAGATATGCTTGTGCCTGCAGTTTCAGTTGCTTTAAGACCGCATTCTAATTCAATCACGCGATAAAACACCGATAGACAGACTGAAAACTCTTGAAATATTATTAGTAGATGTATAACCGGCTACATCCTGTTTCGATAGCTTTTTTTTTTTTGGGTGGGTGGAAAATCATCAAATAACCCCTCCCACTCTTGGGCAGAGCGAAAGGGAGTGTCAGACTTCTACTGACTAAAAACCACCCATGTTCCTTCTTAGCCCTTCATGTTAAGGCCTTGGTATCTCTTGCGAACAACCCGCAGCCCCGGCGAGACCCGCAGCCCCGACGGGCTGTTTCGATAGCTGCATCGAATTAATTTACGTTAACAATACGCTATATGCAGTAAATCGATTTTAAATGACTTTAATATAACGGTTGAAGTATTTGCGTAGTTTAAAGCAACATATGTGAAGTTAAGTGGATGTAAATTGGAAAATTGGGGAGATTGTTTTCCATGCAGTGGATTTACAAAATACAGTGGTCCTTTTTTATTTATGTTCAAAGAGACAATTTAAGTTGCGGAGTTTGGAGCAATAACAGCTAAGCCGAAGTAAAAGTGGGCAGGCCACGTTATACGAATACACCCGGTGGGTAATGATTGTCATTCGCTGGAGGCCTGGGAAAAGACAGCGTGGTCAGTCTGATCTGGTTTGCGAGGCTAACATAGGCAGAGATCACACAAAAAAGAGGTTTGAAAGAACAAGAGACTTTAACCCAACAGCACCCACGAAGAGAAAAAAAGAAAATAGATATTTCCAACGAAGAACAAGTTCTGTAGATGTAGCTGAACATGTAATCCGTAACTGCACTTCGTGACACCGAGAGGTGACTTGGTCAGCACATAATATGGTAATTTTTGTGTCAATTCTATTAAATGTCATCGTAGCAATACCAAAACAAGAGGGATTGAGAGCGATTTCCTTTTAATCCATGTTGTTCCATCCATCCGCCGCGAAATCTTATCGTTATCAAAAGAGCCAAAATTAAACGGTATGAAAAAGCTAAGTTATTAAATTGCTAAACGGCCACACACAACAGTAGTCCCCCCACGCAAAGATTGTTTCAAAACAATCAGCTTTTAAATACGAGTATTTTATATTCCTACGGGCAGTGTTGATACAACGATATAATATCACCCACTATATTCTTAGTGGAATTGAACACAATGTGTTTAGGTCGGTAGAACCGGGCGTCAAATCGAATATAATTATGATTGATTTGATTAATTATTGATGATAGATATACGATTGGTAAAATCCCCTCGGCTCAGCTCGATCCGACCCGCCCGCACAACTTGTGCTATGATAGGAGCCAATCGGCAGGTGCTAAAAGAATGTCGAATATATGTTTTTGCTTCAAGAGTCAGCTTTGTTGTTTGAGAATGACATCCAATGCGAGTAAGTGTAGCACCCCTTACTCTTTTTCGACCATATAATTATATCCATCAATAAAAAATAATAATATTTTTTTTAGAAATAATGATAAGCCTCCGACGAACATCTTTTGAGACTCGTGCATAGAGGTTGTATTAAGGACCTGATTCAGAAGGAAGTACTCCTCTATAAGAACCGCATTGTGAAGATATTCTTGTCTCTGGCCTAATCTAGCCTTAACCACGGTGTAGCTTAGACTCTGCTCCCGACACCGGCAAACCACTTTCATATCTTCTTTAAATAAAATTCTCGTGTCACAGTGTTAGTTGCCATACTCCTCGGAAACGACTTAACCGATTTTCATGATATTTTGTGTGTATATTCTGTAGGAGAATAATATGTTGTGAAGTGCTTTTCACACTCCTAACTCACCCGAAGGTAGGATAGGTAGGAAAAGGTGCAATCCAACGCATGCAGGGCACAGCTAGTTTATATATTACTAGCTGATGCCCGCGGCTTCACCCGCGTATATGTCGGTCAAATTATATACTAAAACCTTCCTCTTGAATCACTCTATCTATTAAAAAAAACCGCTTCAAAGTTTTAAAGATTTAAGCATACATAGGGATATAGGGACAGAGAAAGCGACTTTGTTTTATACTATGTAGTGATTTTGTTTTTTTTTTCTAAAAAATGTATAAAGAAAAATCAATCTTATCATGTCAAAGTAAATAAATAAAAAGAAAGCTGTGAAAGCGAACGTTCGTGTATTAATTTCTCGGAATATATTTATGTTCTAAGAGGCTTATTTCTAAGGCCTATTGATACCGACTTACGTTGTTCATAAGCTCTAAGAATAAAAGAGCTGACGCAAAAATATTGTGTTACAAATAAACTTATGAATAGAGGGAATATGTTCAAGTTCTTGTTTGTTTCTTTGGAAAAATATCTCCACACGTTTTGGAGATATTAAATCTACAAGTTGTATAAACAAAGTCGCTTTTTTATGGTTGTCTGTAGGACTTAGAAGTAAGTATTTCACGAAATTTCTTATAAAAATAAGAATATAAAATAATAAAAATAGAAAATAATTTCTTATAATAATAATATTTTTATTATTATTTCACCAAAATATGTACCAAAAATTATGACCAACTTTTCGATTCGTGATTACGACGCGACGTGATGTTATATGCCGTGTGCTCTATAGATGCATTTCGAAAGATATGTATATGTAATACCTTTTACCCCAAAAAACCCTTCTTAATCCTCACAGCCCATTAATAACCTCAGCATAACCTTTAAACAACGAAAATCCAGAACAAAATAACCTTTATTTATTTGGGTACATGCTAACCTAACCCGACTTTATCTACTTCATAATAATATCCACATTAAATATAACTCAGAAAACAAGCTTAGTCCGCGTCCTAATCAAAGCGATCATAGTACAAACTGTCGCGTCCATTTTGTTACGCAAACCCGAAAAACTCAGAGCGTGTTCTACTTTTCTGAATAAATGTTTTTTTATGACAGAGGTCACAATATATTCGCGCAACCAATCGTTTTGGTTACGACGGAAGGGTCAGCCGCTAATAAAATAAATTCTACTTTGGATATTATGTTCAAACCTTGAACCCTTATAATTTTCGATCACATTTTGGTTTGAACTAGCAAAAATATTCAAAATACTTTTGTATGGATTTTATCGTGTCAAACAAAGGTTTAAGAAGGATAAAAAATGATAAATAAAGGGATTACCTATAAGCAAGGATTATAAACGACTTTGATGTTATTCCTGGAATAAAGAAGGTGTATATAAGGAGATACCTTTACCCAAAAGTAGGTAAAGTTGGATTGTAGATAAAAATTTAAGTCTGTATTGGACTACATCGTAGTCCAATTCTGCCATAATGGCTGACTCATCAGTTATTGTTGATTTTGTCAATTTTAGTAATCTAATTGACAAGCAAGTCATTAGTCTGACTTAAGCATAATAGTTCTTTAATTTGCTGTTATTAAGACCACTGACATACCATAGTGCAATATTGTGCATTTGGGCAGCTTTTTGTTGATTCATTTGAAGGTATACACGTACATTTCAGTGCAGTGTATTTCAGTCGAAATCACTATCACGTAAACGTGACTGGTCAAAAACTCTTCCCGTTAATCATTGCGAGCTTGCCATTGGTGGGCATCTAATCCCACTCAAAGGGATAAAGTTCCCTTAAGTGATTGTAGGCTAATGACTCATTAGCCTTAATGGATGTTTGTGAGTGGACGACTTACATCGATTGATGAGGATGGGACTTACAATTGGGTGGATTTGGCAAGGTAAACTGTTTCGAATTCGAATTGTAATGGTTGGTTCAAAGTTATGGCCCCATGTCAGTAGGTATAGGGCCTATATCAAATTAATCACCCGGTTTTAAGTTGTTTCGATTACATGACTGGCGCAGTGGCTGAGCGACTTACTGCTGCGTTGCGAGTCGGGGTTGTAACCCCCGCTCGGATTCAATATTTGTATAGCCAACAAAATAAATGATAGTTGTTCCCAGTCTGGCTGATTGTTCCTATGTGAGTTAAATATTTGTACACGTATACACACGATACTGGAGAAATTTCTAAAGTTGAGCAATGTGTTAAGAGTGAGGCTCGCAAACGCAGTGCATGTATGACCAGATAAAGGTGAACGAGGCGAAACGAGTATTTCTAAGGATTGTAGAAGCATTCTGTGTATTCTATCTCATCAGCATCAGCCATAAGACGTCCACTGCTGTACAAAGGCCTCTCCTGTAGAACGCAATAAAGAACAGCAGCCTGCCATTTGTATCCACCGGTTGCGGGCGACTCTCACGATGTCGTCGGTGCACCTGGTGGGAGGCCTACCAACGCTGCGTCTTCCGGTTCGTGGTCGCCACTCGAGAACCTTCCTTCCCCATCGGTTGTCGGTTCTTCGAGCGATGTGGCCTGCCCATTGCAACTTCAACTTGCTTTGCTATATAGCTATGTCGGTGACCCTGGTTCTTCGGCAAATCTCCTCATTTCGAATTTTGTCGCACAAAGAAACTCCGAGCATAGCTCTCTCCATGGCTCGTTGCGTGACTCTAAGTTGCTTTAAGTATATATAATATGTATTCTACCTACCTTCACGTAAAAGGTTTAAGATTATGTATGTAGAGATATAAACCTAATCAACCAAACAGGCTCATTTAGAAGACTACTGAAATTTTTACTGACATAAAATGGAATTATTTACACTAACTCATAAAAAATGGATTTTTCTTCGATCTCTTTTGTCAAAGATATAAGACATCTTAGTACCTCGTTATTGAACGTGAGTCGGTGATCTATGCTCGATTCTTGGCGGCTTGCCAGTAGTGCCAGCGGTTTCGGTATTTGATAATATTAAATGTTAAATAGTTCCTGTGATTACTTATGTCTAGTTTGTCTAGCCAGACAAAAGTGTGTACTGTCTGTGAGTATACAATTTGTCCATTAAAGTCAGCAAATAGATTCAGTATTAAGTAATTCCATCCATTTAGTGGATATGGGTAAGCCAACCTAACCTAACTATGTTGGGGTCGGCTTCCAGTCTAACCGGATGCAGCTGAATACTAGTATTTTACATGGAGCGACTGCCTATCTTACCTACATAACCCAGTTAGTACTGAGTACTGATACCCTTTTTTTTAAAAAAAATAAAAACGTTGTCCTACACTAGGAATTTCGCGTGTATCGTGGGTGCGTTCACAAACATATAAACTCACATACACAAATACCGAGACCCGAAACAACTATCTGTAGGCCATACAAATGTTTGTTCCGTGCGGGGATCGAACCCGTGACACGCAGCGCAGCAGTCCAATCTTTTAGCCACTGCGACAACCGTGTCGTCCTTTAGTAAGACTGGTTGTCGGACTTTCAGGCTTATGTAACATAATCCTAGACAATGCCAACTTGTAACGATTATCAACTATGCATAGTATGTCAGCTGGGACTAGCGGCATAACTTGCTTTCCGTGACACGGAGGATTTACGGACCGCCCTAAGCAAGCGCGGTTTCACCTTGAATAAAGATCCGTGCAGCTGTTATTATTATTAGTCAACACCTCCTCAGTTTCTGAATTTTGTGGTTTATTTCATACCTCCTTCTTTGTTTTGTATAAAAACAGACCTTGAACAGCACAATTAGGGCTAATATTATTTATTTATAAATACAGTAAGTCGTTTCATGTCTATTGTTCTTTAGTTAAGTAAATTATTGTACCGCTTTAATTTTCCACCTACATAAATGAATTGTTTTATCTCAAACAGATTTCTTCTAATTAAGACCTAATTAATTTTATCAAGACTATTTTCCCTTTGACTGAAAAACACTTATTTCTTGTTTAAATTGTAAGTAAGTGAACAACAACTCTGTTCCTCTAATTGTTACAAATACTTTACTTTGATTTAAAGTAAAAAAATATATTATTACATTGTTCTCATTAATTGGTATTAGGAATTTTGGAGCACTGTTTGGATTGCTATGGGCTAATTTGTTGTTTCAGATTCATTCAAGAGCTATTTTATTTATTCTCTATTGTTGAAATACAATACATACGGTATGGTATGTACGTACAATCAAGTTGAAATACATAATTACTTATGTAATCATTTTTGCCGTCAACAAAACGAAGTTAAGAATAATTTTAACTATTGACAGTTCTAATTTCAAGTAACTGTTAAACTACAAATAATCACGTTCACTTGTTTATTAATACAGGTGTTACACTTTGTTTATTTGAGTGAAAAACTAATTCATGACGTAATATGCATACTTTCATAAATACGTATTTTTCAAACGGTAGGTAGTAACGACAGAACGCATTAAAGGAGGCCTCGTGCCTCAAAGAGATGTCAGCAACATTGCAGTGGCCTGCAGGGGCCGACACCTGTCAGGGCTGCGGGTTGTTCGAAAGAGATACCGCGGGCCCGGACACAAAGGGCTAAGAAGGAACATGGGTGGTTTTTAGTCAGTGGAAGTCTGACACTCCCTTCCACTCCGCCCAGAGCGGGAGAAGTCATTTGATGATACGTCAATACATCTGGTCAAACTTTTACACGCCGTTTGCGAGTACTCCGCGCCCATAATGAAAATTGAGTTAATACAAAATCGATTGTATCACTAATTAAGAATGTGTACAAAATGTAATGAATCACGACATAAATTATAACACTTCCTAATTACATTACTAAAACCCCAAATTCAGTGTTACAGCGATTAAACTAACCATGGCTTTGTTCCGATTATTATAAGTTAGCGTGTTCTACAGCAGTTTCACTGCATATGTCACAACACAACTCTGACGCACTCAATTATAGTAGTTTTAGTTTTGATGTGAAACAGAAATAATGGACAGAAGGTTTGTAACTGAATTTGAAAACGGACAATGAGAAGTTAGTTGTTTCTTTTATGGCCTATTTCATGATGTTTTGATGAGTTACCAGCACTTACCGAAAAAAAGTGTTTGACCGCGATTTACGAACAGTAAGGCTGCCTGTCTACATAAGCGGAGCGAGCCTGCGGAGCCGAGAAACGGAGAAAAATTAACCAATAGGACTGCATAAAATCATCGCTCCGGTCCCAGTATGCCATACTATTGGTTAATATTTGTCCGTTTCTCCGCTCCGCAGCCTCGTTTCAGTGGACAAGGCAGCCTGAACCGTGGGTTCGAACCCAGGCAGGCGCATTACTTTGTGTAATTTATTTCATAACCACTGCTTTAAAACGGTGAAGGAAAACAACGTGAGGAAATCAGCATGTCTTATAACCAAAAAAATCGAAGACATGTGACATCTACCAACCCGCACTGGGGCCGCGTGGTGGATAATAGCCCATCCCTCTCATAAAGAGGAGACTTGAGTCTCTGCAGTGAGATCATTATAGGTAACAAAATATAAAAATCCATGGCGGAATAAAAGGGTCACCAACTTGAACAGTGAAAGAGAACGAACGTAAAGAAGTTCGCTCGTCGCATACATTGCACGTGTTTTGGATTATTGTGGGCATTATCTATATACACGTTTAGTGAGTACAAACGCGGGTTTGGCATAGAATAAGAAATTGCTTGTTCTTTGCGTGGGTGCGGGTTATAATGTTAAAACGGCAAAGTAATAAGAATAATAAGAATAATGTTAAAACGGCAAAGTAATAAGAAAAATACCACGATCAGTGAGCCAATTTCCTTGCATGACAAAAAGATGTAAAAAATTTTCACAACTGAAACCATTTTTTATTTATATTGATTTATAAAGGTTCTATGGATATGTGGAATTGTGGAGGCTCATATTTTAAGGTTAATAATAGTCAGTGACTGAAAGTCTAACAACCAGTCTTACCAAGGGGTATCGTATTACCCAGTACTAACTGGTTTGTGGAAGTAAGATAGGCAGGCGCTCTTTTGAGAATACTGGTATTAGCATTCCACTTAAATTGGAAACCGACCTCATAGTATGGTTGGGAAAAGACTAGCCAAATGATATCAGGTAAATAGGTAATGAGAATTTTACTCCTTAAAATAATCCGGTGAAAAAGTAACTTTTGGGTTAATATTTTTGTATTCCATAATATGAATAAAACAACTTATAAAAATGATTTTCACCTTCTGACCTCCCTACATCGGACAGTTCAGTTTAACGAACGTTTCCATCCAACGGATATGACGTACAGTTATAGCTCAGATAAGGGATTTATACCCTTAGCGTGCTCACGGGGCAATTACAAGCTAATTTGATAATTCACTCAAGGGAAGTATTGCGGACTTCCTTAATATTTCCTTAAAGGCGTTGCTAACGGCAACTTAGAGATTTTATCAGCACTTGGAACTTTGCAGGAGCCATTTGTGCGAAAGTCTCTCGGAACACAAGAGATTCTGGAAAGCCCATATTCAGAAAGGGCCATTGTTGGGGTAATAAAATCTCTATGGCTTGGAGATTACAGGAAATTTTATTGTCTACCTAGTATGGGTTCTGTCCGCGGCTTTGCCTGGTTGTGTGTCCTATATTAAGCCATAGCAACTTACAGTCAGTATCAGAAGTAGTTAACACTACTTAAAGTTTCAAAGCAGATTTTTTAATAAAAACTTGTTAGATATTACTCGTTAATGACATGTTATTGAAGAGTAAGGAATATATAAAAAAAAGGAATATATTAAAGATTAATCTAAGGAAACATTAAAAATAATAGGACGGAGTTCTTTTTTTTTTTTGGCGGATGGAAAATCATCACATAACCCCTGCCGCTCTTGGGGAGAGCGAAAGGGAGTGTTACTCGTAGACTTCTACTGACTAAAAACCACCCATGTTCCTTCTTAGCCCATCATGTCGAGGCCTATCTCTTGCGAACAACCCGCAGCCCCGACGGGCGTCGCCCCTTCCATGTTGCTGACATCTCTTTGAGGAGCGCGTGGAACACGAACGCGCCGTCGACACGGCCTGTCGTCGTCATAAGACGGACGGACGGCGAGCTAGCTCATCACTCACCGTCCACAGGCCCGCGTCTACGGTGGCCGGAAGCCATCACGTGGCCCCCGAACGCCCTAACACAACCGTACATCTAATAATTAAAATTTAAAAAAGTTAAGCTACTTCTGTTGCTGCCCGCACTACCGATGATTAGAAGAATCTAGTATGCCTTCACTCATGCCAGGTTAACCAGAAAGGAGGCAGATAGATTTTTTTCAAATGACTACGGATATTTTCTGACAGCCTCGTTTGTCTAGCAGTCACAAGCGTGACTGCTGTGGTCCTGGGTTTGATTACCTGGGCATCGGGCAAAGTGTTATTGGGTTTTCCGTTAGATATTTCACAGTAGCTGCCTCGGAGTTTGGGTTCATGGCAATAGGCTCGTCCCCTATTACATGGGACTTTAAACATAACCGGCGAAATGTCGGTGTACTATCTGGTAGGACACCTCTGTCTGTACCTTCGAAGATAACGTGCGTGATGTTTTGCAATGGATATTTACTATTGTCATACCCTTACTTATAACAGTCATTACGGTTATTCGATATCAGACGAAAGGTCTAATTTACGGTTATGGAACAGCCTAGGTTTTGGGAGAATTAGGATTCTAACGGCAGTCCCTATGTGTGGAATAGGTGCTGATATTAAGCCACATCTGGCAGGAATAGAAGTCGACCCAAATAAATATGGAAATGGAACAAATTAGGTAGATAACAAATTGTTGTTGTTTGTTGTTGTTTAGGAATAGTATTCTTCTGATAGTACCTCTGGTACCTATTGGGTTTTGCCTCTTGATAAAGAATGGTATTATTGGTACATATTATGGCTTTGGTTACCGTTACATTCCGAGTCGCTTGATCCATAGACCAGAATTTACATTAATATACACTCCACAAAGTGGTTCCTAAAACATTCATCAACATTTACCCAATAATAAATAAACGGTATGCCAAAACATAACAAACCTTTGGCTTCTGCCATTACGGATGGTTTACAGACAACAAATTACACGTTTCTGTTACATGAAATCACTAGACTGTATGTTGATTTTTAACTGAATTTCTTTTTTTTTTAAACGTTGCCCCACACTAGTAATTTGTCCTGTATCGTGGGTGCGTTCACAGACATTAAAACTCACATACACAAATACCCAGACCCGAAACAACTATCTGTAGGCCATACAAATATTTGTTCCGTGCGGGGTTCGAACCCACGATACGTAGCGCAGCAATTTACTTTCACACGACTCCAACAAAGTTATATTACATACATAGACATAAATAGATTTTTTCTCTTCTTTTGACGTTTCATAAATCTGAAGCATCTTTAACCAAATCAAGCCAGGAGCCAGAAACTTAAAAGCATACCTCAATAAAGTATCAAGAAGCATGAAAGCCGCTGCCCTAAATATGTTGGCTTTTTCGCGAAAAAATATAAACACGAATATTTTTACACGGCACAGCGTGTGGCCCAATAAAACCGCGCCGAACATTTTTCTCACTCTGTGTTTGTTTCGGGGGCGCAAAGAGTTTTGGGATATTTTTGGAACTAGGTACCAAATAGTTGTGAAACTGTTTTTATTTGTAAGGTTTAAAATGATTGTGACTTCTATTAATAGCTCAAAACAAGATAGATTTTCGTCTGTTTGTTTAGTTAGTCATAACCTAACCGGATGCAGATAAATACCAGTATATTAAATGGAGCTTCTGCCTATCTGAACTCATGTCATTCATGTCAAGTCTTATCAAAATTAAATAAACACCATAACTTTGTTGATATCTTCTATACTAATATTATAAAGCTGAAGAGTTTGTTTGTTTGTTTGTTTGTTTGTTTGAACGCGGTAAACTCAAGGGCTACTGGTTGGAATTGAAAAAATCATTTAGTGCTATGTAGTCTATTTATCGAGGAAGGCTTTAGGCTACATAACATCACGCTACGATCAATAGGAGCGGAGCATAAATGAAAAATGTTGCAAAAACGGGAAAAGATATTCCTTTTTGAGAGCTTCCGTTGCGTGCGCTGCGAAAACGGTTTAAGTTACGTAAATATCATGTAGGAAGGAATTGTTCCTCTTTAAAAGTCTAAAAAAAAAGTCCGCGACAGCATATGTTTATCTTTTACGATTGACTCACTGTAACCATTTTTTTACATTAAAATGTTAGGTTAAAAAGAATGATATTTTGCGAAGCTTATTTAACCATATGGTATTAATCTATATCTAAATAAATGTATTTGTTAGCACGGAAATTTAATATAGAATATTTTTGCCCTTTACTCTATACAGTTTAAACAAATATCTTAGAAGATATCGCAATGTAAAAATATACGGGCGACAAAATAATTAAGCGCGTGGCAGTCATTCGGTCCGGTGCGGTAGGTACGTGGGGATTCTGGCCTCTGGGGGCTCCGGAGAAATTCAAATTCAAAATATTTACTGCACTATAATGTTTACAAGTAAAAGGTGTTACTGTATATTAAACAGTAATAGATACCTATAATAATTGTTACTTTAATAATATAATCGAAGCCAATCTAAACTAATAGGTATTATAAAGAGGAAAGGTAAGATTTTTTGTTTGTTACGAGTACGATTTAACTCAATTTAATATGTTAGATAGTCGATTTATCGAGAAAGGTTATAAGCTATATTATGTGAGGCAGACGAAGTTGTGTGGGTCAGCTAGTTAACAATAAAACACAGACATAGCTAGCTTATATTTCATTAAAGAAAAACAAAAGCCAGATATGCAATTCCCAACAGATTTTCTTTCCAATAGTTTTGCAGTTATACTCATCAGTAACTGTTATTTTATTCTGAGTCTGTATTAAATGGTTTGGTATGAGCAGTATTCTTCAGAATTTGCTAAAATTGTCTGCCATATTTTTCTCACAGGATATTGGTAGCTTGTAACGAAATAATATTAATTTGTCCCGTCTGTATTAAAATAGATAAATAAGATAGAATCACATGAGACACACTCCTAAGTGATTAAATAATATTCCTCTAGTAAAAGAAAATATAACAATAAAAACAGGCAGAGCTCGTGGCTTAATAAGAACTGCCACTCGGGTCGATCTTTAGGTAAAGCTGTGCTTGCCTAGGTCGGTCTGTGGATGGGTGACCGCCTGAAATACCGAGTTTCCTCCGTGCCTCGGAAAGCACGTTAAGCTGTTGGTCCCGTCTGCCATATATAGATCTTTGGCAGTCGTTACAGGTAGTCAGTGACCTGAAATTCTGACATCCAGTCTTACCAAAGAGTATCGTATTACCTAGTATTAACTGGGTTGTGGAGGTCAGATAGGCAGTCGCTCCATGTAAAATACTGGTACTCAGCTGCATCCGGTTAGACTGGAAGCCGACCCCAACATAGTTGGAAAAAAGGCTAGGCAGATGATGATGAACAATAAAAACACTGGCCAAGTTCGAGTCAGGCTCGCACATGAAGGGTTCCGTCATAAACCTCTCCAAAAAAACAACAAATCAATAATTATGTTCCTCCACTTAATTCCCCGAAATGACTTTTATTTTTGGCCTCATTCTGACAAATAAGGATCAATTGGTTTGCTCTTCGCTAAATCTTTGCAGAAACAATTATTTTGTTCCACCTTCTAATTAAAGTTGTTGTTTGATTCGGTTTGCGTTAACTTCCTCAAGGCTCAATGGCTTTCACATGGTACATCTGTTTATCCCTCTTTGTTATCAGTTCAACGGGATAAATTTGTTTTTATTGACCCAACCCAAAAAGTTTTACCAAATATTTGAACGCTAAGCCATTGAGAAAGTCAAATTAAGTTAAAGAATTTTAGCAAGAAACGGAGTATCAAGAAAAGTTAACTGAAATGTGCGATTCTGAAAAATAAAATGTTTTCGAAATACTTAATATTTCTTATATATCCTTTTATATCCTGCTTTAGTGTCCCAATGCTTCAGTCAAAGACAACCTCTGTGTTGATATTGACAATGTCGTAAAAGTGATAAAGTTATTAACCAGTTTTAAAACTCCACACAAATAAGAAGAATAACAAAAAAAAACAAGAAAAATTGCTTTGATAATACTCCTACTAGAGCGACTAGACCCAGTGAAATAAAGTTTCACACCATTTGATGACATTCTATACTTATAACCGTTCTTGTTTTCAATGCTGAACACAGCTTTTCATAACATACATAATACAAATACATAATTATGAATTTTCAGGGAACAAGAATACTAACGAGATACTATTGTTTTAAATTTAACACAAAATGAAGTATTAAGAGTCGGGACGAGATTCCAAAGATTTAAACCGTATGATTTCCCCAACCTCGTCAAATATGTTGTTATTTAGAAAAACCTGGTAAGTCACGGCCCCACTCGAAAGATTACTATAAAACAAATTAAAATCAAGGTATGTATTTTGTTAAAAACACTAACAAAATAGCGGTTAAAATCGGTGATTTCGTTTAATATCGGTATGTCCATTAACAGGTCCAGGGGATCTACTTCGACCAATCATGATAAAGTATAGAGTTCAAGATGATTCCCATTTCCACGAGTTATTGGACGTCAGCCCATTCAAACCCCGGGAAGTTCACAGTGATTTATGTCAAACTTCGGTAAGTCTAAACTTTAACCAGATTTTCTAGCTAAATTCGATAACATTTCTATCACAATATACAAATATATTACTTAACAACACGAATTATGATAATGATCACGTTTCTGTTACTGTAACAATGACATTTGATTAGTGCTGACTTACTCACTCATACTGAACATCGTACCCATCGTTCCATCCACGACATAGCCGATTGAACGCGAGCTACACGTCCAAGCAACATGCGATGTGTAAACGACAAATGTAGGAAGGTGCTTTAAACATGATACCTGTGATAAAGACGGGATTTGTGAAGCGACGATACTCACGCATAGAAAACAAGCAACACACACGCGTGTCGCAATTCGCTTCGCTTATGGTCATCAACAAAGCTCAAGTACGGTGAGGGCACATCCACGAATTTAAATCTTCGTGTGAACCACAAACATTTGCATGTGTAACTATCTAACAATAGGGGACAAAAAGTGAATAAAAAACCGAAAACCTTTTCAATAAACCCGCTTGTACGATATCCCTGGTTTTTTCTTTTGTATCAGTTCGTTTCCGATTCAGCAGTTTTATGCTTTTGTCTCTGCCAGCTCAATAAAACAAATGGTATGTGTCGTGATGTTTGGGCTGATGATAAGAAGACTGGGTGTCATAGTGTCGATGTTGAATTATATGATGTTGTCACGCGAATGGAAGCGAAAATAAATGTAGTGCATAGCGGGAGAACTGCTTTGGCCTTTATTTTGTACAGGAATTAAAGTACAGTTTCGGCCAGATTTAACATGGGGTATAAACAACACAAGCGTTACTTTAATAACTAAACTGAGCATTAGCGCAGATATTTGAAAATTCATCCTATTGGGATTAATTACAGGATTAAAGTTTATGAGGTGGAAGTTCGTAATTTTAACTAAAGGGAAACCAATCCGGTCCACTTTCACTTGTGATGAAAAATCTACTTTTTTCCGTAATTTAGCAACTAGCCTGACCACGGACTTTGGATTGATGGCAATTTCACCCCTATTACATGGGAACAAAACTTAATAGGGATGTTTACTGACTAAAAAAAATATGATTCTAATTAGCCCGTCTGTTAGATTATCGAAAATATTGGATACGTATTTTTTGTTTTATCAAATTTTATCAGATTTGAGTGGGGGGTTGTGACGTCACTCACCGGTAAAAAATGTCATACTAATGTCTTAGAATAAGACGTCACACGAGTTTTCAAAGAACTGTATCGTCTTCATTGTTTGTTTACGTGAAAAAGAAAAAATACGTGTCCAATATATTTTGGAAATCTATCTGACTGACTAATTAGATTTTTTTTGTTAACTACCCTATTGGCGAGGCGAGATCGAGTCGATGTTATAGTACATCGCCTCGTGTAGGTACGCTCTATCAAACCCTTCGGGTATAACTGGCGAGATGTTATGTTTATTTAAAAACGTTTCAAGGTTTTAATGTAATTTTACATATTATAATATTTGTTAATATCATTTCCAGCACTCGCGTAACACAAACAAGAGTCTTTATTTTGAATTCAAATAAACGGACTTTGTTATCCCTTTTGAGGCCTTTAAATATACGGGAGGCTTAGTTTTGAGCGGTCCGGTCGTGTTTAGATACTAGACAGTTTGACCTCGTTTGCTCCAATTATAAGGCTTTGGTCTTAGACTCGATACTTGGTACGAAATTGGGCTAACCATTATTCGTGTTACTGTCGTACTATTGCAAGTGCAAGATGGGACTTTTATAAAGCTCAGTTTTAAGGATCACACATTTCTACTCATCTCTCGCTTTAATAGGGATCAAAGCGAGAGATGAGTAGAAATGTATGAAGCAGAGAAGACAATCATAAATTATAATCTAAACAAATATGATACATCTCCTCTCCTCTCTGATCAACCGTTTTCACTAAAGCTAAGCGGAGATGAGAAGTGTAACCTGAACCAATACATATCTTCTCCTCTCCTCAAGTTTTGTCTCCAAGTACGCGCCTCGCTTTGCGACGAAAGAAACTTGACTTGGACGACACGGTTGGCGCAGTGGCTGAGCGATTAGACTGCTGCGCTGCGTGTCGCGGGCTTGATCCCCGCACGGAACACTCCGTGGCTGCTAGATTTGTGCCTGATTGACGGCAAGAAGCTCGCCCCCACATATTACATGGGACTTAAACATAATTGGCGAAATGAGGGTGTATTTTAGGTCCCGTCGAGGCTGCGGGTTGTTCGAAAGAGATACCGCGGCCTCGGCACAAGGGTTAAGAAGGAACATGGGTGGTTTTTAGTCAGTAGAAGTCTGACGCTACCGTCCGCTCTGCCCAGAGCGGGAGGGGTTATTTGATGATTTCCCACCCCCCCGTCCCCCAAAAAACAAAGGGTGTACTTTAGGTTCATCTCTAATCAAATCAAAAGTCATTTATTCAAATTAGGCTGATAATCAGCACTTTTCGAACGTCAAAATTTACTTTACTTATTTACAAGTGACAGTCCCCCAAAACTCCCACCCTTCGACACTTCCTAGTGTTTTTGCTGGAAAGAAGAAGTGGCGGAACAAACTCCCCAGCAACACATCTGTCTGTTTGGTTAGAAGAACCAGATTCGATACAATAGTAAGGTGTAAGTTAATATTACGATTGACTACAATCAATAATAAAAAAGTATATAATAATAAAGCATAAAAAAGACATAACATATCAGTAAACTAATTTTGAAGAAAGAACATAAATTACAAACATTGTTGTTGGAATCCCAACACTTAGATTTAGTCGATGCGATATACGCACATCACTAGCGCGTCGCGTCTAAACGCGTTGCATTGCAATCGTATTCGCTCTAAAACCAGTTGCCATCTTCAGCTTGTACGTTCCACACCGGCTCGCCATAGTAATAAAGGGATCGTTACATACATACTTTATACTTAATGGTCATGTAATTAAAAGTGTAAACAATACAAGTTTGGTTTGGCTTCTCAACCTAATTTCCACATGGTCCTTCGAACAACGAGAACTGGTGCAGTTCTATTACCTACTTCTCCGTCGGCAGTGCAGACGCTAAAAGTGAGGATTTGAAGAACATCACACCGACCTAGGCCATACATTGTCCTGCTAGTCTTCCCGTCGGCGCGGCAGTGCAGTGCAGACATAAAGGAAGACACCAAGCTCGACCAATTGGCTACCTATTTGAGCCTATTTCCCCGTCAGTGCGGCAGTGCAGTGCAGACATAAAGGGTGGCATCAAGCTCCGCCAAATAAGTATTTCCCCTCGGCGCGGTGCAGCGTAATTACATTTGAGGAGACATCGAGCTCATCATTAGTCAGCATTATACCTATTGCGATCGCAGACTTCTTAATACAAAATCGCAATAGGTACCTAAAGCGCAGAACAGGGACACGTGGCGAGCGACACATGTACCAGACGAAGTGGGCGGGGCGTCGGCGGGCTTCGGTTCGGCGTCAGCGACGATCGGACAGCCGCCATTTTGCAGCAAGCGCAAGCGTCTCACAGTCTCTACTCGTTGGTCATCGCGTTTTAATAGCAACAAAGTGCTTTTGTGTTATTAACAATAAGTTTAATTTACCTGTGTAGAGATAATAAGTTAAAGTGGTGTTATAATAATACAAATTACAAATATGGAGCTAAAGGATCTAGTCGCCGCACGTGGTTACCTAAAAGGTACAATTACTAGGTTACAATCCGCTTGTTCGCAATCTTTAACTAGTATTTCCAAGGAGACTTTATTAGCTAAACGACAAAAATTATCAGATACGTTTACGCAATACGAATCTCACAATATAAAAATTTCATTACTCCATCCAGAAGACAAGGAGGACATAGAGCAAGTTGAAACCAGTTATTATTTCATCTTAACTGTAATTAATGAGGAACTCAATCGCCGTAATATCACTAGTGCTAGCGACAGTCATTCAGCTCCTAAATCAGTGCCTAAAATTAACTTACCTCCGATAGATATACCAATATTTAGTGGTAAGTTCACAGAATTTATACCATTTATTAACCTGTTTAACTCTTTAATTGATAACAATAAGTGCCTTGATAATGTTCAGAAGCTTTATTATTTACGCTCATACTTAAAAAACGAGCCATATGACTTAATAAAAAAATTACCTCTAACTGGTGAAAGCTATGTAAAGGCCTTGCAAATAATAAATAAGAGATATAATAATAAGCATAGATTAATAAATGAGCACATAAATTTGTTATTAGATATTAAGCCACTATCCAAATCTACGGCATCTAATTTAAGAGAGTTTGTGTCTAATGTCAAACAAATGCTTGCCGCTCTCAGTAACTTGGAGCCTAACGTACAGTTTTGGGATGCTGTAATTTTGTGTATTTTGTACCGAAAATTAGATGCGTACACCTCCCGTGCATTTCAACTCGAGAGGAACGCCGATGAAAAGCCAACAATAGGAGCCTTCTTAGATTACATGGACAAGCGTGCGCTGGCGCTTGAGAGTGCTGAGCCGGGGAGCTCCCACGGACAGCTACGTCAGTCGCCGAAGGAGCCAGGGCAAGCCACTGGTAGACTAGTGGCCAACGCAGTTACTCAAGAGCCTTCATGCTTATACTGTAAGTCAAAACACAAACTCCATTCTTGCAACAAATTTAAATTATTGAATGTAGACCAGCGAGTTAACTTTGCCAATGAAAAAAGCCTATGTAATCTCTGTTTATGCGCTCACACTGGAAAGTGCAGATATCACTTCCGTTGTGCAAAGTGCAAGGAACCACATAATACTCTGCTGCATTGTGGCACAGATAATAATGTGTGTGAGTCAACTACTGGATCAGCGTCAACCGCATCATTAGCTGCAAGCAATAACTATAATAATGATGTTCCTTTACCCACAGCTAAGGTGAAACTTGTAGCTCGGGATGGCGCTGAAGTCCATCTTAAAGCCCTACTTGACAGTGGGTCCCAGCTGACCTTTATTACAGAAAGGGCATTACAGCTGCTTAATTTGGAACCTGCTCGTAGTAATGTCAATGTAGTTGGTATAACAAATTCAAAAACGAGGTTGAAGCATTGCTTACCTCTAGAAATTCATTCCATAACCAACCCATTTAAAGTCTCGACCACATGTCATGTTGTTGAGCAAATAACATGTAACTTACCTCAACATAAATTCAATACTTCAGACATTTTGATGCCTAAAGGCATTAAACTGGCAGATGATCAGTTTAATGTACCAGCTGAGATTGATTTATTATTGGGAGCGGATATATTTTTCCAGGTGTTGCTGCCTTCAGAGCTGCCGGCGCTGCATGAACGCCAGCAGTATGCTGCAGAGGCCAGCAGTCCACAACCACATCTTGTCAACACTCAGTTTGGATATATTGTTGGAGGTACCCTACCACACACTAATTTATCAAAGGTCTGCAATAAGGTAAGCTTAAAATGTAATACATGTGAGTCAGATATTAATGAGACCCTAACTCAGTTCTGGAAAACAGAAGATGTTCCAAAAATCTTTGATGAAAGGTCTTCTGAGCAAGAGCTCTGTGAATATATTTTTAATAACACTGTTCAGCTGAAAGATAATTGTTTTGAAGTGGCTTTACCGTTGAAATTACCTCTTAGTGAAGTCAATGATTCCTTAGGTGATTCCTTTAATCTTGCATTAAAAAGATTTTTAAATTTAGAAAAGAAATTGCATAAAGATCCCAAACTTTTCTCTGAGTACCAAAAGTTCATTCATGAATATTTAAGTCTACAACACGGTTGTTATGTAGACATTGGGCAATATGAATTAAACAAAAATGCTATATATTTTTTGCCGCATCATGCAGTCCTGAAGCCTGACAGTAAAACAACTAAGCTATGTCTTGTCCAGAGATATTCAATAATGATAATTTTACAAAGAGAGATATCCTCTCCTATATTGGGAAAATGTTTGATCCCATGGGCTTTGTTAGTCCCATTATTGTACAAGCTAAAGCTATAATGCAAAGGCTATGGTCTTCCAAGACTGATTGGGATTCTATGCCTGACGATGATATTACAAAAGCGTGGCATGAATTCTCGTCCAGTCTAGCTTCAATGAAACCAATTTTTATTAATAGAAACATAAATGTAACTAAATTAGGTAAAATTGAACTAATAGGATTCTCAGATGCGTCCAGTACTACGGCATATGGATGCTGCGTGTACCTGCGAGTTACAAATCATGATGGTAAAGTTAAAATGTATTTGCTGTGTTCAAAATCACGCATAAACCCGCTTAAAAATAAAAACAAAACTGTACCACGGTTAGAACTCAACGCTGCACTGCTTCTCTCCATTGTTATGGCAAAGGTTTATTGCACGCTAAAATTAAAATATAATATACGCAATGTCTATTTATTTGCTGATTCACAAATTGTTCTCGCATGGTTGCACACAGAACCCATGAAACTTAACGCTTATGTTGCGAATAGGGTAAAAGCAATCGCTAAAAATATGCCTAACTGTCAGTGGCTATATGTAAACACGGAGAATAACCCTGCAGACTATATCAGTAGGGGTGTTACGCCAAGTGAGCTTCATGCCTGCAGCCTGTGGTGGGATGGCCCTGAATTTTTGCATGATAGTGAATATAAATTTAATTTAAAAATAGATTTACCTGCGAACTTACCTGAATCAAAAACCGGGTCAGCACTCTCCGCGAGTCAAGTGTCTTCAGTTACTAGCAATGTTTTTGATCAAATACACAAATATTCTAGCATTCACAAAATGGTACGTACATTGGCATATGTAATGCGGTTTATTAATAACCTAAAGGGTGGAAAAATAGCTCACAAATATCTCTTAAGTTCTGAATTGAATAATGCTTTAATGTTGCTTATTAAGAATGAACAAGAAATGTATTTTAAAGACGAAATTGTATGTTTAAAAAATAACAAAAATGTAAAAGGTTCCTTACAAAGCTTATGTCCTTTTATAGATAGTTTAGGTATCCTGAGAGTGGGTGGCAGGCTACATCACTCTAATATTCCATATGCTCATAAACATCAGATTATTTTACCCAAAGAATCACATGTAACTAATTGCATTATAAGATGTGAGCATGAAAAACTTTTACATGCAGGTCCAAAATTATTACTGTGTAATTTAAATCAAAAATACTGGATAACTAATGGATTAATGTATGTCAAAAAGTTAATTCATAAATGCGTAATATGTTTCAGACAGAAGGCAACAGCCTCTAAACAGCTGATGGGTTTCTTGCCGGCAGATAGAGTGACTGCTATGAGTCGCCCTTTTGAAAAAGTCGGTGTAGATTTCGCTGGGCCTATTGATATTAAGCTCTCGCGTGTGAGACGATCCTTAGTAGGAAAAGGTTACATTTGTGTATTTGTATGTTTCGCTACAAAGGCAGTTCACCTCGAAATCACATCAGATCTTACTACTGATGCCTACCTCGCTTGCCTTAGGAGATTTATTTCAAGAAGAGGATTACCCAAAGAAATCTACTCTGATAACGCTAGTACTTTCAAAGGCGCAAGGAACCAACTAGCTGAGTTATATCAACTACACCTTTCACAGAATCACCAAAAACATGTATGTGAATTTGCAGCCCAAAGAGGCATTAACTTTCATTTTATACCAGCATACTCCCCCACCTTTGGTGGGCTGTGGGAGTCTGCTGTGAAAATGACTAAATATTTTCTAAAAAGGGTATTACAGAAGCAATTGTTAA
The DNA here is from genome assembly GCA_949774965.1 of Diarsia brunnea. Classification (NCBI taxonomy): domain Eukaryota; kingdom Metazoa; phylum Arthropoda; class Insecta; order Lepidoptera; family Noctuidae; genus Diarsia; species Diarsia brunnea. Next base: position 18,737,069 of record OX459011.1, read on the forward strand.
CCTATGAACAAATAAACACTGTATTAGTAGAAATAGAATGTATATTGAACTCAAGACCTCTCATTCCTATGTCATCTGATGTAAATGATTTTAATTACCTAACGCCAGGTCATTTTCTAATAGGAAACTCATTAACAATGTACCCTGAAAATTATGTAACTACTGTTCCTCAAAATAGACTTAAGTTCTGGCAATTATGTATCCAAATTAAACAATCATTCTGGAAGATGTGGTATAAACAGTATCTTAATACATTACAAAATAGGCCTAAATGGTTAGATATCTTGCCTAACATAAAGATAGGCACAATTGTGATTTTAAAAGAAGATAATGTACCCATAATGTCGTGGCCTATGGCCAGAGTTACCAAAATATTTCCTGGCCATGATGGTCATGTAAGAGCAGCAGAGGTCACAAATTCAAAAGGGAATACCCATGTGCGATCTGTCACAAAAATTTGTATATTACCTATACATGATAATTTTAATTAAATTTTATGTTAAAAACTTAATGTAACTATAATTTTATATCTACTTATATTGATCCTCTTGTTCCTCTCGTTGGCCGGAGCATGTTGGAATCCCAACACTTAGATTTAGTCGATGCGATATACGCACATCACTAGCGCGTCGCGTCTAAACGCGTTGCAATCGTATTCGCTCTAAAACCAGTTGCCATCTTCAGCTTGTACGTTCCACACCGGCTCGCCATAGTAATAAAGGGATCGTTACATACATACTTTATACTTAATGGTCATGTAATTAAAAGTGTAAACAATACAAGTTTGGTTTGGCTTCTCAACCTAATTTCCACATTGTCTTGTGATCAACTCAACGACCAGCTATTCTTATCATTTATCTCTGGCTAACCCATCGGGATTACAGGCGTGATGTTATGTTATATGTGTTTTCAATTGCCGCGTTCCTGTTCACTTTAATATCTCGTATTTTCATTCGTTTGTTGATATGAGTTATGTTTACAGCGAATTTGTAATTTAGGTTGTACACCTACCTCCAGTATACGTGGTTTGCACCCCTGCTCCTGAATATTTATCTTTTCAATGTCCAGCCATTACATATTCATCAAAGTCAGTTAAACCCTTTTTTTTGTTTTGCGTTTTCCTATACCCCTTTCTCAGTGTTCGCTGATATTTTAATTTGAATTTTTTGGAACGTGTGAAATTGTTTTTTCACCGACTTGAGTGTGAAGTGGGGTATTGTTTTTGAAGCTTTTTTGTATGTTTGACTTTGGGCAGAGGCAAAGGAATTTGTGTAGTATGACTTACCAAGATATTCTTGGTAAGTTGAGATTATTTAACTTAAAAACGGTGTTTTGCATTTAAATATACATTTCTTTTTTCTTTGAAAAATAAATATCCACATAATCGAGGTCGCACTGTTTATTTAATGCTCATTTAAGCTTCATTTTGACAAATTGAAAAAATATAGTAAAAAAGTGGATAAGCATTTATTTACGCTAGCTTTATGATAGAAGATTTTTTTGACTTGAAAGCACTTAGGATTATACGAGGAGACACTTAATCATTCTGCTTAAAGTAGCAAGGACAATGTTTTTAAAGAGGTTGTGTGAAATATGAGTTATTAAGGTTTCAATGATATCAAATGCAGACTGCTCCTTGGGTCATTGAGTCGAATTTTGTGAACTACTTTAGGTTTTTAATTGAGACCCTTTGTGCAAATTTTCAAGCTCTGTGCTCTTAACTTTTTATGTGAAATTAAGGCATGAATAAGTACTCGAAACGAAGTATTATTATTCACTTTTTTTAATGATTAGGTTATGAACCGCGCTATACGATCACTGACAAATGTTTGCATTGACTGGACAACTCAAATCTGTAAGGTTTTTTGTTTAAAATACCATCTCAGACACTTAATAGAATGGCCTTCAAATGACTTGATTTATGTTTGGACTTTAAGACAATGACCTTTGAGTTTATTTCGGCTGTTTCTTCTCAGAGCAGTCAGGTACGAAACACAGGCCCCATCTAGTTTTAAAACATAACATGATTTGACGTGTAAAAGTATTGTCCAATTTACAGAAATTTATACCCGATTGCGGCAAAGCCCAAAAGGAGGGTTATGTGTTTTGGTAACTTAATTGAACCCGTGAACGTTTGATTTATCAATATAGAAACCTATACGCAGCCTTGCAGCTTTACTTTTAAAATGAACATAATCTTCCATAGAATATTCCTTGCCATAGCCAAAAAGGTCGTCCTTCCGGGACGTGATAATGTTCAAGAGTAAAAGGGCCTATAAAACACAGCCTGTCATAAATGTTATGCCTATAATAATAAATTATTTATTCCAAGTAACTAGGGATCATATTAGCTTAGCAGGTGACGTTGAAGGCTTGTGAGGAGATGGATATGCTTGTACGCTTATGATGTTTTTTTAAAGGATTAAGTAAGGTTAGAAGAGGAGAAGATACTTTAGTTGTAAAAGGTATTGGTGTGAAAAGTGGTGATAATATTTTCAGTGATTTTGTTGTTTTTTGTACACGCAAAATAATGTTCAATAGTTGTGGTGATAACTAAAGGGCCGATTTTTAAGATTAAACGGCGGAAGTTTCCTCAGTGCCTCGGAAAGCACGTTAAGTCAGTTTTCATTTGTAGATCTTTGACAGTCATTAGAGGTAGTCAGTGGCACGAAAATCTGCAGTCTTGCCAAGGGGCCTACCTTTTTACAAATACACAATAAACTCCCTGCGGACGTGCCAATAAAAATCATAAAATGAACATCGTTTTTGTTTCAACGTGACCAGACATGGGCACGACTCGTCGTTGTTTGGTACTTATAAGGCTCCGTTCATATGAGCAGCACTTTGTTGTCGACATAGCCAACACCAGCTGTTGGCAGAAGCAACCTGCTGTCGGCAGAGCCAATTTCAGCTGTCGACAGAGTCAATTGCGTTTGCGGTCGTAACGTGGACAGCGATCGCCGACCAAGTTGCCTCTGTCGACAGTTGAAGTTTTCTATGTTGGCAGTAAAGTGCTGCTCGACTGTTTGACTTCATTAAGTCACGTTAACCAATTTCACTTGACCTTTTAAACGGAGCCCAGAAAGTAAAACATCTTACGGCTATTAAAGCTAAAAACCAAAGGCCAAAGAACAAAGGAAATTTACATTTAAATCTCATAAATCAGTTGTCAACGAAAACCTGAAGATTCACTAAATATCTCCTCTAAAATAACTATCAAAGAGGCTAGATAAACTCCTTGTGGTTTCAGTCTCGTCTAGATTAAGACATGATAAATTTAGCTATTTTAGTGTTCCACTTGAATAATAGCAGGCAGTATGTCTTGTCTCATTTTAATTTAAAGTTTGAATAATATTGGAAATTGTTTATAAGCTGCTCAGTTTATAGGTTAATTAAATATCTATAATATTGTTTACGGAGAGTTACTATTGCTTCAATTATGTGTAATTTTGTTTCTCTACACTGATAGTCCCTCTCCTAAGCATGTACTCCACGATTACAGTTTGTCTTTCTGTGTCTGCAACGTTATCCTTTTATGTTAATATCATAAAAGAAGTTGTTTTTCATGTTTGTAGAATCAGGATTTTATTTTAAACTATGCAACCGACCCCCAAACTCGAAAGACTAAAGAATATATTTTAGAAAATTCTTAAAAAAAAAAAAAAAAAAAAAAAAAAAAAGTTGCCCCACACTAAGAATTTCTCCTGTATCGTGGTGCGTTACAAACATTTAAACTCACATACACAGAACACCCAGACCCGAAACATGTAGGCCATACAAATATTTGTTTCGTGCGGGGATCGAACCCGCGACACGCAGCGCAGCAGTCCAATCGCTCAGCCACTGCGCCAACCGTGCCGTCTCGTTAACATAATTATGCGTGTAACGCATTAATAAGTAATACAATTCACATTCCTCCACAACTTTTTGTTTCTATGGACGGGCAGTTGGTCACCGATGTTCGCTGGTTTGTAAGGTAGCAGCTAATTATATTTCGCTGCATACCCTCGCTGTTATTTTTGTTGTGTTCCTTATCTTATCTTATTTTATTGTTGTATGAATTATGTCGTCGATGATTTTGGTGCACGGTAAAACTCTGATGAGTTTATGTTTGCACCAACTTGTTGTAATGTAAGTGTACTATTAATGGATAAATAAATAAATAAATAAATTAATATTTCATGTCATAAAAACCGTGCAAAGTAGGGGCAAATATGGCACCTAATTATTGTAAAAACAAGTTTTTTCTTAACAAGTGAACAACAATACCTATCAATTAGTTAAACAATAGTGCCAGCTAACTGTTTTTAAAAATCGGTAAGTAAATCTTTGCGCCACACATAGGGGTATTTGATACTGATACTGATCACTTCCTCGCTCGACTCGACCGTGTGCGCAGCATAGTTACATTCTCCGTTTTAAGTATTATTATAAAGTAGTAAAAAGTGTACATGTAAAGGCAAGAGTCACATCAGTGTAAAGCTCAAGAAAAGTTCTATGCAATGTGATAGTGATAATTAAAATCGGGCATATATTACCGAAGTAATCACAGTAATAAGTGAGGCCAAAACCGGTAAACACAAATCAGCTGCTGGCTACGGGTGAGTCACCGCATGCGCAGACCGGCCCGCCGGCCACACACTATCGCTGTCGCAGTCGCTCCTGTGCGTGTGGACTGTTGCTACGCTGCTTGCTCACGTATCACGCTCTCTACGCGTGTACCGTGTACTCCTCGCCGCTTGTCCGCCGGCTACACACTATCGCCATCGCAGTCGCTCCTACGCGTGCCGACTGATGCTACACTGCTCGCTCAGGTACCACACGTCCATGCAGTCTACGCGTGTACTCCTCGCCGCTTAAGCTAGCTGAGTCACCGCTTTGTTAACGAACGTGAACTTTATGCCACAACATCAGTAACTAAGTGATATGTGTTTGTTATAATCACAATAAATTAATTGAGTAAAGTCATCGTCGTCGCAAGTAAACAACCAGTGAGTCACCAAGCTGCTTCGCTCCAATTCGTCGGCTGCCAAAGAGTCAGACAGCGCACGACGACCCAAAACGCTACCTTATATGGTCACAAACTCCAAAACAGCTGGACTACAGCGACACACCCACTGGTGGAATACATCGGCAATTTTCGTCTCCACAACGTGAAACAACGTAGTAGGATAAGACTTCCTTCGGACTTAAGTGAAGCGAGTAGTGAGTTCGAATCCGAGCACGCGCAATTGTTTTTGTTTTTGGTTTTTTTTTTTTTTACTTTTTACTTTTTGTGCATTTTATTAGCGTTTCTCGCAAGAAAGTAGTAGTTATTATTGTAATTATTGTTGTTTTGTTGCACTAAGTCCTACAAAAAAGGTATAACAATGCCACTCAATCGAACTCCTTTAAAGACACCCACTCTCTCTGAGTCAGAAACCGAATCGAGCACAGGCTCTCAAACTCAAACCGTTATGAAGAAACTTACCCCTTCTTCGGCGGTTCCTGAAAACGAACATATAACCAACCGTAAACGCAAACATGTTAATGACTATTCTACTTTTATGAAGGAGATCCATGATATGTTAAAATCTCATACAGCTCAGATGGACAGCAAGTTAGAGTCTATACAGATTACAATGAAGGAGATAATTTCGCAGAACACTGAAATAAAGGAAAAATTAACTACTATGGCTAAGCAATATGATGATATTGTCATTAGAACAGAGAAGTTGGAAGCTGAAAGAAGATCTGATTTTAACTATATTACTCAGCTAGAAGATCGAATTGACAACTTGGAAAGGATGTCATGCCTGTCGAAAATGGAAATAAGAAACATTCCGAAACCACCTGGAGAGTCTAAAGAATACCTGCACAAAATTGTCGCAGAAACGGCTACGGTTCTCGGTGTATCCATCCAACGGCATGAAATTAAAGATTTATTCCGACTAAACAGGAAGGAGGGTGTATCACCTATAATAGTAGATTTTACGAACATGCATACTAAGGGCGATTTCATTAAACATGTGCGAGACTTTAATAAGACTAACAAAGAACATAAGTTGAACACCTCACATATAAAATTAGAGGGCCCTCCCAAGCCGATATTCCTGTCCGAGTGCCTAACACCAAAAGCTCAGCATCTATTCTACCTTGCAAGAAAATTCGCAAAAGAGAATAGCTACATGTTCTGTTGGACTTCTCTCGGCAAAGTATTTCTAAGAAGAAGTGAGGGAGAAAAGCAAATTATTATTAAAAACGAGGCAGACATAGATCTCCTACATCAAGCTAAATGACTAGCTGAGTATCGATACACCTATTGCCCTACAAACCCGTATTACTATCACGAGTTTTTTATTTTTAAATGTTGCATGCTTTGTAATCAGTCAAAATTATCTTATGTGTTCACATCTTTAGTAATTAAGTATTATTGTCATAGTTCTTTCTACTGTTCAACTACTTACATTCACCACACATCGAAACATAACACTCACCCATTATTATTTTTACTAAATCACAAAACACTTTCGTGCCTTTCATTGTGTGCCTTTAATACAGCATATTTTGCAGCTTTTGATGTTCCGACGATTTGTCTCTGCTATACCATTGCTACTAGTTCTGTTTCCGCTTCTATCTATAAAGAATATGGTTGATATACAAGGTATCGCAAATGACATTGACGATGTAGTCAGTGTCGGCGATGCTATAGCTATTGACATTCCGGAACACTGCAAGGCTGCCTTTAACTCAGGTGCAAAAGCGTTTTCAGTTCTAAATCAAAATATCAGAAGTCTAAACCGTAACTATGAAGGGCTTGCTGTTCTTCTCAAGAGACTAGATATCAATTACGATCTTATTATGCTTACAGAATCATGGCTATCAGAAAATTCGATCATACCTGAAATGGTAAACTACACAAGTCACAGTACTAAATCCCACCTTAATCAAAATGATGGTATCGTGTTATACCTGAAGGACAGCATACACGCAAATGTCTATGAACCAAATTGTTGTCAAGAAGTAAATTGTCTTGTGACAACAATTAAAAACGATCTAGCCGTTGTATCAATGTACAGACCTCCAGCATTCAAAAACCTAGAGCCCTTCTTAAAGTCTTTAGATAAAGTGTTGTCCAGTATTAAACAATATAGAAATATAGTTCTAATGGGCGACTTAAATATTAATATTAAACTTGAACAGCTTAACCCTAAACATACAGAATACTTAAATCTGCTTGCGTCTCACGGCCTTCTTACCACGCACACTCTCCCGACTAGAGAAACAAACTGTCTTGACCACTGCTTCGTCAAAACAAAACTAAAACCGTTGACTATAGTCTGTAATTCAACCCTAACGGATCATTTAAGTGTTATGATAACTCTACCTCTGAAAATGAAAAATAGGCCCAAAAAAAACCCCTATCAGACAAAAACCGACTATGATAATGCTATTAAAGAATTAAAACTGATTAACTGGAATGAAAAGTTTCATAATGATGACCCAAATGCAATGATGAACACCTTCTTGGAAACCATCAGAGACATCCTTTCGAATCACACACACACCGTCAAACAGCCTAGGCGACAACTAATCATTAAGCCTTGGATTACACCAGGACTATGTAGATGTATGAGGAATCGCGATCAACTTCACCAAAAACTAAGAAGGGACCCAGAAAACCTAACCCTTGCCTTAACTTATAAGCGCTACCGAAATAAATGTAATAACATATTAAAAAACCTTAAAAACGAATATTTTAAAACAGAATTAGCTAAGTCTAGTAATAATCTAAAAAAACAATGGGGATTAGTTAAAGAAATGTCTAATTTAAACAGCTACCCAAAAATGCCATCAGATCTTCTTCCCTCTAATTTAACACATCAGGACGCGTTAAACAACATAAATAACTACTTTGTCAATGTCGGTAGTAATTTGGCAAACACCATCCTGTCCAGGACCCTCACAAATGAGATAGATCTGACCAGGCAGTGTAGACCAAAACCGAATAACGGAACCCTAAACTCCTTTATGCTACATCCAACAGACCAATTTGAAATTAAGGAAATAATTGCTAACATGAAAGCGAAGAATTCCTCGGGGTGGGACGGTGTCTCCACGTTTTTTATTAAAAGAGCAGTAGATTTTCTTATTGCACCACTAGCACATATATGTAATGCTTGTTTTTTAGAAGGAGTCTTTCCGGATGCACTTAAAAAGTCTGTCACTATCCCAATATATAAAACAGGAGACAAAACTCAGGTGTCGAACTATCGACCGATCTCTTTACTTCCTAGTTTTTCAAAAATTCTAGAAAAACTAATAAATAAAAGGCTAAAACACTACCTAGAAACTCACAATCTTCTCTCAGGTAATCAGTTTGGGTTCAGAGAAAAAATATCAACCGCTGACGCTCTTCACAAACTAACTTCGTATGTAGTAGAAGGCATGGATAGGGGACAGAAGTGTCTAGGTATATTCCTAGACCTAGCAAAGGCCTTCGACACCGTCTCTATACCCATCCTTCTGGACAAACTCGATGCCTTAGGAATTCGAGGAATACCTCTACAACTTTTCCAAGATTACCTGACAAACCGGAAACAGGTTGTAAAAATTAATAACAGCATAAGCCATGAGGAAAATGTCACCTTCGGAGTGCCTCAAGGCAGTGTAATGGGTCCTACGCTGTTTTTAATATATATTAATGACCTCTGCAATTTGCCTTTACAAAATGGTCAAATAATAACATTTGCAGATGACACAGTTTTATTGTTCAGCTCTAACACGTGGAAAGATGTAACCGAAGCAGCAAATGAAGGTTTTGCTTTAGTAACTTCATGGCTGGACAATCATCTGTTGACACTTAATCTTGGCAAAACGAAATATATTACATTCACAATTAACAGTATAACTCAACCGTCTCCTAACTCAATAAATTTACAAACTCACCATTGCAATAATCGAAGTACCTGTCATTGTAACCAAATCACCAGAACCAATTCTATAAGATATCTCGGTGTTATAGTAGACCAAAACTTAAACTGGAAAGAACACATCATTAAAGTAAATAATCGCGCTAGAAAGCTAATTTATGTTTTTAAAACCATTAGAAATGCATGTGACATTGATCTACTAATAAAAATCTACCTGGCACTATGCCAATCTATATTGATATACGGCCTAAATGTATGGGGAGGAACCTCAAAAACAACCATGTTGTCCGTCGAAAGAGCCCAACGCATGGTACTTAAAGTAATTTCGCGCAAAAACTACACTTATCCGACACACCTACTTTACTCAGAACTGAGAGTTCTTACGGTGCGGAAATTATTCATTAAACAAGAGATCATGGCACAGCACAAAGTAAAACCGCACTATACTAAAAGGCGGCGATTAGATATAGTTTATAACATACCCAAATTTAGAACATCATTTGCACACAAATTTCACAATTATCTCGGTCCTAGCCTTTACAACAAAATAAGTAAAGATTTAAAACTGAAGAATCTTGATAGCCAAACATGCAAAAAAGCTATTGAAAAATATTTGAAAGCACTAGACTACAACAGCACTGAAAATCTTTTATAAATCGATGTTATAAACAAGGCACATAATTAATTAATTAAGTATTAAAGCACACTAAAAACACACATAGAACACACACATGCAGAAACATACATAAAAACACATACACATATACATACACCCATACCCAAACACAGAAAATTCTAATCTTTTGTACCTTGATTGATATGATGACAGAACTCAGCTTTTATTATTATTTTACTTGACAATTGATTTATTATTTTAATTTTACCTTTCATATTAAATTTTTGTGATTATTTAAAGTTGATTATCTTTTAATTGGGATTTTTGTGTAAGTTATATTTGATTATTTTAATTTCTAGAAAATGAATTTTATTATTTTATATTACAAATTGTTTGATTATTTTGATTTTCGTTTTTATATTAGATTTTTGTGATTATTAATTGAAGTTGATGATTTTTAATTATAGTTTGTGAGAATTTAAAATATATTGATTATCTTAACTTTAATTTGATTTTTGTGATTATTTTAAATTAAGTATTTTTTCGTTAGAATTTATGTGAAAGTTTACATTTTATTAGTATTATATTTTAATTTTTATATTTGATTTTTATGATTATTTAAAGTTGATTATATTTAGTTAGAATTTAGGTGATTTACAATTGATTGATTATTTTAAATTTTTACATTTGATTTTTGTGATTACTAAAATTGATTATTATTTCATTCGGATTTCAGACTATTTAATTTTAATTGCTAAGTGATTATTTCAATTTTTTAATATTGTGATAACTACACTAAATACTATTTTGATTATTTCTTGAGATTGTGCATGGAATTAATAAAGCTATGATTTTTTTATGTAATCAAACTACTGCTGTGTGACTTGTAACTTGTGAGAATCTGTTGTTCTTGGGTTGAGGAAAACTATCCGCTCGTGATACAGTTTTATACTAGTACGAGCGGATAGGGCGAATCTCTAAAGGCAACCTAACCATATTTACGTTGTATAATTTCACATGCTCTGTCTATTTTGTGTATATTATTAAGTTACTCTGTATGGTTGTCTCTAATTTGTGTGAATAAATTATTATTATTATTATTATACTAAAACATGGCCAATAATCAGATTTTGAAGTTTGCTATTATAACAATATTATTATTTCGTAGAATAGTATAATACATTGTGCACGTTATGGCGGCCATCTCAATGCGCCAGAGTTAGTAATTGATCAGTAGCGTCAGTCGGAACATAGCTATTGTCTAGAGAGCACGTTTTGTTCTTGGCGCCTTAAAAAATCAAGCTTTACGCAGTGATATAACAAAAAATTTAAGTGTTATTGACAAGTGTTGATGATGGATTTTGGTGATGGAGGTATGTAGCTTATTTTATACATTGTTTTACTAATGTTTATATCTTTTGAATCTTTTTTGTGGCTTAAATTATAAACAGTAAAAATTATGGAAAAAATATCGAAATAGCGTAATAAATGAGTAACTTTCTTATATTTCCGGACTAGTCCGATTAGAAAAAGTAACAGAATCGTAATCAGGGATAATCTGGAAAGTTAATAATGAACAAAAATGTTGCGGAAACAGAGCGTTTTTTTTTTAATGTTTTTTTTTACTTTTAAGCTCGGATTCTTATCTTTCCTGCATACGTACATTGCCAAGAAAAAAACTCAACCGTTTTGTAGTGAAACTATTGAACTGCTGCACCCTGTGGAATTTGGAGTGAAAGCGGAGGTATTCTGGACGAGGAAAATTCGGAAAATGATGAATATCGTGAAAGTGATTAAAGTAGATTTTGTATTGAGTATGCTTTTATTAAAATGTATAAGTCTGTCTTCTTTTGTGTTTTTATTTAATGTCAATCTAATTTTGATAACAATTTTGCTGAGAAAAGTTTAAAAAATATTTTTGGCCATATTTTAGTATCAAATACCCCGCGCCAGTACGAGCCACAAAAGCACACAGCCATATATCTACGTGTTCCTTTTATTTGTGTCACACCATCCAAAAATTTAATTCAACAAATCTTCCACATTTTCATTCCAGAAATATTATTATTAATGAAAACGTCACTTCAGTATGACGGATTGCACTAACAGAATTCACATTTCACGTCCGTCGCGTTCAGCGGGACGGGGGCGTGACGGTAGCGTGACGGGTGCGTGTCGCGTCCGACACGATAACGATGCCTGTGACTGATGGTATCGGTGACCGGGTAATGGACAACGAAATTATTTTGTTATGTTAATTTTAATGGGGGTTCCTTTTACCCATGACGTATAGGGGCTATAATTTTGGAAGGCATGTTTGTATGAAGTAGGGCAGGAGGCTATCGTAACAGTGTAGCTTTTGTGGTCACGAATGGTTTTGTCATAATATTTTTCCGACATTATATTACCACGGGTGTGTCACTGACTGGCAGAGCCACCATCAGGGATTTTCATTTTGAAAACACAAAAAAATTGTCGCTAATTAGTCGAAATTTGTCGCCAAATATCAGAATTTGTCGGTCACTGGTTCAAAAGATATAAGGGTTTATAGGTGGCCGATCTGGAGAGAGTCTCCCCAGCAGGGCCACATTTATATCTCAAAAACTAGGGCACCTAGCAAATATCTCTTTTCTCCCATAATTTGTCGCCAATTAGTCGGAATCAGTCGCCAAATATCAGAGTTTGTCGGTCACTGGTTCAAAAGATACAAGGGTTTATAGGTGGCCGATCTGGAGAGAGTCTCCCCAGCAGGGCCACATTTATATCTCAAAAACTAGGACACCTAGCGAAGATGTGTTTTCTCCCATATTTTGTCGCCAATTAGTCGCAATTTGTCGCCAAGTCACAGATTTAATCGGATCTTAGTTTAGGAGATATAATGAGTTCAATTAGTAAGGTATAGTCCAAGAGCTAGTTCGAAGAGTTCACGAAAAATACCAAGAAAAAAATATTTCTATTAATATGTGTAATATACTTCTAGTTTTATCGGTCTAAAGTCTTTAGAAATGTCCGAGAGAGATAAATTCTCAATTTAATTCATGTTTTTATGTTTTAAATTACTAGGTTAGAGTGGCTTAAACTTCTTTGAAAACATTAAACCTTGCTCTTGGTCTATTTGGTGAAAGATGTACAGTCGCATGCAACTGTTTTACCACTTTACAATGTTAAGCTCTAATTAACTTTAGAATAATAAATAAATGTCGTACCTTTAGTAAAATGTTTAAAATACTTAAACGTTGAAAAAGTATTGTCAATTGTAATCAAATTTTATTATATAAAAATGAATTTCCATAAAGTTCGTTTGATGTGTGTTGTGTTGGTGTGTATATGGACGGGTTGAGTTTTTATTTTATCTTAATTGAGGTTAGAATAATAAAACTTCTGTTGTCGAAATATAAAATGATTTATTACCTTAAAATTATTGTACTTTCAGAAAATGTTACAAATAGGTATTTGTAACATTTATAAGTAGGTACTTATTCAATATTATTAACAGATACAGTTTGTGACTTTGGATGTTAGGGGTAATCTCCGGTAAAACTGATCCGATTTTGAAATTTTTTTCACTTTTAGTCTAGGCTAATAACATTATGACCGATAATATTATGACGTTATGACCAATAGGAGCGGAGCCTCAATGAAAAATGTTGCAAAAACGGGGAAAATTATTTCTTTGGCTGTAGATTTGTTTATAGGTAATGAATACAGCTTTCCTATGGTGGGTTGAAATTATAGAATAAGTTTACATTTATTTAATTCGAAACAAACATTCCTCCATAAGACGTCATAGATACTGTCTAGAAACTACATAAAGTATTTTGTACTCGCTTGTACCACTGTATGGGGAAATTGAATTCTTTAATATCTTTTTAATTACACACCGACTAAATCTGTAACTTTGCGACAAATTGCGACTAATTGGCGACAAAATATGGGAGAAAACACATCTTCGCTAGGTGTCCTAGTTTTTGAGATATAAATGTGGCCCTGCTGGGGAGACTCTCTCCAGATCGGCCACCTATAAACTCTTGTATCTTTTGAACCAGTGACCGACAAACTCTGATATTTGGCGACTGATTCCGACTAATTGGCGACAAATTATGGGAGAAAAGAGATATTTGCTAGGTGCCCTAGTTTTTGAGATATAAATGTGGCCCTGCTGGGGAGACTCTCTCCAGATCGGCCACCTATAAACCCTTATATCTTTTGAACCAGTGACCGACAAATTCTGATATTTGGCGACAAATTTCGACTAATTAGCGACAATTTTTTTGTGTTTTCAAAATGAAAATCCCTGATGGTGGCTCTGCCAGAGTCAGTGACACTACCACGGGTGTGTGATTTGATGGCAATTATAGGCTCGTCCCTATTACATGTGACTTATAGAACTTGCAAGACAAGGCGAAATATTATATAATAAAGGTGCACATCTGCATAATCTTTCTGGTATTACGAACCTCTTAGGATTTAACTAGGGACACTTGATTGCACAGATTGTGGAGGCACCAGTGCTTGCAATCAAGAATATTAATATGCAGCCACATCTGGTGACTGGCTGGCTACACTGGAAACGTTGCAGTACTTATGTTTAGGTGGTTTATTTCTGACTTTATGAGTGAACGACAGCTTGCTGAAATACGAAAACCTTTTTAAGAGATAGCCGGTGAGTAGGCTTTAGTAGGTACTCAGGATAAAGCTCATTCATAAAGCCGATTGCAAATATTTGGTAAATAAAATTAGATAATGTTGCTTTTTATTTGCTACATTTCCACTTCTATTTTGTTCGAGCTGAGCTCCACAAATTTCGTTCGCGTGAAATTATTATAAAATTCTAATAAAGTTTCTATAAATAATAATAATAATTATAATTCGAGACACACGGAGCGCCATCTATTATCATAAATACTTCTTTTCAGCATGAAAGGTACGCTATGTTCGATTCTGTACACCAGACAACTTACCTCCAAAATTTCTGGATGATCGATTCAGCGATTTAGGAGAGAAAGGTAACAAACTTGCTGTCGCATTTATAATATTAGTAAGGATTATTTTGTTAACTGAAACGGAAAAGAAACAGAAATAAATTTTCTGTAAACAACAAACTTAATTCCCGTCCATCTCTGAACTCGAACAACTCGAACAACTTCTAAGTAATATTGAAGTTTCAATGGTATTTTAATCTGTGTGGAAATTCTCTAATGAATTTACGAAAGTACAGAAACTTGTGTAACTAGTAGATAATCAAGTGCGAAACTTTCCTTGTTTGTGGCATTTTATGGTTATTTTCTGCTTTTCTTCTTCTTGAGTAGAGACGGAAAATGAAAACTTTAATAGTCTTCAAAGTAACCGACTTTGAAGGTTTTTAAGTTTTGGTTTTGTGGGTTTTGATATCCAAATTTCTAACGCGGCCAGACTAATAAGGAGCTAGTATTTCATCGTCAGATAACTTTTATCTACGGCTTATATCTGCACTACGAGTCTGTTTGTCTGTTCGCGAAAAACTCAAAAACTACTGCACCGATTTTCAGGCCGTTTTCACCAATAGATAGAGTGGTTCTCGAGGAAGGTTTTGGGATATAATTTGTCCGACATCATCGCCGGCGAGGCCGCGGGCATCAGCTAGTTATAATTACTTAACAGTTTTGGTAATTCTTATTATTTCGAGTAATATGATTCCATTTTATTAAGTCTAATAAATACATAGCTCCGAAGCATTAGGCAGAGAAACTACATTTGTTTGAGACCCATGTAATAAGAGGTGGGGCTATTGCCAACTGGTCACAAATCCAGACTCCATGACTGCTGCGATTGAAGTCACAAGACCAATGAGGAGTCTGAGGACCTAATAAATACTTGTACAATAAAATCAAACAAATGACTTTATTCTTAAACCTTGTCACATCTTCCATAACAACAAAAATCTGGATTAGAACTCTTCTAAGACCCACAAACTTTTGCCGAGTAAGATATTTAAGTCACGAAGAATAATTGCGGTTTCTCGACACTTGAAGAAACTGAAACTTGAAGAGATTAAAACTTGTGACTTATTCCTCAGGCGTAAAGTATAAGAGTACATAGCGATAAATTGCTTGCAAAAGAAATAGGATTACATTGGCTTTCGAAAGAGACCTAAAACCGGGGTAAGCCTTTCGATTTTGTTAGTAAATAACGAGTGTAAGGATACTCACTGAGGCCAAAGGTCACAATTTTTTATATCTAATCTAAAAAAATGGTTTTGGTAAGTATATTAAGCTTTCGAAAACTTTATATGACTAGACAGAATTTGTTTCAGGTCACCAGTTATTTATGTAGCTCGTAAGCTTCGGCTGGTGACCTGAAAGTCTGACAATCAGTGTTACCAAGAAGTATCATATATTATCTTTTATTGAGTGAATGTTTCATGGAGAACAGACAAGTGGTAGCTTTGATATGTGTGTATGTCAAATACTGAAGCTGAAAGACCAAGCAGATGATGTATGGCCATCATCTGCTGAAAACTATTACGAAAAAAAATAGAATTTCGGTCACAGCTAGTTTGTTTTTGTTGTACATCAACAATTTATTGGTTTAATGCTATGTAGCTATTTCAAATACTGACTCATAAGTTTTAAATGATTTTATACTATTTCAAAAACTGTTCGCAAAAATGAAATACTCATTTTCAAGCCCAGCGCAGTTTTTAGTTTAATCCAAAAGCTTTTCTGTGGCTCGGAAAAATAACCGAATTTTTCGTAGCACTAATGCTTATTTAATAAAAAGTGTGTTAAAGCGTAACGCGCGTTAAATGCGAGGCTTTAGGTGTTAAAAATATGAAAAAGTTTACTACCCAAAACAAATTGAGGATTATTTTTTGATATAGTTTATGGCTTACATTTCATGACTTTTAACCTATTTTCGTTAAAGGTACTTTGTAGTTATAAATCAAAGGATTCGTTGAGTTATTGTTAATACATTGTAAATAATCGTAAACGAACTTTGCAAAGTATTCTGAACGTTGTAAAATAGACAACGGAAACTAATATGCTGACAATCTTTGTGCAGCAACAAAACTACCTTATTTTTTTTTTGGCGGGTGGAAAATCATCAAATAACCCCCCCTCCCGCTCTTGGGCAGAGCGAAAGGGTGTGTCAGACTTCTACTGACTAAAAACCACCCATGTTCCTTCTTAGTCCATGCGCCGAGGCCGCGGTATCTCTTGCGAACAACCCGCAGCCCCGACGGGAACACCTTTGACAGACATGGCGTGAGCAACTGTTATTTATTATCTTGCATACATCTATTATGTTAATTCTGTATGACGTATACACATGTTTAAGCAAATAAAATTCCTTATTCAAGTGGTAAGTGGTAGTGGTGGCGAGTTTGAATTGGTCAAACTCGTGGTGATATTTTGTAACCTCGAAGTATGAAGTCTAATTCATTAAATGTCTTTTTTTTCGCTAGTCTGCTCTGTCCCACTCCAGGGCAAAGGCCTCCCTCCACTCTTTCCACTTCCGCGAACCCGCGCATCCTTCTTCCAGTTTTGACGGAACCGATCTAGTTTATCCCGCCATCTCCTTCGTGGCCTGCCGCGACCCCGCCTCACTGTGTCCGGGCACCAGTTTCCTGCTATTTTGGCCCACAGTTTGTCTGGCATGCGGCAGACATGTCCTGACCATCTACTTTGTTTTATTTTGGAATACAACAGCAATTTATATATGCCATGCTGAGATAGGAGCCTTTTTGGCCTCGCACAGATCTTTTTTTTATTATTTAGTTTTAGATTCTTTTTTTATTATTTTTGTAGTTCCTGTGCTTGTCCCAAATAAATATTTTTCTTTCTTTCTTTATTTAAACTGCAACAAAAAGGGTATCTTACCCTTCAGCAGCTCAGAAAAAAACCAGCTCAAGCTAACAAAGACAAAATATTTCCCTGCTCGCGTCAGTTTTCAGTAAAAACTGGAAACATTCTGTATCATGCTAACTAAAAGCTTCTCATTGTTCTAAAAAACGTGAGTATCAACAATAAAACGATGCGGGTGACTATACAGATTCCTAGGGGCCCAGCGACCCGGAGACTCGGGCCCCTGAGGAAACTTTTAAATGGCAATTTTGTTTACTAAACTGAGGCTTTTGGGCGCGAGTTTGTAAGTGAAGTTGTTCGGTATTTGAGTAACAAACTCTTTGTGTTAATCTGGGTTACGTAAAAGCAAGTATAGTCAACAGTACATTAATCAGTGGTAACAACTTGATGTTGACACCACCTTTGTGTCGTAGCACTAAAGGTGATTTTTGTTGAGCAACCATTGATGAGCGGTGACTGGTCACACTTTCATTTGTACAACCTTCAAACCGTAAAAATAATCAGTTTATTCCGGACGACTGTTCCGGTAGGCTGTTGTTAAAAGTGTAGTTTTTTACGGAAATACGTTATTTGCTTTTCAACATTTCAGCCGAAAGACGTCCATTGCTGGACATAAGCCTCCCCAAAGTGTCGCTTTGATGGATCCCGTGCGTCTCGCATCCAGCTGATCCCCACAGCCTTCACCAGGTCATCGGTCCACTTGGTGCGAGGCCTTCCTACGCAACTTCTTCCGGGTTTTACTTTTACCGAGTTTTTATTCCTTTGAAACGCAGCTTTATTTTATGTTAATATATTGTCCTCAACAACCTCAACTAATAATTATTTTCATTCACAATACCACCATTTTTTACGCAGATCAGAGCAGTTATAAGCACTGCTTGGGGCCAGCATTGCCTGATCTCGAGCCATTCAATATTGTTTCTATGAAACTCCATACTGGAACGCACAATGATAAATACCTACCGTTGAGCTGAGCACAGACAAAGTGCAATTCTCTCAGCGATAATGATCATGGAAATTAAAACTCAAAATGTATGAAACTAACATAAACTAATGAAAATTATGTTCGTATACTGTTGAAAGCCGTTGTAGATGCAAGAAACACTCTGAGTGCGATTGACATTTGTCAATACTCTCGCTTGATGATGATGATGATGACGCGATGCCATCATCACCATCATCAATTGCAGTCTGAATTCATTTCCTGTATGGTTTTTATTTTATTAGTGCCAATCTCCACGTTTATGTGTCATCGTCTCGCATATAAAACATGTTGTATTGATCCAGTGCAGCGATTGTAAGTGTACTATAAGTCCACGGTATGTGCGTGTGTCTGTATTGATGAAATAACTAATTGGAGCTCATTTCGGTACAACATAATGTATTAATAAAGCCAAGTGATTGATGACAGGTTGGTTGGCACGTAATTATAATGTTGTCCATTTGCTGGATTATGTATGATCGACGTAAATATTAAATTATTGTTTATAAATTGAATGTAGGCAACATTCAATTTAATGATGTGCTATCGATATCATTTTATTTGGAAATGCTTTTTCCCAGCAGGTTTTTTTTTAACATATAATATATCATAACATGACGCCTGTAATCCCCGAAGACTCAGGTAGTTATGTTTAATTCTCATGTAATTGGAGCCGAGTCCTTTGCTATCAAATGTACACTAATCCAGACTACGTGTTTCCTTCTAAGAAATCCCCTCTGGATAATCTAATATAATAAATATCCTACTAATTCCACTATCAAGAATTAAACCATCCTAAAAATGTCTGTTTAATATTTTCTAACGTAACCAATTAACTAATGGATAGACTATTTAAATCGAGATGACGACCAGAGAAATATGGTCAAAGAACCACAAATAAGTTGTAGTATTGGCAAGACAACGAAATAATGATGACAGAGGTTGTGAATTCAAACATCAAGGTCATAAAAAAACAATATCATTACAAGTATAGTATCGAAAAAGAATTAATACATCATCTGCCTAGCCTTTTCCCAATTATGTTTGGGTCGGCTTCCAGTCTAACCGGATGCAGCTGAATACCAGTATTTTATATGGAACGACTGCCTATCTGACCTCCACAACCCCGTTAATACTAGGTAATACGATACCTCTGTGGTAAGACTGGATGTCAACCTTTCAGGTCACTGACTACTTGTAGCGACTGCCAAAGATCTATATATGGCAGCCGAGACCAACAGCTTAACGTGCTTTCCGATGCACGGAGGAAACTCGGTATGTCGGGCGGTCACTCATCCACAGACCGACCTAGGCAAGCACAGCTTACCTAAAGATCGACCCGAGTGGCAGTTCTTATTAAGCCACGAGCTCCTCAAAAAACAATTAATACATACCTATTAAAAGATTCAAGGTACTGTAGACCTCAGAGTTACACTGAAGCTTTTAAGTCTGACAAATAGTTCTCTTGAACGATTACAACAGTTCCTAACCCAAACACGTAACGTAAAACAAAGGCTTAAATAAAAAGAGAAACCTTCGAGGTCTATTTTTGGAAAGTTTCATTTCTGTGTATTATTTATTCACCTGTAAGAAGTCCTGGCATGGATACCGCGTGACCTTATAGGCCTTTGACAAATGATGCGTTTGAACGAAAAAAGTTATTTTGAGTACAAAAATAAAGACATTTTTTGTTTTGGTTTCTGGTATTTACAAATGAACTCTTGGAAGACATTTTCTTTTAATCTTTTCTTGGAACATTTATACAGTATACGTTTTGAGTTGTTTATCAACGGGAGCATTTTTACCTGTAATGATGAGTTTAGATTCGAGCATCACTCAATGAGTAAGACGATCATAGCATTATGATATGAATGCTGTGATCACAGAACAGCTACAAAAAACTAAATTAACAAACGACATTTTGTAGCTGCCGTGTACGTTGTGCTACGTCGTAGCAATGATGCTACGGCGTAGCATCGAGTCTTTTTGCTATTTGATTGAAACAGAACTATGTCTTCAATTCGATTTACCGTTAAACGGAATTGGTGTTTCGTGGTGCAAGCCGGCCTTCTCTACATTCGTATGTAATATTTTTTTTACTCTCAAGAATTGCTAAGAACTAGTTCGTTTTTAGCAGTTTTGTAATAATTAAATTCATTATCTGTATCAAAGACTTTTTATCTCACTTCTACATTATCAACCAACTTTATTTCTACGTCCCCCAATGGCACAATATATTTACAAGTCCTACCTTTTCAGCTTCAAACTCAACAGGCAAGATTACATCCATTAATACAACATTTTCATTAAAACTTCGCTGACCTAGAAGTTAATTTTCGAGCAAAAACTCTTAAGGCTTCGAAAGATGGTACTTAGTGTTAAAAGTTTAGTCAGTTCTGCTAATAACCGTAGTTCTTCTGGTTCATTCGTTTTATGTTACCTTTATCAAAGGCTTTAGTTAAGTTAGGTAGCCTTTCGTTAACTTCTTCACCAAGGTTCGTTAAAAACTGCTTTTGGACTTATTTTTAAATCTTTAATCCATTCTTATGGTGATTGAGGGAACTTAAATTATTATAATGTTACGAACCAAAAAATGTACTTAACTTGATCATAAATTAAAGTTAGTTAAGGTAAACTGCTATTTATTGGGCATAATAGGGTAGTTGACAGAAAAATCTAATAATCTCAGTCAGATAGATTTCCAAAAAATATTGAACAATTTTTTTTTGCATGTACAAAAAAAAAATTAAAAAACAGTGCTTCAAAAAGTCGTGCAACGTCACAGTTTACAAAGTTTTTTACCAGAAAGTGACGTCACAAGCACTCACTCATGATCTTTGACACGTTTTATTTTCGTCAATCTTTGTTAATTTGATAATACAAGAAACACGTATCCAATATTTTCGATAATCTAACAGACGGACTAACCAGAATCATTTTGTTTCTGTCAAGAAACATCCGTATCCCTAATTCCCTATTTTAGTATAAGTAAGTAAGTGTCGTATGTTGTCTAACGCTATGCTATTTTTAGATGCTAGAAATCATACAAACACAGAGTCAAACCCAAGCCGTCATACTCCATAGTTTATTTAGCTACCACCCATCATCATCTGCCTAGCCTTTTCCAAACAATGTTCGAGTGTACACTTTTATCCTAATCGGATACAACTCAATATTAGTATTTTACATGGAGTGACTACCTATCTGACCTCCACAACCCAGGTTCTGGGTATTATGTTAACCCTTGGTAAGACTGGTAGTCAGACTTTCAGGCGACTGCTTACATGATATGATTGTCAAAGAACGTGCGTTCCTGCTGCTTTCCAAAGCACGATGAAAACTCAATATTAAATGAATAGTCACCCATCCACAGACCAACCTAGACAAGGGCAACTTAACGTGGAGATTGGTAAGAGTGGCTGTTATTATCCAGCCACGAGTTCTTTCTAGACTTAATTCAAATATTTTATACAACCAAGTTTCAAAGGTACTTCCTCAAAGAACCCATTTTGAAGAAACCTTTAAAGGTAGGTGGCATTCCCAGTGTTTTATAGCCCAAGGGTAGAAATTAAGATAATTAGTGGTACAAGGAAGGGGTTCTAAAGTAGCGATAAATATGGAAGTGCCTTTGTTATCTCTGAAATAAAAACACTCTTAACTCCGGCTGTTACAGTTGAAGTTACTTTAACAAGACTGATTATACACAGCTGTACTTGAATCTTACAGGAAAGGTTATTATATACATTAATTTATTTCAGACCAGGTTCATATTTTGTTAGTATGAATTTACTAATGTAACTAATGAGAACAAAATTAAATTACAACATGAAGCCGCACCCTGCTGCCGCGGAAGACGCTCCGGGCGTCGGGGGCCACGTGATGGCTTCCGGCCACCGCAGACGCGGGCCTGTGGACGGTGAGTAATGGGCTAGCTCTGTCCATCCGTTGTATGACGACGACAGGCCGTGTCGACGGCGCGTTCGTGCTCCACGCGCGCCTCAAGAAGATGTTAGCAACATTGCAGGGGCCTGCAAGCGCCGACGCCTGCCGGGGCTGCGGGTTGTTCGAACGAGATACCGTGGCCATGGACACAAAGGGCTAAGAAGGAACATGGGTGGTTTTTAGTCAGTAGAAGTCTGACACTCCCTTCCGCTCCGCCCCAAGCGGGAGGCATTTTAGACGATTTTCCACCCTCCAAAAAAAAAGCCACACAGTAGCAAGTTTTATTTAGTTTTAAGTCCTTTTTTTCTTTATATTATTTTACATTGTGTGTACTTGTGGCATGTGCCAAATAAATGCATTTTATTTCTTTTCTTGTTACACCCTATTTTGCAGCATTGGGAACTCCTTGCGAACAGTAAAAATACCCAGTATAGGGTTGGTAATGTTGCAAACGCGAGTAGGGAGGCGCATCTTTTCCAAACAACTTACGAGTATATCATGTTAATAATAGTCAATTTAATTCGAAAATATTCTCACTCTTAGTTTTGTGGTCTGAAGCCCTACTGTTACGCAGGACCTTTTGATTTTAGATGAAGTACCCAGGTTTAACACGATTTGAATTAGATCACGTCATCATCATCATTTCAGCCATAAGACATCCACTGCTGGACATAGGCCTCCCCCAGAAGGGGGGGATTTGTCATAATCGTATAAACTTGTATTTTGACATCTTAAAAGTTGTCTCAAAACCCACTTATCCGCGTCCATTAAAAATCTAATCGGTGCCAAACATTGTTATTTTTTGCAAATATCTCGTTTCCTATGGGTCTCTCGCTATTTGTATTTATGATTAATATTGTAGATAATTAATGTCCCTACAAATTTGGTTTAAAAAATGTTTATTTCGATTAAGGAACTTTAGTCAAAAACTAGGCAGATAAATGTATTATACACCTTCCTATTATTCGCTAGATATCGCTCAGTCCCATATAAAAGGGACGACATCAGCAGGGCAGATTTCCAAGGGTCGTGCTGTTACCGAGGGATTCCTGATGAACTAACCCAACACAGGACTTCTTTTCATATCGAAGAGTTAGAATTGGTTCTATCATCATCATCATTTCAGCCGAAAGACGTCCACTGCTGGACATAGGCCTCCCCTAAGTGTCGCCACATTGACCGGTAACGTGCGTCTCGCATCCAACGGATCCTCGCAAGTTCGCAACCTTCACCAGGTCATCGATGGTTCTATTGTCAATTTTATCATTCTGTTGAGAATCTTCTTTTAAATCAATTAAAGTGACATGAGTAGGTATTGATACATGAGATTTGTTTTCTGTACTGTGATACAGAACACAAATCTTCTGCCAAACTGCAAAACAGTTTTGTCAGCAGTATTTTCGTGACTAAATACTCGTAACTTCACTATTTTTAAGTTTTTCTAAGAATACATCCCGTATAACCAAACTCAATATTTTTCTTTCGACCCTTCAGCACACGATATAAACTCTATCGTGTTTATTTAACAAAAAAAAAAACTCTTCTCAAATCCCAGCACCGCCATTTAATTTCATTCGCACACAAATGAGGATCTAGTAATTAAAACATTAGTGTACCTTTGGGGCGGACACCCAAATTTTTCCTTTATTTACGAGGGAAAGTTACAATTTTGGGTTAATTACCTTTTAGTATTCAATTCTCGTTGTGAAACTAGCGGATGCGGCTTTTATACTAATGATACTGCAGTAAATGTGTGTTGTATGGCCTTATTAATGTTTTATTTAATTTTCGTTTAGGGTGGAACCTTTTACCCTTTAAGAATTGAATTAGTATTCATTTACGTCGGTTATGTATATATTACAATTTGCTAATGTTATTTTACTAACCCTGTACATATTGTAATCTTATTCTTTTTAATAAAAAAATGCCTTTTTTTGTTTTTTGTGGCGAGTGGAAAATCATCAAATCCCGCTCTTGGGCAGAGCGAAAGGGAGTGTCAGACTTCTACTGACTAAAAACCACCCATGTTCCTTCTTAGCCCTTAATGTTGAGGCCGCGGTATCTCTTGCGAACAACCCGCAACCCCGACGGAATAAAACATTGCCTCACACTAGGAATTTCTACTGTATCGTGGGTGCGTTCACAGACATTTAAAACTCACATACACAAATATCCAATAAAAATGTTTGTAATATTTATTCATTAGGAAGACCAAGAAAAATCTGAGGCTCATGAGAGATCTTTAAAGATAAAGATAAAGATCAATTTATTTGTCCAAACATGCGTATACATGCTAGTTTAGCATGCAGGATGTTACATTAAAAAAATATATTTCGTACGTACAATGACATGTTTCACCCGCAAGGCGTACAAATTTATAAAATTAACAACAGACAAAAATTAAAGTATAAAATAAACAAGTCAGTAGAAGTCATAAAATGTCACAAAAATTTGAGAGAAATAAAAAAATGTCAAATAATGTACAAAATAAAATGTCACAGAAATTAAATAAAATATATGAAAAATACAAAATGTCAAATAGTGTCAGTCAAAAAGTCATATATATTATAATAACACTTGTCTGTTAATAAATTTCAAATCTTTTTTTTAAATAAATTAATTGGCAATGTTTTATACGATTGAGGTATTTTATTATAAATTTTAGGAGCCATACAGAAAACGCTTTTACCCATTATAGCAGTTTTTGACGAATGCAAACACAGTTGATTATTGTCTCGTCTGTTTCGGGGGAAGGTGTCACATAATCGTGGGAATAAAATTTGGTTTACTCTAACAAATACCGCAATTTCAAAAATATATAGAGATGGCAGAGTTAACAATTTATGTTTTTTAAATAATGGCATACAGCTGTCGGTCGGTTATGCTAATAAAGATTCTGAAACTAGGTTTAGCAATAACCAATCAATAAGAAAAAAACGAAAGATTAAGAAAACGTTCATAATGCAACATAAAGATGAAAACTTCTAAATGCAGATGAATGTGCTAATTCCAGTGTGCGTCAGAATGAACCCGTTCAGAGTTTGTTTACAAATATTTTTTGAACTGATCATAAGCATAAAAAGAACCAATAATCATTTACACTAACTACTACATTTTACAACTCAATTGGCAAACAACGCAAAATCCTCTCCATATTCATTGGAATCAGCCAACAATTGGCAACACAAAAAACCGGTTTTCACAAAAAAATCGGTAATACATCTCAATCAACATTCATGGATACAAACCGGTTGGGGGTCGGCCCACCGATACATTGGGCCATTATTCAAATGTGAATGTACCGACCAATATGTAACAACAATCAGCCTTTTATTTTGACCTGTCATGTATATGTCGTAGGATAATTTGATACTTCGAATCTTCGCGGAAATCCTAGGGGTTTTGCGAAAACGCGGATAATTAGACATAGGTAAACGCGCGCTCGCTTCGCTCGCATATTAAATACCACTAATATCTTCTGTCCCCGAAGTGCCGGGCCTCCGCCGGCCTCCTTCGTCGGCCTACGGCCCGGTGCCCATGCCGCCCCTAAAAATTTTTTAGGAACCGAAAATTTTATTTGGTGCCTAGGCTTAGAGTCTTAAAAATATTTTGTGGTGGCCGTCTAAATAGTAACGAGTATTTTCGCAAAAATCCTGACTTTGTCCAGTAAGATTTGATAATTTTTCGCCTATGTCTAATTATCCGCGTTTTCGCAAAACCCCTAGGAACCCCTAGGATTTCCGCGAAGATTCGAAGTATCAAATTATCCTACGACATATATAAGTACTGAGCTGTATTTTTATTTATTTTGTACGGTTTTTTGTTAGGTTCTATAATTGGCGGCTTGTTAGCTTTGGCGGGCTAGGAAAGTAATAACATGTTGGCAGCGTGCGGTAGTTTTTTATGTATTATTTTCCTATTTGCTTACTAATATATTATTTAGTTTGTGATAGTTATTCGATTTGTTCTACTTAGTATTTGAAGTTTGATATTAATAATTCGTATTTACTTTGGAGACTTGGATATTGGTAGAACTTACAAGGTCAAATTAAATTAGCTTGCTTAAGTGCGCAGACGCAATAGCATATTTAATATATTTAAATTAACTAAGCCACAATATTATTTACAAAAAATTACATCTATACATTTTTATACACGTTTTTTTTCACCAGTCTCCGTTCCAAAGGGGTATTTATAAATAAGCATGGCAAAACATTAAAATTTCTTTTTGTCCATAATCGATCGGTTTGTAGAGCTGCTACGAAAGCGTAGCAAATCTACTACGACATCGTTGCTCGTGTAGCAAACAAATAACAGCACCAGTATCCGATACCGTTTCTATAACTCACGTCCCATAAATACAACATAAACATTATAACACAAAAATGGGAAACGAACGTGAGGGAAAAGCTTAATTTGGTACCTGCCCCACCGTCGGCGATAAAGCGACAATCGATCGACGATTTTCTCGCTCAAAAATTTTTACAAAAGTGTGGAGGTCCCTTGGAAGAACGATATACAAGTATAGATCGTTGGTCGCTAAATATTCATACCGCTGCTGATGAGTACTGTCGTTTGTCACAGTGACAAGAGCTTTCCAAGAGAGTAATCTCCCAGCGACGATACCTTAGCGGGTAGAACATGTGCTGAGATACCACTTGTTACTTTCTACATTATCATCAGCCCAGCCTTTTCTCAGTATGTCAGGGTTGGCATCTAGTCTTACCGGATGCAGCTGAATACCAGTATTTTACATGGAGCGACTGCATATCTGATCTCTACGCCCCGATTAGAACTGGATAATACAATACTCCTGGGCAAATTAAAGATCTAGAAATGACGGCCGGGTCCTTGTTACTTTCTACATTCTAGATAGCAATAAACTCGTCATAGTCGGGCACTTGCTAATGGCAAGCAGAACTAAACACTCCCTGCTCATTAGTCGCAGAAGTCAGTAATCGCTTGTCGCTACTCGCTGACGGTGGGACCAAACCCAACGATTGTAAAAGGTGAGAGCGTTGTAAAGCAATGTTTTGACATGTTATGTTCACCTCGCCCCCACTGAGTTATGGCGGGCTATGTGAAGCTAAAAACCCTGTTTTGGGGCATATCCGCGTCCCGATTGAGTGACCCTTGTGCCCCACGTGATTGAGTCAAACCTTGACGGTGACCCATTTTCGTACAACGTTTTTATGACGTTTTGCGATTTGAAAGGATGTTCTTTTTATAGACGGTTCCTGAATAAACTTGTGTGTATTTTTAGCGATGGGTTACTTTAATACAGTCACAGTGTAAGGGTTGACCGACTTAGTTTCGCTTACTTTTTGCTTTCAAAAAAGTTTTGTATCCGTACATCCGTTAAACGAAGATAAGTTGGGGTCATCCCTTCGAAAAGGGAAAGTATTTATATAAACGTCTCTATTTTTTTGCTTATTTATTTTATTTCTGAAACCAGCAACCAAGTAGCAACCTTATTGTAACGTGTATAAAGATCACATTGATGACGAGAGTGATGCCAGGGCACAGATACAATTACTGTGAAAGAACTAACTACCATAATATTATTAAGACAAAAAAAGACATTGTTACAAAGTAAAAATCTAGACGAATTATAAACTCAATTAATAAGTGTCGGAACACTTCTAAAATAACAATTGTTTTAGAATTAAATAGGGCAGACTTTACATTGTAGAACCCTCACGAAAGACAATAGACATCAATTAATTTAGGTCTGATTCCGAGAATTACTTACCGACCCAAAAGAGAGACCTAACCAGACAACAAACATTTTAATCGTTAGATGTGCCCAGTGGTACCGACCCCGCCTTACGAGTTGTAAGCCGTTCGAACGCATTAATTTGTGTAATTAAGTCCATCACCATTTTTAAAAGAACAGGAAAACATCGTGAGGGAACCGGTGTCCTACAACCAAAAATTTTAAGACATGGAGAATCTACCAATCCGCACTGGGTGGTGGGTTGTAGCCCCATACCCTCATTATAGAGAGGAGGTCTGTATCCCGGCAGTGGGAACATTACAGATGATATTATTATTTAGACGTGACCTCACTGTACTTTAGTAGTGCAAGAAACTGAAACTCACAAATCCTGTATGGTGCAGTGAGTGTCTTATATTACAGAAACGTTATCCTCGTCCTCTTCTGATAAGAGAGGGATCATCGTCTGATATTACAGCATAGTGACTATAGCATCACAATAGCTCAAGCACTAGTGAGGAACACAAAATACTATTCAAATATCATCGAAGCAGGATCATGAACACATTTTGATCAAGCGATGATGAATCAAGCAAGTTTATCTAACAATTTAAATCTTTGTATAGTACTATAGAATGCAACTTTCACAGCTAGAATTTTGACTATTGTAACTCAATCAATCACGATTTGGTACTCTCGCCAAATCATTTGTTCGAGTCTTTCCTTAATTTTTTCCCTTAGTTTTTCTAAACCTCAGCCTGAGTCTTCAAAATAATAATGTTGGTAAGTTTAATCGATCGACTGCTGGGAAGGAAGGTCTTTATCTGTCAATCTTAATCTTTCCTGACATTATCGTGATTTTGACGTGACAACGTCTTATAAATTGGTTTGCCGGGTGACACTTCAAGAAACTGCGTTACGCTCCGCTCACGTTATGCGCTCACAATGAGAGCGAGTGAGAGGCACGCGTCCAGAGCGAGAGAGAGAGAGTGAGAGAGATAGGCATACACACCGGTTCATGTCTTGCGCTTCTATTTTCGTTGTCACGTAAAACTTTCGCCCGTATACCGACTTTACAGGCAACCAATTTTTTTGATGAGCGCTTCGACTTTTGTAAGCGACCTTGAAGAAAAAGTTCTGGGAAAAGATTTGGGCCAAAACGTTGAGGCTGGTTTTAAAGAAATATATGAAAATCAATTTATACTACTAGGTAAGTACCTCAATTGTTTTATAATAATAATTATACACTAGAAGATATTTTTATTGTGTTTTCCAACAAGAATTTCTCAGTAGCAGTCCCTTATTAGATGGGACTCAAACATAACTGGTAAAATGTAAGTGTGAAGGGAATTAAATTAAAAGCCTCTTCTTTAATCAACTTTTATTAAAAACTTGCATTTACAAGGTATTAATGTTTTTACTCGACGGACGGACGCTTGCGCCGATTCTTTCGGATATAGTCTCTATGACGGGCGGCGCGCAGTATTGCCAGGTGAGTTGCCCCGCAGGTAGTTGCGTTTACGTTCATTCATTTTAATATTTTAAGGTATGTGCACACTATGGCGTGTACAAAGTGTATTCCGTACACTTCTGCCTAATCCTTCGGGTATCACAGGCGTGATGGTACATTTTATATTACGTTCAATAAACAATCGACGCGACGGCATAAAATACAATTTCCGTACATAAGACGCTCCAATGAATAAAAAATAAAAAAAACGTGTTCGTTTAAATAATAACAGTACCTTTTGTGTAAATGATACAGCCAGTCCTATTTCGGTTTAAATGAAGATAAAAATCGAATTTACCTGAAACAAAACAAAACGCTTTCATATAAAACTGGTACGTGGACAAAATTCACAACAAAATCATTTTTTCTTTTTTCTTCCTTGTACAAAAAATGTGACGCATATTGTCTCATAACCTTGAAAAGATAGCCGCGTTGAGGATATTGATAGAATATATATTTTTTTAGGAAAAATAATGAGAAGGTTTACAACAAATTGGTAGTTATCTAGCTTTTATGTGGCGAGTAATATAGAAGGCTGTGATAGATCGCTTATGACGGTCGAGAAGAAGGTTCTTTAGAAAACTATGGTCTATGTACGATAAATAAACTCGTTGAATAACTTCGCACAAAATATGATAACTATACTTTTCTGAGTACGTGAGAAAACCGGCATAGAAGAAAACATGTGACATCTACCAACCCGCACTGGGCCCTCGTGGTGGATTATGGCCCATTATAGGGCTCCTCTTATAGAGGAGGCCTGTGTCCCAGCAGTGGAAACATTTTATGCTGCTTATCTACTTTTCCATAGTGTGGCGAATTGTAATCAAAATTTTAAATAGTAGTTTTTTAATAACGTAAAGTACATAAACCTATCTATTTTACATTATTAAAAAATATTTTCAGTTTCAGTTCAGTTATTGAAAACACAACTTTACTTGATAACCATTTTCAATTTTATACTCAGACATTATCTCGCCCTGGTAAAATTATGAAAAAACTATATGTAACACGAACTCCGCATTCTAACCTGTAAGGTTTTAACCTTACACCACCGAAACCCCCTGTTCGGCCAAAGATACGGGCG
The DNA here is from genome assembly GCA_949774965.1 of Diarsia brunnea. Taxonomy (NCBI): domain Eukaryota; kingdom Metazoa; phylum Arthropoda; class Insecta; order Lepidoptera; family Noctuidae; genus Diarsia; species Diarsia brunnea. The sequence goes on from OX459011.1 coordinate 18,767,678, forward strand.
TTTCCTATTTTCGTTGACGGATTTAGAAAGTAACCCCCCAGATTTGATCGATTTTGCCGATTGACACGAATGTGATGACACAGCAAAGCGGAAGATAGATTTTAGTTAACAACTGAAAAATCAACAAGTAATAAATACCGAACATCAAATTTAATCTTGGTTTGATAATTCGTTAAAAGGCGGGAGTAGCGCTCGATAAAATCGAGCAAATATGTAACCAAACAACAAATCAAATTGATGGTCAAAACATGTCATATCGAACAGCAACTGCATCCAAAGTAGAGGTAACTTGTATTCACTTAAGTCAAAGCAATGAGATTTCCCAGAGGTGTCCTCAAGGTTCATTTTAAAAAGTTATCTTTGTCCGTCCGTGCGAAGGAACACTTTCAACAATTTCCTTTATGGCAGTAATTTATACTTTATGAGTTGCTATTAAAAGGAGGTCCTTTGTTCCTTATGTTTTCACTTATTGCCCACGTGTTTTGTTGGACAAAGATGAAATGTCGGGACGGTTTTAAGAAAAAAATATTAGTTATAATTGGTAAGCTTTGTGTATGTCTATTCTTTTAGTATAGAACACTTAGACCTTATAACATAAACTTACACGTGCCTGTGGTTCTAAACGGGGTAGGCTAACTGACAAATAAATATTGTAGGCACCTGCATTAACCATTTTTTTAAAAGTCTGTCCTGTCCCACTGTTGGGCAAAAGCCTACCCCAATCCTTATGATGAGCCTTATTCCCGTGGCTACTCGAACCAGCTGTCACGGTAGGCATCCAGATCGTCAAGCCACCTCGTTTTGCACATGCCTCGGCGGCGTCGTCCGGCTTCTGGCAGCCATCATCGTATATTCTATAACTCAATATGGCTAACATACAGTAAGCAAAGCAAGTATTCAATGCTTATTTCAACTCTAATTAAGATGAGGTTATTTGCCTTTTTTTTTTTGTTTTGGGGGTGGGAAATCATCAAATAACCCAGGGCAGAGCGAAAGGGAGTGTCAGACTTCTACTGACTAAAAACCACCCATGTTCCCTCTTAGCCCTTGTGCCAAGGCCGCGGTATCTCTTTCTAACACCCCGACGGGTATGAGGTTATTTGCCTAAGATCCTTATTACAGTCAATATCATAACATTTTTTTAATTAAAACATGAAGTAGTCCCATTTACATTTAATAAGCAAAGATACAATAAAGGACGGGACAGATTGCTCGCGAATTAAGTACCGTAATAAGATGGCAACCTCTCAGGGGGAAGATGCTAGGGATAATAATACAGTCCTAGATCAAAAGTTAACATCTGGTAGTGTTACAAGAGCTGAAATACTTTGCTTGTACGATGACAAACGTCACAGCTGTACTGGTCCATTTAATGACCGACACATAGATAGGGGTAAGATATGCGAGTGCTTCTGTTGTTTGGCATGATTTTGTTAAACCACCAATATTTCCCATTTTAATTTCCTAGTAAATGTACGTGATTTGGTGAGAATCAAATACGCTCGCTACATTTAAGGATATCAAAATGCAAATGTCCTAAAATACATCGGTCATGAATATAACGGTCACCGGTCACTGCGGCGGTACTGCCCGGTTGGCTAACAGATACAGTTCAAACTTACCCAATCTTTTGAATAACCTATTTGGTCGGGGTGCCCTTAGCAACCAACTTAAACAAAATACTAGAAAATCAAAGGGAAAATCATATTTGTACAACAATTATCATTCAAATATCAATATGTTTTTAGAGGATCAATTAAAATTTCCCATTGTTTGTTTCCCCCTACGTATGCGCGAAAGTAAGTGTGTGCGAGCTACGTTATTACCCCATTGTACGGAGACTACCCTCCATTCCATTCTGTGACATCTGGTAGTAATGCGAGTACTGTAAAACTTCGCAAGTACGATAACGACCGACACAAACATCAGGAGTAAAGACGATCTATAAACGATGTGTGTGACCTTGGAGCTTAACAGACAGGAGCAGTTTTCAATACCGTGAATTGACGTGTGAATGTCGATCAAACTTATTCTGATTTGGTTTTTAGTTGGAAAAGATTCGGTTTACTCAAAAGTGTTGGCAATATATAGGTATATCCGAGTTACTCCTTTTTCCAAAATCATGATAATTATATGAACTACGCATCATTCCAAAAATCATGCAAATCCTACATCACAAATGCTTTGCCCCACCGAGATAAAGTTAAGCTCGTCTACAAACGTCGGGAAATATCCCTTTAGACACAACACCCATCTGGTCGGGGATCCCCTTTCTATGAAGGATGAGGAACTTCACACACCATTCCCTCTCTAAAGTAATGTCAACCCTTCAATAAAACTGCATTGGCCTTGACATACACGATCACATTGCAGTACAAAAATTTACATTCTGGTTCCATTTTCAAGTTTCTTGGCAGACTGTTCTTCATTTTTTAGCAGAGCAATTAATAGCAAGCTTGTCAAATTATATGCCCATTTATCAGGTTGAAACCAAAGTTCATTAGTATCACGTTTGTAATAATACCGAGTTGTGTTAGGCTGTAGATTACGTCTGGTAATAATAAATAGCTAGGGAAGCCGTTTGTTAGTCTAGCCTATTGTCTGCTTTGATTTAACGGCTTACTAAATTATCCTGGATTTACCTCTTGAGCTATAAAGCCTACACTCTTCCCTAAGGAGAAAAGGTTTCTTTACTAAAATGAATGTTAATAGACTTCGACACTGAGCAACTTATCACTACATAGTATAAAACAAAGTCGCTGTCGCTGTCTGTCCGGCCCTATGTATGCTTAAATCTTTAAAACTTCGCAACAGATTTTGAAGCGGTTTCTTTTAATAGATAGAGTGATTCAAGAGGAATGTTTTAGTATATAATTTGACCGACATCCACACGGGTGAAGCCGCGGGCATCAGCTAGTAACTTAATAATGCCAATCTAAGGAACTGCCTTATTGGTCTAGTTAGTCTCAGCCACAGTCTGAAACACGAGATTCAATATTATGGCCTGGCAAGGTTTTTTCATCAGGAATTTTCAGACCGGAGTCTGCAATTGTGGCCGCTGGATGATAAAAGGATATAGGAGATCCATATTAGAGAGGTTGAGCCTAGGTTTGGTATTAACCTTTAGAGATTACAGATGTAATGTTATGTTTTCCTGAATTTGAATTGTTTGGAAATTGCTTAGAATAAAGCTTTACAACGATTATAGGAGGTCGAAAATTGCCTGAACTGTTTCGAGAAAAGGATGGTACGGCCGTGCCGCTTTATTACTCGACTTGGCGGGGGCACTGTCGTGCCCCCAGATAAACAGTCCATGTCAGCGCACCATAAAGTCAGGTAATTAGTATTTCTAGAAACTTTAAACAACATTTATCTTTATTTAAAAAATCCTTGAAGTAAAGTAGCTTTTAATTAAAATGCAAGTAACCACGAACTTTTCATAAACAGGCCTTAATGAACTAGACAACTTTCCAAACACCCTCTATTCTACGTTTTGCCTTCACGCTATGTACAGTCTCAATTTTAGACAGCAAAAATTCGCCCGAATTTCGTTGGCTTTGAAGTAGGTGTGAAAACATTGCCGAATTTTCCTCGAAAAATTGTTACACTGAAATAAAACATGACCCAAATTGGAACCTTGTACTGTTGAATATAAACCGTAGATGTAAAAGACATGTTTTTCTAACGCTTTTGGTCCTAAATACACTGTCTACGGGGGAACTGGGAAATTGTTTTAACTGTAGGGCTAACACTGAGTAAACGTAACGTAAATTCGAACGATTTTCAATGAGTATTTCGCGCAAAATTTTAAAGCTCAGTAAGAGTTTTAAGATTGTGTTCATAACAAGGTTGATACAAATATTTTTTGTCGAAAAAAATAGAACCGAAAGTGCTATGAATTTGTTGTTACATTTTCCAATCAATTGACTTGTTATGGAATTCGAGTAGAAATTTTGTTTTTCTAACTCCTTTTCTGATTAATTCAAAACATTCATTGTCCTGGCGCTATTCTGGTCGTCAACACTGTTGATTTGGTCGTCTGGAGTTGCAGTGGGTTGAGAATAGTTGGCGGGCTTGTTCCAATATGTAAAACATGATCCCTTTCATTGTTGTCTCAGAGTTGCCGCTGCGGTTTTTGTAAACACTTTCGGAAGACCACCTTTACTTTGCGGCTACGTCGCGTGTTTGTGTTAGGGCTACTCGTAAAACAAGTGTTAAAGTAACTTGTGAATTAACTAATTACCTGAAACCTAATTAAGTTCTAGGCACTTAAGACCTGTCCTAGTTCACTTGGTATATTCTAAAGGCTACTGAACTAATTAAGTACTTATTTGAGTTCCCAGTTTTGTTACAGATTTCGCAACCAAAGGTTTGAGTCCTAATTAAGGTTTTACTGTTTATAAAGCGCCTGTAATTGTTTTTCTGGGTGCTTTGTCGTGAAACGAGCAGTCTCCAAAGATAAACTAAAAACCTTTTCCCGATTTATTCAGGCATTCAGTTTTATTTTGGCATAAACTGGGTTAAGTACTCACTTAAACAAATATCAACTTGAATTAAGTAGATTTCAGAATAACTACTGTTCTTTATAAAAAGTTAAATCAAACTTTGAACCTTCCTTAACCGAAGTAAGTGATATTAATTATACAATACGCACCTGTATCCGGTAGAATATACATTTTCTGTTGACATCGCAAAAAAATACTGACTAGGTTAAGTTCGTATTTTTTTATGCCAAAATAATTTATAGTTTTGCACTAAAACTTCCAAAAAATGTAATAGATTTATATGCTGTAATTTGTGCTGCATGACACTATTAATTTTTTGCTGGCAGCCGTGAATAGAATCGCCGAAAAAACGTGGCAACAATTTAGAGGGAAATACTAATCCCTTCAGCTAATGGGTCTACTTAACTGTGCCCTGACATAGCCTGGGACATCATTTAGTTTATCTCGGACTTACCAACACTTTTGGGCTATAAATCTTAAAAACTTTTTATTTATTTAGTGGAATTTCGGCCATTATAGTGTAGCACTTTTACGATCATTTGGAATAATCAGTTGGAGTGGAGTCCTGCCAATCATACGTAGATCAGGTTCTCAAATCATTGCATCATTCCAATACTCATCATCATTCTCTTGCCCTTATCCCAATTCATTTGGGGCTGGCGCAGCATGTCTTCTTCTTCCATAATTCTTTATTATTCGTCATTTCATCAGACACCTCCTTTTTTGCCATATCATCCTTAACACAGTTCATCCATCGTTTCTTTGGTCTTCCTCTACTCTTATAAGTTAACCCTCCACATTCATACTCACAAGCAACATCATTCCAATACGAACTTAGTCTAAATCCCAAGCAATGTATTCAAATAAAGCTCATTTCCTTAAATCGCCTACGCGTCTGGGCTTCCCAGAAATGGTGCAAAAACCCCCCAGTAACATAGTCATGTTAAATTAAATCTATATCTATTCTATACATATAATAAATCCGTAGAGAAATCGTTTTTGTACATCGAAAATATTAAAAAAAAAAATTGTCAGGGTATTAAAGTATAACCAACAGAACACATTTCCAGCATTTTTGGAATTTTTGTCTGTTTGTCTGTTTATCTGTTTGTCTGTTTCGATGACTAAGCATCACGTCAAATTTACGAAACGAATGTAGGTAACTTTTATACATAAATATTGTGCGTAACTTGGGCTATTACTTAGTCTTTGTTTCATCGTAATCGGTGCTCTCTATCAAAAGATATTTTAATTTATAGTTTTCAAGAAGAACTTATCGTTATGGTAAAGAATGAGACAAGCAACGACATCTATTGAACGAATATGGTACATAATAATAAATGCCTTCACAAGATAACTTTAAATAAGTTATGATAGCAAAAGGTACGTAGATATAAGTCTAAATGACGCTGCTTCCAAAATCTACATAGCCTAAACCTTATAGTGTTTGATCGCTCTTTTTTAGCAGTTTATCTTCGTCTTCGACAGATGGCGTTATTAATTTGATGTCATTTTCTGAACCGCGGTGATAGTAAACATACACACATTATGTTTCGTGAATAGTCAACAAATAAAAATTTACCAATTACACAGTATTAAAATACTATTTTTTTTAAACTAAATTAAAATTAGAAAAAACCCAAGACATATTTTGCTACTGTTAATCGTCCAGCCATTGCGCCAACCATGTCTTTATATAGATGTGGTGTGTTGTTAGCCCTATGTGTCGAGGCCGCGGTATCTCTTTCGAACAACCCGCAGCCCCCACGGGCGTCGGTCCTTGGGGGCCCCTTCAATGTTGCTGACATCTCTTTGAGACGCGCGTGGAACACGAACGCGCCTCCATCGTCATAGAACGGACGAACGATTAACTAGCCCGTTACTCACCGTTCACAGGCCCGCGCCTACGGTGGCCGGAAGCCATCACGTGGCCCCCGATGCCCGGAGTGTCTCCAGCGGCGGCTGAGACGAGAGGTTGTCTCCCTCTCACGTTCCGCCACCTCTTTCGCTAGCATTACTGCTTCGCAGAAGGAGGTGGCGGCCATTTCAGATTCGATGTTCCAGATTCGGTACAGGTACCCTCTCGAAACACCCTCTAATCCCTCCTTTTTTTGGTGGTTCGTAAATTATCAAATGACTCATCCCGCTCTGGGCGGAGCGGAAGAAAGTGTCAGACTTCTACTGACTAAAAACCACCCACGTTCCTTCTTAGCCCTTTGTGTTTCGGGGCCATGGTATCTCTTACGGACAACCCTCAGCCCCGGCAGACGTCCCTTTGGGGCCCCTTAATTGTTGCTGACATATCTTTGAGGCGCGCGTGGAACACGAACGCGCCAACGACAATCTGTCTGCCTGTCGACTATAATGTACCTGTTTCAAATTTCTTCAAGATCCGTTCGGCCGTTCTGACGTGGTTGATTAACAAACACCCATCCATCTAAACTTTAGTATGAGACATAGTCAGTACTTTGCATTACTCTCTTCTTATTTTCTACAGCGTCAGTAAGTTAACGCAGGGCAATGATTAAATGTACTTTTATCTAAGCGACGCATTTTAGTTTCCGACAAGCACGCGAACGAAGTCGCGGGCACAGCTATATAAAATAAGATCTTTAAACATTCGATGGTGATGGCTTTGAATATAATAATCACGGAGCAAAATTAACGTTTTTGGTATAAGTTATTTATTTATTTAGCCTCTCGGCAATGTAATTTAAGTCTTTGAGGGTTTGTTATTAAGCGCTTGAGGCCTCAATTTTCCGTAGACAGGTATTATTTTTTTATTATTTATATACTTAGCAGATACGCAGATACTTATTGCTGTTATAGAAAAAGTTAAACAAACAGTTTACTTTAACGTAAGAGATCGTATTATTAATTTTCTATTTTGACCAATCAAACCAAGGAGCTCGTGGCTTAATCTCTTTGGCAGTCGTTACAGGTAGTCAGTGACCTGAAATTCTGATATCCAGTCTTACCAAAGAGTATCGTATTACCTAGTATTAACTAGGTTTTGGAGGTCAGATAGGCAGTCGCTCCATGTAAAATACGGGTATTCAACTGCATCCGGTTGGACTGGAAGCCGACCCTAACATAGTTGGGAAAAGGCTAGGCAGATGATGACCAATCCTAATTAGAACTTTCACAGTTTTTTTTAACAGTTCATGCCTGTTGTCAATGTCCTAACAAAGAGAAATACGAACAACATATTTAAATAAAGAACAACACTACAAAGTAGTTATTTTTAAAGGCCTTTTCTAGAGAATTTTTTTCTCAGTCAGTATTGGAGCCACGTCCAGAGGTACTTAACTGGTGCTTATAAACAGCTTAGCCAGTCTAAATACAAAATAGAAAATTAATAATTCCTTAAACAATAGTGCACCAGTCGCAAGAATTAGTACGTAATCAGGCTGTGACCCAAAAAGTTTTGCAGACCGCGGTCAGTTATAAACCTAGGATGAGTATATCTGTTTACATTTGTTGATATTGGTTAAGCCAAGGCTTTTAATCCACGAAGAGCGCGGAAGCCAATCGATTCTCTAAGCCGCTGTTACCAACCAAGCCGATAAGCTTGTTTCGGCGTTTCTTGTGCGAACAAAACAAGAACTTTAACAATAGGAAGCCTCGAAGGGCGAACTTTTAAGAGGTAGTCTATTATTTGTAATTTCGACATTTTAAAAGCGATCAGTACTTTTCGAAGGTCAATGGAAAGTAATCCTGTACATCAAATTTTCTATTTTTTATTAAATTTTCTCACACAAAAGTGTTTTGAATAACTTTGACTAAAATAAGGTAATAACTAAAATACGACCAGCTTCTGTTACTAACATCAACGAAAAAATTTGCTAATAAATGCCAAGGGCACACTTATTTTAGCTATGGGTGAATTTATAAAAATAAATTAAAGTGGCCTGTGTCGTGTAAATCTGTCAGAAGCTACCAGGATTTCATAATAATCGTGGAGACTCCAAAGCAACACGTGATTAAATCGATGCAAATGCTCACTTGGGACAGCTGCTATGCATTTTTACACAGAGTGTTTAACACATTTCATTTTATTTGTCACGAATGGGAATGGTGCCAAGATACTTTAATATAGGTACCAGGCGAATAAAAGTGCGAAGGGATGCTAAAGACGGTTATGTGTGCAATGTTCTGATCGCTGCTTTATATTACGATCACATTTTACATTTTTGCATGAAACTTCTGTAGGTTGAGAAATACCGTAGATATTTATTTATTTATTTAAACTTCATGCACAAACGTGGAACATAGGCGGACTTAATGCCACAAGGCATTCTCTACCAGTCAACCTTAGGGTGAAATAGGACAGCACTGTGGTAGAGTACAAATATAGGTAAATAAATTAGGAGAATACTAATTTGTTAACATAAATCAATATACCTACATAAATGGTACATACTAATACATATATATTAAGATGGAATTAAATAAACTAATATATATTATAATACATACAAATAAATTAAAAAAAACGAGAAACCAAACAATAATTACCATGACCACCACACATTAAGAGGGATACTAGTAAAAGTTTCAATAGATTTTCATAATCATAAAATAACATCACGCTTGTAATCTCCGAAGAGTTAGGCAGTGGAGTAACCATAAGTACACCCCACATTTAGCTAGTTATGCTTACGTCCCATGTAATAGAGGGCGAGCCTATTGCCATCAACTGGGCCCAAATCCAGACTACGCGCTACTGAAAAAAATCTGATGAAAAAAGTCAATAGCGCTTTGCCCAATTTTCATAACCATGTATTGTTAAAAAAACCTCTCTCATATTCACTTACTTGAAAAGTTTACATAATTAAAGTCTGCTTTAATATCTTCAGACCTGTGAGAACGTCAGTCTGACTTGATTAGCGGTATTGACGTGTTCAGGTTCACATCAACAAGCATCAAGTAAAAACGTCAAGTTTTCTGACGCTTGCGTTCTATAAAATAATAATTTTCGGCTTAAAGTTTAAAGGTGAACTCAGATTTTAATGAGCGTGGCTTTTCAAGATTTTGATGAGGCTGAATAAAAGCCAGTCAATGATTTTTGAGGTTGTATCTTTTGTTTAATTTTACTTTTAATAAGAGTTATTTTGGGGTTTTCGTCTTTCAAGTCCTCTTTTTGATAATTAGTGGCTTTTTAACCGACTTCCCAAAAAGGAGGAGGTTCTCAATTCGACTGGTATGTTTTTTTTTTTTTTTTAGAACAATAAATTAGTACAAAGCTAGATTCTAAATTACCTACTTTTCAACGATAAGGCGTCCACATCATAAGTTTGTAATTAAAAATGATTAACTGTTATTGTTAATTGTTGTTGTCTTATTTTTGTTTTATCTTGGAAAACAGAATCACACAAGTATGATGTTGTCTCTTTCTATTTGTGTGAGCATTGATTGTACAGTCGTGCAAAAAAACACAGACCAAACCACAAAGGTTTTGTCTGTTTTTTGCACGACTGTGTATATTACGTGTGTTCGTATTTCAGCTGCAATGTTCCCGAGAAGATAGAAAAGTGTGATTCTCAAACTCCAACAATTGTTAGAAAGTAATTTTAAAATTTCTTTGAAACGAACTGTTTTACATACAATGCTTGTTTCAGAGAAGCAATATTAATATAGCTGGCTCTTTGTATGTGCACTTGAAGATTATTAAAGTTTTGCATTTTCTTAGTGCCTCTGAAAAGGTTGCATTTAATTTTGTAAAGTGCATTTTATTTTACTTTGTCTCACGCTTTATGAGCTTTTGTATCATTTTACTGCATTTTCATTCATTTAAGTGTACAATTTAGTTGTTAAATTCAAAGACATTCTTCTTAGAGAGTCTTCTTTTTCACAGATAAACCAGATGTTTTGAGCCCTACACATGGCAAGCTAACATTTAATACATTATTACATAATGGTCAAGGAAATGTACACATAACAAATATTAAAAAAAAAAAAACAAGCAAGGATAATAAAACGAAAGTTGATACTTTGTTGTTACTTTCGTTTTATTATCCTTGCTTGTTGTTTTTATTGCTTTTTTATTGTTCCATTATATATGCTCGTCATGTTTCTGCGACAAAGAAATACTTTTTCTTTCTTTCTTTTCTTTCTTTCTTTTCTTTCTTTCTTTTCTTTCTTTTCTTTCTTTCTTTTCTTTCTTTCTTTTCTTTCTTTCTTTTCTTTCTTTCTTTTCTTTCTTTCTTTCTTTTCTTTCTTTCCTTTCTTCCTTTTCTTTCTTTTCTTTCTTTCTTTCTTTCTTTTCTTTCTTTCTTTCTTTTCTTTCTTTCTTTCCTTTCTTTCTTTCTTTCTTTTCTTTCTTTCTTTTCTTCTTTCTTTTCTTTCTTTCTTTCCTTTCTTTCTTTCTTTCTTTTCTTTCTTTCTTTCTTTTCTTACTTTCTTTCTTTCTTTTCTTTCTTTTCTTTCTTTTCTTTCTTGCTTTCCTTTCTTCCTTTTCTTTCTTTACTGATCGCTTCTATAACTATACAAATTTTAATAAAGGTCAATCTTAAAATTTTATCTTCAATACCTATAGCACAGTTTTTACATTATGTCGCAACAATACCTGATCCATGTGTGTCTATGTGATTGTTAATTCAGATGTTTAATTCACGACACATTAACACTCCGACATTAACATTAAGGACTAAAAAGCAATTTATTACATTAACATCCCAATATAAAACACAGAAAATGTTTAAACCGGCACAACTCCAACAACCTTTAAAATAATGGGAATTTAATCAGGTGTCGAAGTCACCCTGACGGCTCTCATTTGTGGACAACTGATAAGATTTAGGGAGCTCCCATATTTTTTGAGAAGGAAAAAGTTTGTTTTTGGAAGGAAAATGTTTTAAAAACAAAATGGGCTTTTATTTTTTGCTTATTATTTTTTATGATGGACCCTTTTAGCTCTAATCTTGGATTAATTGTGGCATGACTACCGGTCAAATTGACCATAAAGTTCAGGGTGCACCATAAATAGGCTGAACCTTTCGAAATGTGGGTATAGCTATATTTCTGCCTTATCCGAACTAACCAGCCTTATGCTATTATGCGACGTGCAATCACATAAAATATATAAATCGATATTATAGGTATGCTAGTCTGTAAGGTCAAAGATGCCTTCAAATCATCATCTGCCTAGCCTTTTCCCAACTATGTTAGGGTCGGCTTCCAGTCTAACCGAATGCAGCTGAATACCAGTATATTACATGGAGCGACTGCCTATCTGTCCTCAACAACCCAGTTAATATTAGGTAATACGATACTCTTTGGTAAGACTGGATGTCAGAATTTCAGGTCACTGATTACCTGCAACGACTGCCAAAGATCTATATATGGCTGCCGGTACCAATAACTTAACGTACTTTCCGAGGCACGGAGAAAACTCGGTATGTCGGGCGGTCACCCATCCACAGACCGACCTAGGCAAGCACAGCTTTACCTAAAGATCGAATCGAGTGGCAGTTCTTATTAAGCCACGAGCTCCAAATGCTTTCAAATATATTATACAAAACCAGTGACACTCGCGCCACCAAGAAGAATCTAACAACGTATACTTTATTTAAATCCGAACATCCGTTTAGGAGTTATGAGTGAACAAAGAAACGGACATACATACATACAGGTCAAACATATATAACTGCCCTGTTTTTCCATGCCTCAGTTACAAATATGACTGACTGTCACAAATTAATGCAATGGATGTAAAGAAAATTTATTATCAACATCTTCCTGCCCTTGTGTCATGGCTCATTATCTGGGGTCGACGCAACACATTTTTTCTTCCATTACCTCTGTCAATTGTCATAATTTACTCCTTTGCCTTGATATTCAAATTCAAATTCTTTATTGCAATCCATAATGTACATTTTCAGGTAATAGGTAAAATAATTCTAGACACAATTATGGACCCTGTCGGGCACAGCAAATGTTTATAAGTAGAGAGAGGAAGAGCGGTTTGTTTCTTTTAAGATATCATTCCTCACAGCACAATCCATCCATCTGTGGCGACAGCGACATCTATTGCAACACATGCGAACTAATTTGGCAAATCCTAAACCGCGCTATTAACTTTATCCGATACATTAGCCTATAGAAATTCCCGATTTGCATAGGTCGGGCAGTTAGCCCACCAGACACAACACCCGTCTGGTCAGAGGATCCTCCCTTTTTTATGAAGGATGAGGAACTTTTCACACTGTTCCTCATACCCCCAAACATCTTTTCTATGATCTTCCTCTCCCTCTCCATTCATCAACATTTATAATCATCATACTTTTAGTCACATGCGATTCGTTTCTCCTCATCACATGCCCATACCACGACAATCGATTTCCTTTCAACTTTTCTGTAGCAAGATGAAGAAAATAAGTTGTCGTTTTTACCTACAGAACCCTTATAGAATCGTAAGGTTCAGAATGAGTCAGTTTGCAATCCGCTTCTCTTTTGTTTTAGCATAGTTGCATTCTGTTTGTGAGGAGTAGAGCAACAGAGTTCAGAGTTGCAAAAGAAATAGTTGGAAATGGATATTGTTACTTACTATTTACGAATGGAATGTCAGTTATAGTCCTATTCATTCCACGAATAAATGGGTTTGCTAGTGCATGGAAAATAGTGGGTTAATTATTAGTACAAGTGCGCTTTATGACTTGTCAGTTTTTGACTATAGAATACAATGTTGGCAACATCGTGCTAACTATTAACTATTGCTTTTTTATTGTTCCATTATATGCTCGTCATGTTTCTGCGACAAACAAATACTTTTGCTTTCTTTCTTTTCTTTCTTTCTTTTCTTTCTTTCTTTTCTTTCTTTCTTTTCTTTCTTTCTTTTCTTTCTTTTCTTTCTTTCTTTTCTTTCTTTCTTTCTTTTCTTTTCTTTCTTTCTTTCCTTTCTTCCTTTTCTTTCTTTTCTTTCTTTCTTTCTTTCTTTTCTTTCTTTCTTTATTTTCTTTCTTTCCTTCTTTCTTTTCTTTCTTTCTTTTCTTTCTTTCTTTCTTTTCTTTCTTTCTTTCCTTTCTTCCTTTTCTTTCTTTCTTTCTTTTCTTTCTTTCTTTTCTTACTTTCTTTCTTTCTTTTCTTCCTTTTCTTTCTTTACTGATCGCTTCTATAACTATACAAATTTTAATAAAGGTCAATCTTAAAATTTTATCTTCAATACCTAGAGCACAGTTTTTACATTATGTCGCAACAATACCTGATCCATGTGTGTCTATGTGATTGTTAATTCAGATGTTTAATTCACGACACATTAACACTCCGACATTAACATTAAGGACTAAAAAGCAATTTATTACATTAACATCCCAATATAAAACACAGAAAATGTTTAAACCGGCACAACTCCAAAAACCTTTAAAATAATGGGAATTTAATCAGGCGAGCAGGATAAAGTGCTCCAAACAGGTTCACAGTCCGGGGACATCCCCTACTCATCTGATTTAATTAGGTGTCGAAGTCACCCTGACGGCTCTCATTTGTGGACAACTGATAAGATTTAGGGAGCTCCCATATTTTTTGAGAAGGAAAAAGTTTGTTTTTGGAAAAATGTTTTAAAAACAAAATGGGCTTTTATTTTTTGCTTATTATTTTTTATGATGGACCCTTTTAGCTCTAATCTTGGATTAATTGTGGCATGACTACCGGTCAAATTGACCATAAAGTTCAGGGTGTACCATAAATAGGCTGAACCTTTCGAAATGTGGGTATAGCTATATTTCTGCCTTATCCGAACTAACCAGCCTTATGCTATTATGCGACGTGCAATCACATAAAATATATAAATCGATATTATAGGTATGCTAGTCTGTAAGGTCAAAGATGCCTTCAAATCATCATCTGCCTAGCCTTTTCCCAACTATGTTAGGGTCGGCTTCCAGTCTAACCGAATGCAGCTGAATACCAGTATTTTACATGGAGCGACTGCATATCTGTCCTCAACAACCCAGTTAATGTTAGGTAATACGATACTCTTTGGATGTCAGAATTTCAGGTCACTGACTACCTGTAACGACTGCCAAAGATCTATATATGGCTACCGGTACCAACAACTTAACGTGCTTTCCGAGGCACGGAGGAAACTCGGTATGTCGGGCGGTCACCCATCCACAGACCGACCTAGGCAAGCACAGCTTTACCTAAAGATCGAACCGAGTGGCAGTTCTTATTAAGCCACGAGCTCCTAATGCTTTCAAATATATTATACAAAACCAGTGACACTAGCGCCACCAAGAAGAATCTAACAACGTATACTTTATTTAAATCCGAACATCCGTTTAGGAGTTATGAGGGAACAAAGAAACGGACATACATACATACAGGTCAAACATATAACCCTCCTTTTGAGCTTCGCCGCAGTCGGGTAAAAATAGCGTATCAATTTGTTTGCTAAGGAAAGCTTTCTATCTAAGACCTAGAAGTAATTATACCAGCTACATCTTAGTTGATTGAGTACTTACTCAGTCAAATGCATAAAGACATCCATCACGTTTAAGCGCAAATAACAAAAGGATTACTTTGATGTATTGGAGGATTGCAGACAGAAATTGGAACAGAGCGAACGTTCTAGAATAGTATAGTGGTAAAATAGTTCAGACTTTGAGACATACTAGATACCAGACTAATAAGCTTATACTAAATATATCAAGGCTTCATATTCTTCAATTGAAGATCAGCAGAGTTCCTGTACAGCAAATGTACTGTCTGTCTGTCTGTGACTGCCTCGTTGGTCTAGTGGTCGCAAGCGCGACTGCTGAGCATGAGGTCCTGGGTTCGATTCCCGGATCGGGCATAGTGTTATTAGGTTTTTATAATAGGAATTTTCAAGTAGCAGTCACGGAGTGTGAATTCGTGCCCGGTGGATGGCAATAGGCTCGCCCCCTATTACATGGGACTGGCGAAATGCGGGTTTACTGTTAGATACACTTCTGCCTAACTTTTCGAGGGTGTCTTATGTTATGTAAATGTTCTGTCAAAATGACAGTTCAACAACATTAAATGCGTCTTTAACGTTTATGAGCAGGCCATAAGAACCGATGGCAAAGGAATTTCCTTCAAAACTCTTCGAACTACGATTGAAAGTAAATTGCGTCACATAAATTGTTTGATGCAGTTGCAATTCCGTGTTCTAAAACAAGAACCATACACAAAAAATGTTTTTCAATCCACCAATACCTAAAATCACCATGCAAAACCACCCCAAAATGCAATCAAGAGCGCACCTTCAACAAGAACCTCTATTATGGAGATAGAACCACATGCTGGTAGAAATTGAAAAATGAATGAGCTGCCAATCCCAGATCCACTGATTTACCTTCCTCCCCCATTCCTATTGTCAAACAAATAAAACCGGTCAGATGCAGAGGTATAGTTTATGGTTCCGTAGTCGGGATGAATATTTATCTCAAAAAGCAATTCGTTACGCAAAGTCTCATTTATAAAAAAAAACTTTTTACGTTGATAACTGCCCTGTTTTTCCATGCCTTAGTTACAAATATGACTGACTGCCACAAATTAATGCAATGGATATAAAGAAAATATATTATCAATATCTTCCTGCCCTTGTGTCATGGCTCATTATCTGGGGTCGACGCAACAATTTTTTTTCTTCCATTACCCCTGTCAATTGTCATAATTTACTCCTTTGCGTTCACAACATTCCTCACAGCACAATCCATCCATATGTGGCGACAGCGACATCTATTGCAACACATGCGAACTAATTTGGCAAATCCTAAATCGCGCATACATTAGCCTATAGAAAATCCCGATTTACATAGGTCGGGCAGTTAAAATTGGGACAAGCCCGCCACACTATTCCCAAACCACTGTAACTTCTGTAAGCCAGAATCAACAGTGGCGACCACAAGAAAAGCGCCGAGACAATGAAGCGCGAAACTGAGCGAGCGAGCGAGTGAGCGATTAAACTGTCTTGGATCCCGCAACGAAATTAATCAGAAAATAATAGCAGAAGAGGTCGGGCAGTTAGCCCACCAGACACAACACCTGTCTGGTCGGAGGATCCTCCCTTTTTTATAGAGGATGAGGAACTTTTCACCCTGTTCCTCATACCCCCAAACATCTTTCCTTTGGTCTTCCTCTCTCTCTCCATTCATCAACGTTTATAATCATCATACTTTTAGTCACATGCGATTCGTTTCTCCTCATCACATGCCCATACCACGACAATCGATTTCCTTTCAACTTTTCTGTAGCAAGATGAAGAAAATAAGTTGTCGTTTTTACCTACAGAACCCTTATAGAATCGTAAGGTTCAGAATGAGTCAGTTTGCAATCCGCTTCTCTTTTGTTTTAGCATAGTTGCATTCTGTTTGTGAGGAGTAGAGCAACAGAGTTCAGAGTTGCAACAGAAATAGTTGGAAATGGATATTGTTACTTACTATTTACGAATGGAATGTCAGTTATAGTCCTATTCATTCCACGAATAAATGGGTTTGCTAGTGCATGGAAAATAGTGGGTTAATTATTAGTACAAGTGCGCTTTATGACTTGTCAGTTTTTGACTATAGAATACAATGTTGGCAACATCGTGGTAAAATCAATACCATGTTAGACCTATTAAAACTTATTAAGGAGCCATTTTATGTTCATGTATCCAAAGCTAATAAATCGCCACAATCTGTTAGTGGTGTTTTTCGTAAACGTGTTGACAGTTGCGTCATTTAAAGTGGCTTCATCAGTAAGTCAGTAATTGCCGCGGTTAAAAGCCAGGAGTTATCATTACCTACAATGGCTACCATAAACCAAAGCGGATATTGCCAAAACACTAACGCTTGGCAGATCGTATTTGGGCTAAAGACCCTACCAGCGCAACACAAATCCCATTATATAGGCACACAGTACAATGTCTAGGTTGATATCCTGTATCCTCTATTTATTACTTCCCCGAATGTTTGGCATTGGAAGAATTTACGCCATTCTGACGCGAGCCATATAATGGCATTTAAAATGGCAGTAAGGAACCGAGGACAATAAAATCGAACGTGTTTATTGCTTTGAGAAAACGATAGTCCCATAGTGGCACATTTAGTGTTAGTTTTACATCACTATAAAGTTGTTGTTAAAGGTGTTTATGTGGTCTGGGAACTTGTGTTCAGGATCACTCTATTGATAGACCGCCTCGTTCGCTTAGTGGTCACAAGCACGACGAGCTTGGGGTGTGGGGTTCGATTCCTGGGTTGGGCAAGGTATCATTGGGTTTTTCCATCAGGAATTTCTCAGTAGCAGGCACATAGTCTGGATTTGTGCCCGGTTGATGGCAATAGGTTGCCCATCGCCTCTTATTATATGGGACTTTAACATAACTGGTGAAATGTGGGTGTACTACTACACCTCTGAGTAACCTTTCAGGAATTACAAACGTAATGTTATGTTATATTTATTGATAAGACAGGGGCCTTTTTTTGTTTGGGGGGTGGGAAATCATCAAATAACCCCTCCCGCTCTTGGGCAGAGCGAAAGGGAGTTTCAGACTTCTACTGACTAAAAACCACCCATGTTCCTTCTTAGCCCTTGTGCCGACGCCGCGATATCTTTTTGAACAACCCGCAGCCCAGACGGGCGTCGGCCTCTGCGGGCTCCTTCCATGTTGCTGACATTTTTTTGAGGCGCGCGTGGAACACGAACGCGCCGTCGACACGGCCTGTCGTCGTCCTAAGACGGACGGACGGCGAGCTAGCCCATTACTTACCGTCCACAAGCCCGCGTCTACGGTGGCCGGAAGCCGTCGTTTCCTCCCGCCAGTAAGACAGGGGCCTGATTGTTGGAATGCTGAATAATCTAAATATGAAAATAATCACATTCTTTGTCACATGTTTTTAATTTTTGTGTGTTGAAAGGTAAACCGGTTTCCTCTCTTTGTTTTCCAACCCACACGGGGCTTTCCCAGTGCTCTTTCTCCCTCTTCCTTCCACTGGCTGTGACCTAGTGCGCTCTGTGAAGAAAGCATGCGGGATATGGACTTTGCTAGCCTAGTGCGGGTCGGTGAAGAGTACAAGTCTCCAAATTTTAGGTGTATGAATTAAATTAAATAACCGTTCCAGCCTCATCTCCAACGGTTCGCACTAATCACCCACAAGTAAACCACAGAGGGTAAGATGTGAGTGACATAAAACTGACATTTCGTCGGAAATTCGTCATTTTGCGACAAGATGTCGTATACCCACGGATTCATTACGAAGGTCTACATTTATAACCTGCTGCAGACGTAGGGTTTGGCTTTAGGATTATTAATTTTCTCACGTATATGACGTGGAACTATGTGCCTTAATTTCAATGAGGTTTTGGAATTTAGCTGAAGATGAATTTGATTACCGTACCTAGAATGCCTGATTAAGAGGTTGAAATTTAACGACTGATAATAAAACCTAGTTAAGTGTGTGACTAGTATTCCAAAATAATTAAATGGTTAATACTATAACCCTAAATTAACATCACATCACGCCTGTAATCCCCAAGGGGTTGGGCAGAGAAGTACACCCACATTTTGCCAGTTATGTTTTAAGTCTCATGTATTAAGGAGCCATCCTTTTTTTTTTTATGGTGGGTGGAAAATCATCAAATAACCCCTCGCGCTCTTGGGCAGAGCGAAAGGGAGTGTGTGGGATAAGGAGCCACCGTATTATCATCAAATGGGCACAAATCCAGACTCCGCAACTGCTACTGAGAAATTCTTAATAGAAAAACCGAAAATTATCATTTCAATCATTTTGACAGTCTTCTTTGTTTTGATAACGTAATGCAGACAAAGTTACGTGGGTCAGCTAGTTGAGCTATATTATAAACTAAGACAATAATTGCTTTAGAACTTTTTGATGTATGAAAATGTTGGACCGACGAAGTTCAGAACGTTTCAACATTTTGAACTAGCTTTGTAAACGAACTCAATACAAATAAGTAAAAATACAAATTACAGTTATCGCCAACTCGTATTTTGCCCAGAAACCAAGAACTGGGTCAAGAACCTTAATTGCGAAAAAACGCTTCAAACAAAATGATGGATTTGAAAACTTCCCAGACAGACCCTGAAAAAGCGTTTGTGCCTCTCAAAGTGATTGAACACAAACAGATAATGTTTGTGAAAACTGAAACTATTAATTTGCCGAAAATGAGATCAATGTCCTGGAATCAGCCCGGTCGCAAATCTTTAGGGTCTGTGTTTATGTTTCAGAAACTCATATTTTGGAGGCTCGATCCATTACATAGTATGGCTGACCAAAAACAAAGCCTGCCTTTCATCCCAGATTTTGTTTGTAGATCTTTGGATCCGTGAATCTCTCCGTAATGACTGCCGGAGATCTGCAAATGGCAGGCAAACACGGAAACGAAAGGCATTAGTTACCCATTAACATCTGCTAATGGGTAATTAATGCCTTTGTACCGTTGAATTCGTACATAAGTTCATAAATCTAAATAAAATCAAGTTAGGCAAACAATTAGCACTCTTTTAACATCGACATTTCTTGTATGAAGCAGTCCCCGAAAAGTATGCTCTTCACCATTACCCAGAATTTTTAATAGGGAGAAGTCGCATTCAAAGTCAAACCACTTATAAATGACTAGCGGACGTCACGCGGTTTCACCCGCGCAGTTCCCGTTCCCGTTGGAATACAGGGATAAAAAGTAGCCTATGGCACCCGCGGATAGTGTAGCTTTCCAACGGTGAAAAAAATTTTTGAAATCGGTCCAGTAGTTTCGGAGCCTATTCGTTACAAACAAACAAACAAATCTTTCCACTTTATAATATTATTAACTGATGCCCGCGGCTTCACCCGCGTGGATGTCGGTCAAATTATATACTAAAACCTTCCTCTTGAATCACTCTATCTATTAAAAAAACCGCTTTAAAATCCGTTGCGTAGTTTTAAAGATTTAAGCATACATAGGGATATACTGACAGAGAAAGCGACTTTGTTTTATACTATGTAGTGATGATTAGTGTAGACAAAAGCGAAGCTGCAGTCACAGTCACTAGGCATAATAACTTGTGAAGGTACTGTTGTCACAGTCATGGAACATACGCTCCAACAACACATCTTTCTATTAATTTAGAATAATAATAATAAAAAATGTTTATTGAGTCTCAAACGTTACATAATATGCGTGAGTTGAGACAGCCCCAGTAAGTAATTGAAACTTTCCTTATTTAAGGTGAATGCTCCAACTAGCCCGCGAAATTCAATTTTTTTTACGTTTTTTGCAATTTGCAGGTCAGTGTTAGTTTGTATGTTGATTAGAATATTAATTGCGGCTGTAAGACGTATGTAGTTACAGAAATATAATCATCAAAATCATCAATACAAGCCTCCAAGTTCATAAAGGTGCAGGAACTTGAAAAAGTCATTTTTGCACCTTTATGAACTTGGAAGCTTGTATTGATGATTTTGATGATTATAATTCTGTAAGTACATACGTCTTACAGCCGTAATTAATATTCTAATCAACATACAAACTAACACTGACCTGCAAATTACAAAAAACGTAAGAAAATTTGAATTTCGCGGGGTGGTTGGAGCATTCACCTTAACACAGTATTGAGACTAAATTATCACAAAAGAATACAAAATAAAACACAATGTCATAATAAAGAACAGTAGCAAACTCCTAAACTCGACTGGCCTGTTGGTCTAGTGGTTAGTGACCCTAACTGCTATGCCGGAGGTCGTGGGTTCGATTCCCACCCAGGACAAATGTTTGTGTGATGAGCACGATCATTTGTTCTGTGTCTGGGTGCAATTTATCTATAATATGTATGTATTTAGAAATATATAAGTATGTTTATCAGTTGTCTAGTACCCAAAACACAAGCTCTGCTTAGCTTGGGACTAGATGGCGTTGTGTGATAGTTGTGGAATACTTTATCGACACATAAATTTTCTCTATAACTAAAGCTTTAAATCCCTAAATACATACCACAGTCTCCGAAAATTCTCAACAGTCGTTAGCCCTCTCCAGTTCAAAGTCAAACACGTTCGGCCAGAATTAAGTAGTCACCATTCTGAATATAACCTCGTTACTCAAACAGGCCCTGGTCACTTACGGTACAGCGGTTAACGATATTAGTTATGTCCTGTAAGTGAATAACTTAGTTTGTGTTCGGACTGCGGTTAGGTAGGAGAGGATACATTAGATCTAGATTATTACGTAAATGTAAAACTAGATAGATTTCAAGAGGGATCGTCTATAGGACCTAAACTATATATTTATACTTTTGGAATATTTTGTTTTCATACTGA
This sequence comes from Diarsia brunnea, assembly GCA_949774965.1. Classification (NCBI taxonomy): domain Eukaryota; kingdom Metazoa; phylum Arthropoda; class Insecta; order Lepidoptera; family Noctuidae; genus Diarsia; species Diarsia brunnea. The sequence goes on from OX459011.1 coordinate 18,789,441, forward strand.
TTTATTGGGTAACAATGCAAGTTTTTTAAAACAGTTTTATACCGATTGAAATGAAACATACAATAGCAATACAATGGGCTCGCCCCCATTTACATGGGTCTTAAACATAACTGAAGAGTGTGTATACTATTAGGTGGACTTCTGCCTTACCCTACGGAGATTACGAGATTATGAGAAACATATAATCACGTCTTTCACAAAAACGTAGTTGACCAGAATGACCATCTCTCGATGCTGTACCTACTGTTACACAAGATAGTCTATCAACCATAAAAACCTCAATAATAAACCAGCCACGTGTGTCTTCATTCTTATTATTTTTTTAACAAACATTTCTCTCTTAAAGCCCTACTTATCATATCTCAAAATACCAACGCCTACGCATATTTATTCACTGAGAAAATTACCTACATAACGTATTCTTCGTTTCCAATCCATATCTGAATACAAAACCTAGAGAAATACGAAAGAAAATCACTAATGTCATTATAACGCTCATACACTGACATACATGTTCGCAAACGATTACCATAATCAAATGCTAATCCCAAATAATATAATACGTAGGGATGGGAAACCGTATCCGAACTTTATCCGAATTGACATTATTACGAGTATATCTGAAACCTTTGTACCTTGTAACCGGTATCTGTAATAATAATTTGGGAATAGAAGGCTATTTACTATTGATCTTCAAAGAAAATAATATTCTATCGTGTTTCAATGAGGAGTAAAGTTGGCATCTTCGCAAATTGATATTTGATATACGACTTTTTTAGAAAGGTTTACTGTATTCAATCTTGTTTATATTTCTCCTTGTTTATATGCCTTTACCATGGCCTTGTGAAGGCAAAGGTCTGAAGTACATTTATTGAAATGGGAATGACAAATAATATTTATTTTTTATTCTTTAAAGGAATAATTATCACATCATTGTGTATTAAGTATGTTAATCGATACTATCCAAAATCTAACTAGATATTTGTAACCTGAGGAAAAATTAAGCAAAATGCTTCAAATGTTAGCAAAATACTAATACTGATACTGTTAGCCTGTATCACGCCACTGCAGGGCAAAGGCCCTGTTAGCAAATAGTTCCAATAAAAGTATGGTTTTAAAACGAAAGGCCTACGACACGATAAATAATTTTTCATACTCTCTGGAAAAATGTTACGTACGTATACGTTATGAATTTAATTTTGCTTCAACGTTATTATGGACACGATCATTAAGGTTAAAATAATTATAATCTCATTTTGTAGTGTTCAGTTCTGTTTTCACTACATTCAGTCAACATTTTGTAGTGACCGTCGCGTGAAAGCGGACTATTAAAGGTTAATACGTGTAAACACACAAACAATCAGAAAAAATACATTACACATTTCATAATTATAATTACGGATGAAATATTTAGTACAGTCGTATTTAACTTTTCCGTTTAACAGAATATTTCTCTGGAACTATTTTGTGTATGTAGAGATTATAAGAAATAAGCATTAGGTATGCACTTTTTCCAATACTTTTATACTTTTTTTTTTTTTTTTTTGGGGTGTGGGAAATCATCAAATAACCCCTCCCGCTCTTGGGCAGAGCGAAAGGGAGTGTCAGACTTCTACTGACTAAAAACCACCCATGTTCCTTCTTCGCCCTTCATGTCGAGGCCGCGGTATCCCTTGCGAACAACCCGCAGCCTCGACAGGATACTTCAGATTCAATATCTCACCTGAAGATCTCTGGCTTACCCCCTAGTTTCACCCCTTCCCTCATACGTCATTTTTAAAACAAAAATAATGCTAGGTTTAAACGGAAAACATACGGTAATGCAGCGCACTATGTTTTTTTTTCTACTCATCGTAAACATTTTAAATCGGAAAGTCAATTACTTTGAAAATACATGATATCGGTGGAACACAGTATTCTGTTTGGCAGGAAGGGGAAGGAGACGCAAATAATAATGTCGTGTCAGGTAACAAAATAAGCTTAGCCATATTATAATAAGTTTATTATCACCAGTTTTGCTTGAAACTTCGGGCTACAATAAATAAGAGTATAAAAAAAATATCTGAAAAAGGGGTGTAACATCACTATCATATGGAAATAAAGATATCGATAGACGTTGGAAGAAAATCCAAATTACCATAGAAATGGGTCGCGATTGGAGGCGCACTCAGCCGTCATCGCAGACAGTGGGAAGAAAGAATATACACTGGCGGCCAGAATTACACAGCGTGGTACAGAAATGTGTAGTCATGTTGAGAGGCGTAAGGTCTGACTAGCGAACAGAACGACTTCCTTCATTAGACCAAATCCGCAATCATCAAAAAAAATATCAACTGTCCTATTCGAGTTATGTATGACGCAGTGGCTCAGCGATTGGACTGCTGCGCTGCGTGTCGCGGGTTCGATCCCCGCACGGAACAAATATTTGTATGACCTGCAGATAGCTGTTTCGGGTTTGAGTTTTTGTGTATGTATATGGTATGTGATTTTATATGTTTGTGAATGCACCCACGATACAGGAGAAATTCCTAGTGTGGGGCAACGTTTTTATAAAAAAAAAAAGTTAAGTATTAATTAAATATCAAAACTCCTTCATGCCCCGAAAACCTCCTATAACCAGTGGTCTCTGCTGATGTTTTTAAATCTCGGACAGTAGCCGTTATAGGTAAACAGAAGCCCGAAAGTCTGACAACCAGTCTTACCACGGGGTCTCATATTACCCAGTGCTAACTGGGTTGTGGAGGTCGTTCCATGTAAAATACTGGTCTTCAGTTGCAACTGGTTATACTAGAAGCCGACCCGAAAATAGTTGGGAGCAGGCAGGCAGATGATGATGAGGAACTAAGTTTTTACTGGTTGTGGACTATACCAACATTTTCTGATACACACTGTATTGTCATTGTATTATGGGAAAATTGCGTTTGTTTGTTCAAAGTTCCGTTTGATATGAAAAAGTTTATTCGATTGATCCGATTCTGGCAATCTGATTTCCCAAAAGGGTTCATCTTTGATTTGTATAACAGTTGGGCAGGTCCATACAAAAGCTAAAGCAAGGTTTACAAAGCGATATAATAATAATTCACGAATTGGACACTTTACATCATCTTAGAGATGCTGAGTTTCTTTTGGCATTAAAAAAGCTGAAAGCAAAATTAACTTTAAAGGAAAGTTCGTTAGCTCTATTTAGAAAGTGTTAATAGCTCTCAATTAAAAGATTAGTCATATAATTATTATGACTAGAGTTTTCTCGGTTTTATTTGGATACTAGCTGATCCCTGTTAATTATATACTACAACCTTCCTCGAGAATCACTCTATCCATAGGTGAAAACGGCATCGGTGCAGTAGTTTTTGAGTTTATCACGAACAGACAGACAGACGCGACGGACTTTGTTTTATAATATTTATGTGGTGATTTGTTAAAATGTTTAATAGTTTATGTCATATGTGTGTTTATAAAAATAATAAATAAATAGCTGGTCTAAGCCCTCAAAACCGCATAAAACTTAGCTAATGTAAAAACTCAATTTCATCATTGCGTTCCAGATGATACTAAATGCAATCTAAGTGTACATACTAAAACGGCAAGTCATAAATGTTTTGCTGCCATAGGAAACCAATAACTTTTTACGAGCATGGGGAATGTTCATTTACTGTCAGCCGAAGGGCCATCGATATGAGCCATTTTTTACACATAAGAAAAGGTGTTATTTTGGCTGATAAGTTAACTATTCGGGACATGGCGGCCGTGTTAAAAGCATGAAATTGGAAGTAGAGAATATTTGACAACCTGGAAACCTTTTTAAAAACATTCATAACGCCTGTAATCCTAAAGTTTTAGGCAGAGAGAGATGCATTAAATACACACACGTTAAGTCTAGTTTGCCATAACAGTCTAAAATGAGAGTTTGTCTATGTCTATTGCCATCAACCGGCCACAAATGCAGACTCCGGGTTGTGCTAGGTTCTAGTGATAAGACCTAAAAACACTTTATACGTCCTAGAAACAAGCCTAGGACCAGTAGGTGAACATGAGCACTTGCTACTTCTAGACCAGCGAGACAATTATGTTTTTCCTACTCCTCCGCTATTATTTTCTGATTAGTTTCGTTGCGGGATCCAAGACAGTTAAATCGTTTCTCTGGGACTTCGCCGGGCTTCATTGTCTCAGCGCTTTTCTTGTGGTCGCCACTGTTGATTCTGGCTTACAGGAGTTACAGTGGTTTGGGAATAGTGTGGCGGGCTTATCCAAATTTAGACCAGCGAGACAGTCGCCATTATTTAACTTTTCCAATTTTATTTGAATGCCAGTTTATCCCATATTATAATACGATAACACGGAAATCTTCTTTAATGAAATTCCTAGGATCTTGCGAGTTAAAATATTAATATTAAAAGTTTATTTGTCCGCTCCGGAAAACAGCAATATTGCTCCATTCCAGTATGTTTATAAAGCAATATTTGATGGTATCCCTGCGATTCGTTCCCTCGAATCCTTTACGATTAAAAGTGTTAAAAAATAAAAATCGTTTCTGCGAAATGGTTCGTCGCCCCATTGAGGAAAAATTGGCTGAATCTACAAATTAAGTGTGTATTCATTTTAAATTGGACTGCCTTTTTGGCTTTTTAAGCTGATGCTTTGAATTCGTAAATTTAATATCCAGGTAAGAAAATGTCTTGTCTTTTCGCAAGTGATAGAAAGATAGAATCTTATGTATGCGTGGAATTTTGCCATGAAGGTCTGACAACCTGTCATTGAGATGAAAAAATTTAAAATTCATAATCACTGTTTAAGTTTTGTATAACAAAACGTATAAAACCATCAATGTAATTTTATCAAATCTCCAGTTAAGGTCTTGATATTTTGAATTCAGATATTTCAATGTACTGCGGCTGGCCAATGTCTTTTGTAGCCTAACATGTAACTGGTAGCAATTAATAACATAGTTGGAAAAAAGTCAGACAGACAATCATAAATAATGTGTTCTTTTGTTGTGAATCAGTAGGTGCCAAACCTAAAATTAATGGTTAAACGTTTTCCTGTTTTGTCACAATCGATTACCAAACAATTGTTTACTCAAACAACACACGTCCTTTTCAAAGCTCTGACAAAGAATATTGGTTGTCATCAAAAGTCCTAAATGCATTCCCATCAATTTTCCATTACCGACCGCAGACACGAGTTACGGCTAATGGTGCCAGAATACGGTCTCTAATCTTCTTTTCTCGGTTTGAGTCGTAAACCGATTTGTTACTTTTAAATGAAGCTACTTACCTATTTGTATTCTTTTTTGAGGTAAGTAGGAAGTCTGTTGTGGCTTTCAAAGGTGCTTTAACATAGTTAGCTATATTTTATCTGGGTGCACTTTTAAGCTAGCTTGTTTGTGGGTCTGAAATAAATTAAGTGGAGGGGACGCCCTAGAAAGACATACACTGACCTTATTGGTCCTCAGAAAGGATAGGTGTGTAGTACTCGTAACCGGCGTGCGTGTATGAAAAGCTGTATGAATCTGGGCGAGGCAAAAGGAGTATGCGAGGATCGTAGCAGGTGGCATTCTGTGGTTTCAGCCTACCCCCATGGAAAAGGGTGTTAGGTTATGTATGTATGTGTATTTACGCAATGTATACATTAAACATTAAATATATATGGTTATATTCCAAGTTCAGTTGAGTATTTAAATGTAATGTGTGTATTAAGTTTAAAGATAACAATGCGTAAACGTTGCGTAGGTACTCTTGAATGTGAAATTAGCGTCCTACGTGATTCCGAAATGCTTACACCGTACATTTGTTTACCAGCCCACATATTATTATCTTCAATTTAAATTAAATGAACCCTTCCTTATATCCTTTTATTTACTTTTAAGCTCGGCTCCTAAGAGTCTAACCTTACTTAAGAAATAAGTTATCGAATAAAAAGGGTTTTAAAGTTCCGTTGCTACATAGTAAAAACGGAAACTTTAAAGATTCGTTATGTGATCTTAGAAGTTGCAAGTGCATGAACCTGACCTTTCCGAACAACAGAACTGTAAATAGTTATACACTATCGAATAAAACAATATTTTTTCATCATCATCATTTCAGCCATAAGACGTCCACTACCGAACATTGGCCTCCCCCAGAAGGGGGCAGAAGAAAGGGGAGGGGGGGGTGGCATAATCGCAACGCTTGGCAGGCGGGTTGGCGATCGCAGTATGGTTGTTACGAAGGCATAGAGAACGCTGCTGCCCATTCTCTGGTAAGTTCATAGATATTATGGGATGGTGCTATTCTTTACGTCCGACACCATAATGGAACGAATATATTTTCAAATCGGTTCATAAATGACGGAGTTGACGGAAACAAACATACAAAAAAAAATATACAGACGAATCGAGAACCTCCTCCTTTTTGGAAACCGGTTGATAAAGGCAACCCCATTATTTCCCTATATTACCAACGTAGATGGACAAGTGATGGGGAGGAATGAGGAAAATGTTGAGTATGGACGTAGATGGCTATAAGAGTAGAGGACGATCAAAGAAATAATGGAGGGACTGTGTGCAGGATGATAATAACATCCTTATTACTATGTCAGCCATATTATGGCTAGAAAGGAGGTGACTGCTGAGATGACGAGTAATAGAGAATATGGAAGAAGTAAACATGCTGCGCCGACCCCTAACAAATTGGGAGAAGGGCAGGCGAATGATCATGGTTTAGGTGATGTAGATGACACGCTCAGCACAAACAAAGCTACCAGTACCAGTACCAGTAGGTTCTCATTTCGATGCATGGGCACATTTTCTCCATCCAACCCAATTTAAGCCGTCTACCAGCTCTTTACTAAAAAAACATATTACTAAAAAAATATTCAATTTGTACCAAAATACGACTGCTTCCAAACTTCTCGGCCCACCTCAGGTACCTAATAGAATCGCCTTTTGGTTAGACCCAAGAGAAAATAATTTGACCCCTAAATGTTCAGAAATAAGGGTCTTTATTGAGTTACGTATGTTTTTAACTTTGGAAATTAGGTGTTCAGCTCACAATTTGAAGTTGAACAGGGAAATTCAAAAGTGTTATTGGATTATTGTTTGTGGATATTAACTTAATAGGGGCTTTTACGTTAATAGCTATTTAAAAACTGGTGAATAAGGTGGATTATAATTTGGTTAAGGTAAAGTAGAACTTTGCTTGTTACTTTTTTTTTTTGTTTTTTTTTTTGTACTTAGCTAGAATATCATTCTAATTATTCCAGATTCCTGAAGAGCTCGTGGCTGAATAATAACTGCCGCAGCACAAACTGGGAGCCGACCCCAACACAGTTGGGAAAAGGCTAAGCAGATGATGATGACTAGATACCCGCAAGAATATGCATGTCTGCAACATGCAATCCAAACCTACTCAGGACGAAACACGTGTTGACAGTGTGTGTAACTTAGTGCGGATCTTTTCCATTTTATTTCTACTTTTTCTAAACATATACCGTTTCCTCAGACTGTCTCTAAGGTGATCTAGTGGTCGCAACCGTGACTACTCAGCATGAAAGCCTGGGTTTGGCTAGAAGAATTTCTCAGTAGCAGCCACTGAAAGTCAAAGTCAAAGTATTTATTTGCATGTTTTTTGGTGATGTGTGGTCTTACAGTAAGGTTATTACATGTATCTCAAAAAACTACCCATTAAATTAAACAATAAATAATTTAAAATCGGTAGAAACACGAGATTACAATCTTTTCATTATTGGGTACAACCAATAATTTTCACAATAGAGACAACAACAAAAACAATTAATAAAATACTTAAAAAAATCAGATCACAATTAATTAGTCAAGTTTTAAATTGTCAGGAATAATTAATATATAATTGTCAGCTTAGTTTGTTACATTTTGTCACTGAGTTGAGATTTGTGTCCAGTTAATGACAAAGGCTTACCTCCTATTAAATTGGACCTAAAATATAACAGGCGAATCGTGTGTGTACTATTTCGTACACCTCTGCCTTATCCATTAGGGATTACAGGCATGATGTTATGTTAAGAACATACTTTCAGAAATATGTTTACTAGGAAAACCTCGAAAAGGTACCTACTCAACATTTGCAGCTGATAGAAGTTTCGAGGCGTCCACAGATTCAATAGATCGAAAGTGCTCAAGCCAACGCTCCTAAGAAGATTTGATTAGAAAACCACTTGCGGGTTACGTCACAAGCAAATCTGGGCTAGTAGCGGTGACTGGTTACGTCACATAGTAGGTAAATAGAATTGGCTTAGAAACCTTACTAAAATTATTACAATAAGTGTATTTAAAGACGTTTTCAATGACCTCGAATGAATAGGGTAGTTAACAAAAGAAATCTAATTAGTCCGTCAGATAGATTTCTAAAAAATATTGGACACGTATTTTTTCTGTAAATAAACAATGAAGACGATACAGTGCTTTGAAAACTCGTGTGACGTCATATTCTAAGACATTTCTTACCGGTGAGTGACGTCACAACCCCCTCTCAAATCTTTGACGTGAAAAAACAAAAATTACGTATCCAATATTTTTGGAAAATCTAACAAACTGACTAATTAGAATCATATTATTTTTAGTCAGTAAACATCAACAGTGGAGGATATTTCTAGTCAATAAACATTCCTATTGAGGATGTTTTGACAGATTCTATTTCAAAAGACGTCGAATGAATTTAAGGTTTACGGTGATTTCTAACCACTCAAATATATCCACAGCTACTATGTTTACCTCCTACCTCTCTTACTCTAACGGCTGAGTATATTTAGGTTAAATTGCCGCTCCCGGGCCATAGATAGGTACCTCCCTATACATGATCTGGGCTCATTACATGGGGTACTATTTATCCAAGTAGTACATTCCTGCGGGATAAATTCCAACCGTAACGCGTGTGAAGCCATGGCCAAATGGGCAAGTAATCATTACTTACACAGTCAACCAATAGTGCAAGATCATTTATTGAAGTCAAACATCAATTTGCGCGCCTAGGCAGTGAAACGACTCGTATATCGTGACGGAAGTTGGCCTGACATAGCCGTCATGGCATGATGCTTTTACTATAATAATAATTTATTTCTATCACTTCAATATACATTACATCAATGAGTCTCAACCCCTGAACTAGGACAGCATGTATGACAGGGGTTGAGGTTAAACCGGTTACATGGATCTGGATGTAGAAGCTTAGACAGTGGTTACTGCAATCATAGTACAAATTGATAATAGGTACTTAAAATAAATTAACTAAAGCCAACAGAAAATAAAAGCGAGAGAAAAAAAAAACATAAATAACATTAGAATAAGAGGTAGCGTGTGTGTGGTGAGATGTGTGATGGTGTGTGTGTGTGTGTGTGTGTGAGTGTGTGTTTAAAACTTATGAATATTTATATCACTACGTTAGATTACTGATAAGGAATTCAGTGTCATCGTAGCTATAGTTTTCCAACCAAAGTAATATTTCCTTTTTAATGTGGAAGTCACTAACATACTTAATTTGTTTGTATTGGCTAATAACGATACCACGATAACTATGCCACGTATAATTTCTAATATTAACCGGGCGTCCCATGGTGTCCAATTTTTTATCTTCTTTAGCCTTTTTGGATAACAAATCCTTAAAAGGAAACACAAATAACAGTCCCCTTGCGATACCATAAGACCATCTTTTTATCGACGAACCCAGGAAGCTTACCGAATAAAACCGATATTTCTCGCTAGAAAAAATTCAAGTAGCCATATAAAAGGCTTGTGCCCAAATTCAACAAAAGTCCCCGACGACCATTGAAGCGATTGCTACGGTAGAAAATATAATAATCTTTCCTTATCTCACGTGTATTCCAGTAGGCTGGAGTATGCTGATAGCCTTTATAAATGAGGGCGCAAGATAATGCGAAATGGAGGAAGGAAATGGGAGGGATGCGTAAAGAAGTATTAGATACATGTCTCGTTGAAGGAACAATGAACCGTGATAAAAGAGAATAAATTAGAATCAAAATTCAAAAGTTGAGATAAAGGAAAATGGTTTGTGATAATCTGAACTTAAAACAAGTTCAGAAACAACTCAATGTTTAGCGTGAAAAAAGTTGCTAAAGACATATTCTTAGTAGCGGTAAATTAGGGATATTTTGGCCCCGTCGGAGTTGCGGGTTGTTCCCGACGTGTCGGTGTTGCGGGTTGCTCGCAAGAGATACCGCGGCCTCGACATGAAGGGCTAAAAAGGAACATGGGTGGTTCTTAGCCATGTCGAGGCCGCGGTATCTCTTGGAAACTACCCGCAGCCTCGAGGTCAGTAGAAGTCTGACACTTCCTTTCGTTCTGCCCACGAGCGGGAGGGGTTATTTGATGATTTCCCACCCGAAAAAAAAAACAAAGGGGGGCGCTTCTGGTAAACCTTGCGTAACTGTTTTTTGCGTCTACACGCATTATATAAGTGAACCTACCTATTACACCCTTCTATTTTGCTAGTTATGTTTAAGTATAAAGTGAGCCTATTTCCATCAAGCGGGCACGAAGTTAGATCATTGTATAGCTCTACTAACCGTATTAATGTACCAACGCGTAATACCTACTATGCATTATTTTCAACATTCATGTTCTATAACTTGCATAATCAAAATAATCAAGCCATTAACTCAGCTTCCACGGGTTCTCGAACCATAGTTAATAGACATTATTATTCCGAGACGCCGCTGAGTAATTGCTTCCCAGTGCTCTAGATTTCTCTAAAACGGCCCGAATCCTTTAGGCTGTGGTATGTAACCAGGTGGAAGCGGGGCGATGAAGCACTGCCATGAGATGCCAGGTCTATCAAAGTGTTACTGGGTTTTATCATTAGAAATTTGCAAGGAAACTTACTTAATGTGGGTTTATTATTAGGACATCTCTGTCACTTCGTGTATTCCAGAGGTTTTGTTATACTAATAAAATAACCTTCACTGTAAATAGGTAATACCCTCTACTATTAGTTTAAGTTTAGTAAGTAGAAAATATTTCTTTAATATTTTAGTAGAATTGTCAAGGAGTTTGACAGTTAAAACAGTGAAATTAGTCACTAAATAAATATTTTTAGCAGCATTTTGAGAGAACAGTTCATACTGTTACAAGATTTTTACGCAACCACAAAGCCCCGCTTCCGCCTATACACAAGCCCGTACCCATGAACCTACAATTCCCACCCTTGTCGAATCTGATCGCTAAACGAAAGGATTAGTAAACGTCCGACGAAAAATATTTAAAACAAGCTCGTTCCTTGTAAATTGGATCTTCTTAGTTTACTGTAAATGGTTACTCAATAATATGTAAAATTGTAAGCATCTTGTTTGTGTTTATAAGGTTCTTTTTTGGATATAAATCCTGAATATTGTATTCGAGTCACGCAAAGCAATATTATGTTCGGAGATGGTACTCAACTTTAAGTGTTATCAATAGCCTTTTTGGACGTTTTAGGTTACTAAACCGTCTGCTTTTCAAAGAAAATGTATTTTCGTGTTTCTTGGAACATGCCTTTTCTACACTAAGGGATTTCTTTAGGAATTTCTTAACAGTAGCCCGGAGTCAGAAATTAATATTTATTTGAATTAAAATTGTTATTAGTAAATCAAGTTACAATCATTTTTTTTATTGGATACTCCTTTTAGGCAGATACTGCCTGTGTGAGGAGAGTTGGCTCTTCCATAGCAAGACGTGTTTTACAATAACCCTTCTTTTGGGTTACATCTTTTTGGGGGGGTGGGAAATCATCAAATAACCTCTCCCGCTCTTAGGCAGAGCGAAAGGGAGTGTCAGACTTCTACTGACTAAAAACCACCCATGTTCCTTCTTAGCCCTTCATGTCGAGGCCGCGGTATCTCTTGCGAACAACCCGCAGCCCCGACGGGGTTTGGGTTACATCTCATTCGTGAAAAAAGCAATACGGAATTATGCTCATTTGATGGCAATAACCTCGACCTGAACATTACTGACAAAATCTGAATGTACTGTTATGTAGGTAGGCACAGTTCTGCCTAACTTCGAGAACTACTGGCGTCATGTTATGTTTCATCGATTGAAGTAGATACCGTCCTTCTGTCTGTAAAATACCACGGTCTACCATTCGTTTTAAATACCACACTTGTCTGGTATTCGACTGTACGAAGCGTTCTGAAATGTCTGCCTATTCCCGTGCGTATATCTTGTGGGTTTACGAGTATGTATGAATGTATTAATTTTAAAGTCATCACCCGTCATATAAACATAATCCTATTCATTTATTTTGTTCACTGGAATAAAAACAAAATCATCAATTTACTTGGATTTCCCTAAGGACCCTCTAGGCAACAAAACTAGGTTTATTAACTTAGCCTTCTTTGGAAAATAGACTGAACTGCTAAGGACATACGTGGGGTTTTCGAATGATATGCCGTAATTAAGGCTTAGTGGCTTACTTTGGTTCAGTTATTTACGTGTGTTTGTTTATTTAGTAATAAAAAGGTACGAGTATGTTTAAATATAGGACTTAATTAGATACAAGGCTTTGAAGATCAATCCATTCATAAAACTTTTATGGGTGAACGGATTTCAATGCCACAAGTGGCCCTGGTTATGGAAATAAAATGCTTTTAATCTCGCGTGGTAATAATTATAGTCCGCCTGACCGTTTTTGGTCACGGCAGCCAATCACAGCAGAGATAAGCCATCGGTGAAGAAGATATTATGGCGAGTGTGTGTTCGAGTGTACTTTCTCATTCCACAACCTCATAGTCCGCTGGGACGGCAATTCGACATGACTGGAGAAAAATCAGGCGCAGGACCACCAGCATAACGTGTTTTCCGGGGCACGGAGGATTGCATTCCACCATCTTCCTAACTTCAGACTGCTTCTGAGAAATTCCTTACGGAAAAACTCAATAACACTTTATGACCGACCTACATCAAACCCAGGATTCCGTGCTCCGTAGTCGCGTTTGCAACTGCAAGACCAGCGGAGCAGTTTAGTGATAGAACGTTTCCTAAGGTTGATGTTGACCGAAGCCGAGGACAAAACCGAGTAATATATGGATGTCAAATGAGAATATATTATTAAGGTTAAAAAAATATATAACCTAAAGTCCTTTATATGCTTACTCGCATTTAATACACAATTGTCTGTATATTTTTAGTCACTCTTTAAAATGTTTATTTATTATATAACTCTCTTGCGAACAACCCGCAGCCCCGACGGGCGCCGGCCCTTGCGGGCCCCTTCCATGTTGCTGACATCTCTTTGAGGCGCGCGTGGAACACGAACGCGCCGTCGACACGGCGTGTCATCGTCATAAAACGGACGGACGGCAAGCTAGCCCGTCACTCACCGTCGACAGGCCCGCGTCTACGGTGGCCGGAAGCAATCACGTGGCCCCCGACGCCCGGAGCGCCCCCCGTGGCGGCTGGGACGAGAGGTTCTCTCCCTCTCACGTTCCGCCACCTCCTTCGCTAGCATCACTGCTTCGCGAGAAGAAAGAGGGCGAGAAAAACAAGAAGGAGGGCGAATAACCCCTTAAATTATAAGTGTTTCCATAGAAACTGAAAATAATAATGATGCTTATTCTTTACAGTCATTACTGAAAACATCTCTTCACATATTATACCAATCAATGACCCAAGAAATTTACATAACTCCCCTTAGTTACTAATAATAAAACTTATGTGACACGGCCTCTCAATTCGAGAAGAATTCTCCTCGCATAAGCTCCCCAGTTGCTTCAACGATGACAATTTAACTTTCCTTAAGATCCAACGATCGTTCAGTAGCTATTGAAAGGATTTCGTAACTCCCTTATGTTCGTTTTCACTAAGACCAGACGCACTTAAATGGATGCCTAAATAAAAACCACTCTATTGGATTTTCAAACCTCGTATCAGTGTTGAGAGTTCAAATTCCAACGGTGGAGTACTCAATATTTAGGTCTAGCTTAGTGTTAGAGAATGCGAGCATTAATGTTGTCTGCCCCAGTTTTTAGATGCTCGCCCAGGGAGCTACTTTAAGGCTTACTTTGATTTTTTGAGGAACGATGACACTGCAAACTTCAAATGAGTCTGAATTAAAAGTAATCGTTGTTGAAGCCTTTTTTTGTCAGAAAAGGGTCGGCAGAAATAAAGATATCACCTGAACCTAGAAGGTTCGATGCTGGGAATGGAACCTTTTATCTTAGAACGATAACGCTCAGCCATTGACTAGTTTGTCTGACACATGAGGTGATCTTCAACATGTAGGTATGTTGCCTGGTCTTCATAATGACTTAATCAAGATTATGTCTAACTTGAAAAGAGACTGACCTATGAGACTGTTTTATAAATTTAAACTTCATATACCATATGCGGCACATAGGCGAACTATGAGACTGTTTTATAAATTTAAACTTCATGTACCATATGTGGCACATAGGCGAACTATGAGACTGTTTTATAAATTTAAACTTCATGTACCATATTATGTGGCACTTAGGCGAACTATGAGACTGTTTTATTCATTTAAACTTCATGTACCATATGTAGCACATAGGCGAACTATGAGACTGTTTTATAAATTTAAACTTCATGTACCATATGTGGCACATAGGCGAATTTACTGCCACAAGGTATTCTCTACCAATCAACCGTTAGCCTTTAGCGTTTTATGTTAGCCTTTTGTGTTTATCGTAGATAAGTCGGTAAGGGAACACCGGCCTCATCGAATATTTAATTTTTTTTTAGCTTGAACATGTAAAAGTGTTTGTAATAAATATTCAATTTACAAAATAAAATTAATAAGTAAACAATAATATAATTATATAAACTATAGGACTCGCTAGATCTTTATTTATGTGACACAAACTGTGTCAAGGGCAAAATCTAAATAGAGTCGAACGGATTCCGTTTTATTGCAAAACTTAAGGGGTAAGACTGGACTAATTTTTTACACTATCTCTAATACCCGTTTTCGGGTGCACCTATTAGTACTCATTTCGCCAGTTATGATATAAATACCATCTAAAAAAAAATGTAAATTGTAAGCGTGTAATAAAAATTGTAAATTCCTGATGAAAAAATCTAACATCACTTTACCCGACTCGGGAATGGAATCCAGATCCTCATGCTTAGCAGTGGCGCTTGCAATCTCTCTACCAACGAGACATCTATATCAATACCTAAATTTTATTCAATATAAAATAAGTATTAATATATACGTAAATTTGCACTTACACATAAGTCTAAATAAAAACAAAGATAAATAATTAATAAAAATATTAGTCTGATAACATATTCAGAAAAAATACTGACTTCTTTATTACGGTTAATTGAAGTGGCTTTAAAAATTTAATCTGGAAAATTAAGATTTTATTGTGCTCCTTAATTAAAAATTAAACGATAACAAAAAGTTAGTATTCTTATTTAAAATCCAGACTTTTATTCAGGACCCTAGAATTTAATATAGGTCGTAAACAAGACGAGACGTTACAATTTTATTTTTATGAAAGAACTTAAAAATACGACGGTATTAACACTAGGTTTTTACTACATGTTAAGGTTTATTTTGGGTTTATAACCCATATTACTTGAACATTTTACAACCCAAATATTTATTTTGTAAAGCAATTTGATATTCAATTATGAAAATAGAAAGGGTTATTTTGGGAGAAAGGTCTAAATATTTTTATTTTCATGACTGGAACAAATTGAATGTTAATTAATTAAAACGTATCATCATCATCATCATTTCAGCCTTAAGACGTCCACTGCTGGACATAGGCCTCCTCCAGAAGGGGGGGATTTGCCATAATCGCCACGCTTGACAGGCGGGTTGGTGATCGCAGTATGGTTGTTACAAAGGCACAGAGAACGCTGGTGCCCATTCTCTGGTAAGTCCCTTAGTCGCCTCTTACTAAAACGTATATCTGAAGTGTAAGACCTATGTCTAGAGTCCAAAATTCCCTTTAAAACTTTAGTATTGAAATGGATGTGAAATTATTACTTATTAAGAAACTAACTCCCCCGAGTTAGTTTCTTAATAAGTTCAGGAATTATATAAGGATCTTACCCAAGCATATTATTTTGTAAACCTTTAGAGGTTAGCGTAGGACTGTAGGTAAGTACTTGATATCACAGTGAGGTTTACCTGTAAAAAAGAGAACATTGATTTAGAAAAGGACGACAAAAATATATTAAAATACACCTGTGTTAATCTCAAAACTTTGACTGTGAAAGTTAATTCTCATGACCATGACAAATGACGCAATATACAGAAATAAAATCCCACACACACTCATATACGAGTATTATACAGTATAAATATTCTGTTTCACAGTTTCAGTGCATGCCCGTAATAACGATGTATCTATCAAGTTCTGAATTTCAGTCGCTGAAATCAAATTGTAACAACGTTGAAACTGTTGGCCGCGACAACGTAACAGGAATCACACGTTAACGCATACCGACAAACATTGTACGTGCAAGAGACCACCGTGGGGTATTCCCCACGGTGGTCTCTTGTACACAATTTTCATATTCCTACTTGTTTCTTTTGTTCTATACTAAACTTCTATAGCTTAAGCTATAAAAAATGTAGTGTCATGATTTCGGAATATTTGGCGATACTCAATTACACAGACACAGGAAAACTTCTAAAAGTTGTCGTTTGATTATGTTTTACTTCGTATCTAATTGTACAGTCGAACAAGCTAAAAAGTATACAGCCAGCTAATTTGTCTTTACTTTTAAGATTATACAGATACATTTAGATACTGATGTCAAACGATACAGCGTTTGACATCAGTCGCTTAATGCGAAACACTTTATAAAACAAAATTACAATCAATATTTTCAGTGTTATAGAATTATAAACATACTTATATACTTATTAGCTTGTTCGACTGTACCTACATAGTTAATTAAGTTAGTTTTAGTGTTATTTGTATCATTTTGCTTGTTCTTATAGATGTTATTAGATTTATTTTATTTTATAATGTTATTGTCTTCATTAAATTATACTACGTAAAGTGATGGCCTGAAACACAGGTTTAAGTAAACCTAGATCAGGCAGGTAGCTATACACACATTTTAAGTTAAAATTACCAATACTTGTAAAATACATATATTTTGGTTATAGTTTACTTATTAGTACTAATTATAACTTTGTAGGTAAGCAACAGTACTGTGCCAAAATGTACACCTTTTTGTATTTTTTTTTTCTTAAATAAATTATTCTTATTCTTATATCGCAATTCAACATAGTCCATTGTATGGAGAAAATTTGTATTGCCTATATTTCTGAGGACACTAGGATCTGATTGTTGAACATTATTATATCTCAGTTTACAAGCGCCTGTTACAAAAAAAATTAAAGGAAGTCGTCTATCTCTGTATGGCCTAGTAATGGTTATTAATGGGAAGAAAAAGAAAGGCCATGGAAAATCTAGAAGGATTGTGTGAGGAATTGTATGAAAGAGAAATGAAATGAATGAAATGAGTACAACGGTTTTCAACAGAACTGACGATTGACATAATCAAACTTTTCGGTTGCTTCGTATCAGTTAAACTCATCGTTGACTTTCTGGAATCGAACTAACAACGTTAACTTGTTTTTCTACATATTTCACAAATATTAACAACCAGGCCGCTCTGTCAATGTCATTGAAGTGCCAAAAGTATAGTACAGTCATTACTATAGTATAGTTTTGAAAATAAGCAAATTTATAGATTTTGATGTGCTCTTTTCGAATTTCAACTGTTCCACCTCCAAACTATAGATTTTACGATAAAAATGGTCATGACATATAAATTGTAGTAGTATTTTTTTTTTTAAATTGTATCGAAAAATGAGTCGGAAAGGAGATATCATCAAAAACTGCTATTAGACGTCATTTTTCCAAAATACCGAGCGCAAAGGTACGAGGTGGCAAAGTTCAAATTCGAAAAGAGCACATCGAAATCCATCAAAACTCCCGGAAAACTTTCCTGCACGCGTAGCATGACCACCGTAGAAACGGGTTTTGTCGACGGAAGAATCGACAAAATAACAGATTGTAGCAAAATTTCATGTCAAATTGTATGGAAAAAGCTTTGTCTATTCTTCAGAGATAGAATCGCCATACTGGGCGTGCTGGTAACCTCACATTTTTCGAACCAAATGACTGGACTATGTTCCTACCTATAACTTCACACTATTTATTACTATCCCCTGTTCCCACACACACGTCTTATGTTTCGTGTAAGTATGACGTCACATCATAGGCCGCTGCTAATGAGGTTACACACCAATTTACTGGAGCTAAAGCGATTGTGTGTGGTTTTGGTCGCCGCCGTAAGTGGGTAGTAATTATATTAGCAAGAACTCGGCAAGTAATGTGGTTAGACTCGAGGCAGTTTTGTAGGTATTGGAGTAGTATAGCATAACCGGCCTATACAGCCATAATCATATCAACCCATCACACAACCGTTAACCAAGCATTCTGTACATCAAACTAAGTACCCCAACGCAAAAAAAAATGCTGGGAAACGATTTTTTTTTTTGGGGTCAAAAAATCATATTTTACGGTAAAACTCAATGTAGCACGCTTAAAACATTGTGCTATTGGATGCTTTGAATAGTAAACGGGTCAAAAAACCAGTATTTACAAAAACAGCTGTAAAAAATTTGGAACTTTGACCCCCAATATCTCCGTAACTAGGGGGTTCCCAGGTATGGTCTAGAACAAAAAAGGGATCGCAGTGGTGGGGAGAACAAGTGCTCTTAGTTTGCGTTAAGGGTACTTTTACACCCTATATAGTTCCCACTATTGGGACGTAGGCTCTTTGAGAGCGAGTGAGACTTAACCCACTCAGCCCAATGCGGGTTGGCAAGTTTTCTTTCACGGTTTTGAGATCAGTGCTGATTTGAGATTAATGACATTAATTAAAAAAAAGTTTAGCGCCGACCTGGGTTTGAAACCATGAAATCATAATCTGCTTAGCTTTTTCTGCTCTCAGTTTTACTGGTTATCGCTGAATACCAGTATTTGACATGGAGTCACAGCCTACCTGACCTTCACAACCCAGTTAACTTTCAACAGTTAACCTACTGAGTAATATGATACCCAAGGTTAGACTGGTTTTCAAACATCCGCGGTGAGCATCCTGTAACAACTGTCAAATATCTAAAAATCACAGCAGGGACCAACAGCTTAACGTGCTTTCCAAGGCACGGAGGAAGCTCGGTATAAAATAGGTGGTAACCCATTTATGGATCAACCTAGGCAAACGCGGCTTCATCTAAAGATCTTTATAAACCCACGACCAACCCTTAAGCCAGATCGTTACCACTGGACCGCCGCACCACGATTCAGAATCTTCACAGCAATAAATGCGTTTAATATACCTATAGTTAGGGCAATAATTGGGGTAAGTAGAATTTGTTAAGGGAAGATTGCTAAGGGAACGCCCTAGTACGTTTTATCCGACCGAATCAAAGACAGGCCCAATGCTAAGCGATCGCCCTTGCGACCCGTCTAAATAATACAAAACGGTATTTGTTATCACAGGATCGTCTATATAACTGCCATAGAAATACTAATTTGTTAAGCTTTCGTGAAAATCTATTGTTCATACTATGATGCTGACGTAAGCTTGAAATTATTAGTATTATCTCTGCTGACACTCCAATAAATCCCAAACAGAAAATCCAATTGAATTACCTACGTAGATAAAACCCAAATGTCCATTTCTACGGATACCTATTCGATATTTTCACAAAAATAATCCTGGTTTTTTGTTAAATCGCTATTTTCACGTAACATTATTCAGCGAAACTTCAAAGCCTAGATTGTAACCGTTTAGTACCACTCATAAGATGAAATGGCTGCCAATATCTTGCGTAACATGAAAACCTCCTTCTGACAATAATGTGGTAACAAAAATATCGCATTATGGTTACCTAGAGAGCTCATCTATCAGCCCAAGGCTAGTTCACAGAGAAATTGAAAAAGATTAATATAACTCGACTCATAGGAAAGATATGACAGCAGTTCTAGGAAAAACATCAAATATTATTGGAGGCGACATATTGAATTTTTATTTGTTCGCAAAACTAAATATTTTTATGTAAAACGGATCAGTAAAGTGATTGGATAAATCAGTTTTGATGTATCGATTAAATTGGCAAAACATATAATTTTATTTTATGCACTCCTTGATGGTATTTTTTTTTTGTCAAAATTAGGAGTTATTTATTTGGACATGTTTTATATTTGATGCGGAGGAATAAGGCAAATGTTGTGAGGGGGTATTATTATGGATGGGTATACAAGTAGAGGAAGTCCAAAGAAACGATGGATGGAATGTGTGAAGGATGATATGGCTGAAGTGTCTGATGAGATAAATAGATGAAAAAAATGACCCTAAATGAATTGAGATAAGGGCAAGAAAGAAAGAAAGAAAACATATTTATTTGGCACATAGGTACCACAAGTACACACAACAAAAAAATATAAAAAACAAAAACTAAACAGGGAACTACAAGAGATAATATTATTGTGTGTGTCACGGCAGCGCCAAATAGGTCCAGTTCAGCAAACTGCCGAGCAGCTAGTGCCCGACGCTGGTTTCATGCAAGAGAATCATGATGATAATGTTTGTATTAGTACTGCTTTTTTTTCTCATTTTAAATTTACGCATGTACGTTGGATGTTAAACTATGACAATTATTTTGTCAAACAGACAGTTCTCAACAATACACTTACCAAATAAAACAAATTAACTGCCACTAACACGTCTGTTAACCCCATAAATCCAGTGAAGCATGAAGATAACACAACATAATAAAATCGGAGCAATAAATGTTTATTGGATAAAGTGAGACAACTGATATTTATACGTGCTGTGGCGTGTTTTACGATTGTGTACTAAAATATACAGGGTGGAATTTTGTAATGCCACCTGGAGGGAAAGTACTCTTAATACTGCAGATAGAAAATTTTACTCAAAGGAAACATTCCTTTATTTTTAAATAGAAAGCAAACCGCATTCAAAGATTTTCGAAAATTCTCTTCTCCCACACCCGGGAATCGAACCGCCTAAAATCTAAAAAAATTGTACCCGATGAAATCTCTCTAACAAACATGATAAATTAAATGAAAGGAAAACCAGGAAATCTGAAGTTACAAATATGTCAAGTTAAAGCTCTTTAACTGACATCCATCTTTTGTAATGCAGACTCCTTTGCGACATACTCGTAGCTGCGTGTATGAGGTAATTTAAATATGGATTAATAAGATTAAAATTTGAAAATTAGATTTTTCAGATTTCAGCCGGTTCGATTCCCGGGTGTGGGAGAAGAGAATTTTCGAAAATCTTTGAATGCAGTTTGCATTCTATTCAAAAACAAAGGAATGTTTCCTTTGGGTAAAATTTTCTATCTGCAGTATTAAGAGTACTTTCCCTCCAGGTGGCATTACAAAATTCCACCCTGTATATTATATCGTGTGTACATAATATATGTACACATTGTGTACATTGACACCTGGGGGTTTTATGGGCTATGATAGACAACGTTAGGGGGATATGGGGCCTAGTGGGTTATTAATCTGTTTCCGAGGCAAGAGATTACATCTTCAAATATGTTTATGTCCTTTCAACTTCCCTTTTTGAAGGCGTTTTAGTTTCAAATGATTAAAGGTCTTCAGACCGTAAGGGGTCTTTGATACCCGAAGTGTGTCAAAAATGGTATAAATATTAGTAGTGAGGAAAATTCGTGGTAATATTCACAAACATGGTGTTTTAAAAATTGTGAAGAAAACCTAACGTTCCCTAACTTTTGGTTTAGACTTCTGCGCTGATTATATACAGCACCTCAAGTACGTACCTAACGTACCTACTTTAAATCACAATCCGATTCAGAAGAATCCAAATCAGAGAGATTTGAAAGAAATTAATAATAATAATAATAAAAATCTTTATTTCCAACTTACAATTCACAATGTCACTACATGCTATAACAATATGTTATAAAAGTTTTAATTGAGAATTGTACTTAATACAGACTTATACACTACTGACACCCAAGCTAAGATTGAACTTGTATTATGGGTGTCAGGGCTCTCTAAGTTCACTAGGACAGTAAATACAAAAAGAAAACGGAGTTTGGTACATGGCAAACGGGAAACAAAGACTAAGGTATAAACAAAATATTAAATATAAAAAAGTATAGCTACCACTAAACAATAACTCAATTCAAGTATACAACAAAATAATAATTCATTTAAAAAGGCAAATCATAATTATGTGTATTGTGTTTAAGTTTTGTGTTGGAGTGTATGTGCGTGTGTGTGTGTTTGTGTGTGTGTGTTTGTGTGTGTGTGTTTGTTGAGGATATGTGAAATGGAGGAAGGTTTGGGAAAGGGGGGTGGGTACTGGGTAATAAGGTCATGTATTGAGAATTTTTTCGACATCATCATAACAAAGAGTGTTCACCCATTTAGTGACTAGAGCTTTGCAGTCAAATTTATTATATTTATAAATGTTGCACTGTTCGTTGACAAAGTTGTATATACGACCGCCAAGTACCGCGTAGTGACGCCCTGCAAGCGCAGTTCTATGTCTGACGGAGGGACAGACGTTAGCAGTTCTGCGCATTGCCGGACGAGCAGGATCTAACCGCAGGCCGGTATGTTTACGCAACGTACAGTTCAGCACAAAGAGCTGTCTCACAGTCATGACCTCACATTCCTTGTACAGTAGTGCTGTACTATGCCGGTAGTGTTTGAAAGTCATGACCTTGAGGACAGCTCTCTGTGCCCTTTCTAGTTGTATCATGGTTGTTTTTGGAGCCCCACCCCAGACCGTAATGCCAAAAGTTAATATTGACTGGCAAAGAGAAAAATAAACCATACGTAAGGTATCCGCATTAGCACTATACCTCAGGCTTTTAAACACGGTAATTAGTTTTCTAACTCTGCCAGACAACATCCTAACCTGAGCACTCCACGAGACGAGATTGTCTATAAGTACACCCAAGTATCTTACACTGGTGGATCTTGTGAGGGGAAGGCACGCACATTGATTCGGATGTGCATCACAAGTGTGCGCATTAATTGTAAATGAGTTGTCTGGTTGCGAGGAAGATCTTAATGAAAACGTGATGAAATTCGTTTTTTCTACATTTAGGGTCAGACTATTCGCCGATAGCCAAGACATGACAATGCTAAGGACAGTTTCAGCTCTCCTCTTAGCCTCGTCCCAATTTTCCGCATGCACCAGAAGGGCCGTATCATCTGCATACGTATAAATGGAGCAATATGGAAGTGCTAGACCACATAGACTATTCACATACACCAGAAAAAGTGTGGGTCCCAGGATGGAGCCTTGGGGCACACCGAAGGACAATGCACACTCGTCACTAACATATGTGTCGATTTTAACGCACTGCGTTCGCTCGGATAGGTAACTCGCGAAGACTGAGAGAGCAGGACCCCTAACTCCTATTTGCTCCAATTTTTTTAGAAGAATAGGAACAGAGACAGTGTCAAATGCCTTGGAAAGGTCCAAAAATAAGCCTAGACACTTAGACTTTTTATCCAGAATATCAACAACATCGTCAATCAGGGTCGCAAATGCGCCTTCACAGGACTTTCCCTTACGAAAACCAAATTGATTATTAGAAAGGATGTTATTATTCTCTAAGTAAGACACAAGACGGTTATTGAGGACCCTCTCAAGAACCTTTGATAATGCCGGCAGGACCGAAATCGGCCTATAATTATTGACACTGCCTCTGTCCCCTCCCTTGTGGATAGGATGTACAACCGCTCTCTTTAACACTTTCGGGAATTCACCTTTAGAGAAACAAAGATCACATATGTGAGTGACAAGGGGTACCAGAGTTTGTCTGCTCAATTTCAGAATTTTAGAACTGATTCCATCCCATCCTGGGGCAGAATCAGTACGAAGACCCATAATAATATTCTCAACCTCTGCATTATCTGGGGAAAGTAGGGCCATTGAGTTGACCTGTTCATCCTGCCTCATATATGGCATATGTATCGTACCAGCATTTCCATGCCTAGCCGCAAGTTCTTTGCCAATATTTCCAAAAAAGCTATTGACTACGTTCAATGAAGCCTTGCAGTCTAGATTGGATATAGACAGCAACTCCCTAGGAGCAAGTTTGGATGTTTGTCTATTAATTATATTGTTAATTGCTTTCCAGGTCTTTTTAGGGTTATTTTTCGCTTTCTCCAATTCATTTTTTTCATAATTATTTTTAAGCCTGTGCAGAAGCTTATTGCAGAAATTGCGATAACGTAAATAGGTTAATTTCAGAACGTAATTATCTGGTGTATTTTTGTGTTCTCTATGCATGTTATCCCTATTTCTAATGCATCTGAGGAGTCCTGGCGTGATCCAGGGCTTGATTATTCTCCGCCTAGAAGGAACGCAAATGGTTACGGTATTATTTTGCATGATGGACATAATAGTATTAATAAGAAATTCAGTAGCCCAATTAGCGTTGCCAGAAGAAAGAATGGCACTGAAATCGGTTTTTGCAATTTCCGAAACAACTTGACTGTGATCCACTTTTGAGAGGAATTTATTCGTTTGATATTTTGTTTTATTTTTAACACAGAAAAGTACAGGGACATGGTCTGTAATATGACTTTCCACAATGAAAGACACTACAGATTTACTTGTTCTAATCATGACATGATCTAAGCAATTGTTTTCCCTAGTAGGTGAAGTGTAGGCTGGTAAGAGTCCGTGAGATGCAGTCATAATCATGTATTCATTATAATTAGGGTCATTACTTGTTGGGCTAATATTAATGTTCATGTCTCCCACTAAAAATATATTTCCGTAGGAGGACATTGGCGTTAATATATTGTTGAGACTATTAAAAAAGTTGTCTAATTTCCGAAAACATGGCGGTCTGTAGATAGCAATGATAATAATGTCAGTGAGTTTACAAATAAGGCAATTAGCATCAACAAACACCGGCTCCGTTATGTCATGCTGCAAATCAGAAAGAACGTAGATCACTATACCATCATTTTTGTTAAGGCTATTAGCTGTCGAGTAGGCTGTGTATCCAGGCAATATTGGAATATTACTTTTACTGAGCCAACATTCTGAAAATACTATGACATCACACCTGATACCTAAGGAATGCAGCAAAACCAGGGCGCCGTCAAAGTTCTTAACAATACTACGTATATTTAAATGTAGTACATTAATCGTTTTGTTTGGGTTTCCCAAGATCTGAAGGCATTTATCGGGAGGACAAATGAACGATTCGTGGGATCCAAATGAATCGAGGTTATTTATAATTTCATTTATGTCATTCATTCTTATGACTAATGTGATGTTCACTTAGACAAGAACGCATTAAATCGACATTTACCACTAAAAAGACATAACAGAACCGATCACTATTGGTGACAAATATAATTATAATCAGAGAGATACAATATGTTGGATATTTTTTTCCCATAGCATTTCGCATAGTAATATAAGTATCATTGCCTAGATTTATTAGTAAACTTTGTCTTTGGTGAGTAATTAATAATTAATTAATTTCTTCTTAGCCCTTTGTGTCGAGGCCGCAGTATCTTTTTCGAACAGCCCGCAGCCCCGGACGCAATTATCCTTATATCCTTAAGGTAATAAGTTCAGCTTGTGGTGAAATACGAAAAGCCACTCGGGTCGATCTTTAAGTTAAGCCGCGCTTACCTTGGTTGTTTCGTGGATGGAGTGGGTGACCAGTTAACCACTATTACGTACCTACCAAGTTTCCTTTGTGCCTTAAACAGCACGTCACCGGCCAGCAACTAGTATAACCAGGGGTGACCGTATTACCTCGTACTAACTGGGTTTTGGAAGTCAGTCACCATGTAAGATACTGGTGTTAGAAAGAAGAAAAGAAAAAATATGTATGTATTGCAAAAATATATGAATGAGAAAGGAATAAATGCCACCTTGACGTGTAACAGGGAAGAATGGAAGAAGAAAACGTGTTGCGCCGACCCCAAATAGAATGGGATAAGGGCAGGAAGATGATGATGATGTATTGCAAAAACAAAAATGTGTATGTATGTAAAATATGTGTTCTGCTACATTCGGTTAGACTGCAAGCCGACCCCAACATAGTTGGAAAAAATACTAGACAGATGATGACCCTAAGGGTAATAAGGTGGACTGTTAATATACCAGCCGACAGGGCGACTAAGGACCAGCCTTCATAAGACATCAAAGCTACAACTACATCTTAAACCTAGTAATACTTTCAGGACCAACACATATTTCAATCCATGAGTTTTCGCCTTGACCTTATATTTACATCCTTCCTTATACCTACTATAAAATTATCCTTAAAAGTTATTCCTTTTTGAGGGTTTACGAGGCTATCTGATAAGGAATATAAATGCGTTCGATTCCGCGTGACGTATTGAAATTGCGTTGAGCATTGCAGCACAATATGGCCGAATTCAAGTAATAGGGTATTAAAGGGATTCACGGTTTTTCCTTACGATGGCATTGAAAGGGAAAAAAATCTGTAAGTGTACGTATTTTCTTCAGGAGCAGCTATTTTCAACATGCCATCATTCTAAGTGGATTTGGTTTGTCTGTGCGTAGTCACAAACAAAATTCTGTCGTGGTTTCTTGCACCATATTTTTTTTTTTTTTGTTGGGTAGTAAATCATCAAATGACTCCACCCGCTCTGGGCACAGCGGTAGGGAGTGTCAGACTTCTACTGACTTAAAACCACCCATTTTCCTTCTTTGCCCTTTGTGTCGAGGCCGTGGTATTTCTTTCAAACAACCCGCAGCCCCGACGAGGACTTTGATAAAATATAATTTCAAATGATCTCCAGGCTAATCGACTTTAGCCTGGACTCATTTGAAATTATATTTCATCAAATTCGTCATTAGCATTAGCCTCAGGCCAACCTCACCCATTACTTCAATGCTTGTGCTAATCTCCACGTTCCTCTGTCAACATCATCCAGGCACGCAGTAAATGTCGAGATTTGGGGCTTTTAAATATACTTAATTATCTAATGGCGTGCCTGCGAAACAAAGAGGAAGAATCCAAGATTTTCCTGTGATGGCAACAATGTCTTTCACCGATCTTGCTGCCAGACAATCAATTTTGATCACTCAATATAACATCCTAGAAACTAATAAAAGCTAGTAACCAGCAAAGCTTCCAACAATTCTGTTAATGTCCGGGATAAAAATTTGCAATGCAAATTCTCCAAAACTTTATAACGAAGTAGTCAGTCAAATTCCAAAGGGTCAGAGTATAGAAATTTTCTCCCCAAACGTAACAATGTACAGATATAACGTTCTCAATAAAACAGCTTTCAATATTCCGTCGTTCATGTTATCCTCGCAGCAGTATTGTCTGGGGAGTTGATTGTCGCACGAACTATTGCAGATGCTAACAATATACTCTGACATGAGACCCTCCCTGCCCTCTGTGAGAGGACGGTTTATTGTTTCAAGCGACTTTTGTGATTGATAAAGGAAGAAATATGTTCAGATGATGTGCTGCAGCAATCTTTTCCGATAAACTTACACGTTATGATGAATTGATGAATGACTTTAGTAAATGATTAGTTAGAACGTGAACATAAGAATAGTATGCTTTTGACCGCCTAAGTCCCTTTTTACTTATACTATGAAGATCCATTTGGACTAAAGTCTAAATAAAAGCGTACGGATTGGATAAACTTTTAGCGTTGTGATATACTTGAGGTCTTTTCAATTTTTATTTCAATCCATAATGTACACTACAGCTGATAAATAAAAACAAATTATAGAAACAATTATGGACCCTATCGGGCACATTAATCTCTTGCGGTTCAACCCACAAAAAGTAATTTCCCCTATCATTATCAAACATCCAATCAAATTATTTTTTCTAACGATCAGCAAATGACGTATTAATTACCTGGACAAGGAAAGTAAATACATATTAATTTCCTACCTTATCCCTCATTTCCGTATTTTTTATAACAAAAGTCATAAATCTTTACGTAGATAATCATATTGCCTGTAACACATAAGGCAATTGAGCAGTGTTAGGAAGAGTGTGTGGTGTGTGTGAGTGTGTTGTCAGTTTCAAGTAATAAATTAAATTAAAATGTACAAGATAAATGGTTTTCAAGACGTAGTAACTTTTAAAAAAAAACTTGCGGGTACCAAACCAACCGTTGCAAGAAACAATTTCTTAAATATAATAACAAATTGCATGAAAACTAGAATCGAACTAGCTGTTGCTCTAGATAATGTAACCTTTATCGGGGTTTAAATTTAAGACTCTAGACTTCTATACTACTTTAATACTTTTTATTTTTATCCATTTGCTTTTTCTTCTCTGTAAAAATATAAGACACTATAAGCTGCGTTGATAATTTTAAAATGTATACAAAAAACACACTAGTGTTACATGTCAGTGGTAAATTTTATACAGTTCCATAGTTTTAAAACATAGCTGGTGTCCTCCCGGACTTGGAAACTAGCGGCGATCGTTTCCGAAGGAAAGACTGATACAGAATAATATTATGAAGCTAACTTAGGCAAACAAAGTTAGTGTCGAACTCAGGGTCAGATTTAGGAATTATTTATTTAATGACCACTAATTATGGCAAGTTAATAGATACGTACAATACGATGCTATTTAAAGACAAGAAAAAAGGACAAAAATAACAGTTATCCGTTAAACATGACAAAGTTTATTTGGCATTACTTCATCATAAATGCTTATATATTATGCTTACTTATCTCATCTGCGTTAGTTACGGCTTCCAGTCTAACCAGGTGCGTCAGAATATCAGGGGGTCTAAAATAGTTGCTTTAGCAATCGTCATGACGGCACGCTTGGCACATTGGCGGAGCGATGCGACTGCTACGCTGCGTGTCACGGGTTCGATCCCCGTATGGAACAAATAAAAATATTTGTAACTGCCGTCACGACACACGAGAAATTCCTAGTGTGGTAAAAAAAATGGCATAGGTAATATACTGTGAACTTTCATACATTTCGTAAAATGGCTACAAAGTGGCCAATAATAGCATTAACTTTCAAAATGCTGTTGGGACTGCCCCGTATTTGTAGTGAATCAGAGATGTTTTCACTAAGTCGAACTGACGGTTTCCACGCAGTAATAAGAAAAAAAAGTGGCTTCACTGGTGCATCGAACGCGGGTCAGTAACAATAGTATCCTGAAAGTACTAACGGAGTATCCTTACTCCCCTGTCCTGAGGCATTTTGTGGAGAGGATTTTTTTTTTTTTTTTTTAAAAAAAACGTTGCCCCACACTAGGAATTGCTCCTGTATCGTGGATGCGTTTACAAACATATAAAGTCACATACACAAATACCCAGACCCGAAACAACTATCTGCAGGCCATACAAATATTTGTTCCGTGCGTTGTTCGAACCCGCGACACGCAGCGCAACAGTCTAATCGCTTAGCCACTGCGCCAACCGTGCCGTCAACTAGATAGCTGATCTCTTGCTTGATCACTCTCTGAACAACCTGCTCTGGACAGTTCATTCATTATTAAATGTTACCGTTGCTGATTGTGTGTTTTGTTGTGTATTACTAACATTAGTTATAAGTTATTGTATTTTGCTTTTTACTAACAAAATGGATTGTATTGTTGTCCGAAACTGATTAAATAATAAATAAATTAACCACGTCTCTGACCATATTACATGGAGCAACTGCCTACCTGACCATCCCAACCCTGTCACTAGATGAAACCCTTTCTCAAATTTCCAAAGTTCTACTACTTTTCCGTTCGAAAACAAAGAATCTTCTATGTAAAGCAAGTGGAGCCACGATGGTACCGAAGGACTTTGAGTAAATTGAGACGTTCTCATGTCGTCATAGCTCCTATTCCAAGAGATGTACCTTCTTCGCGTCAGAGGGTAAAGAGGGGTAATTTAGGACGGATGGGGAGTGGCGGTGTTTTGCCGCGGTGTTAGTCAAAGGCGAGGCTGGTTGTGTTTGATCAGCAATTCGGATCCGCTTTGCTATTGTTCGGAGGTTTATATTTTATGTGACTTGCCTTGGCTTTACTTTGTGATCGTTTTTTTTTTATTTTGACGCAAAGAAGTGTAAAATGTAAGCAGAGAATACCTAACATATTTGATCTAGGATTTGTCATTCTTCAGGTAATTTTAATCGGCGGCTCGGCGGCTCGATAAATATGTTTTTCTGAACTTTAACTTAAAAGGCTTATGCCTTTTAAGTTAATTTTGGTACTCCTAGTTAATAAACAGATATTCTAAACAATACTGTGTTTGTGTAGGTAAAGTTCAGGGCAACATCTTTTGTTGATGAAACAATTATAAGTTATACGTTGTGACTGTTTCGTAGTGTCTAAAACTATTTAGAATCAGTGCCAAATATGAAACAGGTTGAAATTCTATTGTAGCTATTTCAAAAGGAACTTCTAGTTCGGTGTAACAAGAGAGTAGAATATAACAATCTACATTTTAGAACTATAAAGTGGATAGACAAACAAATACCCTCAAAATGGAAATACATTTTCAGAAATCATAAAGAACAGATTTACTCATATTATTTGAACAAATTTTAGTCTCCAGGTAAACTTAGAGGAAATTATTCCTGCGCAATATTTTATCGCTAACACTCCACTCCAATGAAAGGAAATCCAGCCTAAATAAATAACCAAAATGTCATTCCTTATAACAACAGACCTGAACACCCATCTGAAAATATACACGAATTTCACCTTAATTCTTGTGAATAACCAACCTTATTTGTAGGAAATAAGGTGGGGAATACGGTGCAAAGATAGATTTAGCAGAATTTAGATAAGACCCATCTTTCCTTCCTTTTAATTTAATAAAAAACTTGAACAGAAAAACTCCGTTTGGTTCTTATCGAGTGTCAGAGAGAAAAAAGTTTATTAATCAGTCCATTTTATTGCAATCCCTGGAGACATTTTGGGCCAAAATACTTTCCTGAAATAATAATTATTTCCTCTTGTTGTGTTTATTTTGATAGACGTGGAATTTGGCCGTTAGTACCAAGTGGTAAGGTAGATATTTGTGTGGAGAAAATGCTTGTCTGGGGCAAGAAGTAGCTGTTTGAAGTTAGTCTTGCTTAATTGGAGTTTATTAATCTCAGGACGAAGTTCTGCTGAATAGAAAAAGAAAATAAAATTGTGAGAATACCCAAAGTTTCATTACTAACGCAACAAGGTTTAAAATAAAGGACAAGGATAATTAGTTCATTTTTATTTTTCTTTTATTTCTGAATTATGGACCTGCTTGCAAGGTTTATGATGCAAAGGACGTGCCCAAAAGATGTCTGTTCACTTACACTTTGAGGATACACAGTTGGTTTATGTAGTTACTGGAACACAGGTTTTCTCCAAGATAATTAATCTGTCACACGGCCTCATTGCGAGTTGCTGGTTCAAATCTTCCAAGTTTTGGTTCTAATCTTTTTGAGATGAAATACAGTATTTTTTTGGTAATTACCACACTCGGCTTTAGAAGGGAAGTTTCAATTTAGATAATTTGTTCAAGTAGAGTTCTGTACTCCAACACTGATATTTTTATTTACATACTTGTGCCCTCCAAAAACACAACAACCAACAGAGACCAGAGACAAACCATCTAACCTAAGCCTGATTTATGTTGATGAATGATCATATTGTTAAGCAACCTGAACAAATATAAAGCCAATTATAGTAGTCTCGCATTAATGAATATAGGTGCCTTTGGCTCTGGCGGGTCTGAAGATGCAGAGGTAACAAATACCCCGTCGGGGCTGCGGGTTGTTTGAAAGAGATACCGCGGCCTCGGCACAAGCGCTAAGAAGGAACATGGGTGGTTTTCAGTCAGTAGAAGTCTGACACTGCCTTCCGCTCTGCCCAAGAGCGGGAGGGGTTATTTGATGATTTCACACCCACAAAAAAAAAGGGGTAACAAATACCCTCGGGCAAATCACATTGAAACATACCGAAGGAGGGTTTGTAGGGGTTTTGTCAACCTTCCTATCTATTTAAAGGTATTTGTTGTGATAAAGACAAAGACCAAATGTGGTGAGTGGTAATGGTCCTGCCTAACAAATTGCCGGTCGTGGCTTTGACCCTGATAGTCATGTACTTACTTGACTTAAGGGGTTCGATAGTTTTTGCCCATGGGAAAAGTGTGACAATTATCTCATCACTACTACCTGCTATTAGAAAGAGAAAGGATACCATAACGAGGAAAATAAAACTAAAATATCCTAGATAAATAGACCCCAACTTGCGACATCCATCACCTCGCACTAGGCCCTTTGTGGTGAATTACAGCCCATTCCCTCCCAGTTCAGAGAAAAGGTTTGTTCCTCTACTGCAGAGGGGAGAAAACCGATGATCAACTTTAAATGTAGGTTATCAACTCCCCGTGTGAAAGGAGGCACTACACTCATACGTCTAAAAGCCTGTTCATGTAAACATTTTCAATATTTTCATCTTCAATATTAACAAAATTGTACACGCAAGCGACGTTACGATGCACTTCAAATTTACATGAAAGCTTGCTATTCCCTAAGGATATTCGCGTGGAGACACCAATATCTTGCATGTAGAGTATATTAAATTAATGTTTCTATCTGAAAGACCAAAATGGCGTCTGACATCTCTAGAGTGTTGTTAAAATAGCAAAGTGATTATCTACGTATAAAGTCAATTTATATGTTCACAAAAATGACTTGAATACACCGTTTTTTTCAAAGATAGCTATGGTTTGAGGAGCTCGTGGCTTAATAAGAACTGCCACTCGGGTCGATCTTTAAGTAAAGCTGTGCTTACCTAGGCCGGTCTGTGGATGGGTGACCGAGTTTCCTCCGTGCCTCGGAAAGCACGTTAAGCTGTTGGTCCCGGCTGCCATATACAGATCTTTGGCAGTCGGTACAGGTAGTCAGTAAACCTGAAAGTCTGACAACCAGTATTACCAAAGGGTATCGTATTACCCAGTATTAACTAGGTTGTGGAGGTCAGATAGGCAGTCGCTTCATGTAAAATACTGGTATTCAGCTGCATCTGGTTAGACTGAAACCCGACAATAACATACTTGGGAAAAAGCTAGGCAGATGATGAGCTATGGTTTGCGTCATCATCATTATCCTCCTTATTCCACTTTATTTGCGGTCCCCGCAGCATGTCCTCTTCCATACGGCTCTATTACTCATCATCTCAGCAGTCACCTTTTTTCTAGCCATATCATCGTTTCTTTGGTCTTCCTCTACTTTTAGAGCCATAATAAAAAAATAAAATCACGCATTCATACTCAAAATTTTCCTCACTACATTTTCCTCCTTATTAGCAGCTATGGTCTAGCACTATCTAACTAACCAAACAGACAGATGTGTTGCTGGAGAGTTTGTTCCGCCACTTCTTCTTTCCAGCTAAAACACTAGGAATTGTCGAATGGTGGGCGCTTTGGGGGACTGTCTCTTGTAAATAAGTAAAGTAAATTTTGACGTTCGAAAAGTGCTGATTATCAGCCTAGTTTGAATAAATTACTGTTGGTTTGATATCAGTTCTTTAATCGTAACAAAGTGGGTTAACTCTCATTACTTCTTTTCTCCTTCGTATCGCTCGACAGTATTTTGTATTTTGTGGACGATAACTTCGCCAGCGCCAAGACCTATTACTATTAGCCCAGATAAGGGTTGCTGCAAGTTTTGTGATACAGAGGGCAGGATACCGCTATCCTGTGTATCCCTTGTGTTACATAGTTCATGACACAGCTGATCACACACCCACTGCTGGCCATGGTCATCTTAGTGTAGTCTTTTAGTGTAGTAGTTGTGTGTGTCAGTGTATTTAAGGCTTCTATTGTGGGTACCTAAAAAATAAACCCTATAATTATAGCCTTTTTTTAGAGGTTGGAAAATCATCAAATGACTCCTCCCGCTCTGGGGGAAGCGGAAGTGAGTGTCAGACTTCTACTTCCTAAAAACTTTGTATCCGGGGCCGCGGTATCTCTTTCGAACAACCGGCAGCCCCCTAGAAGGTATTATTGGCTTTTTTTTTTGGTGGGTTGGAAATCATCAAATAACCCCTCCCGCCCTTGGGCAGAGCGAAAGGGAGTGTCAGACTTCCACTGACTAAAAACCACCCATGTCCTTCTTAGCCCTTCATGTCGAGACCACGCTATCTCTTGCGAACAACCCGCAGCCCCGACGGAAAGGTATTAATTAGCCTTAGGATCTATTTTTAGCTCAGCTAAGCTTAGGGTTGTGGATCAACATTAAATTTTTCTAATTTATTAAAAAAAGTTTTTATCGCTTGCCGCTCAAAAAATGTCTGATGTTAAAATTAGAGATAAAAGTGTTATTTTTATGCGGTTATCAAAAGGTAGATTTATTGGGGTGAACGAGGTCGTTCAATAACTCACACAATCCATCCATCTTTTCTATTGTTCTTTAGATAAAAAAAGTAGAAAAGATGGATGGATTGTGTGAGGTATTATATGATAGAGAAAGGAGTAAGTGATGCCGTGGCATCTAACTAGAAAGATTGGAAGAAGAATACGTGTAGGGTTTTTTGTATTGGTACAAACCCGCCACACTATTCCCAAACCACTGTAACTCCTGTAAGCCAGAATCAACAGTGGCGACCACAAGAAAAGCGCCGAGACAATGAAGCCCGACGAAGTCCCAAAGAAACGATTTAACTGTCTTGAAAAAAATAGAATGAAATGAGGCAGAAAGATGATGGTGATGATCTTAGGAATTGTAGAACTATTTTTTAGCTACTACAGGCCTACCACCTGTCTGAGAGAGAGTGCGGCTTTTTCGGGTTACAGGAGAGGGCTCGACTTCTATCAGCAGGCGAATGAGTGACACTCCAATTCTACAGTCCTCGCGCACAACTCCTTTATTACAGGTCCCCTTACGCAGAGTCATAATTCGACGTAAGATCTTTAGCAGCCGTATTGATCAAGCATCTGCCCAACACAAAATTCTTTTGAACCGATTTATCAAAAGATAAAGTTAATACTTTTTGATGGTAGAAATCTGACGTTCATGAAATTATGATCAATCGTGCAATTTAACAAAATGTCACGCGTTTAATCTCTGAAAGGGTCGGCACAGATATATCCATAGAACAAAGCCATTAATTTTAAAACCTGACGCGCTTAGACATTGTCCAGCCCCCGTGATAATAATGACACCACTGTCACCTGTAATTACCCGTAATGAGCTCCTATCTCCCATCGCAAGATCAGCAAGGATCCCGTAATGGTGGCTAAATGAACCCGGCAGTAGGAGTGAGGGCTATTAACTCAGGAGCAGACCCAAAACCGATGGCGCAGCAGCATATATCTTGCTAAATGAGAGGAACGATTTATGTAGGTATCCTGCGAACGGTGTAGTAATGGAACGGAAATCTTAGATCTTGTTATACGTTTGTATGTGTCCTTTGTATACTTAATTCAATTATTGTGTTTTTTAGAGGATGGTCTTCTTTGTAGGGACAATTCTAAAGTATGTAGACTAAAGGAATGAGGAACAGGGTGGAGTTCTGTAACCTTCATGAGAAGTGGAGGAACCTCCTTATAGACAGTGTCTGGTGGGCTAAGCTACTTCTAAAAGGTGTTTCAGATCAATGTATGGCTCTTTATCCTTTGCTGGTGCGATGGGCGATGGCGTACCAATAAAGCGTGATTAGTAGCATAAATTCACTTTAATATATTGCCAAAAGAAACATAAAAACAAATGTGTAAATGCGGAAAGTCAAAACTCAATATTGTGAGTTAAAAACATGAGTAAAGGGTTGACCTTAAATAACCTTTACATTAATGGCTCGACTGCTCGACCAGTTAAGTCATTAACTCCTAATTGGATTTCCAACACGGGAATAGCTTTTAAAACGAGACTTCATTTCTGGTTTACGTCTGCACATTATCTGGCTGTACGGATTTAAATTCATTATCTAGGTACATCTTTCGCTGCCGACCACGGTACTATCTGGAGTATTAAGGCTTAGTAAATGAGATTTGTTAAGATGTTGGCTTTGTTTTAAAGCATATTGTATTCATCTATTTGTCTACATTCATAGTAATAACAGGTTATACAAACAACGAGCATTGATGTTCTTCAACAAATCACCTAATCCGTTTATGCGTAATTAAATTTAGTTTTATGTTAAGTGTTTACATTCGTTAGTTATTGTTTATGAAAAAACGCCAGCAACATTACGAAAAGTAGACATTTTATTCCTAACCAGTAATGTGCCTGATTTTCGTTTGGCACAACTAAAGAACGTTCATACAATGTTTCATCCCTGCTAAATCCCTCTCAGGATTATTTGCCTAAATCCTTTCTTTGAACTTACAGAACCCTTTAGCAAAATTTTCTCAGGGATTGTGTAAACTGATGGGTCAATAAACTTAAGAAGAAGACCCAATTGAACTAGATTTGCTCCTAGCTTTGTTAGAGAAGTAAATAAAGGGTGTAAAAAAACCCTTAGAGACAAAAGGCACTTGTTCTCACCGTCATAAGGCCCGGTTTCCACCAAACCGGAGAGGAGCGGAGACGAGAGGAGATGTGCGGAAATCGGCCAATCACAATAGTTAAAATTTACATCTGGTCTTTCGACCTTACTGTGATTGGTCGGATTTGGCACATCTCCTCTCTGCTCTGCTCGTCTCCGCTTTGGTGGATACCGGGCCTTACGATTATTTTTAGGGTTCCGTAGCCGAATGGCAAAAAACGGAACCCTACTAGATTCGTCATGTCTGTCTGTCCGTCCGTATGTCACAGCCACTTTATTCGGAAACTATTAAAACTACACAGTTGAAACTTAACAGGTAGATGTATTCTGTAAACCGCTTTACGATTTTCATACAAAAATAAAAAGACATTTAAGATCAAGGGGGTCTCCCCATACATGGAACTGAAACTAAAAAAAACTTTTTTTATCAAACCGATACGTGTGAGGTGTTTAGAAACCTCAATGTCATTTTTAAAGACATTGAGTTTCTAAAATAATTTTTTCTCAAGGTCAATCGTGTGGAAGATAGACACTTCCAAAGTGGCAAAATGTGTGTCCCTCTAACTTTTAAACTAAGAGATTGTAAAATCAAAAAAATGTATATGCTTGTATATCGCAATGTAAACTTTCAACTAAAATTGGTTTAAACGATAAATAAATAATAGATTTTGAGATATACCACAATTCACAAACCGCAAATATAACTTTGTCATTCATACAAACACTATGAAAAAATTGGTTGCCTGTAAAGTCGGTATACGGGCGAAAGTTTTACGTGACAACGAAAATAGAAGCGCAAGACATGAACCGGTGTGTATGCCTATCTCTCTCACTCTCTCTCTCTCGCTCTGGACGCGTGCCTCTCACTCGCTCTCATTGTGAGCGCATAACGTGAGCGGAGCGTAACGCAGTTTCTTGAAGTGTCACCCGGCAAACCAATTTATAAGACGTTGTCACGTCAAAAACAAACACAAAATATGTTTTAACAAGAAATAATACAAATTAAAGGAACCTTTCATGTGCAAGTCCGACTAGCACTTGACCAGTTTTTTTAATATAGATCAAACCTGTTGACCTTCTCGATAGAGGTCACAGTTCAACATTTTTCCAAGTTTTTCTTTACATGGGTTTACTTGGTTTGAAGTACACAAATCTTAGTTAACGGCTTCGTAAAGAATCCGTTTACTTGTATAATCGAAACCCTAACTTCCATCACAATCACGATAAACTATCGGTTTTACGTCCGATCTCATATCCTCGACTATAAACAAACAGCAAACGATCCTGGATTCCTGGCCATATCTCGTCCACCAGTCACATTCTACCAACGGCACTAAACCTTCGCGAAAGGGTTTTACGTCGCATTAGCATATTATCTCTACCTTCAAGGAAAGCTGGAAATTGTTTTCTTATTTGTGCGAAAAAGAATTTGTCGTATTCTGTGATGTCTAGACGATGTCTTCTTAGGTTAATTTTTTAATTGTAAACGATGAAATGTTCGAAAGTCGTACTGTCGCATTAGGTATTATCTGTAATGATGTATGTAAGGGTTGATTTTTTTCCCCGTCGGGACTGCGGGTTGTTCGCAAGAGATACCCCGGCCTCGATATGAAGGGCTAAGAAGGAACATGGATGATTTTTAGTCAGTAGAAGTCTGACACTCCCTTTTCATTCTGCCCAAGAGCGGGAGGGGTTATTTGATGATTTTTCACTCGCCAAAAAAAAAAAAACGGGTGAACTTTTACAAAATAAAATGAATTTTTTTTTGTTTATTACGTGGTTTTTAATATGTGTGTGTTTTATAGAAGAAAAGCAGGATAGTGTGTGTATTTTTTTGCACACGTTTCAGCACTGGCACTGCACCAATTACAGCAGTGCTAGTCTAGTGGTGTGACCGTTGTACTGTCAAGTCATCGGTCTCAAGTTCAAACCCAAGACACGCACTTCTGATTTTTTGAAATCAAGTTTTCACTTTTTGTGTTTTTAAAAGTGTTTTATAATTACGACTTGCTTAGAAGAAGGAGAATATCGTGAGAAAACCACAATGCCTTTTTTTTTGCCCCCCCCTCCTCATCTAATAACCCCTCCCGCTCTTGGGCAGAGCGTAAGGGAGTGTCAGACTTCTACTGACTAAAAACCACCCATGTCCCTTCTCAGCCCTTGCGCCGAGGCCGTTCGAACAACCCGCAATCCCGACGGGGAATCCACTATGCCTGAGAGTCTGAGTCCAGTTAGAGGCCCATAAGTGGCATAAAAACTGTGCGACCAGGTTAGGCACTTATCCCACGATAAAGAAACAATGTCACTGTCCAAAATAATCCAAAATGCAACCATAAAACACTGAAAAGGTTTCTTCAGAATACTAAACACAATCTCTAACACATGTTTCTCTAACATATTCTCTAACACAACTCAGCAAAATTAACTTCAAAGTCATCAGCTGACCACAAAAGCATCATAAAGACTAGCTCACTACTAAACAGAGCCATTTGACCCACTAGAGTTCAAGGTCAAGGGGCGCGTTTAGCATGCGACCTTGAAACTACTGAATGAAGTGTGACTTTGAAGTCGTAAAGTGTTCGTGGAGTACTGGACTAAAACTAGGTTTATGAGTTGACCTTTAGTGTGAATACTACGATTTTAAATGTATTTTGTAGAACATTGAGAATAGGTTTTGCTATAGAAAATGTGGAAAGAAGAATAGAAAATGGTTCAAAAGTAAACAGGGCCTTTTTCATACATACATACAGGCAGAAATTACAGAACGCCAACAGCTACGATTCTTATAAACTCCTTTTTGCCTCTTCCACGTTCATACAATAGATCAATTTATTGATCTTACACGCACGCTGGCCAGTATTATGCAAGGGCCTTTTATTTTAATTTTAATTTTAATCAGTACATGAATAACATAAAAAGAGACATAACTCTTATATACCTATTGAAAAACTGAAAGACAATGCATTAAAAAAAATTCAGTAAATAATATAAACACAATTTAAGCAATTTGACTTCTTTGAAATTGTAAACAAAATAAATACATGGTAGTAAACTTCTCCAAAAATGGATCACCTACAAAGTATCTTGAAGCAATTAAAACAATCGCAACCGAATCAAAAAACCATTACACACTACAACAGCTTCTAATTTGCCAACTTTTAATTAATCCACGGAATAAACCTGGAACTACAAGCTACGCCAGCCATAGACACGTCACCGGCAGGCAAGCAACAAAAACTAAGTTTTCGTCAAGTAATCCCCTATAATTGAGTGGGCGACCCTAAAAGGGCCAAAATCGACTCGAACAAATTGCCCAAACTCCCCCACCATTATAGAAAAATTCTTTCGACATGAAATACGTCCCATAATAAATTGTTGAAGAAAATAAACGATTGCTGTAATTTTTCATGATAAAGAAAATATGAGAAATCACTTTTTCTTTGAAACAGTTAAGAGTTTCAGAATGAGGTTAACTTTTAGGGTGCGCTTTGTTATACTTTGTTTTTTAGAGGATGGTCTTCTTTGTAGGGACAATTCTAAAGTATGTAGACTAAAGGAATGAGGAACAGGGTGGAGTTCTGTAACCTTCATGAGAAGTGGAGGAACCTCCTTATAGACAGTGTCTGGTGGGCTAAGCTACTTCTAAAAGGTGTTTCAGATCAATGTATGGCTCTTTATCCTTTGCTGGTGCGATGGGCGATGGCGTACCAATAAAGCGTGATTAGTAGCATAAATTCACTTTAATATATTGCCAAAAGAAACATAAAAACAAATGTGTAAATGCGGAAAGTCAAAACTCAATATTGTGAGTTAAAAACATGAGTAAAGGGTTGACCTTAAATAACCTTTACATTAATGGCTCGACTGCTCGACCAGTTAAGTCATTAACTCCTAATTGGATTTCCAACACGGGAATAGCTTTTAAAACGAGACTTCATTTCTGG
This sequence comes from Diarsia brunnea, assembly GCA_949774965.1. Lineage (NCBI taxonomy): Eukaryota > Metazoa > Arthropoda > Insecta > Lepidoptera > Noctuidae > Diarsia > Diarsia brunnea. The sequence continues at coordinate 18,829,877 of OX459011.1, forward strand.
TTTACGTCTGCACATTATCTGGCTGTACGGATTTAAATTCATTATCTAGGTACATCTTTCGCTGCCGACCACGGTACTATCTGGAGTATTATGGCTTAGTAAATGAGATTTGTTAAGATGTTGGCTTTGTTTTAAAGCATATTGTATTCATCTATTTGTCTACATTCATAGTAATAACAGGTTATACAAACAACGAGCATTGATGTTCTTCAACAAATCACCTAATCCGTTTATGCGTAATTAAATTTAGTTTTATGTTAAGTGTTTACATTCGTTAGTTATTGTTTATGAAAAAACGCCAGCAACATTACGAAAAGTAGACATTTTATTCCTAACCAGTAATGTGCCTGATTTTCGTTTGGCACAACTAAAGAACGTTCATACAATGTTTCATCCCTGCTAAATCCCTCTCAGGATTATTTGCCTAAATCCTTTCTTTGAACTTACAGAACCCTTTAGCAAAATTTTCTCAGGGATTGTGTAAACTGATGGGTCAATAAACTTAAGAAGAAGACCCAATTGAACTAGATTTGCTCCTAGCTTTGTTAGAGAAGTAAATAAAGGGTGTAAAAAAACCCTTAGAGACAAAAGGCACTTGTTCTCACCGTCATAAGGCCCGGTTTCCACCAAACCGGAGAGGAGCGGAGACGAGAGGAGATGTGCGGAAATCGGCCAATCACAATAGTTAAAATTTACATCTGGTCTTTCGACCTTACTGTGATTGGTCGGATTTGGCACATCTCCTCTCTGCTCTGCTCGTCTCCGCTTTGGTGGATACCGGGCCTTACGATTATTTTTAGGGTTCCGTAGCCGAATGGCAAAAAACGGAACCCTACTAGATTCGTCATGTCTGTCTGTCCGTCCGTATGTCACAGCCACTTTATTCGGAAACTATTAAAACTACACAGTTGAAACTTAACAGGTAGATGTATTCTGTAAACCGCTTTACGATTTTCATACAAAAATAAAAAGACATTTAAGATCAAGGGGGTCTCCCCATACATGGAACTGAAACTAAAAAAAACTTTTTTTATCAAACCGATACGTGTGAGGTGTTTAGAAACCTCAATGTCATTTTTAAAGACATTGAGTTTCTAAAATAATTTTTTCTCAAGGTCAATCGTGTGGAAGATAGACACTTCCAAAGTGGCAAAATGTGTGTCCCTCTAACTTTTAAACTAAGAGATTGTAAAATCAAAAAAATGTATATGCTTGTATATCGCAATGTAAACTTTCAACTAAAATTGGTTTAAACGATAAATAAATAATAGATTTTGAGATATACCACAATTCACAAACCGCAAATATAACTTTGTCATTCATACAAACACTATGAAAAAATTGGTTGCCTGTAAAGTCGGTATACGGGCGAAAGTTTTACGTGACAACGAAAATAGAAGCGCAAGACATGAACCGGTGTGTATGCCTATCTCTCTCACTCTCTCTCTCTCGCTCTGGACGCGTGCCTCTCACTCGCTCTCATTGTGAGCGCATAACGTGAGCGGAGCGTAACGCAGTTTCTTGAAGTGTCACCCGGCAAACCAATTTATAAGACGTTGTCACGTCAAAAACAAACACAAAATATGTTTTAACAAGAAATAATACAAATTAAAGGAACCTTTCATGTGCAAGTCCGACTAGCACTTGACCAGTTTTTTTAATATAGATCAAACCTGTTGACCTTCTCGATAGAGGTCACAGTTCAACATTTTTCCAAGTTTTTCTTTACATGGGTTTACTTGGTTTGAAGTACACAAATCTTAGTTAACGGCTTCGTAAAGAATCCGTTTACTTGTATAATCGAAACCCTAACTTCCATCACAATCACGATAAACTATCGGTTTTACGTCCGATCTCATATCCTCGACTATAAACAAACAGCAAACGATCCTGGATTCCTGGCCATATCTCGTCCACCAGTCACATTCTACCAACGGCACTAAACCTTCGCGAAAGGGTTTTACGTCGCATTAGCATATTATCTCTACCTTCAAGGAAAGCTGGAAATTGTTTTCTTATTTGTGCGAAAAAGAATTTGTCGTATTCTGTGATGTCTAGACGATGTCTTCTTAGGTTAATTTTTTAATTGTAAACGATGAAATGTTCGAAAGTCGTACTGTCGCATTAGGTATTATCTGTAATGATGTATGTAAGGGTTGATTTTTTTCCCCGTCGGGACTGCGGGTTGTTCGCAAGAGATACCCCGGCCTCGATATGAAGGGCTAAGAAGGAACATGGATGATTTTTAGTCAGTAGAAGTCTGACACTCCCTTTTCATTCTGCCCAAGAGCGGGAGGGGTTATTTGATGATTTTTCACTCGCCAAAAAAAAAAAAACGGGTGAACTTTTACAAAATAAAATGAATTTTTTTTTGTTTATTACGTGGTTTTTAATATGTGTGTGTTTTATAGAAGAAAAGCAGGATAGTGTGTGTATTTTTTTGCACACGTTTCAGCACTGGCACTGCACCAATTACAGCAGTGCTAGTCTAGTGGTGTGACCGTTGTACTGTCAAGTCATCGGTCTCAAGTTCAAACCCAAGACACGCACTTCTGATTTTTTGAAATCAAGTTTTCACTTTTTGTGTTTTTAAAAGTGTTTTATAATTACGACTTGCTTAGAAGAAGGAGAATATCGTGAGAAAACCACAATGCCTTTTTTTTTGCCCCCCCCTCCTCATCTAATAACCCCTCCCGCTCTTGGGCAGAGCGTAAGGGAGTGTCAGACTTCTACTGACTAAAAACCACCCATGTCCCTTCTCAGCCCTTGCGCCGAGGCCGTTCGAACAACCCGCAATCCCGACGGGGAATCCACTATGCCTGAGAGTCTGAGTCCAGTTAGAGGCCCATAAGTGGCATAAAAACTGTGCGACCAGGTTAGGCACTTATCCCACGATAAAGAAACAATGTCACTGTCCAAAATAATCCAAAATGCAACCATAAAACACTGAAAAGGTTTCTTCAGAATACTAAACACAATCTCTAACACATGTTTCTCTAACATATTCTCTAACACAACTCAGCAAAATTAACTTCAAAGTCATCAGCTGACCACAAAAGCATCATAAAGACTAGCTCACTACTAAACAGAGCCATTTGACCCACTAGAGTTCAAGGTCAAGGGGCGCGTTTAGCATGCGACCTTGAAACTACTGAATGAAGTGTGACTTTGAAGTCGTAAAGTGTTCGTGGAGTACTGGACTAAAACTAGGTTTATGAGTTGACCTTTAGTGTGAATACTACGATTTTAAATGTATTTTGTAGAACATTGAGAATAGGTTTTGCTATAGAAAATGTGGAAAGAAGAATAGAAAATGGTTCAAAAGTAAACAGGGCCTTTTTCATACATACATACAGGCAGAAATTACAGAACGCCAACAGCTACGATTCTTATAAACTCCTTTTTGCCTCTTCCACGTTCATACAATAGATCAATTTATTGATCTTACACGCACGCTGGCCAGTATTATGCAAGGGCCTTTTATTTTAATTTTAATTTTAATCAGTACATGAATAACATAAAAAGAGACATAACTCTTATATACCTATTGAAAAACTGAAAGACAATGCATTAAAAAAAATTCAGTAAATAATATAAACACAATTTAAGCAATTTGACTTCTTTGAAATTGTAAACAAAATAAATACATGGTAGTAAACTTCTCCAAAAATGGATCACCTACAAAGTATCTTGAAGCAATTAAAACAATCGCAACCGAATCAAAAAACCATTACACACTACAACAGCTTCTAATTTGCCAACTTTTAATTAATCCACGGAATAAACCTGGAACTACAAGCTACGCCAGCCATAGACACGTCACCGGCAGGCAAGCAACAAAAACTAAGTTTTCGTCAAGTAATCCCCTATAATTGAGTGGGCGACCCTAAAAGGGCCAAAATCGACTCGAACAAATTGCCCAAACTCCCCCACCATTATAGAAAAATTCTTTCGACATGAAATACGTCCCATAATAAATTGTTGAAGAAAATAAACGATTGCTGTAATTTTTCATGATAAAGAAAATATGAGAAATCACTTTTTCTTTGAAACAGTTAAGAGTTTCAGAATGAGGTTAACTTTTAGGGTGCGCTTTGTTATACTTTGTTTTTTAGAGGATGGTCTTCTTTGTAGGGACAATTCTAAAGTATGTAGACTAAAGGAATGAGGAACAGGGTGGAGTTCTGTAACCTTCATGAGAAGTGGAGGAACCTCCTTATAGACAGTGTCTGGTGGGCTAAGCTACTTCTAAAAGGTGTTTCAGATCAATGTATGGCTCTTTATCCTTTGCTGGTGCGATGGGCGATGGCGTACCAATAAAGCGTGATTAGTAGCATAAATTCACTTTAATATATTGCCAAAAGAAACATAAAAACAAATGTGTAAATGCGGAAAGTCAAAACTCAATATTGTGAGTTAAAAACATGAGTAAAGGGTTGACCTTAAATAACCTTTACATTAATGGCTCGACTGCTCGACCAGTTAAGTCATTAACTCCTAATTGGATTTCCAACACGGGAATAGCTTTTAAAACGAGACTTCATTTCTGGTTTACGTCTGCACATTATCTGGCTGTACGGATTTAAATTCATTATCTAGGTACATCTTTCGCTGCCGACCACGGTACTATCTGGAGTATTATGGCTTAGTAAATGAGATTTGTTAAGATGTTGGCTTTGTTTTAAAGCATATTGTATTCATCTATTTGTCTACATTCATAGTAATAACAGGTTATACAAACAACGAGCATTGATGTTCTTCAACAAATCACCTAATCCGTTTATGCGTAATTAAATTTAGTTTTATGTTAAGTGTTTACATTCGTTAGTTATTGTTTATGAAAAAACGCCAGCAACATTACGAAAAGTAGACATTTTATTCCTAACCAGTAATGTGCCTGATTTTCGTTTGGCACAACTAAAGAACGTTCATACAATGTTTCATCCCTGCTAAATCCCTCTCAGGATTATTTGCCTAAATCCTTTCTTTGAACTTACAGAACCCTTTAGCAAAATTTTCTCAGGGATTGTGTAAACTGATGGGTCAATAAACTTAAGAAGAAGACCCAATTGAACTAGATTTGCTCCTAGCTTTGTTAGAGAAGTAAATAAAGGGTGTAAAAAAACCCTTAGAGACAAAAGGCACTTGTTCTCACCGTCATAAGGCCCGGTTTCCACCAAACCGGAGAGGAGCGGAGACGAGAGGAGATGTGCGGAAATCGGCCAATCACAATAGTTAAAATTTACATCTGGTCTTTCGACCTTACTGTGATTGGTCGGATTTGGCACATCTCCTCTCTGCTCTGCTCGTCTCCGCTTTGGTGGATACCGGGCCTTACGATTATTTTTAGGGTTCCGTAGCCGAATGGCAAAAAACGGAACCCTACTAGATTCGTCATGTCTGTCTGTCCGTCCGTATGTCACAGCCACTTTATTCGGAAACTATTAAAACTACACAGTTGAAACTTAACAGGTAGATGTATTCTGTAAACCGCTTTACGATTTTCATACAAAAATAAAAAGACATTTAAGATCAAGGGGGTCTCCCCATACATGGAACTGAAACTAAAAAAAACTTTTTTTATCAAACCGATACGTGTGAGGTGTTTAGAAACCTCAATGTCATTTTTAAAGACATTGAGTTTCTAAAATAATTTTTTCTCAAGGTCAATCGTGTGGAAGATAGACACTTCCAAAGTGGCAAAATGTGTGTCCCTCTAACTTTTAAACTAAGAGATTGTAAAATCAAAAAAATGTATATGCTTGTATATCGCAATGTAAACTTTCAACTAAAATTGGTTTAAACGATAAATAAATAATAGATTTTGAGATATACCACAATTCACAAACCGCAAATATAACTTTGTCATTCATACAAACACTATGAAAAAATTGGTTGCCTGTAAAGTCGGTATACGGGCGAAAGTTTTACGTGACAACGAAAATAGAAGCGCAAGACATGAACCGGTGTGTATGCCTATCTCTCTCACTCTCTCTCTCTCGCTCTGGACGCGTGCCTCTCACTCGCTCTCATTGTGAGCGCATAACGTGAGCGGAGCGTAACGCAGTTTCTTGAAGTGTCACCCGGCAAACCAATTTATAAGACGTTGTCACGTCAAAAACAAACACAAAATATGTTTTAACAAGAAATAATACAAATTAAAGGAACCTTTCATGTGCAAGTCCGACTAGCACTTGACCAGTTTTTTTAATATAGATCAAACCTGTTGACCTTCTCGATAGAGGTCACAGTTCAACATTTTTCCAAGTTTTTCTTTACATGGGTTTACTTGGTTTGAAGTACACAAATCTTAGTTAACGGCTTCGTAAAGAATCCGTTTACTTGTATAATCGAAACCCTAACTTCCATCACAATCACGATAAACTATCGGTTTTACGTCCGATCTCATATCCTCGACTATAAACAAACAGCAAACGATCCTGGATTCCTGGCCATATCTCGTCCACCAGTCACATTCTACCAACGGCACTAAACCTTCGCGAAAGGGTTTTACGTCGCATTAGCATATTATCTCTACCTTCAAGGAAAGCTGGAAATTGTTTTCTTATTTGTGCGAAAAAGAATTTGTCGTATTCTGTGATGTCTAGACGATGTCTTCTTAGGTTAATTTTTTAATTGTAAACGATGAAATGTTCGAAAGTCGTACTGTCGCATTAGGTATTATCTGTAATGATGTATGTAAGGGTTGATTTTTTTCCCCGTCGGGACTGCGGGTTGTTCGCAAGAGATACCCCGGCCTCGATATGAAGGGCTAAGAAGGAACATGGATGATTTTTAGTCAGTAGAAGTCTGACACTCCCTTTTCATTCTGCCCAAGAGCGGGAGGGGTTATTTGATGATTTTTCACTCGCCAAAAAAAAAAAAACGGGTGAACTTTTACAAAATAAAATGAATTTTTTTTTGTTTATTACGTGGTTTTTAATATGTGTGTGTTTTATAGAAGAAAAGCAGGATAGTGTGTGTATTTTTTTGCACACGTTTCAGCACTGGCACTGCACCAATTACAGCAGTGCTAGTCTAGTGGTGTGACCGTTGTACTGTCAAGTCATCGGTCTCAAGTTCAAACCCAAGACACGCACTTCTGATTTTTTGAAATCAAGTTTTCACTTTTTGTGTTTTTAAAAGTGTTTTATAATTACGACTTGCTTAGAAGAAGGAGAATATCGTGAGAAAACCACAATGCCTTTTTTTTTGCCCCCCCCTCCTCATCTAATAACCCCTCCCGCTCTTGGGCAGAGCGTAAGGGAGTGTCAGACTTCTACTGACTAAAAACCACCCATGTCCCTTCTCAGCCCTTGCGCCGAGGCCGTTCGAACAACCCGCAATCCCGACGGGGAATCCACTATGCCTGAGAGTCTGAGTCCAGTTAGAGGCCCATAAGTGGCATAAAAACTGTGCGACCAGGTTAGGCACTTATCCCACGATAAAGAAACAATGTCACTGTCCAAAATAATCCAAAATGCAACCATAAAACACTGAAAAGGTTTCTTCAGAATACTAAACACAATCTCTAACACATGTTTCTCTAACATATTCTCTAACACAACTCAGCAAAATTAACTTCAAAGTCATCAGCTGACCACAAAAGCATCATAAAGACTAGCTCACTACTAAACAGAGCCATTTGACCCACTAGAGTTCAAGGTCAAGGGGCGCGTTTAGCATGCGACCTTGAAACTACTGAATGAAGTGTGACTTTGAAGTCGTAAAGTGTTCGTGGAGTACTGGACTAAAACTAGGTTTATGAGTTGACCTTTAGTGTGAATACTACGATTTTAAATGTATTTTGTAGAACATTGAGAATAGGTTTTGCTATAGAAAATGTGGAAAGAAGAATAGAAAATGGTTCAAAAGTAAACAGGGCCTTTTTCATACATACATACAGGCAGAAATTACAGAACGCCAACAGCTACGATTCTTATAAACTCCTTTTTGCCTCTTCCACGTTCATACAATAGATCAATTTATTGATCTTACACGCACGCTGGCCAGTATTATGCAAGGGCCTTTTATTTTAATTTTAATTTTAATCAGTACATGAATAACATAAAAAGAGACATAACTCTTATATACCTATTGAAAAACTGAAAGACAATGCATTAAAAAAAATTCAGTAAATAATATAAACACAATTTAAGCAATTTGACTTCTTTGAAATTGTAAACAAAATAAATACATGGTAGTAAACTTCTCCAAAAATGGATCACCTACAAAGTATCTTGAAGCAATTAAAACAATCGCAACCGAATCAAAAAACCATTACACACTACAACAGCTTCTAATTTGCCAACTTTTAATTAATCCACGGAATAAACCTGGAACTACAAGCTACGCCAGCCATAGACACGTCACCGGCAGGCAAGCAACAAAAACTAAGTTTTCGTCAAGTAATCCCCTATAATTGAGTGGGCGACCCTAAAAGGGCCAAAATCGACTCGAACAAATTGCCCAAACTCCCCCACCATTATAGAAAAATTCTTTCGACATGAAATACGTCCCATAATAAATTGTTGAAGAAAATAAACGATTGCTGTAATTTTTCATGATAAAGAAAATATGAGAAATCACTTTTTCTTTGAAACAGTTAAGAGTTTCAGAATGAGGTTAACTTTTAGGGTGCGCTTTGTTATACTTCGGGGTTATAAAGTTTTTACGGAAAACCTATTTGTTATGAGGAAGAATATTGAATTATTTTATTTAGTACAGCTTACATGAGGACTTTGGAAATTAATTATGTGAAACTTGATTTAGCTGTCGCAGAAATAGGGTCTAACTCCGAAGGTGTATATAACCGCTAATAAAAGTGGCAAATCCGCTCAATCGTTATGACAGGCCGCAGAGATATAACTAGTTTGCGTAATCTATCGAAATGGTAACTAACGGCAAAAATGCCATCTTCAGAAGCCTTCTCAAGGAGTTTTTTTAGAAACCAGACAAATGTGTACAAGGATTGACGTTAGTTCCTGTCGAGGCTGCGGGTTGTCCGCAAGGGATACCGCGGCCTCGACATGAAGGGCGAAGAAGGAACATGGGTGGTTTTTAGTCAGTAGAAGTCTGACACTCCCTTTCGCTCTGCCCAAGAGCGGGAGGGGTTACTTGATGATTTCCCAACCCTCAAAAAAAAAAAAAAAAGATAGGATTGACGTTAGTTGAACTTTTAAGTTATTATATAGAAGTGTAATACTAGCTTTAAGTTATTTAGTCCGTCCCTAGAAACATAAAATCACCAATGCTAATGACTTGGTAAAGAACCCACAAAACGAAAAGGTGAAAAAACTGATTTCAAATACTAAACAGACAAAATTATAAACCGTGCCTAGAGCTATATCGCTACGTTGCTTTCCCAATCCCAAAGGTCAAACGAATACAAAAATCCTGGAATAGATCCTCATAAATACAAGTTCCATACATGACTCCCTTGCGTATCACACTTTTCCAGGCAAACTGACATGAATTCCAAACACACTGATTTCACAGTTCCTTCATTATTAAGAAACCTCGCGAGACCTGTCTCTTCGTGAAAACATTTTATAAGACAAAACTCTACGTGAGACAGCAATCTAAGTAAAAATTTATGAAAAGACTGTCACTGGAGGATTTTAGAAATGTAACTTTCTTTCTGATGTGTCGCCGTCGTAAATTTCCTTGTAGGTATGACTGAAAGATTTGAATCGTTAGATTCGGCATAAGGCGCCATCACTTGCACCTTCCAGGTTTAAATGAGGCCGATGTAAGAGGTTTCAATAATTATGCTGGTCTGACATTTTTGAGCGTAATCATTACGTGAAAGAGAAGAAAGAGTATTGTCTCGCTCACTCATACTGTCAATCGTATCTAGCGTTCGAGCTCTTTTTTCCCAGTGTATTTTCACGCGACCTAAAGTACGGTAAGGGCACACCGCATATCTTACGTTTTAAATCATTGATATAAATTATGTAAGACATCCGTCGTCTGGCTCCAAAACTATGAGAAGGTTACTTATGTTTGCCCACAAGTTTATGAAAGCGAATAGTGGCCAGATAAAATATATAAAGTTTCATTGTAGTTTGCTCGGCACAGTGTCTACACTATTTTTTATTCATGTCTGATCGAGAATTCTAGATAGTGAATCGCATTAGCAGCTAAATTTTGGGCCACACATATTTGAACCATATGCCATCGATAGACGAGAGGTCGAAATAACTTAAAGTAAGACTATTGTGTCCGTCGGGGCTGTGAGTTGTTCGAAAGAGATACCGCGGCCACAGAGGGCTAAGAAGGAACATGGGTGGTTTTTAAGGGGTATTGACATCTGTCAGCGAGCGCATGATGTAGCTCTCGTGACACGTGACAACACCCCCACCACACCGCGCAATTGCCTCAGCACTGTTCCGGATAAACAGTAGGCCTGTATTTAAATCATGAAAGCAAAATTCAGCTAAATAAATATCATAATTAAACCATAATATTACCCGCGAACACTGATTGCTTCCGACATTCCCCTATAGATCTCAATAACAATCTGAACCAATTTATAACTGTCTGAGCTCAAAGATTTTGCTCTCAAAGAGTTTCAAAGCGGTTCCTGCTTCGTGATCTCAATAAATTTCTATAAATGGGTAGGTACCCAGGATACTCAAACGTGAACGAACAAGCGTCCGGTTTCGGCACGTGCCATTACACGAAGACATGACTCCTCGTCCACGGCGACATCTTGTAGCGATGCTGTCGCGCGTTTCGTAAACTCGTGACAGCATCGCTACTAACGCGCGTTGATTTTGTGGGAGAGGGCAAACAGCTAGTAACTAATTGGAGTGTCGATGTGAACGCGCGACAGCATCGCTACAACATAACGTGAAAGTGACCGTGGGCGAGGGGCTTAAAGCCCCATTCCGGGGCTTCTAGCGATGTGACTTGCATCAAGCAACAGGCGGCATATCGTCACTAGTTTCCTTCATGTGCACAGATCGCGTGAAAACCGTTGTATTGTTAAGCGCCTCGCGTAGAATTGGCATGCTTAAAATCGCTTCTTTCATATATGTTTTTTGTCAAAACTGGTATGTCCGAAATCAAAAACTTTAAGACATGTGACATCATCTACTAACCCGCACTGGGCACGCATCATCACGCGATTTTAACTCTCTAGAGAGGAGAGGAGACCTGTGTCCCAGCTGTGGGAACATTATGGGCTAATTACGCCTATACTTTCATTTGTTTTCCCCGCAGTCGCTTGAGCATAGTTTGTGGCCAAGTGGTTATATTAGGACACGCCTAATAGACAAGCCCGATCGGGTCTGATCGTTTGTCATTTTTAGTAGAACCCCCTGACACAAGCAAAGGACAGCGGCTGACTGCGGTGGCAAGCAATTTTGTGGACACGCTTCCTGATTGGAAAGACGCATTTTATAAATGGAAAAAATCAGACAGGTACCCCATGAACCCTCTTCTATGTCAAAGTTAAAGCTTACTTCCCCTACTTGGAAATTTTGATGGTAAAAATAAAAGATGATTTGTTTTTAAGTACGTTAAGTCAAGGCAAGCATCGGAATTTCTGTGGGTCTTTGTATATAATGCAAAATACCTACTTACAGTATGCATGTGGTTATTTCCTCAAAACACACTGGAACCTGCGATAAAAGCACAAGCCAAGCCAACTTTAATTGAAATCCGTCCAGGTGTGAAGGCGTAAAACAGTAACATAAACCACTAAGCTGACTTTCTAATATTCGTATGGGCTATAAAACTCATAATATACTCCCCTTAAAATCAAAGAGTTAATAACTTCCATCAAAGAATACTTAAAGCCTCATTTTGCCGCCAATAACTTCTGCAACATTCGGGTTCGATTCGAATACTTTTATTGCTCGCTTAAATTCTATTCCAATCGTTTTGCCGGTTATACACTTCGAATAACTTGGGATAACTTCACCGTTCCGTGAGGCTAAGTTTTTGAGGATTTTATATGAAAGAACTTGAGGGGTTTTCAATAACATGAACTTGTACTGGCTACTGGGGAATACACGAGTATATTTTGCCTTGAACCTAATCGTAGAGGAAACATAATAATATTGAAGTGGATAATATTATTAGTGCTGGTGTGGAAGAGTTTATTACATCTGTTTACAAAGAATTTGTTCGTTGAATTTGTCACATACTTGAATTAGCACTTTTGAGTGGAAGTTAAAAAGTCTTATAATACCACTGCAGCATGTAAGATATTTTTGTGTAATCTACGATAGTGAGTGCAAATGAATGATTTCCGATAATTCAGGTATACGAAAGGTCTTTGTTTCCTTATAAAAATTATAAAATACACATAAGGGATCCACAAAATATATCTTTTTTCAGCCACAACTAAAACAACAACAAATAAATATAATTTGTCTCCTAGTAAAATAAACAACATAATAAAGCAGTAAAGAATCAAATCTGGATGAAAAATTAATGAAATTTGAAATCGGTTATAAATAGTTAAAGAAATAGCCATCAATACCGATATAAATTGAGCACAATAAAGTATCGAGGGTCATTCTTATCTGCCAGTCGGTACAATACGTGTGCTAAGCGAATATTTTCAGTAAATCTTTGGTATAGACGGGAACTACAATATGAAAAATGTTTTACTGTCAATTTTGATACATGAATAGAGTATAAAGTGGGTGTGAAAAGTTTATTTATAGGTTTATTTGAAGATTTGCTACTATTGTTAAGGGTGTCTTAAAATTAAATAGTTTTCGGAATTCAAACACAAATCACTGATGTTGCTCAAAAAGCCACTAAGCTGAAGTGGGACTGGGATAGCCATGTCTGCCGTATGACCAACGAGCTGTGGGTTAGAATGACTACGTTGTGGAGCTCTGACACAGCTAGAAGGAGACGCGATAGACCTCGTAGCAGATGACGGGACGAGCTGATCAAACCAACGACCAGTGGTCCACATTGGCCCTGGATCGCATAATTTGGAAGTCATGGGGGGAGGCCTTTGCCCAGCAGTGGGATGACAGGCTAATAGTAACAGAAGTAGAATATAGCAGGTAATATAGGTGTGAGAAATAAATAAAGTTTACTGGTATCATCTGGCAAGATGGGCAGACGACATATACATCGGGGAAAAGACCTGGATAAGGCTGGCACAGGAACGCGGGGATTGTCAGTGAGTAAATTTATGCTGTGGATAATGGCGGTACAATCTGAAAAAATCACGACCACTAACGGTAGCAGTAAAACATAATAACAATTAAAAAACAATCGCTCCAAATATTATCGTAGATTATGAATATTCGTATAACTGACAGCTTTTTTTTTGGCGGGGAAAATCATCAAATAACCCCTCCTGCTCTTGGGCAGAGCGAAAGGGAGAGTCAGACTTCTACTGACTAAAAACCACCCATGTTCCTTCTTAGCCCTTCATGTCGAGGCCGCGGTATCTCTTGCGAACAACCCGCAGCCCCGACGAGATAACTGACACCTGGTTCTGATTTCAGAAGCTCAAGGGTTTTGACAATTTAAAAATAAATAAAACCAGTTTGTTTCACTGTCGTTCGCAGTCTAAGAAGTCACCGGACATCGTAACTTTACTCTACGCCAGGCCTAGCTGTGTAGCAGTCTATAACGTCGGCACACAGGCTTCTTCACTTTGCGAGGGAGTGTGCCAGGATCCACTGCGCGAGGATACGATAGTCAAGGCTGTTACTTTTGGCCTACTTTTGCTCCCTAACTGTTAGTTGATAGCAAAACTTCACGAGATCTCATGGTAGAACCAACAGAAAGAAAAGAAAGAAAAGAAAGAAAAGAAAGAAAAGAAAGAAAAGAAAGAAAAGAAAGAAAAGAAAGAAAAGAAAGAAAAGAAAGAAAAGAAAGAAAAGAAAGAAAAGAAAGAAAAGAAAGAAAAGAAAGAAAAGAAAGAAAAGAAAGAAAAGAAAGAAAAGAAAGAAAAGAAAGAAAAGAAAGAAAAGAAAGAAAAGAAAGAAAAGAAAGAAAAGAAAGAAAAGAAAGAAAAGAAAGAAAGAAAGAAAAAAATAATATTTATTTGTTGTAACATGAACATACAAGGAGACACAAAAAAAAAAACAACGGAAACATGCTTTCCAAAGCACGAAGGAAACTTGGATGGGTGGTTACCCATCCTCAGACCAAACTAGGCAAGCGCGGCTTAACCTAAAGATCCTAGAGAGGACATAAGATATTTATATTTTCAATCATCCAACATGACACGCGCGGATTACTGAGGACTACTTATATACTTAGGAACTTGTGAAGCGCAAATTAATTTGCCGAGTTTCTGATTAGTTCGACCCTATTTATTACTTCGAGGAACCTACATAGACATGAGTACCCAGGAATTAGGTAGGTAATTGAAAAGGTAAATGGATGGACGTTAGGTGAAAAAGGTAGATTGAAACCCTCAGGGTGCCTAAAACAGTTTTTGGAGACATTTTCATCAGGTAAAGTAGATAGTTTTTCAAGCTTTATTTAAAGCTTTACTTACCTACAAATGATATATTTCACGTTTTGTTAATTTTTTGTCTTTCATTCCTACCTCCTTTTGTTACCTACTCGTATTCTAACGTCTGAATTAAGGGAACCAATATAACGGTATTGAATTTCAGTCGGCATTGATCGGTCGTACTTCACTCGACTACCGACTGATCGAAAAATTTAATAAGATTAACATTCATAACACATTGAACTGAACATGAATGAAAGCAAGGCGTCTGATATCAACGTATCCGCTTACGTACGCGCTCTACACAAGAGAGACGAGTGTTACAAAAATAACTGCAGAATAAAAATCAATAAAAGAATTTCACACTAATGTGTTGGCAACTAAATTACAACCCGGTATTTGCCCCACTGCTGGGCACAGGCCTCCCCATAACATATAAATATTTCGATCCTGGGCCAATGTTGATCACGAGTCGCTGGTTCTGTCCACCTCGTCCAACCATGTCCTACGAATCCTACCGCTTCACATTTTGGCTGTGTCATTATTACAAGCCGTTCATCACCAGCCTATAATGTTTATTTATTTAAACTTTATGCACAATAATGATACATAGGCGGACTTAATGCCACAAGGCATTCTCTACCAGTCAACCTTAGGGTTAATCAAGACAACATAATGTTCCCACTGCAGGGTCTCAGGCCTCCTCTCTAGGAGAGGGATGAGCTATGATCCACCACGCGGGCCCAGTGCGGGTTGGTAGATGTCACATGTCTTCAAATATTTTGGTTCTAAGACATGCCGGTCACCTCACGATGTTTTTCTTCACCGTTTTGAGAACAGTGGTGATGATATAAATTACTCAAAGTAATGCACCTGACTAAGTTCGAACCCACGACCCATAGTTCGTAAGTCGGGGCGTAACTGAGCCACCACTGAGCCACCACTTACAAGCCGTTATTATCACTTTATTTCTGCAGAACCTCTTAATACCAGGAGTAATAATTAGTAATCCCGATCCGTCCGTCTTGACTTGTGCCCGGTTGATGGCAATAGGCTTGCCCCCTATTACATGGGACTTAAACTTAATTGGCGAAATGTGGGTGTACTATTAGGTACACCTCTGCCTAACCCTTCGGGGATTACAGGCGTGAGGTTATGTTATGTAATAATTAGTAACTATTCCTGGATTAGTTCTTTAATTTTTTTTCTAAGTACAATGGTTTGTACCCTTCGTTGGTCACATCGGTAATTACGCGCGGTACGCGTGGCTTTTACGCTGTTCACGTAACCGCTACGTAAATACTACGGTAAAATTCACGGTTAATTGTAAAACAATCGGTGGAATTTATGCTGAAATTTAAATTATGGTGTATGTGCTGGAGATAACACGATTGTATAGATAGACGTAATAAAAATCAGCCTATAATGTTCCCACTGCTGGGAGTAGGGCCTCCTCTCTATGAGACGGAGTGGCCTATAATCCACCACGCGGCCTCAGTGCTGGTGGATAGGTACAGCTACTGTTAATGTTGTGTAATTTATTTCATCACCACTGCTCTCAAAATGGTGAAGGAAAACATCGAGAGAAAACCGGCGTAGATAGACAATCATTAATTTTTTATTTAACTTTTTTTTTTATTTATTTTTTATTTTAGCTAGCCTATGACACTTTGGAATAATTAGTAAAATAATTTCTCGGAATCGGTACTTCCGAAGGAGACACATCAAACCTAGTTTTATATAAACACATTTAGATAACCCTTACCTCCCTGTTGCGGGTATCTCTCATGTTACATAATTATCTGCCATTCCTTTGAACCGGCAAAGAGCAACACTTACTTAGGCCCTAACCACAACAATAGGACCAGCGGTCCTTTCCTGGACAAACACTTTCATAGGACCTTCATTCTAACGGTGTACCCTTACTTACTCTTTCATGTAAAAGGTGTATTACATCACAAGTGTCCCTTTATCAGCAGTGATGATACATAAATGATGCGCGGTGACAGTCCTCTCACCAATGTATGTACAATAATAACATATTTTGTTAGGTTTGGATGTTCGTTTTATATCAAGCCGATTTCCTCGGTTTTGGGGGATTTTTGATTATAAAGTTTACATTAAGAAAAGTGCATGGTTCGGCTTTACAAACGACCTCCAAAACCAAAATTCGAGGACGAGGCATCTACTCGTGTGTATGACCAGATGTATGAACGTGGACGTGGCAAATAGAGTGTGTAAGGACGGTAGGTGGCGTTTTGTGCTTTCTGCCCATGGGAAAAAGGCATTAGTATGTGACTAAGACATTTACCTATCACCTGTGCTGGGCCCTTTTATAACCCAAAGAGTGTCCTCTTACTAACAGACTTTTTTCTATACAAGAGTGCGTGTGCTTATGGACTGGGAACGTTGAAAGCTGATTAATTGATTATGCGTATGCAATGGTTGTGTTCGATGGCACGGTTGGCGCAGTGGCTGAGCGATTAAATTGTACTGCTGCGCTGCGTGTCGCGGGTTCGATCCCTGCACGGAAAAAAATATTTATATGGCTTACAGATATTTGTTTCGGGTCTGGGTGTGTTTGTGTATGTGAGTTTAAATGTTTCTAAACGCACCCACGATACAGGAGAAATTCCTAGTATGGGGCAACGTGTTTTTTTTAAAAAAAGAAAAGAAATATATTTGTTTCGGGTGAGTTTAAATGTTTGTAAATGCACCCATGATACAAGAAAAATTCCTAGTATGGGGCAAAGTTATTAGAAGAAAAAAATGGTGGTTTTTTGAATCTGTGTCTCAGCAAAATAAATAAGTTTAAATGATTACAAGGCAAATGAAAATGCGAGAGGCTTTTAAAGACACGCCTTTTAAGTTTATCTTTGACTGCAAAATTATGGAATAACAATTCTTCTTAAAAAAGTCTGGACTAGACAGTTCCAACCATTAAGTTTAGGTTTAGTACTTGCCAATGGAAATTAAATTACCAACACGCGGGACATAAATCTTTTTCAGACTTTATAAAAGGACAGAAAGAAAAGGTTTAGTAACTTTCAGCTGATAAAAGAGAATATTAAATAACGTAAAGTCACGCATGTAATCACTGAAGGCTTAGGCAGAGGTGTACCTAATAATATCACCACATTTAGTAAGGTACCTATGATGTTTAAGTACTGTGTGGCAGCGAGCCTCTCCGTGACTATTCTGAAATTCCTGATGGCAAAAACTAATAACACTTTTCGCGATGCGTGTTTAGAATCCAGGACCACATGTTCAGCAGTCGCGCTTGTAATCACTAGACCAACGGTGCAGATAGTTTAGAAAATAAATATGTTATAATTATAATTTAGAGTGGAATCCACGATTTTTAGGGTTCCTTACCTCAAATGGAAAAAAACGGAACCCTTATAAGATCACTTGTGTGTCTGTCTGATTGTTTGTCCGCCCGACCATCCCTCCCCTTATCTCTGAAGCTACTGAGCCTAAAATTTTGAAAAAGATACAGAAATTAGATCAACACTTATTGATTACAGGAAAACCTCTAAGAAGTCTATAGTGCTAAAATAACATAGAAAATCTCTCAATATCTACTACAATGGTACGGAACCCTTCTTGTGCAAGTCCGACTTGGCTTGACTTGGCCAGTTTTTTTGTTGAAATATTACCTCTAATTCCAGATGTTTCCAAAGCACAATGTTAGTTTAGTTATTAACAATGTTTAAAACAAAGTTTTGATGTAATCCTCTCCTAGCTATGTTTACTAGAAACTAAACACACATAACAAACATTAGCATTGCTACCACGTGTAACAAATACGCGGTAATCCTCACTATAATCACACGAGCTCAAACTTTGGCCACACACAATCTATCAACATCTAAGTTGAAGTTCTTATTCAGAAATAATGTTTAATAACAATTGCGCATTATTTTTGTTTACCATGAATCTTCTATCAACGCACAGGCCAATCCCTAGGGCTCTAAACTTTAAATTTCGCACACTTATTCCTCTTATGACGTACGCATCCACTAAGGAAGGATTTTTTGAAATTCAACCCCCAAAGGGGTGAAACGAGGGATGAAAATTTGTATGGAAAATATTTTTTACAGAAAGAAAGATAGAAAAATATTTATTTGGGACAAGCACTGGAACTACAAAAATAATAAAAAAGGATCTAAAACTAAATAATAAAAGACCTGTGCGAGGCCAAAAAGGCTCCTATCTCAGCATGAACGTAATTTTTGATATTTCCGATATCCACACGGGCGAAGCCGCGGACAAAAGCTAGTAAGAAATATTAGCAGTCCCACCCACAGCACATAAACAAGTTGCTGAAACAATCGGCGCGATTGTTTCTGATCTTGTTTAATAGGAATACGTAAATTCAGTATGTTGCCATGGCACATGTTGCTAAAACAATGTTGTGCAACATCGATTCCAGCATAGAGACTTTAGTGTTGAACCTGATAACTCGAAGTTCGATGGCTAAACTTAGCTGATCGGGTCATCAAACTTAACCCATTGAAGTTCAAGAGACCGTAATGAAACTCTCACAACTTTCAGTTTCATTGAAGATAAGGAGATCTATTTTTATTTTATAATACTTTTTTTGTACTATCCCCGAACAAGGTTTACATTTTTATAATACTAGTAAAGCAATTGAGTTTTTCCAAAGATTTAAATAACTGGAGACGATACTAACCTAATATCGCATTATCATTTCAGCCGAAATAAGTTCACTGCTGGCCACTCCAGAACTATTCGGCCCCATACATCTGTTCTACCAGCAATGCCTACTGCCACTTAAGTTTGACAATTCTTCGGGCTACGTCGCTAAACAATTTTTTTTGTTAGACTATTCTTTCCCACTTCTGGGCAAAAGCCTCCCCAACTCCTTTCCAACACTCTGTTTCTATTGCCTTTTCTGGTCAATCATATGATTCCTCTCGCTCCTTGCGGAGTAGAAGGGAGTGTCAGACTTCTACTGACTGAAAACCACCCAAGTTCCTTCTTACTCCTTTGTGTCCGGGCCCGCGGTATCTCTTTCGAACAACCGACAGCCATACGTCGCGCGTCGGTAATCTAGGTTTGTAAATTTGCCCACTCATATTGAAAGTCGTATGCTTCGTTCCATGCATGTTGTGCCATTGGTAAAAGCTCACTTTCTCTCAAAGTATAATTTTATTGATTGACTAAGCTACACGTTTATATTGAAATCATTAGGATTTCCCTTCCTCCGTAATAAAAACACTGAAATTTAACCAAAATTATTCAAACCCGAAACCGTTCACTTTGCCGACAATAATGCTCAATAAAAGAAAGTTAAACAAAAGTTAGAAAACGATACTAAGAAATCTTATAAGAATAACTTGAGAATTCTTTTGGGACGTCTAGAAGACTGATAAACGTTTTGGATTTTTTTTTTTATGAAACCGGATCTTGAAAGGGTCTAAAAATAAAATTATATTTCCGCTAAATTAAACAGTAATTGAAGCAAAATGAATTTCTTTCTTATAAAATTGTTGTATATTCATACATACACAAGGAAAAATACGAACGCAAATTTTGTTTGAAATCGGTTTAAGAATAAACTAGCCGAATTGGTTGTGAAGTAGAAACATGTTACATATTTGTTAGTTCAACAGATTTATTTCCTTTGTTATTGATATGTTTATTTTGTAAGTAGCAAGGACCGAGTGGTGGCCAAGGTTAGGCCAAAAGAAACCAGAGCGATCCAAAAGCTCGTTGGGTTGACGATATCGTCAAAGTCACCGGATACACGTGGACACGGGACGCAAAAAGGGCAGGCCTTACTCGGCAGTGTGTGATTCCGGTCTGATAGGATGATGAAACTGGCTTTAAACAGGTGTACTATCGTTTTACGTGGCCGTTCAAGTCTGTTCTTGAACTAGGGTTGTCTGTCGTTGTCAAGACAACAGGGGACATCGCTAACTAAAAACCAATTCTAAAATTTCTTGGTCGCTGTTGGCAGATCTTGGAATAAGGTACTGCCTCCGTATATGTACTATGCCTTCTACATCAGCCATACTTATCAATCCCATAGCTGCGTTCTGCTTTAATCAATGCTAAAGATGTCATAATTATGTCACTGTAATAAATATTAAAGATATATATAGGTTATTCTGTATTGATAAGTGGGCGTTCATGTCAAATTATACAGAAACGGCAGCTGTTAATATGTCTAATGGGTCGAAATGTAGGCGTGTCAAGTCCGACTCCAGTTCAGTTCACGACTAATATTTTGTGTTTTTTAAAAATTCGTTAAAGGGCTCTGTTTACAATATATTATTATATAATAACGTACGTACAACTCTGCCGGTCAACTCTACTGCTTTAGCTGTGACCGGGTATTTAAAAGCAAATTCGGTCTGGCCAGCCATTTAAGGGCACACGCTAGGAAATAGCTTGTAAGGGTCGCCGTTACCGAAATCGGTAAAGAGGACTATATAATTATAGGTATATAATAACAGATAGTTTAGTTTATGTTATTATGTTATGTTAAATTAAGTAAGATTTAATAAATAAAGCATTAACGAATAATAACTAGTTAACTGTATTATAAATAAACAAAAAGTAACTAATCAAAGTACTAATAAATAGCTATGTAACTCATAAACAATAATGTACAGTAATTAGTAGGAAATAAAAGGCTTTTTTATTTTTTTTATTTTATTTAATAACAGAGAAGAGCCATCAAAGAGTCTATCTAAAAAATTATATTCAGGATGTCGGGATATCCTTTTAATAAAATTGAAGACTGTCATACGCAGCAAATTCAAGACCACATTATGGTACTTAAAATTTAATTACTTTAAACATCTTTCGGGAACTTAGGATCCCTTGTGTGGGCGCAGCTAATAGCTCGTGTAGCAGGATATTAATATAAATTTAATCTACCCGAAAACCCTTCAAGACTTGACTGAGATATTCATTAAGTTTCATCAAAGGTTAATTGTATCTTGATTGGCTTGAAATGACAATTATTTATCAGCCAACAATCGTTTACTGTTGAGTGGGTTGCTGGCACATTATACGTTACTATTAATTCATTTCAATTTTAGAGATTCAGTAGTAACAAGTAGTCAGTGGCGCGGAAACCTGACAACCAGTCTTAGCAAAGGGTATCGATCGAATTGCCCAGGAATAACTGGTTTGTGGAGGCCTGACTGAGAGGCAGTCGCTCCATGTAGAATACTGGTATTCAGCTGCATCCGGTTAGACTGGAAGTTGACCCCAACATATTTAGGAAAAGGCTACGCAGGTGATGACTTTCAGTAATTTATAAACTATTTAAGAAATGACTATCAAATCACCCTTTTAAGATAGGTAAGGTCAATTTAAATCCTTGTTTAAGTTATCATTAATTATCTTTAAGTTGATTCTATAATCATCATCATCATCATCATTTCTGCCATTAAACGTCCACTGCTGGACATAGGCCTCCCCCGGAAGGGAGGGATTTGCCATAATCGTCACGCTTGGCAGGCGGGTTGGCGATCGCAGTAAGGTTGTTACGAAGGCACAGAGAACGCTGATGCCCATTGTCTGGTAAGTCCGTTAGTCGCCTCTTACGACACGAAGATATGGGATGGTGCTATTCTTAACGTCCGCCACCATACGGTACGGTACGGTGATTTTATACTGTTCAGCATTAATCATAAAAAGAGTTTTAAAGAGACGCACAAATACTATAAAAGAAACCATTTCGAGACGTATAAGCATAGTATGCATAATTTAATTCTAAAATTTAAGAACAACTTCATTGAAATTCAAACATACTCAGAGATCCGTTTACATCGACCATCCTCTCAAGCTTTTCAGACCAAAATGTGGGAGGATATTACCTCCTCAGAGAGAAGAGGGTTCTCTATACGCTCAGTGTCAAACGGCCGTACCATCCGCTCTAGAGGTCTCTTAAACAAGATTCGTAAGCAGATGCAAGTTCCTAAAGGGAATCTGAGAAGATGTCTATATGCATATGAAAGTGCATGAATATTTAAGGTGTTCTTGAGAATTTTGTTTGCATATGAATGATCTTATTTTGTAGGATACCTTGGATGTTTATTTTTTTTGATAATATCGTTTTGTTGAAAGGGTACAATTGTGTTTTCTTTATATACTATTCTGTTTTATTTAAAAAGTTCAGTTAACAACCGTTTTAAAGATTACTATTTACTGTAGTGGTGAGCTCGTGGCTTAATAAGAACTGCCACTCGGGTCGATCTTTAGGTAAAGCTATGCTTGCCTAGGTCGGTCTGTGGATGGGTGACCGCCCGACATACCGAGTTTGCTCCGTGCCTCGGAAAGCACGTTAAGTTGTTGGTCCCGGCTGCCATATAGATCTTTGGCAGTCGTTACAGGTAGTCAGTGACCTGAAATTCTGACATCCAGTCTTACCAAAGAGTACTTATCGTGTTACCTAGTACTAACTGGGTTGTGGAGGTCAGATAGGCAGTCGCTTCATGTTAAATACTGGTATTCAGCTGCATCCGGTTAGACTGGAAGTAGACCATAACAAAGTTGGGAAAAAGGCTAGGCAGATGATGTAGTGATGATAAAATACAGAGATTTACACATTATCTAAAGAACCACCAGCAAAAGTTGTCAAAGAGATAATATTTATACCATACCTACTCTAAAAAGCTTATTTTATTCACGCAAAACAGTAAATAAAAAGGCCTTTTATTCACTGTTTTGTTTTTATTCACTATTTTGGTGTTTGAATTTGGAACACAAAAATATATCCGGTCTCTATTTCAATGCTTACACAAACTCCTTGCGCTAAGATTCGAAATTTAAAACTCTTTGGTGCAAATAAATTCTCGAGATTTGATTGGTCGATATTTGCGACAAGGAGTTTGGCATTAGATTAATAAATATTGTTTCACAAGTTGACCACCCTAATGATAATAATAAGAAAATTACGCTTAAATTCAGTCATTGCTCTAATTTTAATGTCCATTTCAATTAATGTAACAATTCTTATTTCTTGATTAAATTTCTATTTTCGCTTAAATTATGTCTTTTCTCGTAGTCATGATATAAAGTATAGTATGCAACTCCTGAATAAAATACGAATTTATATCGAGGGCCATGAATCACTCGCGTCGTTCAGGATTCTAACAGTTGAATCACTCGCTGCGTTCGTGATTCAATCATTAGAATCCTTCACTTGCTCGTGACTCATCTACGGCCCTCGCTTTAAATCCGTCCTTTATTCACTAGTTGCATAATATACTATTTTCTCACACTATAATATGTGTTTCTCACATCCCGTACGTAAAGATATGTAGATAGCCAATTTTAGTCACTGCTGGACACAGGCTTCTCTTAAGGATTATCTCTGAGATCAGTTTTGTGCTGGTTCTTGGAAATGTTTTTATTTATCACAAAAAATACGCTTAAAAATACAAAATGTACAGTTAAACCTGTAGAAATGTGTTTGACGACACGGTTGGCGCAGTGGCTCAACCAATGGACTGCTGCGCTGCGTGTCGCGGGTTCGATCCCCGCACGGAACAAATATTTGTATGACCTACAGATAGGTGTTTCGGGTCTGGGTGTTTGTGTATGTGAGTTTAAATGTTTGTGAACGCACCCACGATACAGGAGAAATTCCTAGTGTGGGGCAACGTTTTTAAAAAAAATATATCTCTCAATTTTATTTAAAACCAACAACTTACTTTCGCTATCTAAAACCTGAATCTTAAAACTATTGCCCTCATCTGTAGGTATTCCACGGTCAAATATTCAGAGATAACCTGAACATTTCAAGTGGAATGTACCTCGAAGGATTACCGCCAAGCTTATTTATAAAGTAAACGTCTTTTGGAGGATACCTCATCTATATTTGAATGAAAATGTGTGGAGAGTCCTTTCGCAGTCATTTTACAGTCTAACGGCAACCTTACTGTCACGGAAATAAGGATCACTATAACTTTGAGAGCTTTGTGTGTCAATGGTTGCAATCTAACCACAACCTTAAAGCTATGAGCGTAAGGTGTACTATGATTTTGATAGGGACACAAGGTCGAGGTAAAATAACATTGACGGGACTGGAGTCAGGTTCGAGTGTTTACCGAAATGAAAATTAAATTAGTATTGAATTGGCACATCTGCCGATTTGGAAAATTAATTAATATTCGGGCTTGGCGTTTGTGAGAGCCATTTAGATGAGGTTCTCTTTAGGTAGACTGTTATAGAAGGAAAGCTAGGTTTTAGTATTGGTAATGGAGAAGCTGGAGAAGATTAATACAATTTAAACCGTATTTCCTAGAAATAACAGTTTAGATTATTAGATTAAACTAGTCGAGAGTCGATAAAGGGCTTTTATTTGAGGATCAATTTAGGCGACTCCTAGCGTAAGTGAAAACAGTTATAAATTAAACATTTATGTATTGTAACGAGGTTCCTCGTTGGTCTAGTGGTCGCAAGCGCGACTGTTGAGCATGAGGTCCTGGGTTCGATTCCCGGGTCGGGTAAAGTGTTATTGGCTTTTTCCATTAGGAATTTATCAGTAACAGCCACAGAGTCTGGATTTGTGTCCGGTTGATGGCAATAGGCTTGCCCTCTATTATATGGGACTTAAACATAACTGGCGAAAAATGTGGGTGTACTATTAAGTACTCCTCTGCCTAACCCTTCGGGGATTACAGGCGTGATGTTATGTTATGTAACGAGGTTTTTCATGTGCATACCGCACATGGTTGTTATTTTAAACTTCAATTAAAATATGGTTGTTTAAATTACATCACTACATATATTTAAGACGGTTATGTTACTATATTACCTGGTTGTCGTATCGGGGACATCAGAAGTGTGAGTAATCCGAAGGCTGCTTGTCACAATACTGCGTTTAGCTAGTAACACTAGATTGTAGTGTCAGCAAATTAAAGTTTTAGTTGACCTGGAACAATAAAAAACAAATCGTTAATCAACTAAAATACAGTACTGCAAGAACAGAATAGAAAAGTCTGCTATGAAAATCATGTAAATACACACATACAATACACCAAGGTAACGTTACTGTACAATTATATGGTCTAGTGGCAACCCCGTCGGGGCTGCGGGTTGTTCGCAAGAGATACCGCGGCCTCGACATGAAGGGCTAAGAAGGAACATGGGTGGTTTTTAGTCAGTAGAAGTCTGACACTCCCTTTCACTCTGCCCAGGAGTGTGAGGGTTTATTTGATGATTTTCCATCCGCCAAAAAAAAAAAAGGTCTAGTGGCAACCACGATGGCTGGACATGATCAGGATGGATCATGATCAGGATGAATGATCGATCATGGTCATGATCATGATCAGGTTCTAGGTTAGATTCGGGTCTGGCAAAGTGTAGTTGGGTTTTTTCATCGGGAATTTCTCAGTACTTGCTACGGTGGATGAATTTGTGCCCGGTTGATGGCAATAGGCTCGCCCCCAATTACACGAGACTTCAATCATAACGTGTGAAATGTGGGTGTACTATTACGGACACCTCTGTCTAACCCTTTGGGGATCATAGGCGTGATGTTAAAGAGAAAGCAAAACAGGAAGAAACAAAACCTGTTTATTCTACCCTAATGAAACGTACAATAAAAAACAAACAATAGTACGAAGTTTTAAGATTTTTTAAGTAAATAAATCATTCATTCATAACCAAAACTCGACCCACAATGAAACTAATAAGGTATTTAAGCTCCCCGCGACACAAAATGTTTCTTAAATAAATCTAACCTAACTCAAGAAACCTGAGACAGTCTCCCTCGCTCAAACCGAGGGTAATTAATTTCCACGCAAAGTATGGCAACACCGATTTTAATCCTTAAATCATTGGGGACCGTTTATCACGGGCTTAGGAAAGAAACGCGCAATCATCTGCGAGCTGCTTTACGTGATATTAATCATTCGTAAAATAATATTTTGTGACTGAAATGATCGATCGATATTTGTAGGTACCTCTGACTATTTTTAGATTATTCTCCAAACACTGAAATTGAAGAATTTTAGAGAATGAATGAAAACATCCTTGGTCCGCCTTTTACACTTACCACAGACCGCCTCGGAGAGCATCGGCCGGCGATATTTCATACTAAGCGCGTTAGGTTTGCTCTCAATAATAAAAGAAGTGACATGTAAAATGAAACCTTATTACAATGACTCAAAATTTGCTCTCCTCTCCGAGCCGGTCTGTGTGAACGAACCCTTAATAACTCGAATGTAATTAAACAACCTAGTCACCCAAATTCATAGAGTCTGTTTGAAACGATAGTGTCATATCAACAAGGATTAGCTTTTGCTCACTCAAAGGCAAAACACTAATATACGCACCCATGAATCAATTGGCGTCGTTCAATCATTCATTCGCACATGACGCCGTGATTAATGTATTCATTCGTTCGTTGAGTGAGCAGGATTGTGTTTATCTCGCGTTCTATGTGCTGATTTTGTAGAATTGGTAATTGTACTTTGCATTTTTAATTAGGTTAATCTATGTATATTTTTTTATTTAAGTAAATACTTCGTTCTGCCAAAATGACTCGACCCTCTTAATTCTACTGTTAATTATTTAGTTAAATAATGTCAAACTAACCCAAAATTCTCTCGAAAAATGTAAAAAAAATATTGGATTTCAGGTCGGTATTACCCTGAGGTGTCTGAAATGTAATCATCTCAGCGTGCAACGGTTTACCAACGGCTGCTACGAGTGGATATAAGCCAAACATTTTTACATAATCCAAGGTTTATATTTTCCCTTCTCCACCGTTGACCGTCCAAGTAAATTCAATCTGCGGCTACTTTGGAAGCGCATCAAAGTTATCCAATACCATTCGAAAACACAGAAACATTTTATTTTTGCACAAAAACAAACGCTGGCCAAACACCCCTGGGATTCGCAACTTGTATCCCCCACGAATAGGAAGTGTGAAGGGATTTTGCACAGGATTATAGACTTTCTGTACGCAGCCAACGTCAGCCAAAATTTCGACCAGAACCTAACAAGGGATTAAAAGTTAAAGTCAATAAAAATCCCGTGAGTTTTAGGCGCGAGACACAAAAGTTGCGAAACGATTTTGTGAGGCTGGTAGCTGCGTTGTTTTTGTTTAATTTCTATAAAAAGCAACGCTGTATTACAAAGAGAGCTATCGCAAAATTGCTTCCGATGTGATTTCAGAAGTTTTCATGCGGATCACTTTGATAAAGGAAAAATAAAGGTTGCAGCTGACGATGTTTCGTTGATACGCTAAAAGGATTTTTCAAATTCCTCTTACTCCAATATATTGTGTACGTGGGCTGTAACATACGGCCTCTTTCCTCTTATGAAGGTTTTCGTGGAAAGTACTACTTAACTTTAAGTATCAATAAAGATTAGGGGGAAGCTGTTACTAGAATCTTTAGAAATATAGAAAAATCAGGTGAATTAATAAAGAGATATTTTTTGTGGTTATTTCATAACTCACATTTTGTTTTAAATGTTTCTCTGAATCAGATTTGATTGGAACATTTTAATAAACATATTTTTTAACCTTATTGGTGACTTTATCCTAGACATTATAGCTAGGTTTGATTTGATTCCTCCTCACGTTTGCAGTCTACAATTTATTCAAATCCTATCTACAAATTATTCAATATTAAAATCATACCGCATTTGTAAATCAAGATATTGCCTCTACCCGTTGGGGGTGCGGGTTGTTCGCAAGAAATACCGCGGCCTCGACATAAAGGGCTACGAAAGAACATGGGTGGTTTTTAGTCAGTAGAAGTTTGACACTCCCTACCGCTCTGCCTAGAGCGGGAGGAGTCATTTGATGATTTCACAACCCCCAAAAATCAGAAAGGTATTGCCTTTACAAAAATTTATTTGAATACCGATATCCTCATTTCAATTTAATTGCTGGGGTCGGAACTCGCTCTAAGCCAGTTAGCCTATTAGCCCGATGCCCATCTTTATGGCTGCCTGCTTCATAAGTGCTCGCATACCCATAAAATGTTATGGCCTCTTTCTGGATGACTTTCAGAACGAGGACTGCAGGGATTTGCTTTTATTCTTGCTTTAAGCTGTTTTACTTCATAAATAATGTTTTACGCATTGTTCGTTTTGAGAAGAAATTGGATAATATGGAGTCTGTTTGTTTTACGGGCGTTTTATGTCCTCTTATTTAACAGAATATGACAACTAGGGTCTGGAAACTAAAGTTTCTGAGAAACCCTGAAAGAGTTTGTCACATTGTTGTTTTTTTCATGTGCTACATACATTTTATAGATGAATTGAAACTAAGGAATTTTTTTTTATTAACATTTACAACCAATTTAATTACCTGTTACAATATTTAGAAAAAAAAGCTGCTGATATTTTTTACATATTGTACAGATTTTTGACTAACACAGGTAATATTTGTTCCTTTTTATAGAAAAACTGTTTTTTTTTAAATAGAAAAAATGTATCTTTCTAGAATCAATTATTACTGAATCCACGGTAAATATGTATGGCAGTGGTTCCACTTATCGCTGTAAATCAAAACATTCAGCGGTGGAAAGGAAATGGAAACTATCAGTTTATGAATTGATTTTAGGTTTGTTGCAAGTTTAGAGGTTGTTTGTTTGTGATTTTATTTAGCTGGTTTTTGATATTTTGGTAATTTTAACTGAGTAATATATTCAATTTTGTAGTTTACTTAGATATATTTGTAAATTGTGCGTTTCAAAGGCCGATTCGAACAATGTTTGAATTGATTGTAGAACTATCTTATTGTTAATTTTGCCGGAACCACAATTAGTATTACGCTAAAGACTTAGTCAATATTATTTTCAAAACATAATTTATATTTTAAACCTGTTTAACGTAACGTTTAACGTCATCGCTGTTTTGTTTTCACCGAATATTCGATTCACTTACAACCTTTGAGCTGTGCTACTTTTAAAATGCAGGGCCCACAAAGACTCTTACTACAAGTGTAAACACGACACACGCAATAGTATTTGATTTCAATCCGACGCAAAACGAAACCAAACATATAAAGTGTTCACCTTCTTAAAAAAATCACGAGAAAATATCAAGTAATTTTATCAATACTCCTAAAAATAAAGATTATTATTATTTGTCACTTACTAGCTACTCAAGTAAAAGAAACAATACTGACACTCGCTTGTCACTTGAAGAAAGTCGCGTCTCTTGGGGTCGTAAACCAGGCGTTAAGGAGCGCCAATATTCGGCGCACCAGGTGTCACAAGTACACCTTTGTTCCAATTTACTACATTGCGAGCAATCATAGCAAAGGAATATATTGGAAAAATTTTACTCGAAGCCAGCGCTTCTTTGTGACAAATATTTTGAGCCTCGAGAAATTGGGCCAATCAATTTTTGTTGGGTGCTTTTATTGAGGATCTGGGGGATACTGGGTATTGGCTCTGGAGATTTATTTTGTAGATTTCGTTGGTATTGACTGACGAAATGAACAAAATATATCTGTTTTCTAAATAAACCAGTTACAATTAATTAGAGTCTAAGCAGCGGTAAACGCACGGTTCCATCTTCCAAGTTAAGCAACGCTTTCCGAGATTAGTCAGTGGATGGGTAATGAGACTCCTCCGTGTCATATTTTGCACATCACGTTAAGTCTGTCGGTCTTCGATATCGGTAGTAGATCTTTTAAAGTCCGTACGGTCTGTAGTCCGAAAGTCTGACAACCAATCTTATCAAGAGATGTCGTACTCGTATATTATCCTGCAATTTTAGTAGATAATGTCGCTCCATGTATAATTCTGGTATTTAAAGCTGATAATTGGTAAAAGGCTAGGCAGACTATGATGATATTGTGATTTTCAAAAAATATTGGACACGTATTTTTTCTTTTTTTACGTAAACAAACAATGAAGACGATACAGTGCTTTGAAAACTCGTGTGACCTCATATTCTTAAACATTAGTATGACATTTTTTACCGGTTAGTGACGTCACAACCCCCTCTTTGTCAATTTTTATTGATTTGATAAAACAAAAAATACGTACCCAATATTTTTCGGTAATCTGACAGACGGACTAATTAGAATCATATTTTTATAGTCAGTAAACATCCCTATTGTTGAATTTAACGATATTTGGAACCTTCGTAAAATTGGTTTATTTGGGTCACATGTTACAGTGTTAGTTTAATCAATTAACTCACTTGACCTCATCAAGTAGTCATTATTAATGTATTTTAAGGGAGCCGGAACGAAAACTAATTTTACATGGTCAAACAGATTCACGGAAGTTTATGAATTAGAAACTTTAGAAGTAAGAGGATTCTGTTGTAGTTATTGATAACTACTGTTAAGTTAATAGAGCCATGAGTATGTATGGAGAATTGAGCAAAAAGGCGTGACGAAAATTCTAATTAAGTATGAATGTCAAGACCAAAAACGGCTGGAAGGAAAATATAAGTGACAAAAAAGTTGACCGCGACGATCGCTTATAAAAACGTCCTAACACCAAATAGTAAAACTGAACCTCCAGAAAAGATAAAATGAATAAATTCAAAAGAGAGGAAACATTTCATTCACCCATCGATACTTCCTCAAAACGTGTTCCCAAAAAACTGTTCGCGATAAATAAACTTACGATTCGCGAAAGAAAACGTAAACGTTATCGCGTCAAATTGATGACTGCCGTAATATCCACTTACATGGCTGCTGATGTGACGTCATAACGGTGACGTCATCATTGGGCCATCAATCATAGCGTAGTTTCCGGCCTCATGTGTTTCTATAGTAGTGAAATAGATGAGCGGGGAATATTACATCAGTTTGGTAGCTATTATGGATTAGTGTGTTAGAAGTAGCTTTTGGCTGAATAATACCAGCCGTATAGTTGAAACCTCAAAGTTTAGCAGCACTTGCCAATGTCGGTCCGTCTATCTATACATCATTTTGGCGAACGCTCTAAGGAAAGACTTAAGCTGTGGCGAGATAGCGTTTCCTTACACAACCCATTTTTGCCACTTGCCGAAAATCTTCCACCTGGACACGAGTTGCCATGGCTGACCTGGAAGTCTCTAAATAGACTCCGGACACAGGTAGGCCGAAGCAAG
Organism: Diarsia brunnea; assembly: GCA_949774965.1. NCBI lineage: Eukaryota > Metazoa > Arthropoda > Insecta > Lepidoptera > Noctuidae > Diarsia > Diarsia brunnea. The sequence continues at coordinate 18,861,387 of OX459011.1, forward strand.
GAAAACCTGCTCAGGTGGAGATTCATAGTTTACTCTGACCTGGAGTGTAAATGAGGTCTTGCCCCACGAACTATGGGGCACTTAATATCATGTCAAGCCTGTCCTGACACGCACATTACAGGAACTGATTAGAGGCTACTAAAAGTGCCAAACTCGTTGCCAAATTTTGGGCTGACTGAATTAAAATTGTCATCGACACGCGCAAGAAGATACCGAGATTCCTTCGTGCAATGGAAAACGCGTTAAACCGTTGATCCGGCTGTCATTTTCAGATTTGTGACAATCGTTACAGATAGTTCAGTGAACCGAAAGTCTGACCTCCAGTCTCAACAAAGGGGTATCGTACCCCTTTGTCAGTTTACCCCAAAAGCAGCAACATCTCCCTTAAGAATGAGCCGTTTCTTGTGGTAACAAAACCCTTGCTTTTTACAAATACAATCCAAGAGAGCGGTTTACGGGATAGAACAGGTAATTACTAACCTTACATTGCTATCACATTGTATCTTATCAGACCCATAAACAATAGATCCTCTTTCTACACGTACAGCCCCAAGTGGCTCTTCCAAAACACAGTCCAACCCATATTTTCCGCCAGTATCGACTCTTCAACCGCAGAAAGATTTATACCGCCGACATCGGTAGAAATTAATTCAGAAAATTAATTACCGAGAGTTAATTAACTACATTAATAACTTCTTGTGCTTACTGAGGCATTTCGATATTGAAAAGGAATTGGGTTTTTTTTTCAAATATCGCAAATTGAAATTGTGTAGGTTGGCGAGGCATGATGAGCAAGCTGAATATAGAAGTAATAATAAAAGGAACGTGTAACATGAAAGAAAAACCATTTTCATACTTTATCCACTACTAACATTGTAATGAAGATAGGCAGTTTCGTGTTTATTTTTACAAGAAAAATGCAACTAGTGCCTGTTTTCACTAACACTATCATAATGGGAAACCTTTAGGCACATTTTTAAAAACAATTAAGAAAAATATTCGTTATTTTTTCTCAGCAAACCCATTTCACTGATACCTACATCATGGAAGTTCAAAAATTAAAAAACACGCCTGCCATGACAAAAAGTAAACTAAAAAATAAAAAACAAGTCAAACGAATTCAGTGAAACTTTTATTGCAGTCGGGGGACAGTTCGGTGGAACAATTCTTTACAGGTCCCCCGACTGCAATAAAAGTTTCACTGAATTCGTTTGACTTGTTTTTTATTTTTTAGTTTACTTTCTGTCATGGCAGGCGTGTTTTTTATTTTTTTTAATTATTTGTTTTTTATTTCATATCTTTTAGTGATATATCGGTATTTTGACCTATAACCAATATGGCACGATATATTTGTTTATTTTTCAGGAAAGCAATGTCGCGCTAAGGATAATGCGATACTAAATCAATTATTTTTTATGGATACTAACTTTGAGATCTGAGGTGATTTAGTTCTTGTAGTGACACGTAAATTAGGAAACTTCTTAACTGTATTAGGCGTTTTGATGGACAATTAAGTAAAAGACGTAGATGAGCATTTCAAGCGAGACAGAACGGAAAAGGAACAGGACGGATGCGCGAGCGAAGCGAGCGCGAAATTTTTTGTACACTTTTTATAGATTAAGAATTGGAGGTGGGAGGGGAGGGAATATATTGTCATCGGGAGGGAAGAGGATAAAGGACTGTTTCACTTGGTTTCAAGAAGAGAACTGTTTATTACTCTTATCATGATTGACCCCGCAATTAATCCTGCAATTTCGGAATCAAGCGCTTAAGACGGAGGTTTGGAAGATGCGACTGATACCTTCTCGATCTGTAAAAGTGTACCATTCTGACCTTATCTTGTAAGGGGTAAATTGATTAACACTACTAGACGTAATGATTTACTTAATTATAATAATTATGTTTATGTTAGTACTGAGTTTTATCATTGCCTCGGAAAGCACGTTAAGATCTTAAATTTACACATCACCGCCAGGGTGGCTGTGATTTATTCATCTTTGACAGTCGTCTAACGTAGTCAGTGGCTCGAAAGTCTGACAAGCAGTCTTATCAAGGAGTATCGTATTACCCGGTACTAATTGGGTTGTTTAGTGTGCAGGTCAAAAAGTAGTCGCTCCATGTAAAATACCGGTTTTCAGCTGCATCTATTAGTTAGACTAGAAGCGGACTCCAACATAGGTGGGATAACGTGGATCAAAAATTAAATGCGAATTGCCAAATCTCATTTTAGCTTCACAAGGCTCAAAATGTATGTATTGCAGAAAAGTAATCTGAGTCAAAAGGGACTTGGGTTATTCCTGGCCCCCAGAAAGAAAAAGGAATGGTTGCGCGAGCGAAGCGAGCACGAAATTATTTTTATTGTTTTTATAGATTAGGGGGGGGGGGGTGAATTGTTCATATAGGTTACTGAGTTTGTTGTATGTAATAAAATGTGTTTTTTTCATTTCTTAGGATTCCGATCGGCAAAATCGGAACCCTAATAATATGTACACTTTGTTTTCCGTCTGTCTGTCCGTATGCCTATGCGTCAGACAAGACCCTGTTCCTCAGGAACGTGTGAAATTATCGGAATGACTTAATTGCGTAATTTATACCTACAAACATTTTTCATTTCATGTAGGTATCTATTTTTAAACAATTTACGCTGAATTTAATATATACAAGCAATTTACATACAATGCTAAGAACTATGAATATTTTATTAACATTCTAAGAAATTCAAGTGTAGTGCCAAACAGTTTAAGTATAGAGGTACCAAAAAACTTTTACAGATCCCTTGGTGTGTGGGTTCAACTCGCACTTGGCCGGTTTTTTTAAACTATTGTTTTATAAAATTATAACACACGTAATGCTTTATTCATTTGTGTTAGTTATGAGTTTCAAGTTGAATCTCGCAGTCAGAGACCAAACTCTACCCTGATCTTTTTTTTCTACCCTTTAAGGGGGGGGGGGGGGTGATTTGGAAAATTCTATAATTGCAAATTGTATGATTTCCTTAAATTTATATTTTTGCCATGTTTCAAGTAAATTGATTCACGCATACTGACTTTTCATACAAACTTAAAAACCGTTTAGGTGCCGTCGTAGATGGATTTGGGAGTTGTAAACCTAGCCAGTTTTATTTCTTTCATTACAGAGAATCTATTGATATGTAGCTTATTCGTATCGAATCCCGGGTTTAAAATGTCACCATTTCATTTTCTGAGTAGTATTACTAGTAAACAATAGATATTGAATACTACTGTGCTATATTTTTGTAATCTACTTAACAAGTTCTAGACGATGATTATATTTTTCATTGAAATTTCAATAAAAACAAATTAAAAGTCTTTTTTATTTCTAAATCATGGCCACCCTATTATGTTTTTTGATATTTTCTCTAGCCTTTGTTACCCGGGGTGACGCAATGAATCTAACGATACCACATACATCAAAATCGGTTCAGGCGTTCGGAAGTTATGGTGGAATAAAGAAACTCACAAACAAACATACATACATAAATACATACATACATACATGAACGCTAAAAAAACATAACACTCTTTTTTTTGGGGCAGTCGTGTAAAAACTAGTGCGCCATCTTTGGGAGTCACAATTTGGATTTAGAATGACACGAATTAGATAACAATGTCAATAAATCGGGTCAATTTTTCATCCAAACTGAACAAATGAGCAAATTAGGTATTGTTTTAGAATTCAGTTGCAAGATTTTACCTAAACAAACAAACATACATTCAAAAAAAGCCAGTGAAATAAAAGACTTGTATAAACCAACACAGTGAAAATAAAATAGTACATCTATTTATGGTGGTGGCCTAGCTACATATTATTTCTATTAAAAGCTACCAAAGTTCAAGAATCCGAAGACAAATACCACAGGTACTAACAGAAAAAACACATTACCGCTGAATTTTCTTCTAAGTAATTTCGTCACTAGTACGGAAATTAAACCCACGTTACGCTTTTTCATATTTTCGTAAGCGAAAGGCTTATATACCTACTTATGTGCGTACATACTATGTAGGGTTTGTATACCTTCATTACATAAAGGCTGCTTTTATTAAACCTTGAATGTGTTAATAACGTTCTGTGTGCACGATCATCGCTACGTTTACACATAACACATAAGAGCCTATTGCCATCCACCGGACACAAATTCAGTCTCCGTGGCAGCTAATGAGAAATTCCAGATAAAAAGCCCAATAACACTTTGCCGGATCCGGGAATCGAACCCAGGACCTCTAGCTCAAAGGCAGACTACTATTAGTATTTACACCATAATACCTTTTTTTTTTGGTTGGGAAATCATCAAATCGTCTTGTTTCTTGTGTGTAACTTACCTTCCGATTTGTTAATTTTGTACTTGTTATGTTAAGTCGAAATATTATTGTAATGGTAGTTTTAAGATACATATTTGTTTTTGTTTTTTATCTACGCTTACTGGCAGATAACTTTGTATACTTATAAATTTTATGTTTTTCTCTGTAAGTGAATGTGTAATTCTTTTGAGAAAATAAATATCTTTAACCGTAAATAACCCTCCCGCTCTTGGGCAGAGCGGAAGGAGGTGTCTGACTTCTACTGACTAAAAACCACCCACGTTCCTTCTAAGCCCTTGCGGCAAGGCCGCTGTATCTCTTTCGAACAACCCGCAGCCCCGACGGGACACTATAATACCTCAGCATTGGTCTATTGGTCGCAAGTACAACTGTTGAGCAGGAGGACCGGGTTCATTCCCAGGTTAGCCAAAGTCTTGTTGAGTCTATCAATCGCGACTTTATTAGTAGCAGCCACGGAGTCTGAACTTGTGGTTCATGGTAATAGGGTCGTTCCAAATAACATGGGACTTTTTGAACTAGTAGGTACTTGGTGAACAATTCTGGGAACACATCATGGTTTTCTGTGAATAAAATAAACTATAACGACGTAAAATTATATTCAACACGAACATTATAACTAATATAAATTAAATTAAATGATTAATGATCTGTTTCCACCGCCCCGTTCCCGAGAAATGTCATAGTTTTCCGGGACAGCATTAATTTACTTTAATGGGTTTTATCATCCAAATTCATTATGGCGGTACGATATATTATAATTAAGGAAGGCACGTAGTTAAAAATAAACTATGTGTATTTGGGTGTGGCGTTGATAGGTGACCATTGAGAACAAACAGAGACTCCTGCCTGCCTCGGAAAGCCTATGAAGGATTTGGTCCTGTTTATCATTCGTAGATTTTAGACAGTCTTTATAAGTAGTCAGAAACATGGCCGTCTGACAACCAGTCTTACCGTGATACCTACCCTTCGGTTAATGTTTAATGTAGGCAGCCGTTCCGTGTAAAATACTGGGTATGAGACCCAAATAATGGTAAAAGGATGGGCAGATGATGCTCCAGATGTGATTTATCATCGTTGTAGGTAACCCATTTTTAGGGCCGTCCTTCCTTTTTTTCTCATAATATTCCATCTACCATTACATTCCTTCTCCCTTACCATAATCTTTCACACAGCCATCATAAAACTCTGCGCGTAACTTCAAAATGCGTATTTCCAAATCCACATCACGTATCGTCTATAACTTAAGTCGTTGAATCCTTACAATGCATCAGCGTACCTGTATTTATAACGTTCATATTTCAAAGCGGAGAGGTATTAACCTTACCCACAATGTGTGTTGAGTATACCTGTATTTAGATTATGGACTTAAGACTTTAAAGAGAATTTTGATAAAGCAGGTCGGCTAAATAGCGGTCTGACTGAATTACCTTTTGTTACAAATTTTGGGCAGAAATATGTAAGGTTTAAGCTATACAGCCGGTAGTTACTCAAAGTGTTGTGGTTTTATATTTTCCTGGGTGAAAATTACTTAATTTTCTACTTTATTTTCTGAACTGTTTCTCAGTGAAAATGTGTCGGTAAAAATACTGTAGTATTTACATACGTTATACAGGGATATACACGAATGCTTTTTCCTCTGATTTCACTGATATCCACTAGATTCTCTGATTCTGAGGTCCACTAGATTCTGTGTCGTTCTTATCTTAAAAGACCATCTGGCTATCACTATCTGCGTGATCTTCAAATTCAAATTCATTTATTTTGTGAACACAGGGTACAGAAGATGTTATAATAAATTAGACCCGAGCTGAGTCCCGCCAAAAGGCATACAAAATATACGTGGTGGTTTGTTCCATTACAATAATCAAAATAATAAATCATGCTTACATTAGAAAAAAAACACATAAAATATAAAATTATGAAAAGATAATGTAATAGTAATGTCACAAATTCATCAGTAATAATCACATAACATTAAAACAGATTCGAATATAATAATGTCACAAATTAATCAATACAGTAATAATCACATAATATAAAAACAGATTCGAAAATAATTATGTCACAAATTCATTAATACAGTAATAATCACATAAATAATCACATAATATAAAAACAGATTCGAAAATAATAATGTCACAAATTAACTAATACAATAATAATTACACTAAAAAACAGATTCGATTTAAAACTTATCATTTAAAAATTCATCAACAGAATAATACACTTGTTATTTAACAGATCGAACAATTTTTTTTTAAATTCGTTAATGTTTGTACTTGAAATCATCATCATCATCATCTGCCTAACCTTTTCCTAACTGTGTTGGGGTAAGCTTCCAGTCTATTGGACGGAGCTGATATTTTAATATCAGTATTTTACATGGAACGACTGCCTACCTGACCTCCACAACCCAGTTAATACTGGAAGATACGATACCATAAGGAAAGACTCGTTGTCAGACTTTCAGGTCACTGACTACCTGTAACGACTGCCAAAGATCTATATATAGCAACCGGGACCAACAGCTCAACGTGCTTTCCGAGGCACAGAGGAAACTCGGTATGTAATGGGTGGTCAATCACACATAGATCAACCTAGGTGAGTGCGGCTTAACCTAATGATCAACCCGAGTGGTAGTTATTATTAAACCACGAGTTCCTCGTAATCTTCAAATATCAAAACATTTAAGTAAGGATTATCTCTATACTTAAAATTACTTGTTTGTTTGGCCGTTTCATGAGTTTCATGTCAGATGAAACAGCAAAACAAACTAGAACGTCATTAGTAGTCAGAAAAGAAACATCGACTTCATCTAGTTTTAATAAATTTATGAAATAAAAATACGAGTAAAAGTGTTTTGTAAACCAATTTTCAGATTTAATATCATGTACAGAACGCCGCCATGCTACGCACACTTTTTGCTTCATACTGTAGTAATTAGAACAAAACTCGTACCAATTAATTTGCTCAATTAATACAGAAACATTTATTTAATACTAAATTAATGTATCTCATGTCTCTTACTCGTTATATGATTATCAATGAGATATTTCTGTTAAGATCAATTTACGTTGGATTTCGTTGATATATTTTTGGGATAAATTATTTATGTTTGCCTCAAGACGTTTATCTTGACCTAGAGTTTCACGTACTTGTGATTTATTTTAAATATCAATAGTACAAGGTACTTGTGTCAGTAGTAGTATTGAAAGAGGAGAACAAGAGCTGGAAAAGAGGTCTTGGAAGGATTTGGGGGAGAGGCCTTTGCCCATGGTCCGGGGCGAGGAGGAATGGGACGCCGTCGCCTCCTTCTGCGAAGCAGTGATGCTAGCGAAGGAGGTGGCGGAACGTGAGAGGGAGAGAACCTCTCGTCCCAGCCGCCGCGGGAGGCGCTCCGGGCGTCGGGGGCCACGTGATGGCTTCCGGCCACCGTAGACGCGGGCCTGTGGACGGTGAGTGATGGGTAAGCTCGCCGTCCGTCCGTCTTATGACGACAACAGGCCGTGTCGACGGCGCGTTCGTGTTCCACGCGCGCCTCAAAGAGATGTCAGCAACATGGAAGGGGCCCGCAAGGGCCGACGCCTGTCGAGGCTGCGGGTTGTCCGCAAGGGATACCGAGGCCTCGACATGAAGGGCGAAGAAGGAACATGGGTGGTTTTTAGTCAGTAGAAGTCTGACACTCCCTTTCGCTCTGCCCAAGAGCGGAAGGAGTTATTTGATGATTTCCCACCCCCCAAAAAAAAAAAAAAAAAAGGCCTTTGCCCAGAATTGGGACAGTACAGGCTAACATAAAAAAACTATTAGGCACAGACACATTACTGCAACATAGTTTTTACTATCACTGGAGTTGGAGAACTTCACACACCTTGTACAATGTGTAATTTCAGGATTTTAAATATGAACAGGACAATAATTTATTAAAGGTTTTCAATGAAACATGGACGAAGTGTTTGACGACCTGTAATTATTTTCCCATTTCAATAATTACTGATATTATATTGATAGTTTGTAAATAATGTACATCGTAATGATTCCTAAATATTAGATACCTAATTAGTGTTCCTTAAACTGGGTTATTGCCTATGTTTAATTTTAGTATTATTATATAAATAGATAGTTAATAAATATTACTGAAGTCAGTCATATGTTCAGTTTTACTACCACAAGACAACACCCTAAGGGTGAGGCCAAACGAGCGTAATAATTTTGTGAGTCGTGAGTTGTAGAAATTCTGCCCGGCAGAAATTCTATTGGGATCCAGACGAGAGAAGAACTCATTTTGCGTGGCCGTGTGAATCAAATAGGGCCTTTTTATGAAACCTAATGTAGCAGATTTTCTGCGACCAAAATTCTGCGACTCACGACTCACTAAATTACGCTCGTTTGGCCTCACCCTAATGCCAAACGTCCCGCTGGATTTTCAACCTCATCGTTGAGAATTAAAATTACAACTACACGCTTTAATATTTATCTATGTCTCTAACCGTTACTGTGAACGACTATTATTCGGTCAATGTACAATGTTGACACATCTAAATCAATTCACAATACAAACAGTACGTTTACTGATGTTGGCTCTGACATCGATCAACATTGACAACGTTAGTTTGATAACAGAGCCAATTATATCAAAATCTAATTGTAGAGGGAATACTGTTCTTACCGAGCAAGTCTAGACTGATAGCAAATAGTTTTGAAGAGGTCTTATTGGAAGTATATTTTTGAAAGGTCAGGTGGATACCTATTTAGCCGTAGGCGATCAACGGAAGGTAAAATATCATAAATCTATTTCCAATTCGATTCTCAGAAAGCAACTCCGGATCTTGATTTCTTACCATTGTTTTTTTTATAAGTTTACAAAGGTTAGGTTACAAACATTTGGACTCAAACACAGACAAAAACAGCTAGACTTGGAACAACTACCTGTAGGTCATACAAACATTTGTTCCATGCGGGGAACAAACCCGTGACACGCAGCGTAGCATTCAAACGCTGAACCACTACGCCAACTGTGACATCAAATTAGTTTGACCTATTACAGAAAATGGTCGTTGGATCAGTTTACTAAAGATTTATTTTCCACTCTAACTGCCGCACTCAGAGAGCTTTAATGATTACTTAGGCCATCACTTAGTAAAGGTTTTGACAGTTTTGTCATACAAAAGTATGTCAAACCTTTACTAAGTGACGTCTTAAGTAATCATTAAATATCTCTGAGTACCGCAGTAACTCTGCAACTTTGAGTGAAAGGCAAAAAGGAGCAATAAGTGAAGTAAATATCGGGTTAACACAATATCGTCAGCACGTTTTAAAATGAGGCCAACGTACGGTGCGCCCGCGTCACGTTCTTACCACGTCAACGCATGACATTCCTTTTGTGAAACTCGCGCCTTGAGGACATGAGATTTCTTTCCTTTCACGCCGTGAATACGTGTGGGACATACATTATGTTTTTAATATAAGGAGGTAGTACCATCAATTTCTTTGAAAAAAAAAACAGTGAGATTCCTATCTTATGGCGTACTGTTATAAAGTTACACTCTTGATCGTTACAGCCCAAGACTATGATGAGCTATGATTGGTCAGAATGTTTTCTATCTACCTATGAAAGTTTTTCGGCCAATGGAGTAGGTAATCTTTGAACAAGTGGCCAAGGTGAGGTCAAAGAAACAAGGGCCCTCAACGTAGAAGGGCATTAGATAGATTACATTGTCAACCAACCCAAGGAGCTCTTAGATGTGGCCATTGTGTTTTGAAACAAACACTTGAAGGGGCGTCCAATTTCTAAAAGCAACCATTTCGTAAGGCGTGCCACCAAACATACAAAAAGGTCCCAATCACAACCTCAATTGCATTATTTAACTCTATTTAACTATCTCCATGGTCGCTTGGTCTAGGCGTTTATATAGTGACCCGGTGGTCGATTCCCACGGGAAGCATACTTTGTAAAGTTGTTTCCAGTTTGGCCAGGACATTGCAGGCTTGAATCACCTGATTGTCTGATAAAAAGATGATTCTGTGCTTCGGAAGGCACGTACAAGCCGGTGGTCCTGGCCGCCAATTAATGGCGGTCGTTAAACCATGTCCAGAGGCCCTTAAGGTTTAGAAACTCGGATACTAGGGTGTGTGGGGTCACGCATTAGACTTTACTGCCCACACGATTTGAAGAATATTATTTAATCAAAATATACACAGATACAATTATATTTCGTTAACTTATAAGTCTAGAGGCTAAACGATCAAACACCATGTAATGTACTACGACATTGTTTGTTTGCAGCGATACACACGTAAGTATACAGCCTACTATTAAACTTCTACACAACTCCATCAGTTTTACTTCGTCACAAAACTCGTAAACTCTAACTATGTGGAAGTTAGAACGAGTTCATAACAAGGTGGAGACACAATTTGTACTACATCAATAAGTTACTGAGAATTACAAAATGCCGTAAGTAGGTATACGCGCACACTTTTAGGTGAGAAAAGATTGCAATGATTTGAGCAAAGTTTGTCAGGGTTGTAACAATCTCTAAAACTGCTGGAAAAAATAAGAAATATAACATAGCCATTACCAGATAAAAACACTTACTCTTTTTTAGTTTTTTTTGAGAAAATTTCGCTACTTTTTAAAGGTCATTCTAAACTTAACTTCATGACTATTTATCCGAATTGTTAACTATTGTGTGTTTAACAATTTGACTAGTTATTTAAACTCTGTAATAAAGCTCGAGTCTACTGCCATAAATCGAGAAATCCGAAATCCGGGTTGAAAATCCCAGTTCAGTTTAGCGCGACTTGAACCTAATGCTAGTAGTAGCACTTGTCATCACAATCTCAACAAGGAAATTATATATCTTCCTCCGCTCCTAAAGAGAAGGTAGTAGGTAGTTAGCACGCTCTTCGAACTTCGTCCGTATCGCACTCAGATAGGCAGGTGCGCAACATTAGCGGAGATTTAAGCGCGCATTACATCGAGACTAGCTGCAATTACCGTTGGCGCCAATAACAGTTACATCGGAATACTGTGCACTTATGTCGCGAAGATCGGTGTTTATTGGGCTAAAACTTACCGTAACGAGTTTTCAAAAGATGGACCGTTCGAGTTACAGTTCGTGATAAGAATTTAACAGACATAGAACAGTTTTATTTGTACTATTTCTTAACTAAAAGATTTTAAAAAGACCTCTTGTTCTACTAAAATCACACCCATAATCGTCAAAGGATTTTATAGTTTATTTTCTTTGTACTGGAGCCATTCATTAAAAATCAAAAAACACTTAGGACTGACTTGGAAATTGAACCCAGGACAACAGTAGCCCTTACGACTATAATGCCAAAGGACGTATATTTTGATGTATTTCGAGCAAATCTACACCCAAGCGAATATATTGCGGTTCAACATAACGTTACTTAAACTACACGTACAAATATAAAAACAAATTATTAAAAAGCTTTCAAGAAACCGTTCCTTTGATCCTCCCAGCGTTTGTTGAAACTGTATATCAGAGAGGAACTCTCGTTTGTTTTAATATAAGATCTGTTTATTTTAACTTTACGTAAACATGGAGCAGTCTGGAGCATCGAGATTTAAGGCACGTGTGGGTTGGAGATCGTGTGGAATAATAATGAGTAGAAGTATATATTTTGGGGAGAAACTTTAGTAGTTGTGTGAAGAAGCCTGGGCGTTTAGGTCGGCTATCATCCCCGCTGACTTGCCACATTATTCACTATCTTTTATCATTTTAACCTCAAAAAGGTAAAGAGATCTGAGAAGGGATAAGCTTGCGCAGTATTTTTTTTTTGTAGGAAACGCGAGTCGAATTTATTAATATGGGTGCGAGTAGACAGAATAAAGATCGACTGTCATAGTTTGAAAAGACTCACCTTGCGTTTACAAACATTTAAACTCACATACACATACATTTATTTTACAACAGGGTACAACCTCCATAGCCAGGGGGCGAGTACATGGCAAGCTGCGCTATTACTCCAACACCTCATAGTCAGTTGGGTTCAGCCCTTCGCCCACCCCAGGGTAGAGAACATTCATGGTTTTTTTCCACACGAAAAAAATTTAAAGTAAAAAAAACCTTCAACTATGTTCGTCATAAATAACATTCGGTTCATGCTCTAGATACCCGACAGCCTATCCTTTTCCTAACTATGTTGGGGTCGCATTCCAGTCTAACTGGATGCAGCTGTAATACCTATACTTTACATGGAGCGACTGCCTATTTCACCTCCACTACTCAATAAGTATTGGCTAATATAAAATAAAATAAAATATCTTTATTTCAGACCTTAGCAGTCCATACGTATTTAGTGGTTATAAACAGATTGTGCTTACATGCTATGTTAGTGTTGTTAGTACTTAATTCTATTTAACATAAACCTATTCCTAATTTTACCCAGTGCCTTTGGATGGGGCAGTCCACTCTGCCAACAATCATTTTCAGGATGCTGTTCTGAGTGCTACGCAAACGTTGCAGTAGGGAAGCCGCTTTCTTACGCATGATGGCGTGAAAGCCATCCGTACGTGCTTCAGCAAACATTCCCGACGCACTGCAACGTCGCGGCAACCGCAACAGCATCTTGAAGGCATTGTTGTATTGCACGCGCAGGACGTTGTAGGTTCGGCTCGTATATGACACCCATAGGCCGCTCGTGTAGAAGGACTGACAGAACGCTTTAAATAAACAGACTTTGACGTCTGCCGTGCAGCGAGCAAACCTACGGGCGAGCATTTTGCTCCTCACCGCCAACGCCCTGCGCTCGCGTTCTATGTCCCCATCATCACGTAGGTCCCTACGTCCATATGATACCCCTTAGTAATACTGGTTGAACTTTCGGGCCACAGTCTACCTGGTACGACTGTCCAGGGTATTCAAATGACAGCCGGGATTAACGGCTTAACGTGTTTTCCGAGGCACGGAAGAAACTTAGCATGTAATGGCGGTCACATCGGTCCATATAAAATACTGGTCTTCATGTGATTAGACTAGCAACCTACCACAACATGGTTGTGAAAAGGCTCGTGATGATGATAAAATATTCATCCATGTTACATTGAGTTCGTGTCCTAGATTACCTAACATAATTTTCCAATGTACTCTCTTCCACCTAATTTACAAAATAATGAAAAACTCGGTAAAAGTTAGCCAATTTCGTTCATCTTCGGATTTTCCCCAATAAGAGAATAGCAAACTCGAATGTACGGAACTTGTTTCTTAATTGGCCCTTAAATTTTTGGAGGGTAGAAAAAGGAATTAGGGTACATTGTGCAGTTAGTGGAGCAAGAATCACTGAGCTAATTAGCCTGAGGGAAGGGAAAAAGGAACCTGTCTGAGCTGCGGGTTGTTCGAAAGAGATACCGCGGCCTCGACACAAAAGGCTAAGAAGGAACATGGGTGGTTTGTAGTCAGTAGAAGTCTGGGACTCCCTTCTGCTCTGCCCAGAGCGGGAGGAATCATTTGATGATTTCCCGCGCCCCAAAAAAAAGGGGTAAAAGGAAAACTTTTTATGTGAATCAGAGTTAGGTTAAGAATTGCACGTGCTATTTGAAATAAGAGAAAGTACCTGAGTGTTTTAACCTGTGTGTTGTTTTTGTTGTGTGTTTTAATGTGGCGACACCTGGGGGAGGCCTATGTCCAGCAGTGGACGCCTTTTGGCTGTAATGATGATGATGATGACCTGAGTATTTTGTAAATTAGATAAAAAAAATGTTTCCATAAAAGGTCACAGATAATGTGATCAATGTTAAAATTTATTAAATTCATCACGCCTTTTTTTAACCATGTGAATTCCTCATTATATAAAATAGAGAGACCTACGGCTTAAATATAAATCGGGCTCAAATTGACTATAATTCTACTAAAATCACATATTATGCCTGTTTTTCATAATTAATAAGATGTTTTTTGGATAGCAAAAAAATAAGTTTTTTCCTGTATCATCGCATATTTATTAAATCATAATAATAATGCTTCAATTACTTTTTAACATAATCCTTAACAAAATTTCCTTATCGGAAAGGAAAAAATCATCAAAAACCAGTACTTACCACGTGGGCGACGCCTCCAGGGTTAGTCACTAAATAAATTACCGTTATACCCGCTTCGACAAGTTTCAAGCACCTCCGGGCACACCGCCTTGAATGGGGTAATCGATTTACAGGTAAATACCCTGTTAATCCATCCTTTACAACCCTATATAAAGACGCAATCCCTTAGGAAGAAACAGGATTTTGTGAATGGCACATTAATTATGAAAATGTACACAAAAGCCATGGTTTACAAATGTTATTCAAACGTCCTTTTGTGTTTCTAATCACTTGGCCACACGCGCCAGCTTATGCGACACGCATGCGTCGACAAGAAAATATATGAAAAAGAAGAGAGAAGTTACTAAGAACATGCCACACCCTTGATGAGTAACGATCCTAGGGGGTATCCCGTCGGGGCTGCGGCCCGTCGGGGCTGCAGGTTGTTCGAAAGAGATACCACGGCCTCGGCGCAAGGGCTAAGAAGGAACAGTTACAGGTAGTTTTTAGTCAGTAAAAGTCTGACACTCTCTTCCGCTCTGCCCAAAAGCGGAAAGGGTTATTTGATGATTTCCCACCCCAAAAAAAAAATAAGGGGTATGATAACATACCATGAGCCACGTCAGAAATCGCAATCGGATTGTCCACGGTATTAAACCAGGCAATTAGCGGGAAACCAGAAATGTGGAGCATTTTAAAACGAGTTGTTTGCCTGACTGAGTTCTCACTGGGAAAAGTCAATTATCAACTGAGGGTTAAAAGAGACTGGTGTCTTTGGTAGGTACTTTACTAAATTGCGTTTTTTTTCACTCAGTTGCTTGAGCGTACAGCTTGTGGGCAAGCATTAAAGTCTTGAACAAAAGCGGCCTAAGTATATTTAGCATATTTCCTTGCTCTCGGCACCTTCCATTATAGCGTCGATACAGTTCCCATGTTCCATACATATTAATGGGAAAGTTCCCATTGCTGTGTGCCTACTCCCTTGTAAATATTTATCGCTCACCCTTTCATCGACCACATGCAGATGGAGTTACAGAAGTTTAACTTTAGATGGTCGGTGAAATGGAAAAAACGCGTTAGTAGACTGAAATATGTAAATTCATTATTTTTAGCTGATTGACTAGTGATTATTATTATTACTAGTCTTTTATTAATCGTTTACAAAAAAGAAAAAGAGAAAGCAAAAAAGTACACTATTCGGATCATAACAACCAGTTACCTAGAAATAGAATATTGTGTCTTTTTGGTTCACCTCCTTTTTAGGGTTCCTTACCTCAAAAGGAAAAACCGGATCCCTTATAGAATCACTCGTTTCTCTGTATATCTGACTGTCCGACCATTCCCCCCTCCTCTTACCTCCGAAACTACTGAGGCTAAAATTCTGAAAAAAATACAGAAATTAGTTCAACACTTATAGGTTCCAGGAAAACCTATAAGAAGTCTTAGATGATACTAAAATAACATGAAAATCTCTCAATATCTCTCTCTGATCTACTACAATGGTACGGAGCCCTCCATGTGCAAGTGCGACATGCACTTGGCCGGTTTTTTGTTTTTTTTAACGTTGGGAAATCATCAAATGACTCCTCCCGCTCTGGGCGGAGCAGGAAGGAGTGTCAGAATCTTACTGATTAAAACCCACCCGTTTTCCTTTTTATGCGCTTTGCGTTCCAGGGCCGAAGTAAAACTTTCAAATAAATTACGCAGCAAATTTGGCATGCACTGGGTCTATTTGGCCCCGTCTACTTTTTTGACAGCTCTTTGAGGCGTTAGTTCACCTCCTAGAGTGAAACTTCTGTACTTTTCTCCTTTCTTTTCTTAGTAATTCCTGTAAATGTAATGCTTGTGTAGATGTTAAACAAAACCGTTTTCAGGAGTGTTTGCTTTAATTTTGGCATAATATTGTGAAGGCGTTAGAATTGTTTTTATAGTACAAGTTTAGTTTGGTTTAGTATCGTTGATCTTTACTTTATCGGATAAACATGATAAATATATTATTATCCGATAACTAAACTCGAATATTCACTTGACTTCACCTACCTTAACGACAGCCTTCGTTAGTTTAATTCTCTTATACATACCGCAGATCATAGGTAATCACTAATAAAATATTTTTGGATATAAATACAATCTCTGAGAATTAATATGTCAGCACACCTCTTACTTTTCTTATTTATTTTACTCTTCAAAACATTCTCGAATTATTACTTACTAGCTTATGCTGCTTCGCCCGCGTGGAGTTAAATCATTGTCACATGCACATCATGCTAGCGGAATGAAAAGCTATCTGTCTGCTAATTTTCATCCAAATTCGTCCAGTAGTTTTTGCGTAAAAAGTAACAAACATCTATCCATCTTCACAAGCTTTCACGTTTATAATAGTAGTAAGATTTGATTGCTTCAGTTATATCTTTTACATTCAAATACCTTAATAAGCTAAATCAAGCAGAAATACCTACAAACAATATTTAATGCGAACTAACGTCCCACAAGAGCTACGTAGCTTTACAAATTGATCGTATTTACCCACAAACTGTGCCATACAAGTCACATACATACAACATTTCTTGTAAGGTGGAAAAAAGCGAACAGTATTAAGGCGTAACGTTTTATATTCACCGCTATTACTTTGTTCCCTCACAGTATGGCCGCCGAACGAGAGTTGCTTTTATCAGCAATTTTAAATGTATGATGAGGCCGAGTGAACCTGCGGGTCCCGACTTAGTGGGATCAATTGACTAGACAGCCTTCAGAAAGCGTAATTTAAACAATGGCAATTGGCAGTCTATTTCGGACTGAGTTCGTTTAATGTAATTACTTTACTGACTACGGTGTTTCGTAGTAAGCCTCCAAATAACATAGTCTAAAATATATATTCTTTTTTTAAAGTAATGAACTAGCTGATGCCCGTAGCTTCGCCTCCGCGGATGTTTGCCAAATTTTATACTAAAACCTTCCTCGAGATCCACTCTACCAATTGGTGAAAACAGTATGAAAATCGGTTTAGTAGTTTTTGAGTTTATCGCGAACAGACAGACAGACGGACAGACAGACGCGGCGGAGAACTTTATTTTGTAATATCTAGTGAAACGTTTTCTAGATGTTCTATGTATAGCTGTTCTCGTTTGTGTTGTTAAAGGAATAACAACACTTAATTTTGTTTGTGCTACTTTCATTTACATATTTTAGTTTCCATTTCAATATAACCTTAAAGCCAAGCGGCGTTGAAAGCTTTCGGCTTTGTAGTATTTAATCTATTTCCGATAATATTCTTCTATAAACACCACACCTCTTTCCCGCCATACTAAAACATCGCTTCGCCATGGCTCCTATATAAAAGCACCATAAAATAAAGGCGATAAATCAAGTTTAACATAATAAACACCTTTATCGCTGGTTTAGTGGCCCTCGACAGAATCGTTTGGCTCTTGATCTTGCCATCATAAAGTTTATGTAGAAGGCTCGTTTACATAATTTATTGTTATAATAAAAAGATAAGAAATATTTTTTATGATAGTGTGTTGAATGGAAGATTTTGGAATTAAGATTGCAGTAAAAAAATGCAAAAAATAAACCACGTACTTAGTAAAAATCTTAATTGACTAACAGATAGCTGGGGCACTTCAATGACTAGTCTGTCTAAAATAGTGATTTATGAAACAGGAGGTTTTTTTGAAAATTCAACCCCTACAGATGAAAGTTTTTAAATTCACCGTTTTGCCATTGGCGATGGGAGATGATATACTCGTAAGTTGCACGGCTTATAATTTACAAATGCTTGTCATGGGCCTTATTACATCTTGTTTCTGTTGTTTGGCCTTTTTAAATATACATATTACTATAAAGATTATGTCCTATAACTTTAAGTTGGCTCTCAGTTTGATATTTCATACAAGTAAATGAGCGTAGGTATTTTTAACGAAAGCCGGGCGCTACGTCTAAAGTAGTTTACTTCTTCCTTAAACGAGTTTTTTTTTGCTGATTTGGTGGTTTAAATGACGAAATGGTATTTCTGTATCTATATTTAGCATGCCATTATTGTTTCGTTCAAGATGTTTGACAAATATTTTTGTTACGTAATGTAAGTTTTATAGTGTTACCAAGACATAAAAGCTGCTCATAATAATATATTTCTTTTTGCGGACTATTTTGATTAATGACGTGTTGAAAATATACCGAATATATTTGGGCATGAGAAATATAGGGCAATGAAAGTTTGACTTATATTTGTTTCAAATAATAACTCCACTAATACCCCATTTAATTTGGCCTATTACGTTCCAAATGTTTTGGAAGCAATCATTCGTGTTACAGTTGAAGTGATGTTAAAGCATCAAGTGAGCTACGCCGTAGCTCAGCGTCAGCTACGACGTAGCACTGTGCTTGCTACGCCGTAGCTCTGGTTTTAGTAATAGTAAGGAACTTTTTGAGTCTGTGAAACCCGTTTGGTGTGTTTTTTGTGCAATTTAAAACTGTAACATCTAAAGTAACACAGTTGTATACACATATGGAGTAACATTACCCACGACAAGCAACTCGTTATAATCTGTTTTATGTTATGCTTATAAACGATTAATTTTCTTTCAGAAAAAAAACAGGTTTTGTTTCAATAATGACACGATATTGTGAAATATTTAGAATTTATTAATTACAAATAATGAAGAAAGTATAAAGCCGAGCTCACGAAGAATATTACCTCATTTCGGGGAATATTTTAATAAGGCCAACGGGCTTTGATGTAGTAATAGTAATTTGTATATTAATTGAAAGTATATAAGGAAGCTGAAGTGACAATTATTTCTTAGAAATAATGGATGATGAAACATTATTTTCTTTAGAGATCAACGCTTTGGAATGGGCACCTACAGTACTTTTACAAGTAATTATGCCTTGTGACTGGCAGTAGCTTATTTATTTTTTTATTCAAAACTTGATTCTTCGAATATAAATATGAAAACCGGAAAACAAACAAATCGTATTTACGACTTTCGGTAAAACAAACTTCGTGATTACCATTTTTAGGACACTTTAGGAATTTTGAAATTCGGAATCATATATTTTAGAGTATTTGGGTGTTCCCATTCAAAAGTGCCTGGTATTGGTTGCTTTGAAGTCAAGCAAACGGGTCACGAGATCATGTATCGACGAGCAACTAAGATATCGTGACGCAGCCTGAGAAATGTTAATGTTTACCATTTTTTCTTGTTTTTTAGTAAAACGTTGCCCCACACCAGGAATTTCTCCTGTATCGTGGGTGCGTTCACAAACATTTAAACTCACATACACAAATACCCAGACCCGGAACAACGATCTGTAGGTCATACAAATATTTGTTCCGTCAGTAGACTGCGATTAAGTTAGTAACAGCTTTAATCATACGTCAGAAATACTGAACGGATAAATGCTTGAATAAAAATGTGAAGATCGAAATTTCACATTTTAATCTACGCTTCATTTTAACTCAAAAGAAAATCAAATACCACTTTTAAACTTATCACAAAGTAATTTCAGTCTACACATCCTCTTTTTCACAGAATGTGCACCAAATAGAACTCGGACTATTTCTCCTAAATCACGGTTAAAGAGAAGAAAAAAAACATCAAATAGCTCGCATTTCACTATCCCCGATTCCCTTTGTTCACGTTCCATGTATATATGCATTCTCTCAACTTGTTCTGAAATCTACATCCGAAAGATTTTGTTTGGTCAAACAAAATAAAGCACATCTTTATTTTGTACATAAACTCTACTTACCGAAGATTTTGTTTTGTTGATTCAAAATATTTTCAAATTTCAAAAAAATATATTTTGACGTTGATCGAGAAAGCGCGGAGTAAACTTAAAGTAAATACATTAATCTTTTAATCGAAAATACAATCATTTTACAGCATTTTAGGTAAATTATTTGCAATAATTCGTAACAAGTGAAGCTTGGTTAGAAATGGGAATAACGCAATGAAAAATCTTTTTGATGTACATTCAACAACGCAGGCAGGGCAGGGTTCCAGGCTGTACATTTTTTAACACTACCTGCGCAGCATTTTCTCAATAAAGGCAGATCAATAAGTAAATTTACAAAAAATACACTTCATAATCTATTTCTATTTTATTCTAGACAGGAACAACGTATAACAAACAAGTAACAGATAATTATTTATTTCAGATGTAACGTCGTACGTTACATTTTTAAGTAATTTATCAATAATTAGTAATTTAACAATAAATACACGTCAAAGATCCATTGTTTACTTACAACAGTGTTTACTGTCAACTGACAAGTACGGGCCACAGATAATAACAAGTAGTGCGGTGGTAAACAATGCTTACTAAATGCAAAATATACATCAACTATCGGTCGCGCGAGTGAGGATTTGTCGTTGCACATCAGAAATTATAGTCCCGAAGCGGTCACACGTCTCACCAGATCTTAATTTTATAGTGATTTCACACGTGTCTTAACTCGCCATTATCCGGGCATAAAACAATTACCTAATCAAGATAATATAATATAGCCTTCAGCTCAACATATTTTGAACTTGCGTGCTTCACACTCAAAATCCCATCTTGTAAACTCCGTCTGATTGTGACAACCCACCAACATCCTCCATCACCGCACTGGTGCTCGCTTTGCTTGGCTTTTGGTGTCGCAATCAGCGGAGGTGACTTTTGGTCATCTCGTGACACTCTGGACGTCATGTTCCAGGGTCCCAAGTCCCGGTTGGAACACAGTTCGGCTGCACATCTGCGGGCTACGGGAACCCATTTTGGTTCCGCCGTGAACCGACGGTCGGCGCGAACACCAGCCGACCTACACCCCTACGCTTCCAGCGTGGCACCGCGCTGCGGTCAGCGTCAGGGCAGTACTGTGCATCCCACAAGGGGGCCTTAAGAGCGTATATGTACCGTGAACTAATCCACACCCATCTCTAAATTAATCGTGAAATATATATTTATGTAGACGTGGTTACGTAGTCTTATTTCATAACCTGCGCCACGTAAACCCTTTCCAACACACACGGCTCCGGGTCGCGGGCGGCGGTTGCGCGTTGCGGCGTGCATTCGTTGTTTCGTGATTTGGAGTCTCGTGCATTCGTTGTTGCGGTGTGCGTCGCTGCGTGCTTTCGTGCTCACAGAGTTCGTTGTTGCGGGCATTCGGCGGCGTGTGGCTCGGCGTGGTGGCTTTCGGGATGACGTATTGCACTCGTAGTTTAGTTTTGTTTTATGAAGTTCTTCTGACATTCAAAAGTGCCTGTAATGGTTTAATTGAAATAAATGCTTTGAGTTTGAGTTTAGAATCTCTTGACTTAACAACTAACAACAACAACAGCTTATTTCATAAGAATGTTTAAATACTGAATTAATAACGTCGGTTTACACAATTACTTTGCTATGTACTAACATCAAAAGCACTTGTAAATAATAAATAATTGTATGTTATCTAAAAGGGCTGTCTTAAGACGGGGTATAAAGAGGGTGCTCAAATATATACCTGAACATAAAGCGTATACAGTATAATTTAAAACAAACATGGTTTAAAAGGCTTGCGATGTTATATTAAAAAGTTAATAAATGTGATGTTGCTACTTAACCAAACGCTGCAAAAGTAACGATACAATAACGATGTAGTAGTAGACAGACAAACGAAAATGTTCGATTGTGATCATTGATATATTACAAAACTTGCTATATTATAATAAAAGGGTTTTTAATATAATTATCAATAGTCGTAATAATATTTTCGAGTAGGTACAAGAAGTAAGATCGTTGTTGACCGGGGCTGCGGGTTGTTTGAAAGAGGTACCGCAGCCCCGGAACACAAAAGGCTAGGAAGGAACATGGGTGGTTTTTAGACAGTAGAAGTCTGACACTCCCTACCGCTCCGCCCAGAGCAGGGGAGTCATTTGATGATTTCCCACCCGATTGGCTATAACATGCTAAATAGGTACGTATAAAATTTAGGTTACAGGTAGGTAAACAATAACACATAACTTCTACTAGACACTAGCCTGTTACTACGCAGATTTTAGGTTCGCCGTTTTTAGCATTAGTTAAAGTTAATGCTGAAATGCTGAATTTATGAGAGAAGGGAACAATCTATTACATTTGTTTGTGAATACCAGCTTGCCACCAATTTGGACCAAATATCTTAAAAAGACAAACACAACATCACAGTTGTATTTTCTAAAGAGTTAGGCAGATGTGTGCCGAAAAGCACACCCACATTTCGCCAGTTTTGTTGAGCTAAATATTTTGAATAACATATTTTAATGCCAAAGATTTCTGCAAAGTAACGCCTAATTCTATAATTTAAAGTATCTTTCAGTGCCATATAACAAAGAGTGCTCTCTTTCATCCATCAACCAGGTACAAATTCAAACTCATAAAACCCACTAGCATTTTCCCCGACCTGGAAATCGAACTCTGGACTCATGCTCAGCAGTTATGTTTGCATGCTGAATTATCATTCAACTATTAGGCATCCTTCATAATATGGATGTTTACTGACTAAAAAAAATACGATTCTAATTAGTCTGTTAGATTATCGAAAAATATTGAATAAGTATTTTTTATTTTATCAAATCAATAAAAATTGTTGATGATAAAACGCGTCAAAGATTTGAGTCGGGGATGTGACGTCACTTACTGGTAAAAAATGTCATACTAATGTCTTAGAATATGACGTCACACGAGTTTTCAAAGCACTGTCTTCATTGTTTGTTTACGTAAAAAAAGAGGAAATACGTGTCAAATATTTTTTGGAAGTCTATCTGACGTACTAATTTGATTTTTTTTTGTTAACTACCCTATTATTATATTGCATTTACCAGGAAACAAATTAATGTTCTACTCTCAAAACTGTTACTCTGTGGTTAGGAAGCTAGTCACCATCTATAGTCGTATGTGCTCGAATTTTCTGACATCAGAAACCACAACTAATTACAGGACATGGCCGTTAAACCATGTCACAACGACAAAGGTGACGTCGAAACACGTCGACGTAGAAATACGTTGACGTGGAAACACTTCAAACAAACCGCGTAAAGTGTGTAGAAGACGGATACACGAACGTTACCTGCTCATTAAGTATCGTAAGTTTGTTACTCTAAAATATAGATGCTAGTAAAATAATAATAAAAAATATGGACAGTGTACGGACATATATTTTGATAGTCCATCAGGAATTAGTTAGTAGCAGCACGAAGTCAGGATTTTTGTGCCTGGTTGAAGGTAATAGGCTCACCCTAGAACAGGTTAAGGGACTTTACGATAATTGAGAAATGTGGGTACAATATAGCTACACCTCCACCTTATCCTTCAGGGATTACTGGCGTGATGTATGTTAAGTTTATTGTGTACGGATTTAGTCAAAGTTCCCAGCTGTATTTGTTCACAAACTTTTCAACTTGTTTCCCACACTAAAATTGGCTTTATCCTACTAATATTATAAATGTGAAAGTTTGTGAGAATGGATGTGTGGATGTTTGTTACTCTTTCACGCATAAACGGGTGGACCGATTTGGTTGAAATTTGGTATGTAGATAGGTTATACCCTGGATTAACATATAGGCTACTTTTTATCCCGATTTTCTCTTCCCGTGGGATAATTTTCGAGTTGTAGCGGGCGAAGCCGCTGGCAACAGCTAGTACTGGATATAAAAATCAACACTGTTTCGTAGAAAAAGTTTGCAGTTGTAATATTATTAATGCTTCAATAAATATTACTGTACATATTTCCAATTTATTTTGCACCACATCTTGAAAAAGAAAACAGAAATTATTTGTTTTGATCGTTGCTTTGTTGAGAAAATCACGATAGGGATTAATTAAACTTCTCGTATCATTTTCATATCTACTGGAATATATTTTCATATTTGAGATTTCATTTATTTATTATATCATTTTAAGATAAATGAGGAAGTTCATGTTGTATTGAAACAAGTTAACAACTGGCTATTTATTTGATTTGATTTATTTTTTGATTTTTATTGTGCTAGCCAGTAAAGTTGTGCACTAAAAACGATGAAGGAAAACACCGTAAGGAAATTGGTATATCTTAAAACCAATTTTTCGGTTACATGTGTCTCATAATTATCAGCAAGCACTGGGCTATCAGTGATAGAATATGGACAATTTCATTTCATACAAGCCTGATGTGTCCCAGCAGGGGACAGACCTTATTGAAATGATGATTGTGATACTGTTGAGTTATTATTCTGTTCATAATATGCCTATCCTTTTTCCAAATGTGTTGTGGTTGGCTTCCAGTTTAACCAGATGCAGTTGAATACCAATATTTTATATAGAGTGACTGCCTATCTGACCTTCACAACCCAGTTAGTACTGGGTAATATGATACGCTTTGGTAAGAGTGGATTCAGTTTGCAGACTTTCAGGCCACTGTTATGACTGCCAAAAATCTTTATATTATTCTTTTAATAGCTGATGCCCGCGGCTTCACCCGTGTGGATGTCGGTCAAATTATATACTAAAACCTTTCTCTTGAATCATTCTATGTATTAAAAAACCGCTTCAAAATCCGTTGCGTAGTTTTAAAGATTTAAGCATACATAGGGATATAGGGACTGAGAAAGCGACTTTGTTTTATACTATGTAGTGATGTAAGAATATTCAATTTTGATTCCGTGTATCCAGCCTTAGATGCAGAATGCAGCATCATATTAACTCGCAAAAATATTTACATACAGCTTGTTCGAAGAAATTGGATATCCTATGTATATTCCTGTACAAAACCTGTGACTGCACAAGCAACGGAAATTCAACACAAACAGCATCCTTAAAGAAATGCCAGCACGCAACATTAAGGAAATGTGAACATTAACTAAAGTAATTAACGCAGTGATGGCGTCTAGCGCGTGGCCTCGACGAAATATGAATGGGGATCGTTAATCACCACTCAATGGAGAAATACACGAGGTTGTGTTGAACTTGTCACCGCAGGTTATTTAGGGGGGCGGAACAACTCATGGTAAAATGGAATCGAAGGTTGTTGTGCTAAGGTGTGAGATTTAGAAGTATAAGTAACTAATAGTGATGGTACTTGTCAAACGCTTTTGCTGCGTAATCATGAGCTTGCATTTTTTCTTCGCGACGTTGGCACGACGGTATTTTAAGTCGGCCTAAAACTTTGACACTTCCATAATGGCGTCGTCGATGGCATCGAACAGGCGCTGCGCTGACTGTTTTGAGGCTCAGAAGGCAGGGCAAAAAGTGGAATTGTAATTTGCGATACAGTTTCACAACCACACCTTACTGCCGTTCCATCGAGGCAATATCTCGACATTAGAAGTACTTCCCATGATCAATTTATTGCTGTAATGGCAAAATTAATATCTCAACAGTTTGTCAATATTGAGACCAGTCCACTGTAGTCGCTCCATGTAAAATGCTGGTATTCAGCTGCATCCGGTTAGACTGGAAGCCGACCCCAATATAGTTGGGAAAAGGCTACGCAGGTGATCCACTGGTCTCAATATTGACATAACTATTTCAAGATGACCAGTGACCATGTTCTGTAAATGCTGAAGGCCCTATTTTGTTATCACTATTGTACATTATGTATCTATCATTGCGCCTTTAGTGAAACTTAGTCTCATAAAAACAAGAATAGAGAACAATCGTGTTTCCTATTACTAACACCACACATCTCTGTATGTTCCTTTATCTCAGATCCTCCGTCTTCATTATCGCTCGCTCGCTCAGTATCGGATTTCTTAATGATACAGTGAGTGCTCATTAGTTCCCAAGTGTTTTACAACTACGTTGTTAACCTGGCATTTGGAAGCTGATATTTACTTGATCATTTTGTGAAGTTCCTCTAAAGTATGTTACCAAATTACAGGATTAACTACTGTATTTTAGGTGGAAATGAAGAAACTTATGTAAGTATTTGATTGTAACACCGTGGAAGCATATTTACTTTTGATAAATTTCATTCATTATAAATGTAGTTTCCAGAAAAATACAGTAAATATATGGACCCATATTTTGTACATTTATAGAAAAAAGCTGCTAAGGTGAACAGAATACACGTACTTACGGAAGAGTTTAGCATTTCATCGTAAACCAACTACGGTACCTACATAACCCACTAAGAACCACAATAAACACTATATTATACACCCCTGTCCGTACCCCTCTGGCAATAAGATACGGCTGTAATAAATTACACAATCTATTGTTCGATTCGCAATGTCTCCGTATAACACGACCCATTCATAAGCGTCCCGCCTCCACTTTCTAGGCCATGCATGCATGCGACATCACCTAGCTAGGCGCTGAGCCAGCTTTATACGATGCTCCGTAAATGTTTGCTTGAAGATGACCGAAATTCAGGTCAGATTGACATGAATAGAGGTCAGTATTCCTTGGCAAGTCTGATGTTTATGTAACTTGTAAGGAACGTGCAAGTTATTGGAGTGAAAGGTGATATTGGTTTGACTAGACTTGCAAATTCAATGACGAATCTGAAATTAATAGTGATTGATAAACTATGTGGATTAATGTGTGAATACTGCAGACATACTAAATAGCACTATGCATTTAATACGGTAAAGGGTGGGCATTATAAGCCTATGTAAAAAGGGAGTAATGGGAAAAAACTTTCAAACTCTGGACTTTTCAACAAAAACAGAAATGTAGTACTGGTTACCCGTACAACTGAATTATAACTTACGACTCTAACAAAGTTAAAAGTAGCTACTAGTTATATTGAAAACTGGTAGAACTCGGAGGCTAGATCAATAAACAATTAAACACTAATCCACTGAGCCTCGATTCTAAAACTAGATAAATAAAGTAGCGTCCGATTTATAGACTTAAAACTTATCGGGATTAAATTCTTCTTATGAAATCAATTTGCTGATGTAAGTATATGGCGATAAATTCGGAAAGTTAGTCGTTAGTTCCTCAGAAATGTATGTCTTTTGTTAGATTATTTTCTTCTATCGCGCTAGAATTTTGTTAGTTTTGAAATAATGGACTTTACGATAATAGCTACAAACTAATTGTGGTCTTAGCAAAATAAATTATTTATATAATAATAGTTTTTCTAGTGCAACGGTGGCCCTTTGGTGGCGATCTCAACTAAAGAGCAGTAAGTCGTGAATTCAAACTTAGGCACACGCATTACTTCGTATAATTTATTTAATCGCAACTGCTCTCAAAACGACGATAGAAAACATCAGAAACCGGCATGTCTTAGAACCAAAAATTCGAAGACATGTATCTGTCAACCGGCTATGCGCCCGCGTGGTAGAATAAAGAGTCCTCTCATAGAGAGGAGGCCTGTGTCCCAGCAGTGGGAACACTATACGCTGATTATGTTATGCTTATGCTGTGTTTTTTAATCAGTCAATAAGCGTTTTCTTTAATTTCACAGGCACCACAATTTAAGTTATAACAATTTTGTCACCAAAACATAAAAACGAAAACACAGACCACAACCAATCCACAAGTAAACAACTTTTCCGATAACTACGAATTGACAATCAATTAATATTGAATCGATTATCAGAAATGGAGTGTAAATCGAATGACCTGCCAACGCCATTCCATCGTTTAAATGTCCCCACTGTAATATTTGATTCGCTATTCGACGTCGGCAATGAACTCAACATTTCACATTAAATTCTGCATTTCCGAAATGAATGTGACAAAGTTTTTATCAAGGAGGTACCAGTTCGTATGAACTCATTGCCGATGTAACAAATGTATTGCAGCTGAAATAAATGTTGAAAATACTGAAAGTGTTCAGTGAATGTCTTCATCGTTTACAGAGTGGTGATGGTT
Organism: Diarsia brunnea; assembly: GCA_949774965.1. NCBI lineage: Eukaryota > Metazoa > Arthropoda > Insecta > Lepidoptera > Noctuidae > Diarsia > Diarsia brunnea. The sequence continues at coordinate 18,889,581 of OX459011.1, forward strand.
TTTAGTAATTATTTTACATGTGAATGCTTCTGAATTACTGCTGAGTTTGAATAAGGTCCTGTTTTCGATAATTTTTTTTTTGGAGGTTAGGAAATCATCAAATTTTAATGACTCCTCCCACTCAGTGTCAGACTTCTACTGACTAAAAACCACTCATGTTTCTTATTAGCCATTTGTGTCCGAGGCTGTGGTATCTCTTTCAAACAATCCGCAGCCCCGAGAGGTGTCGGCCCTTGCCCCTGCAATGTTACTGACATCTCTTTGAGGCTGTTTATGATACCTGGATCGGGCAAATTGCCCGGTGCTCGGTTGATGGCCACAAGTTTGCTCCCTATTAGTTCCATGTAGGAACTTAAACATAACTGGCGAAATGTGGCTGTACTATTAGGTACACCTCTGCCTAACCCTTCGGGGGTTTTTGGTGGGATATTAAGTATGTATTTTACATGTCTGGAACGAAAACGTACGGAAGTTTCTATTTCATGTGGTATATGATTTCCAGTTCTAGTTTGCTGACAATAAAGCACCAATCACATTGAAACAAAAGTTGAAAATCACAATATCAAAGATGAGAAACCGATCTAATGCGGGTTCCAATAGAAATGCAACCACATCCGTATCAGTAGCCAATCTTGGCAGTAGCCCAAGAAAAACAGGAAAGAACCTTCATATAAAAGTCACAATATATTGGAAACCCGTATGTTTGAAGCAGTTACTGTCACTTATCCAGTGCTCGACGGAACCCGTCATATTTACGACGGCATTTACGCTAATCTCGCACGAAACATTACATTCAACATATTTCACATCTCAACATTGGCTAAATGCATGTCAAAAAACCGGCCAAGAGCGTGTCGGGCCACGCTCAGTGTAGGGTTCCGTAGATAATAAAATATTATGTAAACGAAGTTAAAAAAAAAAATACGGGCAAATGAAACTTGACCTCTGGATTGTATAGGCGCTCATACGATTCAGGGACCAAATTATATTGGTTAACTGCAGTTTCCATCTGTTGTTTCCATCCAAGTTCAAAATAATTTTCCTAGAAAGTCCTTATAAAGTTCTACTTTTCAGATTTTTTTCGTATTTTCTAAACTTATGGTTCAAAAGTTAGAGGGGGGGGGACGCTTTGTTTTTTACTTTTGGAGCGATTATTTCCGAAATTATTGACATTATCAAAAAATGATTTTAGTAAACCCCTATTCATTTTTAAATACCTTTCCAACAATATATCACACATTAGGGTTAAAATTAAAAAAAAAAACACTTCCCACTTTACATATAGGGGGGCTACCCTAATAAAACATTTTTTTCCAATTTTTATTTTAGCACTTTGTCGGCGTGATTGATACACATATTGGTCCCAAATTTCAGCTTTCTAGTGCTAACGGTCACAGAGATTAAGCGAGGACGGACAGACAGACAGACAGACATGGCGAAACTATAAGGGTTCCTAGTTGACTACGGAACCCTAAAAACCGTAACTGTGGCGTTTTAAGCTTTACATCTGTCTTCATAAATGACATCATTATTCTGTGAAGTGATGGAGTCTGTGTATTTGAATATTTTGCACTTTTCTGGATCGTAAAGACTTATTATGAACTCAAGGTTTTTATCCATATGGGATGGGCTCTTTAAATATTTCTTTTAATTCGTCCACCCCACCATCCTCCGCTATTATTTTCTGATTAATTTCATTGCGGGATCCAATACACTTAAATTGTGTGTTGTTTGTTGTTTAAATTGTGTGTTGTTTGTTGTTGTTCTCGCCGCTTTTTTGGTGGTCGCCACTGTTGATTCTAGCTTTCTGGAGTTACAGTGGTTTGGGAATAATAGTGTGGCGGGTTTGTTCTTTCTAACAATGCAACTGGCCTTCCTAAAGAACACTTACAACGTTATTTTAGGACATATAATATATTATTATTTCTTTTTCCTGGTGTCTATATTTTATTGTTCAATTTACTGATACAGAGAAGTTCTTTAGGTCATTGTATGCATTACTTGAGGGTGGTGCCGACAATACGACAATAAATGAAACCACTGGTAGTTCTAGTTCATAGGAACATTTTTAAACTATCAAATAAATGCTAACACCGTCGTGGTGACGACGATACGACAATAAGTCTACCTAAATGTATTTGCCAAATTCGTTTGTTACTTTCCATACGTATAACGGTGCAAATTATTCCTAAGGTTAGTAAACCAATATTTGTTTATAAATTGTAATGTATTTCGTTTACAGTTTTATGCTACTTAGTTTTATTGTTTTTTTTACGTTTTTTAGGGTTCCGTACCTCAAAAGGTAAAAACGGAACCCTTATAGGATCACTTTGTTGTCCGTCTGTCTGTCTGTCTGTCTGTCTGTCTGTCTGTCTGTCAAGACCTTTTTTCTCAGGAACGCGTGGAGGTATCAAGCTGAAATTCATATCAAATACTCAAGTCTATGGTCTCTTGGAGCTGTGAAAAAATCAAACTTCTAAGTCAACGCGATCAAAAGATACTCCCGTTTATGCCGCAAATTTTCGACACTCGCAAGGGAATCAAAACCTACAGGGTACTTCCCGTGAACTCAGAATCTTGAAATTTGGTATGAAGCAACGTCTTATAGCAGAGATATAGGAAAAATTGCGAAAAGTATACATTTTTAGTTATATCATATAATAAAAATATTTTTAATAATTTTAAACTTTTATGTTATGGATTTCATTTAGCAATAAAAATACCATAACTTTTACTTATATACCTACAGGTTTGTACGGAACCCTCGGTGCGCGAGTCTGACTCGCACTTGGCCGGTTTTTTATTTTATTTTGCTGTTAAGATTTATTTGATAGTTTAATAAAGTTCCTATGAACTAGAACTACCAGTGGTTTCATTTATTGTCGTATGGTCGGCACCACCATGTATAATAGAAAGAAAGAAAGAAAAAGTATTTATCGGTCTCAAACAGGACATGAAATTAATAATAAAATATTTACAAAAAAGAAAACAAGAGAAACACTTAAAAAATAAAACAGAATTAAAATAAGTCCCGTACGAGGCCAAAAGGCCACTATCTCAGCATGGTGCTGCAACATTTTTGACAAATGTCACTGCGCTGGTATTCTGATAGGGTGATGCCACGTTCACAGAAACAAAATAAATAATAAAGGATTATTTCATACCAGTTATAACCTAATAAAAGCCAAACTCACTTATTAGATTATTGCTACTAATTCTACTTTATTTCACCACCAATTACTCCTATTCTTTATCTTTGTCACAATGATAAATGATGAAGCTAAACTATTTCTACGTAACGCATTAATTTAAATTTAACCTGTCCCCAAACAACCTTCGCAGTTTAGTTCCTCATACTATCAATATTAGGAACATTATTTATCCTTGGCTATAAATTATGGCCCGTATTAGGTAACCCATAGCTTCACAGTAAACGGAAACATGAGTTTTACCTAATAACTGAGAAAAACTTAACCCTACAGTTTTCCTGAACAAGACTACAATATATTTTGTATCAAACATCTAAGTTTGTACGTATATCAATGGTAGATAAGTAGGATTCTTTCAATAAAATATGTGATATGAATAATATATGAACGTGGACGAAGCCAATGGAGTATGGAGGAATAGTGGCAAGCTACACAAACGGGCTGTAATTCTCTGAGTTTTCTGTTTGTATAATATCAAATCTCCACTTAGAATTAAAGCTCCCACCGAAACCCCAAAGTTTTATTTAAATGATTAACCTTTATAAAACATTTACTGGTTCATCAATATTCATCTGCATATCAAATTAGTTTACCACTTTTTCAAAATCGTTACTCTCCTATGTAAACAAACAGAATACTCGTTTTAAATCGAACTCTCCTACAAATGTTCACGTCGAAGTAAATGCTCAGAAATTGCAGCGTTCAGGCAAATGGCTCGGAATATTGCGAGCCCAATAATAGGTTTCGTACAGACGGGGGGAGTAGCGCCACGACGGCAACGTGAACAGACTGGGAACTTGTCTAAACGCTCCTTATTTTATTTGTCTGGGTGGCTTTTTAAAGGGCTTTGCTTATGTGTGCAAGCTAGTGGTTCGCATTGTAGTTTTTAAAACAAGCTCTGTGTTAATGGATTGCTTTGATGGCAACCACGAAGCCAAAACACCTTTTAAATATCGTCGATTAAATAGAAAAATGGCATTTTTCAAATTTTTTGGAAAATAAGATTATTACATAAAACGAGTCTACTAACAATATTATTTTATATGTAAAAACGACACTTTAAATAATTCACGCCAAGTTCACCAGATGTCGCAAGTGTCATTTCGATTTTCTGTGGTCATCCGCCATTTTGATTGTAGAAAAATGTCCCTCTGTCATTTGCCACCGGCCACGACACTGAACACAAGTGCGTTTTTTAAGAAAAGTGACATTTCTCAAAAATTGTGTTTGGAAAAGACTATAAAAGGTAAGCAATATTATAGAAAAATGTATTTCTTTGAGAAATTACCTTGTTCCTTTAAAATTTGACTATAACCATGACAATATCTTTAATAGAAAAAGGACATTTTTTTAAATGTGACTACGTTTTGTGAAATGGAGTTAATGAAACATGACATATTTGGACAAATGACATTTTTCTATATAGTTTGTGCGCACATTTAGGTGCATGAAGTTTATCAGAAAAATGTCATAATTTTTAATATGACTGTGTTTGTTTATGAAAAACTCTTTTTGTATGTATTTTGTAAAGTAATGACGTTTATCTTGTAAAAATAATCGCATTTTAATGAGATCTTAGTGTTTAAAGTACAAGTTAATAATAATAATTATACTATTGATTGATTCTTTTATTTGATATTTTTAATTTCATTTTAAATTTATTACTTTTTAGGGTTCCGTAGCTGAATGGCAAAAAACGGAACCCTTATAGATTCGTCATGATTGTCTGTCTGTCTCGTATGTCACAGACATTTTATTCCGAGACTATAAGGAATACACAGTTGAAACTTTATAGGTAGATGTATTCTGTAAACCTACACATGCGGGTGTCGGATAGGTCTTTAAAAATTACATGGAGGTTCTTAAAACCCTTCATGGGTGAGTCCGACTCGCACTTGGTCGGTTTTTTATTTATGTCTGTTTTATTATTATAAGGAGACATGGTATCAAAACGTAAATCATATTTTACAATTTAAATAATATTACATCAATTGGCTTGATTAGTTTAATTCTTTGTTTTAGGATGAAGCGTGGTGAAAAAATGATAAAAATGATTATGTCAAAGGGACTTTCTGAAAATAATCTAGAGAAGACTGAAGAGGAGATGTCTCATGTATCTGAAGTAGTTGTCCAGAGCCATATCTCAGCTTCAGAGAATATAGAACCATCAAACATAGTATCCACATCTAAATTTTGTGAGATTATTGATGTTGAGCCACTGCAAACTAATTTAAATTCCATACGCACTCCATTGACTAATTTGAATAACAATGTTCAGACACCGAATCCTATTAGCAACAATTCTTTTTCGGATTCACAAATTACTCCATACCTGCCAAATGATCAACCTGGGCCTAGTAGGATTATTGTGCAATCTCCCGTAAGTGATTCAGTATCAGAAGAGAACGTTCTCCATTCCAAGATTTCAAGCAATATAGTAATATCGGAGTCGGATATATCCTCTGAGAATGACGACGATAGTTGTCTCAACTCCATACCTGATAGTCAAAATGACTTCTCGCCTGACGATACAGATAATGACCCGGATTTTTTACTACGCGAAGATCTTGCAGTGTCATCATCTTCGGAGGATGAAACCGCTACAATTATTGAAATCCAAGAAAATATAGTTCAAGATGGAAATGAGAAAGCAAAGAACGGCAGAAAAAGAAAAGCTGTACCGGAAGAATGGAGAAAAAATAAAGCTAAGCTATTAAGAAATTGTGGAAATTTATGATTGCAATGTATATTTACGCAGTCACTAATTTAGAAAATTTGGCGGCAATTACCTACAAATTTCTAATAAAGGGACACTCACAGAATGAGGGTGATTCTGCACATTCTGTGATAGAGCGTAATATTTCAAGATCCTTGAAATCTGCACCTATTTACGTCCCGGAACAATACATAACTTTGATTAGAACCGCTAAAAAAAAGGAAATCCATACAGAGTTCATGAACTAAATCATGAAAGTTTCTTTGACATTAAAAAAATCGCAGACGGTGTTGGATCAAATTACTCTATTAATGAAAATAGAGAAAAGGTAAAAATGGGGGATATTAAAGTTATTAGAGTGGAGAAAATTCACAATGATCGATTCTTTTATAAGTGTTCTTATAAAGAAGATAGCTTCAAAACTGTACTGGTCAAAACTCGAGCTAGCAAGATGAAAAACAATTTAAGTTCAGAATTACAACCACTGTATTCAACAAAATTACCTGTATCTGACAGTAAGAAAACAGGTATACTTGCACTTATAGATAAAAATATAATACCTAGATTTTATAAAAACTTCTATGAGAATCTGTGACTTCATTGATTTTTGATATTTTTCTTTTTTACCACTTATTGTTATTTTTTCTAGAAGAGTTTTGATTTTTAGACTACTTTTAATTAAGAAGAGATGTTTTAAGTTAATGTTGTAGTTCTATATTCATTGGTAGTATTTTTGTTTTTGGATTTATAATTGCAAAAAATCAAGTAGTGCAGGTACCTCTATTTGATTTTTAGATACAACATTTAATTAATAGAAGACTAATATTTTTTTTTAAACAGTTTACTGAAACAAATACTTCATTTCTATTTACAATAATATTTTGTTTAGGTTAATAAAATAGCTTTAAGTTTAAGCTCATTGATCTCAATAATATTCTAGCCATTGATTTATCTAATAAGACAGTGTTAATTTTTAGATAGGGGTTTGTTTAGGAATCTTATTTCATTATAAGTAATTTTAAGTGGATGTGCCATCCTATAAAAATCTTAAATTGTAAAAGAAACTTACTTAATAAAACTATTTTTCCATTATGAAGTTATTTATTTTAGAAAATCCGTGCTTGTTACATATATTTTTTTATGTAGAAAAAAGACACTTGTTGCTAAAAATTGTTTCTAATTCAAAAATAAATAATTAAATAACACACCACCTAAATCCCCATGTAAATACCTTTTAAATGATATATGACACTTATATGTAAAAATAACACTTTTATAGAAAAACGAATTTTAATGAAATTAAAAACTTCAAACGCTTGTACTGTAAAATTTGTACTTTCTGAATTACGTCATTTTTCTATTTAACCGACGATATATTGGAATATGACAGTTCAAGGGCAACCATGTGTAATTTACAGTGATGTGGGTACACGAACAATAAGTCGGTCCCACGTGAACTGCTTTTGATTTTGCATCGATATTCCACACCATGTTTTGATAATTTATACCTACTTGTATTTTCTCTAGTAGGCCTACTCACTAGATTTCACGGGGTCTAAGTAGAAACATAAACGATGTTACTTACGAACAAAAATTTTAATCTAAAGACTTAATATTATTGCCAAAAAATCATGCGACGTTATCTTCCTGTTGCTGAATAAATAACTCAGTATATTTAGCTAAACAATACGAAAGAATAACGTCGGACATATTTGGAATAACTCTGGATAAACTGGTTGCTATAATATTATTCTGCTGGCAGCTGTCGTCTTGGTTATTTATTTTACGGTAACTGGAAAGAATGTGCGCATAATTATGTTCTTTCTAGTTTCGAGAGTTTTACTATCAGAACTTGGTATAGTTTAGGAGATAATAATGCAGGGTGGGTTGTGGAGGTCAGATAGGCAGTCGCTCCATGTAAAATACTGGTACTCAGCTGCATCCGGTTAGACTGGAAGCCGAGCCCAACATAGTTGGGAAAAAGCTAAGCAGATGATGATGAATGTAGGGTGGAAAGGATTGTCAGGGCTGAGGGAATCCCGTCGGGGCTGCGGGAAAAACCCGCAGCCCCGACGGGATTCCCTCAGCTCAGATTTCCCAACCTAAAAAAATGAGTGGAAAAGAAACCATTGTCCCTTCTTCTCCCTTTGTTCTTCTTCCTTTAAAGGAATATAGGGTGTAAAAAGACCCTTAACGCAAACGAAGGGCACTTGTTCTCCCCACAACTGCGATATTTTTTTTGTTCTAAACCATACCTGGAAACCCTCACTTTTTTTCACAGCTGTTTTTGTAAATACTAGTTTTTCAAGTTATAACTTTACTTTAATTACCTCCATGACCCGTTTACTATTCAAACCATCCACAAGCACAATGTTTTAAGAGTGCTACATTGAGTTTTATCGTAAAATGAGATTTTTACCCCAACAAAAAAAGCCGTTTTCCAGCAAATTTTTTTGCGTAGGGGTACTTAGTTTGATGTATAGACTGCTTGGTTGACGGCTGTGTGATGGGTTAATTAACATCCTGTTTAGTAAAGAATTGTGTTGTTAAATAATTACACTACTCATCATCATCTGCTTTTTCTCAACTATGTCGACTGCCAGTATTTTACACAAAGCCACTGCCTTTCTGACCACCACAAGCTATTTAGTACTAAGTAATACGATACCGCATGGTAAGACCGGTTGGCTGATTTTCTGTATGTATGTCAATGATTTAGAAATGGCAACCAACGACTTAAAGTAATTTCCGGGGTATGGAGAAAACTCGGTATGTTATGGGTGGTTACCTATTCACGAATCAACTTAGGCAAGAAGATGGGACCAAATAAGGGCAGTTATTAATTAAAAAAATCTTTCTTTCTTTCTTTTCTTTCTATTCAGCCAAGAACTCCTCCGGTAAAACAATTAAAAACAAATTCATCCGAAAACACTGATCTTACTCACAATACTCCAAAAAACAAATTGTAAGAAGTTCATTTCGGTTGAAGAAAAACAAAAATTGGGTCATAAGAATCCAAAACTCTTGACAAATGAGACGTCAGAGCTTTCGTCGTAATCCTAGCAGTGACGCGCGCTAATATTGCAGTCTGTTTCATATCGCTGTCAAGACTAAACGTGGAAGATTTTTCAATGTTCATCGCCCCGTTCACGACCACAAATGATGCGATTTACGACACGACTTAAATCTTACTTAGACCTCCCCGTCGCGACGTGTCGTTTCCGTGACGTTACCTTGGCATGTGTACCACACGCCAAGGTAACGTCACATTATGCAAGTCGCGTTGCGTTGGTTCGGGGCATAGTCTCACCAATTTTTGTCATTTGTTTTCTCCACTATTGTGTTTTCTTTTTCTAGGACTTCGTCAAGCTTCATTGTTTCGGTGCTTTTCTGGTGGTCGCCAGTGTTGATTCTAGCTTTCAGAAGTTACAGTGTACCTATTTGGTTTCTCCGTAGTTGTAGTCGCAATACGCATATCGCTTGAGAGTGTAGCGTATTAGAGGATTTGGAGGAAAGGAGCTTTCAGAATTGGTTCGTGTTTTCGAAAGTTAGTTTATTATTAAACAGACATAATATAACAGGGATTATTATCAGAACAACAAAGAACATTGTTTTCCCAAGTCTTCTAGTTGGGTTGGCAGATGCGATTATGTATTTATTTGATAGGTTATCTAGAGCAGATTTTACCAATAAAATTGAGCGCAATCAAGATATTATTTGTTATGGAATTTACCAGAACTTTCTTAAACGCGGCTTATAGGCCCAAACTGCACCAACATGTGCCATGTGTGTGACATGGATATCCACCAGTGCGATCATTCGGTTCCCACATCTCTCCAACTATTTAGTTGTTAGTATCTATAGTAAAAATAAACAGCTCTTTCAATTAAATCTATTAGTTTTGATTTTACAAAAAGAGAACTCATTTATTTATGTAAAATAAACTACTTAAATACATGCTAACTTAATAAACAATAGGAAAACTCCAATTGTTTATAGCTTATTATATACACTAAAACACTTTTACACTATAAACTTAAACGAGTTTAAATCAACAGCTAGTTGTGTTGTAGGGAATGTTAGGAATGTACTACGACTGCACGTTCCATTGTAACGTTCTCTATGCCAAAAGAAAACACGGTTACGTGAGCAAGGTCGGTCGCAGGCAGCTAGTGCGTGATATTACTTTACCCAATTAAAAATGATACTGACAAAGATAAACACGAAAGAAGAAAAATACATAAAATATTATTTTTGTATTAAAACAGTATAATTACAGAGACGAAGTTCCAAGAAGGCAAATGTGGGACATCCTACAAAGATATCCCAATGTTTAATTCCGTAAATATTTGAATATCTTTGCTAAAAAACATCATGAAAATAAAAATAATGGAATAAAAAAAATCTTCCAGTTTGTCAGTTATTATTCTGACAACTAGTCTTACCAAGACGTTTCGAATACAACGTAGGAATACAATATTCCTTGCTAGTTGCCAGTACGAATCACCACCTGGAACAAGATCCCTTCATGCCAGATATGTTATGGGTAGTTACCCATCCACGGACTGACCTCGGTGAGATTTGGTTAACCTAGAAAATATTAGAGCGGCAGCAGCTGTCTTATATCGGAAGTCGTAAAAAATATAAAAAAGGCATAAACGTTTAAAATCACAAAAGGGTCTTGTTAGATGGCTGAGTCGAGGGTAGGACGCAGAAAACGGTATACTTATAAACGGTACGTATTGCAAACTGATTTAAATATATTATGGATGCCCTAGTTATTGGTCGTTTAGATTCCACTCTCCGTGGCGTATTATTTGGATTGGATATTATTGGACGAGGTTTTTAAGTTTTGTTTTGTACCGTGTGTCGTATCCGTGATTTGATAACATAAACATCATGCGTTTAATCGCCGAACGTCTTACCCAAGCATCGATTTACACCATAATTGTACATCAACTTATCAAAATCAAAAGAAAAAGAATTTCGACAGTTATGTCGATCCAATGATCATAAAAAGGCACAAATCGTCTAGATTTCTAGATCTATGCTGTTACTGAAAAGTTTCTGGAATCGATTCCAGCCTAGGATTTTCAGCACGAGCGAAATTTAATATTAAATTCAGAAATATCCAAGTTTAATTAAGAATCTAACGGAATATTTTCAATATTCATCTCAATACTAGATTTCAATGTAGAAAATTCAATTTAAATTTTCTTGGAAGGGACCTAAAGAATGTGCGTATTTTAAGTCAAGAATTTTTAATATGGCAGAAGTATTATCATCGATTAGAATTTTTTTACAATGGCAAATGATTTATGTTGGAATCATTTTGAACGTGAATAAATCACATGTAATACGAAAAGACGAAAGAATGTTGTAAACTAGCAGAGTAAGGTAAAATTATTTTATTATTTTATATACAGCGAGTCTGCTTACGTTTTGTATAAAAGAAAAAAATGTGATACGTGTCTACTATAAGTAATATATGACAAGGGTAAGATGATGATTGATAAGAAGTTTATTTCATTTGGAAAATAGTGAGAAAGTTAGGAATTGTGTTTCGTATTATAAAATCTTCTAAACCAAAAAAGAGCTAAAATATAAACCAGATTCTGCCTAACCCCAAAAAAAAGCTCTCAATCATCCCGAAAAAATACATCACAGCAGTCCAATATACCTTTACAGGCCTCCAAGCGACTCACACTTGACCGATATTCGCTCATTACTATTCAACGCAACACTTCGCAACCGCGGCAACCCTCACTACACCGCATTGCTATTCTGAGGGTGAGCAGACAAATAAGTTAAATAAGTTTCAGCGAAGATGGCGTACTCAATGTGGATTGTGATGAGCTGTCAAATATTGGAGATTGAGGTGACAGAAAATAGCTGAGGTAGGAGTCAGTGAAACGTTAAGTAGGATTGTGTAAGAGGGTCTCGAGTTATTGAGTTAAAAGTGTTATAAAACTACCATTCGGGTCGTTTAAAATCAAAATTTTGGCCATAACGGTGGACATTATTTTGGAGATAATATACAGGGTGTAAACGAACCCTTCACGCATCCGTCAATCAAGCATTCTGTACATCAAACTAAGTACCCCTACGCAAAAAATTTTGCTGGGAAATGACTTTTTTTTTGGGGTCAAAAATTACATTTTACGGTAAATTTCAAAGTAGCACTCTTAAAACATTGTGCTAGTGGATGCTTTGAATAGTAAACGGCTCATGGAGGTAATTTAAGTAAAGTTAAAACCTGAAATACTAGTATTTACAAAAACAGCTGTGAAAAATTTGGAAATTTGACCCCCAATATCTCCGTAACTAGGAGGTTCCCAGGTATGGTCTAGAACAAAAAAATGATCGCAGTGGTGGGGAGAACAAATGCCTTTCGTTTGCGTTAAGGGTACTTTTACACCCTATATTATGGTGCACAAGTGTATAAATGTCGTAAATGTGTATAAATATTGATGTGTAGAAATGTTGGTCTTCCATCCAGGACAGGAGAGGAAGACATTTTTTTTTTTTGCGGGTGGGAAATCATCAAATAACCCCTCCCGCTCTTGGGCAGAGCGGAAGAGAGTGTCAGACTTCTATTGACTAAAAACCACCCATGTTCCTTCTTTGCCCTTGCGTCGAGGCCGCGGTATCTCTTCCGAACAACCCGCAGCCCCGACGGGCACCACCAACTGCCTAACATCGGGTCGCTTTTGAGAAATCCTTTATAGATAAATTCTATACACTTTGCCTGACCCGTTCTGCAGTCATGCTTGCAACAACTCAGTTACGTAAGACGTGCGTGTAAGTAAGAGCAAGACGCGAGAGTTTGCCACGTTTGCTGCGCGGTTCATTTGCTGTCACTCATTCGTGCGTAGCATAGCCAAGTTTTACATTGCATTACCTCTCTTGCGTTTCCATACAAAGCCAAGCTTAGCTTAACCATATTTAGAAGCAAGATTCGCCTACAGTATTGATTTCGAATTTATGTTACGTTCGTTACTATTTGGAAATATTTTGGAACCTATATCATAAAATAGGTTATAATTATCTTAATGTTTTAATCGTAATTTACTTTAACTTTACCAAGCGTATACATGTTACTGCTCGTGACTGGTACACGTGTTTAACTTATTCGTGGGCTGCTGTGGAGCAGTGCCTTTATTCAAGTTTAATGTGTTTTGGAGTGGAAAGTGTTTTTTGATTAATCTAAGACTAGTATCTAAATAATTTAACAAAGTTCATCTGAAATTCTTGCTAAAGTTAAACTGAACTTACACATGAATTTAAACCGATTAACTTAATATGTACATTTAAACTTTATATTAAAACACGCAAAACAAGCTGCAAACAAAACTTTCAATATTATTTATACAAAACGTGTAGAATAAAGTTTGTTTCATGTGTGTTTCTAAAATATTCTACCCTTTATTAAGAAAACTATACGATGTCTAGTATGCATAGAAGCTGTAGCTATTCGTACTACATTTTCTCTGAAAACTTCTGTAGTTTCACGTCGAAACAAAATCCAATAAGAGGTATTGTAACCAGTCTAGCGGAAAAAAACACGTGTATTTCGACATCGAACTGAATGCAACGCGTGTATCGAATTATTTCAGTAGCTTTCAGCGGTCGGGCAACCATTGAACGCCAACAAGAGAAAATGCAATATAGAAAGGGCAATCCAATAAAAGCATGTTTAATTTGAAAATCTAGTTACATTTTTGTAGAGCAATGGTGGCCCAGTGGTGGAGTCCCCGACTTACGAACAGTAAGTCGTGGGTTTGAAACCAGGCAGGCGCATTACTTTGTGTAATTTATTTCATCACCGCTGCTCTCAAAACGGTGAAGGAAAACATCGTGAGGAAACCAGCAGCATGTCTTCTGAACCATGTATTCGAAGACATGTGACATCTACCAACCCGCACTGGGCCCGCGTGGTGGATTATTAGCCCATCCCTCTCTTGGAGAAGAGGCCTGTTTCCACGGAGTCCCTGGAGTGGGAATAGGCTGATGATGATGATGAAATTGAACTGCGGACCAAGTGGTTAGGATTTCAAGGAACGTGTTGTGTTGTGGGTTTGAACGCCGACGATCACTTAACGTTGTGTAATTAATTTCAACACTACTGTTCACAAAACATTAAGGAGCTCGTGGCTTAATAAGAACTGCCACTCGGATCGATCTTTAGGTTAAGCTGCGCTTGCCTAGGTTGGTGTGTAGATGGGTGACCGCCCATTATATACCGATTTCCTCCGTGCCTCGGAAAGCACGTTAAGCAGTTGGTCCTGGCTGCCATATATAGATCTTTGACAGTCGTTACAGGTAGTCAGTAACCAGTTAGGTAGTGTGAAAGTCTGACGTCTAGTATTAACTGGGTTGTGAAGGTCAGATAGGCAGTCGCTCTATGTAAAACACTGGTATTCAGCTGAATCCGGTTAGACTGGAAGCCGACCCCAACATAGTTGGGAAAAGACTAGGTAGATGATGATGATGTTCTCAAAACATTGTTAGAAAACCGACTAGCTTCGGTAACCAACATTCGAATATATTTTGCTAAGGCAACCTGTGGACCTGTACTGGGATTCTGGCTAACTCCCTCTCACAGAGAAGGCATATGTCCCAGAAAATCCTACAGAGAACTTTGAACTTTATCAAACCACTTTTAAATCCTCTTTTAGCGCATGTCAGTCTGCAGAATCTTTATTGTAACAACAGTCAAATTCCTGCTTCAAATAAGCACTTTACATTCATAGCAAGCGTTTTCCTTCCCAATCCGGGAGGCCATTACACAAATCACTAGAACAGGTACATCGTTTCCACCGGAACACAAAATGTATCGCAATCGTGTCGCCGTATTTCGGTACTAATCCCCGACAAAACGAGTTGCCTAATGCCGTATAAAAAATGTGATTGAGGACAAAAGTAGTAACATTGCTATTTAGAATGAAGAATGACTGCAGACCGTAAACCAACACAAGACTTCTAGTAGTTTCTTGCTGCTCGTTACAAGAAACGCAATGAAATATCAAACAAATATCACAACAACTCGTTTCTATGTTCCTTTATAAAAATGCTTTCATAAGCGGGTAATATTAAATTGTACTATTAATGTGGATTTTACCCTCTGCCGACTCCCTCGACGGCAACAAGCTTAATAAACAAAGTTAAAACAAAACAAAACAAATTAATCCCACAAGTTCAACAGGAAATTAAACATGAACATGTTTTTATATTTACACAAAGCCTGAACAAACTTTTATAATTACCCTGTCCTTCCGAGTAGGCCTCTCTTTACAAATAAACACACACCACAATGACCACATACCAGCTACCAGCGACCACGTACTAAATCGAGGCTCATGAAAAATTTAAATGACTCGACAATCGGTCAGACCTTTTTGCCTTGAAGCGGTATCAGAATCCAAGGGTAACGATACTATTTCAGTAGATAATGTTTATTGAAGGTATTTTCGTTAAAAGGCTATTTCTTGGGAAGGGATTTTTTGAACTTGTACGAATTTGGAAGACTTGCTTCTAGTCTTTGTGTAGAGAAGGAATAAGAGACATAAAACTGAATGATATGACAGCTTTACCCGCGACTTCGTCCGCGTGTAAATTATATACTAAAACCTTCCTCGAGAAACACTCTATCCATTGGTGAAAACAGCATGAAAATCGGTACAGTAGTTTTTGAGTTTATTGCGAACAGACAGACAGAGAGAGGACTTTGTTTTATAATATGTAGTGATATGTAAATACGCATTTTTATTGTTCCACGGTCATTAACTTTAGTTCGGTGCAAGCTTGAAACCAGCGCTTGTGTGTGGAATCCTCACGAGGTTACCTACATGCTCATGCTGGAAAAGGTGCAAAAAGCTTTTCTTAGGTACCTCTACAAACATGTGTTTGGATACTATCCTTATATGTATCCTACTAAATTCCTTTTAGGATGTTTAAATTTTAATTCTCTTCGAGTTAGGCGGTCTATTGACCAAATAACAACGGCGTATAAAATTATACAAGGTCATACCGACGCCTCAGATTTACATGCGGAGCTGTGTCAATTATTTGTTCCAAATAATTATAATCGCTCTAGAAAGCATAAATTGTTTAATGTCCCATTTTGTCGCACTGTAGCTCGGTCCACCTCCCCTATACCGCGTATGCTAACGATGCTCAACGCGCTCGTGGAGACCAACCGTGGATTGGATTTGTTTGCTGATGAATGGAAGACGATACTGTTAGAATGTTTGTGGTTCTGCGAGAAGACCGAGTAAAAGGATTATTTAATTTAGTATAAATGGCTTAAGCTGTACTAAATGTAATAATAAATAATAAATAAATAATAATAATTAACGGATATAGGTTGTGACAAAATAATTAAACCTGTGAAGTGTATATTGTGATTCAATGTGACTCAGCTCAGCTTAGCTACTCTCATCCAGCTACTACCAGTCACCCTGCAAAGATCATCTTGTCACCTAGCCCGAGGGTTTCTTTATGCTGCGTCTATGCTAGGCCATGGCACACGGGCATACCACGAGTGAAGCATCAAATCCCTTGGCAGAAGTGCTCGGTCGAGCTTTTTAAGTCCATATACGCTAAGCGAAATCTTGATCTGATCGTGTTCGGCTCGCTTATCGTATCGTTCACGGTCTACCTCATCCTTGCTACTTGAAGATTTTAATTTCATTATTATTGTATTTGTGGTACGAATTATTTTAAGATATTTACATTTACAGCTGACCTGGTGAAGGTCATCCGCTGAATGCCAGACGCACGGGACCGGTCAATGTGGCGACACTTATGAGAGGCTTATGTCCAGCAGTGGACATCTTTCGGCTGAAATGATGATGATGATGATTTACAGCAACGTGCCTAATAGAATAAACAGTTACCAGTACTGAGGTAAATGAACTTTGCCCCTTGAACCTACAACATCATTTTTAACCGACTTCAAAAAAGGAGGAGGTTATATGTTCGTGTGTATGTTTTTTTTTTTATGTATGTTACCTGATTTCTCCTCCATTTGTGAACCGATTCTCAAAATTCTTTTTTTATTTGAAAGAGTATAGTCCTGAGGTGGTCCCATTTAAATTTGGTGAAGATCTGATCCTGATCTTCGGAGATATACAATAGAACTCTTCAAAAATAGACGACAAATCTGTCGTGATTGCTGCAATCGCTTGGATGTTTATTGTTTATACAACATCATGACGTAACATCACGCCTGTATGATCTGAGGGGGTACGCAGATGTGTACACCCAGATTTGGACAGTAAGATATTATGTAATGTTCTATTTATTGGGGATAAATAAAACCTATTATTTGTTTGGGAACAACTAAAAATGGAAAAATAAAAAACTTTTTTGCAAAAAATAAAACCGACTTCAAAAACACAAAAAAGTGAAAAACACAAAAAAGTGAAAAATAAACTTCACAAGAAAAAGCAGCTTCTGAAGTCGGTGGCAAAGAAAACGAAATCAAACAAACAAAATGTCACCGACTTCAGAAGCTGCTTTTTTTGTGTTTTTGAAGTCGGTTTTATTTTATTTAAAACTTTTCGCTTCGCTTTTTCATACCACAAGCTTTTAGGCTAAGTAGAGTGTTAGGTTAATGTAATTGAGGCTTAACCTTTAAAAAATTGAGCAAAAAAATTAAATCAACGAGTGGAATTAACTATTGTCACATAACTTGGGTACTAAGCGTATTATCGAATTGCCAGCTGGCTAGGAGAGATAGTATTTTTCTCAAAAACGACCTATGCCAAACCAATATGTGCTGCAACGGAAAATTAATGTCTCAAAGTTCAATCGAGCATGGGTTTTCCAATGAACGGCCAAATATTGTTACTTGGTAGACGATTAAGTAATCGCAGCTACTGGTGGTGGTTATTAGGTACCAATGTACTAATAAGGGAAATACCGAGCCGTCGCCTCCTTCTGCGAAGCAGTGATGCTAGCGACGGAGGTGGCGGAACGTGAGAGGGAGAGAACCTCTCGTCCCAGCCGCCGCGGGAGGCGCTCCGGGCGTCGGGGGCCACGTGATGGCTTCCGGTTACCGTAGACGCGGGCCTGTGGACGGTGAGCGATGGGTAAGCTCGCCGTCCGTCCGTCTTATGACGACGACAGGCCGTGTCGACGGCGCGTTCGTGTTCCACGCGCCTCAAAGAGATGTCAGCAACATGGAAGGGGCCCGCAAGGGCCGACGCCTGTCGAGGCTGCGGGTTGTTCGCAAGGGATACCGCGGCCTCGACGTGAAGGGCGAAGAAGGAACATGGGTGGTTTTTAGTCAGTAGAAGTCTGACACTCCCTTTCGCTCTGCCCAAGAGCGGGAGGGGTTATTTGATGATTTCCCACCCCCCAAAAAAAAAAAAAGGGAAATACCGTGAAAATAGTTTGGAGTCCAGAAAGACACAAACGAGGGACGGATTGTGTGGAAGGTGTTATGGCAATGAAATGAGTGGATCGATATGAAATGGGTGGTCACCAACCTAGGCTAGCACGTGTTAAACTAAAGATTAAAGCGAGCAGCAGTTATTTATTTACGAAATCAAGAGAATGATGATTAACTACCAAACAATTGGTACTTGATTGCGCTACAGTAGTCTTTTAAACGGCACTTTTTTCAAATTGTAATTATCCTAAACATAAAACGTAATAATACTTTACTACTTACTTTCTAAGAATAGTCTGAGAGGTATTTAAAGAAGGCTTACACAATACCTTTTATCATTTACCTTAAAGCATTTTCTTAAAAGAAAATAAGAGAAAATACATTCTCTGAAATTACAGCTTTAGATTATTTTGTTTGTGATCAAAGATGTATGGGGCCGGATAATTACAATCTTGTACAGTCAGCAACATAATACCAGTATTTAATATCTATTGTTCTATTGCAGAAAAAAGCGTCTCTTCATTCGGAAAAATACTCACGTGTTTTCCTATAATATCATTAGTTATTGTATTAATATTAACTATTCTATGGTAGACGTGACGTTTTCTAGCACTCTCGGTTTCTGAAGAACTGAATAATGTTTTAATGGGTAAATCTCATGGTCAGTTCGTATCCAGTTATCCGTAATTCATTCATATCGAATTTGTCGTTGCGGTTGTGTTTGCTTTCGAAATTGAAGCAAAATAATAGTATGCAGCATTCTTACAAATCAAGTCCTGCGCCGCGTCTGTCTGTCTGTCTGTCTGGTCGCGGTAAACTCAAAAACTACTGCACCGATTTTCATGCTGTTTTCACCAATGGATAGAGTGGTTCTCGAGAAAGGTTTAAGTATATAATTTGACCGACATCAACGCGGCATCAGCTAGTATTGGACATCAGAAACTATTTTGTTTTTGGTACTAACGCACAATCATCATTATTTTATTTTATTTTTATTCTTCTCAACTCCTGCCCTTATCCAAATTCATTAAGGGTTGGTGCAGCATGTCTTTTTCCATACCTTTCTATTACTCGTCACCTCCTTTCTAGCCATATTATCCTTCACACAGTCCATCCATCGTTTATTTGATTTTTCTCTACTTGTATACCCATCCACATTTATCCTCAAAACTTTTCTTACATTTAGCAACATAACTTGAAAACTCTTCCACTTTATTTTGATGCAGACTATACCTGTTTTATTTCCTACGATCCTCTTGCGTTAAGATAAGTGTGCCGAGAGATAAGCACAACCTAAATAAATGAGTGTCTGCTTTTACTGCGCTCTTTAGATTATTTTTTTTTTTTAACTTTTTTACAGGTTTCATTATAAAAGGCTTTTGTTTCATTTGGATGGATTGGAATAGCCTCTGCATTAGGTCACTGCCTTTTGACTTTTGAAATTCAATTACTAGGGGATTTCAGTATTGTAATTGGCTATCAGGGTTTAATCTTCATAAATTCTAAAACATGTATGAAATCGTGAGTTAGTTTTACTGACCTTAGAGTCTAGACTAGAGACACACCCTTACAAAGCATTTTTAAAACCACGTCCAGCTATGAAAATTAAAAAATTTCGATAAAACCGACCAGTGTGCCCCTCTAATTTAGTACATACATACACAATAGATTCCTAATATAACTCTGAGCTCCTAAGACTAATTTCCGTCTTACGCCATACATATAAATTTACGTGTGAGTTACATCATACACGAATAAAGCGTAAACGTGTAATATGAATAAAGTGTAGTACATTTGTAACAAAAGTCGTTTCCCTCGGGCGCCTATGTTTTTGCGGCAACCAACTTCTGAACAGGTTTTCATAAGTTCCGTCACACACGAGGCAATTTCGAGCAACTAGCACGTTCAACGGATAATGGCTATCACAGACTATCATTTCGTTCCAAATTGACCACATCACAGCTTGAAACAAACAAAGTCTTCTTAGGAATTGCATGAAAAATCAACGATTACTAGACATTTTTAAATCTGCAAGAATTACCATTTCACTGACTTAATGTAATGATCAATTAGAGTTAAGCAGTTATTTAGCGCAAAAATATAAATATGACTACAGTTACGACATCGTTTTGCACAATGCTTAGACAAGTCTTACAGGTACAGTTACTGTACCTGAAAAAAAAAACCTTAGAATTCTGAAGGATACTGTAACCTTCAGAATTCTAACAATACTGACAGCCACTAAATTTCACCTGAAACCACAGATATTTCTTTCCTTGACTCCAGTGAAAATGGGTACAAGTGTACTAAACCAACGTTGTAACACTATATTTAATTTCTGAACAGTTTAACAATATATGCGTGCGCGACTCGCTTGCTCGTTCCAGCCATTTAAATTTACCCCACAAGCTAATATTTGCTTAATCAGAATACTAAGTGGAACAGCAAACACTAGAGCCTCGACTGCTGATTACTATACACTGATAGCTCTTGAACACCGTTTAGATTAACTAGCAGTTTTATTTGTGGAGGTTGCTCTTAGTGGTTTAGTGTGTGACGAGAGTAAGCACATAGGTGTGTATTTTTATACCAACGTAGCTATTAAAAAATCTTCATGAGGACTTTTTGCTGTAAATAGGTCAACTCCACTGCTGAGTGATTTCATAATCATCACGTGTTTTATGTTAATATTTTTTGCTGGAATTTTAATTTTAGATTCCAACTGGATTTTTTGCTAGGAGTATTTTTTATTTAAAAACTATATTAAAATTGATGCAGCTAGCAGTGGTGTCTTTAGTGATTATTCTGGATTGCAGGTGTTTTCATTTGTGAAACCCAATTTTCATATTCATTACATAATATAATATCACGCCTATTCTCCTTGCAGGGTTAGGCAAAGGTGTACCAAACTAATTTCAATAATTCATTACTTAATTTTCAAATTTGTAAATGTATCCATGATTTAATTTTTAAATTGCTGAGCGATAGCATGATTATCATAATCAGCCTTTAGCGTTTCTACTTATATCATACACTACACAATCTCTATGGGATTAATCCAATCTAACAATCAGTGTGAATTGACCCAATGCAGGTTTGGTAGATGCTACATTGTCTTCTATTTTTGGTTCCAGGACATGCACATTTCTTCACAAAAATAATAAAAACTAAACGAGCTTACTATAAAGGAGTAAATTGATTCCATGACGCCTGCCAGTGGAGAATGGAAGCAGAAAACGTGTTGCGCCGACTCCAATAGAATGGAACAGAGGCAGGGAAGATTATGATAATGACGATAAATACACCAGATACCAGCCAAAAATAAACGGTTTTTTCTTGAAATAATAGAATTTCTAGCTATTTAAATTCATTTATGACTAGTTTTAAGATATTTACAGTATTTTAATATAATTTTAGTTTTTTTTTTTTTAACAAAATTTTATAATAATTTTTAATGGAATGACAGTTGACTATTGCAGTCTAGTAAAGAGGTTTTAAAAGGTCCAAGGCGCCATTTTAGCAGGACATTCTTTTCTGAACTTTGAAACTGCAAGGGGCTCTAAAATATTTTTATAATAAACTCGTAAATGTTATGTTATTTTGATGTTCTGAACCCAGTAAATAAATCATGCTTAAATCTGTTCAAATTGAAGCTTTTATTTCCCTTTCCAGCTCTGGCTTGTCCTACAGGATATTACTGGGTTCTCGCTGACGTAACGTCCTGCTTATCAAAATACAATCTATATATCCTTCATTATCATTAATATTTACCGTCTTAACCGTTGGTTTTCCTCTTCTCATTATCTTCAAGTGAATGGGGTGCTGTTGTTTAAGTATCAGAAAGATTACTGATAACAGTTAATGATATTGAGTTTAACAGCTGATTGTGGCTAGGGACGATTTGGGCTGCCGTTTGGGGTTAATGAAGTTTTTCATTGCTAAGTAGGCAGAGTTAATAGGATGATAATATTATGCTGAGTCGATTTTAACCGTTTAGTAAAGCATTCATTGTAATGTTTTGTATATCTTTATCTAGCTAATGCCCGCGGCTTCTCCCGCGTGGATGTCGGCAAACGTGACAAATTATATTCTACCTTCCTCGAGAACCACTCTATCCAATGGTGGAAACAGCATGAAAATCGGTGCAGTAGTTTTTGAGTTTATTGGGAACAGACAGACAGACGCGGTAGAGGACTTTGTTTTATAATACGTAGTGATTTGAAATTGTATTTAATTCTTAAATCCTTTAGGAGGTACAGTTAAAGAGCCCTAAGATTCATACATCCAATTTATGGTTCTAGGATATCCAGGTATGGTTGGAGTCACAATAAGTAGCAAATCATGAATTTCAGTAGAAGATTGATATTGCAGGTCAATTTTTATTTATTTTTATTTTTATTTTTATGAATAGGAACAACAAACAGTTACATTATGAGAACTTATAGCTAGTTTAACAATGTTTTATTTTGATAATAATGCAACCCACAACGCTGTCCACGGGTTAACATAGTAATATAAAAAAAAAAAACAATAATCAATAAAAACAGAAGCTTTGAAAAACAAATCATCATATTTTTAAAATCCTATCAGTAGAAACGACCTCTTGTAATTGAACTTAATCCCGCGACCACAACGGAAACCGGATTTCAGAAGCAATCTATAGTAACATCAGTTCTGCAATCGTGACGTCACAGTGTCGATAGTTATGACACCCACACTGCATACTATAATTATTGATACTACGAGTACTATTATAATAATAGGGTATGCGACAAAAAAAAAATCTGTCGGAGAGATTTCCAAAAAAAAATTGGAAACATATTTTTTATTTTTTCGCGTAAACAAAAAATTAAGACGATACAGTGCTTCGAAAACTCGTGTGACTTCAGTTTCATTACATTGTTTACCTAAAAGTGACGTCACAAGCCCCCACTCTTTGACGCGGTTTATCTTCATATTTTTTTTATTAATTTGTTAAAACAAAAAACACGACGTGTCCAATATTTTTCAATAATTTAAAACTGACGGACTTAACAGAATTATATATTTTTAGTCAGTCCTAATCTCTATTTGAAAGTTAAAGTAATCTGGAAGTCTGAAAGTGGTACCGGTGACTGCAAAAATTTATGTTTATCGGTTTGTCATGGTGTTGGCATGTAGTGTGAGGGAATGAAGAAAATGCAGTATGGAAAGTCCTGAATATGAACATGGATGAAGAGGAGCTTGTGGCTGAATAATAACTGCCGCTTGGGTCGAAGTTTAGGTTAAGCCGCGCTTGCCTAGGTTGGTCTGTGGATGGGAAAACCACCCATTACATACCGAATTTTCTCCTTGCTTCGAAAAGCACGTTAAGCTGTTGCCATATTTAGTTCTTTGGCAGTCGTTACATGTAGTCAGTGACCTGAAAGTCTGACAACCACTCTTCCCAAAGGGTATGTATCGTATTAATTCATGTAAGGTGCAGGGTTCAGCTGCATCCGGTTAGACTGGAAGATGACCATTTCATTTAATTTAATTTAATTTATTCATTCACACAACAATTCACATTATGTTTAAAATATTTAGTACATTAATTAATTTAAACATAGTTGGGAAAAAGCTAGGTAGGTGATGATGAACAGGAATGGTTCGAATAGCCAGTAGCGTGTTATAGCAAGACTAAAACACATTTAATAATTAAAGGGTTTATTTGAATACAACGCTTACGGCTAAGTAGATATCTAACTGCTGAATTTAGTGCAACTAGCAGAACTAAAGCTCTTAGAGAATCTTATCATAGTTGATTCAACAGAAACAACTTGTCATAAAAATAACACTTTCACTTAACACCAGTTGAAAACTACAAGTATTTTTTTACTTCACTAATGGTATTGTAACTTTTTTCTTTATATAAAAAGTTAGAAGCTAAAGTTAGTAAAGGTAGCTAACGGGCAAGAACAAAAAATAGAAGTAGCAAATTGTGATTGTTACCCAAGCTTCTTCTAT
This sequence comes from Diarsia brunnea, assembly GCA_949774965.1. Taxonomy (NCBI): domain Eukaryota; kingdom Metazoa; phylum Arthropoda; class Insecta; order Lepidoptera; family Noctuidae; genus Diarsia; species Diarsia brunnea. The sequence goes on from OX459011.1 coordinate 18,913,888, forward strand.
ATAACTTTTAGAAAATATAGTGCTGTGATAATTTGATTTATCTGTAAGACTTTTTTTTTGTCCAGTAGGTACTTATCTACTAAATATAATATTTTATTTACAAAATGACAGTCTAAACAAGTTTTTTTTTACGTTGAGGATTATTAACCAATTTAATTATGTGTCAACAAGAATGAAATGTGAATTAAATTGAACTAAATATTTTTTTACAAAACCAAGTCAGGCTTCAAGATTACGTTATGATTTTAATAATTATCGAAACAATCTGTTTAAAAAAATAAAATTTGTTCTTCTAATAATATCTTGAAATTCTAGTTCTTCTGGTAATTGAGGCAACGATTATTTAATTAAAATCATAATTATATCAATAGTCAATCTTGCTGAAAATTGTTTCTATATTAAGTAATTTTGTACATACGAGTAGTTTTATATTCTAAATATCAAATTAAATAACTCAAAGAGCTCTTTAATAAAAATAGAGAGCTCTTCAAATAAGTATGAGGTAAAATGATAACGTTCACTGTAAAAATAAAATACGATATTATATAAAGTAAATTGGGTTCAATGTATTTGAAAACCGATATTGATCTGATTAACGTTACAAAAAACAAGTCAGACATATTTTAAATTTCTCAGAATCAACTGTTAAATGGGACTTTTGCTAGAAAATATTACCAAAAATACTAGTAATAATTTGTTTAGAAGTCAGTTAAAGAGTTAATCAAATCGTAACCACATTAATTTCAGACATGTAATATTTGATTTAGAAGACAGCAGACAGGCAAATCGTAACAACATTAATTTTAGACACGAAATAAAACCAATTCATGTAAGTCTCTTTCCTTAACCACGACGTACTCTTAAGACCACAGCACCATACATTTAAATATACCTCCAAGCACATAATATACCATATTGACACATTTTACTATAAAAACAGAATTTGTATTACGAAAGCCATAACCCACCGTACGTTTCCCCCTTATAACCAGCCAGCCAGCTGCTAGTAAGTTATTATTTCTGTAAAATTGGCACCTACACCTGTGTTCTAATAACATTATATGTGCAATATACTGCTCGTATATAACCTTGGTGGATAAAGTAATATTTTCCGTACAACTTGTGAAGGAGATCGGTTATGGAAATTGAAGTGAACGTGAGTGGGGAACGGGTGAAGTGGCGACGTGGTTTCTTTAGCTGATCGATTTTGATTATTGACAAGGATGTGGGACTATAAAAATATATATTGGGTTTTATATTATTTAGTACTAACTGGGTTGTGGAGGTTAGATAGGCAGTCGCTCCATGTAAAATACTGGTATTCAGCTGCATCCGGTTAGACTGGAAGCCGACCCCGACATAATATATATAAAAATAAATGCCTTTAGAAATATGTTGGACTGGTATTCCCACAAGTTTTCCACACAACTCCTCGTGGCTATACGCTCATGAAACGACTGTTGATATATTAGCCGCAGTTAAAGTCTCCTGGGTCAACTTTACTATTATACTTATAAAAATTTCAATATATAAAATACGAGTAGTAGCACACCAGCATCGTGAACAGGGTCCGAACTACCGGTGGTTAGGGCTCTGAAGAGAGGAACGTTCCAAAACAGGTACAGCTTACTGAATCAAGCCCTCCATCCAGCTGCCAAGCAAGAGCCTCCTCAGGCTTTAGTCGAAGCTATTGGCTATTAAACCATACCACGACGGCTTAACTCACATCCCAAATGTTGACAATTTTACGAGCCAAATTAATTTTATCATGAAACGAGAGATTTTAATATCTCTTTTCTTTTAAGATCGTTATAAATATGATCGCCATTAAGTTGAGAGATAGCGGCTTTCATCTCAATTAGATGATGATAATACGTATTTTAGATTGTAATATTTCAAAGTTATAACAAGGGATGGTCTGTTTATTATAAATATTCGTCTATTTAGTTTGGTTAGTTTGTAATACCCTTTTCCAGTTTGAGTGGCTAAAGTCTGAATTCCATAATGTTTTAGTGTTGTATATTCTTCGATCATGCAAAAAGTTACATAATCTCACGCCCTTTTCTCACGGGGGCAGGCAAAAACCACAGAAAGGGTGGCTTTCTGTGGTTTCTCAACCACAAGAAAGAAGACCAAACGTAGCTCACTGCTACGATCCTTACATACTCCTTTTGCCTGGTCCCAACATCTGGTTATACACGCACGCCGGTTTGAGTACGACTTCTAACCCTTTTTTTTTGGCGGGTGGAAAATCATCAAATAACCCCTTCCGCTCTTGGGCAGAGCGAAAGGAAGTGTCAGACTTCTACTGACTAAAAACCACCCATGTTCCTTCTTAGCCCTTTTTTTTTTGGCGTGTTGAAAATCATCAAATCCCCTCCCGCTCTTGGGCAGAGCGAAAGGGAGTGTCTACTGACTAAAAATCACCCATGTTCCTTCTTAGCCCTTCATGCCGAGGCCACGGTATCTCTTTCGAACAACCGTCAGCCCCGACGGGTACGACTTCTAACCCTTCGATCAATAATGATAAAATAAGTATCACGTCCTATATTTTGCAAACATGCGTGGTACAATCCTCTCCAATGAATCTTGATTTAAGACTACATATATATAAACCTGCCTAGTTCTCACAAATGTCCTTTAAATTCTAGATTCAACACTGATCTAGAATACTAAGCTTTAGTCGTGGCTACGTGGGTGTTGAATAGGTTTGACCCTTTCTAGTTCTTTGTTGCGATTTACATTTACGGCGTCTTAAACACAGCCTAGCCTGTGGTTACAGGGTTATGTCCGAGAATCAAGCAAAAGCTTTAAAATAAATTGCGGACGGAAAATGTACTTTTGAAAAGAAGATGCTGGATGGTTCCAAACAAGTACTTAACTCAAACTTGTTGAAAGCCGTTCGCGACATCAGTTTTTAATGTTCCCGTTGCTTGTCACAGACGTCTTCTCTAGAATTTATTTTGAAACAATATATTTTGGAATTTAAATTACTTAAACGAATAAATTATATAAATCTAATATTTTCTTAGCGAAACATTATGCTTTTATTGTCTTAAACAACTTGATTAGGCTTTGTTTGTAATCGTTCATTTTAAATTCTATATATGCAAACATTTTGTTAAAGAATCTAGAATAAAGCTTTTATTTATTTTCAAACGTTCTGTGTTTAAGACTAACATTATATTTCCATATACGATAAGACTAGATAAGACTTGATCTTATTTTCAAACAATGTATCGCGTTTAGTAACTTATTTGTAAAGTGTAACGTCAAACGGTTTTTCAGAGAATGCCTCCGTAATCGAGTTTTTCAGGCGTTTGCCTTGTGACCCGGTGGTCGTGGGTTCGATTCCCACGAGAGTGTAAAGTTGTTTTCAGTTTGGAGCACGTAGGTATAAGTCGTTGGTCTCGGCTGCCAAATGGCGGCCGTTAAACCATGTCAGAGGCCCTTGAGGCGGTTTAGAAACTCTGACACTAGGGTGTGTGGGGTCGTTAGACCATATCTGCCCACACGATAAGAGGATAAAAAACACCAATTGATTTGGATTTGTTTCTTTCTATTTCACTCACTATGTTGATCCTGCAGAAAAGCTCCAAGTGGGTCACCAACTCCATGGCCCACTTGGAAGACCCTAAACCGACCTCGAAGCTGTTCCAGGGGGGTTAATTTGACTAAACTGAGTGCGAATGTGGAGCCTCTTCCCAAACCATGGCCCACCTCCTGACCTGCTCTTTGTGCGACTCCACCTGCTCTTTGAGGGAACTGTCAATGTGGCCGAGTTCTGGTCGAAACAAAACCTAATCAATGGAAATTATCGACACGGCGAAGACCAAAATACAGTGAATCATTTTACGTTAAAACAAATAGAACATTTTGTATTTTTTTAGTTTTTGTGCGGATTTCGACAATTTGGTACGCAAAAAGGCCATGGTAGAATACTTTTATTCCGGTGAGGCTGTTCAATGGAATAAATTTCGACTTCCGCGCAGGCGTCCTCGCGTGTAAAAGCTAATATAAATATAATTAATAATTATGCGTATCCTTGTATTAGGTAATTTTAATATCATGACACGTCATGTATCTAAATATGATGTTGGTACTTATGAGGGTAATTAATTCATCCACCTGTCAAAGCGTGTTTGACCTGTGTGTGGTACATTCTAATTGCACGATTGTAGAGACAGATTGGCCAATTCATAATCATCATTATTGTCTTTAGTGATAAATGGCACTTTTGATTTTCTGCCATCATCCTTTAGTGCCGTTGAGCATGAGGTCCTAGGTTCGATTCGGTCATGAAAAGTGTTATTGTGTTTTTCCTTCAGTTTCTCAAAAGCTGCCACGGAACCAGGATCTCGGACCCGGATGATGGCTAGCCCTCGTTAACTGGTTGTGTTCTTAGGTACAGTTCTGCCTAACCCTTCGGATACACAACACTATACAAAGCGTGATATTACGATGACGATGATAAATAAAATTATGCGGTTGGACTTTCAAGTCGCGGTTTTAATAAGGCATTACGCAAAGTTATGTTCATTTTATTTTACAGAGGTAAAAACAATGTCATTGATATTAATCATAAGGAGAACGTCTTACAAAATTTTATTCTTTTAATCTTATACAAATAATCGTTACCAATGAGCACTAGTTATCCTTTGCCACTTGGATGCTGTAACACGCGACGTCTTACTTCAAGAATATCTACACTGAGTTTGCGAATAATATTCATAAACTGAAATCACAAATGCGGTGGAACAGCGTCGTGATAGCGAAGGGATTTACTAAAATCCAAGAGCAATCGATAAACACCAATATATTTAATAACCCTAAGTCGTACTTTAGCGATTACTACATTCCCTTATTCAAAATCCTTTACGTGAACGCTAGACAGCCTTGAGAAAGATTCCTTAATATCTAAATCTTTAGTACCTGTCTCACAGAGATAAAAGAAATATTTTAACTGGTAGTTAACGGTGATAATAAAGAGTAGTAAGTGTTCTTTTTATTTGTTATCTGACGACAGTTATCATACGACGATACTAAAGATTCCTAGAAAGTTTTCGAAAACATGAAATATTTTAAAGTGAACAAAAATTTATGTTCCAAGTAAAAAGTCATACATACGAGATATTTAATGCTAATAACAAATCAAAAACATGTCACATACCTTTCAAATAATTTTCAGCATCAGAAGAATCAACCATCAAAAACCAAACTGTCAAAAAAACCACATTCAAAAACAGAACCACTGGCACTCGATTAACTGAAAATTCAAAAAACAAAACACCAATCCGATACTCGGAAAAGTTTCAAATATGCAATGTGTAGTTCGCGAGCTTTCGGGCGGTTTCGGCAAGAGGTTCGCCCCGTTTGGCGGTCGGGTAGCTACTGGCGTGGGAGACTACCCCTAGCGCCCTAGCCCATTGAAAGTTTTATTACCTTATTTTATGCAGTAGCTCAGTGTCGTGTGTCTTTGAACTTCGAATCTTTGATTGCACGCAATTCGACCATTTGATTGGCTAGTGTTGATATAGGTGGATGTAGTGGGTAGTGTAGCGCGTCATGCTTGAGTGCAGGCCATACCCTCTGCGTTTTATAGTCACAGTGTAGCGTAGTAGCGTGTGTAGTAAAATCACGATACTTCCTTTACCAAGGAGTTATCTCTGTCATTCCGAGAAGGTTTTCTTCCAGGTTGACTACGACGTATGTTTGTTTACGATGGCTTGTGATAGCTCTGAATTTAAGACAGTTACGTATATGTACAAGGCGTTTTATTTTGCAGAAAACACGACACATGTTTTACTCGTTTCGTCGACGATCAACGATTTGTCGACCCAAAAATGGTGTCTTTGTCATATTAGTGCAGAAGATCGAGGACAGCACTACTAATCCTATCACAGTGTGGTAGGCTCGAGTTTATTGATTTATTTAAAAACGCCTTTTGGGTGGCAATCAAAATGCGCTGATGCTTATTATCTCGGCGGAGCTCATGGCTAATTGATAACAGTTACTCAGGGCGATTTTTAGGTTAAGCCGTGCTTTCTTAAGTTGGTCCGAGGATAAGTGAACACTTATTAAATCAAAATCAAAAGTCATTTATTCAAACTAGGCTGATAATCAGCACTTTTCGAACGTCAAAATTTCCTTTACTTTACTTGTTTACAAAATCAAAAAGTCATTTATTCAACCTAGGCTGATAATCAGCACTTTTCGAACGACAAAATTTATTTTACTTTACTTATTTACAAGTGACAGTCCCCCAAAACGCCCACCCTTCGACACTTCCTAGTGTTTTTGCTGGAAAGAAGACGTGGCGGAACAAACTACCCAGCAACACATCTGTCTGTTTGGTTAGAAGAACCAGACTCGATACAATAGAAAGGTGTAAGTTAATATTACGATTGACTACAGACACAAATCTTCTATACATATAATAAATCTGTAGAGAAATCGTTTTTGTACATCGAAAATATTTAAAAAAAAAATTGTCAGGGTATTAAAGTATAACCAACAGAACACATTTCCAGCATTTTTGGAATTTTTGTCTGTTTGTCTGTTTATCTGTTTGTCTGTTTGTCTGTTTCGATGACTAAGCATCACGTCAAATCTACGAAACCAATGTAGGTAACTTTTATACATAAATATTGTGCGTAACTTGGGCTATTACTTAGTCTTTGTTTCATCGTAATCGGTGCTCTCTATCAAAAGATATATGAATTTATAGTTTTCAAGAAGAACTTATCGTTATGGTCAAGAATGAGACAAGCAACGACATCTATTGAACGAATATGGTACTTATTACTAAATGCCTTCACAAGATAACTTTAAAAAAGTTATTATAGCAAAAGGTACGTAGATATAAGTCTAAATGACGCTGCTTTCAAAATCTACATAGCCTAAACCTTATAGTGTTTGATCGCTCTTTTTTAGCAGTTTATCTTCGTCTTCGACAGATGGCGTTATTCATTTGATGTCATTTTCTGAACCGCGATGATAGTAAACATACACACATTATGTTTCGTGAATAGTCAACAAATAAAATTTTACCAATTACACAGTATTAAAATACTATTTTTTTTTAAACTAAATTAAAATTAGATAAAACCCACGACATATTTTTTTATGTACCGTGTGGGAATCGAACCTGCGACACGCAGTGCTACTGTTAATCGTCCAGCCATTGCGCCAACCATGTCGTCATATAGATGTGGTGTGTTGTTAGCCCTATGTGTCGAGGCCGCGGTATCTCTTTCGAACAGCCCGCAGCCCCAACGGGCGTCGGTCCTTGGGGGCCCCTTCAATGTTGCTGACATCTCTTTGAGACGCGCGTGGAACACGAACGCGCCTCCATCGTCATAGGACGGACGAACGATTAACTAGCCCGTTACTCACCGTTCACAGGCCTGCGCCTACGGTGGCCGGAAGCCATCACGTGGCCCCCGATGCCCGGAGCGTCTCCCGCGGCGGCTGGGACGAGAGGTTGTCTCCCTCTCACATTCCGCCACCTCTTTCGCTAGCATTACTGCTTCGCAGAAGGAGGTGGCGGCCATTTCAGATTCGATGTCCCAGATTCGGTACAGGTACCCTCTCGAAACACCCTCTAATCCCCCATTTTTTTGTGGTTCGTAAATTATCAAATGACTCATCCCACTCTGGGCGGAGCGGAAGAAAGTGTCAGACTTCTACTGACTAAAAACCACCCACGTTCCTTATTAGCCCTTTGTGTTTCGGGGCCGTGGTATCTCTTGCGGACAACCCTCAGCCCCGGCAGACGTCCCTTTGGGGCCCCTTAATTGTTGCTGACATATCTTTGAGGCGCGCGTGGAACACGAACGCGCCAACGACAATCTGTCTGCCTGTCGACTATAATGTACCTGTTTCAAATTTCTTCAAGATCCGTTCGGCCGTTCTGACGTGGTTGATTAACAAACACCCATCCATCTAAACTTTAGTATGAGACATAGTCAGTACTTTGCATTACTCTCTTCTTATTTTCTACAGCGTCAGTAAGTTAACGCAGGGCAATGATTAAATGTACTTTTATCTAAGGGACGCATTTTAGTTTCCGACAAGCACGCGAACGAAGTCGCGGGCACAGCTAGTCAATAATAAAAATGGATAAAATAAGAAAAACATAAAAAAGACATAACATGTCAGTAAACTAATTTTGGAGAAAGAACATAAATAACAAACATAGTCTTGTGTTCAACTCAACGACCAGCTATTCTTATCATTTAAGTAGTCGTTAATGGAATGTAAGCTTTTAAACAAAGATTAGATTTTACTTTGGCTTTAAATGTATTAAATGGCAAGTCTAGAAAAGAACGACGATTACTAGAAAAGAATTACCTCCGTGTCTCGTAAAGCACGTAAAGCCATTGGTCGCGGTTGTTATTTGTAGAGCATAAGTCTGACACCCAGTCAGGTATTCAGCAGTGTCTAGTTGACTGAAAGCCGACCCCGACATAGTTGGCAAAAAAGTTTGGCAGCTAATGAAGCCTTACTGTTTGAGATACTCCGCAATCCCACATAAAACTCAAAGAAAAAATTAAAGCAAGTTTCGTTTTTATTCCCGTTTATACCCAAGGCCAGGTTTTACTTTTTAAGTACTAAATTATAACCACTTCTTTCCATGTATGTAATTACGTTTGTATGTAAAGAGCAAATTGCTGTCATTTACCTCTCATGTACTTTATCACAAAAACTTTATTTTACGCAGTTAACGTTAATGTGGGGAAGCTGATGAGGCTTTGTATTTACTTTTATTGTTTGTGTTATACTAGATTTTCCTTGTGGACCTTTTCTGAAACCGATGTTTTGATTTTTTTTTTTGTTGTACTCACTTGATTCTTGAACTCGTTCAAATTAAAACTTAATTCGAGGAAGGATTGTGTTTGTTAAATAAACATTTTCTATTTGTGTGTTTATTACCTATACGAATGATCATTTGCTTCGGTGAAGGAAAACATCATAAGGAAATCAGCATGCCTTTTTTTTTGGGGGGGTGGGAAATCATCAAATAACCCCTCCCGCTCTTGGGCAGAGCGGAAGGGAGTGTCAGACTTCTACTGACTAAAAACCACCCATGTTCCTTCTTAGCCCTAGCGCAGGAGCCGCGGTATCTCTTTCGAACAACCCGCAGCCCCGACGGGGAAATCAGCATGCCTGAAAGATATTTTTTTTATATCTCTACGGCATATAAAGCCAAATCGAAGGCCCCTGGGTAGTATAAGAACTCACACCAAAATATAGCTTAACCACACAAGAAGATCAGTTGGGACGTATTTCTTTTGATATCTGGTCTTTCAAAAGAAGTCTGAAATAATTCGTCTTGCTTGGTATCACATGGAAGTAACTTACAGCTTATCTGGCTGATTGAAGTTCTGTGAACATCTCTACCTATGTTCATAACTAGGTTTTGCCTGTGGCTGCGCCCGCCTGAAAATGTCCAAATTTTGCCCTCCTTTTTCACCCTCTTTGTGGGCTGAATTTGGAAAAATCTTTACTTAGTAGATGCCTACGTCATAGGAGGAAAGGGTGTGCGAAATTTTTGTAGCCCTAAGGGTTTGGCCTGTCCCGTCGGGGCTGCGGGTTGGTCGCAAGAGATACCGCGGCCTCGACATGAAGGGCTAAGAAGGAACATGGGTGGTTTTTAGTCTGTAGAAGTCTGACACTCCATTTCGCTCTCCCCAAAAGCGGGAGGGTTAAGTGATAATTTTCCACCCGCCAAAAAAAAAGGGTTAGGCCTGTGCGTTGATCCTCTGTCAGTCAGCTTTGCATTTTATATGATTAAAACGAAAATGTAACCAAAGATAGCATGAATAATTATTAATTGAATATTACAAATACGCTCTAAGTATCCTTGACTAAACATAGATATCTGTCAGACCTACATCGACTAATTAAACATCAATTAATTGCCGAAAGCTTTGATAAACGTATTGACTAATGTCAAATACGTTCAATATACTTTAGTATGTGTACCTTATTATGTCTAAGGAAAGGTATGTAACATAACATCACGCCTGTAATCCCCGAAGGGTTAGGCAGAGGTGTACCTAATAGTACACCCACATTTCGCCAGTTATGTTTAAGTCCGTAATAGGGGGCGAGCCTAGCCACTAGATCAACGAGGCAGTCATTATTTGGAAAGGTATGTATTACTTCTTTAATTGAAATTGTACGCAAAAATGTGCTACAATATTTCATGCCAAGGTTGCAAGCCTTTATTTATGAACATTACATATATAAACAGTTATTATAACTACTTTGAATAATAATTTAAATTATGAAGAAGGTAAAAAGTAATAATAAGTAATACCAGCATATAATGATGGATCTGGTGATAACAATCTTCTAACTAGACAACTTATGGACTCTTGCCAAGACCGACATCGTCGTAATGTTTCCTCTACGTATATAATATACACCATTTCTCTAATCAACAAGTGACACGGGAAGCGTTGAAGCTACTTTGTATACGGCTTGGATTCTTTAATGAGCTCATAATTGCCTTGTACGGGACTAATTTCAATTTAATGTACATTATTATGTCTTATTTTAATATGTTTCTCTTATGTTTACGTTTTTAATCTTTAATTTTTTTCCAATTTCTTTTATCCTGTGTGAGACCAATAAATACTTTTTCTTTCGTTTCTGTCTCCTGGGTAAAGGCCTCACTCCGTTTTTGCCACTTTTCTTAATGGTGTGCTCTTAATCATCATGGCGTCTTGGGGTTCCATTCTTGTCATATGCGCTGTGCCGGCCATCCGGCGGATACGGTCGGGATTATTTGGAATATTTTATTTAACGTGGAAACATAGTTGATAATGATTGGCTACAGCAGAATTCAGGCTTTTAATAATTATGATACATGGGCACTTATGAAACGTCAGATTGGTAATTTTCTATAGAGAATACCCGACAAGAAGGTTTAGTGTGAGATGACCCAGTTTTTGTTTTTTAATGACTGTTATGTTTCGTATGGTGTCGGACGTAAAGAATAGCACCATCCCATATCTTCCCGTGGGTATCGTAAGAGGCGAATAAGGGACTTACAAGAGAATAAGCAGCAGCGTTCTCTGTGCCTTCGTAACAACCATTCTGCGATCGCCAACCCGCCTGCCAAGCGTGGCGATTATGGCAAATCCTCCCCTCCTGGGGGAGGTCTATGTCCAGCAGTGGACGTCTTGTGGCTGAAATGATGATGTTATGATTGTTATAGTCTGTTTATGCAACTACTACGTGAATTTGTGTTATTTTAAATTAGCAAGGAGATGTAAGAGATAAGAAAAAAGGATAGTACAGTCCCACAAACGAGCAGGATCCATCATTGTATCCGTGGATTAATACTCCTAAGATACGGACCTCACTTCTATGCTAGAGTGAGCAATACATAATGAACGCGTACCCGCTACCCGTCGTTGGATAAAACATGTCTTCGATTTCTATGGTTCAGGAATGTGCTTATTTCCGCATAATAACCACAAAGTAAATTACGTACCTGGAAACAAAGCCTTGAAACGTAGACCTTCAAATAGCAATTGAAACGGAATATTACGCCAATTTTAGCTCAGTATAAATTGAAATGGCCTCCACATTCGTGGGTGGCTTACAAAAAGCGTTAATATCGTCAATATGAGAAACAGTAAGCAGTACCTTCCTACGTGCTAATGAAATCACGTCGTTTAGCAATTACACACCTACGCTTGAATCCTGAATATTACGAAAGGGACGTGAATTATTCATGACCAATTTGTAAAGATTGAAAATTTAATTGTAGATAGGATAGACTTACGTTAGTTTCGTGGTCGCAAACACGATTGCTGAGGATAAGGTCTACAGTTCGGTTCCCAGGTGGGAAAATGTTATTTTGTTTTCCATCTTCGTGGCAGCCACCGAGTCTGGGGATTATTGCCTTATTTGATCATGTTAATGTTCGATCTTACTATTAGGTACATTTCTGCCTATCTTTCGTGGGCAGACGTGATTATAACTAGTGTTTTGTATTAGAAACAGGTTCTATCTCATTTATTTTAAATTATCAATCTCCAGCTATTTTGGAAGATTTTTCTACTCGAATATGTAGATTTCTATAGAAAGGACGAACATGAAACTCTATGGAAATATTAAGGAACAATAAATACTATTTACTCTATGCTAAAGAAATATTACATACTATACTGCGAATGTAAAAAGGGATACGAATTAAATCAAGGTTATATTGTGTAAGTTCTTAATGTTAAGTTCACTTCACTTGATAAATTGAGTTGAGAGACTTCGGACTTATTTACATTCGACCTGCGTGGTGCCTCTACAATAAACAATAATTCATTATAAAGTACCAATAAAGATAAAATGTAATAATACAAATAATCCACTCAAAATATAAAGTTTGTCATGGATAGAATACCAAGATTTATGTTAAAAATATACATTTCATATTTAAAGTTATAGCAAGGCACATTATTAAGATTATGCTATCCTCAGATTTATGAACCATTCACTTTCAATTTTGTACAGTCGACCACACAACCACTGGTATCACTTGAACCTTGACCTGACCTAGCGTAGAACAGCGTTCAACGGAATTTGCGGTCAGCTTATGCTAGTCTGATACGACTGCTATGCAGCTTACTGTACGTATTTTATTTGAGTAGATCCAACAGTAAATTCATTCATTTGTAGCTTCGTTTTTGTTATCTCTTCATAGATCACAAAAACATGTTTAAAATTACTTTCCAAAATAAAATGGTTTTCTTAGTCATTGGTATTTCTTCCATTATAATGCACCCATCCATACTAATATTATAAATGCGAAAGTAACTCTGTCTGTCTGTCTGTTACTCTTTCACGCCTAAACGGCTGAACGGATTTTGATGAAATTTGGTATGGTGATAGATGATAACCTAGAAATGGTCATAGGCTATAAATAATCACGCCATCGTTCTTAGGGGGTAGGCAGTAGTTAGTTAACTTATGCGGACGAAGTCGCGGGTAAAAGCTAGTTGTTCTATATAAACGACTAGCTATTGCCAGTGGCTTCACCCGCTACAACTCGAAAATTATCCCACTGGAAGATTAAATCGAGATAAAAACTATCCTATATGTTATTCCAGGTTATAAACTATCTGTGTACCAAATTTTATCCAAATTCGTTCAGTAGTTTTTGCGTGAAAGAGTAACAAACATCCATCCATCCATACTTACAAACTTTCGCGTTTATAATATTAGTAGGATGTGTTCAGATTTTATTTCGAAACTTCGGACTTAATCATTTTGTTTTATAAGTAGATAGAGGACTCTTTTATACAGCCAACTTCCACTACTTTATAATTGGACTACCCTTTCGGGGTTAACTTTCAGTCTGCCACTGGAAACGAGTATTTTACAGTGAACAACCGCCTATCTGCTGACCACAACGCAGTTACCTACATGATAACATAAATATAATACTACTTAATACATTTCCAGTATCTACTTAATAGTTCAATATAAAATTCATAGAGTGACTTAAAAATATCTTAATATTTCTATCGCAGACTCAGATATAATTCGATTTACTTATTCATCAGAATATCTAGTTCCAATATTTCTATAGGTCCATTCGGCGAATACTTTATTCAATACAAAAATATGATTACGAAACCTAATAAACATTTGCCTAGAAAATACATAGAAAAGGAGTTCTTATGTAAAAAAACTGTGTTTTCTGTCGCAGGATAAGAACGTGCTTCCAATGAAGTATGAAGCTGAATAGAAGTTTTATTTCGAAACAAAATATAAGACGTGTTTCTTTTCCATAAAATTGTTGCTTATATTAAGAGGACTTTTCGGAATCTTGGGTTCGAATTAGATTAGGTACTTATTTTATTTTCTCGTTGATTTGACAGCTGTGTTAACACACATATGACATGTCTCTCTCTTCAGGCTCATTCAAAGCAACCAGTAATTTAGAAAACTGGTTATATCTTGTAAAATATTTCAATTGAAATAGTAAGCGTCGTTGAGAGCAGAGCTATAATTTCGTAACGCAAAACTTAAGCGCTAAACCGATAGATCTAGGTCTTGACGGTTAGATTATCAAACTAAAACCGACCTGTATAAACTAGACACAATATCGAAGCATTTTAAAGTACTTAAAAACTAAGGGACCTGTTATTTAATTTCCAAAAGTCTGTCTAAGCGATTTTGGTTAATTGTTTAATCAAACTTATTGCAGTTTCGTTTATTGTTGCGTGACGTTGGTTATTACGGTCAACAAGCTTTACAAAGATTGACGACACGTTTGGCGCAGTGGCTGAGCGATTAGACTGCTGCGCAGCGAGTCGCGGGTTCGATCCCCGAACAAACATTTGTATGACCTACAGATAGTTGTTCCGGGTCTGGGTGTTTGTGTATGTGAGTTTAAATGTTTGTAAACGCACCCACGATACAGGAGAAATTCCTAGTGTGGGGCAACGTTTTTAAAATAAAAAACAAATAAACAAAAAAACAAAAGATTATCCCTTAGAAATCTCCACGAGTATGTAGCTTCACCTATCCATACAAAATCACAACGCTTCCTCAACCCCACGGGACCTTATGTAGCTTCGGTTCGGCATTGGAACTTTTATGGATTAGTTTATTAATAATCTTTTGTTTACCTTCCTGGTTCGTCACTGTTGCTTTTTCTATAGAAGTGAGATCGTGATAGATGATCGGAACTATTTTAATTAGAATACTGTGATATGAAGGACGGGCGGTTATTGTTTGTTTAATTAATACCTTTTTAGAGTCAATTTAGTTTTCATTCTATTTGTTTGACTGACTATGAAAAGGTACGCAGGCAGATGTGTTGTTTTCAGCCCACCCCCATAAGAAAAAGACGTGAATTTATGAGAGATCGTGTGTTGTGTGCATGTATATTTTTTAAAAGCGTTTATCAGAAAGATGTTGTCGTACTAAATTTCGATACCTACTTGATACAAATTACGGCAAAGCTGATTATATTTATTCGTGATTGGTTCCATGGAGAAAGTTGATCATTTTTATAGACTGTACCATATCATTAAATATGTCTTGATATAAAAACTTTATAGACGTTGAAAATAAAGCCAGTGAAAATGATATTATTATGAGTGAAGGTTTTCTTGTTTTCGAATAGGGATTGAAAGTTCTTCGATATTTTATTGAAAGTTCTTCGACAGTTTATCAGACTTCAAACTTCCTAGAAGTCGGGTCATGAATTTTGAAGTACGATGAATCGTGTCTGTAAACTTAAATCTCTCGCAATAGTCAGAAGAAAACTTAAACTAGTTTCAAATTGGTTTACGTCTATCAAATATTGATATCGAGACGTGTTTATAAAATATATTAGTTACATAAAAGGTGGGCTGAAAATGTTAATGTTCAATGTAGTATACATACAATTTCAAAAGTTATTATACAGTATATTAGTTTAAACGTGGGATGTTTGAAATCAGTAATACGTGCTTAAATAAAACTAATAAAAATATGAACCAAAAAAAACATTGAGAAGGTTATTTTTAAACCATAACATTTATTATGGTTTAAACAAATGTGTAAAAGTTGAATATGATAAGACATGTAACATCTACACATGTGTATTTTTGCGCATCTGGGATAAATGGAAAAGAATTTTAGGATGGAATTAAAAAAATACGGGACAAAGTAATTTTCCCAGGAGCAATTAAAAGCACAAAAATTACGGAACAATTAGTACCCATGGGCACTCAAGCTGCAATATAACAGACAGAACCATAATATTTTTTTTAAAACAATCTCGTAATCCTTACGCTTATCACAGGAAACTTTTGGGATAATTCATTTTCCCTTCATATTTTAAAATTGGCCTAAGACAATGGCAAAAAAGAAACGTCTACCGACCCTCCTTCAATATGTCCTATACAATGTGTTAGGTTTAACGATAAGGGTCATAATAAAAACGAGCATCTATTGACACCGGGCCCACGCGGTGATCTATTCTCGTGGAAGTTTTGTATTCCAGCAGTGGGAACCTCACAGGCTCAATATCCCTAATATACAAAATTTTAAAAGGAAAGATTATTCTACAATGAGCAAAACAGATATAGGTACGTTCCAAAAATAACCAGGACTATATATTACTGCGTTAGAGATATCAATGAAGTCAACACGTCTGTTCCATTAATCAGTTTTACTGGTCCCTTTCACGCCATAAAACCGTATTATCAATTTCGGGGATCAAAATGATCGCTTTAATAAGAGAAAATTGCGGGAGTGTTCTGAAAACTTATCATGACCCACTCCTTCCAAAGCGGAGAGGAGCGGAGACGAGAGGAGATGTGCGGAAATCGGCCAATCACATTAGTTAAAATTTACATCTGGTGTTTTGCCTTTCCTGTGATTGGTCGGATTTTTCACATCTTCTCTCCGCTCTGCTCGTCTCCGGTTTGGCGGAAACCGGGCCTTACTAAAAGAAGACCTGTAATGCAGCAGTGGCAGCGATATAAGCTGGTGCCTACTATGTCTGCCTCGACAATCCGTTTGATTAAAACGCGACTGTATGTACTCTCAAGAATTCGGTTGCAACGTCATTAACTGTTAATGGATTTTTACGTCAGGATTTCTGTGGTAGCCACCAGAAGTTGGAAAGTTAGATGAAAGACCTCGTGCCTCGAGAAGCACATTTAGGTGTTGTTTCTCCCCGTCGGGGCTGCGGGTTGTTCGCAAGAGATACCGTGGCCTCGACATAAAGGGCTAAGAAGGAACATGGGTGGTTTTTAGTCAGTAGAAGTCTGACATTCCCTTTCGCTCTGCCCAAGAGCGTTATTTGATGATTTTTCACCCGCCCAAAAAAATAAAAAAAGGTGTTGTTTCTTGTGTCGAATATTTTTGTAGTGTCGGGCACTCTTTTATACTATAGGTAAAAAAAAGTGTGTGCGGTCGGATCACAATTATGTATCAACGAATTATTTTTATTATCATTTTTGTTATAACCAGGAAATTCTTACTTTTGGCCAGCAGACAATGTCTACAAAGTTACAAGATTGAGCGACCCTCTAGGTTGACCGCAACAATTTTCCTCTGAACTGACAGATTGACCTGTCAGTTACGGGAATCTGGGTCATTTCCTATTACGTTGATACCATTTGGATCAAAGAATTCCGATCCTTATCTCGATTTTAAGAACAAAGTTGTGATACGCGATACGTCTACAAAAATAAAACGTTCAGTTATAGCAGGTAAAAGCCAAAAGGTGGTAAAAGCTAAAAATAATCATGTCTGAAACCAAGTGAGTAAAAAAAATAACCAGAAAATAAATTAATGGTAAATACCGTCTTTCTTATTTATTTTAATACATACTGTTAACCTTTCGATTAAAAGTCTAAATAAACAAAACAAACCACAAACCGCATCAAAATCCTTCGCGGAGTTTAAAAAAACAACGCAGTCATTGACAGAAACGAAAAACGTCTTTTTCATTATTATAGTATGTATATACAGTACATGATAATACGGAGTATTCACGAAATCGTCAACCAAGCATTTTGTGTATCAAACTAAATAACATAGCGCAATAGGGATGTCTACTGACTAAACAAAATATGATTCTAATTAGTCCGTCTGTTAGATTATCGAAAAATATTGGATACGTATTTTTTATTTTATCAAATCAATAAAAATTGATGAAGATAAAACGCGTCAAAGATTTGAGTGGGGCGTTGTGACGTCACTCACGGTTAAAAAATGTCATACTAATGTTTTAGAATATGACGTCACACGAGTTTTCAAAGCACTGTATCTTCTTCATGAAAACCATCTTCTTCATGTTTACGTTAAAAAAGAAAAAATACGTGTCCAATATTTTTCGGAAATCTATCTGACGGACTAATTAGATTTGGTTTTTGTTAACTACCCTATTATTGTAATAAATCACGGTTTGCAGTTATAGCACTAACAAAGCAAAACATTGTGTGTTAGCACGTAACTAACTTAAAAGGAAAGTGTTTACAGTAAAGTCACGTCAGTAATGAATCAATATCTCTGTTACAAAGCTATTGAATACCTGGTTAATATGATTCAATACAAAAAAAATGTTCGCAATGACGGGAAAAACAAATACTTTTTGGCTTCGTTGAGGGTATTTTATAGATCCTCTCATTTATTTCGACACGAGTAACTTCCTCATACATGCCCAAAATAATAAATAAATAGTACCCAAGAAAATACATAAAAACTTACCAGGAAAATATTATATCTTCCCAGTGTTATTTAATAAACAAAATACCGTGGTACGTCTGTTGTTGAGATAGGACAGTTATTTCTGGGCCTAGTTATTGTTGCGCGGTTTATGACGAAATACTTTGTTTATGACTTAGTTTTAGTAAGTAGGGCTGGCAGGGTTGCAGATTTTCAAGGTCAGCCGTTTAAAGTTAACTTCGTTTATATATTTTGACTATTAGGTTAGGTAGGTACTCCTCCGCCCAACCCTGCGGAGATTTAGGAGACACGATAAACGGTATGTTTTTTAAAATTTTCAAAACATTTTAATAATGGTTTGCAGTCTAACTGTTTGCAGCTGAACACAAATATATTTTACATGGAGCAAATCACAGTACGTGGCTGCCATGTCTAAAACCTGGTTTCTTTTATAATTTAAATCGATATATTTATTTAATTTCCATGCAAACTTCCTAGTACACATTTAGAAACTACAAACACTATAAGGGTCCAAATCAACCTGCTTCAAGTACTAAATGTTTCTTGTCCTGGATACCTAATTTGTAGGCCGTGGTCTACTATCTAATTTACCTACAAGTCTTCCTTTTCCTAACTTGACACCCCTTTTTTATGTTGGGTGGAAAATCATCAAATAACCCCTCCCGCTCTTGGGCAGAGCGAAAGGGAGTGTCAGACTTCTACTGACTAAAAACCACCCATGTTCCTTCTTAGCCCTTCATGTCGAGGCCGCGGTATCTGTGAACAACCCGCAGCCCCGACGGGCACCTGCTTCAAGTACTAAATGTTTCTTGACCCTAGCCTGACCTGGATACCTAATTTGTAGGCCGTGGTCTACTATCTAATTTACCTACAAGTCTTCCTTTTCCAAACTTGACACCCCTAACTATAGTTTGTTACGTGACCCTATCTTTTTGTCCGACTTTTTATTTTTATACTGCTATCAGTATAAAAGGTAAAGAGAAACAAAAAACAAACGGCTATGCTATTTACCGTCAAGGTTAATGTTGGTGCAATAAACAGTGATTTATTAAATTACTAGCTGTGCCCGCGACTTCGTTCGCGTGCTTGTCAGAAACTAAAATGCGTCGCTTAGATAAAAGTACATTAAATCATTGCCCTGCGTTAACTTACTGCCGCTGTAGAAAATAAGAAGAGGGTAATGCAAAGTACATGTCTAATACTAAAGTTTAGATGGATGGGTGTTTGTTAATCAACCACGTCAGAACGGCCGAACGAATCTTGAATAAATTTGAAACAGTTATATAATATATATATAATAGTCGACAGGCACTGTCGTTGGCGCGTTCGTGTTCCACGCGCGCCTCAAAGATATGTCAGCAACAATTAAGGGGTCCTTTGGGGCCCCTTCATTGTTGTTGCCGTCGTCTGCCGGGGCTGACGGTTGTCCGCAAGAGATACCATTACGGCCCCGAAACACAAAGGGCTAAGAAGAAACGTGGGTGGTTTTTAGTCAGTAGAAGTCTGACACTTTCTTCCGCTCCGCCCAGAGCGGGATGAGTCATTTGATAATTTACGAACCACAAAAAAAGGGGGGATTAGAGGCTGTTTCGAGAGGTACCTGTACCGAATCTGGGACATCGAATCTGAAATGGAACGCCGTCACCTTCTTCTGCGAAGCCGTAATGCTAGCGAAAGAGGTGGCGGAACGTAAGAGGGACACAACCCCTCTTCCCAGCCGCCGCGGGAGATGCTCCGGGCATCGGGGGCCACGTGATGGCTTCCGGCCACCGTAGGCGCGGGCCTGTGAACGGTGAGTAACGGGCTAGTTAATCGTTCGTCCGTCCTATGACGATGGAGGCGCATTCGTGTTCCATCCACGCGCGTCTCAAAGGGATGTCAGCAACATTGAAGGGACTCCCAAGGACCGAGGCCCGTCGGGGCTGCGGGTTGTTCGAAAGAAATACCGCGGCCTCGACACATAGGGCTAACAACACACCACATCTAAAAATACATGTTTGGCGCAGTGGCTGGACGATTAACAGTAGCACTGCGTGTCGCAGGTTCGATTCCCACACGGTACAAAAAAAATATGTCGTGGGTTTTATCTAATTTTAATTTAGTTTAAAAAAAATAGTATTTTTATACTGTATAATTGGTAAATCTTTATTTATTGACTATTCACGAAACATATGTTTATTTAATTAATAACACCGCGGTTCAGAAAATGACATCAAATGAATAACGCCATCTGTCGAAGACGAAAATAAACTGCTAAAAATGAGCGATCAAACATACTATAGGGTTTAGGCTATGTAGATTTTGAAAGCAGCGTCATTTAGACTAATATCTACGTACCTTTTGCTATCGTAACTTATTTAAAGTTATCTTGTGAAGGCATTTATTAATAAGTACCATATTCGTTCAATAGATGTCGTTGCTTGTCTCATTCTTGACTGTAATGATAAGTTCTTCTTGAAAACTATAAATGCATATATCTTTTGATAGAGAGCACCGATTATGATGAAACAAAGACTAAGTAATAGCCCAAGTTACGCACAACATTTATGTATAAAAGTTACCTATATTCGTTTTGTAAATTTGACGTGATGCTTAGTCATCGAAACAGACAAACAGATAAACAGACAAACAGACAAAAATTCCAAAAATGCTGGAAATGTATTCTGTTGGTTATACTTTATTACCCTGACAATTTTTTTTTTAAATATTTTCGATGTACAAAAAAGATTTTTCTACAGATTTATTATATGTATATAGATAGATATAGATAGATATAGATAGATGGTGTGCTGTATATTACGGGTTATTGCAGCCTCTGCGGCAAGGCAACCGTTGTAAAGATGAATATCAAACGACATGACAATTTTGAGACCAATTATTTGCCCTCGCTACGGCGTAGCAAACGTAGCTGTAGCTGTGTCTACGCTTCGTAGCTCGTAGCAATTACCACGTCGTTCATAATGTGAGATTTTCGTTTTTTTATTAGAGTTTCAAGATTCCATCATGTCTATCATATAACTCATAAAAATCTTTCAGAGAAAACTAATGTATACGCGTGTTCAAAAACCTCTTTAATCTTGAAACCAATCCTTGTTTCCTTGTTGCTGTTATTTGATTTTATTTTGACAGGAAAGCGAACTGTAGGCTAATTCACGTAACTAAAGAAGTGCAGTTTCAGTGCAGTTTAAGTTAAGTTTCGATCAAAACAACGCTTTTCGTATTCTCTACCGATGACAGCAGCTGTCATACACGCTCGCGTCAAGTTCGCGTCACGCGAGCGCATTATCGGCATTCTACTGCTGCGCGTCTTTTGTGCGTGTTTCGAAACGCAACATGATCGGTATTCTACTATTCGTTTGACGTCTCAAAATGACAGTTTAGAAGTTTCAAATCGATCAACGTGCAGTTTTGGTTACGCACAAGATAAGTTCCTCGTTATTTACTTTTGTTGGCATAAAATTGTATTTTTTGTCAATAAAACTGTTTCTAATTGATTATAGTATGTAAACAAGTTAACTACAAGTCGTTTTCAATAAAATTCTAAAGGTTTTTTTTTACTTTTTAGGTAATATGTTTTCAACTTGGTTTGAGAATTTTATCCCTCGCTGCCGAAATTGATGACCGAGAACGTCGTCAAGCAATAAGAAGACAAAGGTTTTCAGTGGGTCCATTCCGTATTCCAGACCGGGAATTCCAGAAAACCTATCGTCTGAGCAAGAACTTGACCCGGCAATTGATAACCAAATTATCAGCATTTATTCCGAAGGAGAGAAGGAAAGATGGTTTAAGTGTACAGACAAAGGTCATCATCTGCCTAGCCTTTTCCCAACTATGTTAGGGTCGGCTCCAGTCTAACCAGATGCAGCTGAATACCAGTAAGTTACATGAAGCGACTGCCTATCTGACCTCCACAACCCAGTTAATACTGGGTGTACAGTGTGTACACTTGTAGAGATGTTGGTTGGAGCACGTAGAGAAAAGATCACTATGTTTCCCACTATGTTTATTATGTTAACGTTACAAAGTAGTACTGTTTGGCGATTCCATTCTCTTATGTTAGTCACCGCGTTGCGGTAATTGCACTCAGTAAATTTATGTTAATAATGTGGTTTTATACTAATGATGTGACGCGCGTTTGGTGTGGGGGGCACCGCGTCAGCAAAACGTGTACAGTGTAGGACTGTACACTGGGTAATACGATACCCTTATGTAAGACTGGTTGTCAGACTTTCAGGTTTACTGACTACCTGTAACGACTGCCAAATATCTATAATGACAGCCGGGACCAACAGCTCAACGTGCTTTCCGAGGCATGGAGGAAACTCGGTATGTCGGGCGGTCACCCATCCACAGACCGACCTAGGCAAGCACAGCTTTACCTAAAGATCGACCCGATTGGCAGTTCTTATTAAGCCACGAGCTCCTCAGCACCTCCTCAGTACAGACAAAGGTTAGTCAAACCTGTTTATCTATAGTAATTTAATAAAGCTGAAGAATTTGTATGTTTGAACGCGATAATCGGTAGAACTACCAGTCAATACAAAATTCCTTGATGGTTATAAGCCATTTCAACATCACGCTATGACTCTCAGGAGCCGAGTAAACTTTTATTTACTCTATGGAGCCGAGTGTGGTTGAAACCGCGGGGTACATCTAGTGTTGGAATTAAATAATGCAAAATACATTATACTTGACTTTAGGTAGTAAATAATTGGATGACTTTCAGGTTCTCATAACACTAGCTTTCTTGGCGAGCGGATCTTATCAGACTCTGGTGGGCCAAAGCAGGTGCCATGGAGTATCACAGCCCACTGTGTCGAGAGTTTGTAGTTTGTTTGTCAGCCAAATTTTAGCAAAATATTCGTTTGATTGTGAATCAAAACATAATAATGTTTGTTTATATAGTAATAAAAAGCACTAAAAGGTGTACTGGGGTTTTATTTTAATATTATAATAACGCCATATTCATTGAAATGTAATCGATTCTATTCGATTATTTAGTGAGTAAATTTTTTTCTCTCATATGGCCACACCATAAGTAAGTTTGGTTGAGTTTGGTTGTCGTACAGTTGACGTGCAGTTTACGCGCAGCTTACGCGCAGTTCAAAGATTACAAGAATACCGTTTATCACTCGAACTTGAACTTAACTGCAATTGCACTACAACTGCATCGATGCGTCATAAAATTACGTGAATTAGCCTACAGAAATACATAATTCCTTGATGGTTATAAGCCATTTCAACATCACGCTATGACTCTCAGAACCCGAGTAAACTTTTATTTACTCTATGGAGCCGAGTGTGGTTGAAACCGCGGGGTACCTACATCTAGTGTTGGAATTAAATAATGCAAAATACATTACACTTGACTTTAGGTAGTAAATAATTGGATGACTTTCAGGTTCTCATAACACTAGCTTTCTTGGCGAGCGGATCTTATCAGACTCTGGTGGGCCAAAGCAGGTGCCATGGAGTATCACAGACCACTATGTCGAGAGTTTGTAGTTTGTTTGTCAGCCAAATTTTAGCAAAATAATAGTTTGATTGTGAATCAAAACATAATTGTTTGTTTATATAGTAATAAAAAGCACTAAAATGTGTACTGGGGTATTATTTTAATATTATAATAACGCCATATTCATTGAAATGTAATCGATTCTATTCGATTATTTAGTGAGTAATTTTTTTTCTCTCATATGGCCACACCATAAGTAAGTTTGGAAGAGTTTGGTTGTCGTACAGTTGACGTGCAGTTTACGCGCAGCTTACGCGCAGTTCAAAGATTACAAGAATACCGTTTATCACTCGAACTTGAACTTAACTGCAATTGCACTGCAACTGCATCGGTGCGTCATAAAATTACGTGAATTAGCCTACTGAACGTAATTCATATCGACATCCATTGTATACAACTATATAACGCTATACTCCTGGGGGTCTACTCTCTAACTCCGTCGACTAATATACGAGCCCGTAATAAAGTCGTTCGTAACTACGGGGTGAACCCTACTCCCTAGTGATCACGGATCAATGAGGTTCGAACGGAGTCGTAGACAAAATTAGTTTAGATAAGTGAACGAATGATAAAAGTCGTTAGCGTTGCACCATTTTTTCGATTGATTACCGGTTTTCTTACTTTATGGTTTTGAAGCATTTAAATTAAAAAAAAACATTGATATTGTTAAAAAATGGCTGCATTTGCACAAAATACTTTTATTATGTCTTTTAAGATATAATTTAAATATTTTTGTTCGGGTTGTGGCTGTATCCTGTTAATACCTTTACCTTCTTTGTATTTTACATTTTGACGTATACTGATTTGTCAGTTTGACTGAAATGTCAAGTTTTTTATTTACGATAATTATTATTACAATAAACATAAACTTAATTGGCATTAATAATACGAGTTACGACTAGGAAACTTTTCGTAATACATTGTAAAATGGCCTCAACCGCTCCAGTGAGAACTCACGTGCTAAAATACCTCAATTTTATAAACGTAAACAACGGGTTGGCAGCTACCAACAAAAGCATTAGCGGTAACAAAAACAAACAAATATAGGGTACCTAGGAGCCCTCCAAGCTAGTTACAAGTACGTTGCCACCGGTAACAATCCAAGGACAGGCTGCTGAGGAAGTCTTTAATTTGTATGGACAACATGTTGCGCCGTCCCGCTATACACATCACATCATGATGCCAGAGGACGTTTTGGAGTATATAAGGAGCATTATTAGTGTATTGTATTTTCTTTTCAATTTCATTGTTGCAAAATAAAAAAAACATTCTGTTCAAAATTAAATTATACTTTATTGTATAAATCTTTGTTTTAATTATATCAAAATCTTCTGCCAGTCTCAGCGCTCATTGTATCCTGTAAGCAAAATAAACAGGCTGTAAAATACTTATTTTACCCTAATCAATAATAAATATAAATACTAATATCCTATGTATTTCTTGACATGTATTAGTAGGAGAGTTGTTTTTTATGAGACTGCATTATAAGACTGTAACTACTTTTTTTCCACCAATTGCACTAATATGTCTATATACCTATATGTCTATTGAAAAAAAGTCATCTGTCTTGGTTGTATGGACATGTAATGAGGAGGGATGAAACGCAAGTGCCTAAAAAAGTAATGGATTTAGAGGGAGAGGAAAGCCAAAGAAAAGATACAGGGATTGTGTGGGAAATGATATTTATTTATTTAGTACTTAGAAGACTAAACAAAAAAGGAGGAAACAATGCCTTACAACTTAGTGCTTGTTTACGGACACGCGGGGTGTCGGGCGGCGTGTGCGGCGAGGCGACTCGCGGCTCGTCGAATGTTTTTTGTGTTTACGGAGAGGCGGCGTGTGTAGTGGCAGATATCATCGCACGCGTAAACACAAATGTATGGCAATATACCATGTTGTTCATAGAGACGCGGGGCGGGATGGTGGTGCCCGCCGCGGCGCCCGCGGCGACTCTTTCAGCGGGCAGCAAAGCCCGCGGCGGGTATCGCCAGTTGTGGATGGCTTGCCATTCACAACACAAAAACCGAGTAATTGTGAAACAAAAGAGGACGGAATTATCCGAAATTGTGGATATGGATTGTAATTTTAGACAATAATAATACGTTTGTGCGAATTCGAAATAAGACTGCAAGAAAGTTCCGTGGGCATCGGTTCATCGAGAATTGCCGCTGCGAGCGCCGCCGCGGGCACCGCCTGCAACTCAAGCAAACGCGTATAATATCTCCGTGAACGCACTCGTACAACGCCATAATGTTTGAATTTAGTGCGGGCCGCACCGCAGCACGCGCCGCGTGACTCCCCGCCTCTCCGTAAACAAGCCCTTAGACATTTAAGAAGTCCAACTGCTTCCTGTTTAAGGAATGCTCCACTCACTGGGTTTCACTAATGCCACATGCATGCAGTCTGCCAATTATGCCTGGCAGGCCATATTTTCATAAAATCTGTGCACAATACCAAGTGGCATATTAAAATTCTTTATTATTGAAAAATGAAGAGAAAATTTTGATCTATTTTAGTGTATTAACAACTAAAATAGATCAGAATTTTCTCTTCAATAGGTAGGTAGTCATTGTTCAAATGACATGTTTTAGCTCAAGTAGTTTCTGCTATAGATACATCATGAAACAGCCTATTAATGTTCCCACTGCTGGGACACAGGCCTCCACTCTTTGAGAGGGAATGGGCTATAATCTACCACGCGGGTCCAGTGCGGATTGGTAGATGTCACAAGTCTTCGAATTTTTGGTTCTAGGACATGCCGGCGGTTTCTTCACGATGTTTTCCTCCACCGTTTTTGAGAGCAGTGGTGATGAAATAAATTACACAAAGTAATGCACCTGCCTGGGTTCGAACCCACGACTTACTGTTCGTAAGTCGGGGCCGCCGCCACTGGGCCACCATTGCTATAGGTACTTATTTTTATAAAATAACAACTACAGAACTTTCACAAGTTATTATGAATTGTGACTGTGACTGTAGCTTAGGAGTGCAATGCGTCGTCCCGGGGGTTGCTGCGTCGAGTTGCGCGTCGCCGGATGTCTGCGGCGGCGAGTGCTGTGGGCGCGGGGGCGCGCGGCGCGGCGGCGGCCCGTGCCGTGGCGATGGGTGCTCGGGGCTCTGGGTCGCGGGGCGGCGGCGGTTGCTTGTTGCGGCGTGCATTCGTTGTTCCGTGATTTGGAGTCTCGTGCATTCGTTGTTGCGGTGTGCGTCGCTGCGTGCTTTCGTGCGCGCAGTGTTCGTTGTTGCAGGCATTCGGCGGCGTGTGGCTCGGCGTGGTGGCTTTCGGGATGATGTATTTCACTCGTAGTTTAGTTTTGTTTTATGAATTGTTTTTCTGACATTCAAAAGTGCCTGTAATGGTTTAATTGAAATAAATGCTTTGAGTTTGAGTTTTGAGTTTGAATATCTGGGTTTGTTTTAGAAAAATGGTTCAGGCTTTTAAACTTACTTTATTTTAAAAGGTTCCTCTCAGCCAAATGCTGTAGAAACTTTAGTAAACTTTAATAATTTAACAACCCCAGATAGTCTGACACTGTCTGTTGTGCCATTGGAACATTTGGGACGTCACTGCTAAGGCCCACTGCACCTTGGTAGATCAACCGGGATAAAAATAGAGGGCAGCAAGGACGTTTAAAAACAACAGTAAATATGTAGGTAGATGGGACAGATTGGTTAAAGAACTCAATAATTTGCAGAATCTTCATTTTGTTTATTGTTAGCCTTAATTCTTAGATCAAACCATTACCTACCTTAATTCTTGAATCAACACCATGTCGTCGCTTTTGCTGAGGTAGTTCCTCGCAGGCTCACACACATTGCAGGGTCACACAAATCTTCAAATAATTCCATTGTGAGGCTATAGTTCCTTTAAACTCAAAACGGTGCACACATACTCGACAACCGAAAGTTTTGGCACAAAAACAACCGGCCGGCGAATTTTCGGTCACTGGGTCGTCTTAGGGGCTCTTTTAGAGCTCGTTCTGGCATTAAAAAAGCAGCCATAATATTGTTTTATTATAAAACTTAAGCTTTCGTGGCCTACACGATAACTATTTTGTTGTCGCATCAAATGACATAAATATCCGTGTAAACAAGTGTCAAATTCAACTTTTCGGACGGGCAAAGACACATCGGGAGTAAGGCCAACTGTCAAATCGAGTAGTCATTCATTCTTAGTTTGGGCCTCGAACTAATGTTGTGTCCGTAGGTGTTAGAGAGTAGGAAACACCCGTAAATACGGTCGTATTCGCGGGTTTCGTGCTTAGCGAGTAGACCCCCTGTTCCATATTGTTTTATATTTATTTGTTCGATTTGTAAAGACTTGCGCACATCAGCAATACTGTAGATAACATACTAAATTGAAATCTCAGGGAGAAATCTGTTTCCATTCATCAAATTAAAGATCAAATTGAGATGTACAAAAAAAATACAGTTTATAAAATGTACCTGTTTGTCAGACCCGGGGATCGAACTTAGGATTTTGCGTTCAGCAATAAGTCTGGTTTGTGTGCACTAGATAAATTGAAAAGTAATGCTTTTGATAATATGAACACACATACTGTTTCAGATCAACAAGTTTAACAGAGACCCTTTATGTATATAGAATATCTATCTGAAACAAAAACTCGCTGTTAAACTCAATCCCAAAGGGTATCAAAGGGCGGTGACCGAGAAATGCCCCCTCAATACACAATCTATACTTCTATTATACCTATGTAGTTGTATATGTACTCCTGTGCAAATATTTAAATTCTTAGATTTATAATGTGAGAAATATGAGTTTACACATCCTAAATCTTTCACTCTTAGAAAATAGATAAATCGTTAATTGACCGTGCCGTATGGGTCCCCATACGGCCCATTGGGCTGCGGGTTGTTCACAAGAGGTACCGCGGCCTCGACATAAACGGCTAAGAAGGAACATGGGTGGTTTTTAGTCAGTAGAAGTCTGACACTCCCTTTCGGTCTGCTCAAGAGCGGGAGGGGTTATTTGATGATTTCCCAACCCCAAAAAAAGGGACCCATATTTTTTTACGTTTTATGTACCCATCTAAATGCGTAACAAATTGTCAGTTTGTAGTAAATAAGTCATGCCAGAGAAACTTAATTTATTTAAATCCAACATTAGCAGCTGTCAAAACCATTAACCTCGTGTGGCTTCAAGTCTCTCTCGTGTGGCGTTCTAACAACTCTTGTAATTCTATGAAAGCTAAAACTGTGAATACGTATGCTATGTGTAAATACGTATACCGTGCCATTTTACGTATTGAGCATGAGGTTCTCGGTTTGATTCCCGGGTTGGGCAAAGTTTTATATCTTTTTAATTTATTGGGTTTTTCCATCAGAAGTGTTTCAGTAGCCGCAGCGGAGTCTGGATTGTGTCCGGTGATGGTAACAGGCTCGCCTCCTATTACATGGGACTTAAACATAACTGGCGAAATGTGGGTGTACTAATAGGTACATCATCATCATCCTCATCATGCATCATGCATCAGCTGTTTAGTATTAGGTCCGCCTCTTCCTAACCCTTCGAAAATTACAGGCTTGTTATTATGTCTTGTTTTATTCTCATTTCAAATAAAAACTGCGTGCATTTGTGTCAATGCACGTCAAAAAGAAACATAACAATTTTTTGACACAGTGAGAAGAGAATCTAACGATTTAAACCTATGCTTCTATACCGTCGTCAGGACTAGGAGGTTAGCATCATTGAATATGGAACAAGTTTTGCGATGATATCTCGATCTCTTGTCGAACAAAATGTGTTGTTTCGATTTCTGTGTCTGAGAATTTGTTCTTTATTTTGTAGTCAATTCGAGGCAATTTTTTTTTTGTATTCTTGCTGTTCGCTTATAGTTGGAAAAACAATGGTTAAATGTGTTTTTTGAGAAGATTAAGGCTCGTTCCATCGTTGACCTTGTCGTGTTACTTACCCCTAACAAGTAAAAGAGGGTAAGTAATTTAACAATTGAATTTAATATAGAGGTAAGAGGTAAAAAATACAAAGAAATCTATAAAAACACGAACCTTCCTAACTCACGCTTTGCACAGAATATAACAGCTCCAGGACAGGTAAATCTCGAAGGCTGGCCAGCAGATTACGGGCGAGTCCTTTAGGGAGGCCCGGAGAATACGTTGGAGGTACTTCGCGTCACGAGGATCACGGGCGACTCCTTTAGGGAGGCCCGGAGGATACGTTGGAGGTACTTCGCGTCGCGAGGATCACGGGCGACTCCTTTAGGGAGGCCCGGAGGATACGTTGGAGGTGCTTCGCGATGGTTCTTCTTAAGAACTCAGATAACCACTTGTAGACGTGATCATTCCTCTTCAGAAACCAGATCTCAACTGGAGGGCATCCTTCAGAAATCCCTTTTTTTTTTTTTTATTTATTTATTTTTTTTTTTTATTTTTTTTTTTTATAAAACCATCTCTCCGTTTTTTCCACCCAATTGTCTTTTAATTCTTTCCAGAATTTAAGTTCTTGAAATCAAAAATTGTGAGTTGCCTGTATTTAAAACGGCCTGTATTATTCAGTCAAAAACTTCCTCAAAGAATTTCTGTGAGCGTGTTAATTAATTTTATAAGCGTGAGATAAGTTACAGTAAATAGAAATTATCAATAAATTACATTATTTGAGCTAATATATTAATAAAAATAAATTAAATTATATAAATCAAATGTAACCTTCATAGTTCTAACCACTAAGAAAAACTATGACACAAATTAAAAGAAAAAGTAAATGACATATTGACAACTGACGTTATGTCACACGAAAAGTAAACAATGAAAAATTATAAGATTTAGTATTTTAAAACAGTAAAAACAACGTTAATAAATCGAATAAGATCGATTATAAGACTGCCAACAAAAATAGTTGTCGCCAAGGCGCGACATGAGACGTAAAAAGGACATTTTATGAAAGATGAGGATGATGAGTAAAAGTGTAAGTATAAATCTCAATAAATACTATATTTCCCCAACGACCCCGAGAAAATTTTTGGTCTAAAACAAAAATTTTGTAAGGTTAAAGTATAACAGCATTCACAAAACGTACATACTTCATTCAAATACACCGACATCTTACGAAGTTAGGTCAGGTAGGATTCACATTCAATGATCACTACGCAACCTGATAAGTTAATAACTTTAAGGCTTATTTTCGGAGTTGTAATCCGCTCTCGTCTAAAACCCATTAATAACATGAAGTAAAAAAATTTTAACAAAGGCTTATTTTTAAAGGAGTTGTAATCCGCTCCTAGTCAACTTTAGTTGATAAATAACAACACCGCACTCGGTAAACTCCGAGTTAACGTCAGGGCAGCTCCCGCAATAGTAGTCGGTATGCTCCGAGTAAACCGTCAAGGGCAGCTCCTATCAACTTTTAGAGTTAATAGATAGAAACAAGAGTCATACTAACTTGTAGAGTTAGTTGAAACGAAGGTTAGGTAATATGAAACTAAAAACATTTCATAGAGTTATCTGATAAGAACAGATATAAAGAAAGATTAATAAATAATCTTATAATGGTTTAAGAACCGATGAATGAATTTGAAAATAAATAGAGTTTTAATAAGCCGAAAAGGAACTCTATTTTAGAAGAGGGAAAGAAGAAAGAGATGAGTCATGTGTATATATAAAAAAAAAATATTTACATAATTATATACATTATATTTTAAAATCTTTAATATGCCATTTGGCTTGGTTGCCATTAGGATCCACAAGTATGTAAACTAACGGGGATAGTTTCTGCAATACAGTAGACTTAACATATTTTGGCGCTAGTTTTGCGCTGAAATAAATCCCAGCCTGACTATGTACATAGTTTCTTCGCCAGACTGTATCTCCTACGTTATATTCTTTAAAGGAACGACTTTCGTTATAACGATAAGAGTTACGAGCATGAGCAATATGAAGGGCTATCTGAACTTTATCGAAAATTGCAGATAATAAACCTATGTTAGTAGCATAGATGTCCCTAGGTAGAAAAACGATTTCATCAAGATTATTAGTTGGCGTATAAAGTGAGCCAGTAGTAACTGTCTCTCGTCCAAAGAGTAAAAAGTTAGGTGAGAAACCAGTGGTAGCATTAGTTGTGCTGTTCATAACGTATTGGACTTTAGGAAGATGGGTGTCCCAAGATCTATGGTCATCACCAACCAAAGATGACAAAGCTGTGATTATGGTACGATTGTATCTTTCAGTGGGATTAACTTGAGGGCAATAGTGAGGAGAGAAAAATATGTGTGGTATGTTATATCTGCCCAGAAAGTTGCGGAATTCATCGGATTGGAATTGAGATCCATTATCCATAATAATAGTTTGAGGTACTCCATGAACCAGAAAAACAAAATTTTCTAAATTAGAGATGATGTTAGCACTAGTAGACCGTTTTAGTGGAAATATCAGGGAATATTTAGTAAAACAACAGTTAACTACCAAGATAAATTGATTTCTACGTCTAGTCATAGGTAGAGGACCCATTAGATCCAAAGAAATTGTTTGAAAAGGCCTGGAACAAATTTTTGGTTTACCCATAAGGCCAAAGGGAGAGTGATTTGCGTGTTTGTAAGTTAAGCAAGTATCACAGATAGAAATTATTTTAGCGATATCTTTAAACATAGCTGGCCAGTAATATAGGAGTGATAATTTTTTATAAGTTTTAAAGATTCCTAGATGAGGCTGATCTGGGGACCTATGGTTATCTTTGACAAGGGTTTCCCGGAGATCAGGATGAGGAACTTTTTTCCACGCGAAATCTTCAGTTAACGCGTAGGGAGATTGGGTATAGCGGAATAATTTATTTTCGCGAATAGTATAATTAGGATATCGATCAGGACTGTTACGACATTCCAAAAGTATTTTGTTATAGTGTTCCAATGCTGGAGCTACGATGTGAGGATTAAGTAAGATAGGATTAACACCAAGTGGACATGATGTACGGGAGAGTAAATCAGGAACTAAGTTGTCTTTACCTCTTTTGTGTTTTAGAGTAAAATTAAAAGATGACAACCTAAGAGCCCACCGTGCGAGTCTACCAGATGGATTAGACAATTTTAAGAACCATTTAAGTGCTGCGTGATCCGTATAAACAGTGAATTGTTTACCATTATCGATATAACAACGCCAATGTTCTAAAGCTGAAATTACCGCAAGAGTTTCTCTTTCTGTAGTTGAGTAATTTCGTTCGTTTTTATTAAGAGATTTGCTCATATAAGCTATAACTACTTCCTTGTCGTCTTTTAGTTGTGTTAACATACCTCCGATGCCGAAGTTAGAAGCATCGCAATGTACAGAGAAAGGGAGATCGTAATCGGGACAAGCTAGTATAGGAGTAGTTACAAGAGCTTCTTTTAATTTATTAAAAGCTAGAGTAGCATCTTTATCCCAAATGAATCTAGGAGCATTTTTACCGGAAGAAGTTAATTTATTAAGTGGAGTTGCAATTGTGCTGAAGTTAGGAATAAAACGGCGAAACCAACTACAAGTTCCAATAAATTTTCTCACTTCTTTACGAGTAGTGGGAGTAGGAAATTCGAGTATTGCTTTAATTTTAGCCGGATCTGAGCGTAAACCGTTTTCATCTACAATATATCCTAAGTATTTAAGTTCATTTTTAAAGAATTGACTTTTATCAAAGTTAATAGTCAATTTAGCAAACGTTAATTTCTCAAGAACTTTAACTAGGTAAGAGATATGCTCTTCAAATGATTCAGAAATGATTATTATATCATCAAGGTAACAAAAGACCTTATTGTCAAATTCAGGAGTAAAAAGCATGTCCATAAGTCTTTGCTGGGTAGCTGGAGCATTAGTTAAACCAAAGGGCATGATAACAAAGCGATACATGCCTCTACCAGGGACATAAAAAGCCGTTTTATCTTTATCCGCTTCATCTTTCAAAGGGATCTCCCAAAATGCTTTAGCAATATCAATGCTTGAAAGAAATTTAGCGTTTTTAAGATTATCTAAAATTTCGTTAACAAATGGAAGGCTGTACGCGTCCTTACGAGTAACTGAATTAAGTTTACGACTATCAACACAGAATCGCCATTCGCCATTCTTTTTAGGTGTAATAATAACCGGAGAAAGCCAAGGACTTTCGCATTTTTCAATAACGCCCCATTCTAACATTTTATCGACTTCTATAATGAGAGCTTTTTGTTTTTCAGGAGATAGACGATAACATCGTTGTTTAATTGGAGGAGTATCACCAGTATCGATGTGATGACTAATAAGATAAGTGCGACCCAGTTTTCCTCTACTTTCGAAGGATATAGCTTTAAATCGTTTAATCATGTCATCCGCAATAGTTTTTTGCTCTAAAGAGAGCACATTATAAGGAAGTACTTGTTTAGTAGTTTCAGTAACTACTGAACATTTAGTATTTGGCTTAAAAGCCGAAGAAAGTATGTGTGGAACAAGGTTAAACTTTTTCCAAAAGTCGACTCCCAAAATAATTGAAGGAGATATATTTGGAAATACGAAGGCTTGGATTAGATGAGTTTGATTATTGTATCTAATCGGAATGTCAATTGAGCCAAGAGATTCTACTTTTATGATTACTGGCAGTAGTAATCGTCATTAAAGAAGACTTGGATAACGTGAAGCCTAATTTTAAAATTTCTAGATGAGAGTTATTACCAAGTATTGTAATAGAACTACCGCTATCTAGTAAACCGGAAAATATTTTGTTATTAATAGAAATATCAATGAAAGGCCGATTAAAATCTTTTTCGTTATCATATAGTGAAGTTATTTTGTAACAATGAAAGAAATTTTTTAAAGTTTGTAACCAATCATGCCAGTCTGATTGATTAAAGTTTTTATTACCCAAGTCGTTGTTTAGTTTTTTGAGTTGTTAGTCTTATTACAGTTAGGGCAGTCAGTAAATTTTACATCTTTTAAACCACATCTATAACAAATTAATGTACGAGGTTGCAAGCAATTAGCTAATGTATGACCATTAACGCGGCATCGTACACAAAAATCATTACTATTATGTTTATTAATTGTATTAACTTGAGGTTTATTGTTAAAACGATTAAAATTTGTTCTAGGAGGGAACGCGTTAGAGGTTGAGGGTTTTAATGTTAAATTGAATTTTCCTTTAACTGTTGAATTTATAGTTAAATTCAACAGTTAAAGGATTATTTGTAGTTTGAGGTTCGCTGAAACGTTTCTCTTTGTCCAAATATTCTTCATATTTTTGACAACATGAAATAAGCGCAAGTATTGAATTGATATTATTATTCGCGATATAAGGTGAATAGCATGGTCGGATGTTACGAATAATAATTTGTAGTTTTTTAGTTTCCGATAATTTTTCTGATAATCTGGAAAACATGCCAGTCAGTATGGAAATAAAAATAACTATAGGTTCATCCTTGCCTTGAGTTCGACTATTAATGGCCTCTAGTAATTTATGGTCATAGTCGAAACCACCAAAGTCTAAAATCAAAGCTTCGCAAAGTTCGTCCCATGATAACAAAGAATCACGTTTAAAACGGTACCAATGTAAAGCGTTATCGGTAAGTAATTCGAACGCATGATCTAATAATTTGTTTGAAGAAATATTCCTAGAAATACTAAATTCCTGAATTTTCTGAATAAATGACCGTGGGCAAGAATTCCCGTCGTATTTTATTCTTTTTAATTCGTTAAGAGAATTATTGGGAATTGAGTTTTGAGATTGAGACTGAATGTCGGGAAGCATAGTATGGAACATTGTCTCATTGGGACTATTAGGAGTTGAAGAGGGACGGTTGACTATTAAAGGTTGAGGGTTACTACCGTTGGAAACAGAAGATAAAGAATTAAATTTTGATTCTAAATTGAGAAATCTCTCTTTAGTTTGAGATAAACGATTTACCTCTGAGGAATCCGAATCTATATCAATCCTCTCTAGTCGATGAAATAGATGATTAATAAAAGTTTTAATTTTCTTGTAGAGTCTAAGGTTGCTCTGTTCTAACGATAGTATTTTTGGTTCAATATAATTTAAGGTAGTGGTAAGTTCATCCAAATCAGTCTTAACTTCCAATATCGAGTCAACAATTTCTTCAGAGGGAATAAGAGGTGCGAGTTGAAGAATTTGTTTTTTAAGTTGTATTACAGTATCTTTTGGTTCTTCTAACCTTATTTTAATTTCGTATTCTAGCTCAGCTTTGTTTAGAAGTTCAAAGAAAATAATTCTATCCATGATTTAAAAAAAATTAAAGTTAAAGAAGATAAAGTTGTGTTAAAGGGAGGAAAATAAAAGAGGATTCAAGAGTATTATAGGACTCAAGAGTAAAGAGTTTAAGAGGGTAAGGGAGTGAAAGAGTTTAAGAGGGTAAGGGAGTGAAAGAGTTTAAGAGGGTAAGAGAGTGAAAGAGTTTAAGAGGGTAAGAGAGTGAAAGAGTTTAAGAGGGTAAGGGAGTGAAAGAGTTTAAGAGGGTAAGAGAGTGAAAGAGTTTAAGAGGGTAAGGGAGTGAAGGAGTTTTAAGAGGGTAAGGGAGGGCTGAGGAGGGACAAAGAGTAGGAGATAAGTTCTGAAGAAGGATTCTAAAATATCCTACTAGCAGTCTCTATACTTTGTATTGACCCAGTATCTATAAAAGTTCAAGAGCCCACGACACTAAACGTAGTTGAATATAATTGTTTAAGAGGAGGACTCAAGAGTTAAAGAAAGAGAGTTTAAGAGGACTAGAGGATCCGATATAATGATAATTATTTGTAATAGGTATTACATAAATATATAGATTTGTATAAACGACCACAGGATATTGTCCTGCGGCTGTCGTAAAGTATCCAATCTCCAACCTTGGTAGTGCCCACAAGTGGTTATCACATCCAAGAGGCCGAAAGGGTGCACATTATCTTTCGATAATGGAATGTGTGCAAGTCTGTGGGATGCAGTGTAGTGATGTTTTGGTAAAGTATTAAGTATAATGAGAAACGACTACGAGATATTGTCCAATAGTCGTCGTGTAGTAACCAATCTCCAACCTTGGCAGTGTCCACAAGTGGATTAACACATCCAAGAGGCCGAAAGGATGCCAATTACCAGAGGTAAAAGGAATGTGTGTGGGGGTGTAGTATAAATGTATGTTTAGTATAAAGTAAAGTAGTAAAGATTGATGAAGTGATGAATTATGATGAAAAATAATTATATACCAAATTTGATTGCTTGGGGAAGTTTTTTTAGAATTTAGAGAGGGAATGAGTGAGATCTAGTCTTGATTTTACGTTGGGCGCCAAACTGTCGTGTTACTTACCCCTAACAAGTAAAAGAGGGTAAGTAATTTAACAATTGAATTTAATATAGAGGTAAGAGGTAAAAAATACAAAGAAATCTATAAAAACACGAACCTTCCTAACTCACGCTTTGCACAGAATATAACAGCTCCAGGACAGGTAAATCTCGAAGGCTGGCCAGCAGATTACGGGCGAGTCCTTTAGGGAGGCCCGGAGAATACGTTGGAGGTACTTCGCGTCACGAGGATCACGGGCGACTCCTTTAGGGAGGCCCGGAGGATACGTTGGAGGTACTTCGCGTCGCGAGGATCACGGGCGACTCCTTTAGGGAGGCCCGGAGGATACGTTGGAGGTACTTCGCGATGGTTCTTCTTAAGAACTCAGATAACCACTTGTAGACGTGATCATTCCTCTTCAGAAACCAGATCTCAACTGGAGGGCATCCTTCAGAAATCCCTTTTTATAAAACCATCTCTCCGTTTTTTTCACCCAATTGTCTTTTAATTCTTTCCAGAATTTAAGTTCTTGAAATCAAAAATTGTGAGTTGCCTGTATTTAAAACGGCCTGTATTATTCAGTCAAAAACTTCCTCAAAGAATTTCTGTGAGCGTGTTAATTAATTTTATAAGCGTGAGATAAGTTACAGTAAATAGAAATTATCAATAAATTACATTATTTGAGCTAATATATTAATAAAAATAAATTAAATTATATAAATCAAATGTAACCTTCATAGTTCTAACCACTAAGAAAAACTATGACACAAATTAAAAGAAAAAGTAAATGACATATTGACAACTGACGTTATGTCACACGAAAAGTAAACAATGAAAAATTATAAGATTTAGTATTTTAAAACAGTAAAAACAACGTTAATAAATCGAATAAGATCGATTATAAGACTGCCAACAAAAATAGTTGTCGCCAAGGCGCGACATGAGACGTAAAAAGGACATTTTATGAAAGATGAGGATGATTAGTAAAAGTGTAAGTATAAATCTCAATAAATACTATAACCTCATCTTTGCCTAATAAGGTCAGATTGAGGTCAAGAGTAAGCCTATTCCAAATAAAAATCTCTACTCAGGATCAATCTTCAGGTGAACTTGTGCTTGTCTGGATTGGGCCCTGGATGGGTAACCTGGTACTTACCGAGTTTCCTCCATACCTTGTAAAGCACGTTAATCTGTTGCCACGGCTGTCATTTCTACATCTTTAACAGTCGTTACAGCTAGTCAGTGGCCCAAAACTGTGACAACCAGTCTTACCACGGGGTATCGTATCACCCAGTACTAACTGGGGGTTCGGGAGTTCATATAGGCAGTCACTCCATGTAAAATACTGAATCAACTGCTTCCAGTTAGACTGGAAGCCGACCCCAAGCAAAGCTAGGCAGATGATAAATAATAAAACCCACTTACAAAATGTCTGAGCGCCTTCAAATCGTTTTTCAGTTTCGTGGAACACGTAGTTACTTAGACGTTACAATTTTACTAGAACTTTTGAAACCGAGCAGTGTATTATAAATATCACTTTAGCGTATCTCGCTGTATAATATGGTTTAATACATTTCGTACGTACATCATTGTTATTTTAAGGCTCCTCTTTGCATATGCTGAATTAAAAAAAAAACTCATATTAATTGTCACATTGCTGTCCAGCCAAATAAATTGTATTATCTAAAACAGAATATAAACTAAAAACTTTCTGTTCACACTGTTAATTTTCGCCGAAATTTTCCCGAAATTGGTTGGTTTTCAGCCAACAGTAATTCATCAGAAATTCAGCATAGTAGCCATGGGCTATTTTCCATGGAATTCGGATATACAACATAGTTCAAATACAAACCACACT
This sequence comes from Diarsia brunnea, assembly GCA_949774965.1. Taxonomy (NCBI): domain Eukaryota; kingdom Metazoa; phylum Arthropoda; class Insecta; order Lepidoptera; family Noctuidae; genus Diarsia; species Diarsia brunnea. Next base: position 18,952,700 of record OX459011.1, read on the forward strand.
AAAGCATTTTATAGTAACCACAAGCTTTAGTTTTAAAACAGCAATTTTGCATGGTCCTCTGGGAGTAATAAAATGCTTTTTTGCCCAAAACCTTTTTGGTTTTCGGATACAAGAGAGGATGTTTTAACGTGAATATAAAACTAAAATAGAGAACAAAATGCATGGAATTTATTTTAAAGCATAGGTATTTGATTATATACAGTTTTAGAAAGTAGCTGCAGGCATTTTGGGGTGGTTATGTGAATTTTATTAAACTGACATGAAGAACAGTGTCCTCGCAACATTTTTGCTAGTTGACAAGATTTCATTCAGTTTTATTTTGTTTTATTTGAAAACTCTTTAATTCATTTTTAATTTGTGAAGATGTAGGATTTGTAATAATTAATATCAACAGTGGTGGGTCAGTGGAACCGACTGGCTTGGAACACCGGGTAGGCAGTTTGCTTTATGTAATTTATTTAATCAATGCTCCCAAATGAGTACAAAAAAATTGCACAAGAAAGCAGCAAACCTTTTTGCCGAGCAATCTATAATCTTTTCTCATTTTATGCACTCTTTTATGGTCGATTGATCATTCCCTAAAGACCCAATTTTACGAGCTGCGGAAAATAAACAACTGCTTCGTTTCTCTTCTTCCTGTCATTATCATAAAAGCGTAAGTCCCTTATTTCCTGATCGTACTCAGGAGGCAATAAATAGGCTATTTCTTTTGCAAATTTATGCAAATTGCTATAAATCGCATCCAGATAGATGGGCCCTTATTTATTGACGTCAACATAAGAAATAGGTGATTTGGGGTAATGAGATTCTTTTGATAAAGCTACCAATAAATAAGGTTTTAAATATTAGTTATAATTAATGGCTAGTTCTGCACCTTAGAGAAACTATCCAGGGGGATTACACAAGTGGTTAAAACTTTTGAAAGCATTGCGAATTTCTACAATGACTTTTGAAGAATTGATATAAACGAAATCACCAATAAAATCTGTACTTACTTTTCTCATAAAAGTTGAAAGTGCTCAAATCTGAGCTCATCATTTCTCAGTGCATTGTGGTTTGGTTGAGAATATTCGCCAGCAGAGAAACTCAAAATTTATAGACGTGATAAATTCTGAGTTGACTTGCTTGCGCATATTAACAGTTAATACTAAGCGCTGCTACTTCTGACGGCAAACCTAGGAACAAGCTTGCCTTGCTAGAGCTCCGATTTATTGTAATTCTTTAAACAAATAACATTTTTATTGATATGTGTGCAGAAGTATCGGTACGATTGTAATATTTTAAAATAAAAACAAAAAAATACTGCCTAGTAATCAAGTAACAATAGAAATTCTTTACTTAGCAAAATTGAAAGCGTATACCAACTTTCGTGTCCGCGCTATTAACCGTTCTCTCGTAAGGTATGCAAAATTCCACCTCAATCGGGTTGGTGGAACTAATTTTAAACTCAGTGGCGAGATATGACGAATACATACTAGCTAACTAACCAACAAGGCACATTAAACAAAAAAAAATATCACAAAACTTTACTCCGAAACCGTAGCAGAAATAAATACAGTACCCGGCGATAAATATTGCACATCGACCTTTGGAAGGAGACAATCGGCTAATTTCGGCTTCGTAGAGCGTTATCTCTGTCGCACGAAATACAAACAGTCCGGTATCAATTATGAGCTGTTAAAACAATTTATGATTTGCTTCTTTTGATAATTCTTTTTATTCTTTTTATAAAATACACCAATTTCCAAAGGTCGATGTGCAATATTTATCGCAGTATACTGTACAAACAAACATCAACAATAGAAAATAAACAAAAAAACATAAAGTTCAACCCTTTCATCAAAAACTAACGTCATAACACATAATTCATCCCAAAATCTCAAGTAGGTATAACATAATAGAATATCCGTCCTGAGGTGATAATTTTTCATTTTGCCATCAAAAGCCTGACCTCGAGGAAATATTTTGTTGTCGGCAAACAATTTCGTCAGGGGCCGATAAGGCGGCTCCTTGAACCCTCTTACATATTTTTCTCACATTAGGATCAGTTCACAGAGGCAATGCGTCAAAGAAGAAACTAGTTACGTCCAAAAAAAATATTATCATCACTACACCAGTTTTAAAAAAAATGTTTGAAGTGTACCTAAACCAAGAAGCTTTTCCAGTGATACTTAAGTCCTATCACAGCTGCTGCTGATGGATTAAATCAAAAAATATTTTTCCCACCTGGAAATCAAACCCAGAACCTAAACCAATATAACTGGAGCCACTGGACCATTGAGGACTACTGATTTAACTCATTCAATCAAACATTTGCGAAATAGGATTGCCCAAGGAGGCGTTTTGTGGTGTATCTTCAATAATATAAACGATCATCCCGCTCGCTTTTGTGTTATTACTGATATGTACCTTCTACTTAAATAAAGCTGGTAATCAGCATGTCATAAATTACATAGTCTTATGATTGCGTTTAAGGGTAATATACTATCCCTGTCGAGGCTGCGGGATGTCCGCAAAGGATACCGAGGCCTCGACATGAAGGGCGAAGAAGGAACATGGGTGGTTTTTAGTCAGTAGAAGTCTGACACTCCCTTTCGCTCTGCCCAAGAGCGGGAGGGGTTATTTGATGATTTCCCACCCCCCAAAAAAAAAAAAAAAAAAAAGGGTAATATACTATAGTCAACCAAAACGTACGTCCTTCACGACCAATGAGTGTTTCAGCTGGGTAAAGAACAACAAACTCACCGTACTGTAATCAAACACACGACGCGCGACGATTGCTTAACAATTTATCGACAGCACCAAAATATACAGTTAACCTGTTAAATTGTGAACGCAATTTCATCGCGACCCACTATAAACAGAGCCTTATATCATATTATCAGGTTTAAGGAAGGTTACGGCCACTTCGGATTTTGTAACGGGTAGTAATTTTACAATTTTGTGCGACATTTTTGGAGCAAAACTGTTGTTGTATTTTGTTGTGCAAAGTGGATTAGTTTGAGAGGTTCTGTAGTTTTTTTACCTATTTATTAGTTGCTGTATGAACCTTAGTCTATAGTAGTTTTTTTTATACATTTTTTGTAGTATTCATTAAAATTATTAATGAATACTACAAAAGTAAGTTGCTACAAACATGCAAGTGTTGCCCCAGCTCAAATCAATAGCACTTACCCTATCGTTATAAATGCATGCGGTTTTATGATAACAAAAAACCTTTTACAACATACTAAAACAATTTTGTGTAAATAAGCTTGCATGTACTTTGTAGAACTAACGTGTTGGCGAGTATGTTCGCGGTGCACACAAAAACCGAACTAATTAAAAATGTATGCAATTCATGCCGTTCAAATATGGTTTACATGTGAAGCATTAACAAAGACTTGTGTAAATAATAGTTCTATTCAGGGCTGTTTTAGAGGTGGCTAAAAAGGTTGAGCTGTAACTAGATTTTTTTTGAGAGTGTTACATTTGAAAAATCTTTAATTCTAATTCTCGGAAAAATACAATTAAAATCTCGTAAGTTGTAAAAGCGAGCATAATTCTGACTAAGTAGGTATTACTAAAGATAAAAAACTACTAATTATAGATACGTATGGTTCGCAGCTTGAGAGTTGCACAAATCTTATGACATTAATTTTAGTAATATCACTAGCTGTGCCCGCGACTTCGTTCGCGTGCTTGTCGGAAACTAAAATGCGTCGCTTAGATAAAAGTACATTAAATTATTGCCCTACGTTAACTTACTGCCGCTGTAGAAAAAAAAAATGTGTAAATAAGAAGAGGGCAATGCAAGGTACTGACTATGTCTAATACTAAAGTTTAGATGGATGGGTGTTTGTTAAATTTGACTATAGTTTGGTACATTATAGTCGACAGGTACTGTCGTGGCGCGTTCGTGTTCCACGCGCGCCTCAAAGATATGTCAGCAACAATTAAGTCCTCGAGCGTCCTTATGAGCACCCGGTGGATCATAAGACATTCAAGCAATGTTAGCGGACGTTCAAGAGGTTAAGGGGTCCTTTGGGGCCCCTTAATTGTTGCTGCCGTCGTCTGCCGGGGCTGACGGTTGTCCGCAAGAGATACCACGGCCCCGAAACACAAAGAGCTAAGAAGAAACGTGGGTGGTTTTTAGTCAGTAGAAGTCTGGCACTTTCTTCCGCTCCGCCCAGAGCGGGATGAGTCATTTGATAATTTACGAACCACAACAAAGGGGGGATTAGAGGCTGTTTCGAGAGGTACCTGTACCGAATCTGGGACATCGAATCTGAAATGGACCGCCGTCACCTCCTTCTGCGAAGCAGTAATGCTAGCGAAAGAGGTGAACGTAAGAGGGACACAACCCCTCTTCCCAGCCGCCGCGGGAGACGCTCCGGGCATCGGGGGCCACGTGATGGCTTCCGGCCACCGTAGGCGCAGGCCTATGAACGGTGAGTAACGGGCTAGTTAATCGTTCGTCCGTCCTATGACGATGGAGGCGCGTTCGTGTTCCACGCGCGCCTCAAAGAGATGTCAGCAACATGGAAGGGGCCCGCAAGGACCGACGCCCGTCGGGGCTGCGGGTTGTTCGAAAGAAATACCGCGGCCTCGACACATAGGGCTAACAAAACACCACATCTATATAAAGACATGTTTGGTGCAGTGGCTGGACGATTAACAGTAGCACTGGGTGTCGCAGGTTCGATTCCCACACGGTACAAAAAAAATATATCGTGGGTTTTATCTAATTTTATTTTGTTTAAAAAAAATAGTATTTTTATACTGTGTAATTGGTAAATCTTTATTTGTTGACTATTCACGAAACATAATATGTTTATTTAATAACACCGCGGTTCAGAAAATGACATCAAATGAATAACGCCATCTGTCGAAGACGAAGATAAACTGCTAAAAAAGAGCGATCAAACACACTAATATAAAAACCGGCCAAGAGCGTGTCGGGCCACGCTCAGTGTAGGGTTCCGTAGATAATAAAATATTATGTAAACGAAGTTAAAAAAAAAATACGGGCAAATGAAACTTGACCTCTGGATTGTATAGGCGCTCATACGATTCAGGGACCAAATTATATTGGTTAACTGCAGTTTCCATCTGTTGTTTCCATCCAAGTTCAAAATAATTTTCCTAGAAAGTCCTTATAAAGTTCTACTTTTCAGATTTTTTTCGTATTTTCTAAACTTATGGTTCAAAAGTTAGAGTGGGGGGACGCTTTGTTTTTTACTTTTGGAGCGATTATTTCCGAAATTATTGACATTATCAAAAAATGATTTTAGTAAACCCCTATTCACTTTTAAATACCTTTCTAACAATATATCACACATTAGGGTTAAAATTAAAAAAAAAACACTTCCCACTTTACATATAGGGGGGCTACCCTAATAAAACATTTTTTTCCAATTTTTATTTTAGCACTTTGTCGGCGTGATTGATACACATATTGGTCCCAAATTTCAGCTTTCTAGTGCTAACGGTCACAGAGATTAAGCGAGGACGGACAGACGGACAGACAGACAGACAGACAGACAGACATGGCGAAACTATAAGGGTTCCTAGTTGACTACGGAACCCTAATAGTGTGTTTGATCGCTCTTTTTTAGCAGTGAGGGTTTAGGCTATGTAGATTTTGAAAGCAGCGTCATTTATTTAGAATAATATCTACGTACCTTTTGCTATCATTACTTATTTAAAGTTATCTTGTGAAGGCATTTATTAATAAGTACCATATTCGTTCAGTAGATGTCGTTGCTTGTCTCATTCTTGACCATAATGATAAGTTCTTCTTGAAAACTATAAATTAATGCATATATCTTTTGATAGAGAGCACCGATTACGATGAAACAAAGACTAAGTAATAGCCCAAGTTACGCACAATATTTATGTATAAAAGTTACCTACATTCTTGTCGTAAATTTGACGTGATGCTTAGTCATCGAAACAGACAAACAGACAAAAATTCCAAAAATGCTGGAAATGTGTTCTGTTGGTTATACTTTAATACCCTGACAACTTTTTTTTTTAATATTTTCGATGTACAAAAAAGATTTTTCTACAGATTTATTATTATGTATATAGATACCCTGACAACTTTTTTTTTAAATATTTTCAATGTACAAAAAAGATTTTTCTACAGATTTATTATATGTATAGAAAATTTGCTTTAATAAAAATCTGTTTTTTAGACGAGATACTATATTCAAAGGGTTTGAATAAAGTTTGACAGGAGATCATTACTTGAATTTTTATTAAAAACGTGTAGTCATCACATATTTTTTGCAGATTACAGGTGAATGCTCGCGTTGACGCTTAAAAATGTATTAATGATACGAAACAAATATTTGTATGGCCTACAGATAGTTGTTTCGAGTCTGTATGTTCTGTGTATGTGACTTTAAATGTTTGTAAACGCACCCACGATACAGGAGAAATTCCTAGTGTGGGGCAACGTTTCTTAAAAAAAAATAAAAAAATTCCACACGATTTTAGCTGCTTATTCGTCTCGGTTCATTCAGGGTTAAATTTGGCGCTATCATTTTAAAGTTACACTCACCATCTCCAGCCGAAAATCTCCCACCTGGTCACGAATAACCATGATTGACCTGGAAGTCGTTGAATAGGCTCTGGTACACGTTGGTAGGAAAACCTGATCAGGTGGAGATTCATAAACGACTCTGCTCAGGAGTGTGAATGTAGTGTTACCCTACAAATGATGGGACAACTGTTGCTTGCACATCACAAGAGCTGATAGATGCTATTGAAAGTGCCAAACTCATTGCCAAATCTTGACCTGATTCAATTTAAATTGTCATTGATACGCTAAGAAGTAGATCTGTCCATATCCCAATTAAGGAATCCGGTGTCCCCGGTGAGGGCTCGGGTTGTTCGAAAGAGATAACGCGACCTCGGCACAAAGGGCTAAGAAGGAACATGGGTAGTTTTTAGACAGTAGAAGTCTGACACTCCCTACCGCTCTACTCAGAGCGGGAGGAGTTATTTGATGATTTCTCAAGGTCCAGAAATAAAAAAGTATTCGGTGTCGGCACTGCTTTTCTAGGTGGACCGATGACCTGGTGAAGATTGCGGGGACCCACTGGATGCGAGACGCACGGGACCGGTCAATGTGGCGACACCTGGGGGAGGCCTGTGTCCAGCAGTGGACGTCTTTCAGCTGAAATGATGATGATGATGACTGCTTATCTTGCTATTTCATACTAAGTGTGCAACTGAGGTGTGAGGCTGCGGGTTCTCCGCAAGGGATACCGAGGCCTCGACATGAAGGGCGAAGAAGGAACATGGGTGGTTTTTAGTCAGTAGAAGTCTGACACTCCCTTTCGCTCTGCCCAAGAGCGGGAGGGGTTATTTGATGATTTCCCAACCCCAAAAAAAAAAAGGTGTGAATACCAAAGACTTCTTTATTATTCACATCTGAGTTTTCTTTCAACTCGCATCATCTTTCACAGACTGAGTTCATCCATCGTTTATTTAATCTTTCCTTACAACAACTATTACTTATATCCTGGAAAAACTCATGTTCGAAATTTTCCACGAATAAAGCAGTTATTTTTCACAAATAAAATCATTACCTACCCTCTTTTTGAGTTTCGTCACCGTGGCGTAGATAGGAAATATTTTTTTAATAAATTAGTTTTCTGTAGAACCGTTGTAAAAAGCTTTCTGGCAGGCAATTCATCAAGAAGAGTATAAAACCACCTAGTTTATTAGGCTTTTTATCTTCATCGATCAATCAGTTTTAACACGAAATAAGTTCTCCACCTGACCTACACTTACCTTGAAAACACTGATAAAACCCATTCAAGATCTTTTTCAACGTCGGCATTGCTCTCAATAAAACCTTTTTAAGGTAAGCCTTGCTTGATGTTTAATCCTAAAACATAAAGTACCTCTAAGATACAGTGAACAAGAATTCAGTACTAAACAAACAAAGTTCGAAAATCGTTCTTATTGCTACGACCTAAAGATGCTGTCTATATCACATTGTTACCAACGAGGTGAGGTTCACTGTACCTCGTTGCTCCGCTTTTTTGTGAACCTCAGAATTATGGTAATACGGTCTTATTCAACCTTATTTCAGCTTAAAAATAACTTTAACCACAAAGTGGTTTCTTTACCCACTTTAATGAGTATTACAGGATTTTTTATTAGAAAAAGTTACGTGGATTTTTGTTCGTGCCTCAGCCTCACCTTTGAGTTTAAATTGCAACTTCACAAAGGTTAGAAGATGTACTCCCGTCGAATTAATTTGGAGAGAAATTGGGAGATTTTTGTATAATATATTATTTTTTTGCTTTTCTTTCGGAATAACGTGGGTTGGAAAAAGACGGTTGAAGTTTTATTAGGTGTTTAAAAGATGGCGCAGAAAATCGACTACTTACTATGTTATTATAAGGTTTGATTTTAAGTTTTCAAGCATAATCTCACAGTTATTTTACACGGGAATGGACAGAAACTAAAGGTTCCCAGCTGATCTGTCTGCGTTCACACATTTCGTAATACAATGAGTGGCGTATAGTGTGACGAGGCAACTTTAGGGTCAAATAGTAAATTGAACAGGAAAAACTTAACATTTCTTTAATACGTTACGTAAATTTCTCTCGAACTCACGAAAATTATAAGCTACAGAATGTCAACAACTACAATGCTTTTATTTTTTCGGAGGTTGGGAAATCATCAAATAACTCCTCCCGCTCTGGACGGAGCGGAAGGGAGTGTCAGACTTCTACTGACTAAAAACCACCCATGTTCCTTCTAAGCCGTTTGTGCCTGGGGCCGCGGTATCTCTTTCGAACAACTCGTAGCCCCGACAGGACCTACTACAATCCTTACATTATCCATTCAGCTCATCCACGTTAATCGTCTGGCCATACAAATATATAAATTTCACAAATGTTAAAACACATTGGTCTAGTGGTCGCAAGCACGACTGCTGAGCATGAGGCCCTAGGTTTGATTCCCAGGTCGGGCAAGTATTATGGCCTTTTTCTACGAAGAATTTCTCAGTAGCAGCCACGGAGCTTGGATTTATGCCCGGTTGATAGCAATAGGCTCGCCTCCTATTACATGGGACTTAAACATAACTGGTGTAACGTGGGTTTAGTAACGGGTTCACCTGTGCCTATCCCTTATGGATTACAGGCGTGACTCATGTTATGTAAAAACAAAAACGTGCAGTACAAACATTTTTTCGTTATCAATACACATTTTGGTTCAATTCACTGCTCCCAATTTTTCCATTTCACCGCAACCCCTGCGAAGTGAATATATTTTAGATATGCATCAGGAACAAATAACCTACTTTCACTTTTTTCCTCAAAGGAAATATTACCCAAAAAACAATTCTTACATGTCTCATATTCACAATGAATTACCATTGCTTGATGTCGTTATCAAATCTTCAAAACTATCAAGTTTTTAAATTCGCTACTTTTTCAGCTGATTTGTATGTACATTCGGTTAGTAGCGATTTTAATTCGAGTAGCAAGATTTGTATCTTGTACAACAATCTTGCTACTCCACTCTACTTCATCACTACACATAGTATAAAACAAAGACGCTTTCTCTGTCCCTATATATGTATGCTTAAATCTTTAAAACTTCGCAACGGATTTTGAAACGGTATTTTTTAATAGATAGAATGATTCAAGAGGAAGGTTTTAGTATATAATTTGACCGACATCCACGCGGGCGAAGACGCGGGCGTCAGCGAGTTATTGATAAGTCACACGTGTACTAATGGATACACCTCTGCCTAACCTTTTGGGGATTACAGGCGTGATGTTATGATATATAAAGTCACAAGTATGATCGCAGACGTGAAATAATTTAAATATTAACTCACTATTTTTAATGAAAATGTAAATTAACGAAACTTTATCTTGGGTTGGTCGAGTGGACACAAGCGTGAAACCTGAGTATGAAGTACAGGTAAAATGTTATTTTGTAACCCATTTTTACCCATATTTATTAACCTACTTCCTTGTAATATTTAAAGTATAAAAGCCGGTTGTGCATCAACCGGATATTAAAAGCTAATTTACCCTATGATAATAAGGGTTTTTCTATAGTTTTGTCACATCCCTAAAAAAACCTAAAATAAATCTCTATACGGGTAAAAATTACAGTCACAAAGGCCCTAGGAGTACGTGAACAAAACGTCGATTTTTAAATTAAAAATATTCGCTTCACACATCATAAATATTGGTCGAATCATTCTATTGGTTAAGCATTCACTGACGTATAATTCTGTAGGCGAATCGTTCGTGGGTCAATCGTATTTGGATGAACAGTTAGTGGGTTAAAAATACTTTGAACCAACGGTTCATGGGACAATCGACTGTGGGTGAATCGTTTCAGTTTCATATTTTCATAAATATCAGAATTGCTTTGCAGTGCTTATTACAAAAGCCTGAAAAACTAGTATTTACGAAAACAGCTGTTAAAAATTTGGAACTTTGATCCCCAATATCTCCGTAACTAAGGGGTTCCCAGGTATGGTCTAGAACAAAAAAAATATCGCAGTGGTGGGGAGAACAAGTGCCCTTAGTTTGCGTTAAGGGTACTTTAATTTACACCCTATATTTATTAGAGTAAACTAACTATGTACATTAATTATTCAAACTTTTAAATAAACTAACAAGAAACTGCTCCTCAACACTGTCAGCCGGTAATGTGCTCAATAGACTGACACGAGAAGCGTTAACTAAGCGTTTTAAATAACCTTGAACAGGGTATCAGAACTCGGACCCTATAGTATTTATTTAGATTTATACTTACACTTTTACTAATCATCCTCATCTTTCATAAAATGTCCTTTTTACGTCTCATTTCGCGCTTTGGCGACAACTATTTTTGTTGGCAGTCTTATAATCGATCTTATTCGATTCATTAACGTTGTTTTTACTGTTTTAAAATATTAAATCTTATAATTTTTCATTGTTTACTTTTCGTGTGACATAACGTCAGTTGTCAATATGTCATTTACTTTTTCTTTTAATTTGTGTCATAGTTTTTCTTAGTGGTTAGAACTATGAAGGTTACATTTGATTTATATAATTTAATTTATTTTTATTAATATATTAGCTCAAATAATGTAATTTATTGATAATTTCTATTTACTGTAACTTATCTCACGCTTATAAAATTAATTAACACGCTCACAGAAATTCTTTGAGGAAGTTTTTGACTGAATAATACAGGCCGTTTTAAATACAGGCAACTCACAATTTTTGATTTCAAGAACTTAAATTCTGGAAAGAATTAAAAGAAAACGGAGAGATGGTTTTATAAAAAGGGATTTCTGAAGGATGCCCTCCAGTTGAGATCTGGTTTTTAAAGAAGAATCATCACGTCTACAAGTTATTATCTGAGTTAAGAAGAACCATCGCGAAGTACCTCCAAAGTATCCTCCGGGCCTCCCTAAAGGAGTCGCCCGTGATCCTCGCGACGCGAAGTACCTCCAACGTATCCTCCGGGCCTCCCTAAAGGAGTCGCCCGTGATCCTCGCGACGCGAAGTACCTCCAACGTATTCTCCGGGCCTCCCTAAAGGACTTGCCCGTAATCTGCTGGCCAGCCTTCGAGATTTACCTACCCTGGAGCTGTTCTGTGCAAAGCGTGAGTTAGGAAGGTTCGTGTTTTTATAGATTTATTTGTATTTTTTACCTCTTACCTCTAAATTAAATTCAATTGTTAAATTACTTACCCTCTTTTACTTGTTAGGGGTAAGTAACACGACAACCCCACGGAAAATGATGATTGTATTTTGCGATTCAAAACTATCACGTTACATTAAAATATGCGAATGTCACTGGACCCAAGTGGATGCAAGACGCGTATAGCCTGCAGATTTGTGGTCAGCTTTACAGAAACTTCTCTTTAAATTCTTCTTCTTCTCTAAAAATTACTACTCGACGAACAAAACGGTCACTTAACCGTTTAATTTTAATAAGAAAAGTTTTGTAAGAAATGAATAAACGTTAAGTCTAAGCAGTTACCTCGGAGCCGCAGTAATAACATACTGAATTTAACTTCAGAATGCAGTTTAAATAGTAATAAGTTTGCAGTAACTCGATGCTAAGCGTTGAACTCGTTCTAGAGTGCTGCAGGGTAAATAAGTAATTCATAAGTCTTGTAGTATGTTCTGTATTCCTGTTTAGATAACGTTGAAGTATTAATTAGCGAGCGGTAATTACTCTACGTGAAGCTAATATTATTAAAAAAATATTTCTCGTTACCTACTTGATTCTTTTAACCTACCTGTAGCAGACGGAGGTCAATGTGTTTAACGAAAAAATTATAGGACAGTATACAAATAATATACTTTGCGCTTTCGGCGTTCATGGATTATTATTATCTACCAACGCTGAAAATCTTGTTTTTTTTTAACCGGCTTCCAAAAAGGAGGAGGTTCTCAATTCGATTGCTATTTTTTTTACTCAACCAGGTTGTTGGTTCATCAAGGTCCTTTTGTTTCCTATATGAGCAACTAACCCCATGCATTACATGGGCTCAGTGGTAACAAAATTGAATCGAACTAAATGATGGAGAAAACCGCATCAAAATACTTTGTGTTGTTTTGAAGATCTAAAAGGATTATGATAATATGCTATTTTTTTTTGAGCTTTACATAATAGCAAATTTTATTGCAAACTTATTATTTTCGGAATGTAAAAAACTTCTAGCTCCATTTTCATATCTGTACTACTATCATGCCAAGAAGTACTTTAAACATCCATTCGCGGTTTTGTAAGAATAATGTTACAATTATATCGCAATAACCTACCACAAAATTGGTACAGCCGGCAATTCTAGATGAAATGTGGCTGATAACTACGACAAATGATCATTTTCATAGTCTCTTTTCGTGGTTCATTTATCTTTGAAGGAAGGTATATTATGATAGGTATCAAGATTTGTGGAAAATCGAAAAGGGGGATTTTTTTATCTAGTGTGTGTGGGGAAACGATGGATGGACTGTGTGAAAGATGATATGGCTAGAAAGGAGCTGACTGCTGAGGTGACGAGTAATTATACAGGGTGTAAATCAACCCATCACACAGCCGTCAACCAAGCCTTCTGTACATAATAACTAAGTAAGCCAAAAATGTTTGGTGGGAAACGACTTTTTTTTTGGTTAAAAATCACATTTTACGGTAAAATTCAATGTAGCACCTGTTAAAACATTGTGCTAGTGGATGCTTTGAATAGTAAACGGGTCATGGAGGGAATTTAAGTAAAGTTAAAACCTAAAAACTAGTATTTACAAAAACAGCTGTGAAAAATTTGGAACTTTGACCCCCAATAGATCTTCGTAACTAGGAGGTTCCCAGGTATGGTCTAGAACAAAAAAAATATCGCAGTGGTGGGGAGAACAAGTGCCTTTCGTTTGCGTTAAGGGTACTTTCACACCCTATATAGAAGTATGAAAGAAGAATACATGCTGTGTTGACCCTAAATAAATTGGGATAAGGGCAGAAAAATTATGATGGATAGGGTAATAAGGGCCAAAAGAAAAATAACCTAAACCTTTTACCAAGTAAAACACTAATTAAAACAATGTTTCTGAGTATTTATTTATCTGCCGGACGGAAACTTGTCGTGAACACAATTAAGTGAGTTCAACCATGCAGCTGTCCAGGTCATACTTAGCGCTGAGAGCGTTTTACATTTCAATCGAGAGAAACTTAAAACTTTAACGCTAGCATACAACGACAAAGGATGATAGAAAATGATGTCACCATTTTTTAAAACGGTTTTTACGTCAAAGTTAGCTTAGTTCACCCCTTTGCGTCGCTGACGTTATAACGACAGTATATTAAAAAAACCGGCCAAGAGCGTGTCGGGCCACGCTCAGTGTAGGGTTCCGTAGATAATAAAATATTATGTAAACGAAGTTAAAAAAAAAATACGGGCAAATGAAACTTGACCTCTGGATTGTATAGGCGCTCATACGATTCAGGGACCAAATTATATTGGTTAACTGCAGTTTCCATCTGTTGTTTCCATCCAAGTTCAAAATAATTTTCCTAGAAAGTCCTTATAAAGTTCTACTTTTCAGATTTTTTTCGTATTTTCTAAACTTATGGTTCAAAAGTTAGAGGGGGGGGGACGCTTTGTTTTTTACTTTTGGAGCGATTATTTCCGAAATTATTGACATTATCAAAAAATGATTTTAGTAAACCCCTATTCATTTTTAAATACCTTTCCAACAATATATCACACATTAGGGTTAAAATTAAAAAAAAAAACACTTCCCACTTTACATATAGGGGGGCTACCCTAATAAAACATTTTTTTCCAATTTTTATTTTAGCACTTTGTCGGCGTGATTGATACACATATTGGTCCCAAATTTCAGCTTTCTAGTGCTAACGGTCACAGAGATTAAGCGAGGACGGACAGACAGACAGACATGGCGAAACTATAAGGGTTCCTAGTTGACTACGGAACCCTAAAAAGAGGAGCTCGTGGCTTAATAAGAACTGCCACTCGGGTCGATCTTTAGGGAAAGCTGTGCTTGCCTAGGTCGGTCTGTGGATGGGTAACCGCCCGACATATCGAGTTTCCTCCGCGCCTCGGAAAGCACGTTAAGCTGTTGGTCCCGGCTGCCATATATAGATCTTTGGCAACTTACTATCTTGCTCTCTGTGCGTGAAAACATTGTCGACCATTAGAATTTCTTAATAAGTAAATGGCTAACTGATTAATATTATGATCAGAGAGGAAGGAAAAGCTATCAGGCAGCATGCTGAGATGTGATATGAGATGCTGAGGCCTTTATTTTTCATATTTTTTGTTATCTTATTAATTTTTGTAACATTACTAATTTTTCCCGCGGCTTCGCCCGCGTGGATGTCGGAAATATCAAAAATGTCGATTTTCTATACAAACTTTCATTCCCTATTTCACCCCCTTGGGGGTTGAATTTTGAAAAATCGTTCATTAATGGATACCTGCGTCAGAAGAGAAATACGTGTGCGAAATTTTAAGCGAGCGATAGGGAGTATCAGACTTCTACTGACTAAAAACCACCCATGATCCTTCTTAGCCTATTGTATCGAGGCCGCGGTATCTCTTTCGAACAACCCGCAGCCCCAACAGGACAACCCGCAGCCCCGACGGGTGTGCGTTGATCCTCAGTCAATCAGCTTTGCTTATGTAGATACTCTGATAACATACAATTATATCTCGCTAACAGCACAACCACAGCTTTACGTGTGCACACACATTTCCTACGCTTAAGGTATGGTTCTCACGCACGCGACGCCACAACTACCGTACGTCACGACTAAGTAAATACAATTGCACACACGATGTTTACGAGAGAACCACCCCTTTAGATATATTACACTAGTTACTTACATATTACATACCTACAATAAAAATTTGGAATTTAAGTTTCGCATTTTTTGGGCTTGCTGCTTTAGAACTGTACAAATGTCACCGAAAACCTGTCAATCCAAATGTACCACAAATATAATCTAGGTTAGGTTTACAGAAAGTGAAATAGATTCTAACTTATGCAGATACTCCAAAAAGTTGAGTCTGAATTTGAATAGTTTATTATACTCGTAGAAAGCATCTCTGGAATAAACACAGTATTGACAGGACGAGGTGGCCGAGAGGTTAAGGCGTTGGACTGCTAATCCAATGTGCTCTGCACGCGTGGGTTCGAATCCCATCCTCGTCGATACATTATTTTTTTTGAAGCTCTTTATATTTTTATGTAGTTTTAAACTTTCCCACGTTGTTGGCTGAAAGTAGTTGGTAACACAATCCATTTGAAATTGTATAACAAATATCTTAATGAGTTTTGAAAGGATTATGTTGTTATCAAAACATTGCAATAAATCCAACACATAGTTTTTATGAGTTTGGCAAGCATATTTTTAAGGTAATAATTAGCTCTTAAAATGAGTTGTATGGCAGTCAAATCCTCTCTTATCATTATTGATTGACTTATACTTAAAACATAAAGTGCACCAGAGAAGTACCTAAAACTCATTTTAAAATCCATTTGAGGTGTTGTAAATTACCGTCGGGGCTGCGGGTCTCGTCGGGGATGCGAGTCCCGTCGGGGCTGCGGGTCCCGTCGGGGCTGCGGGTTGTTCGCAAGAGATACCGCGGCCTCGACATGAAGGGCTAAGAAGGAACATGGGTGGTTTTTAGTCAGTAGAAGTCTGACACTCCCTTTCGCTCTGCCCAAGAGCGGGAGGGGTTATGTGATGATTTTCCACCTGCCAAAAAAAAAAGGTGTAAATTCCACACCATCATCATCATCAGCCTAATAATGTTCCCACTGCTGAGACACAGGCCTCCCCTCTCTGAGAGGGAATGGGCATTATTCTACCCCCGGGCCCCCAGTACCCAGACCCTACCAACTGCATATTATAACATTCTAAAGCATATCTACGTAACAGCCAAAGATTCTCCGAACATTAAAGTAATCCACGGAACTATTGATACTAATAGTTGCAGTAAAGTTCAGGGCCCGCCGTCCATCAGTCACTTTGATGTATAGCGGAGCCGACCTTTGTTAGGAATTTATTGCCCATTGACACTGGCCTAGCCTTATTTGTGATCGATTGCAAGCTGATTTGTTTTGTGTTGATTCTGGTGGAATGGACGATTTTTTTTTAAATCTTAGTTTAGCTAAATATGAAATAATCTGTGTCTAAGGTGAGGCTTGTGAGAATGAATTACATTATGAATGGAGCAATGGCCTAAAAGAAAGAAAGAAAGAAAACATATTTATTCAGCACATGCCACAAGTGCACACAACAAGCAATAAAAAATAAAAAGAACCTAAAAAATAACAGAAAAAAAGGAGTGTGCATCTCACGGCTGCGCCAAATAGGACCAGGCCCCCTAGACAAAATCCCTTTTCTGTAAGCGTTAACGCCAACGGAAAGATCAAATTGTATGGAGTTGACATTAGCTTTACAGATGACATCACGTGATGTCATCTGTCAACTCAATACAATTTGTGGAATGTATATGGTACTATCTATCAGCCGCTAGGCCAGATAGGCTAGGCTAGATAGTACCATATACATTCCATTTTACAAGCAGGCATGCCAACCGCACCGTTAATGTAATGGAGTTTCCTTGTTATTCCAATTTCCAATTAGCAATAAACTTTAAACTAAAACAATTTACAACACCCAGCAGCTGATATGCCAAATGGCGCCCCAATAATGTCAAAATTACATACATACATGCACATACATAAATATCGTGCATTTACATAGAATATTAGGACAACCGAATGTAAACTACTGAGAATTTATGTGAATACATTATTAGTAAACGATGTCTGTTTTGGGCCGCGTACTAACTAAAATCATCGTCTTGCGAACACGTAACGTGACAGTCGTGTTCACTTAGCTCGGTGATCCCGAATGCAAGATCTTTCTGACATAAAACGACTTCTTGATTTCCGAACAAATATGTTAAGTAACAAACGTGAGGATTGTTTATTCCCGCAAACAATTCGCTTTACTTAGGACACGAAATGCTGCAGTTAAATAAACCTGAGACTAGCTCCACAGAATTTGGTTCATTAGCATAGCAGCAGCTGCATAAATAACTCTTTGAATGTTCGAATTAGACACATTCGTTATATAATTATGTAGCGCAAAAACAAGACGTTATTTAACCGAGGAAGTACTAAAACCTTGACATTCTAGCTTGGTGAAAACAAGTGACGAGCGATTTGTCATGCGAGTGAAACAACTGCATTACAACAATGCTATCAGTATAAATTTACTAACACGACGACTTTATAGAGCGGGTGCAACCGTCACCTGAGACGGGTAGCATGGCATGAATATTTATATATTATTTAATATATGGTTAGTAACACTGATAAATTGAAGTGGGTTTGGGCGGGCCATGTCATGGACCAGGGTCGTCACGCAGTGGGTGCCGGAAGGCGGGCGTCGTCGCGGAGGAAGGCCTAGAAAACGCAGGCGTGACGACTTAGAAACGTTTATAATAAGTTGGCCGGAGCAAACCGCACAGAGAGACGAGTGGAAGGCTATGGGACAAAATTGCCTAAGAAAAAAGAAATTGTTAAAAAAAAGATACCGATTTGTTTATTTTTTGTTTATTGAAAATGGGCCATTTTTTTTTGGGGTGTGGGAAATCAAAAAACCGCTCCCGCTCTGGGCAGAGCGAAAGGGAGTGTTAGACTTCTACTGACTAAAAACCACCCATGTTCCTTCTTAGCCCTTTGTGTCGAGGCCACGGTATCTCTTTCGAACAACCCGCAGCCCCGACGGGCGTTGGCCCTTGCCGGCCCCTTCCACGTTGCTGACATCTCTTTGAGGCGGACGTGGAACACGAACGCACCGTCGACACAGCCTGTCGTCGTCAAGACGAACGGACGGCGAGCTAGCCCATTACACACCGTCCACAGGCCCGCGTCTACGGTGGCCGGAAGCCTGGCCTTGAAAATGGGCCTGCGGTTGACCTCAATTTGTCTGATGAAAAACGATACCTACACCTAACACTATTAGTCTCTGCTTCGCCTAACGGTTTCCTGGTAGAAAATGTCGATGGCATTTAATTCGCTTCTGTAATTAATGAAGTCGGAAATTCCGAAGTGGTGAACTTGGTACAGAGAATTGGCTTATTTGATGAACAGAATGACCATATTAACTGAAGCTGTCGAGATGTTTGAAGCTTCCCTTAGTAAAGGGTTCCAAGGAAATACTACCGTTATACAGTCGTACTTGACGAGCAGTGGTGGTCCAATGGTTGCAGCCCCGACTTACGAGCGTTAAGTCGTGGATTCGAACCCAGGCAGGCGCATTACTTTGTGTAATTTATTACATCACTCTCGCTGGTAAGGAAACGTAGCAGGGAACTTCACGCGAAGCTGTGGCTAGACATTGTTTCTGTATGGGTCTTTGACGTAATGTGCAGTAAAAACTGTGAATAATGATCTCATTTTCAATATTTATATCGTCCAATCATCATTATCTAAATTTAGTTGCATGTATTTTCATTTTTATTTGCATCATCTCAGCAGTTACATTCGTTCTAGCCATAATAATATCATACTTCGTACAATTCATCCATCGGGTCTTTAGTAATTATGTTGTCTTTTACTTATGCAATGGACATGTTCAATTGTTTAATCATAACAATATCCCATGTTCAATGAACATTAACAGAATACCGTTCGTGTGTGGATTATTTACAAACATTTGGTTTAAATAATATAATGTAAAGTAATAACTATAATTACTATGTGCACATGAAAGTTAACTGCACTGTTTATGTGCACGATAGTGATATTGAATTCAATTTTTTTTTTTAATTTTACTAATATTATAAACGCGAAAGTTTGTAAGTATGGATGGATGGATGGTTGGATCTTTGTTACTCTTTCACGCAAAAACTACTGAACGGATTTGTATAAAAGTTGGTACACTGATAGTTTAAAACCTATTAACACATAAGATTTTATCCCGATTTTATCTCCCGTGGGATAATTTTCGAGTTGTAGTAGGCGAAGCCGCTGGCAACAGCTAGTATGACATAATGTAACATCACGGCTGTAATCCCCGAAAGGTTAGGCAGAGAAAGAAAAGAAAAAAGAAAGAAATTCCATGTCTAATACTGATAAATTCTTTATGGAAAAACCCAATAACACTTTCTCCGACTTGGGAATTGAACCCAGGACCTTATGCTTAGCAGTTGAACTTGCGACCACTAGTCCAACGATGCAGTCAATGGTTGAATGTACTGTTTATTTTATTTGATTCTACAATAGTTTGATCGGTTATTACCAAATGACACGATGTGAGAATAGAATACAAATAGACATGACCAAACGGAGGTACGTAAGCGATTCGCGAGCGCTATTGCTCGGTGGAAATATAAATAAGGTAGTTGACTGACTAAAAACAATATGATTCTGTTTTTAGTCCGTCTGTTAGATTATCGAAAAATATTGGATACGTATTTTTTGATTTATCAAATTAATACAATTTTACGAAAATAAAACGTGTCATAACTGTATCATTCATTAGTTTGTTTGATTTCGTTTTTTTATGCCACCGACTTCAGAAGATTTTTCTTCTAAATTTTATTTTTCACTTTTTTGTGATTTTGTTTTTTTTTTACTGTTTTTTCACTTTTTTGTTCTTTTTTTGAAGTCGGTTCTTTTTTCAATTATTTTAAATCTTTGCCTGCAGGAGTAGATAAAAGCCACTCGGGTCGATCTTAAGGTAAAGCTGTGCGACATACCGAATTTCCTCCGTGCCTCGGAAAGCACGTTAAGCTGTTGGTCCCGGCTGCCATATTTATAGATCTTTGGCAGTCGTTACAGGTAGTCAGTGACCTGAAATTCTGACATCCAGTCTTACCAAAGAGTATCGTATTACCTGGTATTAACTGAGTTGTGGAGGTCAGATAGGCAGTCGCTCCATGTAAAATACTGGTATTCAGCTGCATCCAACATAGTTGGGAAAAGGCTAGGCAGATGACGAGGAGTAGATAATAATATACAAAGCAGCAGACAAAAGGAATAAAATAACATCCTCCTTCTATTACCATTGTTGGTTTTAAAAAGCAATAAACCACAATTTTCTCTCCAAATCAAAATGCACCAACAATATTCTTGGGATATCGGATCCAGAAATAAAATAGTAAATTATTTATATTTTCTTTCGAGGCAGAACATTTATATCGTTCTTGTCTGGTTTCGACGTCGTTAAGGTTCAGCAACGACTATTTACCATTTATTATGCAATTTTCAGTTCATTACGACTTCCAAACTGGCTGGCTGGTATTCTCCTAATTTATTTATATTTGTACTCTACCACAATGCTGTCCTATTTGACTCAAAGGTTGACTGGTAGAGAATGCCTTGTGGCATTAAGTCCGCCTATGTACCACGTTTGTGCATGAAGTTTAAATAAATAAATAAATAAAACTTAAATGCAAAGAGATTTACGACTTTATAATTTATGCTTTGAATATATTGGTTGGGGAGCTCGTGTCTAAATAATAAGTGCCGCTCAGGTCAATATATTTTAGTCTTAACCTTATTACCATAGTATTACAGATTAAAATACTGGTATTCAGATGCATAAGGTTAGACTGGACGCCAACCCTAACAGACTTAGAGACAAGAGGGCCGAAAAAATTAAATAACACATTGCCCGTACTGCGTACCTGCTTTGAATGTGCGAAATTTGCTATCTTGCCTTTTACAGTGTCAGTTTGAGTTCACGTATATTTCTGACATTAATAATTATATCAAGCGAGTAAAGTTAAATAATGTAATAGCACATCACATCAAAGACGCTTACAAAGTTGATGAATCCATACTTTATTTTATCCCAAGCTATTGTTTCAACTAAATCAAGCCACAACAATTACTGACACATAATATCACTACTAATGGATATTCGACAACATTGATTACTTCGAATAAGTACTATCGCATTACTGAGCTCACTCAAAGTTCTAGGTTTCATTATAGCTGATGAAATGGAATTGACAATTCGATGTCATTAATCAATTTATCCGAAATGAATTCGATTAACCCGACTACGAAAGGATCGCGAATATTTGTATAAAATTGCTGAGTCAGCGTAGGTTTGATTAAAAATCTATTCTGATTGGAAGTGTCTTTAGAAATGCTTTGATTTATTGTGTTGAAATTGATTAAATGTTCGTGTGTTTATGAGCGTATTATGATTGGGTACCTTAAGGATATAGGGTATATTATGGGCTGCGGGTTGTTTGAAAGAGATACCCCGGCTTCGGACACATAGGTCTAAGAAGGAACATGGGCGGTTTTTAGTCAGTAGAAGTCTGACACTCCCTACCGCTCCCCCCAGTGCGGAAGGAGTCATTTGATGATTTCCCACACTCAAAAAAAGGGTGAACGATAATGAACAGGGTGTAAATTTTTTAATTCCTCTTTTAAAAGTCGTGGTATGTGGTATCGTGTCTGCTAAACCGGGTTTACCCATATAGTCTTAAGTCACAGATAACCTTACCAGCGCGATTTACAATTTTGATGTTAGATCTTCGTTTGTGCCATAGATGACGCTGTAGTACTTTTTGTACCGTCCAGTACAAAGTCAAACTGCTTGTATAATTTAGACTAGCATTATCAGCCTATAATTGAGGGGCTCGTG
Organism: Diarsia brunnea; assembly: GCA_949774965.1. Taxonomy (NCBI): domain Eukaryota; kingdom Metazoa; phylum Arthropoda; class Insecta; order Lepidoptera; family Noctuidae; genus Diarsia; species Diarsia brunnea. The sequence goes on from OX459011.1 coordinate 18,974,873, forward strand.
GCTTAATAAAAACTGCCACTCGGGCCGATCTTTAGGTAAAGCTGTGTTTGCCTAGGTCTGTCTGTGGATGGGTGACCGCCCGACATACCGAGATTCCTCCGTGCCTCGGAGAGCACGTTAACGAGTTAAGCTGTTGGTCCCGGCTGCCATATATAGATCTTTGGCAGTTGTTACAGGTAGTCAGTGACCTGAAATTCTGACATCCAGTCTTACCAAAGAGTATCGTATTACCTGGTATTAACTGGGTTGTGGAGGTCAGATAGGCAGTCGCTCCATGTAAAATACTGGTATTCAGCTGCATCCGGTTAGATTGGAAGCCGACCCCAACATAGTTGGGAAAAGGCTAGGCAGATGATGATTCATCATCATCTTCCTGCCCTTATCCCATTCTATTTGGGGTCGGCGCAACACGTTTTCTTCTTCCATTCTTCCCTGTTACACGTCAAGGTGGCATTTATTCCTTTCTCATTCATATTATTCCTCACACAATCCATCCATCTTTTCTTTGGCCTTCCTCTCCCTCTCCATCCATCAATATTTATATCCATCACTTTTTTAGTCACATGCGTTTCATCCTAGGCAGATGATGTTTATCAGCCTATAATGTTCCTATCACTGGAACTCAGAAGTATTTCTTTAAAAGTTCGGGCTGTAAGTCATGTCTTCCAATTCTTGGTTTTAGACTATCCTGGTTTGCTTACGTTGTTTTCCTTTACCGTTGTGAGGTCAGTAAAGATTAAATAAATTACATAGAGAAAATATCTGCTGGGTTTGAACCCACGAAATACAGTTCGTGTGTGACTTTACTTTGGCACAGCTTGTCGTCTCAATCCCTTGGATATTTATATGGTTTTACAAGTTGACAGCTAAATGATTAACTTAAACTCCAAATGTATGTTTGACTTTGATCTTAATTTTGACTTTAAGAGCTTTTAGAACTACTTAATGTCCTTAATATGCGCTTTAAATTCAAAATATTGTACATTTATTTTTCGTTCTTAATATATTTATACCCTATGTAATTTTAGCGTTTCTCATTTATTATTAATCGCTTACAAACCTTACTTATAAAAGGATTCATGTCGTCGTTAATCTAAGGCTTTGAAATTAAATGCAAATGTTTACTTTTAGGTACATGTTTGCGTTAAGGAGTTCGAGTTCAAATGAACTGTCAAATAAATCGTGCGTCGTTTTAAAGCAAAAAATAAATTCTATTATTTTAAGGAATATTTAATTTGTTTAATTTGAAAGGTTTAACTTTTGTTTTTCGCCTGAAGATGAGGTAATTTATAAGTTATGGGTAAGTCTAATGATAATTATAATTACATTAGACCACACACACACATCATATTTGGGTTTAGCTTAAAAGTAAAATAGACAAGCATAAAACCTACATGCTCATTTTACTATGTAAATACGGAGAAAGGCTACATGAGGTTCAGCTTAGTTATAAAGTAACTAAAATTTTATTTTAAGTTTTAAATTACTACCAGGAAAAACTAAAATAGAACCATGAAAGACTTAATTAACTTAGCATCTCCTCTTTTAATTTTTTACGTTATGAAATAATAATGGAGAAAGTGGATCAAAAAAGAAGAGTTCCTAGTTTGAAATTAAAAATAAACACTTAGCTTCGACGATGCTACAAGCGAGCAACGCTGCTACGAGCAAGCTACGCCGTAGCACTTTTATGCATGCTACGAAATGTTGTTTACACGAACTTCCCTGTTAGTTATGATTCTAACCATACCAATATTGTTTGTTTGCTGTTAATCTCTAACAACATAAAAAACCAATTCCTTTCAACAATATCACAAAAACAATTACTGAAATGAAACTCGTAAACGTTTAGTACAAGTTTGTTTTTCATTTGACCTAGGGCTGCTACGCGCTATTTTTCATCAAATTCTTCAAACTTTACTCAGGTTTAACGGCAAGACTCGACCTAATTTTTCATAGTAAACAACCTTAATTTTTCATTAGGCAGTAACAAAAAATGTAACAGATACTGAAGATTTATCGTTTCAGGCTTCAAGTAGGATGAGCCATTTGTTACTGTTGAGCTTTGGCAAATTATTAAAAAAGGTTGTTAATTATAAAACTTTCTGAAGGCATGTCAAATAGAATAATTTACTGTTCCATCATTATAAAAAGCTTCTCGACTTTTATTTGTTAGAACTGAAAAATAAAGGCTTTGTAACTTAGAGAAAGTAAATACAATTTATATAATTTTTGACTTAAATATCTACGGGATAAATATTTTACTGGTAAATTGTATTGCATAGGACACTGAGCTTTTCACTTGGTGGCTATATACAGTATATTAACATAAATAAATTAAGCAGCATCATCAATATTGTATCTCAATTTTCTAATGGACATAAGACTCACCTGAATACTAAACGAGACCACCCTATTCTACGTCTTTCATCATCCACAGCCCGAAGTCACCCACTGCTGGGTATAAGCCTCTCTTTTCTGGTGCCAATCGCCGCGTTTTTGTGCCAGTCTCATCCAGGTTTTTCCCTCGATGGCAACTATATCGTTTGCCCATCTCGCCGCCGGGCGACTTCCATATCTTTTCCCCGTTCTTGGACCCCATTCGGGTATCCTATCTGTTTGTGAACTATGTACCTGATCCTGAACCTATGATTGTATTCGTATAAATCATACATTTAAGGTGTTTGAGATCGAAAAAGTGCTCCAGAAGTGATTTATCAGTCATGCATAGTGTTAATCTAACGCGTTATGATGGTAGAGGAGTGAGTTGCTAGACTAAAATTAGCGCCTGTTTCACGTACTCCGATGATATAACTTAAAAGACAACACGCGCGTGTGTTTGTATAGCATAATTATCATGTTTACGTCACGCGAGTACCAACTCCTCACAACAACCAGTGGTATGCTGTAAGCTTGCTCTAAGCAATTCTTTACATAATAACGATTTGTCCGTGATCGCTATGGCCACACTTGTATCGCTTGAGCATGTATCTCACGACTTCAAAATTGTAACGTTTTTCAACTGTGGTTCATAAAATTAATCCAGGTTAATGACCCGTAGGCAAGAGCCGCACATTCCACTGGGTCTCGTCTAAACGGCACGTTACGGTGACAGAGGAGTGGGCTAGACCAGACTCGCGCTACAAATTTGTAGCGTTGACATTTCGTTAGGATAAATGTGGCGCAAGTTATGGCAGTGTGGCGGGTCTGTAAGTGATAGGACTAAATATAAACGCTAATACAAAGAATAATTCTATATGAAGACATCTGCAAGAGAACCAAAGTTACAGACATAACCCGAAGAACTGTTGCAGTGGCAGTGGACAGGGCACATTGCTCGCAGAACGGAAAAGATCTGGAGTGGCGACCTCGAACCGGAAGACGTTGCATTGGAAGGCCTCCCACTATGTGGACCGATAACCTGGTGAAGGTTGCGGGGACCCGCTGGATGTCCCATGATGCACGGGACCGGTCAATGTGGCGTATAGGGGTTGGAGGCTCTTAGAAAATCATTTTTTTTTTTATTTAAAAGTACTGGTGATGAAATAATTTACGTAAAGTGGGTCCTAGGTCCAAACATTGACACAGCCTTCATTTAAATCAATTAGTAAACTCTACCATATTCGATTCGCTGTCTTCCTTAACTTAAAACATTCAAACTCCATTTCGTACCGAGTAAATATGTGCTTACCATTTGGATCCTTTCAGACGCACTTTAAATAAATAATCTACGAGTATTACATTAGATTTGATATTTGCGGTTTTATTTCGTTAAATATTATAAAATACTTATTATAAATAACATTTACCTAAAGTTATGCCTTAATTTTATATGTAGGTACATATTTTGAGAATTTATATAGATAATTCATACATAAGGTCGTTTAACGTAAAAACTACGGGTTTTTACGTTGATAGTCTATTTTAATGCACATGATTGTGTGAATGTTTTTTTCCTAATGGAAAAATAGGTCGTGATAATACAATAAAAAACACCAAAAAGTGAAAAATAAACTTCAGAAGAAAAATCAGTTTCTGAAGTCGGTGACATTTGTTTGTTTGATTTCGTTTTTTTGCCACCGACTTCAGAAGCTTAAGATTTAGAGAGCTTAAGATTTTTCTTCTGAAGTTTATTTTTCACTTTTTGGTGTTTTTGAAGTCGGTTGTTTTTTTTGCAAAAAAGTTTTTTATTTTTTCATTTTTAGTTGTAGTCCTACACAAATATTTACTATGCAATAAACATTCAAACAAGAAACCTAACCCTTAACATTCAAGATTCCCTTATTATTGCTTTCAACTCCTAACCTCCTAATCGGATCATAAATCTCGGCGTAATCGGTGTACATACAAAGAAAAAATCCCCAATAAATGGAACATTACATAATATCTTACTGTCCAAATCTGGGTGTACACATCTGCGTACCCCCTCAGATCATACAGGCGTGATGTTACGTCATGATGTTGTATAAACAATAAACATCCAAGCGATTGCAGCAATCACGACAGATTTGCCGTCTATTTTTGAAGAGTTCTATTGTATATCTCCGAAGATCAGGATCAGATCTTCACCAAATTTAAATGGGACCACCTCAGGACTATACTCTTTCAAATAAAAAAAGAATTTTGAGAATCGGTTCACAAATGGAGGAGAAATCAGGTAACATACATAAAAAAAAAAAAAATACATACACACGAACATAGAACCTCCTCCTTTTTTGAAGTCGGTTAAAAAAGAACAACCCGTTTATCAACTACTCTACGTATACCTCTCCTACTTCTCCGCTATTCTTTTCTGATTAATTTCGTTGCGGGATTCAAGACAGTTAAATCGTTTCTCTAGGGCATTGTCTCGGCGCTTTTCTTGTGGTCGCCACTGTTGATTCTGGCTAACAGGCGTTACAGTGGTTTGGGAATAGTGTGGCGGGCTTGTCCCATAAAAAAAATACCTCTGCTGAATGCTGACAAATATAAAACACAAGTTTTTACATACTATAACTGACATAAAGCAAAGCTGTATATTCTATTTACTATTCCAGGAAACCTGAATGTTGTATCAGCACCGAAAATAAATAAGAAAATCACAAATATGAATGATAAAATTCATCGCATAGTCCTGAATTAATTTAAATTATAGAAGTACAAATAAAAAAACAAATCATAAATCTTTGCGTTAAAAGCAAAACTAATTCGAAATAATAATCCTCACCATTAAATAAAGTATTTCAATTACATTTAAAGTTTTCTTCAACAAAACTAACGCTAAGATTTCCGAAAGTATTTCCTTCAGATTAGAGTGTTATATAATAGGATCTAAATTGAAATGGACCGAAACTTGGTGAGATTTATCACCCAATTATAAAAGAAAATTTGATCTTGTTGAGTTTCGTATTCTTTTTGTTTTAATAAACAATTGAAGTGTAAAATAAGTGTAAGGAAATATAATTTGTGTATTCAAGAGCTGTTAAAACATCAAAATCATTATTATATGAACCTTTTTTAACCCCTGACGCAAAAACGACGGGGTGTTATAAGATTGACGTGTCTGTCTGTCTGTGTGTGTGTCTGTCTGTGCACCGCATGAACCGATTTTAATTTTGTTTTTTTTTTGTTTGAAGGGTGAACTAGTTGGGAGTGCTTTTAGCTGTTTGTTTTTTAACTTTGTATGGACCGCTCAATACCTAACTATGTACCTCTTAAATATATCTTTGAACCAACTATGATTACCGATAATTTTATTATTTTTATTATTTAATGTACTTAAATATCGAGCGGGCCCCGACAAGACAAAGTTTTAATTTAAATAATTATATTATCTTGTATGTTGTCATATAATTGCATACTCTTTAAAGTTTTATTTAATGGTGTTTACTCTGTACTCATTCAGAATTTTATTTTCTTTCTTTTTTTGGGTCGGCGGTTTTTTTAATTTTAAATTCTATAACCAGGGTTATTTAGAATAATGATAGTAGGACCCGTCGAGGAAGAGACCTTGTGGTCTTGACAGACAGATATTCTTGCAGCAATATTAATACTGGAGAGATGTAAAACATATTGGAATTCATAAACAACCGAACAGTTTATGGTAATTCTGTAAAAAGCTACTGAAGATATACGAAGCTCTGTTATAGTCGTAAAATTTCTACTTGCAGTCAAGTTAAAATAAAAATAGGCAATGAACTCTAAATTGGCCCTCATAAATACGTTTAAATCAAATGTATTGAGCCATTCATCAATATTCTTGGCACGTAATAGTCCTTATCCGACTATCTGTGTATTTCTGTAATCAAAACTATTAAGTTGTTTCAAAGTTTATAATTTGTTTGAAACACGATAATATCCGGGTTGTGTCAACATTGGACTAAATTGAATTTAACTTGAGTTTGGACAGTGTGGGATATGGGAAACTTATGGTTAATAAATAGAGCTTCTGTAGTGTATCTGTACATCGCAGAAATATCCCTATTTATGTTCCCACTGCAGGGACTCAGGCCTCCTCTTTAGGGGAGGGGTGGGCTATGATCCACCACGCGGGCCCAGTGCGGGTTGGTAGATGTCACATGTCTTCGCCTGCTGAAACTTAACGACAAATAATTTTTTTGTTATGATTTATGAGTACTCACTTCATTACACAAAACCAACATACTTGGCCCTCGTGATGGATATAAGGCCATAAGGTTTATTATGATAATATTGTCAATATTTAAGTGATAAAACTGCTGCAACAATATGGTAGTATAACAATTACCTCCACCTGGTTATTTCTCATTTTCAGTAAAATTATCTGTGACAGAGATTTTTTCTTTAATAACAAAGGGCACGTAGACTTGATATATTTATCAAGGCAGTGCTACCTACCATGTCTGGTGAAGACTACATGTAAATAGACATAATTATATTGATCACATTATTTTAAATATTAAAAATAATCGTGAAAATGTCTTTTCCGTGGATGTGACTGAAGCAAATTTACAGATATGACAACTTTTTTCCAGTATTTAGCATGATATTTCTAAAATAATTATAAGGATATTATCTTAAACTCTAATAAATACTGACCCATATCAGCATATAACCTAATATCCAATTGATAAGAAAGAGAACAAAAAACCTAATTAAAATACGTGACTTAAATTTTGGTCACTTCCATGGACGAAGGTCACAATAACTTTGTACTATAAGTTATGATGAGGCTGACTTGCCTTTGAGGATAAAAGCCTCTTTTCAAATAAAAGAATATAAAAAAAAAAAAAAAAAACTTTGTACTATGCAAAAAACAGTGCATAACAGAAATTTATGTGAGCATTGACAAGCCGTCACTTGTCATAATCATAATCAGATGTCAATTTTTTGCTGGCTGCATTATGTTTGTCATAAAAAAACAATAAGATTACCTAATCAAAACTCGTCAAGCATACGTGGTCACTACTGTGGTTGTTTTGCCAAGTAAGTATATAATGTTAAAACTTTTGTTTTGCTGTTTTGTAGGTTTGGTGGTCAAATTACGATTGCCGAAATAGGCTGCAAAGACAAGATTTTTAGGTTAGTTTTCCGTAATTGAACCAAAAAATGTCCTTTCCATGGACATCACTTCCATTGAATACGTGGATATTTTTCCTCCATGGAAGTGGTAAGCAGTGGTAAGTGGCAAGCTCGGTACATATTTTTTTATAGTAGATTATGACCTAGCTATTTCACGTAAAGTTGATTAAAACATACAGCTATTTCACGTAAAGTTGATCAAAACATTTTTTTTCGCAATCAGAAAAAAAAATTACCCACGGTCTAATAAAATACTCACTTTTAAAAATAGGTCTGCGGAAAAATTCAATTTGATTAGCTCATTTCCTAACTTCAAACATTATTGGATCCATTGATTGACGTCGCGCGAATATAATGACGTCTTCGATTGTCGGCGAATTCCGTCAAACGCTCATTATTTGAAAGTTAATAATGTACGTATTTTGAAGTGATATTATTAGTACTTGTATTTAGTAGGAATTTACAGGATTTTAATTAATAAATGTTTCAAGTAGGGAATTTTCATCAATTTTATTTTAAGAAATTAAATTATACGATTATAAATTTCTCATTGTTCATATCTTTTAAGATTTTAAATTGATGTTGGTGACCAGGATTAAGAAGAGCAGAACTGCAGCGGTAGCCCAGTGGTGGCGGCCCCGACTTATGAACAGTGAGCCGTGGATTTGAACCCAGTCAGGCGCATTACTTTATGTAATTTATTTCATCACCACTGCTCTCAAAACGGTGAAGGAAAACATCGTGAGGAAACCGGCATGTCTTAGAACCAAAAAATTCGAAGACATGTGACATCTACCATCAGTGCAGATTGGTGGATGTCACATGTTTAGGTAATAGCCCATCCCTCTCCTAGAGAGGAGGCCTGAGTCCCTGCAGTGGAAACATTATAGGCTGATGATGCTGATGATGATGACCAGGAAAAATTGTACTCGAGTGTAATGTATTTGACAGCGTAACACTGTGACGTCCGAAACTCAATTCCAGAGTTTTATGACGTTTAAACGGAAAAAATTGTGTGCCTTTTTCAAGCATGAACCGTGTTTTTAAGAACATCTGTTGTATTCTAACTGTATGCTCACTCAAATTTTGATTAGTTTTGACGGTAATAGTCGTTGAGATAAGATTGCAAATGTATTTTGATCGTGTTTATAATAATAATAATCCTTCCAAGCTGGTTTCGGCTACGGCGACCGTTTCATCGTCAACCTAGTGGCGTCTCTCATGGGCTCTCATGTGGCTAGAAAAACCACTTTTGTTAATAAATATTCTTGCACAGAGTGGACACGTGAGAGCACCATTAACATAATTGTAATTGATTGCCGCTGGTGGTCGGGCTTTTAGTTCGTCACGCTTCGAATCCAGTTTTGAGAGCCGACGAGTCTCAAAGTCAAAATCGTGACGTGACGTGTTAATATTAGCCTTCTGGTAAGGTTTAGGCAAACGATTACCACTGTCGATCTCTCATCCATTACTTCTGCTAGTTTGAATAACAACACCTTTAAAATCATGGTTTCAATTTGCGACCTATGAACACTGACACACACTGACAGTCTCCTATCTATTATCCGCTCTTTATCAGCACCAGATTCAAGTCTAATCGGATGCAGCTGAAATTATCTAAATCTCCTGAATATTTTAAACGTGAAAATAGCACTATCTGTCAGTACCTACTTAATGACTGAAAATATTTGGATAAAGGCTCACCAGCAGTCCGTGCAGCACAAGGGATTACTTTGTCCCTGGTAGTAGGCCCTTGTGGTATTATTTCTGACCGCAGCTGGGGTGAAACCACGGGTAAAAACTTATATAAAAAAGGTCGTATACATACTCGTAGTATGCTTTTCAAAATGACCTTATTTAACTAAAATAATGAAGCCGTGAAATATGATATTTTGCCACGGGTTTGTAAGTTTTCCACATAACGAGGCAGTCGATACTATTGATAGGCAAATACTCATATTTGAGTTATATTTAGGCAACTCTTTTATTTGTTAAAGGATACGAGTTTGGGGATTAAAATGCTTTTTTAATTAAAAAAAGGTTCTTGTAACAGAAAGATTTTTTTCTGTAAATATTTTTAAACTAAAAACTGCAGCATCTATTTTTGTAACTGATGGTGTAGAGCAGCGGTGGCTCAGTGGTAGGGGCCCTGACTTTAACAGTAAGTCGTGAATTTGAACCCAAGCAGGCGCATTACTTTCTGTAATTTATTTTATAACTGCTGCTCTCAAAACGGTGATGGAAAACATCGTGAGGAAACCTGTCTTGAACCAAAAAAAATCGAAGTCATGTGACATCTACCAACCTGCACTGGTCCCGTGTGGTGGATTATAGCCCATCCCTCGCCTCGAGAGGAGGCCTGAATCGCTGCAGTGGGAACATTATTTATTTATTTATTTATTTATGAAAGGTAGCTTCACAGCTTACAGTAAAATAACTTAAAATTATTACAAAAACAATTCGCCAATTACGAAGTACACAAAAAAGTTAAACAAGGTAAGGTGGCCAAGAGTGACTCTAAATGTATTATGTGTGCGTGTATGTGTGCGTGTATGTGTGCGGGTGTTTGTGCGGTGTGGGTGTCTGTGAATGTGTGCGATGATATTTTCTGATAATGATGGTGTAAAAGGTCTATGTCGTATTTTTACACTTTGGAGCAAGTAACTGGTGACCTATGACGTCTTTTAGCAGTAAGGAATTTTTATTCCACTTTAAATTAAGGTAAACACTAGGCCACAAAGATAAAAAATACAGTAGTAAAAATAAGTAAAAAGTTCTACTGAAAAAGCAAAATGCAAGGGCATTATTAAACAAAAGTTGGACACAGAACCCGCCCGCTTCCGTCAACGTTAAAATATGGCCCCAGAATTCAGTTCATATTCATGGTTGGTACGGGTGGTGTGGTAAATTATTTTACCTCCGCTTACTTCATCATACCGTTCATATTCTGTGCGGGGATGGAACTAACACCATAAAGAACTATTATTCTCACGTCATGGCGTGAACGTGATATAACCGTACACAGTAACTCCCAGGTGAAGTAAAGAGCTCCTGGTGCGAATTCACGTCCTATATGTAGCAGAAATTTCATTTGAAAATACTTTCACTTCGCTTTCATACCTACTTACACTGCATCTAAGAATATGTGAGTCTTTTGTGTATGGATATATTTTAGATATCTATATTGTATAATCGAGTACTTGACAAAAAGAAACTAATTCGTCCGTCAGATAGATTTCCGAAAAATATTAGACACATAAATTATGTTTTATTTTTTCACGTAAACAAAAAATGAAGGCGATACAGTGCTTTGAAAACTCGTGTGACGTCACATTTTAGTTCATTTTTTAATGGAATGTCCTCACTCATGATCTTTGACGCTTTTTATCTTTGTAATTTTTTATAAATTTGATAAAACAAAACACACGTATCCAATATGTTTTGATAACCTGACGGACTAAACAGGATAATATTTATTTTAGTCATTCAAAGCGAAAAAACAATTAACCTCGGAGAATGGTAATGCTAATTCTATAGCGAAGAAGCAAGCCAAATAGTGCATTTTATTTACATCTTTATAATTATCTAGGATACATATAAACTTAAATGGTTTTTTCCAATTAATATTTGCTGAAGGATGTATACATTTTCGAGCGAAAAAACATTCCAATTCACGTTGTGTTTACGTCACGTATTTATACTAAAGCCACCGAGTTCCATTTGAAAGTGTACTGCGCCGATACAAAGCAAGACGGACTGTTACTAGTAGATATTTATGATTAAATTCTGTTAAAATGTTGTTTGCGCAAATAAATATACAGCTTAAAAAGTGATTAACAATTACCGGTACACAAACATTGTGGTTAATGTTCTGTAAATATTGTTATTATAATTACTACTGTGAACATTCTATTTAATAGCTCCGAATAAGAGGGAGGAAAAGTGCGGAGTGAGCTGTTAAGATATTGAGGGTCAGCTTTTAGTTTGTGGGAGTAATTTCTCAGATAATCATCTTATATCTACATAATTATAATGGTTAGGTGCTAATTAAGAACTTGAGGTTTAACGTTAACCACTGCCCGGGTCTTTGAGATTCTGCTGTTAAGAACTGAAAACAGTGTGACAGTGAGTTTTTAAAAATAGAATGACATCAAAATCAAAATATTTTATTTCATATAGGCCTACATGGGCACTTGTTGAACGTTGACAAAAGGTACACGGTACGGGTTGGTCGTTTTCTATGTAGAAGTACCGGCAAGAAATTCACATAAAGTCCAAGTCGGCTGTAGCAAAGACAATCTCTTCAGATGGGGGCTCATGGACGGCTCAGAACTTGCCATTGACACACTAAGACATAAAGTTTGTAAGACCGAAACTCTGTAGACACTAATAAGCTAGGTCAACTGAATGCCAAACTGTTACCAGTTACCACACAAACCTTAAACCTTAATACTAAAAGAGCAGGCACACAAAAATAGAACAAGCCTTTTTCTCCTTTAAACGGATGCCTAAATTAAAGGCGACCTGATAAAAATCCTTGCTAGTAAAAAGTAACGGCTTTCATTGATGAGTCTCGTGACGCAGCACTTTGAATCCTTTTCATTACGCCATCAGCCTTCAACATGTAAGTAGAGTGACACAGAAGGCCAAATTTATATTATACAGTGAGTGAAAACGCGCGCACACGTAGACACCATTCACGTACAGCGAGTGGTGCAAGTGCACTGTCTATTATATTTTTGTTCAATGACAATAAGAGTCGGTGTCGACTATTCTGCCAATGTCCAGTGAATTGGAAAAGCAAGTGTCCAAGACAAAAAGTGCACTGTCGATAGACATTTGTTTTCATGAGCAAATTTGATTTCGTGCGTTTAGACGCACGAATTCAAACTTGAACGAACTAAAAAACGAACGAACTTGAAAGAACTTACACTTTATTCAAGCTAAGTGTTATGTAATTATGATAACGACCTTATAAAGTTCATGTATATCGAATCCGGTCATTGAGACGTAATGAATCGCAAACAAGCAGTTGGAATGAGGTTATTTCAGTTTTAAATGCGATTTCCGCCGCGCCTACTTTTTTCGTCGTACGAACCTAGCCTTCTGTTCCTATATATGTTGTACCCCAGCTGTTTCTACCCTCTTTGTAACTTTTATAAAGAAATTCTTAGTTGAAATAAATGCAAGAGTTTTCCCTGCATTAAAATATTGCGTGTGAAAACGAGGGTACATTAAAATTGTGCTGTTATTAATTAGCAGGCATTAAAAAGGAGGGTTTCTTTTTGATTAATGATTTTAATTTGTTTACTGTTTTGTTTTGATGTTGAAGAAAATGAAGTTTTTTCTTTTTGAAGTAGCTAAAATTGAGAAATTATTATGTGAAAGTCAGCAAATGTCAATGTTTGTTAAACTCAAGACTCTTGATCTCATCAGTATTCCTGGTATGCTCATGTCGTTACCCTGAATATGTTAATGTGGATATTTTTGGAATGTAACCTTAAGTTTAGGGTTGATACCTACTAAAAATAGATTTACTGCGGTACTCAAAGAAATTTAATGATTACTTAAGCCTTCACTTAGTAAAGATTTGACATACTTATGTATGTCAAAACTGTCAAAACCTTTATTATGTGATGGCCCAAGTAATCATTAAAAGCTCTCTGAGTGCGGCAGTGAGACTCGTAATCTTTGTCTTTGATTTTTTAAAGAAAATTTTGGATTACTATATTTGATAACGTTGACTTTCTAAGATTAGCTCTCTGTTTCCGTCGCCTTTTGTTTTGTTCAAATCGTAGGTCACTGAAGAATTAGAAATATAATTTTCTGGTTAAAATAGTCTTATTTTGCAAAGATTTAAAAGACGGATCATAAAAAATTATAACCTTTTCTCACACTGTGAGGAACTTTAAGATTCCCATTTGGCAAGCAAAGCCATATGTTCCAGCTAGGGTGAGTCGAGCAGCTAGTCGAGTAGAAGTCGTTAAATAAGCATAACAATTTGGTTACAGCTTACCTAAGCTACGAAGTGCTATTAGAACGGATATTATGCTCAGCCTTTGAGCTTGTTAGAATAAGGTTTTAGTAAAGATTTGAATCGTTAAATGTTCCGTAAACCGTACTTAGGTCGCGATATAGAGAAAAGTTAGGAAAAACATACACAAAACGAAACGTGATTATGGCACTATGTACGGCCCGAAGTTTTTGATGCAATGTCGTTGAATAAATTGCCTTTGAATTGGAATGATTGCCTCGTCAGATTTTGTGACACGAATATATATCTTACCATCGAGCATAGAACGATAGATATACGACTTTTAGTATGAGAGAGCGAGACAACACTATTAGAATATCATCTAACAAGCCTCGTCACGAGTTTATTTAGCATTTATCAGAGGCTTGGTTGAACTAATCTTACGTTTTAAATCTTTGGGTGTTTGCGCTACTTCGAAAATAGTCAAGATTCCTAACAGTTACTACCTATAGCAGTTTTAAATTCCTCTCAGTAAAACTGGTTATTTTAGCGCATTTTGCTTTGTAAAAGTACAGATTTCAAGAACCTAGATTATGTTGAACCAGGACGCTTTTTACCCCAGGACCAAATTTACAGAAGAGCCCAAGAGTCTACCAATTTTTATTATTAGTCTATGTTATCCCTGCCCCCATTCTGCTAGGCTAGAGGCAAATAGCTGGTTATAAATCTTTACAAAAAAAAAATATCGACTAAGCCTAACTGGCTGGTATCAGAAGCATGAAGTTTTGCTCGTTTTGCAAGAGTTTCTTGCATAACAAAGGCGCACTGTTCGATTTTGAAAATCCATGCTCTGAATGACGTTATGTAAAGAGATACAAGGTTGTATCGTCGGGCTATCCTGGGATATGTATCCCGGTAAGCCTTTATTTAAGGATATTGTGTCATGGAATTTTATCATCGTTGATAGAAAATGAAACATGGTCGACAAAAGGTTTTGCGACAGAGGAGCTGTATATTGTTTTAAGATACCAATTGTTGGCATTCTCAACAGATTTGAAATATTTTATTTATTCTGTAGACGGAGGAATTCAGGAAAAGATAATATTTTAGAACAATTTTATAAGTTTTTCAATTAAATTCTCAGAAAATGTCTTGCCAATCAAATTTTGGTTATTCTTTGGAAATTGAGGCCTTGTTCTAAAGCGAAATTCCGCTATGTTAAACAGCCTTAATTTATAATCGTCATTCTCCTGCCCTTATCCCAATTTATTTGTGGTCGGCGCAACATGTCTTCTTCTTTCATACTTCTCTATTTCTCGCCATGTCAGCAGTCATCTCCTTTCTAGCCATAACTTATACATAATATGATGTTATATAATATCATAGTAAATGAAAACAAATGTGAATGACCCAAACAGTATTTAAACCTTTTTATACCACGCATAGGTTTCATTTTTCATATTTTATCAAAAAAACCCGCATCGCATGCATTGGTGGATTTACGAACTCTCGTTATTCACAAAGCTGCACAAAAAACATTACTAAACCCGAAACTAAACTAGTATTTTAAATCTACGAGCTACAGCCCAAAAAGTTCTGAACCATAACCGTAAATCTCTATTTCCAAAAATCTGTCTAGCTTTCCAACATTTGCAAAAGCAACAGCATGTACGCATTTTTTGTGTCATCCAGTATCAGAGTGCAAATATAGACGCCTGTCGGATCCATTTCTCTATTACCGAGAAACAAAGTGTGGACCTTGTGGAACTCCAAAATTTGCCATGAAACTTATCACAACATACTAAAGTTCATTTTCGTTTGGCAATAAAAATAGATTTGAAAGAAGCTTCTGGTACCCTAGTGACATACAAAATATGTTATTGAATTCCGGAGAAAAGGTGAGTTTTCAGTTTTGGCTCTGGAAAAGATGTCGGGCCGGGGTTTGAAATGACAAGTCGTTTCGGAGAGACCTTTTTTATTTGATCAGATTTGTTACGGAAAGAGCCTGTTGATAGAGACCGATTGGGTTTTTATTTATTTGTTGCTTATGTTGGATAACGAGCTGTTAGTGTTGGCATATTTGCTTCTAGTTGATAACAAACTGGTTTATGTTAGAAATCTTTTCCATCGGCATTAAATGACACGATATTCATTTCCCTATTAACCTTATAAGGAGATGAACTATGAAAAAACCTCAGTACTCTAAGTAAAGTACTTTTTCAACACACTTGCTCATAAAGTGGCTCTAATTTCACCGCAATTAGGCATATAATGACACCTGTAATCAAACTGTGAATTTTTCATTACCATTATTCACAAGTGAGTTATAGGTTTTTTTTTTAATTTTTTTGGTTGAGATGTTTTGTTCTTAAAAAGCTTCGATACTAAAAAGATTGTGTTCCTTGCTCATTTCATGCAACTTCGAATTTAAATAGATAATTTCAACTTGTTTAAACGTTTTTAATGAATAAAACTTTTGTTTTCTCTGTAATAAAAAAAACTTTGAATTCCCCATTTTGTACGTGGCTGTAACGCTATCCACGAAAAGCGAAAAAAAAACTTAATCTTTTAGTCTATAGCCGATCGCCATTGTTAGATGCGCGCGGAGGAAAACTTATTAATTTAAATAGATAATTTCAACTTGTATATACGTTTTCAATAAATAAAACTTTTGTTTTCTCTTTAATAAAAAAAACTTTAAATTCCTCATTTTGTACATGGCTAAAACGCTATCCGCAAAAAGGAAAAAAAAGAAACCTGATTTTTTAGTCTATGGCTGATCGCCATTGTTAGATGCGCGTGCAGGAACAGTGTGGTGGGTCGTTGTCGAATTTTAGACGGACGAAACGCAACCGTTTTCGCTACGACGAAAACGGTTGCAGAAAACGGTCGTCGTTGCAACTGGTTTGAAGACGGCGACGAAGGAGAACGTGGTTCGTTTTCGCAACCGCATTTCATGGAATAGAATTGCGTTTTCGTTTTGTAGAACGCGGAACGTACAACGAGTCGACGACGCGACGACGACGAGTGACTTTATTAAGAAATACAGTTGCAACATTGCGTTCTCGACTTTATTTTCATAGGCGTAAAATAAAAATTTGCACCAAGTAATTGAAAGACTAGTTTGTGCAACGAAGACTGTTTGAACCCAGAACGTAAAACGGTTCCATCGTCGCAGAACACAAAACGTTCTTTAAAAACGGTTCGTTGTCGCAACGGTGGGCGTTGCGACAACGAACCGTTTTTTAAGAACGTTATAAACTGATTAATTTTTCCCGCCATGGCGAAATTTTTTTCACAACTCATTTTAACTGTTGAAAATGATTTTTTTGTGTTATTTTCTTCACAAATGTGTTGAAAAACGTCGTATGATACACGTGTGTATTGATGGTTACCGTCCTCGGCTCTCTTAAGACCCTCACCTAACGGTTCGGGTCTCAATGGCGCCTCAGCGGTAATCACCAACGTTACACACTTATACCATAATGTACTATTTTATATTTATACTAGCGCAAAAGTTGTCCCATAATCATGTTTCTAGGCAAAGTGGTTTTATATGGGTGTAATCTATCTGTTCTCTGTCACAGTAAGAATTTCTTAGCTGTTCCATTACAAAACGTGTTTAAAATACATTTCGTTATTAATAAATCATTTTGTGATTAATAAATCTGAATGGCAAACATAGTAATTTATTAGTTTAATACACGTGCAAATCCGTGTGATTTATTATGCAAATATTTGCGCAACTTTGCAAGGCTCGTTAATTTAATTTCACCTCGTTCGTAAGTCATTAGTGTTACTTAAAGCTAAACAAAAACTTGTATTTGAACACGGTAGGAAAATGTTAATAACATAAAAACTGTAATTCTGTTTTCTTGACTGTTTTAAATTCCAACGTGATTACATAATTTGATTTATTATTACAGTTATTTAACTGGTCTTCTTTAAAAGTGAAGTATTTTTACTGAATACGTTAAATAGTTTTTTTTTTGGGAACCTTGTGGCTAAATAAAAACAGCCGCTCGGGTAGATCTTTAGGTTAAGGTGTGTGGCCACGTGATGGCTTCCGGCCACCGTAGACGCGGGCCTGTGGACGGTGAGTGATGGGATAGCTCGCCGTCCGTCCGTCTTATGACGACGTCAGGCCGTGTCAACGGCGCGTTCGTGTTCCACGCGCGCCTCTAAGAGATGTCAGCAACATGGAAGAGATCCGCGGCCTCGACATGAAGGGCTAAGAAGGAACATGGGTGGTTTTTAGTCAGTAGAAGTCTGACACTCCCTTTCGCTCTGCCCAAGAGCGGGAGATTTTAATTGTTTAAATGGTTAAGCAAACATATTTTTCACTAGATTGGAGAATAAATCCGTAACTTGCATCGTTTAGCTTCAATTGATATTCTCATCACATATACATACATTATTATTTTTGTTGTACATTAGGCAGCCATTAAACAAATTAATAATAACTTACATACATGAGAGCTGACATACTTTATATTGATTCCAGAAAAATAAAACAAATGAGTATTGCCTGTACGTTATCTAAATGCTAATAAGGAGAGATTGCGAAGTTTCTTATCATAATTTTTTTTTTGGATGAACGGTTTGCAACAAGCTTTGTTAAAGACAAAATATTTAGTGATTGTTTACATAGAGGTAACTTACAACAGTGTGAACTCTTAAAACATGCTGAATCTATGTTTACATAAAACTTTCAATAAAATAACGTCCATTGAATCTTAATTCTATTATAATAATTATAGAAGAGGTTATAGAAGATGTTATTAAGTAGATCCTTGTTTTCGTTAGATAAAATAATATTGCAGATTAAACAAGGTTTTTTTAATAGTTTCAATTAGGGTATTTCAATGTCACAAATTAAATAAGGGTCACTTACAATACCCCGCATATAAGACAACATATGGGTCATAGGTCCGGCAGGGTAACGCTGACAAATGACAGTTTTACCTTTATTTAATGACGTCATTACGACCGCCATTTTGCGGCCAAGAAATTAAGCCGGGTAGTTTGAGGTTCAATTAATTTAAGTAATTATTTGTACCTAAAGGGATATTTTATGTTGTGGCTGGTTTTTTATTAACGATCTGTTAAATATGATTGTTTGTTAAATGTTACCTATTATATTAATTTTGGTCATTTAATAAATAATGGATACCTAAGGATTTTTCGTTCATACTTTTTGTGCTTCATTTCCTGTATGCATCACCTGGCTACTGGTTTGCCATTAATCTAACTATATAACATCATTAATTATAATACTTCACAATGTTGTGGTTTGTCATTAATCTAATTAGATACATAATTCATTACAATACTCTACCATATTGTTTTCTCGAAATCATACATAACATTATGTAAGGTAAACGAAAACCTTATTGTTTTTTAGGTAAATCACTGCTATTCCAGTTCTCATATCATGTAAACCTCTAAATAATATACCTTTTAATTTCACGTATCTCCGTGTCCATGTTTAAAAACCACATAAAATACTGTATTGTAGTGTCCAGACATTGTAGTCTGTAGACAAGAAAAATCGCCAAAACTTAATCAAGAAACATAGTTAATTTAATTTATGCATCATTTGGCGTAGTCCTAAACTTTGGCCTACAATGCTAGATGAAGATACAAGACTGTGAGAAAAACTCGTAATTTCCCGAGAGCCTTATTACGTGTCTTGACAAATTCACACAGAATTTTTACAATAACTGTTGTTTTTAGGCCAAACCGTTTATTTTGTCATGTTTAAAAGCTTTTTTAAGGCGTTTAGGGAAATTATTCGTTTAGACAGCGGTAAATATAATAAAGTGACGTTATCAAGATGATTGCGTCTCGAAGTAATAAAAAGGAAGTCTTTAACGTTATTGGATTTTACTGCGAGTCTTGATTGACTTATTTTCTGCCCTCGGGTTGAAGGACGGAACGAGAGATCGAGAGATATCGACATCATCATTTATAACGACTCATAACTTACTTAAGAAATTGTGTGGGATGCAAGCAATGCGGAAAGTGGCAATCAATGCCTATTGACAGCTGGAACGGCCTAACTTAGACGTTAATTGGAAATTCTAACATGCTTTTCCAAACTATCCACATTGAGTGGGGGGTTGGGATGGCACAAATTTTTAAAAGCTATGAATGTAATATTTAGGCATAGTTTAAGAGCAAATTTTTAAGATTTGGGTTTTGGAATCAATTATAAGACATTTCATTTTGTGTTTTTGATAAACATTTTACTGTGTTTTATTTACCTATGTAAGTTAAATTTCTTTGTACCTATTGTATTTTATATTCGATCCACTTACAAAATGCCATGTAATATTCCCACAGATATGTCTCAACAAACAAAGTCTAGATTATTCAATGCAATAACGTGTTCTGTTTACAATTTTACATCCACATCCGAGCAGCTATCTCGTTGAATAATATTTGCATAAGTTCCACATTACTGAAAATTGCCTGCTTCTCATTACTTTAAAACAGTATAATAAACAGATAGTCTTCAGTTTTGATTGACTATTTGGCAACGGATACTGGGCAATTTTGCCAAACTATTTTAATCTATAGCTTGCTTTACTTTATTTGATTGGAAAACAGAATGTGCTTTATCCATATAATTAGTTATTATGATAACCAAACTATTAAGCCACTGTCACTGAAGTCGTTCGATTTAAAACCGCATATTGCAGTTACTTACATAATACAAGTGTACATACATATACTCATGCATTTTACCCATTTAGTCCACAGTGACGTTGAAATTTTACTACTATTATTATAAATGCGAAAGTTTGAATGGATGGATGTTTGTTACTCCATCATGCCAGAACGGTTGTACGGTTTTCGATGAAATTTGGCACTCAGATAGTTTATAACCCCTTTATCCCGAAAAAGCGATTCCGTAGAATGATTTCTGAATTCGTCGTGGGCATAAGCTAGTAAAATTATAATTGTCTGGATTTTTACTAGCGCGCGACGACAAGAAAGTAATACGGGGGCCATCGATTAAAATCTTAAATCAGTAAAATTTTACAAAGTTAACCACAAGCGAAATACCAGAGTTAACTCGGTATTATTACTTAATAAAACCTTGACTAACTTCCTTAAAACATATCCCATACAAATTCAAAAGGATTTTACTTACGAACATACTTTGTAGGCAAAATTCTCTACTCTTGGCGTACATTCAAATATAGGTCGACTCATGAATAATATTACGATATTACCAGCCTAAACGTGCTGAACAAATACTAGAATATCTTCCTAGCTTGTGCACATAGAAGAGCATAATGCAGTCCGACAATTTGACAATTTCTGGCCATGAGATGGAGAGTTGTTTATTTTTATTCTATTTGAATTTAAGTTTAAGAACAAAACAAAGAATATGGGTACCCAGTACTAAATGGGTTGAGGAGGTCAGATATGTGGTCACTGTATGTAAAAAAGGTACTGGTATTTAGATGCGGTCGGTTAGACTGAAAGCCTACCCTAACATAGTTAGGAAAAGGCTAGGCTGATGATGACGTAACAGAGCAACAGAAACTTAGGTACTTACTTTAAAGTTTCCACTTAATTTGTTTTAACAAGATTGCCTTAATGGCAGTTCATTATTCTATCCAAAACATTAAGGTCAACCAACTTTTATGGATGGCAAGAAGTTCTTGAGGTTTCACGTTATTTAAATAACTTGAGATACTTGGTTAATTATTATTTTTTTAGCATTGATATAAAAACTAAAGATACGGTCGTCCGAACATTTGCTCGACGCGTTCGCCATACAGAGAATTGGTGTAGTCTGCTCGTTAACGTAACCTTGTATAAGCGGCGTGGCATTTTCGAGGTTTATAGAACATAAATAAAGCTTTTAATAAAATTTACGACCGCACCCGAAGAGAGCCGATCGTGGACTAGCTAAACTAGGACTCACTTCGGCTTAGAAAAGACCTTATTGGGACCACGTTTGTGGCGTCATTTTAACATGCCGTCCGCCCAGTCCTTACGCAGTAATATAATATAAGTCAATGTTTTTTAGCCTATTTTTTTACCTACTTACACTGGTGGCAGTGTTATACAAACATGCTAAAAGGCATTCCCAAGCTCCTTCCAAACTTGTCTTGGTTAGTTTAGGTTGTAGGGATTCAGAGGTACAATAACAAATTGAAGGCACACTTAGACTTATGAAAATAGTGTTAGCAAGATTTTTTTCTATGCCTGTGACTTTGCCTGCGTGTTAACTGCGTTCGGTAACTGTCCTACGATATCATGCAACGACCATACAGCATGGTCGTTGATATCATGTCACCAGAATATTAAAAAGTATTGTATGCATTAATCCAGTCTATAAACTATCTTTGTGACAAATATCCAAATCCGTTAAGCAGTTTTTTGTGTGAAATAGTAACAAAATATCTAACCTAACCTTTCGCATTTATAATAGTAGTAGTAGGACTACATTTTAAAATTCACTACACTGTGTCACAAATTCCTCTCGTGCAATAGATGGCACTCAACGTTGATATATCTACGGACTGAACTCTCTTCTGCATTCCGTTTACCATTGTTAGCGAAACTGTGAATTTTCACTCATAACATATTTTCGCTGAAATATAGAGAGGCGTTGACGTGGAAATTGTTGGAAAATTCACTGCTGTTTTAATTAATGGAGTGTGTTTTTGGTTTTCTAGGTTATGGTGGGGTATGTACCAGCAGCCCGGTGTACGAAGGTCATTGGTCCTGCTCTTCGTCTTTATCTCTTTCTGGTCGTGTTTGAATGCTATATCGTCGGGTTTAGAAAGTTAGGGAAAAGAGAATACCCTGCCTGCGTCTGCGCAGAAATTTATCATGTACACTATAACATCGTTTACAATCGGTGCCGTGCCGAAAGTACCCAGTGTACTTAGGCCTTTATTTTTGTTAGCTGCGACACGTCCTGTGTTTTTAATTTGAATTTAGACCGAAAATACTGGTGGCGGCGTTAACTGAAAAGTTATGTTCAAATCGGATGTCGTGTTATGGACATGTGATGCGGAGGAATGAGGAAAATGTTGTGAGGAAGGTTTTTAATATGAATGTGGATGGGTATAAGAGTAAAGGAAGACCAAAGAAACGATGGACTGTTAAGAATGATATGGTAAAAAAGGAGGTATCTCATGAGATGAGGAGAAACAGAAAAGTATGGAAGAAGAAGTCATACTGCGCCGACACCATATGAATTGGGATAAGGGCAAGAGAATGATGATGATTAGACCGAAAATGCTGGTTTTTCTGTGTGCTGCACCAATCCTTGAAAACTTTAACTTTAAATGACACACAAGAAATTATAATGTAAGTAGTACTTTTTTAATAATATCCAAAAAGTAGCAGTTTAATTAAATTAAACGAGCGCATTCTTCGTAAAACCTACACTAATGAGTATTCTCCGAGCACATTAAATCCTTGTACTAACTACACTATAAATTAGCAATGCAGCAAGTCGCTAATTAAATGTAAGCAGCGCTTACAAGCGTAAATCGAGTGAGACTGCAGAGTTGACGAAAATAGGGATGAGTCACAGGACTAATATTAATTATTATAACGTACTCAAACGACAACACAACTCAAAACGGATGTGTGTGCACGAACGTACGAATGCATGGTTGTATGGACACACGGATGTGCCTTACACTCCGAATTGCAAAATCCGCTTGCAAATTATTATGTATGAGTGTGCTATGCAGGCGATTTAGCCGAGTTTGTACCGTCATAATTTAAGGATTTGTTCGTAAACCGTTGACTACAAAATTTTGGGAGGATTTGTGTAATAGTCATTGCGGCGGCGTAGAGAGAATAATAGCTTGGCAGTAAATCATAAATAACTGCACTCTGGGTTGCTTGAAACTACTATAGTTTCTACACTTGAGTTTATTGCCTCCGAAGTGAGAAATTTATATCATTGCGTATTAACTCAATTTTGACTATAATATGACATTATACGCCCATAATTATTTAAAGTGCCGACTCAAATCCACTTTTGAACTGTCGTTGTCATGACAATAGGGGGACATCGCCTACTAAATCATTCCTATAACAATTATCATCTCCGTATTTGTACGTTGTCTCCTACATCAGCCATTCTTGGCAAACCCATAGTTGCAATCTGCTATAATAAAGATCTCAGTCATCATCATCATCTGCCTAGCCTTTTCCCAACTATATTGGCGTCGGCTTCCAGTCTAACCGGATGCAGCTGAGTACCAGTATTTTACATGGAGCGATTGCCTGTCTGACCTCCACAACCCAGTTAATACTAGGTAATACGATACTCTTTTGGTGAAACTGGATATCAGAATTTCAGGTCACTGGCTACTTGTAACGACTGCCAAAGCTCTATATATGGAAGCCGGGACCAACAGCTTAACGTGCTTTCAGAAGCACGGAGGAAACTCGGTATGTCGGGCGGTCACCCATCCACAAACCGACCTGAGTGGGAGTTCTTATTAAGCCACGAGCTCCTCTAATAAAGATCTCAGTATGTCACTGTCATTAATGTTAAAGATGTATTTTGGTTTATGTGAAATTATGAACAAACTGTAGCTATCAATATGTCTAATAGGATGGAATGTAGGCGTTTCAAGTCCAACTTGAGTTCAGTCCACGACTTAAAATACCAGTGATAGTGTCTTTATAACCATACTAGATAAACAATCTAATGAAAATTTGGCATGAGTTTCTGTCATGCAGTAGAAGATGTCATTGTCACAGTGGACCACGCGTCAGTTGTAACGTTATGACCTTAAAATGAACCAAGACTGTATGAAGTTTCAACGATAAACAAGGTAATTTTAAACAGGTTTTCCTAGAAACGAAAATTTCACAATGCGTTTTGTTTAGTTGTAAAATAAATAGAAAATACACAGCCATTAGTACTAAACGTGTTGTCAATGACATGTTTAAAAAGCATTAAGCTTAATAGTAGCTTTGTACTTTAGAGCACGTTACAAATAGAGCGAACTTTTTACACGTTATTTTAGCGTTTATTTTAGAGTGTTTCTCGGAATAACGCATTATTACATTTTCCGTGTTACTTAAATTCCCATTAAGTAGTCCAAAGTTCGAAATAAGTGGAGTTTATTTTGCACGCTAAGTTAAACAACGAGCTATATTTTAAGTTAAAAGGCATTTATATTTACTTAGTGATGTAAATTGCATTCTCTGTTTTAGTAAAATAAATCTTTCAGCATGATTCTTTATGGTACAATATTTTACAATGGCATTTATTACGGCTAGTTTGTTAAACGACTACAAACAGAGAAAATTATTTTTTATTTAAACCCAGTTCGTGTTACAAATTGACATAATCAGTTTATTTCTATCTGGAAATAAAAACAATTTAACGCCAGCGAAACAGTGGCATAGAACAATTTATATGATTAGCTTAAAAAGTCGCCTGTCCCAAGCGGCCCCTGTCACCTGTTTGCCGCCCCTGTCATACACCCGACATCAAGGTCGTCGCGTCGAACCATCTACCTGTGCAACGGTCCACGCTACCCTTTCTGAAATTTCGGACGTCCAGCTGACATCATGGCCGGCCCACTGCCAAATCGGCTAGCTAACCCTAACGGCCGGGATACATGAGGCCAGTTTTTCAAGCCAGGAGAGCAAGCTAATTCTCTACTAAACTATCCTGTCTTATTGCCCTGGCTTGGAACATGCTAGAAATTAAACCAGTTTTGTCTACATGAAGTCAGAAGTACTAACTTATTGACACTAGCTTGATATCCTGGCTTGAAAAACTGGCCTCGTGTATCCCGGGCATTTGGCTGGCAAACTGGGCTGCGGGTGGTTCGAAAGAGATACCACGGCCTCGGATACAAAGAGTAAAGAAGGAACATGGGTGGTTTTTAGTCAATAGAAGTCTGACACTCCCTACCGCTCCGCCCAGAGCGGGAGGAGTCATGTCATTTTACCACCCTCCATAAAAAAGGCTAGCTACTGTGTCAGTGACTTTGTTGATTTTTCCGGACGATCTTATTACGATCATTATATTACTGAATTTTCATTAAATTTAAAATTCAGTAATATAATGATCATGATACAGGCTTGTTGTCACGCTTATTTAAGCGTATTGAAATACATAAAGGACTAGGCAGAGGTATAACTATTTTACATCCACATTATCGCCAGTATAAAAGTTATATGCAACTGAGGCCTCTATTGCCGCCGTGTCGACGGCGCGTTCGTGTTCCACGCGCGCCTCAAAGAGATGTCAGCAACATGGAAGGGGCCCGCAAGGGCCGACGCCTGTCGAGGCTGCGGGTTGTCCGCAAGGGATACCGAGGCCTCGACATGAAGGGCGAAGAAGGAACATGGGTGGTTTTTAGTCAGTAGAAGTCTGACACTCCCTTTCGCTCTGCCCAAGAGCGGGAGGGGTTATTTGATGATTTCCCACCCCCCGAAAAAAAAAAAAAAAAAAAAAAAAGGCCTCTATTGCCACCAACCGGAAAAAAAACCTGATTTCTGGCTGATCTTGAAAAACTGTTCCAAAGAACCCAAAGCTACAATAGGGGATCGGACAAAAAGAAACTAATTAGTCCATAGATTTCCAAAAAAATATTGAACACGTATTTTTTCTTTTTTCCCATAAACAAAAAATGAAGACGATACAGTGCTTCGAAAACTCGTGAACTCCTCAAAAACGTCACATGTCAGTACATGTTTTACCTACAAATGACGTCACAACCCCCCACTCATGATCTTTAACGCGTTTTATCTTCGTCATCTTTTATTAATTTGATAAAACAAAAAACACGTATCCAATATTTTTCGATAATCTAACAGACGGATAATTAGAATCATATTTTTTTGACTCAATCCGATCCCCTATTCTACTAACTTGAAACTTAACCCCTTATCCTTTTCTTCTTCCCGAACACACACAGCTATAGTTTTATAAGTAAAAAAAAATCTTCCATCCTGAGCTTATAAATTCAAACAGTATTAAAGTTGTAAGGTCCATTTACACTCGACTGGTTTCCCAACGGGTCACGAACGCGACGGCTTGACGCGAGTAACTCTCAACGATGCATCACATATATTATACAGCGTGTTAAAATGTTCACATCATTTATTTTCCCGTCAGTGAGTTGTTGACGCGAAGACTCAGTCACGTGTGACTAGCTCTGGTTTTGGATGCAGCGGAGTTTGTTTATGTAATTAGTTGAGGTATTTACTCATGGTACTTATTGAATTCGACGCCTTTTTTATGTGGGGTGGGAAATCATCAAATAACCCCTCCCGCTCTGGGCAGAGCGAAAGGCAGTGTCAGACTTCTACTGACTAAAAACCACCCATGTTCCTTCTTAACCCTTGCCCCGAGGCCGCGGTATCTCTTTCGAACAACCCGCAGCCCCGACGGGCCGCAGACCCGACGGGTGAATTCGACGCCTTGCTAAAGGGGTTTATACACGTTTATTAATGCTACCCCACGTTCTATTGTCACCCGTAAATGCAGCCATCCATGCTTTAAATACACCTTTTATTCACCATAAACAAATTGAGTCGTCAAACAATGTTGTGGAAACAGTATGTTAAAATGCACTATGTAGTTAAAAGTTGGCGTCGTATTGTTTGGTAATTATTCGTGGAACTCTGAAAATTAACGAGTTTATAGAATTCCTGCTATGCACAACCAACCACTCGGTTGGAATAACTGTCCCATTGGTATTGTGGTTGCATGCGCGATTGTTGAGCATGGGATCCTAGGTTTGGTTCCCCTGTCGGGCAAATTGTATTATTGGGGTTTTTGGGATAAGGGAAAGAGAATGATGATGGCCTTTTGTCTCGGAAGGGAAGTTGTTCTCTCTCCGGTCGTGGATTCCCGTCCCATTGAATTATATGGGTGACAGAATGGAAAGTAGATCTTTTTTTTTGGTGCTTGGAAAATCAACAAATGACTCCTCCCGCTCTGGGCGGAGGGTTGCGTTAACACTTTTGCTTGGTTACCATGACCGAAAAAACGAGTTGCGCCGACCCCAAATAACACAGATAAGGGCAGGAACATGATGACCATGGCCGATATTCGATACCAAACCCACCATTTTTTTTCGGAGCATAGCAAATCATCAAATGACTCCTCCCGCTCTGGGCAGAGCGGTAGGGAGTGTCGGACTTCTACTGACTAAGAACCATCCATGTTCCTTCTTAGCCCTTTGTGTCGAGGCCACGGTATCTATCACAAACCCACTTCACTTGGCATTAAGGCACTCTCAATATCAAATTGTAACCACAGACACGAGGCTGACCTTACTACATGTATAAAACGTTATTTTAGTTTGATTTGTCGTTTCGATGAGAATTTTTAAATTAAACCCGTGGTCCGATGTTAGTGATATGTGTTCGTATAACTGTCTGCCTCACTTTTAGATATATTGCCTGAAAAACACAGGATTGGACGAGTTACGAGCTTTGCTATGTAATCAAACTGGATTTTGTTTGTTACTGGCGACAATTTATGGCTCGAGTGGGGATTTATTTGATTTTTAATACGGGGGTTTTTGTTATCACATCTATGACTTTGTAATTACTTATGAATATCAAATGTGGGTACTAAAACATTCAGTTCTTGTTTTTGCCCGAGGTTTCGCTCTCATAGAGGTTTGGAATTACCCCACGTTACGAACGTCCGGAAGGAAAAAGTGAATCTGCCAATTGGACTTAAATCCTGGTGACAGCCACTCCGTTTGCAAAATTTTATATTAAATCTGTTCAGCCGGTAAGACGTGGACAGGTAAAGGTCAGGCTTTAATAAGAGACACTGAATTTATAATAATGAACTAATAATTAACATTAAATTGCAATCTTAACGCCGCCGTATAGTTTGTAGAGTGAGCAGAAAGAATGAATCCTTCAGGAATTTGTTTGTAGCAGCGCACATTTTGGAAATTGGAGGTGTGACAACTCCGTGCAAAGTAAGGCAGGTGATCTTTTGGCCCTACGCCTGATTTTCCCCCGGTCGTGCCGGATTGCTGACCCGCCGGTCTAATTAGATTGAGGAAAAAGAGAGTGCGCTTGTAATGGGGTAGTTGATAAAAAAATCTAATTAGTCCGTCAGATAGATTTACAAAAAATGTTGGACACATATTTTTTCATTATTCACGTAAATCAACAATGAAGACGATACAGTGCTTAGAAATCACACACACACACACAAACACAACATCACGCCTGTAATGCGGTTAGGCAGAGGTGTACCTAATAGTACACCCACATTTCGCCAGTTTTGTTTTAAAACTCGTGTGACGTCATATTGCATGACATTTTTTATCATATAGTGAAGTCACAAGCCCTCACAAAAAAATACATTAAAAAAATAAAATAAAATAAAATCTTTTTATTTCAGACATTTTGGTTCATAATATTTGTTAGTAGCGACTTAAAAACTATATTATGTTGCATTTAAAAAATTAGGATATTACAATCACAAATTAAAACTTTACACTAAAAATTGCATAAAAAAAATTAAAGAAATATTTTAAAACTTTACTTTAAAATAAATAGGTACATTTAAAACTGACAGACTAAACAGAGTCATATTTTTTTAAGTCAGGAAACATTTCTATTGTGCACTGTCCTGAGCACAGTAATATTTTCCGCGTATTTAGCGAACCTTCGTTGAGGTTGGCTACCGTGACCAAAATTCAGTAGATATGAGTAAACTGTCGTAAAATGCTTTTAAAATATTCAAGTACAAACGAATAAAAAAAACTTGTTTTAAAAAAAAAACAACCGACATCAAAAACACCAAAAAGACATTTGTTTATTTGATTTCGTGTTTTTGCCACCGACTTCAGAAGCTGATTTTTCTTCTGAAGTTTATTTTTCACTTTTTGGTGTTTTTGAAGTCGGTTGTTTTTTTTTTTAAAAACATGTTTTTAATTTTTAATTTTTACTTGTAATATCCTATACAAATATTTACAAAAAAGGTTCATAAAATGAAAAGTACTGGGCCAAACTATGTTAATTTTTTATGGGACCAAATGGCAACTATTCCGCATCAAACGGAAAAAGAATCATAAATCTCTGCGTAATCGATGTACATACATAAAAAAAAACATACCGATCGAATTGAGAACCTCCTCCTTTTGGATGTCGGCTAATAACAGAAACCACTAAAATGCATAAATAACTTCATCCATTCCCTTATTTATAACTCCCAACATAATTCCCCTGAAATAACTGCAGAGTTGCAACATTCAAATTAGTTTACTCTGATGTAGAGCGAATCCAGTCCCAATGCAATCTCAGGCAAGAGAGATTTATACGATGTAATGTACAAGTATTTCTCTCAATATTCAATAAGCCGCAATCTCTGGCTGCAATGGAAATTTACTGTTGGTTATTTTGTTAAGTGTCTAAGGGGTAAGATACACTGATTATTTATTCAAATAGAATATCTGAAGGATAGTGACTGCGCTGCCTGAAGTTATTAACTACGTCCAAGATTTTTAAAATCCCCACTAGATTGTGAGACCAATACGGAATAATATTATGGTGCAAGATAGTAGTTTAATCGACGTGATTGATATAATTGATTGGTTATATGGAATATTTTCTAAAGTATTGTCAAATACGAAGTGTTACTTCCAAAAATTAAGTTTTCAAAGGATAAAGGTTTTGGGCTTCCTGCGTGCTGGAAACATGTTTGAGTTGTTCCAGCGCAGGACAGGCGGCAATTAAATGTATATTTTACCACCAGCTTGTGCCAAATCCTACCGTATCAGATCAATCCGAATTTATAACTTCCTGTGTATTTTAGCAAGATCTAAAACCAAATAGTTAATATAAATAAAACTTGATTCCCAAGACCATACACTTCTGGAACCAGCTTTTCGTCAACACATTAACACTTCAGATTAAGGAAATTATTTGTAACGCCAAGACGCACTGAGTTGGCGCTCAGCGGATCAACGTAATCCGCAGATTAACTGGCTGATCCGACTTCCTGCTCCAGTGACGAATATATACGTAGAAACAGTTCTTCTTAACGTGTTTTTAAGACTTAAGGATTTTTTTTTAGTATTCAAGTAGACACTCGATATTTGTGTGTGAACATTTTAATGCTCCGTCAGTTGTAGTCCGGTCAATTTAGACCAAAAAATGAGAGTGAAGTTACATAAAGTCCCAACAAGCTGAATTTCTGTGAAGTTGTTCAAAACATAATTATAAACAATGTCTAGAAGTTCCCCATCATTCCCCTGTAAGGAAAAAATTTAATTCAAGGTCAAAGGTCCAAAAAATGAGATTTTCGCGATTTTCAGCAAAACGGTAAGTTTTATCATAAAAGTAACTCAGACAAAAATTGTAGATCATAAAATTATCTATAAAAATGTATCAATACTTTTTTTCTTACGAGCCACCGTTTCTGAGATATAACGATTCAAAAAGTTATAAAAGTTGTTATCGTCATAATATGCACACGTTTCCACGCCACCTATGAGGTAGTGTACTTAGCGCGTTTTTTTTAACGTGGTTTCCCCAGTAGGCCTACTCCACGGGTCAGTTGTGATCCTGTTTAATGTAAAACTATTGCAAAATAACGGAAATTTTCAAAGATTGGGAAAGATAAAAGCGATGTAAATGAAAAAAAAGTGTTGAAGTTTATTCGTCTTATTCGTAAGTTTCAAATTCTTGTTCTTCTTCTTGATCTTCTTCTTGTTCTTATTCTCCTGCTTCTTCTTCATCTTCATTTTGGATGCAAGTAAATTGCGTCAATAGCGATGTATCGCATGATACTTCGTCGGAGTCAAACGAATCCTCCATTGTTTGTGATTCAATATTAGAGCATGACCGGCCTTGACAATTTGTGCATGCCAAAGAACAAGACAGTCCGACTTTTTTGCAACCACATTTAGCACTGCATCCCTTTTTGCAGTTGCAAAAAATAGTGTTCAGCAGTTTTTCCGGCGCAGGTGGAAGTAAAGTTTGAACTGGCTCTAATATATTGTTGACCAACTTCCAACCCCAGTCTGTAGGGTCTAGCTGATAACCAAGCCACACTTGAAGTTGGTAATATACTCGAAAAAGATGTTGGTGAGCAGCAACTGAGGTTGGAGGAAGACAAGCTAATTGAATTTGTTTTTTATTTTTAGTATTTTTAACGAAACATGCATATCGATGCTTATCTAAACAGGTAGTTTTTTTAGGAGCTCCGTACATAGAAAGAAGAAAGCAGATGCCGTTGGTAATAACTTCTTGTTGAGTTGAATTACTCTTTTTAAAAACTTCAGCACATTGAATTAAATCTTGTTTTTCAAACATTTTGAAAACTGCTGTTTTTTTTTCATCAAAAGGTTTATTTACTTTAGTAAAGTGTAAAGATCATGTTCTATTTTTACACGCAATAACTGGCTGTGATACGACATCTGCATTTTACAGGAGGGGTAAAACAGCAGTTTTCAAAATGTTTGAAAAACAAGATTTAATTACTACTACTTAAAACTTCAGCACATTGGTGCTGAAGTTTTTAAAAAGAATAATTCAACTCAACAAGAAGTTATTACCAACAGCATCCGCTTTCTTCTTTCTATGTACGGAGCTCCTAAAAAAACTACCTGTTTAGATAAGCATCGATATGCATGTTTCGTTAAAAATACTAAAAATAAAAAACAAGTTCAATTAGCTTGTCTTCCTCCAACCTCAGTTGCTGCTCACCAACATCTTTTTCGAGTATATTACCAACTTCAAGTGTGGCTTGGTTATCAGCTAGACCCTACAGACTGGGGTTGGAAGTTGGTCAACAATATATTAGAGCCAGTTCAAACTTTACTTCCACCTGCGCCGGAAAAACTGCTGAACACTATTTTTTGCAACTGCAAAAAGGGATGCAGTGCTAAATGTGGTTGCAAAAAAGTCGGACTGTCTTGTTCTTTGGCATGCACAAATTGTCAAGACCGGTCGTGCTCTAATATTGAATCACAAACAATGGAGGATTCGTTTGACTCCGCCGAAGTATCATGCGATACATCGCTATTGACGCAATTTACTTGCATCCAAAATGAAGATGAAGAAGAAGCAGGAGAAGAAGAACAAGAAGAAGATCAAGAAGAAGAACAAGAATTTGAAACTTACGAATAAGACGAATAAACTTCAACACTTTTTTTTCATTTACATCGCTTTTATCTTTCCCAATCTTTGAAAATTTCCGTTATTTTGCAATAGTTTTACATTAAACAGGATCACAACTGACCCGTGGAGTAGGCCTACTGGGGAAACCACGTTAAAAAAAACGCGCTAAGTACACTACGTCATAGGTGGCGTAGAAACGTGTGCATATTATGACGATAACAACTTTTATAACTTTTTGAATCGTTATATCTCAGAAACGGTGGCTCGTAAGAAAAAAAGTATTGATACATTTTTATAGATAATTTTATGATCTACAATTTTTGTCTGAGTTACTTTTATGATAAAACTTACCGTTTTGCTGAAAATCGCGAAAAACTCATTTTTTTAACCTTTGACCTTGAATTAAATTTTTTCCTTACAGGGGAATGATGGGGAACTTCTAGACATTGTTTATAATTATGTTTTGAACAACTTCACAGAAATTCAGCTTGTTGGGACTTTATGTAACTTCGAATGTCTAAATTGACCGGACTATTGTATTATTAAGATTTATACAGAAAGTTTCACAAAGTGAATGACATAATTAACCGACTTCAAAAAAGGAGGTATATTCGTGTGTATGTATTTTTTTTTTTTTTTTTATGTATGTTACCTGATTTCTCCTCCATTTGTGAACCGATTCTCAAAATTCTTTATTTGAAAGAGTATACTCCTGAGGTGGTCCCATTTAAATTTGGTGAAGATCTGATCCTGATCTTCGGAGATATACAATAGAACTCTTCAAAAATAGACGGCAAATCTGTCGTGATTGCTGCAATCGCTTGGATGTTTTTTTAGTTGTGTGCTGTATCGGAACAGGCAGCGTTGAATGACCTCCCAAAAAGATTAACTGATGACTTGGTAGAGGCCGTAGGAATACAGCGGATACAAGCATACCGGTCGGTATGGTGGCACGTGGGGAAGGCCTAAGTTAAGCAGTAAACATCTTTTTTTTTTTTTTTTTGGAGGGTGGGGAATCATCAAATGACTCCTCCCGCTCTGGGCAGAGCGGTAGGGAGTGTCAGATTTCTACCGACTAAAAACCACCCATGTTTCTTCCCATGTCCCTTTGGGCCGCGGTATCTCTTTCGAACAACCCCCAGCCCTTGCTTGCCGTTTAATGTTGTTGACATCTCTTTGAGGCGCGACTGGAACGCAAACGCGCCGCCGACGCGGCCTGTCTCCTCATAAGATGGACAGACTAGCCCACTACTCACCGTCCACAGGCTCGTGCCTACGGTGGTCGGAAGCCATAGCAGTAAACATCTTCCGGATTATATATGAAGTACTGTGAGTCTGATGATTTTTACTTTGAGAGAGAATTAAAAATAATTTTAAAAATGCACATCCATTTATTTGAGTAATGAGAACCTTTTATACACAAAAATGCAGGTTATCTTTTTGAATAAAAAATATGATACAAAATTACGTTTCAGCTGTAATCACACAACATTTTTCCACCAGTATAACGTTTAACAGAAATTTCAGCTCTAATGTCTACCTTACTAATAGATACAATTTGCATAACCAACATTTAGTTTCATAAAAGCAGCATTTTTTCATGCGAAAATTCTTTTATTTTTGTAACTGCACCTAATGGCCTCCAATTATTTTATCAAAAGGTTTTTCAACGTTTTTTCGTTAAAATAAAAGCCGTAGTTTGTTTTGTTTAAAGGCTTAACATAATGAAACAATCTACAGTCAAATGAAAAAGCAAAAAACTGGCCAAGTGCAAGTCGGACTTGCACATGAAGGATTCCGTACCATCATAGTGGGGAAGCCCCCTTTAATTTGTATTATTTCTTGTTAAAACGGCAACAGAAAAACATATTTTGTGTTAAGTTGGTTTTTCATGGTGTTTGTATGACTGACAAAGTAATATTTGCGGTTTTTTAAAATGTGCTATATCTCAAAATCTATTTACTATAATGTCGTTCAAACCAAATTTTGGATGAAAGTTTCCATTGCAATCTACAGCATATATTTTTTTTGATTTTTCACTCTCTTAGTTTAAAAATTAGAGGGGGGACACACACATTTTACCACTTTGGAAGTGTCTATCTTTCAAACGATTGACTTTAAGAAAAAATGGTTTTAAGAATCTTAATGTCATTTCTTAAGACCTATCTAGACAGATTAGACCTATTTAGTCAGTAGAAGTCTGACACTCCCTACCGCTCTGCCCAGAGCGGGAGGAGTCATTCGATGATTTACCAACCCCCCCAAAAAAGTTTTGTTAACGCCTAGTCTCAAATCAGAACAAAAAAAAAACAAATTTAGTCTTTTTTTGCCTATTAGCTGCGCTATTACAATTTGCAGGATCTGAAATGGTAAATCACGTTAATAGATAATTACTTGCAACTCGTAAGTTGCGGCCGTCGTAGCCATCACTTAAAGAAAGGAATTGAAGCAATAAAGAAGACATTTTGGTAACATCATTTATTTATATTTACAAAATTTACAAATGCAAAACAATATATATTTTATTTGTTCCTTAAACTACTTTTTCAGGCTTCTTTTCTTCTCCTGAAACAGAAAAAGGAAAATTCATTGACATATAGTTATGAAGTAACTATGACAATTCTTATATCTTAGTTGAATTATCAAACCGGTATGGATACACTGTGGATGCTGCTCCGGCTAACCGGTATCTCACAGTGTCCGGTGTCCGGAATTGAATTGGAGTTTATCTGTACGGTTGAACCGAACTTAAACGAAATCTATCAGGAATTTCACAGCAATTTCTACAAAAATCGCAGCATATATCTCAATTTTTTTTATCAAATCATAAGTGGTTGAGGTACTACAAGTTTTTGTTGTTCAACACTGTTGATAAATATTTTAAAATTAAAAAGGATAGTATCGTAAAATTGGCTTGACAATACAATATCACTGCATTTGGTCCGTGTTTGGTTTTGTAACGCTTTATAATAAATCTTAGTCACTGACTTATATATTACTGCGTAAGTACTGGGCGGACCGCATGTTAAAATGACGCCTCGAACTTGGTCTTAAAACGGTCTTTCCTAAGCCGAAGTGAACTAGTCCACGATCGGATCTCTTCGGGTGCGGTCGAAAATTTCTTTGTCTTTATTTATGTTCTTTATACCTCGAAAATGCCACGCCGCTTATACAAGGTTACGTTAACGAGCAGCAGACTACACCGATTCTCTGTATGGGGAACGCGTCGAGCAAATGTTCGGACGACCGTATCTTTAGTTTTTATATCAATGATCTTAGTAAACTTTATTTTAATTCTCACCTGAAGTGATTTCTTTGGTTTCGGGTTCATTCCATGACTGTCTTTCACTGGTGCCGAAGATCATAAAGATTGTGTTCGTGATGATGTAGATGGCTGAAGACACGTAGAAAACTGTTCGCCATTGGTTAACGTCCGTCTGGAAAACACAGATTTAATTTTTAGAGTCAAACTAATCCAAATCTCAAGAATTAAGATCAACCTACATTGCCCAGTGGTAATGGCCCTGTTTTATGAGTCAGTGGATTCGAACCAACCCAGTCACAGGCTTCATCATCATCATCAGCCTACGGCAATCCACTGCTGGCTATACGCCTCTTCAACCGCTCGCCACTAACTCGATTCTTGGCAACTCTCGTCCAGTTGCTTCCAGTGAAGATTGTATCTCCAGCTCCGCCTGAGGGCATCCTATCTTACGTTTGCCGCTTCACGTTCTCCACTCACAAACACATCTACCCTACCAGTAATCAGCTTCCTTACAGGCTTGCTTTAGTGAAATTAATTTTACAACTACTGCTTTCAAAACGGTAAAAGAAAACATCACATCACACCCAGTTATCCCCGAGAGCATAGACAGAGGTGATCTTAATAAACTATTACACACATATATCGCTAGTTATAATGAAGTCCCAATAATAATCGTGACTAATGGATCAACCGAGCACAAATCCAGACTCCATCTGCTCAACAACACTTGCCAAACCCGGGAATCGAACATAGAACCATAGCTCAGATGAAAGTCAAGTGTGAAGGAAAACGTAATAAAATAGGCCTCTTGGAAAAGTCAGAGACGTGCACCGACTCACACTAGCTCCTTGTGGTAGATCATTACCCACTTCAAAAAACCCACAAAAACCTCACAAAAACACAAAAATGAAACCTGTGTCCCAGCAGTGGGAAGCTTGAAAGCGATGCTATGCTACTTACCTCATCCTGCAGTATAAGGCCAGCGACTAGAGGAGCGATGATGGATATGATGTTCGCGAAGAAGTTGGTGATTCCCATCATTGTGCCCGCGAAGTTCGGAGCCATGTCGATGTGGACCAGCTGGGGAACAATAACCCTATATTAGTTCAAGTTCTACTAACTGGTTTGTAGAACTAGGTCCTTGGTTGGTCTGTGGGTGGGTGACCGCTCATTACTGAGTTTCCTCCGTTAAGGCTCCTCTCTCAAAAAAGCTTAAAAACAGCGTGCAGATAAAGCAGTTTTTCACCGGCACTTACAGAGAAATTACATCTGAGAAAAATTGTTAGTAATCTACATGATATGACACGTAATTTAGTTTTGCCATAATTTTTCTATCAGTATCACATAATAAGAAAAAAGTCCACAAAATCACCTCTAAATCGTTGAATGGAACCATTTTACTCCTTAATTTTTTAACAATATAATATAAAAAATATATCTACTGCTTTGAAATACAAAGGAAAATAATTTGGTTTTGTCCGTGTCTACGACTGAGAGGGGTAGTTAGCTATGCACAAGGTCATTGGCGTGAATACAAGCCTTAAGCCGTTAGTCCCGGCTGTCATTAAAAATTTTTTAACAGTCGTAACAAGTGTCAGTGACCCGAAAGTATGACAGTTAGTCTTACCAATAGGTATTGGGCTGTGGAGGTCAGATATGCAGTCGCTCCATAAAAGGTTATGCAAATGATGATGATTAGTTCAAGTTCTTAGAGTGGCTTTATCTATTTAACTTTAGTATAAAAGGATTTTTAAATGAAAACGTTAGATCTAATTTTTATGTCGCAGTGGAGTGATTCTAACTATGCGAATATTTAGCTTAAAAGTTGGATATTATGTACTATTATATATTATATATTTTTCGTAACCTTATTTTCAATTTCCTTACTTAGCAGAGGCATAAGTGTGCCTAATAGTACACCCACATTTCGCCAGTTATTATTAAGTCCCATTTAATAGAGAGCGGGCCTATTGCCATCAGCTGGACCCAAATTCAGACCCTTTAATAATTTGGTCGACCCGGGAATCAAACTCAAGACATTATGCTCAGCAGTCGTAGGTACTTGTCCTCGACCAACGAAGGAGTTCAATTTCATTCGAAAATTTGATAGAAATACGTTTCTTTATCACCTTTTCTTTTACTTTTTTTATCACTAGTCACGCAATTGATATTACGTTCTTTGTTTGTATGTTTTATTGTCTTTTTTTATTTTACTTCGTGTATTGATAGAAATTTATTATTTTCTATTTTACTTTTCCTACCCTACATAAGGTTTACACTGTTATCAACAACAATACGAAACACAAATAGATGAACGTGTAGTACGATAAAATATTTATAAAACCTGCATATTACACAGTAACATTTTTTTTACAATTTGGGCATGTTCTTGATCTCTATCACGCCTGATTGAAAGCAATATGAGGTCGATGATGCAGCGAGCTTGTTCAGAAGATGCTGTTCACTCTTGCTTTGACGGCAGACAGGTTAAATGTGGGAGGGAACACAGATGCCTTCAGAGACATTCCACACTTTGGATGTACATGGAAGAGATGCGCTTGTACGACTCGTCAGAATATCAAACAAATTGTGGTTGGTACGCTTATACTTCTGCTAGTCCGATGGTAAGATGGCGATGGTGGTGGTATAAACATAATGTTCTTTACCAGATATCCAGTCATATGTCCAGCATTAAGTCCGACCACTAGAGTGAGCAGAGCGACGGCCATCACGACGTCACCGGGAGGTACATAGCACAACCCTATCAGAGCTAACCCGGGACCGTATTCACCTGGAACACATACATAAACATTAAATAATAATATAATAATACTGAGAGAGCATCGGTGGCCCAGTGGTGGCAGCCCCGACTTACGAACAGTAAGCCGTGGGTTCAAACCCAGGCAGGCGCATTACTTTGTGTAATTTATTTCGTCACCACTGCTCTCAAAACGGTGAACGAAAACATCGTGAGGAAACCGGCATGTCTTAGAACCAAAAATTTAAAGACATGTGACATCTACCAACCCGCACTGGGCCCGCGTGGTGGATTATAGCCCATTCCTTCTCCTACAGAGGAGGCCTGTGACCCTGGAGGGAGAATATTATAGCCTGACTTTGCTTATACTATACTATTGCTTTTGTTTACTGACTCTCTGATCTGTCACATACCCAATACACCAAGTATAAATGCGGCTTATTTTTTTGAAGGATGGGAAATTATCAAATGACTCCTCCTGGTCTGGGCAGAGCGGTAGGGAATGTACGACATCCACCCATATTCCTTCTTAGCCCTTTGTGCCGAGGTCGCGGTATCTCTGTCAAACAACCCGCAGCCCCGACGGGATACATGCAGCTTCAGCTTACCCCTAGCTCATTTTTATCTAGTAGAACAGGTGTAATAAATAAATTATTGGAAAACTTACCGATAGCACTTGAGAGTTTTCTGCACATACTGATGCTGAGCCACTTCTTCGCGAGGATGTAATCGGAGAGAAATCCGAAGGGGAATGTCAACACGTACATCGCCAAGTAGGGAAGGGCTGACATTAGACCATTCTGGGAACATTGAAACACAAACATTATGCTAAAATAGGTGAATAAAGTGAAATGTGGAGTTTATGAATGCAGTTCTTCCTTGCTTGTTTCCACAACAAAAATAACTGCATAATTATTAATTCCACAGTCTACCTTAGTATCCAGGGATAAAAAAGTAATCAATGATTCAGAAATAATACATTTAGGCCCCGCCCTCACGCTCGGGCGATACGGATAGTGTCAAATGTTGTTTTGTGTTAGAACCGTCGCGCGTCGCATCGCAAGTTACATCGCAGTGGCTCGCGGCGTGCTGTTAAGAAGTTATTTTTTTTATTTTTTTTATTTTATTTATTGAGGGATAATAAACAACTACAACATATACAACACATAAGATTAACAAAACCAATTAGCAATGTTGCAGTCCACTGCATTATCCGCAGATAAAACATATTTATAGATATTTAAAGTTGCCTCTAGATGGGCATTACCAAAATTAACTAATATTTTGAAATGAGTAAATAAGTTACTATAAAGCTAGCTATAGCTACAAAACCAAATTGAGTAAGATAAAATTGAATAAAAACAATATTAATAACAATACAATACAATTACATTACATTATAATTACATTATGCAATAAATAAATAATAATAATAAGATTACACATTAAGAATTTTTATAACATTAGACTTAAATTTATT
Organism: Diarsia brunnea; assembly: GCA_949774965.1. Classification (NCBI taxonomy): domain Eukaryota; kingdom Metazoa; phylum Arthropoda; class Insecta; order Lepidoptera; family Noctuidae; genus Diarsia; species Diarsia brunnea. Next base: position 19,015,005 of record OX459011.1, read on the forward strand.
TTTCGAACATGCAAATATATCAATATTGATGAAATTTGAATTATAGGATTCCAACATTCTATGGATAGGGCAGCGTAAGCCAGAGTTCGTACGACAAGAGTTCAGCGCAAACAGAGTATGTGCACGAACCTGACGTACATGAACTGTTCGGGGGACAGAATAACACAGCTTACTCGTAAGATCAATAGCATCAAAATGGTTGTGAACTATATCATGAAGAACATTGGCTTCTAGATATTTGCGCCGGTTCTCCAAACTGATAAGCTTGTACTTATCAAGAAGTTGGGAGTATGATAGATAAGTCTTAGTCCCATAACATCTGTAGCACATAGCACGGAGGAACTTGCGCTGGACCCTTTCTATTCCAGCTACGTACTTTTGGTAGAAGGGGTTCCAAATAGGGACCGCATATTCTAACTGAGAGCGAATGAGCGTCTTATACAGATAGAGATAGGTTGAGGTACGCTTAAATTCTGTTGAAGATCTCATCACAAATCCGTACATTTTAAAGGCACTATTTACTATGGCTTCGATATGCTGATTCAAGGACAGTTTGCCATCAAAGAGAACACCTAGATCCTTCACTATGGAAATATTATTTAAGGGGATACAGTTAAGGTTGTAGTTGAAATTAAAAATAGAATTATTCTTGGTAAAGTGTATATAGTTACACTTGGGGATACTAAGATGTAGCTTATTGTCTATACAGTAGACAGTTAGTCTGTCTAGGTCCTCTTGAAATGACTGGCAGTCGTCCATAGTACGTATCGCTTGAAACACTTTCAAGTCATCAGCGTACATCAAGAAGTTGGATTTTTTAAAACATTTCTTGATATCGTTGATATAAATAATGAATAATAGCGGTCCCAGAATAGAGCCCTGTGGAACTCCGGAAGTAATATTAACAGAGACAGACTTGTGACCATTAACCACGACCTTCTGCGACCGGTTTTCGAGGTACGACACAAACCAACGCAATAAATTTCCGCGTATTCCATTGTAAGCAATTTTATTCAGCAAAATTTCATGATCGACCTTGTCAAAAGCCTTTTTGAAATCAGTGTAGACCGCATCTATTTGCAATCGCCGATCAACATTCTCAAAAAGGTAATTGGCAAATATTAACAGGTTGGATGCTGTAGATCGGCGCTTAACAAACCCATGTTGTTCAGGAATGATAATATTATGCAGAAGAGGGTAAATCTCGTTGTGAACTAGTCTTTCAAAAAGCTTTGACAAGGCCGGCAGAATCGAGATGGGTCTATATTGCTCGACGTCGTGTTTTGAGCCACTTTTATGCACTGGGGTAATGTTAGCTTGCTTCCACACCACCGGGAACACACCTTCATGCAGACATCTATTAAAAAGGATATAGAGCGGCTCACAAATATTGTCAGCCGTAGCCTTAAAAAAGGCCGCCGGAAGACCGTCTGGTCCTGCCCCCTTAGAGGGGTCCAACCGTTTCAACTCACTGAGTATTTTCGATTTATCAATATGCAAATTACTTATTAAGCTACTATTCTCTGCGCACTGATGTGGCGGACCCCACGTGGTGAGCGTTGGTGACACAGGTTCAAATACGGACAAGAAAAAGTCCGAAAACATGTTGCAGACAACATCGGGATCACTTGACTTGACATTCTGGTACTGCATCGTAGACGGAATGCCTGTTTTACTTTTACGGTTAGAAACATAGGACCAAAAATGCTTTATGTTACTAGAGAGACTATCTTCAACCGAGTTAATATAGCTAGAGTAACAAGTTGAACACAAGTGTTTGAAGACCGACCTACATTCGGAGAAGTGATTATAGTCTTATAGTCTATTTCTTTAGTAATCACCGCAGAAACTGTCGCCGCACAAATGAGCGTGTAGCTCATGGGATGTGGGTAAAAACACAGAGATCTTACTCACCGCTTTAATATCAACTCCAAGAACTTGCTTCATGTAGGACGGCATCTCAGTCATGAGGGTCCAGAAGCCCCAGTTGTGACCGGAGTGCAGAATTATCAGCGAGATGAACGACAAGTTTGTGGCTATCTTCTTCCAAGGCGTTTGTAGTCTCTGGAAGAAAGTGTTATAGACCGTATGAGATATATTGCACTGCTGAGTAGGACCTTAATTGCGTCATTATACTTGGAAGGTTTTTAAATATAATTCTTAATCTATTGCTTGGTTATGATGCTTAAAATATTCTAGTCTGCTCAAGTTCAAGTTCAAGTTATTTATTTCATAACAAAAATACATTTGTGTCGAAATATTTGCACAGCAGGTACACAAAAAAAAAAACATCATAAACTATTACAATAAAAATAAACAAGTAAGTAACCTCATTCCACAGCCATCCGAAGTTAAAACGTCTTTCCTAATTAAAACTAACTTTACAGTCATACTCGCATTAATACAGAACAAAGTCCCCAGCAAAATGCTACACAAAAATACTTTTTAAGTCAAGAAAAAATTAAGAAACATTTAGTAAAAAATAAAAAAAAGGAAGAAAAATCTATAACAAGTCAAAGAATAATCCCTACAGTTAATTTAATTTAAGTACTATTTTTAAAACTTTTGTCATTACAAAATTCGTCAATGGAATAATAGGCTTTCTTCAATAACAAAGCCCTGAGTTTGTTTTTAAACATGTTCACATTCTGAATATTCTTTAATTCTGCTGGTAATTTGTTGAACAGATTGACAGATTGCACACGTGACGAGTGTTTGACAACATTGAGCTTTGCCTGCAGAATAGTAGAAAGATCTTTTCTGCGAGTCTCTATTCTATTTTTTCTTTCATCGTCTGTTTCAAACTCGTTTAAGTTTTTGATTAAATGAGTAAGGAGAACCAAAACATAAAGACATGGCACCGTTAAAATTCTTAGCTTAATAAAAAACTCCTTACATGATTCTGTCTGATTTAAACGAAGCATGGTTCTTAATGCTCGCTTTTGTATGGTAAAGGCTGCCTTATTATTATATTTATAGCTGTTTCCCCAAAATTTAATGCTATATCTAAGTTTGGATTCAACTAGAGCAAAATAGACGGTACGAAGTTGGGCACCAGACAAAATATCCCTCAAAGATCTGATTGCATAACATGCACTACTTATTGCATTCGTAATCGAATTTAGTTCTGACTTCCAATTTAGCAAAGAGTCAATTTGTACCCCTAAAAATTTCAAACTTTCTACTACATTAATTTTACTGCCCAAGGATTCTACGTCCATTGTAACTTTGTTCCTAACTGTAGATCTAAATATCATACATTTTGTCTTACTTACATTTAATTTAAGATTATTCATAGAGAACCAGCTTTCACAAGCAGCTAATAAAACATTTAATTTACATTTTAAGGTCTCCATATTGTCAGCAGCTATAACAGCACTCGTATCGTCAGCAAATATTATCATGTCAGCATCTGGTAAAATGTTTTTTATATATTCAGTCAGATCGTTAAGAAATATTATAAAGAAAATGGGGCCCAACACCGATCCCTGAGGAACTCCTCTAATTACTGTAAATAATTTCGATTTATGAATTTCTTCCACACCTTCTTGAAGCGATTTAATTTCTACGTACTGTTTCCTATTATTCAAATAAGAAGCAAAAAGTTTTAAAACGTTTTCTCTTATACCGTAGTGCTCTAACTTATCCATTAAAATGCAATGTTCTACAGTATCAAACGCAGAACTTAGGTCTAGGAATAAGCCGGCAACTTTAAATTTATTGTTCAGCTTATTTACTACGTTGTTAACTAACGTGTCTATTGCATCTAGTGTCCCTTTATTTTTTTGGTATCCAAACTGATTACGGTTTATTATTTTTAGATTACTCAAATGACTTACAAGCCTAGATTTGATTACTTTTTCAAAAAGTTTGGATAGAACCGGTAACAATGAAATGGGCCTGTAATTGCCTGGATCCGTTTTAGCACCTTTCTTAAACAGTGGTAATACTTTGGCTATCTTAAATTGGTCAGGAAAGACGCCTTCATTGACGCAGTTATTTATTATTTCAGATATTGGGTATGCCAGTATATCTATATTATCTTTGATTACGTTCAGAGGTATTTCATCGTATCCAAATGACTTTTTACAATCCATACCCTTTACCATTTTGTAAATCTCTATCGGCATTACAGGATTAAAAACCATAGACCTATCAACTCTGTCAGTATTCTCAATTAAATGCCTTTTAGCTAGTTCTGGATTACTAGTATTTATGCCTTTACTGTTGTCAAACTTATCTGCAAAAATGTTAGCAATGTCGATTGGATTACAAATTATTTTATTATTATTTTTAAGTATTATATTATCATTTTCGAAATTATTATCAATTTTTTTCCGAGTCTTATTAACTATTTTCCAAATTTCTTTGCTAGGATTAACTGCTTTATTTATTTGATCACATACTTCCTTTTTTTTTGCGTTCCTAATCACCTTTTTATAAATTCTAAAATACTGTTCACGGTATTGTAATAACGATTTATCACACTCAGCTTTATTTATAAAATTTAGTACTCTCTTCATTTTGCTCGATATCCTTATACCTTTTGTTAGCCATTTAGATCGACCAGTTCTTTTTAAATTGATTTTAACTTTACGTTTTTTAAAAGCACTTGAATGTAGTTCTTTAAATTTTCGTATAAACGTGTTTGTACCGAAATTCCAGTCGTGGTCCAGTAGTTTCTGCCTGAATGCATTATTATTCTTCTCGTTATACAATCTACTCTCTATGTATTTAGAACTGACGCATTGTGTGCTAGTTACTTTTTCCAGATATGCTGTACAAAAGAGGGCTGCGTGTCCATCCGCTAATCGATTGTGGTCAATGTCTGTACTACTAATATTTCTATCACAGGTATTGGTCAATATATTATCGATACACGATTCGGAGTTATTTCGCACAAATGTAATTGAATCAAATAAATATCTAAAATTATAGCATTTCAACAATGAAGTAAACGAACGTCTTTTTTTGTCATGTTTTGTCAAGTCAATATTAAAATCTCCGCAGATAAAGCATATTTTATTGAAAAAGTACTGCAATAATTGTTCCAATCTATCTAGAAAATCGTCAAAGTTTTTATTTACTGGTGTTCTGTAGCAACAGATTATGTAAGAGTTGGTCTCAATGTCCTTTACTCCACATACCTCAAAGCTATTCGTTTTATACAGCTTTTTACAAATGTCCAAGTCCTCAACTTGTCTGTTTTTATGTGTTAATACTAACGTGCCACCTCTTGCTTTTTTTAACCTTGTGTTGCAAGAGCTTATAATATAATTACGAAAATCAAATTGCGATACCATGATTTGGTTTAAAAAATGTTCACTTATACAAATAAAGCTTATTTCGTTAGGTAATTCAGTTATATACACTTCGAATTCATCCTTCTTATTAGTTATTCCGCATAAGTTTTGGTGAAAAATAGTAACATGTGAGTGACTGTCCTTAAATCGGACTCGGCTCGACCAGGTACGAAACGCAATAAATTGTTAGATTGTCAAAATTCATTCTACGCCCTCCTACATAGTAATTTAATGGACCATATTCACGAAGCCCTAAATTGTAGTTGTAAGCATTAGAACGGACGGTTTCGAGCTGAAAATTACGGGGGCGTCTAATTGACATTTGTATTAATATTATCTTACAAGCTGACGTGACGCGGTTTCACCCGCGTAGTTCCCGTTCCCGTGGAAATACAGGGATAAAAAGTAGCCTATGTCACCCGGAGATAGTGTAGCTTCCCAACGGTGCAAGAATTTTTGAAATCGGTCCAGAAGTTTCGGAGCCTATTCGTTACAAACAAACAAACAAATCTTTCCTCTTTATAATATTAGTGTCGATATAATTATTATTGGGAGATATGATTGCGTTTCACCATAAAATAAAGGTCATCTAAATTTTAAAGAAAAGAAACCATTGTACCAAAGAAAGCTTGTCAATAAATTCAGATCCTAGCCTCATTTTTCAGTTTAACCTAAAAATACTGAAGTTGTACAAAAATTGGATATGCGCCTTAACTATAAATCTAATCGGTTACGGCAGTATCTGTTCAAGACCCTTGTTATCGTTTCAACAAGCCAGATGGAATGTTCTAGATAATTTATACACCTGATGATAGCCCGACGAGGTGCAAACTGTCTATCGGAAGATTGAGAGAGATCTGGGTGACCTGGTTTATTGCTTCTGGAGCAATAGAATTTATTGTAATTGATATTTTGCACACAACGAATAATTCTGATCGTTAGACTGAACAATGCGTGAGTGGAACGGCAAAGGCCGTTTTATTTATATTTTTATTTGATATGCTTGAAGTATTATTGTACTTCACTTTCCAAATAAAATGTTAAGAATAGATTCGATATCTTGAAACTGGGTTTAGTACCCAGTTTCAATACAAAATATGTTGTACACTCAAATCAACTCAAATGTTTCATTGTATGAACACAATTACTTTATGTTCCAAGTATTAGCTACTTAGGCTGTTCATTGATAGCTCAAAACATTCTGACTAGAGAGCCTCCTCAGATATAAATTTAAAACTGTCTAGTTATAGATTACATGTAGATGTAAAAGAATACCATAGTTGTGCATCAGACTGCGTGATGAAAAACCAGCATTTCTATTCACAAAATAGGGTAGTTGACAAAAACAATCTAAATAGTCCATCAGATAGATTTCCAAAAAATATGGGACACATACTTCTTCATTTTTCACATAAACAAACAATGAAGACGATACAGTGCTTTGAAAAGTCATGTGACGTCATGTTGCATTTCATTTATTTACCAGAAAGTGACGTCACAAGTCCCATTCGTGATCTTTGACACGTTTCATCTTCGTAATTTTTTATTAATTTGATAAAGCAAAAAACATGTATTAAATATTTATCGATAATTTAGCTGACAGACTGAACAGAATAATATATTTTTTTTTTTGTCTATTGTAGACGGAAACTGTGACGACGACTAACCTTCTGTTCACCAATCTGTCCAAGCGACGTCTGTATGTACAGTTTTTCTTCCCTCCCGATCATCTTGGACCTCTGCGGAGAGTCAGACCCCAGGAACACATAGATGACCACCCAGATGGCCCCGAGAGCTCCGTTCACGTAGAAGATGGCCGGCCAGCCCCAGGACTCCGCGATGAAGCCTGATATCACCATTTGTAATGCTGTTCCGAGCATACCACCTGGAGAATAAAAGTTAAGTTGAAAATACGATGCCATCAATCACAAATCATTTAATAACGTGATGGTAAGACGCATTGTGGTCGGTCCAGCATTGTGCCGTAGAAATTAGAAATACTTGTGTTTACATTTTGGTTACTAATAATTATGTGACCATTGCTTGTAAATGAACCTATACTTTATTACAGTCTGTAGCTTGTAGCAAAATGAACATTAACTTTTTGCAATAAAAAATCGTTTTCGGATGAGTTAAGCCAAGTTCGATCAATAGATTTCAGAATTAGTTGTGAACGTCAAATAAGCAAACGCTTCATGTGAAATTCTTGTGAATACTAATTGCATCAAGGCGAGAGACTAGATAATGTGTATGCCGATGATAACTCGTAAGCTAGGGAGTGAATAGTAAGTCGTAAGATAGGTATTATTAGTTTTATATTTTGGCTATACTTAGCGGAAGAGGCAAATATGGCCAGGTATTATGCCGCAACTGACCTTTACTTTGTTCCAACTTGAAGCAAGTTTGAGTGAAATTGGCACTAGAGCCTTTTTCGCAAAGTCTCTCAGTTGGAAACTACCCAATTGTAAAAACAGAATTCCCTGGGTGTTGCAATTCACTGCTGATACCAATTTTAAAGGAGCTAGTTGTCGATTTGAGTGAATAAAAAAAATCGGCAAAGTGCGAGTCGGAGTCGCACATGAAGGGTTCCGTACCAAAACGAAACATTACGTTTGTTGTTTAGGAGCCCCCGTGAAATATTTATTATATTTTGTTTTTAGTATTTGTTGTTATAGCGGCAACAGAAATACATAATTTGTGAAAATTTAAATTTTCGAGCTATCGCGGTTCTGAGATACAGCCTGGTAACAAACAGACGGACAGCGAAGTCTTAGTAATAGGGTCCCGATTTTCTCCTTTTTTCAATGTGGGTACATTGAAAAAACCTGTTTTTAGGGTTCCGACAATACATTCACGACAGTTATCCCGTGTATAATACACCCATTTTATGTCGATCAATCGTCGCTGTGTTGTTATGACGTTATTGTGTGTTTTCAAGTGATCTTTATAATTATATCCTTCTCAATCTAATTTTGAAAACGTATGACAGATTTATCTAATCATGAGTCGATCTCATCCGTTTTCTTATCAGCTGTATTTGAAACGTGTGCCAGCTGTAGTACTCTGGTGAAAAGTGATAAAATTCAAGGCCAGCTGATTATTTGTATTAGGAGACGATCTTAAAAGTTTTTGTTTTTTTTTTAAAAAACGTTGCCCCACACTAGGAAATTCTCCTGTATCGTGGGTGCGTTTACAAACATATAAAGTCACATTCACAAATACCCAGACCCGAAACAACTATCTGCAGGCCATACAAATATTTGTTCCGTGCGGGGATCGAACCCGCGGCACGTAGCGCAGCAGTCCAATCGCTTAGCTACTGCGCCAACCGTGCCGTCAAAAGTGGACCTCTACATCCAAAACTATGGCAAGTCCCTATACAAGCCTGGATTTCAAGATCCCAGCGTGGAAACAGTCTCATAAGTATGTTAAAACATTGCCCCACACTAGGAATTTCTCCTGCATCTGGGTGCGTTTACAAACACTTAAATTCACATACACGAACCAAACACTCAGACTCGGAACAACTATCTGTAGGCCATAAAAATATTTGTTCCGTGTGGGGATTGAACCCGCAACACGCAGCCCAGCATTCAAACAGCATTCAAACATATTATTAGATTATTAATTTAACAAACAGTATGTCTGACAAAGTCCTCGTGTGTAGTAACAATAATAATCACCGAATACCTATTAACACTCCTAATAAAACCAACAATAAAAACAGAACGTGTAACGTTATTTACCACAAATACTAAAGATAAGCCAACATAATTAGGTAACAATGTTTTCTCACAGCCAGTGTTCCATCATTGTTTTTCCACAGTTTATTTTTGTTAATGTAGTATTTTCAATAATAGTTTATAAAACGATATAATATTTAGTTAATTCTGATTAGATATTTGTAGAGAAAGCTATATATTAGTTGTGAATAAAAAACTGGCCAAGTGCGAGTCGGACTCGCACATAAAGGGTTCCGTACCAAACGGCAAAAAATATTAAAAAAAAAAAAAAAGAAACACGTTTGTATGGGAGCCCCACTTAAATATTTATTTTATTCTGGTTTCAATATTTTTTGTTATAGCGGCAACAGAAATACCTACATCATGTGTGAAAATTTCAACTGTCTAGCTATCACGGTTTATGAGGTACAGGCTGATGACAGACAGACGGATGGACAGAGTGTAGTCTTAATAATAGGGTCCCGTTTCTACCTTATAGGTATGTAACCCTAAAATCTAGAAAGTAACAGCCGTTAACACAAACAACATTACTGTTTAACCTTTTTAAGACATTTACAAAATAAAAATAAACAATCTCTGCATTCCACATATTATAACGTTACTTGTCGGATCCCAAAAAAATTCTAACACTGAACTATGCCCTAAACTTCGAAGGCTGCTAGCAAACGTCGTTTAATTTCCGTTCATCATAACCGTACCTCCATATATCAGGGTCCCGAGCCGGCTCTTCTCCTGAACCGGAACCCATTTGCCTATCAGGTTGTGCATCGTTGGGTACAGGCAGCCTTGAGATAGACCCTGAAGGACGCGACAGGCACAGAGTACTTGCCAGCCTCCCTGAAAAAAGGTTTATTTATAGATTAGTTGGACTAGTGTAATGAATTACGGACAGGCTGCAGACGCGGTGTTTATTTGAAGATGCCTGTCAGCAGTATGACAGACATCTTCATATAAACAAATAAACTAGCAGCATGACCACGGTGTGTTATGGCACAATGTCAGTTTCAGATTTTCTTTTTAAATAGTAGTAGTAAATATTTTTTGTTTTGTTCAAAATGAGCTTGCTCTTGACCTCGATCCTTAATAATTTAGAACTGATTTTAAGCTCTAGGTAACAAGTGTGTACCCAGAGTAGAATATTAAATTTGTTTTCTTATAATTTAGGATTTAGATCGGCTCGTTTTTGTTTTGCTTTTACTAAAAACTTAGAATGTTTTATTTACAAGCCAAAGTAAATTCATTTTAAGAATAGACCTTATTCTTATTATTGTTGATACGCAATTAGTTTAACGTACTATTGGTAAAACTAATCGGGCCCCCTAGTTTTCAAATCTATTTTCTGCATTCTACTATTATTTAATTGTATATCTTCTCTGGTAGTCTGCCAGCCAAAACACTAGAAAATTTTGCAAGGTAGGTCCTTTTTAGAGACTGTTACTTGTAAAATTTGACATTCAAAAAGTGCTGATTATGAGCCTTATTTAAATAATAGACTTGATGGTATTCAATTTTGTTAATATTTTAACTCATCAGTTTACAATTCCTTGAATCAATGGTTGCTAGCGCCTTAATAACCAATGTTTCAATTAACTACATCATCTATAATACTCACATAATAAGCTCCAAGTGGTATCAGCAGCGTTACAGCAGAGTTGATAGCAATACAGCCTGTGATGAGAATCATGCCGCCGTACCGAGCAGCCATCTCCCCGCTCGGTATCTGCAGCACGATGTACCCCCAGAAGAAGGAGGACAGGATCACACTCTGGGTCTGCATGGACCAGTCGAATGACTGAAAGAAAAGGGAGACACGTGATAAATTTCAAGTAAAAATCATTTAGTCTGTATCAGTAGGGGGTTCTTGAATCACCACGGAGAGATGTATTTGTTGATAGGCCTGTTCTTCATAACCCTTTTTTTTCTTCGATGGGAAATCGTCAAATGACTCCCCGCACTCTGGGCGGAGCGGAAGGGAGTGTCAGACTCTAACTGACTAAACCCATCCGTGTCGAACTCATTCGATCATTTAACAATATCCATTGAAATATTTCTAAGTGGCCGCTTCAAAATGATGTACTCAATACATGGTAACTATGATGGTAACCGTTTCTGCTACGGTGTACCTTCCATCCTGAATCCAACCATCATCATCTGCCTAGCCTTTTCCCAACTATGTTGGGGTCGGCTTCCAGTCTAACCGGATGCAGCTGAGTACCAGTATTTTACATGGAGCGACTGCCTATCTAACCTCCACAACCCAGTTAATCAAGGTAATGCGGTACTCTTTGGTAAGACTGGATGTCAGAATTTCAGGTCACTGACTACCTGTAACGACTGCCAAAGATCTATATATGGCAGCCGGGACCAACAGCTTAACGTGCTTTCCGAGGCACGGAGGAAACTCGGTATTTCGGGCGGTCACCCATCCACAGACCGACCTAGGCAAGCACCTGAATCCAACCATAACGTTAAAAAATTTAACCGTTTTTTGTTTCCAGATGTTTTTCTACTTTCGGCATATTTAAAAACTTGAATGATTTCAAGGCTAAGGCTAGTGTACCACAGATACATCTCTTATCATAATAGTCATCTCAACCTTTTCTGTCGAATACACTATCTAACGTACCTAGAGCCAGTCATAGATACCAGCTGATGTCAATACTCCAATCTAAATCTTTATCAGATCAACATTGGATACAAATCCTTTCTTATCAACCCCCGAGACATTTTTATCTACCCCATCGATGGTTTAGGTACAATTTTTATTTATCTCTGACATATTATTTGCGTAAATATAGATAAGGCACGTGCCGATGATTTAACTCGTTTTTCCTCATCATTTCAGCCATAAGACGTCCACTGCTGGACATAGGCCCCCCCAGAAGGAGGGGATTGGCCATAATCGCCACGCTTGACAGGCGGGTTAGCGATCGCAGTATGGTTGTTACGAAGGCACAGAGAACGCTGCTGCTCATTCTCTGGTAAGTCCCTTAGTCGCCTCTTACGACGCCTATGGGAAGATATGGGATTTTTCACGTTATGTTCATGTTTTTTTTTTTTTCAATTTGGAATGGGCCTACTCTTGACCTCAAGCTTGCCCTAAGGGCAGAGATAAGGTCGACGATGGAACGAGCTTTCCCAGAAGAAGCCTATTTACTCGCGACTTAAATAGATTGGGGTTATATGAACTCGGGAAAACCGACGCAGGCAGGGAGTTCCACTCCTTGGCGGTGCGCATTATAAAGGACTTAGCAAAGCATGTAAATCAATGAAAGAGCCATTTTCAAACATTTTTTTATATCAATTTCATAATTGTAAAAAAGTCGGATTCATGAACAAAGCGAACAATTATTTGACCAAGTTTCATAAATTATACCTTAATGAAGTCGCTGATTCAAGACCAAGAGAAGTTACTCATTTTGTTCGAAAACCAGAACTCATCCTCTGATATACGTTTGGGATCGCCAAGCAAAATAAAGTTTGTGATACAGTGAACACGTGACCATTGATTTAGTCAGGACACAGCCGCATACAAAATCTGTATAATATTATTGTATAGTGAGTAATATAAAAAAATAAAATAATTATATTGTTTTTAATTGCTACTTTAATTTGTAGAGCTACAGGATGTGGAGCAAGTACGTGTTTTCAGTTAGTCACATAATTATACACGCTAACAAATTACTAAGTCATGACTTGCAGATCATAACCGTGACGCTTGACGACATATTTCTCGCAATAAATTATTTATTAATTTAAGAGCACATACACTAGATGTCCTCTATCTAAAATATTGCAATTCAGCAGCATCCCACCAGACTGGTAGCCAAACTAACATCATCTGCCTTCCCTTTTCCCAACTATCAACATAGTTAACCCCAACAGGTCGGCTTCCAGTCTAACCGGATGCAGCTGAATACCAGTATTTTACATGGAGCGACTGCCTATCTGACCTCCACAACCCAGTGTATACTAGGTAATATGATACCCTTTGGTAAGACTGGTTGCCAGACTTTCAGGTCACTGACTATCTCTAAAGACTGCCAAAGATCTATATATTATGATGGCAGCCGGGACCCAAAGCTTAAAGTGCTTTCTGAGGCACGGAGGAATCTCGGTATGTAATGGCCGGTCACCCATGCGCAGACCAACCTAGGCAAGGCCTAACCTAGAAAAGGCTCGGTACACTGGCTTTTAATAAACTCAGAAGTGAATATTAGGAGTCAAAACGATTGTAAAAAGACTTGTAACGAGTTATTTTGAAATAAGCAAAACATACTGTACCTATCAATGAGTGTCTTAATAAAGTAATTTTTGAATAGGTACCTGTTATGAAGGATTTACATTAGGCTCGATAAGTTCTGTATAGATAAAAAAAACTTGAGTCATCATCGTTCGGCTTAAACACGCATTTTTTCGTATTTTCAAGGAAACAAGGTTCTGAATATTGCTGGACAAACAAAACATCTTCAGAAGTTCTCACACGGCTATAAGAGCAGAAGTAAAATAACAAAACGATGGATCGACTGTGTGAAGGACGATATGGCTAGAAACGATTTCTCGATGGACGAGTCGTGTCGTGGTATGATCCCAAGACTCCATGGCTTCTACTGAGAATTTCCTCATGAAGAAACCAAATAACGCTTTGCCCGGCCAGGGAATCGAAACCAGGACCTCATGCTCAGCAGTCGCGCTTGCATCCACTAGACCAACGAGGCAGTGCAGTAACTGTTATAAAGTAAACAAACAGAGAGAGACAGCTTTTAACTGTTTTAATTATAGTCAAATGATTTCAAACGAACTTAGCGCGATTACGACCCGTTCTATCATTGTTTGTTGTTAAAATAACAATGATTGTGATTGACATACATATTATTATGTGTAGACTGCGCCATACGTGGTAGTAAAACCAGTATTTGCTGGACTTTCATTCCCTAAAAACTGCGCACTACGCCAGGCCAGCTCAAGGTCAATTTTTGTTATTTTTCAATTAAAATCCGGTTCCAACCATGACCGTGATGTGACAACAGAACCAGGCTCCGCGATATTGAATGTACCCAAATAACTAAACGCAATAAAATAATGACAACAATGAGTAACTTAAACACCATTTTTTTTGTAGTTTGGGTATCATCAAATGACTCCTCCCGTCAACCGTCCACTCTGTGCAAAGCGGTAGGGAGTGTCAGACTTCTACTGACTAAAAACCACCCATATTCCTTCGTAACCCTTTGTGTTGATGCTGCGGTATCTCTTTCAAACAACCCGCAGCCCCAACGAGAACATACACACCTAATTTGCAAAACGAAATTATCTAAAAAATAATAAAAACCTCTTTATTACGTATTTTACGCATGTATGTAAATTGTGTCCGTATAATTTCCGCACGTTTCATATGACATAATTGTCAGTTAAAACAAAATTTTAAAGGGTCTTCCTTACCGTTTGTTTAACTCGTGTCTGTCACAGTTAGATAGGTAGGACATTCCCATAAATTAACATATTTTTCGGTTAAAAAATAATGAATGTTTTTTTTTATTGCTCATGGTAAAAAAAAATACCCTTGTTCTGGGTCACGTGGTTATAAAGGTGTTAATTTTATTCTGAAACAGATTTAGCAATGCAGGCTATGTATGAGGGATAGTATACTTTTGTAGCGATACTCATACATTTTTAATTGTTTTATGGTGGAATCTACAACGACCCAAAAGGATTACGCATCTTACTTGACGTCAGGAATAATACTGCATTAAGCAAGTAAATATTTAATAAAAAATATTTGTTTACCCAGCGTCCTAACTAAAACGATCGTCACGCGAGAATATAATCGTTCGTTCATATTTCAGTTATTTGTGCAAAAAGTGGAAGTCGCCCTGTATTAGCTTAAGCATTTGGGATCATTAAGTAATACACAAATATGACTTGTTCGCAAGACAATCGTTTTGGTAACGACATGGCTTAAAGAACATAAAAATAAATAAAACGGTTTTTTAGATAGCTTTTCTGCTTTCTGATGTTCCCAACTTCAGAGAGAGTGAAGATAATATTTCTAGAACAAGAGTTGATCAGTATCTAGCTAAATTGATAGCCACGTTCGTCAAAAATCAAATTGAAACTAGTTTGATAGCATTGATACCTGATAAAGGTTTTATCTTATTTAAAATACAAAATACCTTAAGCTAACTTTAGAGAAAGCGTTTTGACAACATAACAAATAATAAGAAATGTTTACGGTAGAGCTCTTGTTATAATTTCGGGATTGCCCGACATGCTTCGAGTTTGAACGAAATTTTTTGGCTCACAATATGGAGATCTAATACCAAAACAGGGGTTTCTGATAAAAAAATAAGCGTCTACGTAATGTTCTCGTCATCTTTACGGGGTTGCCCGATTTATTTCGAGCTCGAACGAAACTCTTAGTCATAGGCTTATGAAACGGAAACTTGATATCATAACAAAGATTGTTGAAAAAAAAATGTCTACGATATACTCTCGTTATCTTTTTGGGATTGCCCGACTTGTTTCGAGTTCGAACGAAACTCTTAGCCATAAACTGACGATATGGAGATACCATAACACAGATTTCTGATAAAAAAATAAATGTTTACCGATAATTTAGTTAATTATGGTCTTAGAACTGGTAATAGAAGTGTGGGTCGTCCGGCGGCAAGATGGGCAGACGACATAGTTGTCATCGGGGGCAAAACCTGGGTGAGGCTGGAACAGGACCGTGGAGATTGGTACAATAAAAGAGAGGCCTACACCCAGCAGTGGGTGAGTTCGGGCTGTGGATGATGACGATGATGGTCTGATTATCTTTTCGGGATTGCCCGATTTATTTCGAGCTTGAACGAAACTCTTAGTCACATGCTTTCGATACGCAGATCTGATAATCATAACAAAACAGTGATTTATGGTAAGAAAGACATGCGCCGATAATTATGTTATTTCTATCATAAATTTGGGATTGCCTGAGTTGAAGCCCTTGATCAAAGGCTCACGATAAGCAAACATAATGGTAAGCGATGGTCAGGCAAGCTCGATTACTATGTTCATACACACTAATCTCCAAAACTACCCGAACGAATTCAATGAAATTTTGTGAATAGACATGGTTGGTTCCAGCTTAAAAGATAATACCTATTTGTTAATATGTATGTTCATCATCATCATCAGCCCATAATGTTCCCACTGCAGAGCCCAGACCTCCTCTCTAGGAGAGGGATAGGTAATCCACCAAGCGGGCCCAGTGCGGGTTGGTAGATGTCACATGTCTTCGAATTTTTACTTTCTAAGACATGCCGGTTTCCTCACAATGTTTTCCTTCACCGTTTTGAGAGCAGTGGTGATAAAATAAATTACACAAAGTAATGCACCTGCGTGGATTCGAACCCATGACTCACTGTTCGAAGTCGTGCCCGCCACCACTGGGCCAGCACTGCTCTCGTATGTATAATATGTATGTACTCGTTTATAAACATAATATCTAGGTACATACGCAAAGACAACACACTTGGTACTCATCACTAATCTTGGATATTGATTAGCGAATAAGAGAAATGCGAGGCACTTATCAATTCACGTGAGCACGTTGTGTAATCCGAGGGAATTGTACTGTTATCAACTTATCTCACTATCAATGTAGCAGTCAATATTACTACCTAGTCGTTTGTAAATTAATAAGTACTTACTGGATGTAGTATGAACTACTAACCACTAGTTTTAATTTAACTTAAGTATGTCCTAATTTTAAATAGTAGGTATAAGTTTACTTTTTTAATTTTTTTGTCAATTTGTTTTCTCTTGTGTAAAACCAATAAATAGTTTTTCTTTCTTTCTTACTTCTTTCTTTCTAGTTAAAAAAAAACAGAACTGTTTGCGCATCATGTATACCGTATCCATACATACCGTATGGATAGAACACGGTGCATACACGTAAAAGGTCTATTTTGTATGTGGTCATTGTACTCATATGTCGATCTTTAGCTTCAAATATCTCGACAACGTGACACTTTGGGATACCATGTTACATGACATTTTTGTTCGTCTAGGTGTCCTTTACCCATACATACCAATTTCATCGTGGACCGTGATTTCTAAAAAAAAATCATAACATTGGCGGTGGGTCGATATGCCAGCTTCCATACAAAAAAGTGAAAACCCCCTTTTTTCAGTAATAGCCCATAGTCTGCAAGTTGGCGGTAAAATACCCCCGTGCCTCGGAAAGCACCTCCAAAAGTCCTGAGTCTGATCTCTATCCGGTCGTGTCGGATTGCTGTCTCATCGGAATATGAGAGAAAAAGAAACAGAGAGTACACCTGCGTTTCCGCACTCACATTTGCATTATAATATCTCCCGCGCCGATGGCTAATCTGCTAACATTGGCCGCCGTGGCAGAAAATTGTCAGGAGGACTAGTTTTATTATTTAAATCGAAACTACTTACGCCTTCACTGTCCTTGTCTGTCATGACGACGATAGCCATGCTGATGTTGACCCTCATGGTGTAGCAGATCACCATCGCGAAGAACAGCATGATCACCTGGAGGTGCCGGATCCCCAGGATCGGCCCTGAAATTACGTTAAATGTTATTACACGTTGTCATGAAACTTTGGCAGTAGATTTTTTATTGCAGTAGAAAATACCTTTTATTTACATGGCCAATACAAAACATGATCTTCGTTCAGAATCGATTGTTTTTATTTTAAATTTATTTTTTCTTTTTACAGGCATATTTAAGTGTCAGAATAATAAAGAAAACGAAGCTACAGTCACAGTCACAAGGCATAATAACTTGAAACAGTGCAGTAGTTGCCTATTCCAAAGTGTTGGTCTTAATGGAGAAGAATGGGCGTAATATTCCATGGACAATCTTTTAAATCAAAATAATGTTACAAAGTCTTGGTAACATCATTCATGTTGAGATCATATCTAAAATAAGTAAAAACGTTGTAGAAAGACGTGCAAGTTAAGAGCGTCCAGAGTAAAAAGATAATTAACCATTAAAAAAATAACCTAAATATATCACTCCATTCATACAAAACACAAACAATGGTATCTACAAACAAAGCTCTTAATTCAAACCCATTTACAGTTAACAACAAACAATAAATCATAACAACAGTTCGTTCTGAGCCAACAGAGTGTCGAGACACTCACGCGACGTCATTTCAACCCCGGACTCATCACGGACACAGCAGGGATAAATACAGAAGGCCGAGAGAAACTGACATTCTGTAAGTGATAATTATGAAGGTCGAAAATGGTCCCTCTTTTTTTTTGGCGGGTAGAAAATAACCCCTCCCGATCTTGGGCAGAGCGAAAGTGAGTGTCAGACTTCTATTGACTAAAAACCACGCATGTTCCTTCTTAGCCCTTTATGTCGAGGCCGCGGTAGGTAACTCTTGCGAACAACCCCCAGCCCCTATGAAGAAAATGGTCCCTCTTGGATTAAATTGTAATGCTACGTGAACAGAATGTAAAAACGCTATAAAGTTCTTGCTCATTTGTTGACTCTCAGCTCCATTCAGCTAGCCAAGACACACATAGACATGCGTCTACGACTAGCAGACGCAACACTGCAAGTTTTTCCGCAGTTATGATTTAATTTGAGGTCAACGTACGTAAATGTCGGTGATCTGCGAGTAACCTGGCGGATAGAATATTGCAAACAAATGTACAATGACAGTACACTACCACAAAGTGCTGCCAGAACAAAAGTTAAAAGTTAGTTTCTATGGGAGCTTACTATGGTGGTATGACGTCCCTAGAAAGCTAAGAAATACAAAGATTGCTAGAGCGTTTACTTTTTCTGGTTTAATTGTATCTGTTTGTGCCTTTATACAGACTTGACCTTATGTGCCTATCTGTTTAGTGTCATCGGTGTCAGAATTTAATTAAGACTTCGCCTTAAACTGAACGTAATTAAATCGACTTCATACCAATATCTGAGTTAATGAGTTTTTGCAATTTCTGCATAATATTCTCGAAGTGCGATCAATTCTTGGCTGGAAGTATTTTGTCCGATTTTAATGGGGTTTTTATGACGTCGTGTTTACTTTGCTGTTTGTTATCTTAGTTTACAGATATAATGGGTATTAACTATTAGGACTGAAGAATGTACTCTGGCCTTAATTTTTCTTAGACGTGTGGGTATTTCAGAGTCATAAAAAATCGAAATCTATAAGTATAGTAAAAACTACTCTTATTCACGGTAAATTACAAATTAGAAATGTAGTTTAAACGTGTTTTCAATAACTACTATGTAGTGACTGATATAGCTAGTCACTTGTAAAAGTGAACACATTCATGTTCAAGCAGCTGCATAATAAAAACATCGTTAGTACCATCTATTATTTATCAACTACATATTTAAGATGTATTTGTGTCGCTAATCTAAAGATAATCGTGGTCATCATTTTGTTTACATATCGGAATGTCAATACTAGCGCATTACTACCACTTTGTATTTAATAACATACACATTCTAAAGACACATGTTTGCACTAGCACAGCCGGCGTAAAGAGCGCTACACACACGTGCCCGAATGTGGCTGATTGGCAAATTCGAATGTGTATTTTGCGGTTTGATTTTGCCGAATCAGGCTAAGTACGGAAAAGGAAAAGGCACACACATCATTCTACTCAAAGCTGGTTGTTGTGTCAATTTTTGGGAGATGCCAATGTACAGATGAAGAGAGAGGTCATTTCGTAATAGTTCTTTATATTTCTGAATACATCAAATCACGTAACTGATGACCTAACCTTAAAACTCGATTTGTTAAATTTTGACTGAGTTGTAAAAGGCTGAGAGTCAATTGCAAACAAATACTAACACAACAGCAAAACAGAATTAGTGCAAGTTATTTATAACGGTTTTGTGTTTTTGAAGTTGGATTTATTTTATGCAAAATACTTTATTTATTTTACTAAGGATAAATAGGATACCTGTTTATTGGATTTTTATATCTTTTTGCCATGCGAATTAAATAAGACTATCTTTCTTAATTCCAATAATGAAATCGTCGAGAACCATCGCAGAAATTCACACATGATGCACTTGCATCATAAAATAACTATTTTGATCGTCCAATCTCTGTAATGAGTTGCGTGGTTATTCAATTGTTTGCCGGCTTATCTTCACGCTCGTGTGGGTTCGCGGGTGAGCAGGCTTGCAGCTATTGTGTGCCTTAATTAATCGGTTTATGTTTCAGCTGCTTCAAGCAGAGCGATGATTACAGTTTATTTAAGTAGGTTAGCCAACAGCGTTTTATTAATTATTGCAATTCATCATATTTTTTATCCCCTAACTTAATTTATCTATATTAATAAAGAGAAAAGTCCGGACCAACTGAATGACTGACTTATTCAACGCCCAGCCCAAACCCTTAGACCTAAAAAGCTGAAATTTTGCACAGAGGTTATATCCCTTTATAATGAAGACAAGGAATAAGGAAGGATTTTTGGAAATTTAACCCCTAAGGGAGTTAAATAAGGCATGAAAGTCTGAGTAATCGTAATTTTCACGTAATTTTCACAAAAGCTAGTTTGTATAGTATAATATGTCTTCGTCCACAGTTCTCTGATTACTCTTTATATCAGCAGTACTCTTCTTTCTAGTCTTGTTATTCTATCCATCGATAATTTACTCTTCCTCTACTCTGTTCATCATCATTTCAGCCGAAACACGTCCACTGCTGGACTTTAGGCCTCCCCCAAATGTCGCCACATTTACCGGTCGCGAGCGTCCCGTATCCAACGGATCCCCGCAACCTTCACCAGGTCATCGGTTCACCTAGAGGGAGGCCTTCCTGTGCAACGTCTTCCGGTCCGCGGCCTTTTCGGCCCCATAAACCATCCGTTTTGCGAGGAATGTGGCCTGCCTATTACCACTTAAGTCTGCAAATCTTTTCTCTACCTATCCACGATAATACTCATAACTTTCCTCCCGACAGTTTCCTCATTCCTCCGCAACACATGTCCAAACCACGATAATTGATTAATATTACTTCATTGTCACTGCTGTGGGTCGTCTACAGCTGATACGAGTTTGAAGATATCAATGAATGTTATTTTACATGTTTTTATGTAGGATACTTATATCCTCGCATTTCACGCAATAGAATTAAAAGAATATTCTTGGACTGACAAAATGCCTTTCAAATACCTAAGTAAGGTTAACGAAATAACACAAATAATAATATTCTTTATAGATTAAATTCTAATTCATCAATAATTACGATAGTTTACGACTTTATTAGTCGAAAAAAATAAGGAAAATAATAACAAATCCAACAAGATGTTTCCTTATTCAAGCAATGAGATATTTAGCGAATTACAGACGAAGTGGCATTGAATCCAAAGAAGCGAATAAATTATCACTTTTTTTTGTCAAGACCTTTTATTACGCATTTAGAGTTATTTTTTGGAAGTCACTGAACTTATTCGAGATACAGGTTTAGTGATTTTTAAAGTCGAAACAGTTTAGTGAGAGTCCTTCACAAGATATGCCGTATGAACGTATTTTTTGTCCTACCCATACCTCTAAAGGGGTACCTTTAGAGGTATGAGTAGTCTGGTATTTCCAGGACTTTGTTAAAGCTAACAGAGCTCCAGTCAAATATAATTAAAGTCATGGAAGTGGCGAAACTTACTGCGGTACTCAGAGATATTTAATGATTACTTAAGCCATCACTTAGTAAAGATTTGACATACTTTTGTATGACAAAACTGTCAAAACCTTTACTATGGTGGCCTAAGTAACCATTAAATTTCTCTGAGTGCGGTAGTTAGCCAATATATAAATATTGTGCCAGTTACACCAGAAAGAGAGAAACATGAGATGTAGCGGAAATTTGTATTTTTAGGTGTCGATTTTGATCTCCTTAACTAAGTAGGTGCCTTGTATAAACTAAGAGAGCTGAGAAGGAAAACAGCATCGTAAAATATAATTAATAAAATTATCTTTACCGCTAAGATTAACTCCGACATTGTAAAAGAAAATTATTGCAAGACTACTCTGAATAGTTTTAAGTAATAAAACAAGGTCTCTAAAATAACAGAATTAATAAGATAACCTTATTTAATAAACACAGCTGTTTTAAATTTAAAATTATAATTTTAACACAGCTGTTACAAACGAATTTAAATGTTAGAAACTTTTAAAAACAGTAAATTGTTTCAATATTATTGAATTCTTAAGCCGTTTATCTTATTGGACATCGCGCAAAAAGAAAGTTTTATCAATAAAAATAATAAGACTTACCTTTGTTAAGTTTTTGTGATTCTTCTTCACTCATTTTTATTTATTTTTTAATTAATTAAACAATTTATTATCACAAATTAAATACTGAACGTTTCATTGACTAAAAATGTAGCCTTTTGATTCCCTGTACTACTTTATTTTACCATTTATATAAATATGTAATACAAGTTCTTTTTTTCAATTTGAATGTCGAACACGCGTTCCACGCGCTTGTGTTGCGCGCGCGCCACCTTTCGATTGACTCGATTGTTGTTTTTTCTTAATCACAGGCAAAGACATCTCAGTCAATGCCACGGACAGTTATGTAATAACGAAGCCAATCCGCTCTGTATTGTTTATGGTTTATGGAAAAACAAACGGTGACGTTTGTGTGGTTGACTGGTCAAGACTGGCTGGTAAACATTGTTTGATTATATTAGTAACAGAGCGCGTAATCAGCCAAGTATTTAAATTACTACTGATTAAAAAAATGCATCTTGCACCATACATCGATCGATTTTACACCATGTGGTGACCTGCTTGCCTGCTTTTTTTATTATTCTTGCTTGTTGTATTTCTGTTTATTTGTTATGCGTTGTATGTAAATTGCTTTTTTTTGTGACTCCTTGTTCATGAAATCCATAAATTAATGTTAAAGCAAGTTTTTGTACACTGGTTTCAACGTTGCTATAGCAACCAAAAAATCAGTTTACAAAAACTAGCCACTACTACAAAATCCCCATTTGTAGAACATGTGCCATAATGACAGCTGTTAGCAAACACATGCATCACATCTTCCTACCCTTGCTTCAGGGATAACGAGCGTACACGTTAGGCCCCTAGCACACAGCGTATTTTAAACGCGCGTCGTCTGCGCCATAGATGGTTTTTGCGTTTTCATAGATACAAACACGCGTATACAGCGCGTTCGAAACTCGTTTGAAGCGCGTACAAGGATTACAATACATGTAGTTGGCAGTTGCAAGCGCGTAGCGTGCGTTTCGCGTATTCGCGTAGACGGTGGCCCAGTGGTGGCGAAAACATTTGACATCTACCAATCCGCACTGGGCCTGCGTGGTGGATTATAGCCCACATCCCTCCCCTAGAGAGAAGGCCTGAGTCCCTACAGTGGGAACAGTATAGGCTTATGATGATGATGAGACGTGCGTTTCACGATCGCCCCACGTGTTTAGGTTACAAGGTTGCGTTCAAATCTCGTTTGAAGTGCGTCATCTGCGCGTCGTTTGCGCGTTTAAAATACGCCGTGTGCTAGGAGCCTTACGTATACGTAGTAGGTACACATGACGTAGCCATCAAGTATACGTATACATGTAAGTAGGGAGTACGTAAGTAAGACTCATGATATATCGCGTCAGTACTTTTCCCGGTTTTATTTCCTCAACCAGTCATGATGGTTAATGAACCTATACTAATGACGCTCATACTGTTTGTTTATTACTGTGCCAAGCCCCTTTTCACAAATCTAGGTCGGTGGTAGTCGAATAATGTATTTATTGGCTTTCTAAAATAAATGAAACACAAAATTTCCTTTTTCATAGTAAAATCTAGTTTATTTACAGCATGGTTTCGGTTTTTAGACAATTTTATCGGCACTTTTTGCGGGTGTTCCATCTGAAACAAAAAATATAAAATGAGACATCGAACATAAGTGATCGATTTTTAGGTATTGGGTTTGTGTAACAGTTCAATTCAAGGAACAAAATCAGTACTAATTACATAGGATTTAATCATAAGTGCCATGACACAACTAAATCTTCGTGAATTAACCATTTTCTTACCATCAGTCTGTTCCGGTGGTTCGTTCCATTTCTGTCTCTCGCTGGTGCCAAATACAAGATATAATGTGTTCCCAATAACGTATACCGCAGATGCTATGTAGAATACTTTGCGCCATTCGTTCGGGTCTGTCTGTAAATAGAGAGAGCAACCATTTTAAAAAACATGTTGTTAAATTTGAAGGAGCGGTAGATCACAAATGTATGTGGTAACACTTAAACTTGTCCTAGGCAAGTGTAGTTCGGAGTTTCAATAGAGTACCTAAGTGTCAACTCAAACCGAGGCGGCAACTTGGCAGTCGAGTCTTTCAACCGATACTATATGCATTTTATCATGGAGATAAACTTTAAAATGGTTTGACAGTGAACTTGCCAACCAGCAACTTTGATGTTTTACTCTGAAGTGCAAGTTTCAAGACATTTTGATACAAGTGCGGAAAGTTTGTTATTGCATTCCAGGCCTCATAGGAAAAATATAAAATTCAAATATTTTTTAACTAAGAACACAAACAAAATATGTTTACTTGTTCATAAAAGTAAATAATTGTGTAAAATATTCATGTTTATTTATAGTATTCTTTTTACAAGCAAAATTTAATATTGAAAAAAAATTTATGCTTTAAAGACGCAAATCAAAATGACGAAATTAAAAAAAAAAAACTCTGGCGACTGTCTGAGTCGGTGGTGATTTTTTTTTAATTTCTTATGTTTTAATCGATTTGAACATAATCTAAGGTATAGTTATCTGTGGTAACTTTCTTTCCCGCCCTTGGTTGCGGAAAAAAAGATTACCGCACGCGTGCGAAATATGTTGGATTCCGAACCTAATCGTAGTGCAATAAGAGCTAGTTTTCGAGTAAGTGTATTGAAAATACTGTTTTGTTACCACAGTTATTCTCGTAGATACTTAGGTATTCACAAACAATCGAATCGAAGTCGAATTGATCTTGACACATTTTCGAGTATCAGATTTTTGGATCGAACGATTGCCAAATGCTGTTCACAGATCCGATCGACATTATATCATACGGACCTCGTCTTTTAAGATAGCTCCAGCAACTAAGGGCGCTATGATGGATATGATGTTCGCGGCCATGTTCGTGATGCCAAGCAGTGTCCCAGCATAGTTCGGAGCCATGTCCAAGTGCACCAACTGAAAATATAAAATAAGACGTTGTTTAAAAACATTCATTTCACTAAAAAATCGCTGAAAACGTCTTTGAAGCTTGGCACAAGTGTTTTAGGGCAAGACTTATGCCATAAGAATATCATTGTCCGGGATACGATTTTTCAAAGTTAAGTTTCTGTGATTAAAACCTCCAAAACCATTTTTCTTTTTGCTTTTTTCATTGTTTAAAAAAATGTTACCCCACCACACTCACTAGGAATTTCTCCTGTATCGTGGGTGCGTTCACAAACATATAAACTCACATTCACAAATAGGCCAGGCATATTTGTAGGCCATACAAATATTTGTTCCGTACGGGGTCGAACCCGCGACTTGCAACGCAGCAGTCAATTGCTCGAGCCACTGCGCCAACCGTGCACATTCGAGTAGCTGTTACTTTCCCTCTTCATCAGACCACCAGGCGATTAACTTCGTTATGTCTACCTCATCAGTTCCTCTGTACTCTGTAGTAATAGCAACAACATTTAAAAAGTCGATCATACCATAAGTCCAGTTATATGTCCAACGTTGAGGCCAACCACGATCGTCAGTAGAACGACGGCCAGAGTCACGTTACCAGCCGGCACATATGACAGGCCGATCAGGGCAATGGCTGGACCGAAAAAACCTGGCAAAAATATTTCATTTTGTTACTATACGTTTCCGAGGAGACTCGGGTCGATCTTTAGGTAAAGCCGTGCTTGCCTATGTCGGTCTGTGGATGGGTGACCGCTCGACATACGAGTTTCCTCCGTACCTCAGAAAGCACGTTAAGCTGTTGGTCCCGGCTGCCATATATAGATCTTTGCAGTCGTTACAGGTAGTCAGTGACCTGAAATTCTGACATCCAGTCTTACCAAAGAGTATCGTATTACCTAGTATTAGCTGGGTTGTGGAGGTCAGATAGGCAGTCACTCCATATAGAATACTGGTATTCAGCTGCATCTGGTTAGACTGGAAGCCAACCCTAAGATAGTTGGGAAAAGGCTAGGCAGATGATGACGTTTCCCCGAAGGCATTATCATTGTCATCATTGTATTTCTTGTACAACTATGATTGTAATTGTTGTCATCAAGTTTATCTAATAACGAAGGTCGTTGAAAATAATTCATCAACTTACAATAAGTCAAAACATGAATCTCTGTTATGAAGATGCCATTTTACACTTTTATTTCTATGGGAACCAGTTTATTACCTGGTTTGGGTATTTGCGAGTACTTTATCCTCAAGATTGTTTATTTTTCCTCAACTTTTTGCCTATGCGATCACTAAAAACATGTGTTTACCTCTGTCAGGTGAGGGGAAGGCCCCTTGAGATACCCATTCATAATGCCCCTTTCATGACCTCAGATGCTGCGACTTGCACGCGATACTAGTCTCTTTCACATTACTCCTTCGTGCGAGTACTGCCGCTAGTTGCGTCGCAGCGACACGCGGTTTGTTCGCAGCTGTTTTTTTCGTTTGTTTTCCTACAGTCACCACGCCACGCGATGAATTCAACGTTTAGTTCGTGGCCAAGCAGTAATGACGTCATTTTAATAGAAACATTACCATTAGGCACATCACACTTACCTATTGAATTAGAAAGTTTCCTCGTGGCTGTAACACTAAGCCACTTCTTGTTTGGGAGGTAGTCAGATAAGTAGCCAAATGGGAAGCTCAGGATGTAAATAGTCAGGTAGGGTATAGCTGTCATCACGCCATTCTAAATTGAGAAAAATATTATTATAAGCTTTTAAACTGACATGGTCACAAATACTATTTAAAAAAAACAATTAAAAAAAATTGTGAATATCCCGTTTTCAGTATTAATAATAAAAATATTACTGTAGCACATGGGCCACTACAGCCCGGGTTATGGATCTCACAAAAATCTTGCCCTTTGTTAAATAGGACATAAAAATAGCAAAAATAATGTTGATACATTTTCACACTGGCTTTACATTTTTTTATCACTATTATTCTTTCGTAATACTACGATATAAACATATGGACATGTAGGTGAACAACGGGCAATAAACGATTTTACAGTACTCTCTTTTACAAATCAAATCATTTATTTGCATATAATATAAATAAAAGGTATTATACAACAATGTTGTTGTTGTTGTTTCTACCTACCATCTGCCCTTAACACTGGCGTAATGTTTAATAATTATGTTAACCTTACTGAAATTACTGACTTACCGCTTTGATATCAACCCCCAGTACTTTCTTCATGTAGGAAGGCATCTCCGTCATGAGGGTCCAGTAGCCCCAATTCTGACTGCAGTGGAGCACGATCAGCGATATGAATGGAACCGACGTCCATATGGCCAGCCATGGAGTTTTGTATTTCTGCGGAGGAAATATAAATACAATACAAGTTAGTAAGTCTTGTATGTGCGTACAAAAATGTATGTCCGTGTGACTGCTTGTTGGTCTAGTGGTTGCAAGCGCTGTTACTGAGCATGAGGTCCTGGGTTCGATTCCCGGGTCGGGCAAAATGTTAGTGGGTTTTCCATTAAGAAATTTTCAGTAGCAGCCACGGAGACTGGATTTGTGCCTAGTTGATGGCAACTCGCATTATTACATGTGACTCAAGTATTACTGGCAAAATAGGTGTCCTCTACCTAACCTTTTGGGCATTACATGCGTGATGTTAAGTTATTTGTTAAAGGTATTTAATTAGGGGAAACTGGAAAAATCCACCTTAATGTGGTCTTAAATGGTCATGATGATGAGCGAAAAAAAACAATGATTCTGACTTTATTATCTACTCCAGGATCTGATACTCAAGAATTAACAGAACTATTCGTCATGTTGGAACAAAATGTATTATCATAGGAAAGTGTCATACCTTCGGCTCCCCAACCTGCCCCAAAGACGTCTGTATATACAACCGTTCCTCTTTACTAATTAACGTCGAGTTCTGAGGAGAGTCAGACCCCACAATACAATAGATCACTACCCACACTGCCCCAACCGCTCCGTTCACGAAGAAGATGGCTTCCCAACCCCAGGCATCTGCTATGAAGCCTGATATCAGTAGCTGAATGGCGTTGCCGAGCGAGGAACCTGGAATCAGTTTAATGTTAAAGGTACCTCATCATCATCATCATCATTACAGCCGAAAGACGTCCACTGTTGGACATAGGCCTCCACCAAGTGTCACCACATTGATCGGTCCCATGCGTGTCGCATCCGGCGGATCCTTGCAACCTTCACCAGGTCATAGGTCCACCTAGTGGGAGTCCTTCCAACTCAACGTCTTCTGGTTCGAAGTTGCCACTCCAGAACTTTTCGGCCCCATCAAGTTACGTGTCTAACTGCCGCACTCAGAGAGCTATAATGATTACTTAGGCCATCACTTAGTAAAGGTTTTGACAGTATTCTCATACACAAGTATGTCAAATCTTTATTAAGTGACGGCTAAGAAATCATTAAATATCTCTGAGTACCGCAGTAAGTTAGTTACTTGTCATTAATACTAAATTAGGAGGGGCATAGGTACATGACCTACACTAGCTAACCTAATTAAAGATGATCTTCAGCAAGTTAGCTCAATTGCATTATAATATCAGCGTGCGTGCATGACCAGGAGTACTACATACGTGGACGAAGCTAAGAGCCTATGTAAGGATAGAATCATTTCTGTGTATCCCCATCGTAAAACCGCGTGAATTTATGGTTGTACTAGCAACTTATTCACCGAAATAGAGTAGCAATGTAGCCAGTTTTGTGAAAATTTGCCAATAGGCAACCCGATAAAGTTGAAAATACACAGGAGGCATAATTAATGAGCACCCCCTGGGGGTCGAAAGTGGACTCCAATGAACGAATCTTTTTTAGGGGTCGAGAGGCCGAGAGTGGACTAAACGAAACTGACCACTTAGGGTAATGCAATTTGTTGTTAATAACCCTTATGAAGCTACACTGACCTGAATTTATCATAGCCCCAGTCCGGCTCTTCTCTTCAACCGGTGTCCACTTGCCGATCAAGTTGTAAATCGAAGGTACTACAAAGCCTTGAGATAGACCTTGCATGACACGACAGGCGCATACCAGTTGCCATCCACCCTGAAAGGAATCGTGAGGATAAGAACGAGTTGACTTGCCCATTAAACATACACTGGCCTAAACCTGGCAGTGGGTGAAGTTGGACTGGGCTTGATGATGTTGATGAAGGTCTCCACGTCCTTGTTGGTGCATTGTTTCTTGCAGATCCATGCAATGCTTACTAAATCGTCACCATTGCTATTATCTTCTCATTTCATAAACCCAATTAAAGATTTGCAGGAACCAATTTTGAATTAGGACCTATCCTAATTCAAAATTGGTTGGCGGTGACTGACTGTCATGTATTTATATCTGTGCAAAAAAATCTTCAAATAAGCTTTTGAATACTTACATAATAAGCAGCAAAAGGCACCGCGAACGACACAAAGGCATTGATAGCGATCGCAATGGTAACGAGGATCATGCCACCGAACTTGGCAGCCATCTCACCCGCCGGGATCTGAAGCACGATGTAGCCCCAGAAGAAGGAAGACAGGATCACACTCTGTGTCTGCATGCTCCAGTCGAAGGACTGTGGAACATTTATTACTGTTACATTGTGACCATGCTATATGCTGTTTAATATTGTGATTGACGACCGTGGAATTCCCAAGTCCAAAAAGTCTTGCGACCCAAGAGTCCCAAGACACGATTAATAACGGTCCTCAGATTTTGTGGGTGCATGCGTATTGTTTGCTTTGGTGATGGAACACATCGTGAGGAAACCAGCATACTTGAGAGACATACTTCGATGGCACATAAAGCCAAGCCATGGGTGGTAATAAACTCTGACACCAGGTTCGACGCTAACCACACGATAAAGAAAGAAGAATGTCCTGTCTCGCTGGTGCGTTTTAATTTTTTTTTTATATATATTTGTGGTATCCCTCATTATTATATAGTTGCGGGTATGCCGCGAATAAACAGTTGGTTCGTAGACTTGCGTTTCTTTGTGTGCTGCTCCCTAATTTATATCATAAATCTAACTGGCGACGAGGAAAATCACGTTTTGCCAACATAAATCGCATTAACAGTGACAAAATATCAAGTACAAATAAAATGCCGATCGGAAAAATCGAACAATTCGACATTTCGAGTAAAAAGTGGTCGGCTTATATTCGACGCGTAGAACAATTTATGACGCTCAATGGAATCAAATCAGAACTTCAAGTGGCTACGCTAGTGACATTAGTTGGCGAAGCTACATATGATTTGATGTGCGATTTGTGCGCACCGGATAATCCAGAAGAAAAAACATTCAAGGAATTGGTGATCATCGTTGGCGACCATCTCGAACCAAAGCGCTCGGAAATAGCAGAGCGGCACATATTTAGACAAAGGCGTCAAAATGGCGGCGAAAGCCTCGGCGATTATCTACAAGTTCTCAAGCATCTAGCGAGCACGTGCAGCTTCAAGGGTTGCCTCGAAGAAAACTTGAGAGATCAATTCGTATCGGGTCTATCTAGTGACGATATGAGATCGCGCCTTTTAGCCGAACCAACGTTAACGTACAAAAGAGCCGTGGAGTTGGCTTTTGCACTGGAGGCTGCCGACCGGCACGCGCAGGCGAGCGGGGCGGGCAGTACGGCGGTGACGGCGGACTCCGGCGCGGCTGAGCCCGTGCATCGTATGGCGGCGGGGCGAGGCGCCCGCGCCAGCAGCGACAGCGCCGCCGCGGGCCCAGCGAAAGACGCTGGCGCCGCGCGGCGCGCCCAGGTGACGTGTTGGCGGTGCGGGAAGGGACACCAGGCCAACGGTTGTCGTTTTAAAAATTATTCTTGCGACGGTTGCGGCCAGAAGGGCCATCTGAAGGCAATGTGCAAGAGGACCCCTCGTCAGGGTGAGGCGCGGTCGTCGGGCCGCGGGCAGAACTACATCGATAGTGATAACGATTCGGAGTGCGAGCTTTATAATCTAAACGTGTGTAATAATAGTGATCGGCCCTATAATGTGCAGGTGAAAGTGAACGGTAAGGTGATGATGTTCGAGTTGGACACTGGCAGTAAGTTATCCACGATTAACACTCATTTTTACCAGGAACATTTTAAACAGATTCCGCTTATCGCTAATGATGTTTGTTTACATTCGTACAATGGCACTCGAATCGAAGTAGCAGGATGTTTTTTGGTGGATGTTGCTATCGGGACGCACACGGCGAGGAATCTGAAACTATTTGTAATTAAGAAGGGTGGGCCACCCTTATTAGGTAGATCATGGCTCAGTCAGTTAAATATTAATGAAATAAAAATGAAAGATAAAATGTATAATTTAACTGAGGTTAATCTTGTTGATAGTTTACGTCATGAATTCCCCACCGTGTTCGCCCTAGGTCTCGGAACATGTAATAAAGAGCTGTCGTTAAGATTGTGCGATACGACTCCAATTTTTGTTAAGGCAAGGTCGCTGCCATTAGCTTTACGTAAGCCTGTTGAATTAGAACTCCAGCGACTCGAGGCAGAGGGTACGATTCAAAAAGTGGAATATTCGGATTATGGGACTCCTATTGTCCCGGTAATTAAGAAATCAGGTGATATTCGTATTTGCGGGGATTATAAGGTTACAATAAACCCTAAGTTGATTCGCGATCCGTACCCTATGCCGCGAATCGAAGAGTTGTTCGCTGCCTTAAGTGGTGGCGAACAATATTCTAAGATCGATCTCACGAACGCTTACCAACAGTTATTTTTGGATGAGAAATCGCGTGCTTGCACGGCAATCACTACACATGTAGGTACATTTATCTATAATAGAACGCCATTTGGTTTAACCTGTATTCCAGAAAAATTCCAGAAGTTTATGGAAGAAACACTTAGAGGTTTAAAAGGTACTGCCGTATTCTTAGACGACATCGCGGTCACAGGTGCATCTAGATCGGAGCATATGGCTAATCTAAAGGCCGTTTTGACAAGATTACGTGAGGTCGGTTTAAGGATTAAATTGGAGAAATGTACTTTCATGCAAGATAGTATAACTTATTTAGGCTTTGTCATCGACAAGCAAGGCTTACACCCAGATAAAAATAAATTAAAAGCAATTGTGGAGGCTCCACCGCCGGAAGACGTAACTCAGCTGAGATCTTTTCTCGGTCTAATTAATTACTACTCAAAGTTCATACCTCGGCTGAGTACGATTTTGCATCCGTTGCATAGTTTGTTGCGCAAGGGCACCGACTGGGTCTGGTCCACGCATTGTAAAGAGGCTTTTAAGGAAATAAAAGATGTAATATTAAGTGGAAAAGTTTTAGTACATTATAATCCTGAGTTGCCTTTGGTTTTAGCGGTTGACAGCAGTTCATACGGCATAGGCAGTGTGTTATCGCATCGTTTTCCTAACGGCGACGAGCGCCCTATCTGTTTCGCTTCGCGGACTTTAAACGCAGCTGAAAGGTCTTACAGTCAGCTCGACAAAGAGGCAC
The DNA here is from genome assembly GCA_949774965.1 of Diarsia brunnea. Classification (NCBI taxonomy): domain Eukaryota; kingdom Metazoa; phylum Arthropoda; class Insecta; order Lepidoptera; family Noctuidae; genus Diarsia; species Diarsia brunnea. The sequence goes on from OX459011.1 coordinate 19,047,711, forward strand.
TGGCGATTATTGCTGGTGTTATCAAACATCACCAGTATATCTACGGCCGTCACTTTATAATAAAAACTGATCACAAACCACTGACGTTTATATTCGGACCTAAATTTGGGTTGCCGGTAACCGCAGCTAGCAGGTTACAACGATACGCCACCAGACTGGCGTCTTACGATTTTGATATTGAATTCGTTAAATCGAATGACAACAGTAATGTCGATGCCTTATCACGATTGCCGCTGCCGTGTCAACGAAAAATGTGTAATGAGTTGGAATCGGTGTCGTATGTTAATTATGTCGAAGAATCTTTTCCAATTAGCGCTAAAGAGGTGGCTTTGTGGACACAAAAAGATGTCTTATTAAATAAAATGAAGAATTACATTATTAACGGTTGGCCTTCGAACATTGAAATCGACTTGGAAAAACCTTATTTCAATAGAAGAGACTATCTATGTTTAGATAGAGGTTGCATTTTGTATAATCATCGCGTTGTGGTGCCCGAGTCCTTGAGGAAGCAGGTGCTCGCTGAACTGCATGAGGGGCATCTAGGCGTCGTTAAAATGAAAAACATAGCCCGCAGTTATGTTTACTGGCCAACTTTAGACGTTGAAATTGAGTCCATCGCTAGAGAGTGTAGTGCGTGTCGGCAGCAGCGTGATATGCCTCCGCGTTCTTTATTGCACCCTTGGGAGTTTCCAGCGCGCCCCTGGCAGAGAATACATATGGATTTTGGGGAATTTCAAAGCAAACACTATTTAGTCTCCGTAGACGCCCATAGTAAATGGATCGAAGTACAGAAGATGACCAGTACGAACGCCGTGGCGACGATCGGAAAGCTGCGAGAACTATTCGCGCGCTTCGGGTTACCGACGCAGGTGGTGAGCGATGGAGGACCACCGTTCGGCTCCGGCGAGTTCGCCAACTTCATGAAAAAAAATTGCATCGTTCATACTATAACCAGTCCTTACAGGCCAGCGGGTAACGGCGCGGCTGAAAACGCAGTGAAGTTGGTGAAACGCGCTATGAAGAAAGCGGCGCATGAGGGGGTCGACATCGATACGGCGGTCAATAAATTCTTATTTCAATATCGAAACTGCGAGCACGCCAGCACCGGCGTCGAACCGGCCCAGGCGATGCTCGGCCGGCGTTTGCGCGGGCGGCTAGATGTACTGCGGCCGAGCGCCGAGCGCGCCAGCGAGGCGGCGGCGGCGCGAGCAGCGCGCGCCGCGCCCGGCACCGAGCGCAGCGCCGCGCCCGGGGACGCCGTGCTGGCGCGGGACTACAGCGCGCGTTCTGACAAGTGGGCGCCGGCGGTGGTCACCGCACGAGAAGCTCCTCTCACGTATAGGGTGCGGTGTTCCGACGGACGCGAGTGGAAGAGGCATATTGACCAGTTACTCCCGGTCGGATAGCGTCGATCGACCCTACGACATTCCTTGGTCGCGCCCGAAAACATTCTGACTAACCTCCCCCGGTCAGACGACGAATTCGATGACGCAATTGAAAACATCCCAGGTGCTGAATTGTCTTCCAAAGACACCTCTAATGCGGATCGGGTTTCTATTAACTGTGATATCGAACCGATACCAACGCAAAATCTCGGAACTGCTGTATCAAATGAAATGCGTCCAAGACGCGCTTGCACTTTAAAACAAAAAGTGTACAAAGAATAACAGACCTAAGAGTACCTATTCCTTGTATAGTCATAATTATAAATACCTAAGTGTCACTTACCTACTTACGTTCGCTTCGCAATTTATAGTCCATTGTATAGATTTGTGTAATGCGTCGGCTATGTACGTAGGTATCTATAGCAAGTTTAGAGATAAGTAAATTTATTAGATGCAAAACAACTCGGCATATAATGTACCTAAGTAGGTACCTACTTGCCCATTAGTCACCTGTTATTGTTTTTTTTTATGCAGCGCATACCCATCAGCTGATTCGGATTATCTATTATGTATATCAATTAGTTAATCATAGGTACGTAAAACCTTACTTCACTGTTACTGAACATTTAACAGCGGTAGTGAGTATACAATTTACCTACCTAGGTACACCTCATTGTTTGTTTATTATTAATTATATTTAAGGTAACACAGTACCAACTACTTTATGTGATTATATAGATAGGTACTGTGAGGAATTACATGCTTTAGAAAAGGGGGGCGTGTGGTATCCCTCATTATTATATAGTTGCGGGTATGCCGCGAATAAACAGTTGGTTCGTAGACTTGCGTTTCTTTGTGTGCTGCTCCCTAATTTATATCATAAATCTAACTATATTGACCCAACAGTCTTTATAAAAAAGATCATATCATCCAGCGTATTCCATTAGGAGAGAATGAGATCATGACCAGGCTCATAAAAAACCAACACTTGTTACATTAATGATAGTTAGTCATCATCTGCCTAGCCTTTTCCCAACTATGTTGGAGTCGGCTTCCAGTCTAACCGGATGCAGCTGAATACCAGTATTTTACATGGAGCGACTGCCTATCTGACCTCCACAACCCAGCTAATACTAGGTAATACGATACTCTTTGGTAAGACTGGATGTCAGAATTTCAGGTCACTGACTACCTGTAACGACTGCCATAGATCTATATATGGCAGCCGGGACCAACAGCTTAACGTGCTTTCCGAGGCACGGAGGAAACTCGGTATGTCGGGCGGTCACCCGTCCACAGACCGACCTAGGCAAGCATAGCTTTACCTGAAGATCGACCCGAGTGGCAGTTCTTATTAAGCCACGAGCTCCTTAATGATATTAATGATAGTTAGTATTGAATATAATATTCCTCATGTATTGAGATCAATATCTGTTAACTTATCGTACATGTTTCGTGAGTAAATATTTTGACTATAAAATAATTGGATAACTAGAAGATAATATTGTTTTCCTCGGTCGATTATAACTTTTTTGTGGGATAAAGAATTGTAATGATAATTAGCAGGCCGCTGAATCAAGGGCTTGATACAGAAAGCGGTACACACGGACACGGTTCGTATTGTTAGGAGGTTCCTCTCTCTGGAGCCGGTAGCTTGGTCCCTTTTTCCCCTATACCGGTGGGCTACATTTTTTTAATATTTTTATTGTTTTATAAGAAAATTGTTTTCAAATAAATAAAGGGAATAATAATGTGAATAATGCATTTCATTCAACGAAAACTAACCGGCTGATAGTTGAAACTAATGATAAGGCCGCACTGGCGGTATTAGCAAAGCCTTTTTTTTGGAGCGTGTGAAATCATCAAACGACTCCTTCCGCTCTGGGCAGAGTGGTAGGGAGTGTCAGACTTCTACTGACTAAAACCCACCCATATCCCTTCTTAGCCCTTTGTTTCTCTTTCGAACAACCAGCAGCTTTCAAACAACCCGCAGCGTATTAGAAACCCTAGCATTACCGTCTTGAGTGCGCCTAAATATTTCCGTTTCAAAGGATATTTCTAGAGTGACTACTTGTGAACACTTACATTTTCAAGCGTGTTGTCTGTCATCACCACTATAGCCATGCTCATGTTGACCCTCATGCCGTATGCTATAACCAGCGCGAAGAACATCATCAGGGTCTGAACATGGCGAATGGCGCCAGTAGCTCCTACAAACAAAAGGTAAGTGGAATAATGAGGAATTGGTATAATTTATGTAACAAATATATTTAGGCGCAGTAGTGTTGTTTCTCATGTAAAGGTATTAATTAGTGTCTATAAGTAAACTATCATCATCATCAGCCTATAATGTTCCCAGTGCTGGGACACAGGCCTTCTCTCTAGGAGAGAGATTGGGGCCAAGTATGGTTTGAGTAAAACTAGATCTGTAATATATTTAAAAGTTACAAAAATAATGCTGGAAGTTTGACAAAATGTGTGCTATAATGGGTAAGATTTTGTTATGCAATTGTTATGACTTATCTATCTTCTTGTTACAAAAAACTGTGATCACAAACCTGTAAAATGCTATAATTTTTTGTTGTTAATTATGTTTACATTTAAAACTCCATTGCATCGATAAATTAAGGCATTCGAAAAGTGGCTTCTCCACTAAAAGTGACTTCTTCTTGTACAGAAGAAATCTACAGTAGTGAAATGACGACACAATAAACATTATTTATGAAAAAACATTCCGTGTGTTGTTGTATCCCGGCTGCCGGCAGTCGCAAACAACACAATCTATGCTATTCATAAACCTATGTTTTCTAAAAGGTGTTACATTCATTAACAAAATCGTAAAAAATATCTAATGAATAGATGTTATTGAATGCGATTTGTTTTAAAACCTTAATTTACACACACACACACACACGTTATTAGCAGCATTTCAATTGGTCTAGTATAATATGTACTTTTTTTAGAATGCGTGGCCAGCTTATCCTGGTTTTGTTACCACTGACGGAGTGGCCAACTAGAATTGTAATGGTGAACAATATCAACTTGGTTGCACCCTCACTGCTTGGAAAGGGCCGTTCGAACAATTATGGCTATGAAATAAATCAAAATCACTTACTTGGCTTCTCAATCTCCACAATTTCCTCATTCATTTTGAACTTCAAAAGCACAACACTATCTAAACATAATTTAAATAAATAAAAATGTTAGCAAACAATATGTCGTCGGGTATTTTGGTTGATAACAAGTTGACACAATCGGTCTAGTACTGCGATAGTGTCACAGCAGATCACCCCGGGTGATCGGATGTGATAAGGTCTCTTTAATACTTGACCCTGAAGTGATTGTGGCTATTGAATGGGTTTTATTTGTATCAAAATTCAATAGATTCTCTATGGTTTGTGTAAATAGACTGGGTTTTTTTTAGCATTGGAAATCTTCATATAAATCCTTCCGCTGTGTGCAGAGGGAAAGAGAGTGTCAGACTTGAACTGACTAAAATCCACCCATATATCTCTTTCGAATAGTCCTCCGGTTCTAGCAGGTCTGCCCTTGCTCTTGTCGACCCCTTCCATTTGGCTGACATCTCTTTGAGGAGCACGTGAAACAGCTTTTGTTAGTTGCTTGGAGGCAAGTGGGCTGCATCGTGAAAGCAAATAAGGAATTGGTAAAGACCACTCTTTTTGAAGCAAACCCGGCTAGAACCGGTTAGTAAAACCAACGTCGATGTAACGTTGTGACTTCTAATTTTCTTTAATTACTTCATAAACAATTTATTTACTTAGTATCGGGCTTAAAACCAGTATTAACTGTCTTACAGACTCCGCTAACCGCAATATCTTTCACGTCAACGTTTTATGTACAATTGATATTGAATAAGATCAGATAATATTTAATACGTCTTCTCTGAGATAATTGGATAAATAATTGAGACGACAGATACTTATAATATTACAAATAAATAGTATTTGACTTTACCAGCAACAAAAAGAAAACATAGCCTTAGATAATTATGTCTTGATTCTATGATAGACGTACATCAGAAACCTGCCCGATTGTGGCGGAGCGAAACGATTGGACTGCGCTTCCATGAATACTATCTCTACGAGGCTGAAAAGTTAGTCACGCAGCGAGTGCCTGAACTCGGGCGTCGCCTAGGACACCGCAAGGAGACAAGAGCAGTGAGGATAGTCTTGACTTAATAAAAAAAACTATGAGTTTATTTTGTTTTATGTATTTAAGAAAAATATATTATTTTGGCATACAATAGCTAAAATAACATTTATCTTAAAATTTAGATTTGTTTATGTATAATTTTATAATTTATACAATCTGGGAAACTTTAAAGAATTGAAGCCACTAAACAATATTTGTATTAGTTATAATACGAAAGATTCATTACACTAATAGAAAATTCATGAAACTTCAAATACTTTAAAATTTAAAACACTATTTTTATGTAAATACTGTGTCTAAATTCAAAGAGACGTGGAAGGTTTACGATATGAGTTATATTTATTTTATTGGTACTTTTATATGTTGGTAGATTCTTAATCAAAATGGAATCTTTCAAAATATTTGCTATCTAGATTTGGTTTTCAATTGCTTTGAAAATACGACGTGTATTCATGTTTTATCTTTTTTTCATTTCAGAAACGTGAAATCGCTAGTTCCACTAATTAAGACTTTAACAAAACTGCTATGTTGTTTGAGTTATTTTCCAGAAAAAACTTTCATCCATGTATCCAAAATTATAAGTTTAATTCAAATTAGGCTGATAAAACATTAGCACCTGTAGAAATTTAAAGAAAACTAGAGACATTCCTCCGAAAATCCCACACTTTGCCTTCCATATAACATAACGCCTGTAGTGCTGGGACCGTTGGCTTGGACGTAGGGTTAGTTTGTTTTACTGGCATTTTTTGAGCTATGTATAAATTGTATTTAATAAAAGACGAACCTATTTCCATCAATTACAAGTACAATCCGGACTACTAAAAAAATCCTGAAGTTAAAGCTAAGTTCTTCATCATAAACCTATCATCCTCTTTATGGTTCTAATTACACACACCTAATATTGTGAGGAAAATGATATTTAAAACAGAAACAAAGCTGCGAACTTGTACTCGCAAACTCACGGTTTCGTGCAGTGTGCGGTCCCATACAAATACCATTAAAATGACATAGCAAGCACACATGGGTGGACAAAATGGTGCAAATTATTGTGTACTGATGTTGTTTTAAAACCGCAGTATTTTATTTTAGGGGATTGCCATTGATATAAAAACTAAAGATACAACGCGTAACATTTGCACAACGCGTTCGCCATACAGAGAATCGGTGTAGTCTGCTCGTTAACGTAACCTTGTATAAGCGGCGTGGTATTTTCGAGGTTTAAAGAACATAAATAAAGCTTTTAATAAAATTTACGACCGCACCCGAAGAGAGCCGATCGTCGACTAGTTCACTTCGACTTAGGAAAGACCGTTTTGGGACCACGTTCGAGGCGTCATTTTAACATGCCGTCCGCCCAGTCCTTACGCAGGAATATATAAGTCAAGGGGGATAGCCCATATTTTTAGAGACATAGTGAGTTTGTGCGTTCGGCGGGTAAATGTAATTTCTAACTATCCCATGGGAAAATTGTTTGAGTTTACGTATGTTTAGTGAGTTTTCCGGTACAATCAGAGATTAGCTTTATTTTTTGTCGTCGTGCGTACAATGATAAGCACAACATAAACATAATGTCACGCCTGTAATCCCCAAAGGGTTAGCCAGAGGTGTATCTATACCTAACAAGTAGGCACACCCACATTGCGCCAGTTATGTTTAAGTCCCATGTAATAAAAGGGCGAGTCTAAGTAAATAAGACAACAAAGCCTAAGCCTAAGTGAATAAGGCACAATGATAAGTTGTTTAGTACTTATGAGGTAACAGATGAACACACATAAGTACAAACATATATACAAAAGTACCAATTAATATCATAACCCTCCTTTTTACTTCGCCGTAGTCAGGTAAAAAGAGACCTTTGCCCGATTATCTCAAGAATGAAAAAGCCGTTACGCAATGAAATGCTCAAATGGGTAAATCTGTTCAGTTCTTGCTAGTCATTGCTACGGTTCACAAGTTATCTATTTTAGCTGCCCATTGAACCGGCCACTATTATAAATCACTTTTTGCTGGCTCGAATCTGCTTTTTCTCTGTATATTCATAATTCAATTGTTTTTGGAAGACAATAAAGAAGTTTTTTTTTTCTTTTTACGTATAATTTTTTGTAGTTATGCAGGTCATGGGTTTGAAGACAATCAGGCACTTAACTTTGTGTAATTTATTTCTAGGATATCATTTGTATATTATTGATATACCTAATTATATTTACATATCTCTTGCTCTGTAAGTACACCCTTACACCCCTGAATGCCGGGGTGTATGACTATCATTACAGCATAGGTTTTGGAATTTGAAAAAAGAACTGTCATACTCATACTGCACGAAGAATATTTTTAAAAAGTTAATTTTTTTTTTCTCGGTATCGATTAATTACTCGAATCGGAATCTAGACAATTTATTTTATAAAGATTTTATTTTAAATATGGAACTATTTGTTTCCACATCGTATGTTAGATGGAATCGATTTAAAAATCAAACTGGCCAGCAAGATTTGACGCGCTTGCGTGCGTGAAAAAAAAAAGGCAGTCTACTAGTAGGCGCGAAAGCATCGCGAAAATAATTAATTTTCTTGTTTGAGTTCTTTTTCAAAAGTTTTAAACATGTCTAGTAGTACCAGTCAACTGCCGCCATTTACGATGCAAGAACCTCAAGTCACTCAAACTCAAGTCTTATCATCACAAACTCATTTTCAAACTATAAATATACCTAAAAAGAACGTGACCATATCTCTTACAAATTGTAATAATTTTACTATTAATTTTAATTAAATACACATTTTTTTCTTCTTAATAAATGTTCATTGAAACCTGCTGTCTTGTTGTTTACTTACCTCACAATCGATATGTAAAGCAGAGTATTTATCTCGGGCGTAAGCATCAATTGCATACTCGGGTTAATTAGCGCCTTCGCTTCGCTCAGGCGCCAAAAACCTCGTATGCAATTGATGTCATACAGCCCTTGGTTAATAATCTACTATTATAGGATAACCAAATGAAATTCAAATTTTGAATGTAGAATTTTCGCTTATCACTGTAATGGTCAAACTGCCAGCTATACAATCATGTGATTTTTTTCATGGAATGAAAACTCTTTTGTGTTAAATTAGGACAGAAACCATAAAAACGAAAGTGTTTTGATTTTTCTGATGAGAAGTGTATTTTCCTCCTTCGTTTGCCGAATACATTTTGTATCTACGTTCACTCTTCATACATATACACAAGAAGACATTCGATTCGCATTTGTTTCGAAAGTAAACTTCGTACTCATGTCACTGCTTGTCCCCAAGTACGCAGTACAAGTAAATTGAATTTTGTTCTTAGTGATTTTGTTCAAGTATCAAGTTGGGTGGGGTTTCGAGAGTTCATATTAGAAGTTAGTAATGACGGAAGTAGTCCGTAATTCGGTTTTTGCCGAATTCTGCTTTTAAAAAGGTGGTAGAACCAAAATGAAACACTCACCGACTGTGTAATGGTGAGTTCGTGGTGCGTGGCGTCCCTACACTATGTTTACTACCTGTACCCGGCGATAAATATTGCACATCGAACTTTGGAGAAACTATGACGTACGAAATGACTGTTCGAGACATCTCTTTTCCGCTGTGCTTTTATATATAAATACCGCAAGCTAGGTCGGTTCGAAAATGTTTCATGGCAAGCTAAATACAAAATAAGAACTTAATTAATGAATAAATGGCATTGATTTTTCCAAAGGTCGATGTGCTATATTTATTGCCGGGTACTGTACTTATAAAAAAAGCTAAAATAACGTGGAAGATCACTGTGTATATTAAGTATTTAATTACCTCGTTGGAAATGAAAGTCGGAAAACGACCACCATCTGTTTAAAAAGCACCCCATGAGCTTATTGACTCCTTTGTTCCAATAAACTACAGACAATCAGGTGGTAAACTCAATTCAAGCGACTGATTTATCTCCTGATTTTTTTGACACACGATTTTGAACCTAAACTGTTAATATTTATGACTGAATGTTTCTTTTAAGTAAATTAGGGTAGGAAAATTGCTTCCAAAGAGTTCCTCTATCAAAGAAAGGGAAAATAAAGGTAATGAGAAACACTATCCTTTTATGAGACAATAGAGGTGCATTTTATAAAATCTGAAATTATGAAGTTTGAATAGAAAAAACTGCTTTTCACAGACCTCGTCATTTTCTATGTTACTACGTTGAAGGTAATTAGGGACCTGTCTTTGTACTTGTTTGTGATTTTTCATGAAGATTTTTTTAATGAGCAGCAGTTTATTTTCTAAAGAAAAATCTGGCAGTTGATGTCACTGCAAAATGAAAATTGTACAATTTTGTAGTGCAATTCTTTCCGCCCTTCGTTTAAATAACTAAAGAGGTATTTGATATGAGTATGTAAGCTCACCTAAGTTGAAAATTGTACTACATTTAGTTTGGTCACCACTATAACTCCCTGTTGTACGTACCTTGAATAAATCAGTGATACATCAGCGATATCTTAATAATTATAGTGCTATCGGATAACCTACCAAAGAAAAGAATAAAAGGTAATGAAACTGTTGATCTACTAGCCAAGCATGTGATGCAATTCCTGTTAGCTTTTCTCCTTACTTTTCAAACTTTATACCTAAAATTAAACAGGATTGTCATTTACTTTGGAAGGAATATTTTATTATAAAAGATCTCGAGATAAAGGAATCTGGTACAAAACGATCCAGCCGCATCCCTTGAACTCACCGTGGATAGATAACCAGTTGTTGAATAGACGTGACACTGTTACCTATTGCCTTAAGACTTCTTTCCGGACACATACCGTGTAATAAGTTCTTATTCCTTATGGCAAAATCAATAACAGATAAGTGTGATTTTTGTAATAATTCCGTTGATGATGTTCATCACATATTGACTGAGTGTGTCCGCAACGAAGAATTTAGATTTAGATTAGATTATAGACTTAGGAAATATGTTACTGCAACAGTGTTCTAGCTGCGCCACTGTCTGACGCAGCCAGAGCACTTTACAGACTAGCTATGCTAAGATTTAGTTAAATAATAGATTGTAATTAGTTTTAGTACTATTTGTTAAAAATTGTAAAACCAACCAGGGCGGCATAATCGCATGTGCGACAAAGCCCTTTTTCTGGAATAAAAAAAAAAAAAAACCTACCAATCTATTTCCGAATCCCAATTTCGGCCAACATTTTGCAGCTGTAATCCAAAATTATTCTGACAGAATGTAAATAACCCTGTTAGCGTTTGTGAGCAGTGCACTCACAAACGCTAACAGTATTTGCTGTACTTAAACAAACAAAAAATATACTGCTCTGATCAAGTAATATCAATGCGCAAATATTTGAACAAGCAACCCAGAATAATTTGACAAAAAGTTTAACAAAAACTTGAAAACGCAGCAGAACAACTTTTTCGATTTAGAACAATAAAGTTTTGTGTGACTCCCTCCAATTAAAATGGGTAAATTATGACTATGGTAACCCAGTTGGAGTTTGCCACAAAGGTTCGACTTTGGACCCTCGAGTGAAACCTTAAATCTTTTGGGCTCATGCAATTTGACACGGAGTTAGAGGTAGAAAGAAAGACAACAATGTAAAAAAAATCGTTCAAATAATAAACTTTTTGGAAAAAAATCCTTTTCGCTCTGAAACAGATCCTTTTCCCGTTTGTAATGAAATTCTTTCGTCGAAGGAAATTAATCGCTTTCCGAGTATTTTTCACTGCGTCTGGCTTTTCCGGGTATAAACATTTGTGATGGCTATTAAAAATCTCGAGAAACGAAAAGTTTTTGATGGACAAAAGATTTCTAATTAAAAAATCTCGATTGTCCCTGTTAATGTCCTAGAGTCAATGCAAAATCTGACTGGTTCAAGTTTTTCTTAAGATTTGGGCGAAATTTCTCTAAGTAGTAAAGTACATTCAGATTTTAATAAAATATTGTTCAATGGTTTGCATTGTGGCCTGAAGAATATTGCATGGATTAATATTTGGAAAATGTTCGGAGAGGTTTTTAAATGATTACAAAAGGCTGTGTCTTGTGGGCTCGAGGTCCTCTTTTTAGTCATGACGTGTTACATACACGTCACGACTCAAAATTAGTTATGTAGGCGTCCCGTTCTTTGGGGCACCAAAGAACGGTACGCCTACGGTTTGTTGATAGCAAATCAGTACATCCTCAACATCATGCGTGAACAAAAGTAATTGCGTCAAATAGGCTATGTGCCCCTGCTTTTTTTACGGTGACCTACATTTTGTCCCACTGCTAGGCAAAGGTCGCCCCAATCTTCTTCCATATTTTTTTATCCTGTGTTATCTCTCGCCATGTAAGGCCGGTAAAAGACCTGGGCCCCGAGTCTGCTATTCAATAGTGTCAGAATGGTCTATCATTGATCTCATAATTGTTGATTTTGACAAGTTTGGTGTTGTCAAAATCAACAATTATGAGATCAATGATAGACCATTCTGACACTATTGAATAGCAGACTCGGGGCCCTGCTCCTTAGACCAACTTCGCTGCCATTGACCTCCACGGCACGGAATCCTCAAGACGATCTTCGCGAGTATACAACGGGTCAGCTCTCTCCCACTTGAGCCTAGCGTTTGTTTTTGACCAATATCGACAACTAGGTATGAAACACGATCTGATCGTATATTATTTTTAAATGTATGAAATATAAAAATAAGTTTTACAAATAATGAAGAGGATTTGATTTCATTTGAGTTTTGCTCCAATAACTGTTAAAAAAAATATTGCATTTCATTTTGTTGAAAGAAAAACAAGGTCTGTAAAAGATTTACGAACTTTTTTTTAAAAAGATTGCACCGTTTAATGCCCAGCGGAGTCTTTACAACCCGTACAGCAACAATCAGTCTACTTTTTAAACTACAAATAATTCTTACTGTAAATCATGCTTTGTAAACTTTGTTCAGTCAAAATAAATTGAATGCATTTAAAAGTCTCTGCTGCTCGGTACATTAAACTCAGGAAATATAATTCATTCCCGGAAACATCCGTTAATCATGTCTTCCGAACATTGCTGTGACGTTCCCATTTAGGTTCAACACTTTTAATTCCGACGTTTTTGTTGTTTGACTTTACATCTGGAAATCTCGGTTTTTTCGTTTGCATTTTAAGACCGGGTTTACAATATCGCTGGGTTGTTTTTTTTGCAGTTTGGACTTTTCTGTTTTGATTTCGGAAGTAGAGAAAATTATATATTTATTGCAATATCCTAAAGGCTAAAATGGGATTGGGCGGGTCACGTCAGCTGCATGCACGATGACCGCTGGGCAAAATTCTCCACACGATGGTTGCCGGAAGACGGACGGCGCTGCCGAAGCCGGCCCAGATAGAGGTGTCGAGACGATCTGAATGCGCACCACGAGGGCTGGTTTGAGATGGCACAGGATAAGAGAACGTGGAAGGAATTAGGGGAGGCGTTTGCGAAGCAGTGGGACAGAACAGGCTAGAAAAAAAAAAATATCCTCTTGCCATCATCCCAATTTTTGCAAATTGGGATGATGGCAAGAGGATATATTTTTATTAGGTTCAGCCGCGTTGCAGCATATCTTCACCGTCCATACTTCTCTATAATTCGTCACCTTATTATTCATCCCCTTTCTAGTAATATCATGTGTCATACTGTAAATCTATCGTTTCTTTGGGATTTCCCTACTCTTACGCGGTCGGTACGTAATTATGAATCGGCCCGTACCAAAGATATGGATAGACCTAGATAACGCAAAAGCAACACTTCGCGTGCCTAGCTTACGTACATAAATCGTAAGTGGCCACTTTCGCGATCAGTTGGCATCGGTGTATAGCGCTAGTCGGACGTCGGCGCTGGTGCAAAAGGCCCGTTGGGGCGAAGGGGGCGCCGTACACGGCGGCGTCTATGAATCGATTTGATTTTCCGATTTTCCATCACTAAATAGTGCTTGTGACGTCTTAATAGGTAGTCAAAAAATGGCAAACTTGGTTTTAATTTTAAAAAAATTGTCTTAGGAAACAGGATCTTGAAGTGAATATTTAATAAGTAATAAAACATAATTAAAACAAATAATAATATCGAAACGTTTATTGTAATTCCTCATTTGCTTTTAAACATTAATTTTAACTAACAGATTTTTTCCAATTTCCCTTTCATAGCTTAGGTTTCTCTATCATAAGCTGACCCTCTTCTTCATCAATCTCCTTTGGAGGTGGATCGTTCCATTCGGCTTTCTCAGCTGTTCCAAAGATCACGTAGACTAGATTGGTGAACAGGTACAGACCAGCGGCTATGAAGAACACCTGCCTCCATAGGTAAACGTCATTCTGTGAAAAATGGTAAGGAATGAGTTGAAAACACTAGCATTCACACACAAGTTTCACTGAATGGTCTTAATGATGTCATCTTTTTATCAAATAGCCTATGGGTTTTTATTATTACTAGTGTTTTTGCTCCTGGTTTCGCATCCATTATGGATAGAATGCACTTATGGGATCGTTTTAAATGTAGTTTATTACACTCGGTGAAAATGTAGCTTCCCATTAATGAAAGAATTTTCGGAACCGGATCAGTACTTCCAAACATTACCCCCTATATACTTACATACAAAAATCCCCCTCATAATATTAGTACATGGGTCATGTGGTCATTGCGGAGTTCTCTAGGATTGGAGTACTTGAAATGATTAAATTGATTTTGAACGACGTTTCAACATGACATACAGTAAAATATGAAAAGGTTAGGTAATATTTGAGTTTAAAAAGGTGTTAATGAAAATGCGATTTAAGTTCTATATCGTATGGAACAACTGATTCGCCAATAAATCCGTGGAGACATAGACATTAACACAAATACTTAGTATGTTTATCACAATTTTGTAGAGGTTTGCTGTTGATAGTTCAATAATAGTTTACTTACAACATCAGTAAGTATGAAGCCAATCACTAAAGGAGCTATTGAAGCGCCAATGTTTGACATGAAGTTGCTGATACTCATCATTGTCCCAGCAAAGTTTGGCGATATGTCGATGTGGTTGATCTGAAAAACAGAAGATTTTTTTTTTTATAAAAACATCACGCCTGTAATCTCCGAGGTGTACCCATAATAGTCCATCCACATTTTGCCGCCAGTTATGTTGAAGTCCCATGTACTGAGGACAAGGCTATTGCCATCAACCGGGCACAAATCCAGACACCGATTCTTTTAAAATATTGAAGAAATTAATGTTTGACATAACTTCAGCAAACATTATTCAAATAAATCATTTTGATCATAGTTAAAATAAACATTTTCGCATAAAAATGTCATTTTCATACTTTTGAGCCTACCACATCATCATCTGCCTAGCCTTTTCCCAACTATGTTGGGGTCGGCTTCCAGTACCAGTATTTTACATGGAGCGACTGCCTATCTGACCTCCACAACCCAGTTAATACTAGGTAATACGATAATCTTTAGTAAGACTGGATGTCAGAATTTCAGGTCGCTGACTACCTGTAACGACTACCAAAGATCTATATATGGCAGCCGGGACCAACAGCTTAACGTACTTTCCGAGGCACGGAGGAAACTCGGTATGTCGGGCGGTCACCCATCCACAGACCGACCTAGGCAAGCACAGCTTTACCTAAAGATCGACCCGAGTGGCAGTTCTTATTAAGCCACGACCTCCTCTCCTCAGTTCTTATTGAGCCTACCACATAGAAATAGCAATTTGTTGTGAAAGATAGGCAAAATAAAATGCAGGCGTTGTACATAAAACCATATCATTTTTACCTGAAATCCCAAGTGAGCGGCTATTTTGAAACTGCAGGTGAAGACTAATATTGATTCCACAATGTAAATGTTTTTAGGTGCAAACGCCAGAGCTATTAGTCCTATAGCTGCTGGTATATTTCCTGAAAATATGGAAATAATATTGGTTAAATATGGTGTGATTCAAGATTATGACTACTTTTCAAGTGGCAAAGAAAGTTCTACAACAATACAAATAAAAGTGACACTGCAGGATTAAAACATTTGATAGTCTTATTATAAAGTCAATTACTAGCAGTCAAATGAAGTCAATTTCATACATTTCACAACAATTTTCCAATGTCTGCCCTACAAGTTTTTTCCGCACTATTCTCTTCCAAAGATTTTATTGTTTTCTTGGAGGATAGTTATATAATAAAATCAACACTACACATACTATTTATCCACTGCGGAGACCAGTCTGTAAATTAACCGTCGGTAAATGGTTGAAAACTCTAGATTATCAGGCAACTGAAAATCTGTTGATTCCAATTCGCTAAACTTCTTTTTAGTACACACACTATCTCACACATATATTACTTGAGTAATTATAATTTTTTCTTTTCTTTTTCATTATTTTATTTATATTTTATTGACTACATTGTCTGTATCTATTTTTTAAGTAAAATCATAACGCATTAGTTATTAAGTTTAGTAATCTAAATTATTTTTATACTTGAAAATCTTGGGGGCCTGGTGACCCATAACACAGGTATTGTATGCCTAGTTCGGGCACCAGTCTCTCACAAATGTTACCCTGTGTTTAGATTTAATAATTACTGTTCACTGTAACGTTTGTGATGAGAAAATAAACATATTATTATTATTATTAATGTTTTGTTTATATTTTAAGATCTCCGCCTCCAAATAAAACATTCGTTACTTACCTAGAGAATTTGCAAACTTTCTAGTATTTGTGGGGCTAAGAATTTTCTTCACAATCAACATATCAGTCATCCAGCTGAAGAAGAAGTTGGAGAACCACATCATTAAGAACGGCAGAGCGGTCAGGAGTCCATTCTGAAAAAATTGAAATATAGACTGATCAATATTATGAATATCTCAGATTAAAATGAAAAAGTACGAATAGACGTTTTCAAATCAGTTTCTAATCTTTTTTTTTTTGAAGTGTGGGAAATCATCAAATGACTCCTCCAGCTCTGGGCAGAGCGGTAGGGTGTGTCAGACTTCTACTGACTGAAAACCACCCATGTTCCTTCTTAGCCCTTTGTGTCGAGGCCGCGGTATCTCTGTCAAACAACCCGCAACCCCGACGGGACAGGATGTAATGGTACACCTATGTTTAATACTTTAAGGAAATGATAATTTATACGTAATTGTTTTCTTTCCAACGTGTTACTAACCGCTTTTATATTAACTCCCATGATTTTGTCCAAATAAGCTGGAACTTCTGAGTAGAGAGTAAGTTGTCCCCAAGTTTGTCCAAAGTGTGCTAATATTATAGCGTAAACTCCTTTATGGCTAAAGATTTTCTTCCAAGGCACTGCCATTTTCTGAGAATTAGAAGAGGTAGATTAACTAATTAAAAGCTTCCTTTATCAAATATTCAAAGCAGAAAGTTTTTGTTTCTTAGAATTTCTAAAAATAACAATAGTACTGTTATTATACATTTCCAAAGAAAACTACCTAACTATCTTTTCATTCATAACCAAACTGCTGACAGCTGCTGTCAGTGATGTAAGCTTTAAATAATTATAAGATATAAGACTTACCTTTGCCTCATCACCCTTGCCTAGTTCTTGTTCCACGTATCTCCTTTCAGCTTCAGATATTTTTGGGTGCTTCGCTGGAGTATCAGCCGCTAGCCAGATTAGCATGACCCCGATTATTCCCGACAGTACTCCGTAGAACCTGAATATACCTGGCCAGCCTAGAGCTGATGATGATATGAAGCCTGTCATTGGTAGTCCAAAAACTGTGCCAAGAGCTTGCCCTGAAAAGATTATGTAAATAAAAGTATTTGTTATTTTTTAAAATTCAAAAACGCACTTTTACAGTAATTATAAAAGACATAAACAAAGTGGTACGCCAGACACGGCAACTCGGTGCCACAACATTATTGATCCGTACATTGTATAGTATGGAATAGATACTAAACTGGCACTTTCTGGATTGTACCACAATCCAGTGCCATTGTGCCTCTTCAGTTTAGACACAGGCCTATTAGAAAGGAACACGCGAGACCAGTGTAGGTTACATGCATCTTCGATTGTTTTTGGTCCTATAGACAGATGACACATTATTCAAAAGCTTCTTGATCATACATACTCGTATGTATTAAAAAGGCCCACAAACATAAAATTCGTTCAATCTTACCTCCGTAAACGAAAGCGGCCATTCGTCCTCTCTCTTGCATGGGTGCCCATTTTCCAAGCGACGTATGTAGCCCCGGTACAATACAGGCTTGGCTGAGACCCTGTACTACTCTACATACTGCTGTGCAGATCCAACCACCCTAAAACCAATAATTTCGTACTAAGGCCACGGTTCGTTTGGGGTCACTAAAGCTCAGTAAGCTAAAACCAAGGACTGTCGTCAGTTCTGCACCCTGATTACGTAAACACTTTGTCTCAATCCTAAGAATTCTGCAGGAAATTTTATCTGCTAGACAGTTGCAGACACCGAACAGAGGCAGCAGCGTCTATGCCCGTTCGTTACCACCGGCGCGGTGTCGTCACCAGGAGCGACGAACGGGAACAGACTACTTACCAACGGGTTTCCTACGTTAGTTCGAAACACTAAAATTGTTTCACCGAAAACTATACCTTGAAGCCTTGATACTGCGACGTTATGTTTGGTCTACACCTTTTTTGTTCAAACAGACGGATATTTTGAGTAACAATTTCTATAATGAATGGCATTGCCAATATTAAATGCGTTACTCACTATTCTTCAAAAATGCTGTTATATTTTGTTTTACTCTCCAAAAGTCCTTATCTTTTTGAATTCTAATTTTACCCTTATCATTTTTCTATTCGACATCATCTAACTTACATAATAAGCGGCCAAGGGTAGCAGTATGGACACCACACAGTTGATCATCATGGCCCCAATCAGCAGGTACCTGGCACCGAACCTATGGGCCAGCTGCCCACCTGGAATCTGCATTGTCATGTAGCCCCAGAAGAAGGAAGCTATCACGGCATCCTGGGTCTTCTTGTTCCAGTTGAATGTTGGGTACTGGAATAATTGTTTATTTCTTTTTGTTTTTTTTTAAAAACGTTGCCCCACACTAGGAATTTCTCCTGTATCGTGGGTGCGTTCACAAACATATAAAGTCACATTCACAAATACCCAGACCCGAAACAACTATCTGCAGGCCATACAAATATTTGTTCCGTGCGGGGATCGAACCCGCGACACGCAGCGCAGCAGTCCAATAGCTTAGCCACTGCGCCAACCGTGCCGTCAAAAAAAATTAAAAAAAAAAAAAAAAAAAAAAAAAAAAAGTGAAATGAAATTATTGATTGAGTTGCTCCATGTAATACAACTGGAAGTCGGTCCCAACATAGTTGGAAAAGGCTAGGAAGATGATGATGATATTCCCTAAGTCTATTGACTTCAATGCTTCGAGTAATTGAGTAGTACTTGAGTCAGCGAGTGAGCCATTCACTCGGGACCTTTGCATGTGGCAGGCAGGAGGAAATTATCTTTTCATAAACTTTTTTCGTAAACAGATTATAAACTTTGTCTAACTCTGATCCGGAAATATGTTCTGAGTTTTTTCCGTACCTAATAATATATAGACGACCTCGATATTCTTTATCTGGTGATATAATTAGATAATTACAATCACTATGTCACCCTACGCTACAAAGGCTATTCCTTTCTTAACTATGGGAATTGTGTCGATGTCCACAATTTTTTATGTCAGAAATGATGAAAAATGTGACGTTCAAAGACGCTCAAAGAATCACAATTATTTTCTATTAGTCTAAATGACAGTTAGATAGCTTCAACCTCACAGTAACTTCCATCCTGGGGTATGGAGTAAAAACAGGCATATTCGTACGAGGTATACGATTTGTACAAAAAGCGAGATGAATATTTTTTCAACACACTTGCTCATAAAGTGGCTCTAATTTCACCGCAATTAGGCATGTTATGACACCTGTAATCAAACTGTGAATTTTTCATTACCATTATTCACAAGTGAGTTATAGGTTTTTTTTTTACTTTTTTGGTGGAGTTGCTTTGTTCTTAAAAAAGTTTCGATACTAAAAAAGTTGTGTTCAATACTACAAATAAATTAATGTACCTATTCCTTGCTCATTTCATGCAACTTCGAATTTAAATAGATAATTTTGACTTGTATATACGTTTTTAATAAATAAAACTTTTGTTTTCTCTGTAATAAAAAAAACTTTGAAATTCTCATTTTGTACGTGGCTGAAACGCTATCCGCAAAAAGCAAAAAAAAGAAACCTCATCCTTTTAGTCTGTGGCCGATCGCCATTGTTAGATGCGCGCGCAGGAAAACTGATTAATTTTTCCCGCCATGTCGAAATTTTTTTCACAACTCATTTTAACTGTTGAAAATGATTTTTTTGTGTTATTTTCTTCACAAGTGTGTTGAAAAACGTCGTATGATACACGTGTGTATTGATGATTACCGTCCTCGGCTCTCTTAAGACCCTCACCTGACGGCTCGGGTCTCAA
The DNA here is from genome assembly GCA_949774965.1 of Diarsia brunnea. Classification (NCBI taxonomy): domain Eukaryota; kingdom Metazoa; phylum Arthropoda; class Insecta; order Lepidoptera; family Noctuidae; genus Diarsia; species Diarsia brunnea. The sequence continues at coordinate 19,067,724 of OX459011.1, forward strand.
TGGCGCCTCAGCGGTAATCACCAACGCTACACGCTTAAACCATAATGTACTATTATCATCGATGACTAAACTTATATGTAAAAGCTTGCGTTAATAAATTACCGCTAGAGCTAAAGGGCACACTCTACACAGGCTCATTCAAGGGAAGGCTCAGGGCATTTCTACTGGAAAGATGTCTTTATTCAGTGGATGAATTGTAAATAATTTCAAATTTATCCCGGGGATTTCTGAATTGTATATCTTTATTTATATTTTTTAATTATTTTAATGGATTTGTGTGTTGTGTTATGTTTTAAATTTTGATGTTTGATGATTTTTTGGTATGACGATGTAATTCAATGTTTTTTTTTATGCACCTAAATGGTTTTTGGCAACAGAGGAATTTGAACTTAAATTGTAGTTAAGATTTACTTTTAAATTAGTTATTAATGTTATTATTATTATTATTAATAGTTAATTTATATTTTATTTGACATGTTTTATTAATGGATTTGTAGTATTATGATTTTTAATTTTTGATGTTTTTGTTCGATTTTAGTGTGACATGTTTAGATATTTTTATATTTCTTGTTGTGTTGACATTGTTTAATTATTGTGATTTTAATTATTTTACTTTAATTTGTGATAGTGATGGCGTATTCTTCTACAACTGATTAATCGAGTAATTTTTATTTTTATTTTTTGTTGTCTATTATCTATTTTTTATGTACCTTCCACATTCAGACACAATGTAATTTGTTGTTGAATAAATGAAATGAAATGAAAATGAAATGTAAATTACAATCGTAATAGGATATATTACACAGTAGCACGCAAATTATGATAAGATTCCTATCTGTGTGAATGACAAACTAATCCTAGCAGTAAAAACCATATAAATATATAATTTTGTTGTACCAAGAATAAAAGGTTTTATGATGTCAGGAAACTTACTGGTGGTATCAACATCAAAGCATTCAGTATCCCTTCTGGTTTGAACTGATTTTCGTCAGCTATACTTAAAACTGTGGCATTTGTGATTGGCTCTCCATACTTTGTCATGGCAACCAGTGATACCCCCATGCAGGACCTCATGCTGTAAGCTATAGTCAGGGTGCAGAATAGTATGAAGGTTTGCTGATGTCTGTAGCCCCATGCTGAAACTGAAAATGAGGGATGTTAAATCAAAGCCACAGTGACAAAGTACGATCACTATCAAAAAGATAAAATTTGAAAATGTTGTGTACCTATTAAATTATAGAAATAAAATTCAAGTCATGACACTTTAATTCCTGCGGATATTTGCAAAGTTATGATAAAGTAAATAAAACTTTAATTAAGAAAGAAGACACTGCGGTAAGATGAAAGAGATAAGATTTTGTGAATTCAAAAAATGCATGGCGTTGTTTGCAATTTAATTTACGAGATTATGCATTTTATGCAGTTAAAACACCTGCCACGCTAAGCTATAGTTAAGTTAACCAAAAGTATTGTGTGCATTAAATGCACACAATTTTGTGCTAAAACATTATCTGAGCCACGAAGTTGCTGAATTCTTTTAATCGCGTTGACTGGAAAGCCACTCCCTAAACCATTAATTAATCTTATACTATCTTATTAATACGGTTAAACTGTTAGTAGAAGAAAAATACCTTATTCCAAATCATGAATGTTGTTTCAAGAGAAAACTTTCTACCATAGCTCAGTTAAGCAAAATAACCAATATTATTGTAGAACGCTAAAAAAAAGATATTTCGTACCACGTGTTCCTTGATGTCGTATAATAAGCTTTGACAACGGGTTTTTTACGGGCTTCAACCACAACGCCAGACGCATGCACTCCGAATTTTCAGTAATTCTAGGGTTATGTTATATTAAGTAACAGAACATTCAGAGTTAACCAAAAAAACGTAAATTTTGAGGTTAAAAAACTAGAAAGCCTGGAGCACCACAAGGAAATGTTTTAGGCCCAATCCTGTACTTGATATACACATGTGATATCCCGGACATGGAAAATAACACCATAGTCCATAGCAAACACAATCTATGATAGCAACCTTTGCAGATGATGCTGCTATTATGGCCATTAGTTCAAGTCACAAAGAAGCAGTGGAAAAAGTTCAAATTGCTGTCAATGAAGTTTACGACTTGACAGAAAAGTGGAAGATCAAACTGAATGACTCAAAATTATTTCACGTTAACCTCACTAATAAACACTGCGATTATCACCTAGTCTGTTCGTAGACTAAAGAGAATCAACCATTTGAGTTAGTGTAGTATATAAACAATGAACAAATACTAACCATAGGTACTGTGCTGTACAATATTTAACACGTGAACGAAGTGTTTTTAACACAACAGAGTCAAAAAAGGTCCCACGGAACTATAGTTAAACCTCAAATTGATACTCTTCTTTATTTTTTGTTTATTACTATGTTCAGGCTAGATTGTAGGCGATTATTAAGAACCTTAGTTTTCATTAACAAACGGAAAAAATGTGTTATTTTATTTTATAATGGTTTTTTTCTCAATCGTGGCTAACAAATAAGGACTGGAAAACAAATAAGGACAGATAGTTAAAACATAGAGCAAAAACATATTTAATATTACATAATTTTTAAAAAATCTCTCCATTATTTTACGCACGGTTTTTTAATTAAACTTCCAACAAACTCATTTACGAAATTCAATTTGACCACCACCTGCTTTGCAAATTGCAATGAAATCGGATTCCAAACAAACATTGAAGTTCTAAAATGTATTAATCAACAGACTTTAAGCGTAATTAATCCATCAGGTGCTAATCCAAATAGTTTCTAGAGTGTCCACGAACCTGTGACTTTAAACTTTTCAGACACGTTTTGGACATTAATCAAAAGTTTACCACTCACCTTTAAAATTATTTTCGGGGTCTTTCTCTGTAATCTCTTGCTTCTCCGTCATATTTATTTTATTTATTGGTCTTTGATCTACATTCACAATAATTTACTTTACTACAACTACTTCTTAATACTTTTTTTTAAGCTCTGTGTCATCACCAGAAATAAAGTCGAATTCGGGTGCGATTAATCATCTATACGTGATCATGGGAAATAAATTTGCTTTTATATCATCACTTTCATTTCCCTTATTTCTGTCACAGCAATGTTTGTTTCTAGATATGTACCAAACTGATGTACAATATCTTTGAATGCGTCTTTGACGCTAGTTGAACAATTATCTAATTGTCTTGTGTGCATTCCTGTCACAGTTATCTCTTGCAAATACTATAGCAAGGTCATGATTACTTTATATAGGACTGTAGCTACCTCAGGAATCATTTCTATCATTCTTCTCTTAATTTATGTCATTACTATCTTGTGCCCGTGGTGTCACCCGCGTATATGGCGTTTGTAATATTATTGCCTTATGGGATCGTACTGCTAAGATTGTAGTTTTTAAGTTTATTTGCTCTGGCTGGAGGAACAGGCTATGTCGAAAATAAGTCATAGCTCAATGGGCGTGATTTCCTCGGCGCCCCTGCGCGCGCAATGCAGTTTACGAAGGTTTACGCGGTTGTCCTTGTCACGAACTACTTGAAATTCTTGAAATATTAGCACACAGGAGGTATGGAGCAGACAAATATGAAATAGTACAAATAATTAATTTTTAACCATTTTTTAATATGTAATACGAATTCATTAAGTAATGAAGGTATGATAACAAATTATAATTTATATTCTATTTGTGCTCTTATAATAAAAACGTGATGCATGTACATATTATCAATATTTTTAACACATAATTTTTTTTATACATCATTACTTTTTTCTATATTTAATCTACTTTAAAAAAACTCGTCTATTTTATGTATAATAATATAATAATTATGTATAATATTTTTTTGTTTTATCAAATTAATACAAAATTACGAAAATAAGACGTGTCAAAGATCATGAGTGGCGTCACTTTCTGGGTAAAACAGTACTAACCTTGTGTATCGACTTCATCTTTTGTTTACAAAGAAAAAATATTATATGACGTCATTATTTTTTGGAAATCTATCTGATGGACTAATTAGTTTTTTTTGTGAACTACCCTATTATTATTGTGACTGATTTCGATTTAACTTTACTCATAACAATAACATTTTCAGATGCGCATTTCAGTTTCGCTGTCATACAATAAAATGATAAGATGACTAAGTCCCTTCGATTGACAAAGGTTTTATAGTGCTACAAAGGTGCGGACTGTGTCCATACATTTTTGCACATTGTTCTTTCTAAATATGTGATTTTTGCAACCAATCTTTTCGACCATGATTGAGAGATCAGTATTGTCAAGTATTTTTGTATAAGGGGTACTGTCTCCATCAGCTACCTATGTATCTTCAATAAATAACGCATGCATTTCTTTCCATAGCTGTTGAAGATCCGCAATAATTTTTAAAACACTCATGTTGTTTTACTATCTCATTTACCTTTCCCGCTCAAGCACAAATACAACAGTATTTGTTTTTAACTTCCATGAAAGAACTTGACGAAATCACCAATAGTGCACCATAATTAGTTCTGTATGAACGTTTACCCCAACAACCACCTAAGTTTACAAATCTATTATTGGCAACCATCTTTAGTAACCTTTCCTTCTTTGTCTGCCACTTTTTCTCCCGTTCCCCCGATTTTATCATCTCTTCCCATGCCATCACTTCCCATTCGTCAGATACTACATCTTGTATCTATTTGTACGGTCAGCAAGAGAAGTAGCTTGAGATTTTGGAAATTTAATTATTTGATGACTGTTATTAATATTATTATTCCGCTGATGTCGGCAGTTTTGGAACCCTGAAAGAAAAAGTATAAATCAACTTGGCAAAATACTATTTATGCCAAGCTCTAGTACTAGGAAGATCTTAATATATCTGTATATATAAAATTAATGCAAAGCTGACTGACTGAGGATCAACGCACAGGACAAACCCTTAGACCAAGAAACTTAAAATTTCGCAAACGTATTACTCTCATGACGTAAGCATCCACTAAGAAAGGATTTTTCAAAATTCAACTCCCAGGAGAATGAAAGTTTGTAGTACGGAAAATCTTCATTTTTGATATTTCCGACATCCACGTTGGCGAAGCCGCGGGCAAAAGCTAGAAGTAAATAAAATGAGAGAACTCACGTTTTCTTGAAGTTCAATTTCGTATGGCAGTGGTTCTTCTTTAAATTCGTTATTAATATCATGTTGTTGCTTCCTTTTGTTTTTTTTTTGTTTCTGGAATAAAAGCCATCAACATTCAAGTGGAGCATAATACCATTCAGATTGTTTTTTTATCTTTGATAGTTTTTGTTCTACGGCTTTTAAAAATCACAAAAAAAACTACTCTAGTTGTAAGGAAAACTAAAATGATTAAAAAACTCCAAATCCATACCTCAATAAAGACCAAAAAATAATTTCAACTAAACTCAAATCCTTTTGTAATTCAAATGTGACTCCATTCGTTTATGTGCTCTTCACACGCGGTAATAGAAGTTGACGTATTATTGATGTTTTGTTGACATATGTCTAACCTAAAATGATTTATTAGTACATTTTAGCCTGTTTTATTTTTATTTCATAAATATTTTGCTCTAGCAAAATTATAATGCTTACCCAATATTACTTTGCGAGGCAAATATAGGTTGTAGCTGATTATCTAACTGTTAGGAGCGGAGGTGGCGACTTCGATTGCAGCTAAGAACGTGCTCATAGTTACTGATAAAATAGAAACTATTAAATATTGTACATAACTACATACTTACTGTTCACGCATCGTCATCATGAGCGGCGATCCCACTACTAACCGGACGGCAGAGGGGAGGAGTGCGGGGCGCGTGGTACCGATTTCAACCGCGCGCGGAGCAGCCATCATTCAATGAATCGCTCGACACACGCACAAACATCGCAAATATTGTAAACCAAATAGTAAATTATACGCCTAATTGCTATCGAAGAAGATTTTTATTTATGTCCAAACATAATTTGGACCTTCAGCGCCGGGTGCAGCAGAAGAAATCGTAGCGACCAGCATTAATCGGACGCACGAGGCCATCAGCGAAGTCATCCAAGGAACCAGCATAAAACGGTCAGGTCAATCATCATTCTTCATCCTTATCCCTTCTTTCTATATTCAGTGCTTCATTTGTGTTAATATTGTGTGAAATCAAAGTGTTTTATTTCCGTTAAATAGTTAAAAACGAGTAAAGATTTTGTTTAGCCACTACCCTCAGCTTCGTTTAAATCATAAAAAATCTTTTGCAAATCTTTACCAATAAGTATTTTCCACTGTCTTCCACAAACTCCAAAATGACTAAAACTCCGGCAGAAGAGAAAGAGAGTCGTAGTAGTAGTGAGGAAATAATTAGAGATTTAAATAAAAGAAGAGGTGTTGTTCGCGGTAAATTTAGACTATTCATGAAGTTTGTAGACTCTGTAGAAAAAATGCCTATTACTGAAACCATTAAAACAGAATTACAAACGCGTTTACAAAAGGCAGATTTATTCTTAGAGCAGTTTTCAGAAATTCAGGATGAAATAGACTTAAAAATCCCTGATAGTCAAATAGAAAAGGAATTATCTGAGAGGGAAACTTTTGAAACCCACTATTACAGTTATGTGACTAAAGCTAAGTGTATTATTAACGCAGATAACGCTCAAAATAATAATAATTCTTCAAAAATTTCTAGTAAAGTTCAATTACCTACAATTTCACTTCCTTCCTTTGATGGCTCTTACGACCATTGGTTAGAGTACCGCGATACTTACCTATCTCTCATCCATAGCTCTAAAGAAATAGATAATGTGCAAAAATTCCATTATTTACGGTCTTCTCTTACTGGCAGTGCATTGTCGGTGATTAAGTCATTGGAATTCTCCTCTGATAATTACAATATAGCATGGGAGTTATTGGAAAACAGATTCAATAATAACCGTTTACTTGTGCAAAACCATGTAAAGGCTTTATTTTCTATTACGTCGCTTAATAAGGAATCATCCAATCAAATTCGTAAACTCATCGACACCGTTCTCAAAAATCTACGTTCTCTCAAAAATCTGGGCGAACCGACTGAGTCTTGGGACACATTGACTATTTACTTAATTACATCTAAACTTGATTCAGCTACCGAAAGAGAATGGGAGACTCATAAAAGTTCAATTATAAATAGTCATAACCAGTCAAATTCACGTTTATCTCTTGATTATTTGATTACTTTTCTTAAAAATAGGGCTGACGTACTAGAAACTATTCATTTGGCACATAGTAAATCAACAACGGACAATAACGTAAAGAAACCATCACATTCACAACAACCAAACAAATCACATAGTTACACATCAACACAAAATAAACAATCTAATAATAAAAATTCCAAACGTTCTCGTATTTGCACTATGTGTCAAGCTAACCATCCGCTTTATTCTTGCGATTCATTCTTAAAATTATCTATTAGCGATAAAATTAAATTCATTAATGAAAAGAAGTTGTGTTGTAACTGTTTACGCGCTGGTCATTCGGTAGATGAGTGCTGGTTCGGTCCTTGTAGGCAATGCAATAAGAAACACAACAATTTAATTCATGATAAATGTGACGATAATGCGAGTGCATCCACATCGTCAGCTGTTTCCCAAGCATCGCCGCAGGACACAACTAGTGCTAACTCTTCAAACACTACCACATTACATTCTGCATCTCACACAACACATCAAAGTACTACTCATTCATTATTAGAGACGGTACTGTTGTCTACTGCTTTAGTGGAGGTAGCAGATAAAAACAATTATTTTCACACCACCCGCGCTTTATTAGATAACGGCAGTCAGCATTGCTTTATTGCAGAATCATTATGCAAACGACTAAATCTCACTTTAATACAGTCCACTGTGCAAGTCTCCGGGGTAGGTGACTCGGTGACTAATTCCACACAATCATGTGAAATTCATTTGAGGTCTAAAACTACACAATATAATACACGCTTTAAATGTTTAGTTTTAAATCAAATCACAGCTCAGTTGCCATCTTTAGGTACAAAATCACACATAAAAATCCCTGAACATATACAGTTAGCTGATCCCAAATTTTATTCGCCAACAGGAATCGAATTATTAATTGGGGCAGATAAGTTCTGGGAACTTTTAAATGATGGACTAATTCGACTAAGTAGTGGTCCATATCTTCAGAATACTAAGTTGGGTTGGGTAATATCTGGTTCACTGTTAAATGATAAAACTTCACGCAAAAATCGAGTTCAATGCAATTACTCACAATCATTAGATACTCAACTTAGAAAATTCTGGGAGTTAGAAGAAATAGTTCCGCAAAATAAATTAACTAAGGACGAGTCTTTGTGTGAAGACTTGTTTGTGCAAACTACGTACCGCGATAACACGGGTCGGTTTTTTGTGCGCATTCCATTAGCCGAGTCTAGTGACACACTAGGAGATACGTATTCACTCGCGCTAAATCGCTTTCACGCACTTGAACGTAAATTAGATAAATCTACACCTGAATATAAAAAATTATATTGTGATTTCATGAATGAATATTTAAGTTTGGGACACATGAGTCGCATCAATCACTATCCATCACCAAATTATTTTCTACCGCATCACGGTGTTTTAAGAGTTCATAGTAGTACTACCAAACTCAGAGTGGTTTTTGATGGAAGTGCAAAATCAACATCGGGCAAATCAATTAACGATATCCAGTTTATTGGCCCTAGTTTACATAATGACGTTTTCTCAATTTTGTTACGTTTTCGACAGTTTAGATTTGTTGCATGCGCTGACGTCGAAAAAATGTATCGACAAATTGATATTCAACCGGATCAAAGAAACTTCCAGTTAATTCTTTGGCGTGAAAATAAATCGGACGAACTCGGTGTGTACCAGCTTAATACCGTGACATACGGTACCGCGTCCGCTCCGTATCTAAGTATTCGATGCATCAAACAGCTAGCATCCGAGTGCGATGATGACGTCATAAGGCAAGTAATAGAAGAAGATCTGTTTGTAGACGATTTAATTACTGGTCATGATAATAAGCAATGTTTATTAGACATTTGTACCAAAGTAGATGATGTTTTAAAATCTGGTTGCTTCCATTTACGTAAATGGTTGTTTAATTCGGAGACTTCTACAACAGATCAAACAAAGGAATTGGCTTTGGGCGAAAATTGTTTAACTAAAACTCTCGGTATTGGTTGGTTGAATTATTTAGATTTGTTATACTTTACTACAAAGATTGATCAAACCTCCACTCATGTGACTAAGCGCGTTATCTTGTCGGTTGTCTCACAGGTGTACGACCCATTAGGCTTGTTATCACCCTCAATTATAATTGTAAAAATACTTTTACAAAAACTATGGCTTTGTAAGTTAAGTTGGGACGATCCAGTACCTAACAATATTTTGTTTATGTGGAAAAACTTTATCGACACGCTTCAACACCTACAAAACATAAAAATTCCTCGTCATGTTAGACAAGTGAATACAAAATACACAGATTTACATATTTTCACGGATGCATCACAGGATGCATATGGTGCATGTGCATACATAAGTACATACAACGACAATTCACCAGTCACTGTAAGGTTACTTTGTGCTAAGAGCAAAGTCGCACCAATTAAACCAGTTACAATACCGCGATTGGAACTTTGCGGGGCTTTAGTTGGTTCAAAGTTATATCAAAAAATAATTCAGTCATGGAGATTAACTTTTGATAACACATACTTTTGGTCTGACTCCACGATTGTCATAAACTGGATTAAAATTTCACCTAATTTGTTAAAACCATTCGTCCAGAACAGAGTAGTGCAAATCAATGAGTTGACTGGTGAGTTACCGTGGTTACATGTTGCTGGTAAAAATAACCCGGCTGATCTTTTATCTCGCGGGCTCACGCTCGACGCGCTTCAAAATTCAGATATCTGGTGGAACGGGCCAGCATTTTTAACCGAAATTAACACTAATTTTAAACAAAATAAACACGATGAAATAATTGAATTGCACGATTTACCAGAAATTAAATCAAATGTTAATTCTTTATTTACACAATCAACTTCTACTAGTATTTTTACCTTTGAACGTTTTTCAAATTTTAATCGCATGAGACGGGCAGCCGCTTACGTGTTACGATTCATTCATAATGCACGAATCAATATCAAAACTGAACGTAGCACTGGCCCGCTTACGTCTGATGAATTGAATAAATCAACTTTAGTCTTAGTACGCTTAGCACAACAAACGTCATTCCCAGTAATTTTTAATGCCTTAATAAAAAACTTACCTGTTAAATCGATGAAAAATATATCTAGTCTTGATGTGTTCCTAGATTCAGATTGCATTATTAGAGTGGGAGGTAGATTAGTAAATTCACATACCTTCTCTTATAGTAAAAAACATCCCGTATTGTTGTGTTCGAAACATACTTTCACGCGACTTCTTTTCCAATTTGAACATAAACGTCTACTCCATGCTGGTCCACAACTGCTCTTGGCTACTATTAGAGAGAGTTGGTGGCCACTCAAGGGTCGTAATTTAGCCAAGCAGACAGTGCATAAGTGCATTACATGTACTCGCCAGAAAGGGAAAGCAATATCAGTAAAAATGGGTAACTTACCTTCTGAAAGGTTAGAACCGGGGTATGCTTTCATGCGCTGCGGTGTAGATTATGCGGGACCTATGTTCATATTGAACCGCAAGGGAAGGGGTTCAAAATTGGAAAAATGTTATGTTTGCTTATTCATATGTTTTACTACTCGTGCAATACACTTAGAATTAGTCACAAGTCTAACTTCTGAGGCATACTTATTAGCTTTAAAAAGATTCTTATCTCGTCGTGGAAAACCCGCACAAATATTTTCCGACAACGGAAAAACGTTTGTAGGCGCACTAAAGGAATTCTCTCAATTTTTAGCTACTAATGAAAATGATATTTTAAATTTTGCTGCAGGCGAAAATATTAAGTTTAGCTTTATTCCTCCCTACTCACCACATTTTGGAGGTTTGTGGGAGGCAGGGGTTAAATCTTTTAAACATCATCTCCGTCGTGTAGGAAACGTAAACCTCACTTATGAGGAATTTTCCACTTTATTGACACAAATAGAAGCCCTCCTAAACTCCAGACCTATGTATCCCATGTCTTCAGACCCAAACGACCTACTCCCTCTTACACCAGCCCATTTCCTGATTGGCCGGCCGCTCGTTGCTCCTACATATGAAGACCTCACAGCTGTAAATACTTCACGCTTGGTCCGCTACGAGCGCATCGAACAGATGAAGCAGAACTTCTGGAAGCGATGGTCGCAGGAGTACGTTTCGGAGCTGCAGACAAGGAGTAAATGGCAGTCCAACACCGACACACTAGTACCTAATACCTTGGTGCTCATTAAAGACGACAATTTACCACCCTTAAAATGGCGTCTTGGACGAGTCATAAGCACTTCACCTGGCAAGGATGGACTAGCACGTGTAGCTGACATCAAGACAGCTAACGGAGTGATACGAAGATCATACCCCAGATTATGTCCGCTGCTGAAGGAGGAAGAACCCTAACTTCTCTCAACTTCTACCTGCTTCTACTTCTTCATTGGAGGCTGTCACTCCAAGGCGGGGGGCATGTTCACGCATCGTCATCATGAGCGGCGATCCCACTACTAACCGGACGGCAGAGGGGAGGAGTGCGGGGCGCGTGGTACCGATTTCAACCGCGCGCGGAGCAGCCATCATTCAATGAATCGCTCGACACACGCACAAACATCGCAAATATTGTAAACCAAATAGTAAATTATACGCCTAATTGCTATCGAAGAAGATTTTTATTTATGTCCAAACACTTACTTTTTACTCTCTTTCATTTTCTGAGCCCTCACCCTTAGGAACTTCAAACGTTGTACTTTATTTAGTTTTGGTTTTATATTTCTTCACATTTTTATTTATAAACAATTAAATACTCGTCACAAATAGAAAACGATACGTTATAGGTACTGTTCAATCTTAAGAATAATCTTTATATACATATTCAACACTAATTAAGTAACAATCTACTAAATTTTACGAATAAACAATTATTAAAATCACGAAAATCTGATAGCACAGATCTGTAAAAAAATGTCATAGGTCCTGCGTCGATGAAGCCCACCGGGCGACTGATCTGACAAGTGAGCGAAAGTGATGCAAATACTTTTGAAACGCAAAGGAAGAGATAGCAATAATGTGCGTCTGCTCGGAATAAAACGACGTATGTGCCAAAAAGAATTTTCTCCATTTTTAACAGAAAATATAAATAAAATTTAAAATTACTTTCGTGGATACTTGATATAATAATTCTCTATCTTTCAAAGTCAATTCCATTGAATAATTCTTAAGCGTTACACTGTGATTTCTAAGAAAGTAAAAAAAATGATATAACTTTGCAATTTTTTTGTATCGAGAAAAATTCATTGGATCGTGTATTCCTTTTCGTCGATACTAGACCAAAGAGTCAAAAACCATTCACCAAAATCTCAAATCTCTATTCTACATACTCAACAAGTTCCTAGAACTAGAAAAACCACATTTTTCTCAATCTATCACCTTCATCCACTGGAAAGTCCGGTTAAGCAGTAGCCATCCTCTTTAGGTGAACTGCAAGATGCCATTCACAAAAAAAAAATGCTACCAAGATCTTCTTCTTCTGTCGATAGCAAAACTTCACTAAAAAAATTAAATAAATTTGACCCAATATTCAGCTATGCAAACTCCGCTCGCTAATGCAGTCATTAGATCGTCAAGTGTGCAGGTGTCAGGGCATGCAGCGCAAGATGGAAGGTGTTCCATTGTCTGTGGAGATACGCCGCATACACACTTGAGATCTGAACCGTCCATGAACCCTCATCTGAAGAGATTGTCTTTGCTACGGCTGACTTGGGTTCGGAGTCTATTAAGAGATTTCCAAGTCGACCACGGCAAAGCATGTCCGGGTGGAAGGGTTTCAGACGGCTCGATGAAGCCGTCCGGTTGCTTAAGCAGGTCTTGCCAGAGCTCACGTCTTGCTGTGGAGGTGTATAATATGTGAAGGTAAACATCGTGAGGAAACTGGCATGTCTTAGAACCAAAGAAATCGAAGACATGTGACATCTACCAACTCGCACTGGGCCCGCGTGGTGGATTATAGCCCATCCCCCTCCTAGAGAGGAGGCATTATAGGCTGATGATGATAATGATAATATGTTAAATGGTCATGAATTAACTGAGTGCCAAAGGAGATGGTCCAAAAAAACACAGAATCATTTATTTTTTATTTTATTTATTTATTCAAACACACACACACTATCATTACAGACTAACCTAATACAACAGTGTAGTTATCATCATCATGATCAGCCTATTGCAATCCACTGCTGCATATAGGCGACTCGATTTTCGGCAACTCTCATCCAGTTGTTACCAGCCACTCTGCGAAGATCATCGCTCCACCGAGCCTGAGGACGTCCCACCTTACGCTTGCCGATTCGCCTTCTCCACTCAAGAACACGTCTACTCCAGTGTAGTTATAGTTCAGTAGTATCATAATATTATAGTAGCATAGCATAATCAACCTATAATATTTCCACGGCTGGGACAAACTGGGTACCAGTCGATTCATTGAAATGCACAATTTGACTCATCGAAAGAGTAACACCAAAAACAATGGGGTGTATACAAATAACAATGGGCCACAGACTGTGTAACAAGTAACTGGTGTGAAACGGTAAATACTCGCTGCCTAAATAAATTGATTTATTTTAAAGAAGTGTTCTGTTTTCATTTTACTTGTCTAATTAATCAATAAACTCGGATGACCGCAATAAATAATAGGCTTTGCATTGTCATTGATATTAAAAACAAATATTTTATTGAGAGAAGCTCGTGGCTTAATAAAAACTGGCACTCGGGTCGATCTTCAGGTCGGTCGGTCGGTCTGTGGATGGGTGACCACCCGACATACCGAGTTTTCTCCGTGCCTCGGAAAGCACGTTAAGCTGTTGGTCCCGGCTGCCATATATATCTATAGCCAGAGTATCCATAGTAAAAGACCTCGGTGTAACGTTTGATAGCAAACTGACGTTCCACACACACATTATAGGTTTGGCTAAAGAATGTTTCCGACGCTTAGGTTTTGTTTTACGTAACTGTCAAGGTTTTAATAACCAGGCAGTCATTAGGCTTTTGTTCAACGCTTTAGTTCGGTGCAAGCTTGAAACCAGCGCTTGTGTGTGGAATCCTCACGAGGTTACCTACATGCTCATGCTGGAAAAGGTGCAAAAAGCTTTTCTTAGGTACCTCTACAAACATGTGTTTGGATACTATCCTTATATGTATCCTACTAAATTCCTTTTAGGATGTTTAAAATGTTAATTCTCTTCGAGTTAGGCGGTCTATTGACCAAATAACAACGGCGTATAAAATTATACAAGGTCATACCGACGCCTCAGATTTACATGCGGAGCTGTGTCAATTATTTGTTCCAAATAATTATAATCGCTCTAGAAAGCATAAATTGTTTAATGTCCCATTTTGTCGCACTGTAGCTCGGTCCACCTCCCCTATACCGCGTATGCTAACGATGCTCAACGCGCTCGTGGAGACCAACCGTGGATTGGATTTGTTTGCTGATGAATGGAAGACGATACTGTTAGAATGTTTGTGGTTCTGCGAGAAGACCGAGTAAAAGGATTACTTAATTTAGTATAAATGGCTTAAGCTGTACTAAATGTAATAATAAATAAATAAATAAATAAATAGATCTTTGGCAGTCGTTACAGGTCACTGACTACCTGTAACGACTGCCAAAGATCTGAAATCGAAGAACCTGAAATTCTGACATCCAGTCTTACCAAAGAGTATCGTATTACCTAGGTTGTGGAGGTCAGATAGACAGTCACTCCGGCTCCAGCTGCATCCGGTTAGACTGGAAACCGACCCCAACTTAGTTGGGAAAAGGCTAGGCAGATGGATGGATGAATCAAAATATTTTATTTCACTTACTTACATAAAGCACTTAGAAAACGTCGAAAAAAGGTGCAAAGTTCGGGTTAGTCGTTTCCTATAGAAAAGAACCGACAAGAAACTCCATGGTTATTCTTTGATTAAAAGAATTGGAGTAATAATCAGAGACCTAATGGTCGATATTAATCAATACTACAGTAACCCAGTGGTATTTTCGTAAATGTATTATTAATATTGTTAAAGTGGTAAAAATCACTTGAAGATTTTTTACATATTAAATATACTTTGTCAGCAGATAGCTCATATACCGCATGGATTTCGGCATTACACTTTCAGAGGGTGGTGCATTATACTCGTATCCATTTAGTCCCAATCAAGTCTGGGTTTGTAGCCGATATATGGACCATATTCTTTCATCCAAATCCGTTTATTAATTTTTGAGTGGAATATCTATCTTTAAGCTATTGAAAAGTAGGGTGTAAAGCTCGTCTCGCCGTCGTTTGCGTCGTCGTAAGATCCTCCGACCAGGTGGATGTTATTTCTGGAGGACTGCAGTCCAATAGTTGCTGATGGGTTCTCATCAATAGTCAAGCCTCTCAAGTCCTCTATAAGCAACTGATAACATTATATGCACGCGTAGGAATTAAATGTTGTAGTGATAAAAGGCGTTGTTAAACTTTTTGTACCATGGTGTTGTAGTAAGGGCTGCGTCACTCACTTCATTTCCACAGCATCAGTCTGTCCATTAAGCTCATTTTACTTTTAATACCTTTCGGACAATACAGAAGTGTCATCATCTAAAAGTAATGCATGATCTAGCAAGGGATCACACAACTTGCTTGTGGTCGAAACCAGTGGGATTGTAAAAAAACCAGTTTATAATATTTTTTAAATTTTATTAAAAAGCAACTTAAGATAAATTTTATAACCATTTACAGTTATGTATCTACAAGTCTTATAAAATAATGTATTATATAAACTCCTTCTCTCGTCTCTCACTGATCTAATGATCACCATCTTGAATACAATTCCAACACAAATTGCTGTGTTTTCAAATTGTTTATATTCATGCTAGTAACGAGTTACCAGTTTTTTTGTGTGTTTATTTTTTTCTATTGCATGTTAACTCGACAAGCTCTAATTATACCACCACAGAACAGACTCTCAATCACCACGCTATCTAAGGGTGGGATTCGATTTGAAACCATTACAAATCCAGGTGTTTTCTCGATGATTTCCTTCACCGACACCTCGTCAGGACCAGCTCGGTTCAAATCACACTGCTCAAGAGACAGTACCATGAACGCGCAACGTCTCGGTCATCACAATTCTACATGACTTCGATGACATTAATATACTTAGGTATTATGTAAATTAAAATAATCAAAAACTCAATGAATATTTTAACCACACCATTTAGCATCATTAGGTGTGAATATTCATAGTTTGAAGTCGACTGACTTTTCTTTGATTTTAATTGATGAGCCAAAAACTGAACGACTTCAAGCAGTTCCCTATAAGCTTTCATAGCTTCGTTTCTTCATTTCTTCTACACTTTGGGCTTCTCTATCATTGGTTGACTCTCCTCATCCGCTGGTTGCTCTTGAGGAGGGTCATTCCATTCAGCCTTTTCACCAGTTCCGAGTATGACGTAGACTGTGTTTGTAAAGAAGTAAAGTCCAGCAGCCACCAAGAATACCTGTCTCCAGAGAGATGGATCCGTCTGCAAACAAACATCGTTTTTCTCAGATTTTCCTTATCGTCATCATTTAAAACTTACAAAACATGCTTTAATTTTTATCTCGCCGTTATCATAGAGCTAAACACCATACGTAGTATGTATTAAAAAATAAAACTGTTATGTGAGTATTGCTATTCGAAGTTAATAGTCAATTTTCCTTCAGTAAATGGAAAGGCAGTAGATCAAGAAGAATAAACAATTTCTTACCTAAAGCAAAAAACTCAAGTAGTTCATGTAAAGCGATTATCGACAGTAATTGAGGAGAAAACAAATATAAGAAAACGTCAAGTAGCATCGCCTGACCTTGCAAATTCAATGATTTACATTAAATAGATAAAGGAACTTGTAAACATACCACATCAGTGAGAATGAAGCCGGTCACTATCGGTGACATTGACGCTGCGGAGTTTGAGACAAAGTTGCTGATACTCATCATCGTTCCAGCGAAGTTCGGGGATATATCAATGTGGTTTATCTATGGAGAAACATTAAACAAACTGTAAAACAACCTATCAAAATTCAAAATTCAACTTTAATTACTAATTCAATAATAACGTGAACCGTAAGAAAGCAGCATAATAAGAAAAGCATAGAATATCAACAAAATAGTAAAGAAAGTCTTACATGGAATCCCACATTAGAAGATATCTTGAAACCGCAGATAAAGATCAATATTATTTCAACGACATAGATGTTCTTGGGTGCGAAGGCTAATACAACGAGTCCAATTCCTGCTGGCATGTTACCTAAAAATGGAATAAAAAATATTAAGACTATTAATACTTATTCAGATGATACCGAAAAATTAACTACAACATAAAAGCTTGTCTTAGCAGGTAAGAAATGTTCAATCGAATTGAAACAAAAAATCTCAGTGCTATCGAGTGAAAAATGTAATATTCGATACTACAACTCTAAAACGTTACCTAAACCGTGTGGTTAGGAGTACATACCCAGTGAATTTGCCAGTTTCCTTGTGTTGGTGACGCTGAGTATCTTCTTCACAATCAGCATATCAGTCATCCAGCTGAAGAAGAATCCGGTGAACCACATCACCAGGAACGGCAGAGCAGATAGGAGGCCATTCTTGTAATAGAAAATAATCGATTAATATTGATTTTTCAATCAGAAAACAGTTCACTATAACATAATCAGTTTGTGGCATTCTAACTAAAGAAACCAGATCTCACTGGCCAGAGGTCGCTGTGGGGGAGATTACGAGGCCCGTGAGTTACAACGCTGGCCCGTTGCGAGTTGGTAGACATCAGGTCTTCATTTACGGGACGTGACACTTTTGTTTCTTCAACCGTTGCCACTAAGTCTACAACTGCTGTTAACCTGAAGCTTTGAATAATTTATATGAACTCAGTTCACAACCTTATTAACGAATTTGAAACCATATTTACCGCTTTAATATTGACTCCCATGATCTTGTCCATGAAGGCAGGAACTTCCGAGTACAAGGTCACTTGTCCCCACGTCTGTCCAATATGAGCGAGTATTATGGCATACATTCCAGGGTGACGCAGGATCTTTCCCCAAGGTACCGACATATTCTGTAAAAATATCGACTTTGAAGTCTGCTAGAAACACCAACTAGTCGGACTTGACCTGCAGTGGCCGCTGCAAACTCAATTTTTCAAAATGGGGAAGAATGATCCTTCCAACCTAATGTGAATGCGATGTTTTCGACTAAACCATGATAAACATGCTATGCTACATTATGCTGGTGCAATTTACATGGCACTGACTTGAGTTCAAATAATTTCATCAATTCAATACGAAAGAAGAAAAGCAATTTATGGAAACGAAATTAAAAGAGACATGATTTTTTTAAAGTTTTGTGGTAGTGCAGCTTACATTTTTGCCTCAGAATCTGATTAAATTGGGAAACTGGAATGTTCTGTGTAACTAGGTTAATTAAAATATAGTAGCTACGCGTGGTCGCTTTTAAATAGAGAGGATTTTTTTAATTTAATTTTTCCCAGCTTTTGGCGAAACTTTACGTCGTGTGTTTATAACACAGATTTTTTTTTTTATGTGAAGATGAAAAGCATCCATTTTAATTGTTAGATTTGTGCCATTAAATTACTTGTTCTGTCCTATTGACTTTTTTTTTTATTTTTTTTTATTTGTAACTAGCTGTTCCCGGCATGCGTTGCAATGCCCTTTTCCTACCTACTACCTGCCTGTGTACCAACTACCTACCTACCTACTACCTCCTACCCTACCTACCTAATACCCTACCTACCTACCTACTACCCTACCTACCTACTACCCTACATACCTACTACCCTACCTACCTACCTACTACCCTACCTACCTACTACCCGACCTACTTACTACCCTACCTACTCTACTATCCTACTTACTACCCTACCTACTACTCTACCTACTACCCTGCCTACCTACCTACCACTTTCTCACCTTTTAAACCTTCCCTGGACTTCCACGAATAATTCAACACTATAATTAGCCAAATCGGTCCAGCTGTTCTCGAGTTTTAGCGAGACTAACGAACAGCTATTCATTTTTATATTATAGCTGTACCCCGCGTGCGTTGCAATGCCCTTTTACCTGCCTACGTACCAACTACCTACCACCTACCTATTACCTACCTACCTACATATTACTAATTTCTCACCTTCTCTGGACTGCCACAAATGTTTCAAAACCAAAATTAGACAAATCGGTCTAGCCGTTCTCTAGTTTTAACGCGACTAACTAACAGCAATTAATTTTTATATTATACGCAAACACCATTTGAAAAATCGTTTTTCTATTGGGAAAGAAACAGTAATTATTTGTGATTATTGTGATAATGTCATATGGTCTGTTTGAAGTTGTCATTCGTTGACTGAACAACTGAACGTCACTCAATTGTTTTGCCTTCCCGGAACCTCTCCACTAACACTTGAACTTTATGGGTACGGTATTAAAGCTCAAATTGATTTTACGTTTTAGTTAGAAAACGTTTGTATGGGAAAAAGAAAAGGGCTGTTTTTAGGGCTTTTCCGGCCATTATTCGAATTTTTCTCGCCGTAAGAACCATCCTTGAACTTCAACGAACATTTAAAAAAAAAATCAGCCAAATCGGTCAAGCCGTTTTCATGCCAAGTCGTGACAACGGAAAACGGGTTTCATTTTTATATATATAGATGGGCTTGCTCTTGACCTCAATCTTACCCTAAGGGCAAAGATGAGGTCGACGATGGAACGAGCTTACCCAGAAGAAGCCTATTTACTCGCGACTTAAATAGATTAGGGTTATATGAACTCGGGAAAACCGACGCAGGCAGGGAGTTCCACTCCTTGGCTGTGCGCATAATAAAGGACTTAGCAAAGCGCTTCGTTCGAATGTGTGGAACATCGACTAGGTATGGGTGATAACCTGCAGTACGCCTAGTCTCCCGATGGAAGAAGGGAGATGGTGGACTTTGACTCAATAATGTTGTCTCACTCACTGCTACTGAAAATAGTATCTATCCTTCCATACTGATATGTGAAGTAACATCTTTTTTTGCGCCACTTATGTGGAATGTATTTTAAACTTTGCTAAACACAGAAAAACTACCTTATTCTTAGTTCCGTTTCCTAATTCATCTTCTATGTATTTCCTCTCACCATCTGAGATTTTGGGATGCTGTGCCGGAGCATCAGCTGCCATAAACCACAACACGACTCCAAGGAGACCAGACATGGTCCCATAGAACCTGAAGATGCCAGGCCAACCCATCGGAGAAGCAGCGATAAAACCTGACATAGGTAGTCCAAAAACAGTGCCAAGTGCTTGACCTGAAATAAATAGTGATTTCATCTAGATCAAAAGTAGATTTACTGAAACGAAATTCGATGTTGTTGTGTGATACACAGATGTTTCGTTGAAGTTAGTAAATAAATGAAAAGTATTTATAACGTATGCTATGTTTAAGTTAACGCCAATTACACCTAAATAAAGATGCAACGTTAAATTTCAATGCTTTGCTCAGCACTGAGAGTTGAAACTTCAACAACACAATAATTAAATTAGTGAAAACGAGCGTTATGAATATATCTGTTGTCAGTTTGTGACTTACCTCCATAGACGAAAGCAGACATCCTTCCTCTCTCATGTAGAGGTGCCCACTTCCCAAGAGCTGTGTGCAGACCAGGTAGGATGCAGGCCTGACTCAGACCTTGCACCAATCTGCATATTGCTGAGCATATCCATCCACCCTGGCAAGTGAAATGAAAAACATTTTAAAATTTTGAAGAGTGTAATTGTGGACAGCTTTCTACCAAGCCTGTCTGCCAAGTAAGTACTTTAAGTTATATTCAAATACTATTGTTGTTAGCGGGGGTTACCATAATCTATGTTTAAATACGCTGTTTGACATCAAATAAATACTTTTGTGGTTCATTGTTTTGAAAGCAAATTATCATCATCATCAGCCTATAATGTTCCCACTGCAGGGACTCAGGCCTCCAAACTAGGAAAGGGATGGGCTATAATGTTTTCAATGAAATACTTAAATGAATGTGAAATGAAACTAATATAATTATAATGTTTAACAAAAATAACTTCATGGGTAATTGGGTATGTAAAGGAAAGACACTGTAAAATAATTTTTAAGTCAACATATCAAAATGCTTGTACGAGTAAACCACAGAAGATTAGAGAGAGGTGGTCCTACATTTCGCCGGTTATATCTAAGGAATTTATTAAAAAATGGCTAACCTATTTGCCATCAACCGAACACAAAGTCCAAAATCACTATACGCGACTTGGAAATTACGCTAGAACCTCAAACTCACGTAATAAGCAGCAGTAGGGAAGATGATGGAAGCCAGACAGTTGATCATCATGGCACCAGTCAGCAGGTACCTGGTACCAAACCTATGGGCCAGCTGACCAGCAGGAATCTGCAGCAGCATGTAACCCCAGAAGAATGATGATATCACTGTATCCTGCACTTTTTTAGTCCAATTGAAGGCAGGGTACTGAAATTAAGAAAAAATAATTTAGTGTGAAGAAACAATGAAATGGACACGTTCTAAAAGCTAAATGTCAATAATTATTTTCCCAATATTTAGTGTCTCAAATTAAATTATTTTAATACATTAAGAAGAAAACCGCAAATTAAAGCACCTAGCACATGGCGTAGTTTAAACGAGCAGAAGACGCGCAGATGCAGCGTGTATCATACGCGCTTCAAATGAAATTTGAACGTAACCTTGTAACCCAAGCACACGAGGCGATTAAACTGCGTAACACAGTTAAACTGCGTAAGCAGTTTTGTGGGGCTATGTACTTAGTTTAAAGACCTTTTTTTAAGTAAATAAATCATTTATTCATTAATTCATCGTGAAATGCGTGTATACGCGCAGATGCAGTGATCCCAAGCCGACCCTTTGTACGCGCTTTAAACGAGTTTCGAATGCACGCGCTTCACACGCGCTTCAAACGAGTTTCGAACGCGCTTTACACGCAAGTTTGTATCGTGTTTTACGCGCGTTTGAATCTATAAAAACGCATAAATTTACGCTATTAAAATACGCCGTATGCTAGGGGCCTAAGTAAAACTCGACCTGATAAAAAGTAGGTAAGAGTAATACTTTGATGGAAAAAAAGTATTTCATAACGAAAAATCTTATTTTTCACAAACACTTACCGGAGGCACTAACATCAGAGCATTCAAAATTCCTTCAGTTTTAAATTCCGTAATATTTTCAGCATTCGTTTCATTTGCTTGACTTGCATGGTAAGTCATTGCCACTAAAGACACGCCCATACAGGACCTCATGCCGTAAGCTATAGTCAGGGTGCAGAATAAGATGAAACATTGCTGATGTCTGTAGCCCCATGCTGAATCTGAAATGATCAAAAAATATAGTAACACTGGCATTTGCCCGTGGCTTCACCCGCGTGAAAATTACGATTTTCCATACAAAACTTACATGCCCTTTTTCACCCCCTTGGGGGTTGAATTTTGGAAAATCCTTCCTTAATGAATGTCTACGTCATAAGAAGAATACATGTGCAAAATTTCAAATTTCTAGCTCTAAGGGCCTGTGCGTTTATCCTCAGTCAATCAGCTTTGCCTTTTAAATATTTAGATAGATAGATTTAATATCAAGCTTGTATTCTCTGGAGGGTGAGGCAGTCATCAATACCCAATTATAAACCCACATATTGCCAGTTGTACTTAAGACTTATGTAATAGGGGTGTCATGTGCCTATCGTCACTCATCTCGACAGATAAGATTCATTTTACCTCCGTTGTTACCTACTCACAGTGTTGTGTTATTCAACAACATTTTCATACAAAACACAAGACACTTATTTCCCCAAACGAATTAGTTACTAAACAAATAGAACCGTTATAAATATTGTAGGCAAATCCCACCCTACATTCAGACTAGATATCCCCCGGGAAACCATGTTTGCGTCGCCTATTCCAAGGCTGCATAATACACGCACGCTCATACTTCCACATTTATTTAAAGCAGTAACGATATTCAAACAACTTATTTCCCACTATGTCAGTGCGGAGCAATGGCGAACAAATATTTGTGATTGTGTGTGTGTTTGTGACGTTTTTAAAAATAAACAAACCCCGCCCTCAATAAATCAGTTGCAGTAATTGCAATAAAATGTTTAAAAGCGACATCTGTGCTTCAACAAAGGAACTACATACCTATCCAAAAATATTGATAAGTAATAGATGGCACTAGTGAGAATTTCAAATCGCGCTAATGATGTTTGACGATCTTGTCTAGTACCAAGTTTTAGTATTTGCGCAGTTAAACAATCCTTATTCGTGTTAACTGAATAAACAATACAGTCAACATTAATACACAAAACCATACAATATTTTACCAAAATCAAAAATAGTTTTTGACTCACCCTTAAAATCGGGATCCAGGTCTACTTTTGTGAGATCTTTTTTCTCTCCCATATTAAGGAATTTTGATGTTTCGACAGATCAATGAGCAAAACAGTAGAAAAACAGACTTCTATGTGCAGTTGGATTCTTTTAGCGTTTAATTTTCTATTTTAGTCAATATTGCAAAAAATAATTTTCACTACTAAGTTACGATAAAATTTTATTTGAACCACTGTGTTTTGATCACAAAGAGTAACAGTGATTAGGTTTACCGGTTGGTGCACCGGTCACTCTTAATATCTCGCTACCAAATTAATGTTTGGAGCTTCTCTTTTAAACTAAAACTCCAGATGTCAGAGGAAAAATTATCTTAAAAAGCATAATTATTATGTACAATCTGTCATTGCTATCTCAGAACAAACATTACGGCAAAGTTAATGCTACTGTCTGATTTACAACCAGAATTACTATTGTCGGTTGACTTTGACGTAATTAGCTAACATCCTCTTTAATCTGGGTCAAAACTGGATGTAAAAAATCAAAGAAGGGAAGAATATTATTGAGAAAAACGGAAATACAATGAAAACCATTTTTTTCAAAACTTTAAAAATATCGTAGAGTGGGCCCACTAGGATATTTTCCTGTATCGTGGGTGCGTTTACAGACATTTAAACTCACATATACAAATACCCAAACCCAAAACAACTATCTGTAGGCAATACAAATATTTGTTCCGTGCGGGGATCGTACCCGCAACACGCAGCGCAGCAATCAACTGCTTGAGCCACTGCGCCAATCGTGCCGTCAAATAATTGGACATCTGCATTACCAATTGTAATTGTTGGAGATTAAAATGGGATCGCCAAACACAATTTATTTTTGTCTTTTTTTTATTCTGACAAACCTCCACACTATTCAAACGCCCCGAGTCAAAGAAAGCTTAACGGAACTCCAGAGAAACAATTTAACTGTTTTAAATCCCCCAACGAAATTAATCATAATAATAGCGGAGGAGTAACAAAAACGGGTCTGCTTCCAGTCTAACTGGATGCAGATGAATATGATACCCTGGT
Source organism: Diarsia brunnea (assembly GCA_949774965.1). NCBI lineage: Eukaryota > Metazoa > Arthropoda > Insecta > Lepidoptera > Noctuidae > Diarsia > Diarsia brunnea. Next base: position 19,092,369 of record OX459011.1, read on the forward strand.
CACCACATACGAAAGACACCATGTTAATAAGAGGTCATTGAAATGTGTAAATAGTTGCACAACATAAGGAAATTATAAAATTATGCAGAGGACCACACCGACAATAATTATCTTGGTATTCTCGGTATGTAAGATAATTTGTACACAGTGTAAATAAAGAAATGTTAGTTTAAGTGATACATGACTGATATTTCATCTCATTCAACTTATTTTTATATTTATTATGTCAACTTACTGCTTCACTATCTCTAAATACTATGAAATAATGAAGTTCTTTGTCTGTTAATTCGTGTAGTATCTACTTCTAAATTATTTGCTTTAAATTCATCGTTTCTAAGATTGAAGTTTTCAGTACTAATTTATAGTAATAGTAAACTATTACTTTCACAAACCTAACCGGATAAATGCAATAAAAACATTAGTTAATTAACAAAAACCACATCATGCACGGTGAGAGCGGCGGTGGCACAGTGGTGGCGGCCCCGACTTATGAACAGTAGGTCGTGGGTTCGACCCAGGCAGGCGCATTCATCATCATCATCATCTGCCTAGTCTTTTCCCAACTATGTTGGGGTCGGCTTCCAGTCTAACCGGATGCAGCTGAGTACCAGTACCAGGCAGGCGCATTACTTTGTGTAATCTATTTCATCACCGCTGCTCTCAAAACGGTGAAGGAAAACATCGTGAGGAAACCGGCATGTACTAGAACCAAAAATTCGAAGACTTGTGACATTTACCAATCCGCACCGGGCCCGCGCTTTAGATTATAGCCCATGACTCTCATAAAGAGGAGCCCTGAATCCCTGCAGTGGGAACATCATAGGCTGATGATGATGATGATGACATCATGCACAAACCCGCAGAGCGAATATGTTTCGGTATACGATGAGAAAAGTGACACCGACTACTTAATTTTGGCTGCTTTAGTTCACACAGCGTAAAATGTCTACTCTATTCTGCTAAAATTCCACTGCAGTACAGTGGCCTCAACTCATACAAAGAACACACGATCATTGATCTCTATAATTGTGTTTTAAGTCTAGAGGGCATAGACAAGTAAAACTACTTGTCCAGTGTTGGGTGGTCTAAGTGCTCTAATATAATATTTCTACAGCACTTATCAACGAGATTGACACTAGCTTTTCGGTAGCTGTAGCAATACATTAGCTTAGATCAAACAAAAAACTACGTAGGTTAATCATGGACGTGATTTTCAGCACAAGAAGTATGACTTACCTCAACTTATCATGATAGGCATAAGAGAGCAAGCAGTATAAACCGGAGAAAATCGTCTTGGCTGAGAAACATTCGTGAATGAACCGGACTCACGAGTTACTACGTGCGGGAATACTGAGCTGTTCCACCTCGCAAAGGACCAGGATACATACTATCCGGAGTTGTTGGCCAACCTTCAGCAATGGCTGGGGAGGAACCAGAAGAAGAAAATCATCGTTATTATTTTGCTGAGGCCCTCAGTGTTCACTTAGACTTTTTTATTTCAACTTTAATTTGTGCGAAGTAAACGCCCAGATTAGTCGTCACGTTTACGTCATGTCTACGTGGCAACCACGTGACGTCTGCGTAAATATAAATGCGTCGTTTGTAAATGTCCTGAACCCTATCTTAATAAACTGAGGTAACAACTTTTTATAGCAAGTGGATCTAATGTCTTGCCTTACGGAATAACAGTGAAAGTTATTACTTTTATGGCTTGAGTTTACGAGTTATAAGTACGCAAGGTAATTATAAACTTTTTTACTGTTTGGTTTAATTACTTCGGAAGAGTGATGCTTTCAGAGTTTTAGCTGGCTTTGTTGGAAATAGAAATGGATGGTTTCGTTTTCTAATTAATTATTATTCAAAATATTATTGAGTGAACGGACTGGCTGGTTTAAAATGCCCGGGTATTGGTATAAAGGTATTAGGTATTAGTATCATATTAATTGTTATTTTCCTTTCCTAGTCTAGCTACTTCATAGCCCTTTGTACAATAGGGATGTTTACTGATTAAAAAAATATGATTCTAATTAGTCCGTCTGTTAGATTATCGAAAATTATGGGATACGTATTTTTTGTTTCATCAAATCAATAAAATTGACGAAGATAAAACGCGTCAACGATTTGAGGGTCGTGACGTCACTCACCGGTAAAAATGTCATACTAATGTCTTAGAATATGACGTCACACGAGTTTTCAAAGCACTGTATCGTCATCAAAATATGTGTCCAATATTTTTTGGAAATCATTTTTTTTTTGTGCAAGAGAGCACAAAGGTACTGCTTATTTCATAAGAAATTCTATCTGACGGACTAATTAGTTTTTTTTAGTGAACTACCCTAATAGCCAAATTGTAACAGGTAACGAATACAGTATAATCTTTTTCAGATAGAGTTTATCCCCGTTTACAGCAAGTAAGATCTAAAAGCAAATTAGTAAAAACATTGATTTTCTTAAAATACTGTTTATTGGGAATATTCTTTCATCTTAATTACTATTTTCTTCTTTTTTCTTTTCATCTTTTGGTTCCTCTTCTTCAACACACTTATCTGAAAATAATTTAATAAAATCAGAATAGGTATAGTTAAATGATACACATACACACATACATTAACTGACGCCCTTTTCCCATTTGGGTAAGCAGAAAGCACAGAACACCACTTGCTACGATCCTTCCATACTCCATTTGCCTCGTCCACAACGACGTCTGTTAGTTTAATGATCTTACTTGTTTTTCCTTGTTTTTTATTATGAGTGAAATAACACTACGAAAGTCTACCTTACTCTCATTATTATTTACAGTAGAAGAAATTAACTTTACTGAGGCAACGTCTTGGTCACCAAGACGATAATAAATTGATTATGAAAACAAAAGGTCATCACAAAATCCTTTGGGCGCATTATGTCCAATTCGCAAAATGTCCACTATGCTCAAAATGTCCAATTCTCACAACGTCCAATTCGCAATTTGTCCAATTCTCAATAGTCCAATAAATAAGTCTGATAACTTCACAAAACAAACACTCAAAAATAACAAAAATAATCGAAAAACATACGCTGTCGTTCATCTTGCTACTTCTGTCTATACAGTCAAATTCGAAGTATCATTGCCCAACAAACTGTCTGGTCGGTAAATTTTTCTACACATTGCAGAATGAAGTGAACTTTCCACCCAGTGCCTCGTACCAAAAAGAACAATTTTATGAATAGTTTACCTGTCTGTCGACCCTCGTTCCAAGGTTGTAGCTCATCTGACATTAGAAATACGTAGAGCGCATTCGTTGTGATGGCCACTCCCGCTACTGTTAGGAATATGGTCCGCCATTGTGTCTTGTTATACTGTAACGTAAATAGGTGTGATAGATTTAGTTATCATCTGTCCTTTAGCCTTTGTTACCCAGATACAGCAAAATAACATTATTTTAAATGTTAGACATTCTGAATATTGAGACAGTCTGTCTGACTTCTACAATCCAGTTTCTGGGGGACATGACATCCTTTGGCAAGACTGGCTATCAGACTTTCACCATAGCCAGTTTAAAAGTTTGATTATATTGCTTATTACAATTTTAATCATTTTTCCCGAAACGCAAATCTTATACGTATTTCATGAAGGCTTAATGCACTATATTACTTGGCATCAAACTGAGGCATTCAGCAGCAGCAAACAAAAAATGAAGCTTCAGTCTTAGTCCCTAGGCATAATAACTTGTGAAAGTACTGTAGTTGGCCATTCCGATGTATTCTCTAGAAACTAGAAAAGATTGCGCAAGAAACCCCATGCACATTAAATTAATCTTTAAATACTGTTACATCATAATGTCATCATGCCTCGGCATTAACCTTCATATAACAGACTAAGTTACCCACCACATCAGTGACAACGTATGAGACAAGTACAGGCAGCAGTACACTGCAGATGTTCATCAACGTGTTGCCTATCATCATGAGAGTGCCACTGAAGTTCGGCGCCATGTCAATGTGGTTCACCTAGAAGAAAAGAAGTTGGTTATTAGTAACAAAATCCGGGGGCCGAAGATATTCGATATTGTAAACTAGCTGTTGCCAGCGGCTTCGACCGCTACAACTCCAAAATTATCCCTCGGGAAGATAAAATCGGGATGAAAACTATCCTTTGTGTTAATCCAGGTTATAAACTGTCTGTGTACCAAATTTTATCCAAAACCGTTCAGTAGTTTTTAATAATGATGATGATAGGACAAACACCTAAAACAACAAAAGATCTATCAGGTTTATCATCATTTGTGTCGAAAAGCGTCCGCTGTTGGATGTGTGTCCCACCTTCTCGCTATCTTATGAAGCTATCAAGTTTTCATGCCAAATAATATACTTGTTCCTAAACTTTCTGGGCTCACATACCAATAAGGCCATAGGCCAATAAAATGTTTAGTGTAAATGAAGGTTCTCGCTTTAATTGCAGGAATTATATTGGTTTTTCCTTTAATTATAATTTAAGAATGTTGAATGAACTGTAAATCAACTGTCAATGTAGGGGGTATCTTCGGAACCATTATCCGATTCCAAAAATTTAAAACTTCTCCATGATTACATTCTATACATAACGGTAGTGAAGCTACGAGCAATGACTAGTCTTCTATAAAGTAAAGCCTTACCATCCATCCAACATGCATTGCCATATGGCATCCCATAGAGAAAACCAGACACATAACTGCTACAGTCGTGCTTGAAGTAAATGTAACACACACCAGTGCCACAGCCACGCCGCATTGAGCTAGAAATTTCAATATTAGAAATACATAAAAAAAAACACCATGGTTTAACAAAATAGAGCAACTGATGATAAAAGAGAATGGAGAAAAAATATTTTTTATGTAAAGTCAGAAAGAAAATGATTGTGATTATGCTCGTATTCATGACGAATATTTTGGAATTCCAAGCTTCGTTTTATTGATAGAATAAAGTGCTTCGTCATTATTTCAGCCAAAAGACGTCCACTGCTGTACATAATGCCTCCCCTAAGTGTGGCTACTTTGACCAGTCCCATGTATCTAGCATCCAGCGGATTCCCACAACCTTCAGGTCCCAGGTCATCGGTCCACCTAGTGGGAGCAATTCCAATAAAGTGCTTGAATTGACTAAACGGTTTTTCGAAAGTGGCAAATAACAAAAAACGCAGGGATTTAAAAACATTTAAGCATACTTACAAACACTATTAAATACTCTTCGTGCATTCTTAATACTAAGAATTTTTCTGTTAGTCAAGAAGTCTGATAGTACTCCAAAGGAAATGCTTGTGAAGAAACTGATCACGTATGGCACAGATGACAGGAACCCACTCTGAAATAAAGCCAAATTCTAAATGGGATTTTTCTTTTCTTGTGCTTAAAAAAAAATCTTTTCATTACTTGTGTTTTATTCCATCTATGAACCTTTTTTGAAAACCATTTTTTTATTATGCGTATCATTTAAAATGTATTTACTATGTTTTGGTCTAGTTTGTACCAACCTACACTGGTGTTGCAGCCCACTCTCTTTTCACTCAGAAGAGGTCTGTGTCTAAGTTTTATTACCCAATCAGAATCAGCAACGTCACTCTACAGAAGATGAAAGGGAAAGCAATAATAGGTACAACTATTACACACAAATAAGCCAATACAAGGCAAGTTGTAAAATATACTTACACTTCTAACATTGACGCCAAGAATGTAGTGAATATAAGAAGGGACCTGGGTGAAAAAGAATACAAAAGCGACGCCACTACCAACGTGTGTGGCTAGAGTACCCCACATCGGCCTTGACAGGATGATCGCCTTCCATGGTGTCTTGAGTCTCTAAAAGGTTACAAAAACTTGGTTAAAAAAAAACTTTCTAAAATTAAAATTGAACAAAAGAAAAGAAAAGTTAAAAAGAACCTATTTCACAGTATCTAAAGTGAATAGAACTAATTAATTTGCTTGATATGGTGCTGGTTCACGAACGATGAGGCACTAATGATATTGTGTCTTGCGTGTCCAGTTGTTTGGTCACTACAAGAACGACTATACCAAATGCGCGAAGCAACGAGTAATGGCTCAGTTCAGTGCCGTCGCAATAAAGATTACCATTGCCAAGCTAAGAAGGAGAAGATTTTTGCCAAATTTTACAATAACGCAAAAGAAATTAATAATGTTCGTTTTCATATTATTATCGCAAAAGTTTATTGGTACTAATCCGAGATGGTGAAACCGATCGTGTTTTAAGTACAAGCGTCAACAGACGATAATTATTAACTTTAATTTGATGCTGACAGTAATATATATCATTAAATTAACTTTAACACCTACCCTAACAGTTCCATCATCAACTCGTCCCATAATAAAAGTTTTTTCCTCCTCACTGATAGTCTTATGGAGTGACGGTGATGCTGCTCCAAATACTGTCAGAATAGCGAACAAGCCGAGGCATATGAGACCAACTGCCCAGAAAGTAGACGGCCATCCCCATTTACTCTCACTCAAGTAACCAGATAGTTGAAAAGCTACTATAGTACCTAATGTTGAACCTGAAAGAAACGAAACATTAATAAATAATTTTCTTTGTAAAAATTTCGACAAATGCCATGTCATCATTATGAAATAACGAACTGGGAGTCTGTTATGTTAATAATTGTATTCGTCTGTACATGAAAGCTTATTAGTACTGTAATGTGATGATTAATGATTAAAAACATGGCAGGTACCATTTTTACGCAATGGAAAATGAGGAGGGAGAAAATACACAAAGAAAGTATCTGGAGTCGCAACTGACTCCTACTTTGTTATTACATGTTGTCATTACTATCATCACTAGTAATAATTATATAATTAACTGTTTTTATGAAAACTTGCAGTTAGAATTCTTCATTCCCTGCCTAACCTTTCCCTTTAAGAGTGGTTATCAAGCTTTCTTGTAGCTAGTGTTCCTGGCTATGAAACCGGGAACAAGGGCATCACATCTATTGTTGTAAACTAGGAATGTAATATATTATACCCATCCAGGGATTGACCTCATTAAGCTTAACCCTGTTATTTTAGTTAGAAGATAAGTGTAGTGTATATCTCACAAAACACTGTCTCACAGCCACAAGTAGTCAGGAAAGCTGTCGCTAATGACATCTGTCAGTTACATGATGGTGGGGAAGTTCAAAGTGAAGTGATCCTGGGCTGAGGTTGCTTAGGCTGATGGCTTTGTGGACAGGTGTGAGCCTGTCATTTAGTTAGTTAATTGTGTTATCAGCCTATTAAGTCTGCTACTAGTGGATGCTACAATAAGAATCATAGATAAAAATATAAACATATTAACGTACCTGCATAAACATAGCTAGTTAGAGTTCCACGCTCGCTTACTGGCACCCATTTCGCCAAAAGAGTCTGTATGCTTGGATAAACTCCTGCTTGAGACAGACCTTGTGCTAAACGGCACGCACAGACAGCCTTCCAACCACCCTAAAAACTTAATGCAATCGTTCATCATATCATAATATCAGCAATTTGGTAAGAAGTGGGGCAGAACTGGAGCGATGCAGACGGCAAATTATTTAACTAATAATATCAGCATTTTATCATGGAACATGAACACGAACAATACAACCTTGGGAGAGGTCACGTCGAGCAATGATATTAACCAAAATGAAGATATGGAAACTGGAACACTGACTTACCCAATTAACGAGCCACGGGGTTAATATAGATACTACGCCATTAACCGATAAGGCAATCTGTAAAGGTATCTTTCCACCCCATCGTTGAGCTACCAGACCCATGGGGAAAGTCATGATACAGTATCCTAAGAAGAATGAACCTAAAACCGTTTCTTGCGTTGATTTTTGCCAGTCAAAGGTCTGAAAAAAAGTTAATTCATGTTACGTATCTGCCGTTTTTGGTGTAAATGAGATTGAAATATCATTTCAGCATCTTCCTAGCCTTTTATCAACTATGTTGGGGTCGGCTGCTAGTCTAACTGGATGCAGCTGATTACAAGTATTTTTCAAAACGACTTCCTGTCTGACCTCCAGTTGGTACTGGGAAAGATACTCTTTATTAGGACTGGTTATTGGAGATTAAAAACAAATGGATGGAATTTAAAGTTACAATTGGGCGACAACTGCACTATGGTTATTTATGTGTGAAATGTGAATGTGACTTACTTTATGGAAACTCTCAGTAGCATTTACTAACGAGGCTGTATCAATAGTTTGATTGCCTATGACGTAACCATCAGTATCTTCTACGGTCGTATTTGTTTCACCCACATCTTTAATATTTGTTTCCTCCGTGACGTTTGTATGTAGGATTAAATGATTTGCTTTAGAAGGACTAGTCATGGAAACTACCGTGACCCCCATATGACCTCTACCTATATAGTTTACCACTATGCACAGAAAACATATCAATAGTTGAATATGTCTAACCCCGTACCCATAACGTATAGGTATTTCTTGCTTTTCTGGAACAATAAGAGAACGTATTTAAGAAAACTAGAAATTAAGGATAACACTGCTAAAGCCTTGAAACTTTAAGCTGCAGAGACCAATGGTACCAGGTGTACCTAATGTGGGCTGGGAAACTAGTTGTTGCAGGTCTCTTTCTGTTCGCTGTGGAGATCACCTCTTTGCAGTAGGTGCCGATGAAGACTTCAATATTCTACATATCCTGAGCTTAACATGCCAAAATATGAAATCACATAAATTTTTCACCGCAGATGCTGTGGAAGCCGCAAAGTTTTGGGACAACGAGATTTAAAATATGGTTGTGCCAGCAACATGAAAACAATAAAAAATGTAGCCACGATCGTGTTCCTCAACCCATTGCTGTCGTCAAGTAGCTGTACAATGCTGGTTAGGTCTCTAAAATATGCTGCGCTATGTCGGTTCCAGTTCCTGGCGCAAATTCAAGTGCCGAGTGTACCAAGGAGAAGGTTGGTTCACTCAGCTCTCTAAGCCTTTGCTCTTAGGTACCGTTTACGGCCTCTAGTCTGGCGACGTGACTTGCTCTGTACAAATTGTTTAATTTTGTTTTCTCCGCTGTGTGTCGCTCGTGACCAGATAGCTAGTTATGCAGCTCATTACTTTAAATTCTAGACTTACCAGGTATGATCTGCTGCGTAGGAACTTTACTGTATTCACATTCCGTAAATTTTTGGTCATTCCCCATTTTTTCATAAATTTTTGGACTAGTTACTGCTCAAAGTTAGAAGCAAAATAGTATATTAATAATAAATAAATAATGCAGTATCATTTATATTGTTCGTCAAAACTATTCGATGACATAGATCTAGAAGGTGAATAGACATTCCATTGCACAGAATATAACTAACAATGGTTGAATTACAAAAAATATTAGGAGTTTCTACTTTACGTTGGAGTTCAATCATTACATTATTTATTGATATTGTTGATTTCAAACAGGATCATAAAAATCATCAATACTTTTCCTATTTGCCAGACAGTTGGATCCGATTTAAAAACATCTTTTTTTATTCGAAAGAGTTCAGTTCGGAGATACCGCGGCCTCGACTCAAAGGGCTAAGAAGGAACATGGGTGGTTTTTAAAATCATCAAATAACACCTCCTGCTCTTGGGCAGAGCGAAAGGGAGTGTCAAACTTCTACTGACTAAAAACCACCGATGTTCCTTCTTAGCCCTTGCGCCGAGGCCGCGGCATCTCTTTCGAACAACTCGCAGCACCGACGGGACCCGCAGCTCCGACGGGGTCCCGAGGACCCTCGATTTCCCATCATCAGATCCTGATATGGTGACAATGGGACCATGTCACTATATCTGGATCTGATGATGGGAAATCAAGGGTATCCCTGAAAGTTTATATGCACTTGTTAAATTTTTTATGCATTTTCTAAAGCTATTGAAGTATTGGCGTCTGAAAATCATAATCTTGTGTGGATGAGCTTTTTGTTTTGAATGATTTTTGTTGGGTAGGAAATCATCAAATGACTCATCCCGCTCCGAGTGGAGCGAAATGAGTGTCAGACTTCTACTGCCTAAAAAAAGGGGAAAATAAACTATACGCTACTAACATTAAACGGTGGCAAAAAACGAAATCAAGCAAACAAAAGCAACCGACTTCAGGAGCTGATTCTTCTTCTGAAGTTTTATTTTTTCTTAATACGTTTTTTATCAGATGCGTCCATCTAACGGTTTACTGAAAGAGATTATCCTGACTCAATAGATCAATTTATTAATAGACCCGTCGGTTGATCATGCTTGATTTATATTCTGAATAGTGTTCATTATAATAAGTTGCCCAGACTGGTTCTTCTCAAGTCTACAACGCTATGATGTCTTATCTTAGTTAAATTTGACCACCTTTATTTGAACTATTGTATAGACAAATAATAGATCTCGTGTTGTCTTGTGTTGCACTATAAATAAAATAAACTCATTCTTAATAAACTGAGGTAAGTAATTTTTATAGCAAGTGGATCTAAAGTCTTGCTTTACGGAATAACAGTGAAAGTTATTACTTTTTTGGCTTTAGTTTACTTGTTATACGTACGCAAGGTAATAATAAGCTTTCTTACTTCGGAACACTGATGTTTTAAGCGTTTTCAACTGTTTTGGTGGAAAGGGACGTTCCATACCATTTTCAAATTAATCAGTCAAAATGTTAGAGAGTGAAACGTATGAGGTAGCCCGCGAAATTCGAATTTTCTTGTTTTTCGCAATTTACCGATGAGAGTAAAAATTATTGAAATCATCAATACAACCGTCTCAGTTCATCACTTAAATGCCCTTTTCATCAAATAATCACTCAAGAGACTTATGAACTGAGACGGTAGTATTGGTGATTTTAATAATTATATTTATTACTGAGTACAGTCACATTTGTTACGGCCGCAAATCTTATTATGTTGAACATACAGATTGACACTGACTGGCAAATTGCAAAAAACGTAAGAAAATACGAATTTCGTGGGCTAACATGTCGTATTCACCTTAAATACCGCAATGCCTCGGTGTTGGTAGAAGTGTATTTTTCACTTCCCTTTGTGTCTTCGTGTATAGATGGCCAATAATTAAACAAGCATTTTTGTTTAAATTGCACCATTTTGTAATATTAGTCAACTTGTGACAGACTACGAATACGGTGTTATCTTTTTCAGATAGAGTTTATTCACATTTGTCAGATCTAAAAACAAATAAATTAAAACATTGATTTTATAAAAATATTTTTATTGCGAATATTCTTTTAACTTAATTACTATTTGCTACCTTTTCTTTTTCATCTTTTGATTTCACTTCTTCAACACACTTATCTGAAAATAATGAAATAAAATCTTAATAAGCATAGTTTAATGATCTTGCTGGTCATCACCAAATTAAAAAACACAATAATCTAAGTATGATTAATAACTTTACAAAACAGCCTTCCAAGAATGACAAACAGTGGCCGAAAAATAACCACAATCTATTTCGCCATATTCGAACTTGAGTCCGAACTTCTATCGGAGTATCACTGCTAAATAGACATAATACTTGTTTGGTCGGAGTATTCTCCACATGAGAGGCTGAAGAATTTTCCACCCTATTGCTGGTACCAAAAAAAAAACAATTTTATTAATTTATAGTTTACCTTTCTGGCGACCCTCATTCCAAGGTTGTAACTCATCTGACATCAGAATAACGTAGAGTGCATTCGTTGAGAAGGTCACTGCTGCTACTGTTAGGAACATGGTCCGCCATTGTGTCTGGTTATACTGAAACATAAATAGGTGTGATTGAGATAGGTATCATCAGCCTGCCTTTTCTCAACATCGTTAAGGTCAGCTTCTAGTCTAACCAGATACAGCTAATCATCATTCTTCTCCCTTATCCCAATTTATTTGGGGACGGCGTAGTATGTATTCTTCTTCATACTGCTCTTTTAATGGTCACCTTTTCAGTCATATCATCCTTCACATAGACCATAACATTATTTTACATGTTCCATTCTCAGCATAGAGATTGTAACAACATTGCATACCATAACTGCCCCAAACGGTTAGGCAGAAGTGTACCTAATAGTGCACCCACATTTTGCCAGTTATGTTTTAAGTCCCATGTAATATGGGCCCAGCCTATTGGCATAAACAGGGCACAAATTAAGACTCCGTGGCGGCTACTGAGAAATTCCTGATGGGGGAACTTAACAGCACTTAGCACGACCCGAGAATCGAACTCAGGATTCAAGTATGATGAGGAATAAGCAGTAAAACATTTATCCTGAAACGCAAATAGTATAAGGATTTCATGTTGGCTTCATTTAACAACATATTTTTACTAGGCATCATGCTTCTGCTTCAATCCTCCTGTATATTAGGAATTGCATAATACCAACCACATCATTGACAACGTTTGAGACAAGTACAGGCAGCAACACACTGAAAATGTTCATCAGCCCGTTGCCCATCATCATTAGAGTGCCGCTGAAGTTCGGCGCCAAGTCGATATGGTTCACCTTAAATAAGTAAAGTTAGTTATTAATGTAAAGCTACTAAGGAGAAACTTCTTAAAAAAACAAAAACACCTTATGAGCATAATGGTTTTAGTCGAAAGATGTCCACTCCTACTCGCTCAAACTATCAGGTTGTCGTGCTGAATATGTAATATTTATATTGTATATTGAAAAAAACATTTGAACCAATAACAAACAATAAAAATCAGACGTTTAATATTCAGGAAACTGATCATACTAAATGCTTAGGCATTTGGATTTACAAACGGGCTACATAATCCCCGAATATTACAGATACTCCGTACATAGCGGTAGTGAAGCTACGAACAATAACTAGTCTTCTATAAAATAAAATGTATTACCATCCAACCAACATGGATTGCCATGTGGCATCCCATAGCGAAGACCAGACATACAACTGCCACAGTCGTGCTTGTAGTAAATGTAACGGACACCAGTGCCACAGCCACGCCACATTGAGCTAGAAATTTTAACCTGAAGAAGTTTGTTTGACCATACATCATTTGTAATGACAAATGATGTATGGTCAAACAAACTTCTCAATTCGAAATTGTTGTTAGTGCATTCACAGAGTTAATACATATTTATTTATTTATTTAAACTTCATGCACAAACTTGGTACATAGGCGGACTTAATGCCACAAGGCATTCTCTACCAGTCAACCTTAGGGTCAAATAGGACAGCACACACACATATTATATTATTTATGTAGCCATCTTTTGTAGCTTTCAAAAAAAAGCTACAAAAACTGGAGTAAAGACAGAAACAATGGAGGAAAAATACTTTTTGCGTTAAGTCAGAAAGATATGATGATTATGCTATATTTATGTCGAATATTTTGGAATTCCATGTTTCACTTTATTGACACATTTAGTGCTTGATTCTATTTATTTGCTCGGGCTTAAAGTTTTTAAAGTGACATAAATAACAAAAAAAGCAGGGATTCATACTTACAGAAACTATTAAATACTCTTCGTGAATTCTTAACACTGAGAAATTTTCTGTTAGTTATGAAGTCTGATATTACTCCAAAGGAAAGGCTGGTGAAAAAACTGACCACGTATGGCAGAGATGACAGGAAACCACTCTGAAATGAGACCATATAATTAAAAAAAAAAATCCTGTAATTACAATGTTTTCATTACAAATCACTAAATTCGTTTAGTTTTTTAACCCGTTTAGTGAATTACGAGTAAGTATGTCCTAGAATTCTACTTTCATCCTTTTCTGGATATGGATCCAGAAAGAATTCTCAATCAAACTCAGAAGCCCATGCTTCTGAGTTTGCTTCCAGAATGTTTGTAATGAATGATGGTGATGACTCTGGGGTTGCTGCCCAATCTATTTTCAGAAATAAGAGGTGTGTGTCGTACTAATGACCGTCACAAGATTTGTTGGTATTTTGCTCAATATTTCTGAATCTTCAACTAAAATTGCAAGTGAAATGTAATAGTAGGAACGACTAATAAACACAAACAAGCCAATACAAGGCAAGTTATTAAATATACTTACACTTCTCACATTGACGCCAAGGATGTAGTGGATATAAGAAGGGACCTGGGTGAAGAAGAACACAAAACTGACACCACTACCAATGTGTGTGGCTAGAGTACCCCACATCGGCCTTGATAAGATGATCGCCTTCCATGGAGTCTTGAGTCTCTGAAAATTTACAAAAACACACTTACTGCGGTACTCCGAGATATTTAATGATTACTTAAGCCGTCACTTAGTAAAGATTTGACATACTTTTGTATGACAAAACTGTCAAAACCTTTACTAAGTGATGGCCTAAGTAATCATTAAAGCTCTCTGAGTGCGGCAGTCAAAGTCCTTTCTAAATTTTGCCATTTAGTCATCAAGCGAAAAGTGAAGGAAAACAAGAAAAATGTTAATAAAAAAATATTTCACAATATCCAAAGTGATAGCTTTTTTTAATTTGCCGTATTTTACAAAAACATAAAGCGAAGTTCATAATGTTTATTTTTATATTCAAAGATGGTAAAACCGATTATGCTTCCTAAACACAAGCGTCATATATTTCATCAATCCCGTCAACAAACGTTTTTGTCTGACGGCGGCGAAGTCCAAAAGGAGGGTAACTATAATTTGATTTTGAAACCCATATTTATCATTCAATTAACTGCAATCCTTACCCTGACTTTTCCATCATCAATTCGTCCCATAATGAAAGTCTTTTCTTCGTCACTGATACTCTTATGGGCTGATGGAGATGCTGCTCCAAATACTGTCAGGATCGCAAACAAGCCGAGGCATATGAGACCAACTGCCCAGAAAGTAGACGGCCATCCCCATGTACTCTCACTCAGGTATCCAGAGAGTTGAAAAGCTACTATAGTACCTAATGTTGAACCTGGAAGAGAGAAAAAGCTTATTATTTTCAAGTCTTCTATATCCACTGCTGGACATAGGCCTCTCCTAAGTGTTGCCTTGTCGAACACCCCTTGTAGTCCTATCATTCAGCGTATTCATGAGGCCTTCACAAGGTCATCGGTCTACTTGTGGGAACTACTTTCCTTTAATATTAATTTGCAATACTTCTATGCGTGTGTTTTCCCTCTCCTCATTTTTTTATTGTTTAAAATTGCTACCTGACATGTTTCTTATCATAAGTAAAACTGTACAATAATTAAGCTTTTGTGTAAAGAAGAATCACATTAGGACGTTTGCCTACAAAACAATTACTGACGTAACTTCGTAATTACGTATATTTGTCGTTACGTTATGTATGTTTGTGTTTGGTGGGCATTGACTAGCAGTCTAATTTCATCAGCTCTCTGCCTAAATTTTTCCATGTAAGAGTGTTTATCTGATTTTTGGGAAAATAACCTCGAGCAATAGGCGTTCCATGCAGGAAACTCGGAATGTAAGAATGATGAATGATTACCCATCCACCGAATGACCGTAAGCATTGCTTAATCCTAGAAATCAATGTCTGGATGCTATTTTTAGTTACAAGACTAGAAAAAATAATGAAGACAGAAAGATCATATCGTACCTGTATAAACATAGCTTGTTAGAGTTCCACGCTCACTTACTGGCACCCATTTTGCCAAAAGAGTCTGTATGCTTGGATAAACTCCTGCTTGAGACAGACCTTGTGTAATACGGCAGGCACAGACAGCCTTCCAACCACCCTAAAATCATTAACGAAATCATGATTCATCATTATTTTGGTAAAAAGTGGGGTAGAACTGGTCGCAATTTGATGTTCCCATGTTACGTAAACAACACAACTACAGAAAGGAGCTGCTGCAGTATCAATGCTTAGGTCACGTCCAGCAATAATATTAATCAAAAGGAAGAGAGATGAGCTTGAACGTTATTGACTTACCCAATTAACGAGCCACGGAGTTAATATAGATACTACGCCATTTACCGATAAGGCAATCTGTAAAGGAATCTTTCCACCCCATCGTTGGACCACCAGACCCATGGGGAAAGTCGCGATACAGTATCCTAAAAAAAATGAACCTAAAACCATTTCTTGCGTAGATTTTGGCCAGTCAAATGTCTGAAATAAAATAATGTGCAAAAGTTAATTAATGTGGCGAAACTGTCTTTTTTAGTGTGAATGAGATTACGGTTAAAGATATTCATTTTCTCAAAAGAATAAAAAATATCATTATCATCATCTGCCTAGTCTTTACTCGACTATGTTTAGGTCGGCTACTAGTCTAACCGGATGCAGTTGAACGCTAATTTAACTTTTCAATTGGGCCACAATTACTGCCCTATGGTTATTTATGTGTGAATTGCGAATGTTACTTACTTTATGAAAGCTCTCAGTAGCATTGACTAACGCGGCTGTATCAATAGTTTGATTGCCAATGACAAAACCATCAGTATCTTCTACGGTCATATTTGCTTCACCTACATATTTAATATTTGTGTTATTTCCAATATACGAGTATGTGACGTTTGTATGAGGAACTGAGTGGTTTGCTTTAGAAGGACTAGTCATGGAAACTACTGTTACTCCCATATGACCTCTACCTATAAAGTTTACCATTATGCTCAGAAAACATATCAGGAGTTGAATATGTCTAACTCCGTACCCATAATGAGTAGGAATTTCTTGCTTTTCTGGAACAAAAAGAAAACGTAATAAAGAACACTACAAATAATGGACTTTTTTTAAATTAAAATCGTTGTTACAATAAATCCATAATCTAACTTAACCTAAATAATAAATGTAACAAGTTATATTTTAACATGAATACAAAACAGAGGTCCCCAAACTAGGCTGTGCCTGTGTAGACGACTGCTAACAGCTTGAAAGGTAAAACTGCAGTTAAAGTGAGGAGAGTCTTCCTGTGGTGGCTAGAGATCAATGGTTTCAGGTGCAGATAATGTAGGCAGGGAAAGTTACAGTGGTAGGTCTCTTTCTCTTCGCTGTTTTATTGCGACATCATTTCCTTGAAGTAGGTACTGATGAAGGCTCCAACCATTTCTCATAATATCCTGCCCTCTCATTGGCAAAACACGACGTCACAGTAATCTCTGCGCTCTCTCTTTCAAATATGGTCGTGCCAGACACGATTAAGACGATTCTTCATCCTTACCATGACATGAATAGCCACGATCGCTTTCCTCAAACCATTGCTGACATCAAGTAGCTCCACACTTAGCATTTTAGAGACCTGACCAATGTTGATCACCTGCGCTAGTAACCCTAACTTATCTAAGTAGAAAGTTGGTTCACTCTAAGTAAATTCTTTCGTTTGTTTTCTCTAATGTGTAATTAGAGAGTATGAGTTACATGTTACAGCTCATTACTTTAAATTCTAGACTTACCAGCTAAGATCTGCTGTGTAGGAACTTTACTGTACTCATATTCTGCCAATTTTTCGTCAGGTCCCATTTTTAAATTAATTTTAACACTAGTTACTGCTCAAAGGTACAAGCAAAATGAGTATAATAATAATAAATAATACAGTATCATTTATATTGTAAAACCATTCGATGACATAGATCTAAAGGTGAATAGACATTCCACTGCACAGTATATGGTTGAATATAAAAAAAGGGTTGGAAATCCGACTGTTAATGATCATCAAGGATCATGATAATCATTAACATTCCACTTTGCTATTTCCCAACTGTCTTGTTTTTCAATCTAGTAGGGTAAAACTCAATCATTTAGAATAAATTATTAAGGATCACTATGTTCTATTAGCTCGTGCGTCTAACTATGAGCTCGTGGCTTAATAAGAACTGCCACTCGGGTCGATCTTTAGGTAAAGCTGTGCTTGCCTAGGTCGGTCTGTGGGTGGGTGACCGCCCGACATACCGAGTTTCCTCCGTGCCTCGGAAAGCACGTTAAGCTGTTGGTCCCGGCTGCCATATATTAGAGCTTTTACAGTCGTTACAGGTAGTCAGTGACCTGAAATTCTGACATCCAGTCTCACCAAAGAGTATCGTATTACCTAGTATTAACTGGGTTGTGGAGGTCAGATAGACAGTCGCTCCATGTAAAATACTGGTACTCAGCTGCATCCGGTTAGACTGGAAGCCGACCCCAACATGGTTGGGAAAAGGCTAGGCAGATGATGATGATGTCTAACTATTCTCTTTTTGTAAGTCATTAATTAATGTTTTTTGCCTTTGCAGTCTTGGTTTTGTACTTTGTTTCTTACAGATATTACCACATACTTATATCACAGTATTTACTAAATACTTGATTTGAAGTGTTTCTTTTGTTATGTTATCTGATACGTCCAGCGAACGGTTTGCTGCAAGAGATTACCCTGACTCGATAGAGCGATTTATTGATAGACCCGTTAATCATGCTTGATTTATATTCTGAATAGGGTTTATGATTTTGCCCAGACTGGTGCTTCTCAAGTCTTCAACGCTACGGTATCTTATCTTAGTTAAATTTGACTACCTCAACAGTAGTATGCCTTATTTGAATAAATTTTTAGACAAAAGATAACCTGTTTAACCAAATATTCGGTCTCGAGTTGTCTTGTGTTGTGCTATAAATAGCTAAACTTTGCCCAGATAGTAATGATGTGCTGATACTGAAAGGAAATTCCAATCGTACATTTTCATGATTTAGGGTAAAGTTTATCATCACATGGTGAGCGGGCGAGAGAAGGAAACCCCACACCACAGCCGCTGCAACAGATAAAGACGTCCCGGACGCTGGGAGCCGCAAGGCAATTCCCGGCCGCGTCGGCGCGGGTTTATGAATAGCGAGCATTGGGTGGCTCATCATCCGATCAGAACCAGGCCCGGATCGATGGCGCGTGGTGTTTTCTACGTCCGGCTCAAAGAGTTGTCTGTAAAGTGGACGTTGTCCGTTGTTGGGGAATTTGTTTAAAAGAGTTACCGTGGCCACAGAATACTAAGGATAAGAAGGAACATAGGTTGGTTTTAGTCAGTATAAGTCTGACACTCACTCCTGCTCCACCCAGAGTGGGATTGGTCATTTGATTTGCGGGGCGGGGTGCAGGTCTCGGGGGCGGTGAGCCGGGGGTAATGCAAGTAAAGGATGTGCGCATGAGAAGAAAGGAAGTGTGAACGTTTCGTGCGCCGGTTGATCAGGCGGGTTAAATTTAGTACAGTAATGCCACAATATGATATACTGTGGTAATGCGGAGTCCTGCTTGACGTGCACACGTGACTTATTGATGTGCAGCTGTAGTTGTTGAACTCGACTGGTTTTTAGAAGGTAATGGGTTGTCGTGGTAAGGAATAAGTAAAATGTTGTAAGGAAAATCTTGAGTATGAATTTAGATGACTATAAGAGAAGAGGAAGACCAATGAAACGATGGATGGTCTGTGTCAAGGATGATATGGCTAGAAAGGAGGTGACTGCTTAATAGAGAAGTATGAAAGAAGACGACATGTTTTGTGTGTGCCGACCCCAAATAGATTGAGATTAGGGCAGGAGAATGATGGCTTCTTGGGAATGATTTAAAACCAAATTACTTTTTGATTAGAGAGGTACACGTATATTCTACAGCATTCTATTCCTCACTAGTCCGAGAATCCCACATTTAATATTATTTATTTATTTTATTTATTTATTTTATTTGGGAAAACAAACAATTACACATTAAGAATTACATAGAGAAAGATACAGAAATAATACAAATGTGAAATCAATCACGTTCTCCACAGATAGTTTATGAGACAATTTGGTAAATTTTAACACTAGCGTTATAAACAATAAAAAGAGGAACATAACATAAAAATAAACCACATAATCATCTCAACAAAGCATAAAGCTGCAATAGTGTCACATAAATGTAAAGACTGTGTCACATTAATTTTTAAAAATGTTAAGTAAACTGAGTCGAAACTTTCTATGCGGTAAAGAAAACAGATCCAAACTACAGAAATTCTTATTAAAATTGCCAGTAATGCGACGAAGAGGCGCACGCAAGCCGGCATTTGTACGACTGGAAGTAGTGGCAAATACAGGTCGTGCGCGCACCTCGCGTCCCTGGTATGTTCTGGGAACTATATAACACAACTTGTTACTAATACCCAAACAATCATACGAGTTATTGCATAAGTCATACAAAAAAATAATAATAATATTATTAATGCGAAAGTTATTGACGATATTTGTAACTCACTCTTTCACGCAAAAAGAACGGACTGGAATAGAGAACTTTAACACACAGATAGTTTAAAACCTGAATTCAAACATAGGATACTTTCTCGATACTATGATGACGTGGGGCAGTTATCGAACTCGCGGTCGAAGCCGCGGGCATAAGATGTTCGTGTATTGTATGAAACACGATTGCCTTTAGACTATCATCTAAATCTCTCATCTGAATTGAATGCACTCTTTATTATTCATTTGTCGTTACTTAAGTATTGCAATAAATCGAGGTATTATGAGCATGAATATTTTAACATTAAAATTTCGTTCCCCAAATTGCACACAAACATGTCATGTACCTAATGTCGGTATTGGTCCAAGAAAATAAAAACATAGTTCATAATATTAAAAATAATTTATTAACAGGTTTCAATTATTATTAATTAAGTGTCTTATGTGTTTGCTTCTTTTTCTTTATCATTTTTAGATTCCGTGTCTTCAATGCGTTTATCTGAAAGCAATAAAACGAGTTAGAATTATGTTCTGTGTTAAGATTTAAGTAAATGTAGTGTTTTTGCCATTCTATTCCACAAGTCATCCGGGATTAGACAAATCGCTTTCAAGAATGTTGTGTATTCTTTCAACCTGTCTAACACGAATTAACAGGATCGACTTATGTTATTCTGTAACTTAATTATATTTCGCGTATGACTAAAATAAATAGAAGAGGTACTAAAATCGATCCTTGTAGAACACCTGATGTCGCAACTATAGAATATGACTGAAACTCATGAATCACAACGCTTTGCGTCCTATTGGAAACATAGGATGAAAATCATCTCAACAGGTTCCCACGTATGCCATTAAACGGTCAATAACAGCTCGTGGTCAACCTTATCGAACACCTTCTGGAAATCAGTATATACTAAATCTCCTTGAATGCCAGTACCATTATCAATAAAAATGTGTTCTGAATATGCTACTACATTTGTTACCGTAGATTTTCTTTTAACAAATCTGTGTTATAAAGGAACAATAACATTATGAAGTAACAGATAAAGCACAATATGTTTTCAAGCTTTTCAATTAGTTTCAATAAGTTTGATAAAGTTGATTGATTGAGAATATCATCATTACTCTATGCATTGTGGTGATAAAATGATTTGGGTAAATAAAATTATTGTTTATGATAATTGAACGGACAAAACAGATCATTCGGACGTTAAACAACAGTTGGACCATAGCAGCTCAAATATGAATAAAAAATTTGACACACAATCACAAATATGTATGAAAAACCAAATAAATTATGAATTGATAGTGTCAAAGATTATGTAGCTAGAATAGTTATATAGCTGCAGTTTTCTATGAAAACTAATATTTCTACCAAGTTCACGTCTCTAAACGAAAGAAGAAGGAATCCTGCACTGACCCCGAATAAGTTGTGATCGAGGTAAGAGAAAAAGAAGATGATGATGTTATACAAAATAATATCTGCTTATTAACCTTTCTGAAAACCTTCGTTCCAAGGTTGTACGTCAGCTGACAACAGAATGACGAAGAGACCATTCGTTGTGATGGCCATCCCCGCCACTAATAAGAAAATGGTCCGCCATTGTGCCTGGTTATACTGAAACAAAATAAGTGTGGTTTAGAACTAGGTTTAGTTGGGCACACACACAATACAAAAATATAAAAAAAAAGATTAATATCAAGATGTAAAAGGTTGATGACACATTGACGCACAAACGGTAACCATGAGATCAGTACATCACTCCGATCCAGCATATAAAAATATTACATTGCCAATTTTTGGAAAAACAGCTTTCACCTTCAAAAGAGCAGTACCTAAACGGTCAAGGTCTATGGAACTGTAGATAAATTTCTAAATCCTGTATAATGAACTGGCAACTGGAGGTACCCACCACATCAGTAACGACGTATGAAACAAGCACTGGCAGCAGCACGTTGATGATGTTCATCAGTCCATTGCCCATCATCATTAGAGTGCCGCTGAAGTTCGGCGATAAGTCAATGTGGTTCACCTTGAAGAAGAGAAGTTACATGTGAATGATGGATAGTAATAATTTATTAAAATATTAACAACAAGTGCAGTGCCTGTTAACAAGAACAACATAACTTTACGACGCACAGATACCTGCCTGTATGTCAAATTTTCCCAATCAACCTAATTGTTTAGCGATAAAGTTGAAAATCTATTAAATAAATTTGACAGATTGTCTGAGCTTAATCTATACACAAAAAATCTTACCATCCATCCGACGCTCATAGCCAAGTGACATCCCATAGAGAAAACAAGACAGAATACCGCCAAGGCTGTGCTGTTTGCAAATGTAGTACAAACGAGAGCTACAGCTACCCCGACTTGTGCTGAAAGACAAGTATAGGTAATTTTAATTACACATTGTAAGGGCTGTTATCCCCGAATTGACTTTATCGTACTTTTTTTAATCAATTATGGTTAAGTTTCACATAAGTACTGGGGCTCGAGCCTATTGCCATGGATGGCATTCAAAATACAAAAAAGTAAAAAACTGCCCGACATGCTTGGCGGACATTTTGATTTGCGTCGTTGGTCTAGTGGTGGCACTTCCGACTACTGGACATAAGGTCCCGGATTCGATTCTCAATTTTTATTATATTTTTCCATCTGGAATTTCTCAGTGTCAGTCAAAGAGTCTAGATTTGTGCCGGCAATACGCTCGCCCCTTAAGACTTGGGACTTAAACGTAACTGGCAAAATGTGGGTAGATTATTAGGTCACCTCTGCCTAACACTTTGGGGATTACAGGCATGATGTAAGTGGTTCTGAATAAATCGTTGATACACCGATACTACAATTGAAAGTTTTCAGGTATACTCACAAATACTATTGAATATTCTTCTTGCAGTCTTTGGACTCACAATTTTTCTGTTTGTCAAGAAGTCTGATAATACACCAAAACCAAGGCTTGTGAAGAAACTGACCACGTATGGGAGAGATGACAGAAGACCACTCTGAAATGTTAGCATAATATTAAGTACCATGGGATTTATTTTCACGGGATAGTGACATTTTTTTTGTGTATCGTCACGACAGGAAAAATAGTAAATACTATGGACACACATACATAGTATGCCTATCGAATTATAAGCCAAGACTTCTTAACTATGATGTAAAACCAGCTTACATTTTGACTAGTACTCGTATATTCTATAGCGTTCTAATCCGCACTAGTGCGAGAATTCTTTTGTATGAATATCTGTTACTCTTTAACTCAAAAAAATATTGAAGGAATTTAGATAAAATGAAGCACACAGATATTTCATAAATTTAATTAACGCGTTATTATTATTATTATGAGCCTGATGTATCCCATTGCAGGGCAAAGGCCTCCCTTACCTCTTTCCATTTATCTCTATTTTTGGCTATTTTTCCCTGTTTTTGGCTATTTAATTAACGCTTAATAAACTTTTTATCCCGGTTGTATAATCTCGCGGGACGTGGACGAACGGGCTAATGTACTTTCCGAGGCTCGGAGGAAACTCAGTGTGTAATGGGTTTCACGGTGGGAATTGACGGACCAACCTAGGCAAGCACGGCAGAACCTGAAGATCAGCTCGACCGGCTGTTATTATTTTGCCACAAGCTCCTCTCCAGTAATTCGAGGTATGTGCACGCAAACATGGACCTACTGTACAGTGTACTCAGTATTGGTACAAGAAAATAAAAACATAGTTCATAATATTAAAACTAATTTATTTACAGGTTCATAATATTATAAGTTCATTGTCTTATGTGTTTGCTTCTTTTTCTTTATTAGTTTTAGATTCCGTTTCTTCAATGCGTTTATCTGAAAGAAAAAAAAAACAATTAGATAAATAATTATGCACTGGTTTATGACTCCAACTATAAATAATTAATTAATTAGTATGTAGTGTATTTTAATAAATTTAACTTTAAATAATTGTCATTCTATTCGACCAGCCATCCAGATTATAGACAAATATCGACTTAAGTTTTTCTGGAACTTACTCGAATCATCATTCTCTTGCATACTTCTCAATTATTCGTCATCTCATCAGACACCTCCTTTCTTGCCATATCATCCTTTACTCTATCATAGTTTATTTGGTTTTCCTCTACTCTTATACCCCTCCACATTTCATACTCAACTTACCTACTCAAATGCCAACACAAAAAAAAATGGACTTTTACATTATCGTCAACGCTGAGAGAATGTCAAATACTTTAGACATTCTGGTGATAAAATCAATTATATCACAAAAAATAAAAACGATTTTGGTAA
Organism: Diarsia brunnea; assembly: GCA_949774965.1. Classification (NCBI taxonomy): domain Eukaryota; kingdom Metazoa; phylum Arthropoda; class Insecta; order Lepidoptera; family Noctuidae; genus Diarsia; species Diarsia brunnea. The sequence continues at coordinate 19,116,732 of OX459011.1, forward strand.
TTGAACGTACAAAAAAACAGATCATTCAGACGTTAAACAACAATTATACCAGTGATCGAAGTTAGATAAGAAGAGGGCGATGTTACATGAAAAATATCTATAAATTAACCTTTTTGACGACCTTCGTTCCAAGGCTGTAAATCAGTTGAAATCAGAAAGACGAAGAGAGCATTCGTTATGGTGGACATCCCCGCTACTAATAAGAAAATGGTCCGCCATTGTGTCTGATTATACTGAAACAAAATAAACCATGTTTAGAACATTTTTGTAAAAATACAAGTAGAATTTTTTTATATTTTCCAACTGCTGATACCCACCACATCCGTGACGACGTAAGAGACAAGCACTGGTAGGAGCACGTTGATGATGTTCATCAGTCCATTGCCCATCATCATGAGGGTGCCACTGAAGTTCGGTGACAAGTCAATGTGGTTCACCTTGAAAAAGAGAAGTTACATGTGAATTAATACATTCTTAGTCTTACTAACATTAATTAACTTTATCATCTGCATAGCGTTTTCCAAACTACACACATCAACACTGTCTAGGGATATTTTGGATTTACTCAATTTACTCAAAATATATTAAAAATAGCATACAACATGTATATATTTTTATAAAGCCCATTTATCAGACTACACTCCAGAATAAAAGAAAACAATGTTTTTTTGCGTAAACAAATTTTTATTCAAATAAAGAAAAAACATGAAATAATGGTAAAACTAACAACGAATGTGTTTCTCAAGAAAAATTTACAAATAAGGAAAAAATAATTTGTTTTTAACAGTTCTGTGAAAAATCAGTAGTCAGTAAAACCACCCATGACGTTAATAACGGTCCTGCAACGGTTTTTCATGCTTTGGATTAAGTTATCCAAGTCTTGCTGCGGTATTTTGTCCCAGGTCCGGCTAAGATGCAAAAAAAGTTGCTCTTCCGTCGCAACGTTTGCAGGGAAATTCCTCAAAGTCCTTCTTTGGAGCATGTCCCACGCGTGTTCCATGGGGTTTAGGTCAGGCGATTGAGCGGGCCAGCCTAAGACCGATACGTCGTGCTCCTGCAACCATCTCGTCACCACTCTCGCTGTGTGCGGACGGGCGTTATCGTGCATGAGCGTGAATTCTTGGCCCATTTGTAGTCGATAGAAGTAGATTATTGGTACTAGCACCTCGTTACGGTATTTTTCAGCCGTCATGGTGTTTCTGATCCAAACGAGGTCTGTTCTTCCACCAACACGAATTCCCGCCCAAACCATAATTGTCCCGCCGTGGTATGAATGGACTTCCTGAGGATGTTGCAGACGGCTCTCACGACCAGGAACTCGCCAAACACGCACTCTACGTGTATCGGGATGGAAACCGAACCGGGACTCATCGGTAAACAGCACTACAGACCACTGGTTTTCTTCCCAGAGCAAATGTTCACGAGCCCACTCTAGTCGTCGTCCACGATTTCCTCGGCGTAATGCTGGAGTACGAAGCGGTCTGCGAGCATGAAGGTTAGCTTCATGCAGCCTTCTCCTCACAGTTTGGTCACTGACAAGCAACTGGTGCTCTGACTGGAGCCTCTGAACCAACTGCATGGCCGTAACATTTGGTTGTCTTCTCGCGGCAACTTGCAAAAATCGGTCTTGTCGTTGAGTGGTTATGCGCTTCCCGCCTGGGTGTCTTTCAGCCACTTCACCAGTAGCACGATAACGTGACCATAACCTTGATATCACGTTTTGTCTTGTTCCAAACTCCTCAGCAATACTCCGTTGAGTAGCCCCAGCTTGGAGCATGCCTACTGCCCTTAACATTTCTTCTCTAGTTAAATGGCGCCGCTGCATGATGCACACAATAACATTAATTCGGAATTAACCGATAACTTGTTATAAAACTTAAATTGGACACAAAAAAATAGCCACAAACTACTGTAGGTAAATGAAACCTTCGGACTTCGCTACCATTATGCCGCGTAAATCTTTTATTTTTAATGTATTTTTTCAAATTCAAATTTAGAATCGTTCAAAAAGGCTTACAAAATAAACTTTCTTCAAAAGAATTTAAAAGTGGCCAGTAATTTTTTGAGTTTAAGAACTTTATACAAAATATCCCTAGACGGTGTTGATGTGTGTATGTTCGGGTCGGCTTCCAGTCTAATCGAATACAGTTGAATACCAGTATTTTACATGGAGCGCCAACATATATGACCTCCACTACCCAATTAGTGTTCGGTTATATGGTAACCCTTGGTAAGACTGGTTCACAGTCTTTTGTATCACTGACTACTAAAAAAACTGTCATAGATCTTCAAATGACAACCGGGACCAACGGATTAACGTGCTTTCCGATTCACACATCAACTTAAGCAAGCAAATCTTTGACAGTCGTCAGTGGCGCAGACCGCATTAAAATTGCCATCCGATGACGACGTGCTTTCGCGACCCCTGGCTTGTCTGTGGCCGAGGGCAACGATCAGGTAGTTATACGATTGTCGTTTCTACCTATTTGAAGTGAGCCTCTGGGATGAGAAATTTAAAAATATTCAACTAGGTTTAAAAGGTGTATGCATTCCGCGTAAATACATACTGGAACAAATAAAATAAGATGTTTTTCTAAAAATAAACCAATTTTGATTTTTATATTTTATATAATTAAATGATGAAAGTGATATCTGGGCTAGAACCAAAATCAGTAAAGTCGTAAGTTTCCGACACCTCATCTCATCTTAACTTCGAACATAGACATTAAGGTACTTTTAATAACTTTCCTACGTACACAAAAGTTCTTACCATCCATCCGACGTGCATAGCCAAGTGACATCCCATAGAGAAAACAAGACAAAACACAGCCAACGCCGTGCTGTTTGCAAATGTAGTACATATGAGAGCCACAGCTACCCCGACTTGTGCTGAAAGATAGATTTAATTAAAAAAATTCATAACATGAAGGCTGTATTGTTAGTTAGAATTATGCCCATAGACCTTAATGTACATCCATTTCACCAGTTATGGTTAAGTTTTACGTAGATGCTAGGGGTCGAGCTTATTTCCACGAACATCATCCATTCAAAAAATGAAAATAAATTAAAACTGGCGAACATTTTATTGTACATCTTGAGACCACGAGGCACCAAGATTTATTTTTATTAAAATGTATGGATGAACTAACTTCAGCAAGAAGTTTCAATTAGTGCATTCATTGTTTAACACTCAAAGGCAAGTCTAGTTATCATGAGATCGAAGTAAAAGTATACCTATAACGCGTTTGATTTGATTTCATTGCTGAGGATTGTAGATTTCTAATATTGCTCACTCTTTCTGTATAATAAAGCCGACTGCCTTGTTGGTCTAGTGGTTTAAATTTAACAATTTTGTTGTTATTATATTTTTCCATTTGGTATTTCTCAGTAGCAGCCACGGAGTGGATTTGTTCCCTGTTCATGGCAAAAGGCTCGCCCCCGATTACATGGAACTTAAACATAACTGGCTTAATCTAAGTTCCTGCAGAAAGCGTATCGATATCAAAATTTTAGCTACTGCATTTGAAAATATTCAGGTATACTCACACACACTATTGAATATTCTTCGTGCACTTTTAACACTTAAAATTTTTCTGTTTGTCAAAAAGTCCGATAATACACCAAAAGAAAGGCTTGTGAAGAAACTGACAACGTATGGCAGAGATGACAGAAAACCACTCTGAAATGTTAGCATAATAATAGAAAGCATATTTAAACTCTACCTGTGGATGTCGTGACGTATTCAAGTAAAAATAAAGCAGAAAAATAACCTGTCCTGGGGAGTATGCATCACAGCTAAATAAATAGAAATAAATGTAATAGAAATTTCGAAATATTTCAAAGACATTAACGGGAGACAGGATAAAATAATCAGAGTTGATGGCTTACCTATAGTAGTTAGCGAAACAGGAAAAGAAGAAGATGACAAATGAGAGATACAAAATAAATGGAAATGAATACTGCATTTTATAAAAAGGCATGACAAGTAATCAAAGACACTTACGGCTCTAACATTAACGCCAAGTATGTAGTGGATATACGAAGGGACTTGAGTGAAGAAGAACACAAAACTGGCTCCACAGCCAACGTGGGTGACCAGTACACCCCACACTGGCTTTGAGGTAAGTATGGCTTTCCACGGAGTCTTCAGTCTCTGCAAGTTTATAGAATACACGTTAAATACAATAATGATAGTAACTATTTAAATTCTGACCCTTTACAACCGACTTGATACGATAGTGAGACTGGATTTAAAAACATTCTGGCGCGTACACAAATCGACTTTTCGAGACGCAACTGGCCTCGATCGATCGTGAGACTACCTTTTTCTTAGAAAATACACGCGCGGGCCGAAGGTTGGCTGCGTTTTTTGGCCCGCAAACTCACCCGGGTAAAATTTGACAGCATGTAAATTTCACTGTTGGTCATTCGGCAGTGAGATTCGCTGAACACAGGTTAGCATAGGAACGTGATTTTGATATAAGCACAGAAGGGTTTTGGGAAAATCAAGATGATGGGCATTATCAACCAGATACATTCAGAAAATGTTCAGAAATAGTAAGATATAAAATACTGGACATGCTAACAGGGTTGTATTTGGCGATGAAACGGGCCATAAAAAACATTAAAAAGTAGAAAAGCACCAACGATAAAAACCGTCATAATTTTTTAACATCAAAGTAAATATTGGTACCAGAAATAAATAAGAGATTTTATTTTGTAATATTAGTACCTACCTTAGTATTGCCATCGTCAACTCGACCCATAATATAAGTCTTTTCCTCCTCACTTATACTCTTATGGACTGACGGCGACGCTGCACCAAATATAGTCAGGATAGCGAATAAGCCAAGGCATATAAGACCAACTGCCCAGAAAGTAGACGGCCATCCCCATCTGCTCTCGCATAGAAATCCAGATAGCTGGAAAGCTATCACAGTTCCTAAGGTTGAGCCTTGTAAACAAAACAAAAAAGAATGTGCGTTTCGTTAAATAATACTTTAAATCATTAAAACTTCACAAAACGGTTGATATTTTACATGAATACTGAGTACTCAAAAAAAAAAACAGTAGCCACACAATAGGGCCACATAGTAGGGTAGTCAAATTATGAAAGACAGTGGCCACACTGTTCTGCTAGTGCCATGCTGTTATGCTGTAGCATCACCAAGCTATCCACATGTTTAAAAAGAGAGAGGGTAAGTAAATGTGTACTTGGCACTGAGGCAATATGACGTGCGTGAGTATGTTGTGTTACGGTATAATATTATGATATGATTATTAATTAGCAAACTCCAAAAATGAATTTGTTCCGCTGTAAAAAACCTGTTAAGGAATATGTTATAGAGAAAGATTTGAGTATAATGGTATAGATATAAAAGATGATGATGAAGACTTGTAAGATGATGATGATATTTTTCGTGCAAAATACGCCCAGTCATTTCTCTCTTGTCTTGACACAGACGTCAGAGGCCTAATGAATGTACGTCTCTGCAGTTAACACGTGTTCCTTATCAATGGGTAAACAGTCTGTGTTTGTTACGTTGTGTTAATTTACTGTTAAATAATTAATATTTTCGTTTTCGTGATTGACTCCATATAAGGATAGAAGAAAAATACATAAATACTTGGTATTTCACAAATACCACACACACACACACACACTAACACTTTTTGATTGATTAATTGATGGCCAAAAAAAACTGAATGGTTTGTATGAAGAATTAAATGAAAGCAAAAGGAGTTAGAAGATTTTTTGGGTCGACAACAAGTATTATGGGTCACGGGGAAAAAGATTTGAATTTGTCTATGTATGACCAATAGTTTTTTTTTAATGAATAATAACATTTACCTGTATAAACATAGCTAGTTAGTGTTCCACGCTCGCGTACTGGCACCCATTTTGCGATCAGATCTTGGCCGCCAGGAAAGACCCCTGCTTGTGACATACCTTGTGCGATACGTACTGCACAGACAGCTTTCCAACCACCCTGAAAATATTAACAATTCAGTAAAGTAACATTCTAACAATTAAATCTTTTTTGTAAGAAAAGTATGCTTTTAGATATTTACACAGTTTGTAAGTTTGCCACTTCCAACAACCGATAAAAACTACATCGGGTAATTCGTTTCTTTAACTGTTTCGTAAAAAATATTAAACGTACCCAATCAATAAGCCATGGCGCCAAAATAGATACAACGCCATTGACAAATAAAGCAATCTGCAGGGCTATCTTCCCACCCCAGCGTTGGACTACCAGTCCAACTGGAAACGTCATAACGCAATAGCCCAAGAAGAATGCACCTAGCACCATTTCTTGCGTTGATTTCGCCCAATCAAATGTCTGAAATTAATCAAGTTCAAAATCAAATTTCTGTTACAAAATATTTGGCTATAACAGTATCAAAAGACTTAAAAAAAATCATATAAAGCCAGGGGTCATCGTACTGATGATTATGAAAATCACTTACTTTATGAAAACTGTCTGCTGAATTTACTACTGCTGCACCATCAATGCTGTTATTTCCTGTTAAGTTACGATAACTATCTTCTATAGTCATATTTGTATCTGCTACATCTTGGACGTTCGTGTAATTAGTATATTCTGTGAGGTTTGTGTCTAAAACTGCAATATTAAGTTCTTTAATAGGACTCGTCATGGAAACAACGGTGACTCCCATATGACCTCTGCCTATAAAGTTCACCAACATGCATAAGAAACATATAAGCATTTGAATATGTCTGACTCCGTATCCATAATGCGGTATTTCTTGTTTCTCTGGAACAAATTAGAGAAAGTATGAATATTATGTTGTTACAACGCACGGTGCTGTAACTTCGACACTGGCATTAGTGTTGACTCACAAATTCAAGTACGAGTATGTAAGGGTATGAATTATAGAGCTATGCTATGCTCGGAGGTTCTTAGACGGAAGATCTGGAATTAAATTATACGCTAAAGAATTAGAGTACAGTTTGCAGAGCATCTAAGCAAGTTAATGTTAAGTTGGTGGCTGGCCATATTTGTTGAGAGACCGATGACCAATTGAGCAAACGGGTTCTGGAACTAAAACCGCATATCGTTTGGAATTGGGAAACCTCCCAGCCAGATTGACTGAAATGTAGGTAGCACAGACTGGGTTGAAAAAGAGGTGTTTCGGTCTGCGGGTTGTTTGTAAGAGATACCGCGGCCCCGGGCACAAAGGGCTAAGAAGGAACATGGGTGGTTTTAGTCAGTAGAAGTCTGACACTCCTTTCCGCTCCGCCCAGAGCTGAAGGAGTTATTTGACGATTTCCCAGCCACCAACAAAGAAAGGTGTGTAACAGTGGTTCACATCACTACTTTGGTTTATAAACTTACCCGTAATTATTTGCTGTGTCGGAACTTTACTGTATTCATATTCTGGCAATTTTTCGTCTTTTCCCATTTTGCCATTAATTTTTTTACAGTATGTATAATGTTGAAAGTTACTAACAAAATGAGTAGATTAAATAATGCAGTAAGTATAATTTATAAGTTCAGTCATAATCTTAAATAACATAGATCTTGTCATTCAATAGACAGACCCTTTTCAGGAATTTTTTTATGTCTGTTCATTCAAAATAGAAAGTGGTATACTTTCTATTTTGGATTTATTTTATCCAATCATCCTTAATCAGAACCAACCACCTTAGCACCTCAGGAATTAAACCACTTAGATATTAGCAGATAAAAGTATGGAATATGGAATCGTCGTCAGAAAACAAAAATATAACCTTATAATCCAGCTGCTTGATAATTTAGACGACCATTGAAAATGCGCAATCGACCGTGTACAAACGCAAGATTTAAGATGACATTAAAAATCAAAATTAAAGTTATTATTTCAAGTAGGCCCACCGCCCAATACAGGTATTTTAGAATTGTCGAAATTATCATCAACCGCCTAGCCTTTTCCTAACTATTTTGGGGTCGGCTCGCAGTCTTACCGGATGCAGCAGTATTTAACATTGAATGTAAAAATAAATGTAATAATGTATAAATACAACAAATAAAAGAAGCCACAATCCCAGTTACTAGTCATAATAACTGTGAAACTACTGTAGATTGCCATTCAAAAGCGTAGATCTCTTTACAGGGTGTAAATCAACCCATCACACATCCGTCAACCAAGCATTCTGTACATCAAACTAAGTACCCCTACGCAAAAATGTTTGCTGGGAAACCACTTTTTTTTTTGGTTCAAGTATCACATTTTACGGTAAAACTCAATGTAGCACTGTTAAAACATTGTGGTAGTGGATGCTTTGAATAGTAAACGAGTCATGGAGGTAATTAAAGTAAAGTTATAACCTAAAAAACTAGTATTTACAAAAACAGCTGTGAAAAATTAGGAACTTTTACCCCCAATATCTCCGTAACTAGGAGGTTCCCTGGTATAGTCTAGAACAAAAAAATTATCGCAGTGGTGGGGAAAACAAGTGCCCTTCGTTTGCGTTAAGGGTACTTTTACACCCTATAATAATATAGAACTGCGGCCAAGAAACTCCACGGGGACCCTTTTAAATCAGAGTAATAAAACCTTGGTTATATCATTCATGATGAGATGGTAAATTATGTGACGACGATGTAGCAAGATGCATGTTAAACAAAATACGAAAATTTAACAATAAAATGATTAATTATTCATCGTAAAACGCATTATCAATAATATACTCTGTAGCCAAGTCTGTTTCTTCTCCAGTCTTCAATGCGTAATATCTTATCTTAATTAAATTTGACAAACTGAACAGTAGTAGGCCTTATTTAAACTGTTATAAGATAAAACTTTCAACCAAATATCCAATCTCGAGTTTTCTGGTTTAGAAAATAATATGAACCGAGAACTCGAGACTTGGCACATGGTAAGAATAGTAGTTACTAACTTGTAACTGTGACAAAACAGTTTGAATATGTTCAGTAGCACTTTGTTATTAGCACTTTGTTGCAAGTAGTCAAAGACATAATATTATGTACATAGAAATTACAATAATATAGCTTATGTATTATTATACAGGTGAAGTTAACCCGCCAATAGATTTTCTAACAGTATTTTTAACAAATACATAATTAATTTTATAAATTAAAGTAATTGGTTGCAACGCAAGCAACACGGCAACATACAACATTTTCTTCTTCTATGTGGCCCTGTTGCTTTTCATTGACGCTAAATGTTTACCAAATTCATTCTCTCGGTAGCCGTCATCGTTACACTTAATTATTTATTCATTAATATTATCATCACTTACAACTTATGTATTTTTTTGGATTCTGTAGTCAACAAGGAACCCTTATAGTTTCACTATGTCCGTCCGTCCCTACATTGTGCGCTTGTTTCACTATTATATTTAACACTCTCTTACTGCCGCACTCAAAGAGCTTTAATGATTACTAAGGCCATCACTTAGTAAAGGTTTTGACAGTTTTGTCATACAAAAGTATGTCAAACCTTTACTAAGTGACGACTTAAGTAATCATTAAATATCTCTGAGTACCGCAGTTAGTCTAAATGCATTTCATCCCTCTTCATCGCATTAAGTCCTCGGAAGCAAACCATTATCTTCTATTCTGTCAATAACTTCACCACGATTACGCTTGATGGATAGCCATGGATGAAGTCTATGATGGACCGAGCGCTCCCACTAAGATGCCTGTTCACCCTTGCCACACTTTGGCGTATAATACACGTGGAGGAGTAAAAACTGAGTACGACTGGTCGGGATATCAACCGAGTGTGTATGGTACGTCTGCTAGTCTGGTGCTAAAAGGGTGACGGTGGGTGGGTGTGGTGGTGGGAGCAGGTCGAGGAGCTCCTGCACAGGCTCTCCAAAAACAATGTGACTTGAAACAACAATGAAACAACTTAACTGTGCTGCTCATCAATATATCGTCGCCTATGAGTCCAGTGGAGCAAGCTGGGATTAGCATTTGGTAAGTGTAGCCTTTCATCAGTAAAAGAAGTTTTGAACTAGGTATTTAATAAAACAGGTTTGTATGGAGTAACTCCACTTTGATTCAGCCGCCTTCATTTCACCGTTTCAAGCTTGCCCTGTAAATATACTAATTTCTTACTTTGTCCATTCTGGCCGCTCGTCACGTCATTTATCTCAAAATTCTCATCTCTGTTGGTTGTATGCATTTTCTTTTGCATCGGTATTTTAACATTTTTAACCGACTTCCCAAAAAGAAGGAGGTTCTCAATCCGATCAATATGTTTTTTTTTTTTTCTAAGGTTAAGGGTTAGGTTTAGGTTGGACGTTAAATGCATAGTAAATACACACATCAAAAGTGTCTAGGGATCAAGCATTTTTATGCGGATTTCTTGAGATTGAGATGTGGCTTTGTAATAAATTTATGATTTTATAAATTTATATGGATCCTTTTTGGTGCATTTCATAATTTGAATCAGGAACTGTGAATCAAATTCGAGTAAAAGATGAAAATCAACTGTCAATATTTTCCCTATAAAAACATACAACGCATTGAAGACATTATTAGTGCTACTGTTTCCCTACTACTGATTAAAACCAACGTTATTATGGAGCGGCGACGTCATTTAAGCAGGGAAGAAATGCTCAGAGCCGTGGGAATGATAGAAGCTGGTTCCCGGCAACGTACTGTGGCTTTAGCTCTGAATACAAGTCAGAGTGTTATCAGTCGACTTTGGACACGTTACCGAAGCACTGGTACCGTGGCTGAGCGCCATGGAGGACGGTATCGCTGCACCACACGGAGACAAGACCGATACATTCAAATCTTAACTCGAAGAGCTCCAACAATAACCGCCATGATGTTAGCCGTGAGGCTTCATCACTCTTCAGGGAACTTAATTAGCGACCAAACAGTCAGAAACCGCTTGCATAAAGTGAACCTTCATTCCCGAAGACCGCTACGGGTACCACCTATAGCAATGCACAATCGTAGGATTCGATATCAATGGGCTCTTGAACACAGAAATTGGGCAGAAGAACAATGGCGTTTCGTGTGCTTTTCTGATGAGTCTCGTTTTGGTATGAGACCGGATACAAGACGTATACGACACTGGAGAACCCCTGGACGCCAACAGCGATTAAAATCCTGCCAGGAAGTCCATCCTTATAGTGGTGGAACCATCATGGTATGGGCGGGTATTTGGATCGGCGGAAGAACTGAGTTGATTTGGATCAGAGGCAACCTCAACGCTCAAATTTATGCTGAGACGATTGTATCAGACGTCATCGTTCCTCTACAAGTGCAAATCGGTCCCTTATTTCAGTTAATGCATGATAATGCACGACCGCACACCGCAAGAGTTGTAAGACAGACTCTCGCCGCAGCTAACATCAATGTCCTGCCCTGGCCTGCTCAGTCGCCAGACTTGAACCCGATTGAGCATGCATGGGATATGCTACAGAGAAGAGCTCTGCCGAATATGGAGGGTATCCAGTCGCAAGAAGACCTTTTTTTGTTGTTGCAACGAACATGGGCGGCCATTCCACAGCGTGATTTGGATGAACTCATTTTGAGTATGCCAAACCGATGTTCTTGTGTTGTTAGTGTTCGCGGTAGAAACACGGATTATTAATTGTTTAAGTTACCCAATAAAATTTTAAAGAAAACTGTTATTTCAGTCTTTTTTTCGAACTTTAATGTTAGTGGTTCAAATGTCAAAAATCCCTATATTAGGAAAATGGCAAATTTCTTTATTAATGCAAAGGTGACTTGGTTTATCGTTACTGTGACAAACGAAAACACTTTATTTGATGAATCCTTAAAGAAAATTTTAATTAATATCAATCAGGAGAAAAGTTATTGCAAAAATATATGTTGATCCCTAGACACTTTTGATGTGTGTATTTGTATAGGACTACAACTAAAACAGAAAAAATAAAAATAAAAATTGTGCAAAAAAAAAAACAAAAAAGTTTTTTTTTATCATTAAGTTGTGTCCTTTCGTTACGTTAACTTCTGTCATGGTAATGATAATAATAAGACTATCTACGTTATATAAGTTTTCTATACAAACGCAATTTAAAAAAAAGCTGTAATCATTCAATGATTCAACATTCATTCAACATGTTTGTCACTGTCCTTTTTATAATGAAATATTTTTTAGACCATGACTTTACTTTTTTTCGTTCTTAATAAAACAAACAAGCACCAATCAGATGTTTGCATTTCTTTGCTTGCAAGTAGTTTTCAAACTGATATAATACTCGACGTATTTACTAAGATTAAATTTTTAGATGCCATCTTTCCATTACAATAAGGACAAGATGCAAGTCATTGATAAAATGAAATCGCAATTGTCTGTCTTACTTTCAACAGGATTGTTTTTGTTGGCTTATGTCAATCCATATCATCTTCAGCCTAGCCTTTTCCCAACTATGTTGAGGTTGGCTTCCAGTCAAACAATAATATGTTATTAAGTACGAGGAACGCCTGCCTTTTTGACCTCCACAACCCAGTTAGTACTAGCTGTACTTTGGTAAGACTGATTGACAGATTTTCAGGAGATTGACTACCTGCAATGACTGCCAAAGATTTATATTATATTATATTTATATATAAGGCCAGTCGGGCCGGCTTAACGTGATTTCAGAGTCACGGAGAAAACTAGTTATGTAATCCACGGACCAAACTTGCCTTTTTTTTTTGGCGAGTGGAAAATCATCAAATAACCCCTCCCGCTCTTGGGCAGAGCGGAAGAGAATATCAGACTTCTACTGACTAAAAACCACCCATGTTCCTCCTTAGCCCTTCATGTCGAAGCCACGGTATCTCTTGCGAACAACCCGCAGCCCCGAGGGGATCAGTTTGATTTTCGATTCGTTTTGATTAAGCGTCGTTATCGCTGATACAATGTCACTTTGTCCAGGCTCTCAGAACCAGAAGAAAGGTATGTTCAATAAAAGAGACGCTTGGCAATAGGTTGGAGAAAAAATATAAAGACGAAATGGTGAGATTTATACTATTAATATTTATTTCCTAAAAAAGTTCTATTTACACAATTTTATTCTAATATCAATTTCGTATCACATCATGTAGACTTTCTTTTTTCTTGCTGGATTTCTTATCACCAATCGGAGTCAATTCCTTGTCAGCATCTGGGAAAGAGATGTTTTTGTTTATTTCGATTGTTGTTAGTGTTACGTTTGTCTTTGTGAATTCATCTGTCATCAGTTTCCTATAATTACCCTAAACCATTAAAAACTGAATTCATGCAAGTTTAAAAAAATATATGGGTTTTGTGTCGATTCTAAACATACTGGAATACTATATCGAAGGTTAGATTAGTTTAAAAAAGAAAACTATATCGAACTACTATAGATTTACCATTTTCGTCTTCACCATAGAAGTTCCACGGCTGTACGGTTCCCTTGCAGAACACCACGAATATAGTATTGGATATGAACATGATAGCCACGAAGATGATGAACACATACTGCCACTTGCGGTGATTAGTCTGAAAACAAAACAAGTTTTTATTTTTGAATGGAAAACCAAGGAAAAAGTTCACCTGTATCAAAAAACGAATTTTATAATTAATAGAGCTGAACTTATTTCGTTTCACATGTGCTTATTTCGTAATAATATTGATAATCTTGAAAAGGTGGTCAAAACCATATTGGTCTTTGCCAAAAAAACCAAACTAATATAACATTAGCCGAAAGCCGTCAATATTATTGCTGCCGGTAAGCCCTTAGTAAACGCCTCAAAGGATAGCGACGAATTTAGTCAAACTTGTTGATGACAAAATCAAATTTCACTCAAACTAAAAAGCCTCATTACACCCCTTCACAAAACCAACACAGTTCACCCAACAATTCTGCCTAAACTTGGCCAGCAAACTTACCACGTCATCCCTCACGACGTTGGACACGATCACAGGCACTAGCAGACTGGTCAGATTGGCGATCATATTGCCCAGAGCCATTATAGGTCCGGCGAAGTTCGGAGCCAAGTCGATTTGGTTTATCTGAAACAAATAGATGGTATTGGTGGTCGGGTACTGTCTTCAAACTTGGAGTGCAAAAACAACGTGGAGAGGGAGGGGGAAGAGTATAAATATATTGAGATAGATCACGGTCAGCAATTATGGTCATAATAACTAGGTATAGAACATGATTTGATAGCACGGTTGACGCAGTGGCTCAATGAGTTGACTGCTGCGCTGTCGGCACGGAACGAATATTTGTATGGCCTACAGATAGTTGTTTAGGATTTGTGTATGTGAGTTCAAATGTTTGTAAACGCAAATTTCTAGTGAGGGGCAACCATTTAAAAAAAATGTTGTCGTATCATTATTTCTTGAGGATACTCCGAGTAAACCACTTGTATATTTGTTTGCATTTAACCAGTATGGTTATTGTAACGGCAAGTTGAAGGTTTCGTAACCATGACTAAATAGGAAAAGAAAATCAGATAAGTTGAACAATCAAAAGTCAATTATTTAGATTAGGCTGTATAATCAACGCTTTTTGAACGACAAAGTTTAGAAAAGGCAGTCGTCCCTCCTTCGCAGAATAAAATGATAAAATTATGAGCAATTGGTTTTGTCAAATCCCTTCTATGCTCCATGTTACGAACAGCGCCAAACTTAATAATGGTAAGGTTGGTTCAAATCGCTTGGCAACTGAATAACGTTGTTTTGTGTGAGGATTGAGTCAACAAATATTGTGGATTTTATTTCTTCCGAATAATGTTACCTGACACCTGATCTCTCAAAACGTGATTAATTTGTTCTTCAAAATTAATTTAATAGATACATATATCGATTTGTTTATAGTTCTCCTTTGAAGAGTCAATCATGTTCAAATTAAATAACTAATGCATCATACTTGTAGATGTTATTTAAGTAAAAACAAAAGTTGCCACCCACATAGAAAATAAGATTCTGAAAATGAAACTCTGTATTATTTTCAACGAACAAAAAATAAACTGCTTCTCAATAGTTCTAAAATTATAAATTTTTCACGCCTCCACGACTAATAAATGAATTTCGTTGTGCATAACCTAGATTTGGACACGGGATCTCTTACCCCTGTAGGACGTTCCCGTGTGATTATTTATTTGCCTCAGAACTATTATTAATTTGCCTTAAATTATTACAGTCCTTCAAGTACCTACCTACAAAACCTTAGAGAGTGAAGCCACATTTATATATAGAGACCCATATATATATAGCAACATAATGTGATACATACATGGAATCCCACGTGAACCCCAGCATGTAGACCATGAGCTATGATGAGCAGAGAGACAGCCAACGTCGTGTCGCTCACAAAACTGAACGCAAATAAAAACACCCCGGAGCCAGCCATAGCTGAAACAATTAATGATTATAAAAGGTAAATGCACTGACCTTCTCCTTATTACTGAGAAGAGTTATGATAATCATGAGTGTTGCCCTTAAATCACTCTATCTATTACTGAAAACTGAATCAAAATCCATTGCGTAGTTTAAAAGATCTAAGCGGGCAAACAGCGGTAGCGACTTTATTTTATACTATGTACTAAAGATAAGCCTTAACTACATAAATAGTAATTTTAATTACATAAAATTATTAAAGAGTCTTGCCAAATAAGATTTTTTTTGTATAATTACCGATACTATTGGCTGTCCTTCTAATATTAGCGATAGACATAATTTTCCTGTTTGCTGCAAAATCAGCAGCGTTGCCGAAAATAATTGCCATAATATACAAGGCAATGTAGGGCAGCGATGAATACACTCCATTCTAAAAAATAAAGTATAGAAATTGTAGTTTTTGTGAAAATTTATTGATATAAAAACAAATTAACCCTTGTTTGTCAGAACTTTGAGGTCATTGCTGTCGTTATTAAACACAAATATTTAATGTAAAGTTTTTTTTTTGGAAAAATTATAGACATTTGTATAAAACTATATTTTTTAAAGTCAATACATCATGCTACTACTAATCAAAATTAAACGCTGACCCACCCTTTTCAGGTCTACATGGAGTATATGGTTCATATACAATGGTATCTCAGTGAGGATCAAGAGGTAGCTAGCAGCGCTGCCCGCGTGGGATGCTATCAGCCCCCAAACAGCCTTGGATGTAAGGATGTGCTTCCAAGGAGTCTTACGTTTCTGAAAATAAATAAATCACAATTCATCAAAATGTACAAAGTATGCTAACAGCAAAGGTGAGCACTGAGGATTTTTTAAAGAGAGATTTTACCTATGGGAAGTCCTATTGGACATATGTTTGGTAATGTTACACGAGTTTTTTTCTGATTGAATTTAGACACAGAACTATGCGACAAAAGAAATGAAATGAGGTTTTTGATGGATATAATTATTTTACTTTGAAAAGCGTTCTTTGAAGCAGTTATAAAAATCTCGCAAAATGCTGGTTTTTTGCTGCTTCATCTCTCACCCGTTAGAGAAACAGGCCTCGTATTATGTATACAATAAAAAGCTCGTTAATTAACTACCAAACTTACTTTAGGCACAATATCAACGGCTATATCTTCCATAATATACGCCAGCTCCTCAGTCTTGATGGTAGGATGGTCATGAGGACTTGCGACTCCCAGCCAGCCGAGCATAGCACAGCTAAGCAGACTCAGGGTTCCAAACAACCAAAATGAAACAGGCCAGCCCAGGATTGGACTACCGGCGAAGAGGCCTGATAGCTGGAAGGCTATTATTGTTCCTCCTTGTGACCCTGGAAAAATAATACATAAGACTTACTAAGTTTAGTACTGACTGGACTTTACAAACATTAGAAAATATGAAGATCTATTAAATCCTTCGGGGAATTAAGTCTATCTCTGTAAATACGAGCACACCATGTTGAAACTGGTACAAAACTGGTAAAATCCAATGAAAATATTTGTTAAATCAACTCTATGCAGAAATCCTACAATTCTGTTTTACTCTTGTTTACTGTACATATCCTAAAATCATATACATTCTGTCTGTATGTTGAACAATCCACAACAAAATGAACTGCCACTGCAGACAAAATAATAAGTCTGTAGACCCCCATGTCAATTTTATTAACATCACAATAATTTCAAACTCATTTAACTTTACAAACAAATCTGTGCATCCATAACCACACACATTTCACATTCCATCTCCGCAGACGTGTGTAAACACAACTAAATCAACATCAACAAGAAGTCGTCAAAAGCTAAATTAATTTCGGTATACACGTCAAAAAGATTACATTCGTCGTATCTGAAATGATGCGTCATAAAAGTTATGTAATTTGTGACGAGGCGAGAGGGACTGGCGATGTGAGTTTACGTGTTGGTTACCTTGAGAGGGTACGGGAAAGTATTGTGGACGGAGCTGATATAAAGGCTTGTGGGAAGATTAGGGGCTAAGTAATAAGGATGTTGGTCTTGATAAAACATGGTTTGACCTTATTAGGGTGCACCTTATTTAGAAAATTACATGGCTATGATAAGAACCATGTCAGAGAGTAAAGCTATTCGATCATAGATGAGGTTTTTCAAGTTACAAGAAAACCTGGGGCCGCATTAGACAAAATGCATATTTGCTGTATTTTTGGTTTAAGAAATTTTATTTCGCTCAAAAATAATACAATTATTCATTTCTATGAGAGAAAAACATAATAATTTAGATACAATTATAAGTGACGGTTTCGCTTGTAAGTTAAGTTACTCCTATGATTCTTAGTAAACACTGCTACTACATAACGAGAACCTTAAAATAATTAAATAGTATTGCTAAATTAAACAGAAGACTAACCGTTGAAGTCCTAATAAGGTTATTTATGTACCCAGTCACGACAAGACATAAACCAGAAGCACTATCCAAAACAACTATCCTAGCAAGATACACACACTGACATTATATAACAAGTATAGTGGCAGAAGTTCTCACGCTCCTAACTTACTTCGTCATTGTTCGAGCCACTCGCGACGGGATTGCTTCCTTCCGACACAGTTTATGTTTTACGATCTTGTAACTTGGACGAGTAATCTTATGAAAATGTTAATCTTAGAAGGAAGTAATGTAATGTTTATAGTTATCAACGGAAGCCTTGTCAATTTTAAATTGAATGGACATAGACAGCTGACAGAATTTAGACACTATTTTGATTTCTTTGATAATAATTATATTATTTTCAATAGTGAATTAGATTCGAATGAAAACGTAACTTACATTTACAGCAGCGTAGTCAAATTGCAAAATAAATGAGGAACCTAAATTTCAAGCTAGAGAATCAGTGGGAATTATATCTAGACCCTACAGTAGAAATCTAAAAATAAAGAACTACAAATTCAAAGATACTTTATCGTAACCCTGAATTGTTGGAGTTCCAGGTTATTCGAAAGAGATACTGCGGCTTTGGACACAAAGGGCTAAGAAGAAACATTGGTGGTTTTCAGTCAGTAGAAGTCTGACATTACCTACCGCTCCGCCCAGAGCGAGAAGAGTCATTTGATGATTTCCCACCCTCCAACAAAAATAAAACTCTGAATTGTTATCGATTTATGCAAATCTAAGGCTTTATAAAAAATATGTACAAAAAATTCACCTGTATAAATATATGTGCTGAGTCTTCCTCTCTCACACAGTGGTGCCCACTTGGCCAGCATGGTGTGAATGCTTGGATACATCGCCGCTTGCGTCATGCCCAGCACTAGTCTGCTGCCTGATACAGCCATCCAGCCACCCTGAAAGAAAATAATATTAATAATTGTGTTAGGCAAAAATCACCTTTTCATGGGTATTGTCCAAAAATTTTATGTGTGATCTACACTTTGAATTTTCAAAATAATCAACCTGTCTGTTGTTGTATTCACTACTAGACTATAGAGTCTAAGATCTATTTTTCTTATTACGATTAATAAAATCTCGTTTAGTAATAAGACCAACTATGTGTGCATGATCACGGAAGAACAAACAACAATACAACAAATAGTAAACATGGTACAGATTCCATGTTCAGTGTTAATGATAATATTAGTGGCCATGTCACTTTGCCATGTATAAATTAATGAGCAATAAACGTGCGTTCAAAATTGTATCCTAAGATACTTACTACTAATGCTATCCAAGGTGTACAAATAGAAATGACTCCATTGACAGCCAAGGCGAACATTATCGGTAGCTTGCCTCCAAACTTCTGCGCAATCAGTCCCATAGGCAGCATCATACTCGTGTACCCCACAAAGAAGGAAAACGTTATCATCTCCTGAGTTGATTTGTTCCAATCGTAGGTCTGAAATGATAAAGAATATATTTTATACTTCTTGTATATCGATAATTAATCAAGCAGGTTTATTCTAGATGTTGATCTCTAATAGGAATACTTTGTCTATTAGTGGGACAGTGTCAGCTACTAAAATGATAAAACTTTCATTGTTTTATTTCAGAGCTTGTTTACTTCATTCTAATTCGGCCTGATATTTCTGTTCATGAAAATAAACCTTTCTGACTTCGGTGTTCCCAAGTTCCATGACCCCAATCCATTTAAGTCGTGAGTTAATTGGCTTTTTTTAGGTTAGCTCGTAACAAGGTTAGACATTATATGATGAACGGTTTCTACCGTTGACATCATCATATTATAATGTCGTAGGACAAGATTTAATTCAAAAGTGGGCTAATTAAGTATAAAAGAAACAAGAGTTTGTCGACATGATCATAAATTCCTACCACCTAGTCACAAACGTAACAAACGATTCGATGAAAACAGGTAGCGATGCTCATAATAAAACAAAACAAACAACACTTACGCGATAAATGTTCCATCTACTGATGTTTACATTAGGATCTTCGCAACCTTCAGAGTAATTTCTAGTCCCATTCACTTCACAGTGAGGGTCGGGTACCTTAACCATAGCAACCATCAGTACGCTGAGTTGAGACCTGATCGTGTATGCAATGGTTAGGCATATGAACAGGATCAACGTTTGTAAATGCCGAATTCCAAGGCCTTTTGGACGCTCCGGTGGTCTTGGAGGCTCTAAAATTTTAAAAGAATATAGTTGCATTTTTATTGATATTTTTAAAAGAAAGCGTTGGTTAGAAGACGATGTTTGTTGTTATAACAACAGTTATACTAAACTGATAAAATGATGTGTGGTCAAAAGTCTCACATGGTAAACACAAAAAAGCATTGATCGATGTCGATATGGCGGCAGTTTGTGATAGCTTCTACAGGTCAACGATTAATATTGTATCAACCAGTTGTAGATGTCTCTACATCAACACCTATCTAAAAATAAGTGGTTGTCCACGCATTTGTTTATTGTTACTTTCATCTGCTAGCTTTTCTTGGGCGGTGTGGTTATAGAGCAAGGTCATAAATTACATATGTAATTTATGTAACATGTTTGAAAGACGCTGTTGTTCTATTGTCTCTATTTTGTTCTGTAACATGTAGGTATTGATAGATAAAATACATTAAGTTACTTTAGCTTTATGACGCTACGCAGGTATTTCTTTGTCCACTTCACTTGCTGCTACCAAATCAATATCCTCACCTTAAAAATAATCTATATAACATTAAATTACTTACCCTCATTCTTCTCATGTTTGGGCACAGATTCGTACACAACCTTATCACCAGCCATAGCTCCAATCAATGACAACTAGGTACCGAACCTTCTGCCACCCATCTGAGAATTTCGAGATAGTTACATTTGAACAAGGATAAAATATTTGTTCCAATAAACAATAACTGTGTGCCATGAGGTAGTTTGATTTCCATTCTTGAATGTGTACCAACTTAGATTTTTGTTTGTAAAGGTTTATTCGAAACATCTGATGCGGTCTTTTTCGTGTGTAAGTGGGGGGTACTTTCACCATTCAGCTTTTTTTGTCTTTCTGTATTAAGTACAGGCTGTTACATTATTTTGTTTCTCTACATCTACACTAGTGTACTATCATCATTACAATCACGTTTTAGATCAAAATCAAAATAAAATATTATATTATTATTTTATTAAAATTCGAGTAAAGTTGTACGGTTCGGGTTGTTAGCTTCTTATAGAGAAGAACCGGCAAGATCAGCGCGGCAGTCTTCTTCTTTCATACATTTCTGGTACTTGTCATCTCATGAATCACCTCCTTTCTTGCCATATCATCCTTCACATAGTCGTCTGGTTGATCTCCCTCAGTGTACTCTAATACCCATCTACATTCATACTCAAAACTTTCTTGAAGATCCGAAGATTCTTTATTTGATGGTAAGCTACATTATGCCCAAGTGTCAAAGGTTATATTTAATATATTTACCTGTATATTTCGGTAGAAGTACCATAACCATTTTTTTTTTTTTTTTGGGGGGTGGGAAATCATCAAATAACCCCTCCCGCTCTTGGGCAGAGCAAAAGGGAGTGTCAGACTTCTACTGACTAAAAACCACCCATGTTCCTTCTTCGCCCTTCATGTCGAGGCCTCGGTATCCCTTGCGGACAACCCGCAGCCTCGACAGGCGTCGGCCCTTGCGGGCCCCTTCCATGTTGCTGACATCTCTTTGAGGCGCGCGTGGAGCACGAACGCGCCGTCGCCACGGCCTGTCGTCGTCATAAGATGGACGGACGGCGAGCTTACCCATCACTCACCGTCCAAAGGCCCGCGTCTACGGTGGCCGGAAGCCATCACGTGGCCCCCGACGCCCGGAGCGCCTCCCGCGGCGTCTGGGACGAGAGGTTCTCTCCCTCTCACGTTCCGCCACCTCCTTCGCTAGCATCACTGCTTCGCAGAAGGAGGCGATGGGGTCCCAATCCTCCTCACCCCGGACCATGGCTTGCACCAGGGCCGGACGCGAGAGGTTGCCGCCGCCGATCGCCGCTACGAGAACACGGCGGGGCTCCGCCCAAGCGGGACACACCTCCACAGTGTGCTCCACCGTGTCTTCCGGGAAGTACCATAACCATTATAAATGTATCGGTAGCGGTACCTAAACCTGAATAATTAGGGATTTTCTTTGACGCACCGCCTTGCCACTCTGTCTGTCGTTCACTTGCCGATTGTTGCACATTATTATTTATAACTCAGTATTTTTTTATTTCCGATCGCATGCATTTTGGTACCGAAATCGTGTAATGGTTAAATAACGGTTTAGTCCAACCTTTATTTATAAAGGTACTGGTATAGCTCAACCTTTATTTTAAACCGGTACCGGTATATTTTTGAGGTCTCTTAACCTTTAACCGTAACCGCTTTCAGTCCCTGGTTGAAGTTTTATTTGGTAACCAAACCAGCCACAAATTCTGGTGCTTGAAATTTTTATTTGAAGTCTATTGAGTCAACATTAATAATATATGTATGTACTGATAGTTCAACAAAAAAATTAAACACCCTGTGAGTTTACATGTAAATATTACAATCTATTACAGTGCTGCGGTTCTTTTATCACTTATGTAAATAATAAATATTATACTTCTAAATTACGTCCAGAAATTATAGAAGGAAATTTTATATATTCATATTATAATAGTTCTGTATATGAAAAAGGAAGTGATATTATAACTACATACAGTTCATAGAACTGTTTCATGCCGTCACACTGTTACGTCATCTGCCTAGCCTTTACTGAACCATGTTGGGGTCAAATTCCAGTTAAACCGGATGCAGCTGAATTCCAGTATTTTACGTAAAGCGACTGTTTGTATACCTGATCGCCACAACCTAATTAGTACTGGGTAATATAATACCCCTTTGATAAGACTGGTTGTCAGAGTTACGGGCCACTGACTACCTGTTACGTGAAAATCTATTTTATTTTTACAAGCTGTGCCCGCGACTTCGTCCACGTGGTTGTAGAAAACTAAAATGCGTCGCTTAGATTAAAGTACATTCAATCATTACCCTGCGTTACCTGACTGACCGTTGTAGAAAATAAAAAGAGGGTAATGAAGGCACTGACTATGTCACCGCTTTTTAAACGGAACCGGTGACATAGTCAGTGCTTTGCATTACCCTCTTCTTATTTTATAAATGGGAACTAACGGGATTAATCCATGACGTTTTGTATCCTCTTAATACGTTGTACGCACAAAACACATTCAGAGAAAAAAAACTTAGAAGTAAAGTCAGGAGCAGTTATCAATATAGCAGTCTGTAAATACAGTAGCGCCATAATTAACATTTGTGCAAACGTACAATTAGATATTGTTTGCTTTGAGCTGCTCTTATCATTGTCACTAGGACGTAAACGACGTTCATCATGGAGACGTTATAAATATATACGAACACTCATACGACATTGTACCTATTGAGTATATACATACATATCTTAACATCACGCCTATATGAAGGGTTAAGCAGAACTGGGTTTTACCGGTTGTATGAAAGTTCCATGTTTTAGGGGGTGAGCCAGTCATGGAATCTGGATCTGTGCCCGGTTGATGGTATTAGTACCATCAACTGGGTACATATCCAGATTCCATGACTGCTATTGTAAAATTCCTGATGCCAAACTCTTTAGGAAGGTTTTTCTACATAACTCGATTTTGTAGCCTAATTTTGCCGAAATGGAGCCAAAAAAATGTTCAAATGGCATTCTTAGTGGTTTAATTTCAAATCCATAGTGTGCGTTTTTAGTGTACCTGTCTATCAGTATAATAATACATATTATCTTCCGGTACGCGCCAGGAAAACAAGACCCTAATCATTTTATTAAATCAATCATTCCTGTGCAATGACCTCTCCATTGGTCCGTATGAGAGGAAATTGAATCTGGCTGTAATTATATTGACGATCGATACCAGGAAACTTGGGACACAATCTGATTAGGAATAAGATTCAATATTGTACTAAATACATAACGTTTTTCGATGGAATTGGCCATCCGAAATTTTTTTGTAATAAAAAATTTGGTCTTCCGATAATCTAATTCCCTTTTCAGTCACGTGACTTTATATTATTTGAACTTTTTAATTGATCTTTTGTTAAAGGTAGCGCTTCCGTTAAACGTGGTAATTTACCCACAGAAACCTTTCAGATGTAGCTTCTAGCACTCTGGTATAATGAAGCTTCCCTTTAGTCAAAGAATTTCGGATCAGTAGTTTCGAAGATTACTCCTCCAACATACAAACTTACGAACTTTGCTTTTGTTTTGTATTTTGCCTATATTGCCTCTCTTATAAATCATGATCGCTTTCGGGAATCAATTTTTTAATGTTATTTACTAGCTGCTTCCCGTGACTTCGTATATGTATGGGAAAAAATAGATTGTGTTCTATTCCAGACTATAACCTATTCTCTGTGCTAAATTATCCAGATCTGAACTGTCGTTTCGTCGAGATTGAGAAACAAACATCTATCCAAAATTTCGCATTTATAATAGTAGCGAGAGTAAGATAGTGACATCACGACAGGCCCTGGCAAAGATGATGGGTCGAGCTCGACTCCTACAGATGGGATTGAAACGGAGAAAGGACGGCCAATACCCTTTTATTTTTTTGGGGGGGGGTGGGAAATCATCGAATAACCCTTCCCACTCATGGGCAGAGCGAAAGGGAGTGTCAGACTTCTACTGACTAAAAACCACCCATGTTCCTTCTTAGCCTTTTATGTCAACGCCGCGGTATCTCTTGCGAACAACCCGCAGCTCCGACGGGATAGCCCTGCACTGGATTGACACACACTGAAATAAAAAAATAGTCATAACATTTACCCTGAGTACAATTTTAGTGAGACTTATTATTACGTCATCTTACTTCAGAGTAAGTACTTAAATTCAGTTAACTACACACAGTTAAGTCACAGATGCATGTTGCATTATCGTGGTATCGATATTCAGTTTGTCCCACAAGCGTGTTCTTAAACCATAGTAAGTTACTGTTTTGTGTGGTATTAACACACAGTAAGTGTTAATCCCACATAATAATGTTTGTAGAGCTTACTTGTATCACAAATTGCTTTACACAAGTAACGCAAAATTGATTTAAAAGTAGTGTGTTTGAATAGCACTTGAGGATGAGAGAAATAGAATGATCTTTTTATTGTATCCAGTGATTAATCGTGCAGCTTAATTTAAAGACTGTAATTAAATAGATAATTCTAAATGATAGTAGTTTAAGACTAATTACAAATTAAATCGATTTTGACGAGTAATAGCTTTACAACTGAACCCTAGTCATTACAGATGCCAATTAAAGCCAATAATACAATATACTTAAGGCTTTTGCATTAAATCAAATAAACTCTTGGATTTACTAAGATAGCAGATTCTAAAAGCAGCCTGAACTAATCCCTTTACTATCACCTGCTTAACCTTTTCCCAACTATGTTGCGGTCAGCTTCCAGTCTAGGCAAATGCAGCTCAATACCAGTATTTCATTTAAAATAACTCCCTATCTGACCTCTTTTTTAACCCAGTGACGGTGTAACACGGTATCTCTTCAAATTCAGATTCTTTTATTTACCTAACACAACAGAGAACAGTCCTAATCTAGGCATAGCCTGTGTCTTGGTGACCCACAGACACTACACAAAGTTAAACATTTTCATTGTTCTGCTAGCGTAAGAAAAACAAATCTAAGATGAATTAGGAAAATGGCAAGAGTAGTGGTCGGACTTTCGTTTTATCGACCACTTTTGAAGATGTACAAATGACGGCTGGCAACTGCTTAACGTCCTTTCCAAGACACGAAGAAATCTCCATATTATGTAATGAATGTTCACTCATGTAATACAAACAGTCGGAACGATCTCGGCAAGCCTTGCCGATCGATACGTGTGGCTCTTACTTAGCCAAGATCTCCTCAGACCTCAATGTTCGAAAAGTTATATTTCCAAGCGTTTAAAAGCATTTTCCTATTAACATAATGAAGCATAAACATGCAAGAAAAACCTCCTGCTGACGGTATTCATTAAAGTAAATCTACCTGAAGCAACAGTAATTAATATTAGCTTCAAAGCCTGTCGGAGCCGGGCTTCATAAATATCCCGTCCGTTCAGACTTTACAGATACATTGCAAATTAAAAGACCGACTTCAGCTGCAGTAAATGGGAGGAACTTTTACAAAATAGTGCGCAGTTTGATTTGAAATTTTCTGTTTCTTCATGTTTGTATCGATCAATTTGTGATTGGGTGCCTTTGACGATAAATAGAGGATTATTTTAAGATCATATCGAAGTCGTAGATTTTTAAAACAAAATTCATAACTTTATCAAAGAAAGTAAGATCCCGTGTCTATAAACTGTAATTGTGTACGGGAGGTTAAAAATTTTATTTTTGCAAAAGTTACTTTATAGAAATCTATCATTTAATAATAGTAGTAATAACTAAGTAGGTTGTGAATATGAATGTGGATGGGCTGTGTTAAGAATGATAATTATAGTGAGAAAGGAGGTGTCTCATGAGATGACGAAAAACAGAGTGGTATGGAAGAGGAAGATACGCTGCGCCGACCCCAAATGAATTGGGATATGGGCAAGAGAATGATAATGATGATGGTATACTAAATAAGTAGTAACTGTTTTCTTCTATTTGAAAACAGCAGGCAGTTACGCCAAACTATGTATTATTTCGTTTGTTGTTAGCAGAATGTACGAGCCGAGAACTTCAAAGTATACACAGACACCTCCCACCAGATCAAATAACAGTCCTTGTTAAATTTTCAAAATATGATATAATATAATTGCTTAGTATAAAAGTAGTCAGTCATTGTCCAAATAAAATTAACCCCCAACTGTCACAAAGCTGTGTCGTTGTCATGTCTCTGGAGAGCCAGGTTCGTGTGGCCATACTCTTCCATCTGTACTGGACGGTCATCCACTGAAAACAAAGAAAATAATATTGTTATTTTAAACAAAATAACGAAATTACTGAAAATTAATGAATAAAATAGACTAATCATAAAAAAGTTCAAAAAACTAAAACTTGTCCACGAAAAAAATCGCAAACTATAAAACCGCGGTCTTGAAAGTAGAAAACATGAAAATAATTCTGGCCTGATATTCTTATTTATCAAAGCCTTATCCAATTAATTGATTGTCGTCTAGTAAGTGGATAATTTGTATATTTCATTTTAACATATTATTATAAGTAAAATTATTATAGAGAACAGCCGCGGCCGTAGTCCCATGCCACTGATAGCTGATGGTCCTTCATGGCGTTCTCATTGATACAGAAGTCAGCTGCTAGTTGCCATTAGCAAGATGGCTACGACTGTCCTCTCCGTTCAGTAGTTAAGGCGCTATGGTGGAACATACATACATACATAGACTGTCAAAATAATTACCCTTCGTTTTGGCTTCGCCGTAGTCGGGTAAAAAGAGAGATATAGACCGGGCAGATTGTTACCACGAATTCCTAGCCCCCAGTTTATTTTTGGTCGGGTGGTAAAAACATATCTTCTGTATCGTATAAACGTAAAAAACAAACGTAAGCGGTAAAGCTCACGTGGATATCTGTTAAGCTTTATATAAATCCATCTAGATTTATTGTAATCAAACTTGGATTAGAATGGATAAGGTCTGGAGCAAAGTAATCTCACATTATTTTGTCTACCTCGAGCTTATGAATTACCAAGAAAAAAAAACCCATTTTAAAACATGGACATAACAAACGAAACATGAGAAGGGTTGAATCAGGTGTACTACTCGTAAATAAATAAAAATGTCTCAGTGAAATTATTGTTATCGTACATCCATAATTATAAAAAAAAAACATCATCTGCCTAGCCTTTTCCCAACTATATTAGGGTCGGCTTCCAGTCTAACCGGATGCAGCTGAGTACCAGTATTTTACATGGAGCGACTGCCTATCTGACCTCCACAACCCAGTTAATACTGGGTAATATGATACCCTTTGGTAAGACTGATTATCAGTCTTTCAGGTCACTGACTACCTGTAACGACTTATAAAAAAAAAAATATTGAAGTATAAAGTTTGTCACAATTGCTATTCTGTGAGAATTGCAAAGACCTATTGTCAAATTATAGTTAATTAGCTGATGCCCGCGGCTTCACCCGCGTGGCTGTCGGTCAAATTATATACTAAAACCTTCCTCTTGAATCACTCTATCTATTAAAAAAAACCGCTTCAAAATCCGTTGCGTAGTTTTAAAGATTTAAGCATACATAGGGATATAGGGAGAGAGAAAGCGACTTTGTTTTATACTATGTAGCGATAGCGATAGTGAAGCTACTACCAGTGAGTGTGTTTTTATCAATTTGTCTCAGGACTCACGCAGTCACTTAGATGTAATACATTTAATTTTTATCTCGTCCTTAAGTTTCGGTAGGTATTGTCCCTATTTCTTAAATTTTGTAATTAAGTGATTTTTGAAAACAGTCTTTTAGGCACGTTCCCGGATGATAGCGATTTGAACATAATACTAACTTCACGGCTAATTTCCCTCAGAGAAAAGACAGACGAGTAGTATTTTTTTCACCAGTTTAAGGCTGCCTGTCCACTGAAGCAGAGCGAGGCTGCGGAGCGGAGAAACAGAGAAATATTGACCAATAAAATTGCATAAAATCTGCCGAGTGTGTTTCAGTGTGCAATCCTATTGCTTAATATTTCTCCGTTTCTCTGCTCCGCAGCCTCACTCCGCTTCCGTAGACAGGCAGCTTTAATCTCATGTTTTAGCGGGCGGGGTTAGCCATCTCCCAGACTGATGTATATAAGAGCTGCTACTGAGAAATTTCGTGAAGTTGAACTATTAGCCTACTAGTCTTCCAATATGTTGTAATATTTACTATACCATCATCTGCCTAGCCTTTTCCCAACGAAATGTTGGGGTCGGCTTTCAGTCTAAACGGATGCAGCTGAATACCAGTATTTTACATGGACCGACAACCCAGTTAATACTGGGTAATGCGATACCCTTTGGTAAGACTAGTTGTCACACTTTCAGGTCATTGACTGAATGACTGATAACAGGTGTAATAACTGCCAGATCTGTATAATATGGCAGCCGGGACCAACAGCTTAACGTGATTTCCGAGGCACGGTGGAAACTCGGTATGTAATGAGTGGTCACCCATCCACAGACTAACCTAGGCGTGGCTTAACCTTCAGGTCAATTTTTCCTAAATAAAGAAACTAGTTACAAAAACTGATATGTTACCTCTAACACCGTTGTAATGTCCGTACCGCCGCTTGTCGCTATTGCTGACGTGGTCCCAGCTCTGTCGCTCGTTGCTGCCGCACGTGGTGTATATCACTGTGCTCACGATGTACAGACTCGCCAGGGTCAGCATTATCACGCGCCAGCTCTCACGGTTACACTGAACAAATAAGAAAGTAGAATCTTTATGAATGCACAAATAGGGGGTGAATAAGAAACAGATAATGGGACGAATGAGAGCTACAAATGTGCTATACACATTTAGAAGTATTAGAAGCAGGGGTGCATAGTTCCTTAATGCTCTGTAGAAATGTTGGGATCGACAGATGGGCGCTTTTGTGACTGGTGGTGCCCGACCGTTAGGGTTCGTTTACACAGACCGGCTCGGAGAGGGAGACCAAATTTTTATCACGTTTAAAACAGAGTTTTTAATAATTGTAATACGATTTATTTTAACATGTCATTTCTTTTGTTATTGAGAATTCTTGACAGCATACCTAATGCGTAGTTAGGTCGGACAATTACTTTAATATCATAGATGGCGTTATTGCTTTCTATAATATTACAGTCCCCCTACAAACGATACAAAATATTTTTTAGATCTAACATGGAATTAAATGCGGGAACAAGTCTTGTATGTGAGGCAACATTTTGCGGGTTTTAAATAGATTCAATGTGATCAATGTTTACCAAATCAACAAACTATGATCTGTTATCAAATGTAATCTACGTACCATATCATCACCAAGGATGAGTCCTGACACGAAAGGCACAGCTGATCCCACAACACTGCTGACCGTGCATGATATCGTCATCAGGGTGCCGGAGTAGTTCTCTGACATGTCGTTGTAAGTGCTCTGGAAATAATACGTACACAGTCCTTGAAATAACGCAGATAAAAAAGCGTAGACGTGGAAAAAAAATTGTTTAGCAATGTATACAATCCAAAAAAGAGTTATTTTATTCTTGGTTAATTACTGTGGGACGCAAGTGGGTTTTTCCTGTGTACTTGTTACTACACGGAAGTGGAAACATTTTGTCCTTGAGCTGGCCTATCATATCACAGAGATTAAACTCAATAAGAGGCCAGATTATCCTGGTTTTCTCACTGACGTTCGGCCTACCGTTCGTAGGTACGTATCTATTTGACAGACTTATGAAGATTACTTTGTAATTCAATCAACAAAAAGTGAAAATTGTCGTACAAACAGGCACAATTAGTTTAAAAATAAATGTTCAATAAACTTACCAAAAATCCACAGAATTGAAATCCTAGCAGGCCCAATATTGATGATAGCGCAATGATTGCTGAGTAGCTCCAATCACGAGGAAAATTAGGCAACATCGTTAGTGCCATTACGATTCCAAAAGCACCTGGAAATTAACAATAGTACGCAATATTAATGCATGTTTAAATTGGTTTTTGTTTCTCTTTATGACGGGATGCTACTAAAAAATGTGAAATTGACAAACCAATAGCAACATTTGCCTGACCCAGTATTCGAACCCAGTACTCCACACTTTCCAGTCGCATTTGCGACCACAAGACTAACGGGGCAGTTGATAACGATTTATAACGGGTTGGAATCATAAGATTTCTTGTTTTTTATATCAATACAAGACTTTTTTGAATTTGTATAACATACATTTTTAAATCATCGTTATCAGTGATGAAATTTTAAGGCCTTGGCAACATTAATGTGAAGTATGCAAATCACTTCATCCCGAAGATAAATGAAATCATGCAATACGTACCCAAGCCATTGATAACTTTCCTGAAGAAACTGGCGCTGAAGATGTAGTGGATGTATCTGACAGTGTAGAGCCAGTCAATGATCGGGTTCAACACGATGTACACTGATGCCATCGCGATGAAGGGCAACATGGAGTACCAAGCACTCTGAAAATATTTTAAAGGGGTTACTTTTATAACTTTTAATTTTAGTAAGTTTAATTTGGTCAATCTGTGCCTATTTATTATTGTTGATTTTAGCACATAGAGGGTAATCAGTTCAGGTTCTCGAAGTTCATTGTTCGTATTATGCCTATCCTATAACACGCCACGATAAGCAATTATCTGTCCTTTACACCTAGATTGCCTGACAACCTTTTCTGAACAAAAATATGTGAGACATAACTTAACTTTAGGAAGTCAGTGACTTTTGTTTGCTTTATTGAAATTTGAATTTTCACCGCTGACTTCCAAAAGCTAACTTATTTCTCACTTTTTTTTGCAAAAATTTCTCAATTATGTCTCCAGTTCTCACCATATGCTGCCTAAGTCACGATATTCTCATTTATGCAATCGTTGCTTCATTGAAACTCGACCTGTTGCTTATTTACAATTCAGAAACATTAATATTGTTACTAAAATGTTACTTACATCTTCTAGAGAAATTCCGTACATCATCAAGTACGCAGGCATCAGAGTAATGAAGAAAATAAACAAGGCATTGCTTGCTGTATGGACGCCAGTCACAGCCCAGAAATGAGAAGATTTGAGAATCTCTCGCCATGGTCGGTTTATGTCTTTCTGTAACAAAAGTTGATTCTTCTATAATTTTTCAAACACAAAGTTTTAGTATTATTTCCAAAATACAACATCTTTCTCAGTTTTATTTTTAAATTTATTACTAGGTAAAGAATTTTTGCTCCACTATTCTTCAGTTTATAATATTTTTATAGAATAAAACATCAATTTCATCTTGACTGCTTAAAGTAGCTTAATACTAAAAGTTATACCAACCTTCTTGTAACTATTCAGTGTATCCCTAATAAAATCTTTTTCAGCATCTCCAACGGCTTGATGTTCTTCTGGTGAGCTGGCTGTCAACGTACCCGATATGATGGCCATGGATAGTCCCAGCATTGCCAAGGAGTAGTACACTAGCTCCCAGCCAAGAGGGGCTGATGAAAGGAGACCAGATATTGGGAGAGATGTGATAATCCCTAGTTGGACACCTGAAAATAAAGATTAAAAGGAAATTATTTATGAAGGCGAGATAAAACTAGCAGGTGAAAATCTTAGCAAAACTAAATACTACGGGAATGGATACTTCGAACTAGCAAAATAATGTTAATAAACTTTCCTATCACCTGAACAGTGAACAATGCAAATCCAAAAAGAAATCTTGTAAGCCTATAAGTAATGATAAAAATCAGGTAGGTAAATATAGTGTTAAGAATTTCTTTTATTAGCACAAAAAGTAATAAAAGTCTTTGCCAACATTTTTCAACGTTTTACATTTCTGACTAATTAGGTAAAGACGGATAATGCGATTATAGACTCGGGCAATTAATTTTGGTATCTTTTGAGAATAAAACATGAAAGAGACGATTTTATTGCAGAAAATAATAAAGTCATGAAAAATTTAAATGAAGAGAAAGAAGCATTAAGCGTGTTAATTAAATTAGTATGCATGGCAGCAAAAGCTTAGGGTAGCGGAGACTGCAGGAATATTACAGAGGAATTGTCTTCTTAAAGTGTGCGGCTATGCATACTGAATAGTAATGCACGGACTGATTTTAATAATACCTTCATTTCAGGAAGACTGTTGGAGTAATATATTTTATTATATTCAAATACTTATTGACTACGAGTACTGGGCAGACAGAATAAAATTTTCAAACGCCCATCAACTGAACCATCAACCAATCGAGTCACTTTAATGAACTAAACATAGATTCATTTTAATGTTTAACTCATTTTCGATACTGAAATCGAGTGTTACTGCCGTACTCAGATATATTTAATGATTACTTAAGCCGTCAGTTAGTAAAGATTTGACATACTTTTGTATGACAAAACTGTCAAAACCTTTACTAAGTGATGGCCTAAGTAATCATTAAAGCTCTCTGAGTGCGGCCGTAAGTGAAATAAATGATTCCCAAATTATTATATAAAATCAAGCGTAATTTAGAGAATCCCATATCCAGTCGTGCACTGCTAGAGGGTGATGCTGATGAAGTAAAGAAAACTAAACGAATCTTTTCTAACTCACAATGAAGTTTGTTTGTATGAAGCGAAGTTTAATGAAATACAGTTGTTGTAATTAAATTAATTACTTATTTTTTTCTGTTACCTCCATAAATAAAGTGATTGAATATCTTCCTCTCATTGGGTGGCAGCCATTGGTCGAACAGTGATTGGTTGGCGGTGAAGAAGCAAGCGTGAGTCATCCCCATAAAGAGCATGGCGTTGCACGCAGCTGCCCAACCACCCTGAAATAAAAGCTTTGTGTTATTAAAATAATTCTCACGAAAAAAAAAATCAAAAGGTACTGATTAATATTGTATTTTTAGGAAACATGGAAAAAGAATAGACTGAACAAAATGCAAAACCGAAAAAAAGTAATTATTATCACGATGAAATCACAATGTCAAGTACAGGGAAAATGTAACATAATAATATAAATTACCTTATTGATAATCGTTGGCATTGCAACACACAATGCCCCATTGACCAGGAAAGTGACAATGGTCAGCCACTTGCCTCCGATCCTCCTGAAGAACAATTCCGAAGGGAGCAGCATGATAGCGTAACCGAAGAAGAATGATGATAGAACAGCCCCTTGGGTTTTACCATCCCAGTTGTGGATCTGCAAGTGGTTGTACGATGATTCGGTAAACAACATGGATGTAAATATTTGCATAATTATGTTTGTCAAGTTGGATAAAAATGTACTACACAAATATTAATAAACGCTTTTCTTTCAATAGGTTTCTTCAATAATAATTGTATATTTGCTTGCATCTACATCGATGGTCTAAAGGCGTTTATTATTGATCATGCCGTCTTCAGAGCACCTATAAAACAGGATTAACTTAAGCCTTTCGCAAGCTAATGTCAGTTGAACACACCGTCGACTCTTGTATCAACGTTATCGCCGATCACAATATTGCTCGAGTCGATCTCCAGGTTAAGTCGCGCTTGCATAGGTTGGATGGATTACTGATTACATATTGAGTTTCCTCCATGCCGCGGAAAACACGTTGTCTTGGGTGTCAATTGTAAATAATTGAACCAACGGCTTAACCTGACGCGTTTGGGCCTCTGACTACAAAGATCTATCTTTGGCAATAATCAGTAGCCCGTCTGAAAACCAGTCTAACCAGTAGGTGTCGTATTACCCAGTCATAACTGGAACGTGGAAGTCATTCAGGCAGTCGCTTTATTAAAATATTGATATCCAGCTGGATCCAGTTAGACTGAAAGCCGACTCCAACGTAGTAGTAGGGATAAGGCTAGGCAGATGATGTGGCACATCACGTTGTCCAGACCATCAGGTAACTGGTCCAGAATGTATAAGTGTCTCTTTACCTGTATATAAGTATCATCCCTTCTCGTCTGGTCCGTCACCGCCAGCACAGCAATCCCCATGCTTCCTCTGATGAACCCCATACTGATGGAACTCGCCAGCATATACATCATCTGGATATGTCTGACACCGATTTTGAAACCTAGGAAAAGAAAACATAATAATTATGCTACGTTTTAGTAGGATCAAAATATGTTGTAAAATTATACACTTTTATCAGCTTTCTCATAATTGTACTGCCTACGTTATCTTGATACTACGTTTGTTGGTTCTCATTAAAGCCTTTAGTTGTTTTCCGTTCTGCACTCTACATAATAATACCCGAAAGACCTTGACAGACCTGGTCATGACTCTTACATACATAAGGCTCCGTGCAAACGGGCAACTTTCCACAACCACCAGTGACTGGCTACAAGCTGTTTACATGATTTTTAAAACGTTTAGTATAGATTCGCCGCACACGTGTAGTAGCACGTGGTGTCTATTTGCGACTGAGTGTCCACGACACGCCACCCCGGTGACGGCCACTATCTATTAAAATGCTGACACTAGCCACGCAAGTGCCACCACTGCACCCCCATCGCCCGCCTACTACCTTCGTTTGCGCGGTACCAAAAGATGTGGTTCGCGACTGCCGCCGGTGGCTGTGGTCAGTGGCCCGTTTGTGCGGAGCCTTAGACTGTCTCTAGGGAAATGTATCGCAATGTAAGGCGCTAATAATTTGTGGTACTGTTCTCTAACAAAAAAATCCACGTGGATTCTGCTTACGCTTATGATGAATGAATTCGATTCCAGTTCATTCTTAACTAAGAAATAATGATGAACTGGAACCGGACTGGGCCCATGTTATCTACCATAGGCACACGCCAGTTTCAGTTCATCTACATTTCTTTACACATTATTCATATATTCCAGCAACAATACACAAACAATCACTTACCATTTTTAGTAATAACGCCATAATGGCCATC
This sequence comes from Diarsia brunnea, assembly GCA_949774965.1. Classification (NCBI taxonomy): domain Eukaryota; kingdom Metazoa; phylum Arthropoda; class Insecta; order Lepidoptera; family Noctuidae; genus Diarsia; species Diarsia brunnea. The sequence goes on from OX459011.1 coordinate 19,152,060, forward strand.
TTCAAATTGATATCTCAGAAACTCCACGTCCATTTTGCGCGACAACAAAATAACATCAAATTACAACAACGCGCCGTTACATCGACTGGTAGTTGAAAAAAATATGTTTACATCTATCACTTTATCTTCGTTATCTCTAGACTCCTCCTAAAACAATGAATTATTAGCTAAGAGTAAATAAAACTGATTTTGTACGTAAATACAACTATCTTTGAAAGTTAGTTTTGACTTCTTAACGCCACTTGAATTTATACCCCATCTCCTCCTTTCAAGATTCAGTTTTCATTGACAAGAACAAGCGTAAGATTTCAAGTGGGAATGTCAAAGTATATTCTATTTAAATTATTGTGTGTAACTAGTGCTTTAGTCGCAGACGTGATGCGTGACAAATACCTCGGAATGACGTTGTAGAGGGCTCAGGAAAATGTAGTCATTGTCTAAAAAAATAGATCAACAGAAAGTAGAACATAACATCATACATGTCATGTCAGTGGTCTCTGAAGACTTCAGCAGTGGGGTACGCGTAGAAAGGGGCGAGCTTAATGTCATAAAAGGGCAGTAATAGTGTAGTAGTGGAACCGTCGAACTGCCAAGTCATAAGTCTCGGATTCAAACCCAAGACCGCAGATTTTTCGAATTCATGCGGGTATTGTATAATTATCACTCTTCTCCTTCTACTTCTTAGCGTGTCGATGGCAATCTATATTGTATCGGCCCAGCAGAATCATTTACGTCGAATCAATTATTACTTGTATCGCTAAAGGAAAATATCTCGAGAAAACCAGCTAGGCTGAAAGATTTCGATAGCATGTAATGCCAAGTCCAAGGCCCATCCCGTCGGGCTGCGGGTTTTTCGAAAGAGATACCGCTGCCTCGACACAAAAGGTTAAGAAGGAACATGGATGGTTTCTAGTCAGTAGAAGTCTGACACTTCCTTTCGCTCTGTCCAGAGCACGAGGGGTTATTTGATGATTTCCCAACCCCCCGCAAAAGGCCCATGGGCGGAGTAAAACTCTGAAATTGATCACACGATGATGAAAGACCAAACGGGCACAGACTCTGGGCTGCTACTTAAAAACAGTTGGTTAAAAAACCCAAAAACACTCAACTTGTAGCCGTTGATCTCTCTTGCTACGCAACAGCGCTTACAACGAAGGAAGATAGCTTATCATAATCAGCCTATAATATTCCCACTGTTGGGATACCGGGCGTCCTCTCTATGAGAAAGGATAGGCAATAGGCATCACAATCAACCACGCGGGCACAGTGCGGGTTCATCGAATGTTAGGTTCTAGGACATGTTATCGGTTTCCTCAAGATATTTTCCTTCACCCTTTTGAAAGGAGTGGTGAAGAAAAAAAAACAGAAAGTACTGCGGCTGCCTGGTTTTGAACCCACAACTTACTACTCGTAAGGCTGTCACCACTGGGTTATGACTGCTTCCTGAAAACGTAGACATTGTTTAGATAAATATAATATCTTAACAGAAAGTAGAACGAGACGCATTTCTTTCGCAAATGAAAGTACTTTGTTGTATCAAAGTGTTTTGGAAGGTTCAATGAATTCTAAATGCGAGGTGTTAAGGAGATTACCAGGGTGTCAGCCGGAGCGAGGAGTGCTAACGATGCGGAATGTTCGTATTTATTCTATTTTCCGTTAAATTAATGTTACCTTACCGGTCGGTGGGGACTTACTTCAAACTAGGTTTAGCCTGCGGCTTTGCCTGCGTGGATGTGGAATAATATCCCAACAAATTTTCATCCCCAATTATACTCCCTAAGGGGTAAAAAGAATAATTATGTACTAAAATCTTCCCTGAGAACCACTCTATACATTGGTGAAAACAGCATGAAAAACAGTACGGTAGTTTTTGAGTTTATCGCGAACAGACAGACAGACAGACTTTGTTTTATAATATGTAGTGATAGTGACTAGCGTCTCACCCATGATCAATATATATTATAACTTAGCAACATATCCAGATTTATTTAATTTATGCATGCGTAAAGATTAACATGAATTTATAATTTACATTAACCTTACAAGATAAATTACCTTCAACGAAGCTCTTAACCGCATCAGAATCCATTTTGGAATTCAAATCATAACAGACAGACATGAAAGCATATATTACGATAAACATTGCTAGATATTTCATTTATATTAATGTAGCATATTTTTATGTGACGAGTTCGAATTGTAAACATAGTATTACACAAAACTGATGCAGTTGCGAGTAAGTACTGCGCAGTGACCTAGATTTATGGTAGTGGGAAAATCCCAAAGGTGAACAAGCGTAAGGATCATAGCAGGTAGTGTTCCAAAGTTCCTGTTTACGCCCATGGGGAAAACACGATCTAATTCACTGCCTCGTTGGTCTAGTGACCTAGGGTTGCAAGCTCGAGTGCAGAGCATGAGGTCCCGATTTGGATTCCCGGGTCGAATTTTAATGGGTTTTATCATCAGGAATTTTTTAGTAGCAGCCATTGAATTTTGATTTGTGCTCGGATCATGGTAGGCTCGCCCCCTATTACATGGGACTTAAACATAACTGGTAAAATGTGGGTATACAAATAGGTACACTTCTGCTCAATTCTTCGGGAATTATTGGCGTGGTGTTATGTTATATTATTATATACTGTCACAATCTAATTCAATCGTAATATTTTTACATTATTTTGTTAAATCAAAGCAGTATATTGCTTTGATTTAACAAAATAATGTAAAAATCGTCTAAATTAATGACATTCAGAGCTACCAAGCTATCTTACAAAGCATTTATACCACAAGAAAACAGAAGTAAACAAAATCTTAGAGACACACAAAATCTGCTCAGCCTCCTTTGTAATGTACACGACCTTAATAGACTTAAAAGGGTTATTCTAATTAAATGACTGGTTATGAACACAGTTTTGTTACCCAGACTTGCTTTGTGGATGATATAAGCTGGCTTATATTGCTTTAAACCATTGTGTTCTTGTAAATAATTTAAGAGTTATTTTAGGCAGACTTTGCTTTTGGTGCCAGTAAAGAAAAATAACGAACTGGGAATCAAAATGTTGTCCTTTAACCCAAAGGATGACGGGTAGCGACTCGAGCAACTGTACTCTCGCCACCACAGAACAGAAAAAACAGGTAGAAATGCTATGCGACGAAATCTGTATCGGAACCAGTGTCGCCAAACTAACACAATCAAACCATTTTTTTTTTTTTTTTTTTTTTTTTTTTGGGGGGTGGGAAATCATCAAATAACCCCTCCCGCTCTTGGGCAGAGCGAGAGGGAGTGTCAGACTTCTACTGACTAAAAACCACCCATGTTCCTTCTTCGCCCTTCATGTCGAGGCCTCGGTATCCCTTGCGGACATCCCGCAGCCTCGACAGGCGTCGGCCCTTGTGGGCCCCTTCCGTGAACACAATCAAACCATCAATCATACACTGCACTACATATAAACAATTCGTTTGATTGGTCGTTTAAATTCCAATCACAGCTAGCATTTCATTTTCATTTCATTTATTCAACAACAAATTACATTGTGTCTGAATGTGGAAGGTACATAAAAAAAAGATAATAGACAACAAAAAATAAAATTAAAAATTACTCGATTAATCAGTTGTAGAAGAATACCATAACTCACAGATTCTACATTTTAAAATATACCTTCCTGCTGTTAGTATAGGTTTCTTTTTGCTTTAGGCAGAAATAATATACATCGTTTTGTAATCGGCAATCAAACTAGAAACAAAGCCCAAGTAAATTCCGCTACTCACCCATAGATGGCAGTATTTTCAATGGAAGCAATTATGAACTTAATGACTACAGCGATAAGGATTATCTTCGCGTCCTTGGTCTATATTTTTTGCCACTCGGTCAAGGAAGTGACACAATGAGCTTTTATCTATATCATCGATATCGATTGATACCTAATTTATTTTGGAAAAAGAGTTTGTAGTATTATGAACAAATATTATACCTAATAATAAATGTAAATAGACAATAATACAACAAAATAAAATACAATATTTTATTGCTTAAATAAAACTATTTATTAACCAAACCCAAATAAATAAATACTACTAAAGTAACAAGCACATTTTAAGTTAAATAAAACTTGTTGCACATCATTTATTGAAATTAAAAGTACGCCTTTCGAAACGTCAGTTTTTAAACAATAAAAATCAGGTAAGAATAAATAAAAATAAATACTACCAGAGTTTTTATATTGGTAAATTCTAAGGAGTTAAAATAAAAGAGAAGTTATATTGACATTTTATTTATTGACCTTGAAATAAAACGTACTTGTTTAAAAACTGACGTTTCGAAAGTCGTACTTTTAATTTCAATAAATGATGTATACGAACATTTATATATTTTTCAACAATCGCCTTCATCAAATCAGTGACGTGATTGGATTCAGGAAATTCGCCTAATTGATGGGAGGCAATATTGTTGAACAAAAGGGTCCCTACAAACTTGCGCATGATTATGGTTAGGGCCACTTCTTTTCTAAAAATTCCAATATCAACATTTTTTTTAAATGTTTCAGCCGTTTGACATATATCTTCACCACATCTGGTGAAGGATACAATAAGCCACCTCGATCTCTTGCTATTATAAACTTGACACAACACAGACGTCACAGTTTATTTTCTTAATTAATATTCGGGCAATGTAACAATACGGCATATTATTGAAAAAAATAATTTTCGGGAGACTAGCGACTCGAAGCAATGTCAACACACGACTGGTATTGTCTCGTATCGAAAATCTGAGAGTACGCGACACACTGCGCAGTTATCGCAGGCGTGCCACGCTTACTTTGCACTTCTACTGTTCTTTCCGCTCTGTGAAAATTATTATGTAAAAGTTTGATTCTATATTAGCTACAAAACATCTGTAATGTAACTTTAATGTTACACAGGTACACGTTTCTAAATAAATTTTGTGTATGAATGTTAGGATCTTTGTATTGAAATGTTAAACAGTAAGTATAACGTTGTTTTATTTTTATAGTCTCGTATCAATTTGTATTTGCTCCACGTGTAGTGTACTTGTAGATTACAAAATAAAACACCAATCACTTTGGTAATACTGAATATAATCATCAGCTTCAGTTAACAGTTTACACTTGTACATTGTATACAACAGTAATTATTATCGACCTTACCAGTCGACGGTCCAGCCGATAGTGCGCTCCTGCGGCAATTTCTCCTAAAGTGTCATTCTGCTAACCGGAAGTCAACAATTCAACAGTATTCATAATTGATAATATTTAAAAAGATATTATGTTAACAGGAAGTCAAAGTGATGTTTTTACGAACATTTGATATTAATAAATGACAACAGGTACACAGGAAGTCAATGCACGCTAACAGCTCGGCCATCTGACATTCGGTTACGTCCTCGTACCGAAGAAAATGAAAATGTTTTTATTAAAAGTACAAAAATTTCCAATAATCTCAACCATGATTTGATATGATATGTATCATGTGAAACTAATCATTCTAAACAATTGTAAATTATACAGAGTCAATTCAGGAATACATGAAAATATGATCTGATTTATCATAGCATTCTAAACAATTATTATACAGGCTTAATTCAAAGAAAACATGAAATGTTTAATAAAAAATAACAACTAAAAATAATTATTGATTAATACTAAATACTGTTAATCACTCAAGTATGTTGGTACTTACAATTTTGTAAACAATCATAAATTATAAGTAAGAAAAACAAGAAATACTCTAATCATTATCACATTCAATATGCACTTCATCTGACTCATTTAAAACCCCACTGTTCTCCTCGTCAGAACTACTAGCTAAATCGGTACTAAGATTAAGCCAAGGCCGCAATTTATCTCTAGCTACAATGGTTTCGTATTTATGATTGTGTTTTCTAGTTATGGGGGTGTCTTCAACTAAGAATCGGTCATTGGGGAGTATTTTAACAATGCGATAGGGCCCTTGATATTTTGCTACTAGTTTCTTAGATTTGCCATCGTTTTTATTAATTTCCCTTTCTAGCCTTACTAAATCTCCTTCTTTATAAATTGTTTGATTAGTTATTTTCCTATTTTTATTAAAACGTTCTCTATCTTTTTCTTGTTGTTTTCTTATAAGTTCTCCGGATTCTTCGCGCATTTTTGATATTTGGTCTAAATTATTATCTAACGTATCACTAATAATATCACTTAAAATAGACTCTGAAACATTCGTTACTTTAAATCCGAATAGTAGCTCAGAGGGACTTCTTTGAGTAGTTTTGTGTTTTGTGGTATTTATCCCTATTTGTATATCTGGCACATATTCATCCCAAGTCCTATCATCTTTCCCATGAGATTTAGTAGAGAGGGCATCTAGAATCGTTCTATTAAATCTCTCCACTTGACCATTAGCCCTTGGAGTTGCAACAGCATTTAGAATATGCTTAATACCAGTGTCTTTAATAAACTTACTAAAGATATTACTTGTAAAACATGAACCTCTGTCGGTTACCAAACGTGTGGGAGCACCAAAATAACTGATATGATCTCTTAAAACTCGAACAGTAGTGGTTGCTTTAGTATTCCGAACTGGTGTAATATTTGTGTATTTAGTGAAGCCATCGACAATAACAAGCAAATAACAATTACCATGTTTACTACGTACAAATGGTCCTAAGTGGTCCGCATGTATCGTATGAAACGGTTGCTCTACTTTCGGTATAGGATGAAGTTCACCTTCACGGGGACCACCAGGTACTTTGTGATGCGCGCACTCGAGACAAGCAGCAACATACTTTTTTACGAATCGTCGCATCTTTGGGAACCAAAATGAATCTTTAATCCGAGCTAACGTTTTATCGAATCCGAAATGACCAATGTCGTCGTGGTTTTTCTTAAGAATTTGCCAACGAACTGCTTTTGGGACGGCCCATCGAAGACCGTTCTCTACTATGCGATACACACGACCATTTTTAACCTTAAAATTATTATGAACTTCAACAATTTTGTCAATGTCTGGATTACTCAGTATATTTTTAATTGACACAATTTCCTCATCTATGGATTGGGCGGTGCTCAACCAATTATCAGTTTCAATATTGAGGATGTCAAAAATGTGACTCTCTGGAATAGGCGGTTCGATGGGATGCCGACTCAGAGCGTCAACGTGCATCATTTTACTGCCCGATCTGTATTTGATCTCGCAATCATATTCTTGTATTTGTATCCACCAGCGAGCTATTCGAGGGATAAGATCACGTTTGGTCAGTATCGTCCTCAAAGCATTACAATCCGTGTATATTTTAAAATGGATACCAATTAAATATACTCTAAAACGATTAAGCGATGCAATAACTGCCAACGTCTCCAGTTCGAACGAATGCAACTTTTGCTCATCAATAGTCGTTTTTCGACTGTAGAACGAAACTGGTCGCAGCATACCATCTTTACCTATTTGTAAGAGAATCCCGGCCACTCCAAGTTTAGATGCGTCTGTGTGTAGTTGCGTCTCGAAAGAGGGATCATACAAAGCAATAACAGGCCGTTCTACTAATGCATCTTTGAGCGTCTGAAAGGCAGAGGCCTGTTCGGAACCCCAGGTCCACACACAGTTTTTGCGTAAAAGGTCTGTTAAGGGTCTTGCCAATATGGCGAAATTTCTAATAAACCGTCTAAAAAAACTCGCAAGGCCCATGAACTGGCGTATCTCATGGGGATTTTTGGGGGCAGGAAAATTTGAAACTGCATTGATCTTTCTAGCACCGGGACGGACACCATCAGGGCCAATTTCAAATCCTAGAAAATCAATATTTCTGTAAAAGAAGTGACATTTACTTAACTTTAAGGTTAAACCTCCCTCTCGAAGTAACTGTAATACTTGACAAAGTCGGGAAAGACCTTCGTCAAAGCTATGTGAAGGAACTAATATGTCATCCATATATATAACAGCAAATTTTATCTTAGCGTCAGCTAGGATTTTGTTTATTGTTCGCTGGAAAACAGACGGTGCGTTGACCAAACCAAACGGCATTCGCAAATATTCAAATTGACCATCTGGAGTCACGAATGCCGTTTTAGTTCTAGACTGCTCGGAGATCGGAATTTGGTAATAACCAGAAGCAAGATCTAATGATATAAAATACTCATGACCAGCCAATAGATCGATTTGATCGTCTATGCGAGGAATAGGGTAGTGGTCCTTTATCGTTTTACGGTTGAGTGCTCTGTAATCGACGCAAAGACGTTTTTCACCAGTCTTTTTCTTGACCAACACTATTGGACTAGCATAAGGGGATGATGACTCTTGAACAATGTTAGCATCAAGCATTTCTTGGACCATATCTCGGACTAGTGTTCTCTCAGAATAGGACATTCGATAAGGGCGGTAAGCAACAGGTTCAGAGTCTTTAAGTTTAATTTCCATCTCGCTAACAGATGTGTAACCTAGATCTTTAAGATTTTTAGAAAAACAATCTTTATATTCACATAACACGGATTTTAATTTGTCGAGTTGTGTATTGGTTAAAGAGTCTCCATAATTGATAGAGTCATTATCTTCGGTACCGGAAATGGTTAATTGAGATACGCTGCTAACACTATTCAGAGGTACGGCGCGAGCAATTAAATTATCTTTTTTAAACACGATGGTATGTAAAGTTAAATTTTGTACCAGTAATCGCCCTACACCATTAATTAAGGTGAATTCCCCAGGCAAAAGATAAAATTCCGATCCAATTTTCCCCCTTACAGAGCCGTTAATAAAAACCTGACCAGTAAAAGCCCCATCTGAATAAACTGGTATGGACTGCATAGCATGACTGGAAACATCAGTTGCCTCAGAAACCATCAGAAATACTTTGTTCGTTCTTTGAAATATAAGTCGAGATGGTGTCTTAGTTATTAGAATACCAGGAAGCTCGGTAAAAGAATGACCTAAAAGCATTGGGTATTTCAAAACGCAGTCATCAACGACAAGAATATCGATGGTTTCCTTAATTCCCTGAATTTCGATAGTCACCCGAACTTTACCAACCGGCTGCACTAAATTATTACCTAGTCCTTTCATTAAGGGTAAATCACAATGGTCTAGTTGCAAATTAAAATCTTTCGCTTCAGTTTGTCGCATTATCGAGCATTCACTACCAAGATCCACGAAACAAGAAATGGGAAAATCATTTAGTTTGGCAGTAACAATATATTTATCATTTGGGTCGTGAGTTTTTGTACTACTTCTGCTGGCGTTACAGTCAACCTTTAGAACCTGTTTTTCTTGACCTACTCCGTCGGGTTTAAGGTTTTCGCGACTCTTTTGGGTGATATTGGGACAATTGGCAGTGACGTGCCCGAGCCTATGACAGTTGTTGCATTTTTCGATAGGTTTAGGACATTTAAAACTGGGATGACCCTCAGCGCGGCAATTAAAGCATTTAATTGGTGGTTTTGTTACCGTTGAACTCAATTTATTGTCCGACTGGTTTGTTTTATCCGATTGTAACCCCAAAGATTTCTTAATATCGTTTCTACTCTTTAAGTTATTGCCATTGTTTTCTCTTGCCTGACCGACTTTAACAGATTTCAGGTATCTAAGGACATGCTCAGGCGTATCATATTGTGCCGCTTGAGCTCCTACTTTAATAGCCCTATCTTCTATGCCGTATAGTATACAATCTACTGCCCTTTTTCCTGTTATCTGACATCTATGTAACAAGTTAAGTTTAGAGTAATAGTACTGTTCCAAAGGTTCCCCATATTTCGCCCTCAATGCAAGCATCTCTGTTAGTAACTCAGCGTAATTTTCTCTACATGGAAACGATTGGAAAAGTTTCGTTTTCCATTCCAACCAAGTAAATTTTACGGTAGGTAGACTCTGGTACCATGACTTGGCTAAACCCGTGAGCTTCGGAAGTGCATAGTAAATGATTTCACGTTCTTCCCATTCATATATGTCGGCGCATTCTTCGACTTTATTGATCCAATTTAAAATACTCTGATTTTTTGACATAGGGTCAAATTCAGGAATAACACTACTCATGTTGGCTAATTTATGACTGCCCGATTTTGAAAACCCCTTAAGTGCATCAATAAATTGGAATAACATATTATTAGGATCTGAATTCTCATACCGAGGTGTCCCTTGCGTCCGATGATCGTGATGACTGCTGCTCCTCGAATGCCTTTCGTCTCGTGACCTGCTTCTCGAACGCCTTTCATTGCGTGACCTGCTTCTGGAACGCCTTTCGTTTCGCGAACTGTTCGATCTCGCTCGGTCAATCGTAGAAGTATAGGTCCTCAGTGGTCCTCTCCATTCATCCTCAGTGTAATCCGAATTGTGCATTGATCTCATGTCCAAATCCCTGTTTCTAGAGCGTCGCTCAAGCTCACCGCTCATCATATCATTTGTACGTCTACCAGAGAACCTCGGCCGCCGCTCAAGCTCATCGGCACGGGGTTGACCAGCAAACGTACGGTTTGTACTCGGCTGTCGCTCAAGCTCACCAGCACGAGACTCACCAAAAATCAGTTGGTCCCTACCCCGCCGTTGCTCAAGCTCATCGGCACGAGGCTGACCAGTAAACGCACGGCTTGTACTCGGCTGTCGCTCAAGCTCACCAGCACGGTACTCGCCATAAATCACTTGGTCCCCACCCGGCCGTCGCTCAAGCTCATCGGCACGGGGGTTCCCTCTCATTCTATGTGACTCGTTGTCGTTACGTCCATGTCGATTTAATCTCTCAACTTCACTATCTGGTCGAGTTCGCTTTGACCCAGATGGCAGAATAGGGCTGCCAGGTTCCGAATAATCATTATTTTTATTCATTTTGCTTCTGAAACTCAAAAGAATTGTATTACTATTCATCATTCACCAAAATAATTAAAAAAATGTTTTATAGTTGGTGGAAAAGAACACGTTTACTATCAAATAATACACCTACTGTGTTCAGAGAAAAAGAGTAAAATGCATTCGGATTAATAAGAAAAAAAAAAATATTTTTGCACTAATAATACTATGTTTAGTGCTGGCACCAAATCTGAGTAATGAAATAAAAGCAAGGAGAAAAAGAAATAAAGAAAGAGGGAAAAAAAACAATACGTAGGTATGTCCATAAATTTAGAGAAAAATAATTCCTTTGCAAAATAGAGAACAGTAAATCCATCATAATAATCCGTTCATCAGTCCATCGTAATAATAAGTGCATCATAATAATCAATCCATCATAATAATCAGTCCATCATAATGATAAAACCTATAGCAAAACCTAAATCGCAAATTCATAGTAAAAAAAAATAACTTATTATTATATTATTTTTAAAAGTCTGTAATTTTTATGCACTGTTTTTCGATAATAAATAACACGTTTCCGTTACTTACGTTTTCTTGGATGGCACAAAAGCGTATTTTGCGTTTATCCCACTTCTGAACTATAGTCTCGTATCAATTTGTATTTGCTCCACGTGTAGTGTACTTGTAGATTACAAAATAAAACACCAATCACTTTGGTAATACTGAATATAATCATCAGCTTCAGTTAACAGTTTACACTTGTACATGTATACAACAGTAATTATTATCGACCTTACCAGTCGACGGTCCAGCCGATAGTGCGCTCCTGCGGCAATTTCTCCTAAAGTGTCATTCTGCTAACCGGAAGTCAACAATTCAACAGTATTCATAATCTATACATATAATAAATCTGTAGAAAAATCTTTTTTGTACATCGAAAATATTTAAAAAAAAATAGTCAGGGTATTAAAGTATAACCAACAGAACACATTTCTAGCATTTTTGGAATTTTTGTCTGTTTGTCTGTTTGTCTGTTTGTCTGTTTCGATGACTAAGCATCACGTCAAATTTACGAAACGAATGTAGATAACTTTTATACATAAATATTGTGCGTAACTTGGGCTATTACTTAGTCTTTGTTTCATCGTAATCGGTGCTCTCTATCAAAAGATATATGCATTTATAGTTTTCAAGAAGAACTTATCATTATGGTCAAGAATGAGACAAGCAACGACATCTATTGAACGAATATGGTACTTATTAATAAATGCCTTCACAAGATAACTTTAAATAAGTAATGATAGCAAAAGGTACGTAGATATAAGTCTAAATGACGCTGTTTTCAAAATCTACATAGCCTAAACCCTATAGTGTGTTTGATCGCTCTTTTTTAGCAGTTTATCTTCGTCTTCGACAGATGGCGTTATTCATTTGATGTCATTTTCTAAACCGCGGCGTTATTAAATAAACATATGTTTCATGAATAGTCAACAAATAAAGATTTACCAATTACACATTATAAAAATACTATTTTTTTTAAACTAAATTAAAATTGGATAAAACCCACGGCATATTTTGTTTGTACCGTGTGGGAATCGAACCTGCGACACGCAGTGCTACTGTTAATCGTCTAGCCACTGCACCAAACATGTCTTTATATAGATGTGGTGAGTTGTTAGCCCTATGTGTCGAGGCCGCGGTATTTCTTTCGAACAACCCGCAGCCCCGACGGGCGTTGGTCCTTGGGAGCCCCTTCAATGTTGCTGATATCCCTTTGAGACGCGCGTGGAACACGAACGCGCCTCCATCGTCATAGAACTGACGAACGATTAACTAGCCCGTTACTCACCGTTCACAGGCCCGCGCCTACGGTGGCCGGAAGCCATCACGTGGCCCCCGATGCCCGGAGCGTCTCCCGCGGCGGCTGGGAAGAGGGGCTGTGTCCCTCTTACGTTCACCTCTTTCGCTAGCATTACTGCTTCGCAGAAGGAGGTGACGGCGTTCCATTTCAGATTCGATGTCCCAGACTCGGTACAGGTACCTCTCGAAACAGCCTCTAATCCCCCCTTTTTTGTGGTTCGTAAATTATCAAATGACTCATCCCGCTCTGGGCGGAGCGGAAGAAAGTGTCAGACTTCTACTGACTAAAAACCACCCACGTTTCTTCTTAGCTCTTTGTGTTTCGGGGCCGTGGTATCTCTTGCGGACAACCGTCAGCCCCGGCAGACGACGGCAGCAACAATTAAGGGGCCCCAAAGGACCCCTTAATTGTTGCTGACATATCTTTGAGGCGCGCGTGGAACACGAACGCGCCAACGACAGTACCTGTCGACTATAATGTACCTGTTTCAAATTTCTTCAAGATCCGTTCGGCCGTTCTGACGTGGTTGATTAACAAACACCCATCCATCTAAACTTTAGTATTAGACATAGTCAGTACTTTGCATTACCCTCTTCTTATTTTCTACAGCGGCAGTAAGTTAACGCAGGGCAATGATTTAACGTACTTTTATCTAAGCGACGCATTTTAGTTTCCGACAAGCACGCGGACGAAGTCGCGGGCACAGCTAGTTGATAATATTTAAAAAGATATTATGTTAACAGGAAGTCAAAGTGATGTTTTTACGAACATTTGATATTAATAAATGACAACAGGTACACAGGAAGTCAATGCACGCTAACATTTTATCGACGTCTATCGATCAAATAAAAAAAAAAAAAAATTTTACTCAGTCTTACAATACAACCTAGTTAAATTCCAGTTTTTATTCGAATCGTTTTTGAAATCAGAATGTTAGGGCACTCTGCGCATGCATTATAAAACTTGGTCTCGAAATCGCGAGTCTGACTCTCATTACATAATTTTTCTATTTTTTTGATTTCAGGATCCTATAACAAACGGCAAGGCCGCCAAACCGCTTACACCGGTTAGTGTTGAGATTTCAGACTCTGAGTCGAACTTCGATAGTCCACGCAGAATTGCGCTGAAAGCGCAAGTTCAGAAGCTAAAAAAACAAAATATACAGTATCAGGCTAAAATAAACAAAATTACCCAACAAAAAAAATATTTGAAACGTAAATTATTGAACTTAAAAGATTTTACTGACCATTTAGAAAAAAAGTTTTACTTCCAAAAGAATGTATCAAATTCTCTTAAAGGTACTGCAGATTTACAAGCCATTTAAGATAGACTCAACAGAAATTCAACAAAGGCAGGATTATCTCGACGTAAATTCAGTCCACCCCTTCGCAAATTCGCCCTAACCCTTCACTATCACTCTCCTGCTGCGTACGCGAGAAAATGTTTTAATAACATTTTTCCACATGTAAGAACATTACGCAGATGGTATGTCAGTGTAGACGCGCAGCCTGGTTTTACCAATGAGTCGTTTAGAGCCTTGAAGTTAAAAAAGAATAAAAACGGGAAGGGAATTAATCTGTTCTTTAGTTTTTGATGAAATGTCAATTAGGCGTCAAAAAATATGGAATGCAAAAGGACATAAGGTTTCGTCAATGTAGGTTTTGGTGACATTAGAGATGAAATAGCTTCTCAAGCGCTTGTTTTCATGGCGGTATCACTAGATCAAAAGTGAAAAATACCTGTGAGATATTTTTTTATTAATAGTATAACAGCTGATTTCAAAATTTATTCCATCTCTGTTCTCGTGGGTATAGTTTCTCTAATAAGGTGCATTTCTAAATAAGTTGCTAATGAGCATTGAAACAACCCGCATAATTTCATTGTTTCCGTAGATCTTTATACACTTTGAATTTATTAAAATAGGTATAACACAAATAATTAATCTATTAAACGTTATCGATATCGTTTGTCGATAATTTGTAGCACATCCATATCACACTAGCGCATCTACCGGGGAATAGCTGAACTAATTGTGTATATTCGAGGTTTTTCTATTCACGACTAGATGGCGCTACAGATGCACGAGATGAAAATATTTGAATGACAAATGTCCCAATGTCCGCTCTATACCTATCTTAAATCTCTTTGCCTTCACGCGTAGTATGACCACCGTAGAAACGGGTTTTGTCGACGGAAGAATCGACAAAATGACAGATTGTAGCAAAATTTCATGTCAAATTGTATGGAAAAAGCTTTGTCTATTCTTAAAAATTGGCGTGTTATTATGATTTCAGATAAAGGTATATAAATTTTAGCAGTGACAAAAAAAGACTAGGAATATTGCTTAATAATAACTGCCGCTTAGGTGGATCCTCCGTGTTTTGGTAACAGGTTGTCAGTGACTTGGAAGTCTTAAAACCCTTCTTGCCAAAGGGTATAGTATTACCCAGTACTAACTGGGTGAAGGTCAGATAGGTTGTCACTCCATGTAAAATATTCGTGTTCACCTGCATTCGATTAGACTGGAAGTCGACCCCAACATAGTTGGAAAATGCTAAGCAGATGATGATAGTGACTAGAATTCCTTGTAAAAGCTACATCTCTAGAGTCTTATGACCTTATTTATTATATCTACACTTCCATTAACAATATAAATATCTATGTAAACAAAAAGAAAAGTCCTGACAGACGGGCTCATCAACGCCCACCTCAAACTCACAGACCTAGAAAGTTAAAATTTTGCAAAGAGGTTTCTTTTATAATATAAATCAGGAATAAAAAAAGATTTTTCGAAATTCAACCATTAAGGGAGTTAAATAAGGGATGAAAGTTTAAGATTTTAAACTAACATGGTCACTAACACTATTATTTATACTGAAAAAGGTGAATGGTAAAAGGAGGTAGGTTAGGATAAATATCCCGTTTTCAGTATAAATATTAGTGGGATGAAAGTTTGTTGGGATATATCCACGCGGGTGACGCCACGGGCAAAAACTAGTCAAAAAAAAGAAAGCAATGTTCTGTAATGGCTAGAGCTATTCAAGCTGAAATAATTAAAGGACTTTCAACATCATCATCGGCCTCAAGCAGTCCGATACAGAACTTTCAATTACGTACAATTTATCTCGATTCTAGCCAACTAGTAGCCAATAAAAAATATTAAAGGGACTTATGTGGAATAACAGTCTAAATACAGAAAAAAAATACACAAACATAAATAAAATATGATATTCCCATCGCATTCTTTTATTTTACAAAAAAATTACATAAAGTTTTTATTAATTCTAACATTAGAGATAGGTAATATTACACTATAGTTACATGCTAAACAGAGACAGTAGTTTTGAATAAATATACTCACTGCTGTCTTTTATAACATCTAAATTAAGTAACAACACGTCGTTTCATGTACAAAAAACTTACAACATTTACGTCACACATTTCCTCTGCAATAACAATTTACACGTATTCTCCCAGTGCTCTCATTTCAATTATGTAAATGTGCCTGCCCTCTTTGTGGCCACATTTCTATGCATTAACACTATCATTTTGTTCGCGGCCCACGTTTTTACTCTTAATTTCATCTCCAACTGCACTTTGTACTTTAACATCACTAAGCATTTCATTTCAAGTAAAAACATTTCTGCATTCCCGTAAATTATCTTTCACTATAAAAGTTTCATCTCTTATATTCCTGCATTGTTTTCCTGCATTAAACCATTAGTGCTTATGAATATCATACTCATAATCTCATTTATTTTAATCTGATCACAATACAATAAGACTAGTATTTGTGTGTGTATATTCATCAATATAATTTCAGCCACAGTCATCTACTGACGGACTTAGGCCTCCCTCTAGTCACTCTCGCCACATCGACCGGAGTAACATGGAGTTTAATATACTTAGAAGAGTCGTACATTATTTTATAACTGGACATCACTTTAACTAACAATTATTTTCTCGAAAACCAGTAAGACGAGTGATTGTTTTTTTATCAATGGTTCTCTAAGACTTATTTTGTTCAATCCATTATATTTATCATTCCAAGACTCTAAGGAAATTTAGAACAAGCAGCATCCTGCTGCTGAAGTCATAGTTTTTTCAACCATCCTTAAGATATTACTATTGGCTTGTTTCTAACTCTTTCTCGCTTCTCCTGTCCAACGCTGGTGTCATTTCCTCTGCAAAATTTAAAACGAAGTTAAAATCGTAGTTTTTTAATTGTTCATAGAAATACTTAAAATTGAAACATAGGTTTCCGGATACTGCTTTATTTCTCTCCTCAGTATAAACAAATGCCTACTTGATTGGGTTTTCTTCATCTCGATATACAAAAGTACTAGAATCAAGAAAGAAATTACCTGGATCAGCTTTCCTCCTATCTTTGTAGTCTGGGCTGTCCCAGGGTTGTCGGTCTGAGCTGCCAAATATGACGTAAATGAGGTTAGACCCGATGCCGATGGAGGCAAACAACAAGAAAACTATCCGCCAGCGACTGATGTCCGTCTGAAAGTAAGCACAAAATAATCATGTTAAAAATTTACTTTATACAATTTATACAAAATTTTGTCCAATTGAATCTACTGACAAAATAATACAAACGTGATAGAACTTAGTATTAATAAATGAAGATTCAATACAAATATTTCTATTCTCATTATTTCAAATAAATACTATGATTTTTGCAGTATCACAATATTACTGTGTACTCAGCTCGTTTAATAAAGCTGGTAACAAACTAGCAAATAATATACACATACGCCAGAATATCAATCTTTATATCTAAAGCATTAAGTTTAATTTTAATTGGAAAAATTTGATAGTTTCTAGTTGCTTGATGTACTGGCCAGTCTGTACATTAAAAGATAGGTACTACAACTGTATATCTTGCCTAACTATTACTTACCGGATCATTCCTTAGTATAAGACTGGTCATGACTGGTGTTAAAATGCTACCTACACCTCCGGCAAAGTTGGTCAATGAAAGTAACACTCCTGCAAACTGTGGCGACAGATCTAGATGGTTCACCTGAAAAAGAAAGTACAATTGAAAAGTTAGCACAAATAGAGGTTGATGCCAATGTTAATGTAAATCGGGAATATCAATAGAACGCATCTGCCAAGATCAATAGTAAAATATCGATTATTATGACTCTGCAGACAACCAAAAATAATTTAAGATAAAATTTACCATAAATCCAGCCGAAGTGAACCCAAACAAGAAAAACACCAAAACCAATATGGCGACAACAATGTTCTTGTGATCCGGGCCAAGAAATGCTAGTGATATAATGCCGAGGCCTCCTCCGAATAAAGCTGTAAAAAAGAAACACAGTTAGTTAGAGAGATAGGTCTTCATTTAACGGAGATAAAGATATTTCTTGTGACTAAAAAAGTGATGGATATAAATATTGATGGAAGGCCAAAAAAAGATAGATGGATTGTGTGAGGAATGATATGAATGAGAAAGGAGTAAATGCCACCTTGACGTGTAACAGGGAAGAATGGAAGAAGAAAACGTGTTGCGCCGACCCCAAATAGAATGGGAAGATGATGATGATGATGAAATATATTTCTTGTTCGTAGAAATAAGATAATAATCGTATCGATGGTACCTGATCAATTAGGCCAAGTCTGAGGCTCATGGACGACATAAAAACATTAAAACCAGGTTAGGCTCTAACCACTTGATATCTTCTAATGTGTTGGTGCAAGAACAACTTTGACTCTCCAGCAAGAGAGTCATTAGTCTTTTCTGTGGCTTATACAGAACCGATACAAGAGTTAATATAAAAGCTCACTTACCAAATGAGTTGAATATTTTCCTGCAAGTTCCTAGTGTTAACCAGCCACTGTTGTATATCTTCTGACTGATTATAGCAGATCCTATAGAGCCTACCCACATGCCCACGAACGGTAACGCAGATAATGTGGCACTCTGAAACGAAACAAACAATTAAAGTCACGCAGAATTGCAAAATCCCCACCCAACTGTGTTTAATGATGTCCTAACAACAGAAACAAAAATTATATTATTTATTATCATAAAAAGATCAAAAAATCTAGAATTTCGCTTTCAAAAATAGTATTGCCCTAAGAATCTCATCGTAAAAGAAACTAAAAATTAAAACGGTGTAATTTTAAACCTGTAAAATCATACAATAACTACTTACATTTCGTAGTGAGATATGCATGCCCATTTCCAAATAGGTGGGAAGATCAACGAAGAATAAGATGAACACAGCGCTGCCACCTACGTGAGAAGCCACGATGGCCCATAGCGCTGGAGTACGGAATATTTCGCGCCAAGGTGTTGCTTGAGTTCGCTGGAATTGAAACGCTTTGTATTAGTCGTTATGCATGAAACATAGTAGAGTTGCAAAATATACAATGTATTTACTTTGAAGAGAACCAGACTTTTGCTTCAAGCTTATTTCCCATTAATCATGATTACATATTTCCAACCTCTTCACACATAGCATTTACGGCTTTTGCTATTTTTATGATTATTAGTACTAATCCGTATTGTTCCACTGTTCGACAAAGGCCTCCCTTCATTCCTTTCAACTGTCACGATTCTGTGCAACTTCTTTCCAATTCTCGAGGAAGACATCCAGTGCAGCCGGCTCCCTCCTTCGTGGTTTGCCGCGACCCCGTGTCTCTGTTTCAGGGCACCAATTTTGAGCTTTACGGGTCCACAGCTGTTTTGTCATTAATCTGTCCAATCCCGTTTAAGTTGGCAGCCTTTTGACCCACCTCATCATTTTAATGATGGTTTAAAAAAACTCCTTACCCTACTTTCAGAACTAGTATCAAGCCCCATTTCAATATAAGTCTTTTCCTCCTCGGTCATCATGGAGTGTTCTCCGGGAGAGCTGGCGGAGAACCAGTACCACAGCCCTGCGGTCAGGAACATGATTGCTGACGTGACGTAGAAGATCATCTTCCAGCCTAATACTGTCTCAGCTAGCAGACCCGACAGAGGCATTGCTATTATTGTGCCTACTTGAGATCCTGGGAAAAGAGGATTTTTTAAAATAAAATAAGTTTACAAATAGTGAGTAGGAAGATAAAATTTTATTATTATTGCCTTGATTGAGTGATTGCATATTGTGGATGAAAAAGAAACAAGAGTGATAGTGTGTAAAGAACAATGCCCAAAAATGTATGGACACCGTCCCCACCCTTGTAGCACTGTACACCGTATGTCAATCGGAGGGGCAGGTTTGAAAATTCTGAATGAAATCGTTCCACAGTAATAATTAAAAAGAGAAAAGCATCGGAGAAAAGCACCCCACGCTTTTTTCTTACGAGGGAAGGCGGAAACTGCAGATCAGATATGCATTACTTACTCCAAATTACAAATTATTGGCTGATATATTTCGTAATTACTTCACCCTTGATAAGATTTTACCCGTATCTGTCAACGTCAAAAAATGTGTTTCAAAGTTTTAAATCATATTAAAAAGACAGTTTAACTAAGTAGTTTATTTTATGAGTAGAAATATTTTAAAAGATGAGTTTTATTTAACACATATAACATCACGCCTGTAATTCCCGCAGAGGTGTAGGTACCCATCTTAGTGCACCCACATTTCGTCAGTTATGTTAAACCCCATGTAATAGGGGGTGAACCTATTGTCACCCTGTGCACAAATCCAGACTCCGTGGCTGTTTTTAAGAAATTCCTGATGGAAAAACCCAATAACACTTTGCCAGACCTGGGAATCGAAGCCAGGACCTCATGCACAGCAACCACTAGACCAACGACGCCGTTTTATTTTACGTTTTCTATTCGGTTTTAATTATCATCTCACCTGAATAAACGACACCAGTATAGGTGGTTCTCTCGCTGGTAGGGAGCCACCTGCCGAGGAGCGTGTGGCTGGCGGGGAACAGACACGCCTGGGTGAGACCCATCATCACTCGGATCACGCACACCATTGGCCAGCCTCCCTGGAACATTCACATTTTCATTTAAGTCTAGTCCATGCCTCCTGTTAGTAAACGGCAAATTGTATTCTGATTATATTACGGTCCTAAACCAAAAATAAATGTGTTATTTTGTGTTAAATGTGTTATTTTGTGTTAAATGTGTTATTTTGTGTTAAATGTGTCATAACATGTATTCAAAATCGAGTGATATCAAAATCCAAACTACCCTTAATTTGACAGTTTCAAAGATAAGGACAGGATTGTGCAAGTTGCTTTAGTTGAATAACGTAGGGATTGGAGAGCGTTAATCTAAGTTGGGGGAGATGCATCATCCTAGTGACCCAGTCTGTCAAGATGAGGGACGGAATGTCACAAATGTGGCATTTGTTTAATTAATGTTGGGGTAGGGACGACCGGGTGTAATTTATTTTGATTAGAGAGACGAAGATTAGTAGTCTTGGAAATGAAAGATCTGATTTAAACTTCCTATACAGGGTGTTAAAGTACCCGTCGGGGCTGCGGGTTGTTCGCAAGAGATACCGCGGCCTCGACATGAAGGGCTAAGAAGGAACCCGGGTGGTTTTTAGTCAGTAGAAGTCTAACACTCCCTACCGCTCCGCCCAGAGCGAGAGGAGTCATTTGATAATTTCCAAACCGCCAAAAAAAAAGATGTAAAAGTACCCATTACATACCTAGCCGTCATCTAAACACAGATTCTGTACATCAAACATTAATTTTGCTCAATAACTGAAATTATTTATTTACCAAGTTTTAGTTTGGTATTTTTACGGTAGCAAGAGATGTAATGTGCATATGAGATGTAATATGCAAACACAACAATAGGTTTATTTAAATAGACATGGTTTTTTTTTGTAATCTTCATTATCTGTGTGTAGTGAGATCCCAGGTACGAGTATGATTCAATATTCAAAAATATCACAATGACTGGGAAAACTTGTGAATTTCAGCTTCTCTTCATGTATTTGATAATTATATTAATAATTTTGTTTTTTTTTTCATTTAAATATTAATACTTTGAAAAGAGCCAGATACACAATTTTGATGACGTAGACAAGAGAAAGCTTTTGTTGTTTTCTTAATAAAGAGAATTTCTTATGAAATCATTATAATTGCAAACTAGAATCTGGTGCCAGACTTAGAACTTTAATGACAGAACTTACCAAACTAGCTAAAGTTGGAAAGAGACCAGTTAAGCACCCATTTGCCAGCAAAGCGACCAATAAAATGGGTTTTCCTCCGAATCTCTTGGCGAGTACACCGGCGGGAATCTGCATACACATGTAGCCCCAGAAGAACGATGAGAGGATCAGACCTTGGATCTTTTTGTCCCATTCGTATACCTGAGAGAAAAGTTTAGATTAGTATTAAATACAACGTGACGCAGTGGTGGCCCAGTGGTTGTGGCCCCGACTTACGACCAGTAAGTCGTGGGTTCGAACCCAGGCAGGCACATTACTTTGTTTAATTTATTTCATATCCACTACTCTCAAAACGGTGAAGGAAAACATCATGAGGAAACCGCCATGTCTTAGAACCGAAAAATTCGAAGATATGTGACATCTGCCAATCCGCACTGGGCCTGCGTGGTGGTTTATGGCCCATCTCTCTTAGAGAGGAGGCCTGAGTCCCTGCAGTGGGAACATTATAGGCTGATGATGATGATAACTTGACGCTTGTAATCGTAGTTGGATAGGCAGAGGGTTACCGGTTGACATTTCACTTATTACTTATTACAAGTATAATAGTTATGCCTAAACATAGTAATTTATCAGCCTCTGTATAGGACTATGTAACTCTGTTGATTGTCTGACAGTTCAGTTTTTTCCACAATTTGCTCATGGACTAAAATGACGAAAAGATCATAATTCAATGGTAAGATAAGATTCCTTAAACAAAGAAAACTGTTTTACTTGTGGAACCATTGTTACGTTGAATATTTGTTTAGTCTTATTTAATAACAAAGTTATCTCTGCTTTGTTACACAATATGTCACGTAGTGTTTGCTCTGTTACACGACGGAGAGCTAAATATAGTACAGAGTGGCACCGTGTGACCTTTGGTAAAGAGAAGGTCACGCCACCTATGAACTTATTATATTTTTCAGTCGCATTTTTAAGTTTTTTAGGTTTGCTAACATGCTATGGAGCGCAGTATCTATCTTACGTGTAAAATTAACCGATCGGGCTCGAAACACTACACTGCGCTCCAAAACGCAACTCCAAATTGTTGTCGTGGCAGACCACGAAGGAGATGGCGGGACGAACGGGATGTCTTCCTTGAGAATTGGAGAGACGTTGCACAGAATCGTGACCGTTGGAAGGAATGGAGGGAGGCCTTTGCTCAGCAGTGGGACAACATAGGCTAGCTATAATAATAAAATAAATTAAGTTACTTAGAAACGACCTCTCAAAATTAGCAAAAGTAGTAGATAGAACCTATTTTCACAAATATCTTGAGGGAGTTTAATTGACAGATTTGATTATTGACAGCTATAACGATTGATAAAGACTGCCTCGTTAGTCTAATGATTGCAACGGCAAATTCTGTTCATGAGGTTCTTGGTACGATTTCCAGGTCGGGCAAAAGTGTTATTGCGTTTTTCCGTTAGAAATTTCTGAGTAGCAGCCAGAGTCTGGAATCGAAACCGGTTGATGGCAATACGCTCTCTCCCTTGTATTGGACTTACAAAAACATAACTAGTGAAATGTGGGTGTACTAATGGGTTTAATGGGATGCAATAGGTTGCTTAAAATCAGCCAAAAACCGTCCCACAGCTTACACAGGCCCATTCTCTGTGGGATTTAATCCGGCACACGTACCCAGTGTGGACTGCTGTAGCCGTATGTTTTAAAATTTTCAGTTACAGCACAATCTGGTTTCCACGAGGTTGCTGCGAGGTTGGTTGTCAAAAACAAGTGTACTACGTCTCTGTTGAAAAAGACATAGGAACTCACCTCGGCAGTAGCAGAACCACTGTGGTGTTTGACGTCAGTCATGGCTAGGATCGCGACCCCCATGCTGCTCCGCGCCAGGAGTAACGCCACCATACAGAATGACATGCAGATCATTTGCACATGGCGGATACCGAAGCCGTGGTCTGGAATTATTACAAAGAAATAAAGATGATGTTGTGACAAAAGAAAAGTAAAATAAATTAAAAAGTTTATTGCAGAAACTTGTGTTGTACAAAATTCTGCAATAAACACAAGTTTCTGCAATAAACTTTTTACAGTAAATCTTACCTAAGGACCTCCTTTTAAGTAAACGATATTAACTATGCTAGAAGTATCCTATTATTCACTGTCAAATAATATAATGGTAAAAAGGGTGAACAAAAGTGTATGTTTAAATGATTTGGTCATGTTGAGAGGATGAACGAAAGACGAATAACAAAATGCATGGCAATTATAAGTGGAAACATCGGTAGAAAACGTCCTAAAAGGACATGATTGATCTTATTTGCTGATGATGTTCATAAGGGTCAGGTGCGTAGCACTCGGAGCCGGCGGGCGAGTATGTCCAGATTTGCTGAATGTGGACGAAACTATCAGAATTCCTCCGTGGGAAAAATAGTATACGTATATTTATTTGATGAGAAATCAATTCTGTAGTATTAAAATAAAAATATGTCTAAGTGCTAAACTGAGACCACGTTCTAAGTGGGAAACATTGAAATGAATTCAAAAAGTTTAAGGATTACAGATAGCCAGTAGGTATCTAACCAAAATAAAGCTTTGGGTATAGCTTATATATACGAGCGAAGCCGCGAGCATAAGCTAGTCAAAGATAAGGGAAATCCAATTAGCGGTATTAAAGAAAATAGCGAACTGTTTGAACTAATTCGTTTTTAATTACTCAGTATTGGTCGTTTTGAACTTTGTATAGGAAAGCAAACTTCATAGAGCTTTGTACTGGTAAAAGTAACCTTGTGTTTCATTTTAAAGAGTTATTGAGATACAATTCTTTTTTGCTTCAAATAATTAGTAGATCAAGAACCTTTTTTAATCGTTTAGCTTTCAAAAAAAATAAAATTATAAAATATTTTTTTTAATGTCAGTTATTATAGCTTGCCTGTCGAGGCTGTGGGTTGTTCGAAAGAGATACCGCGATCATGGCGGAACATGGGTGATTTTTAGTCAGTAGAAGTCTGACACTCCCTACAGCTCTGCTCAGAGCGGGAGGAGTCATTTCATGATTTCCCACACCATAAAAAAATATTGAAAAATAATTAAAGTTTTCTTCCTGTTAACGCTTCACTTGTAATAGTTATCACACTTAAGGCTTGTATTCACGCCAATGACCTTGTGCATACAAACTACCCCTCTCGGTCGTAGATACGGACTTCAAACGGACGCGTTTTTCATTTATTATAATTAAAATAATACATGTTTTTAAAAAGTAACAAAACCAAATTATTTTCCTTTGTATTTCAAAGCAGTAGATATTTTTTTTATATTATTTTGTTAAAAAATGAAGGAGTAAAATGGTTCCATTCAACGATTTGGAGGTGATTTTGTGGATTTTTTTTCTTATTATGTGATACCGATACAAAAATTATGGCTAAACCAAATTACGTGTCATATCATGTAGATTACTAACAATTTCTCAGATGTAATTTCTCTGTAAGTGCCGGTGAAAAACTGCTTCATCTGCACGCTTTTTCGAGAGAGGAGCCTTAAGCTTTTATGCTTAGAGATCCATTAAAATTATTAACTCCTTTTAAACCTTTAACACTACCTTTATGGGATTACAAACGTAGAGTTGTAATACGTAAAAATAAAAATAAAACTCAAAGGAAAACACAGTCCAACAAAAACGCAAAAGCTATTGTAACTCATAGTCAATACAAAAAAGAAATATTAAATGACAAAAAGTAATAGAAACAAACATTTTTACTGAAATATAACATAATATTGCTAGCTCATAATATTCTAATCACGTTTCGTAGGTTTACCATACCTTTGTAACCCATGAGGTTATTTGCCGTGGTCCCATTATTTGAACAGGACGATATGTACGATATGTACCTAATCGTTTTCAATGTTTGCTGCGGTACTTGTAATCGATTCTTTGGGCTCTCTGGTTGGTTGGCCACGGAAATAATATTTTGTATTGGATTGGGGTTAATGGTAAATATTGTAGTATAAAGGCTTTGGATTTTGCTGTTTGAAGTAATATAATAAATTGATTTCTGGCAAGAAACCCAGATACTATAATTCTATACTAACAATAGAATTGAAGCGTCCATTATTAAATTCAAAATCACAGCTTTTACATACATTTAATGAAAAAAAAAATGGTTTTTGAGTCTGTCGGTCTGTTTGCTCTGGGTAATTTCTAAAACGGCAATACCGATTTTGACGGGACTTTTACTGATAAATAGCGAATGTTATAAAAATTAACTCAAGCTACTTTTATCTTAGTAAAAAAATTAAGGTCCCATTCATAAAATTAAAACCCAAATTGTAAAAATAAAATCAGATTACAGGAAAGTCATATTTTCAAATAATAATTTTATGCAAATGAAGATTCTGTGCAACAGCTAGTACATAAGTTATTGCCTCGTTGTTCTAGTGATCACAATTGCGACTGCTGAGCATGAGTTACTTCTTCGATGAGTTCGATTCCCGAGTCGAGCAAAGTGTTATTGGGTGTTTCCACCAGCAAATTCTCAAACAAAAAAATAATATTTACGCTTGCTGGTACCGCCTTCAGAGGCTTTTCTTGCACTTTTGTTCTTGTGTTCCGCCATTTTCGGTGTTGACTCCTCACATCACTCCTCGGCAAGGAATGAGAGGCCAGGAATACTGCTAACTTATTAGTATCACAATGCAAGTTCCTTCATCCAAAGAAATTTTAACTCTATGTCTCAGCGCACAAGTTTCAATTTTCAATCGTAGTTGAATGTTGAATTTTGTCTGACAGAATGTGTAATGTTTATATCAGAAAGTATACAATTGAGGTATTACTATTTCACATAGAGATGTGGAATATTTTGAGATTTACTGTCCATTGTTTTGTTTTGTGGATATGCTTAGCAAATTATCTAAGAACTGATCAGCATCGAGTGAAGAGCATTTAAATAAAAATCAGTCGTATCGTTGTGATCTGTCATGAGCGTCGACTGAGCATCTTTGCACCTGCAGTTTGCAGTGTGGAGTCTTTTTCTTATATTTTATCGCGTGGTCAGTGCATATACTAGTGTCAGAGATTTTATGCCGCTTATGGGCCTCTGACTTGACATTACATCATCATTTCAGCCATAAGACGTCCACTGCTGGACATAGGCCTCCCTCAGAAGGGGGGGATTTGCCATAATCGCCACGCTTGGCAGGCGGGTTGGCGATCGCATTACATGCCGACGAGAAATATCCCTACGGCTATCTGGTTTCCTCATGATGTTAGCCATCACTGAAGCAAGTGATAATTATGCAATACGCCTATGACTCCAAAAAAGCAACAATTATCGTAATAGACGGACTGGTTGGCGCAGTGGCTAAGCCATTGGACTGCTGCGCCGCGTGTCGTGGGTTCGATCCCCGCACGGAACAAATGTTTGTATGGCCTGCAAATAGTTGTTTCGGGTCTGGGTATTTGTATATGTGACTTTATATGTTTGTGTACGCACCCACGATACAGGAGAAATTCCTAGTGTGGAGCAACGTTTTTTTTTAAAAAAAAAATCTATCACATACTCCATTACTGGTGGTAATGCCTATTGATATAATTGAACGATAATTTATAATTTCTAACAGAATTTTAAATAGACTGCCAAATTCAATTCAAAAATCACCTAATTACGCTCAAAAATATAACTTAGAAAAGGGTTTTCTCTTCATGTAAAAGGCGCCAATTTTGTGCGTCATTGCCTTCAGCATCAAAGCAAAGCTTAGTCAAGTGAAATCTTTGTAAGTGACCAGGAAAAGAGGGTTCAATGAAATCGGACGGCTGATGAAGGATTCTGCTTTGACGGCTTTTGTTCCGATCTTCATTTGTTTCTGTATTCGATTTTCTACCTCGTTGGCCGCGTTGGTGTAGTGGTTGTAAGGGCTACTGTAATGCTGATCATGGAGACCTGGTTTCGATTCTCATTAACTGTTTAATAGGATTGTTATTTCTAGAATCGCTAAGTAACAACCCAAACATTGTGCCTGGGCTTCAGACTTCAAAAATTTTTTTTTTTTTAAAAAAACGTTGCCCCACACTAGGATTTTCTCCTGTATCGTGGGTGCGTTCACAAACATATAAAGTCACATACACAAATAA
The DNA here is from genome assembly GCA_949774965.1 of Diarsia brunnea. Classification (NCBI taxonomy): domain Eukaryota; kingdom Metazoa; phylum Arthropoda; class Insecta; order Lepidoptera; family Noctuidae; genus Diarsia; species Diarsia brunnea. The sequence continues at coordinate 19,179,913 of OX459011.1, forward strand.
TACTATCCGGTAAAATCTCAAAATATTTTATAATACTATCTTAGACGACACGGTTGGCGCAGTGGCTGAGCAATTGGACTGTAGTGCTGCGTGTCGCGGGTTCGATTCCCGCACGGAACAAATATTTGTATAATCTACAGATAATTGTTTCGGGTCTGGGTGTTTGGTTGTGTATGTGAGTTTAAATGTTTGTGAACGCACCCACGGTACAGGAGAAATTCCTAGTGTGGGGCAACGTTTTTTAAAAAAAAAAAAAAATGTGGGTATACTCAGGGTCTTTATCTAACCCTTGAGAAACCTGGCGTGATTTTATTTGATTTAAGACCAGAAAAATTGCAGAAAAACGACTACTTACGTACTTGCGTTGATATGTCAGTAAGTATAAATTATTAGGTCAGTATTAGTCTTACAGACATACACACATGTATGCTATTAGTAGTTAGATAAAGTTATTTTTAGTTATCTATCTGCAACAGATTCTATTTACTTTGATGTGTATTCTGTGCTACCGTCACCGTAACTTGTTTATCCAGTTTTGCTTTAGTTGTGTCACAGGCGTTTCAGTCAACGGTTTTAAAGTAAAAGTTAAAATGACTAGTGTGGGAGAAAAAAAGTTTGTATGACAGATAATAATTTAAGGTTTTTTTTTATTTTAAATGGGGTTACTTTTCTCCTAGTTGTTTTATCATCATCTATTAGTCATAATAGATGATCAACGTGCTATGTTTTTTGTGAAATAAATACTTATTATTATTATTATTATAATTATGTCGAATCTTCGACAGGCCGTGTCGACGGCGCGTTCGTGTTCCACGCGCGCCTCAAAGAGATGTCAGCAACATGGAACCACCCATATTCCTTCTTAGCCCTTGTGCTAGGCTGCGGTATCTCTTTCATGAACAACCCGCAGCCCCGACGGGACAACTCTTGACCTCAAGTACTGTTGAAAAACTGTAATTTCTGTGATCTAACGCTAGCTTGGCGAACGCAGTATACTTTCTCGTTACTTTGTGTGGTGCGTGAAATTTAGGTATTGATCCACGTCTAAAAATCAAGCTTAAATTCATTTCAAATATAGCAGTTACCATTGTTAAAACTAGAAGATGAAAATATAGTAAAGAAAATATAGCAAGGCGTAATAACTGTAATAGGGTTTTTGCCCATTCTAAAGTGTAGATCATCTGTTTGGAGATGAATGGGCAAAAAACTCCATGGGCACTCTTTCACCAGTCGCAGGTCGCAGTGGACTAGTCTCCAGAATACAGCAGATAAGGAAATTCCCTTTATTTTACAACCCCGTTTCATAGCTCTCTATGAACAACTAGATCAACACAAGAATATTCAATTTCCCAAAATGCAAACTTAGCTGAGATAGCATCCCTAGCAATTATTTAAGTAACTTATGAAAAGCTGAATTCAAGACCCAACTTCAACGTACCGAAGTCATTAGTTTAATCAAAGATGAAACAATGCTGAATTCGCATAATTATATAAAGTAGTTTTATCTGCTATGAATTCTCAATCATTCAAAGGTTTCTGAGGAATTAGGGAGCTATTTTAAAATGGTTAAAGGTAATTAACTGACCTAAAAAATATGATTCTGTTTAGTCCGTCTGATCCGACCGTTAGATTATCGAAAAATATATACTGGATAGGTACGTGTTTTTTGTTTTACCAAATTAATAAATATTGACGAAAATAAAACGTGTCAAAGATCGTGAGTAAAAAATGTACCAAACTGTGACGTCGCGCGACTTTTAGAAGCACTGTACTATCGTCTTCATTTATTGTTTGCATGAAAAAAGTAAAAATACGTGTCCAATATTTTTGGAAATCTATCTGACGGACTAATAAGATTTTTTTTGTAAACTACCCTATTGTTATTGTTTGGTGAAATATATTTATTTATTTAAAGACTTTGGAAGACTTACAGCTAGATACAATAGTGATAAATAACATTATGGTAATCAGACAGCCAATTGCAAATCTTCACGTCTAGAGCTTACGATGTGCCTTTCATTTAAGTTTTAGGTCCTGGGTTCGATTCCCGGATCGGGCAGTGTTATTGGGTTTTTCCATCAGGAATTACTCAGTAGCAGCCACGGAGTCTGAATTAGTGTCTGATTGATATTTGTGCCGTTGGACTATTACTTGGAACTTAAACATAATTGACGAAATGTGGGTGTAAGGTGGAGCAGGGGTAATAGGTGGGTAGATTATGTTATGCCATGCTTTAAAACGTAAATAGAAACAGACATATCGAAATACAGAGTTTTTTTTTAAACGTTGCCCCACACTAGGAATTTCTCCTGTATCGTGGGTGCGTTTACAAACATTTAAACTCACATACACAAATACCCAGACCCGGAACAACTATTTACAGGCCATATAAATATTTGTTCCGTACGGGGATCGAACCCGGGACACGTAGCGCAGCAGTCCAAGTAGTAGTTTATTCCGGGCCTATAATAATAGGATTCAATAATTATCTCGATATGCAAAATACTCATTACACAATGTATGTGTATCTTGTAACTTGCCCTGCAAACTTTGGTGAGCAAATGTTTGCTACCCACGTGTTGTTGTCACTTTGCGTTACAACGCAATTACCACGGTGTTTTCTTTCGTAAGCCCTATCATCGGTTATCAGCCAAATGAGTGGGTGTGGCATGACATATTTAGCAAATACTTTGAGGGACAGATGTTAGGTTAGTGTTAATGCACCACAAAACCAATAGTTTTGTATTGTAGGGTGTTGATTTCGTAGTCAATGTATAATTTAATGTTGTTTTAAAGTAATATTTTGAGAAAAGCTGTAGAAGAATCTTTAAGGATCATTACCTACCTATATTCTTTGGTTATGTCATACAATTTAATCTCTGAATTATTGTCCTTTTACTTATCAAAAGACGGAGGATTACCACAAAAACCATTAAGGGCAAATATGATGGAAGTCGATGAAGTATAGGAAATAAAATATAGAAAATAATAATATAACATAGTTATTATTCTTCATTTATTTAATAATATTAATAATACCTACTTACAAATATTTAAAGATCTAATAGGCTCTTACTAATAATAAATTAATACTTATATCTAACCAAATCGAGCTAAAATTAGCTACTTTTATACAGATTTCTGAGAAAATTCTCCGAGTTTATATACACAGTATAATTAAATCCATAACTTCAGATTTTTCAATCAGGAATAATCTATGATTCATATTGATTACACAATTGTCAAACAATTCATCATCCAAGGATCTATGTTCTGCATAATTACTACAGTATACTTCTACTATGCTACATCAATTATCATCTTCTATCTACATTTTTTAATAATTTAAGTCAGTCAGTCAGTTAGTTTTTTCTCCTTCCCTTTTCTATAACGAAGTCTTGACGAATGTGCCATTTACTGCACTAACTACTTCAGGAGATTCTTCAACAACGACGACTGGCTTCGGTGGTCGTTTCTTGCCACCTGTAAAATAATAATTATTAGATATATTGTGATTTACATTTAAAAGACCATAAAAAAATGGATGAACTGTCAGAAACATGATGTGGGTAGAAAGTGCGTGGCTACTGAGATAAAGTAATATGAAGAAGACTTAGTGTCAATCAGGATAAGGGCAGGAGGGTGATGAAATGAATTACCATCCCGAAAACTTTTAGTTAACAAGAACGTTCCAATTAGGGATCATAACTTTTAGTACCGCAAAAACATGAAAGTGAAACTTACCGTTCATTAGTAACTTCTGCAGCGTCGAGCACGGTGCATCGATTGTGATACACAGGACGAACGCAAAGAGAAACGAAATAGAGAGGTCACTCGCGAACCGGTAGATCTGTGAACAATAGTGAACGACGTTAGTATTGAAATGTAACCTGAGAAACACTAAAATCGTGTGAAAGAAATACTTCTATAAATATTTAATAATAAATAATAATACAAACGACAAGTTACGGTAATGTGATTAATAAAGTTAACCTTGTCTGATGAAATTTGGAGACTGATATAAATTTAAATACTCACATTGTTTCCATCAGTAAAGTAGTAAGTCTTGACCCAGGTACCATTGGCGATGTAGATGACGGGCAAGTGAACCAAGTAGACGGCGTATGAGAGGCGAGCAGGCAGTTTCCAGATTTGAAGAGAAAGGAACCAGTTGATAGGACCTGAGAAAAGAACATTGTTTAATAGATGAACACTTACAAAGCAACCTCGTAGTTTCTAAAATAAAGGAACTAAATTGAGGAAGTTATTCAGATTTTGTCGGCAATAATCCCTTCACGCTTGTTTGTTGTTGTAAACCTACATACAAAGAAGAAACTTGACTTAATCCGTTTACATTGTGAGCTAGGAATATTACCCTCATTTAATGAATTCTCGTAATCCGTTTTTCCCATTAAGGAACATTGGAATAATGGCAGTAGATAATGAAGAATTAATTAATTTATAGACTTTGTGTTAAGCCTTATTTTTGCTCATGTAATTTACTACTACTTCGTGGATTTTCTTGGAATTGTTAAGGAAAATGCGACTTGTTACTTTGCTTAATATTATAAAGACCAGGGTTAATTAACCGGTGAGTATCTCAAAATTTGTCAATAGTATAAATAGAAATCCAATAGGTATTGTGAAGAAATGATAATATAATTATAAGAATTTTAAGTAGAGAAAAACATGAAACAGTTCTTACCTCCATAGCCATGAACACAAGCAAAGATGAGCCATCCCAAACCAATAGCCCAGATAGCGCGCATGTAGGCATTGAGGAAGTTATCAAAGCCCTGAGCTGAGTGTTCGATCTGCATCACCGGGTAGATCGAGAAGATGCAGAACGCCATCAAGGCTAACGACAGGATCCACAGAATGGCCACGTTAATCTGAAATGTTTTGGTAATGTTAGGCATTTTGACAAAAAAGTAAGACTGATGTACGAGTAGTTGTGGATATTCCTATTGATACAATTGTTCGCATTGCTGAAAGATTCATCTTCTGAAGTTGTTTTTAAGTAATATCCTTGTCATTGATGTACTCGCAACTTCAAACTTGTTTTATTTTCCGATCAAGAATGTTAATTATTATTATTGAAACAGATTGTTACATTTTAGTTGTATTTCATGATAACCTGATTAAGATATAAGTTACCTTGCTTTGACACAATAGTTTATTGAAGAGCTTAAAACCAATGCTAAATCGAAGGTCGCTAATAATTATAAATACGGTACATACCTTGGATATTCTTATCTTCTTATCCTTGCACAGGTACAGCAAGTAACCGTAGATCATGCCGACAAAGAAGGGAGGAGCACGAGCCAAAGTGTTGAGGTAATAGTTCTGGACGTAGCCCTGGAACTCCAATATGCGTCTGAAAAAGAAATAGTCATTAGTAATGGAACAAATGATTATGACGACTTAATCAAGGAGACTTACGTCGAACAATTATAATATTTCTCGTATTACAAACACAATATTATTGTGGATGTAGATTACTCGTTTGTTTTGCAAGAAACAATAATATTTATGACTGCGCAGAAATTATTGCGAGTGAGAGAGCTAAAAATACATTCTAAAATACTTACGCTGGATTTGCAAGCGCCGCAGAATAGTTGTTCAAGAAGCTATATAGCGAAGATCCCACCAGGGAGAGAAGCACGATGCCGGTGAGGGCGCACCAGGCAATCCTCTCGCGTCCGAACATAAACACGAGGACTATGGGGCAAACGATGTACAACTGCATGTCTACTGATAGATACCAGGTTTGGGCAAGGCACTGAAAACAAAAGAAAAAATACATTACAATCTGAACATACAATTGATATTTGGCGATGGACTTTGGCTTGCTTGATTGATGATAATAATTATAAAATCAAAATATAATTAAATAAAATACTTACAATTTCAAGAGGGTTGACATAATTTTGGATGTGAAGAAGTGCAGCCCACCAGTACTGTCTGCAGTTCTCAGCTGCATGAGCCTGATTGAGCCAATATGGACCATCAGCGATATGGTGAAACAGAGAAGCCTGGAGCAGCACCAGGGCTGCCAGAAGTGGGAACATCCGAAGTAGACGATTCAAGTAGAACAAGTGAATTGTCTTGATAAAACGCACTGAAAAAAAAACAGGCAATTAGTTTTGGGTTTTTGATATATCAGCCGGGATATATTATATTATATCCCGGCTGATATATCGAGGGGAAGGGAAGGAAGTATTTTTGGAAGAATCCTGATAAATGTAATATTATTTTGCGAGCAGATTATACTATTTGTTAACTGTCATAATCCCCATATCAGGATGAGCTGGCTTATTAGTTTAATCAGCCTAATTTGTAGCACGTGCCTATTTATCTATTATTACTTTAATTTGATAAAATCTGACACTTGAAACTATGATTGATTTCTAATCCTAGATCTTACATATTTCAACAATGACATTGTACCTACAAATTGCCAAAATATATTTTAACTCTTTATTTTTTAATGAAATGGCATCATTACTTATGTATTTGTATTGTATCTAACGATGGTAATTGGTGTATTATTAAATCAAAATTCCAAGAATTCGTCAAGACAACCAAAAAATGCACTTACTTTTCGAGATCTTTCCAATTACAGTGTACACTGCAAGAATACCGCTGAGCATGAAGAAGGTGTCCACCGTGATTGGGGCTGAGTTGATCCATGTGGATGAGAAACTAGTAATCCACTGTAAAATAAAAATATTGGCTATAAAGTCACGATTACTTGTACAACGAAAATGGAATGATCTTGTCACGTAATTTCTCATATCAGATTAGGACATGGATTGCGCTGATTACTTTATTTTTTTAAGTACACAAACATTGTCTGTGTTCTTATTATATTTTCAGAATTAAATAAAAAGAAAGAAAGAAGTTAACTGATATGATGCATAGTTACTTACATCCATGGTATCTAGAACATTGTGAAGGAATCCGAGCAAGGTCATGCAGTAGGTATGACCGACCACGACCCACATCATGGAGATGGCTCGAATGCCGTCAACGCACTCCAGAGCGCCGGGGGAAGACTTGAAGGTAAGGAACCGACGGGTGTTTGTGTAGACGGAGAAGCAGACGAGCAGACTGCTGACGCGGGATGAATCTGAGGGGACAAAATGTTACATGAAGAATGCTTGCCTTTAAACAAAAGTGAGAAGTTCATAATTTTTTAAGCCAATGTATTTTGGCAGTCAGCTTACTTTATAATTAAGATTTAAACCCTGATAATTACTTCAGATAAGCAACACTGCAAATCAAGTCACGTTGGTTTCGTATTGAAAAACACGAGCATTGTTATCGTTTATGTGTATTTAATAAAAACAACTGCGCAGCTTGAACGATTGCAGTATCAAATATTAGTTTTGCAGCAAATGTTATTTAATCTTAGGTTTCCAGCAATAAATCTATGAATATCGTATCGTTATATGACAGCAAACTCACCTCGTTTGAATAAGAAGGTTTGGATGAGATCGTAACTCGTGCTGAGGATCACTAGCAATCCAATCAAGGAAAAGATTACCCTGAAAGAGAAAACAAAAATAAATACCAAATACAAAAAAACGAGTAATAGCATAAGAATTTTATTAATCTAAAAGAAAGAATCTGTTGCTTCAACTAGAATAAACTACGAAACAAAAACCATATTACAATGTACTTACATAGCAACAATATCTGCAGGAGCCCAAGGCTTGTCTTCGGGCAGTCTGCAGTAGTACTCATCGAAGGTGAAGTTGAGGTAGGGAACTAGTTCCTGAATGAAGTCTACTGCTTCTGTTGCCGTGCACACGTGAGGGACACAGACGGCTATAACAGCCCTCTGTGTGGCCGCAATCAGCAATGGGAAAATCCTGTTTAAAATATAAATGAATTTTAGTTCAGTGCCTATAAAGACGTTTTTCATTTATTTTTCTGTTATAATCAGGCTCATATCATAAACTTATTAATCCAGAATTAAATATGCAGTTTTAAATGCAGTTTTAAATGATGTTGGAATTAATCTTACCTCGATTCGACAGGCTCTCCCATTCCAGTAATTCCAAACACGTAATGCTGCAGACTACTAAACTTTTGGAGGGCCTTCTTTGCTTTAATGTTCGAGTGATAATCTTGTACTAGAGCCCAGTTGATCTCCTCTGCAGTCCCCTCTGTAGTTCCCTCTGTCGTCGGCGCTAAAGTCGGGAAAGTAGGCAGAGTTGACGGCAGAGTCCAGTCCGGTGGAAATGTTGGGATTTGGTCAACCTCAATAGGGTTCTGGTTTATGGGAATCCTGATGGTGCAGTATTTGCCCTGGAAGTGCATGTTGTCGGCAACTGTGTTGATCCTGAGGCACTGGTGGTAGTCTCCGAGGTCGTTCCAGTTTCCTTGGAGGATACCACTGGGAGGCTTACCACTGGCATCGATAACTGAAACAATAGTTCTTTGGTCAAGACAATTGTTTTGAGATACCAAAAACATAATGCTAATATCACGTCTGTCAGCTTTGGCTGAATCATTAAATAAAAGTTCAAGTTGAAGATCGAGTGGAAATGACGACAAAACAACAAAGATTTTGAGGATATTTTTGGTTGCTTAGCTAATTCATCCGACATAACGAAACTTTGATACTCCAGGAAGCTGAATGTTGTGCATTTCTGAACTATTAAGTGTAAACTATAGTAAAGTTAGGTCGTTATCACGAGTATCAGCACTTCACGCATGATTGAGAGTACCGAACTAAGTAACAGTACAACTAAGTTAGGTGATTAAGTACCCACAGTTAGTAGAAGACTTTATGTTATTACTATCTAGTTTATTATGTTAAGTGTTAAAGTACGATAGACTATGAGACAAGTATTGAATAGTAAGTTGTAGTGTTGTTGAGTAGTATTGTATTTTAATTAACAAGGTTCATAAACTCGGTTCCATTTCTTGAATCGATAATTTGTTTTCTTAGAAATAGTTAGTAGATTAACCTTGGAAACAATTTGCTGCATAGTTGCATTGTTGGGACTTTATGTTTTTACCCGACTGCGGCGAAGCCCAAAAGGAGGGTTATGTATTTTATTATAGCAGATTTTTTCGAGATTTTGGTCAGAGTTATCATGTTGTTTGCTATTTTTTTCAGTAATTGTATCCGGGTCGTATCACGCACAAACATGTTCGCATATTTCCCAAATTATCTTTTAATCATACTAATCACCGCTCAAAGGTTAGAAAATCGTGATTTCCTAAATTTTCGATAACTGCGTGCAGATCCTAATCATAGACGCGTTCCTTAGTACAAGTGAATCACTCGAGTTAATCGATGATAAGGTTAATTAATCACTATTATCATTAAAGGAAAAACATATTAACACGTGTTTGCTTTTCGGTTTTTTTTGGCATGACATGCTAAAAAAACCTAAAAGCAGATCCGTGCTAATAATATGTCACAATTTGCACTACTAATTTGTGACAAATTACGTATTCAATAAGGATTAAATTCAGTTTGATAATTATAATCCAATGGTTTTTGTTTTATGACCGGAATTAGTGGTTGAATTTATAGGCTGCATTAATTTAACCAATTCAACTAACAAAGATCTTAACAAAAATGTGTTTGTGGAAAAATATGTTTAAATGATATAAAGTTTGGTTTTGCATCAACTTTAAGTTTGATAAGTTTTTAGTACTTAGTTATAGTTATTAGTAACGAAATTAACTTGATGTTCTCTCATACTTTAAACTCGATATTTGTGTATGTGGAAATAGCACCACTTTTTTGTTATTATGATGTTATTTTATGCTTCAAGTCATCAATCAACGAAATCATGATTTCATGATTGTTATATTTATCAACGGAAACGAGTAATAAAAAATTCTTAACTGCTAATACTGCAATTAATGCAATAAATTATTATGAGACACCTGTTTTATGAGGTTTAATGTTATTATATCATTTGCAAAACATACTTAAGATTATAAAATCACCTGATTCTGTTACAATAATATATATTACGACATTGATAATACATATTTTGGGCTTAACACTATCAGTGTGATTCATAATAAATTTATATTTTTCCGCGACTGATTGACTTTTTTTTAAATGTTTAAGGGTTCTTGAACCAAAGTAATTTAATTAAGCCTCGGTTTGATCAGTCCTCAAATGTGGGCTGCGAAATATTATTGTCATTCGTTTACTAATGTGGCGTAAAATAATGATTTATATATTATATAACCAAGTAATACTGATGTAGCAGACGAAACGCACACCGATAACTGTTGCTGGAACCATTTAGTTAATTTTCAATGAGATCTAATTACAACAATAAAATTACTAACGTTGCATAAGAAAGGTACTTTTTCTTTGTTTTTTAGTAAATACAATGAATTATAAAATAAGTACCTATAATAATCAAAGACGTATATTATTGTAAAAACGAGTTTAAATGGCAGGAAATAATACTTATTGGACTTTAATAAAAAACAATTTTCTTTAGAATATCCATTTTACTTGCTTGAGTAGTATTAAGCAATACGTTTTAGTTATACTGGAAGAAGGCTCATATTTTGTTAAAAAAGCTTAGCTGTTTTACTATGTATAATTGGCATACCAATAATAATAACCCTACAACCAGCCAGGAAGATGCCATAAACAATGAAATAAACTCACATAAGTTGCCCAAGGTGTGATTCGCCAAAAACAACAACTGCGCTTCACATTTCTCCGAGTCGAGCACATTCTCGTACAAATCCTGATCAAACGCACTTCTATAACCAAACACTCCGGTCGAAACTATTCCGAGCAAAAATATATAAATTAGAGCACCCATTGCGACTGCTTCTCTTCGAGTATCTACCACTAATATTGCGAGTAACGCCTCACGAATACATTTATATTAAAATCGATAATAATTGTAAAGATTGTTGGACGTCAGATAAGCCACTAATCTTGCTAATTTATCGTTTATTTTTGTCCTGATAACTGAATTAGTGTGTGTAGTGACATCGTGAATATTTGCCACTGTTATCTTACTTTGAGGAAATTAGTCAATTATTCCGTCTTACCGTTTGAAGAAGCACGAACGATAATCTATTGAAACGCACCAAGTTCTATAAAAAATGCAGTGGAAGAACATTTCATACAAGACCGTAAATCTAACACTTATTTTCAAAAAACAAGATAGAAAATTGGTCGATGGTCCCGAAGATTGGAAGGCCTCTCACTAGATGGACCGATTCAAAATTATAAAAACGACAACATTGGAACAAAAATACTGCCACCGTTCTGATAAAAGTAAATAAATGAGAATTAACCAGCTGCTTGTTACGTCATACAATTAACACCCTAATTCTAGATTAATCAATTGACAACTGGCTGATTTAAAAAGAAAATGGTCAATGTTTTTGTGACTAATTGCAATGTTTGACTATTTTGTCACAACCAGTCTTACCAATTTGTATCGTATTACCCAGTGCTAACTGGGCTGTGAAGGTCAGATAGGCAGTCACTCCATGTAAAATACTGGTATTCAGCTACATCCAGTTAGATTGGAAGCCAACCTCAAAATAGTTAGGTAGGGTTAGCCAGATGATGATGATGATGAAGACGATTTTGTTTTTCACGAACTGCCTAAAAGTCTGAAAAGTGAACGTAAGCGATGGTTATTGCCAAATTATTAATTATAATACTGATGTGCATTTGCGGATTGTGTGCGAAAAGAGAAGGAGCAGAGAGAATTTTGGATGCGCACACTTTGGTAGCGAATATTTTGGCTAAAATTAATATGTACTTCGTGAGTGTCTGTATATTATTATATGCATATCTGTGTGTGTTTGTGTGCTTGTGTGTATGTACTTAGTATTTCTATAAAGCAGTAATACTGTGAAACGTATTACTCTCTTTAAAGTCAAGTAAAGTCTAGTTGTCCTTGACTGTCGCTAAGCAGTTATTTTCAAAGTTAACTTTTAATTAATACGTAATACTCTACTAGTTTAACAGGTTTTTCTTGTTAAGGCTTGTACTTATTAAGATAATCACGAACACTAGTGTTATAAGGCTTTCATTAAAAAAAGAAAAAGATAACATTTGGGATTCCCTTATTACAATAATTTCGGACATTCTAAAGTACATAGAATTACGTACCTATCATAAATCATGAACATCATCAAATATCGTGACACGAAAATTCTAAGAAATCCGACAACTTGTCTGAATCACTTCTGAATCATCATCAGCTTAAGAATTATCAGAGCGATTAGATACCTGAAGTCTTTACACTAAGATTGATAACAGCTTGAATCAGCTTTATTATTTTGTTTATTTTTAGAATATTGGCTGCAGATTTAGGTATTGTTTGTTGAAAGTGGTATTGTGTTATTGTGGATGAATCATATTTTTGTCTAAATATAAAATTTAATTTAATATGTAGTACATAATGCTTAAGGGTCAGTGTACACACCGTGTGTTGACACTTATACGTGGAATTAGCTTGGGTTGATCGGATAGTACCTTATTTCCTTGTAATTAGAACGAAATCGTCATCGCTATAATTATCGCTTTTATTTATTTTATTTAGGTATTCCTGTAATTCTTGTTTTTTTGTAGTTGAGGTTAATCCTTGGGGGAATCGGCATTATATGTCGTTTGGCTGAAACGGTGATAATGAAACCTGGCTGTGAAGGCATAGAACGTAGCAGGTTCAATTGACGTCTTTGAATTGATAAGGGTTTATCACATTAACATTGCGCTTGTTTTCTTCAAAGGATTTAGCAGAGGTGGGCTAACAGTTCATCATCATCTTCCTGCCCTTATCCCATTCTATTTGGGGTCGGCGCAACACGTTTTCTTCTTCCATTCTTCCCTGTTACACGTCAAGGTGGCATTTACTCCTTTCTCATTCATATCATTCCTCACACGATCCATCCATCTTTTCTTATACATATATATTTCACAAGATGTTAAAAACTTATGTGTTGTATTTATTAGACATCATGTTGAAAAAAGTCTAATTAGTACTAAATTTGTTCTAGAGGTCAGCAATGCAGTCGAACTAAAGATGTTTTCCTGTGACTTTGATACCATCAATTGTATACCATCATCCAACATATTTTATTTTATTTCCACGTTCTATAAGGTGGTTGATTAAACTCACTCGTATTCATGATAATCACTGTAAACGGAACTTATCTCCAGACAGTATATTATTAATTAATCTAATCAGCACTGGTGCGATCAAATACTGATTGATCGAAAACGTGTCTTATATTGCGACGATTATAATAGAAACGCATTATTTTCGCGTTACACTGAAAAAATCTTCTATTGTAAAAGAACTTTTCGCCATGACAAATTATAATAGCGTGTACTTTGAACTCGTTTTGTTGAGCACACTACTTATCGAGCTGTTAAATAACTGTAGCAAAAAATGGATCAAAATAACCATTTTTTCAGGCCGATATAACTTCGCTCACTAACTCACTAACACTCATTTTGAAGATTTGTATAAACTTAGTTTTTTTTTTTAAGTTGGAATTTCTCCTGTATCTTGGGTGCGTTCACAAACATTTAAACTCACATACACAAATACCCAGACCCGGAACAACTATCTGTAGGTTATACAAATATTTGTTCCATGCGGGGATCGAACCCGTGACACGCAGCGCAGCAGTCCATTGCTTGAGCCACTGCGCCAACCGTGCTGTCAAATGTATGAGAATCATTTATTTTACAATCCCGTTAGCCCGTAGTAAAAATTGTTAACAATGAGGAGTAAAATGAACCTTGCAAGGTTTAGGGTAAGGAAAACTAAGCTTGTATAAACAACTTAGGGCATTGCACCTAACCTGTATTCCATCCACCGTCGCACAGTCTGTCTAGTTCTACAAATACGACATAAGTAATGGAGCGTTTGTGTCAAAGCAAGAGCTAAGTAAAGTTTACCGAATCACTCTGTACCGTATTTGGCTCTGCATCCCGTGTAGGGAATGTAGCTCAGTGGTAGAGTGTCTGCTTCGCATGCTGAAAGTCCTAGGTTCAAATCCCAGTATCTCCAAAATGCATTTATTTGCATTTTGTTTAAACCTTTTTAATTTTCTTAAATATTTTACATGAATAATATGGAGTTGTAACTTAATATAAATAACCTTGATTTCAGACTTGATTTTCTTTTATAATTAGTGTTCGTAGGTACACACATAGAAAAAGACAGACAGACAAGAAGACATATGTTTCCAAGTTTTACATTATGACACTTACCGTTAGTCAATATACAGATAAAAATTATCATATTGAATTTATGTTATACTGTAGCAACTTTACAATACGTGCCATGCTAGTTAAAGCTAACTTCTGCTCACTGCATAACAAATAAACCAATCCCTCCCGTGTAAGCAATATATTTCCGAACAACAATGCAAGCACTAACTTTGTAGGGTTATATCTAGCCTGTTAGTTCCAAGAAAGGAATTATTTCCTCTTGAGACGGAGCTGGTTAACAGTCTCTTGTGCTCAAACAAGCTTACAGCACAAGCATACGTCTTGACAACTTGACGTCAAGGTAAGTACAGGCGAACGAGGCATTTGCTACAAAGGTAGACAAAGGCAGTTTAATTCATTACCAGTATTCCGAAAACGGTAAAGGAAACATGGAAATTGTCCTAGTAAAAGAACTTCGAGTGACAATGCTGTGACATTTTGTAAATGTTACAGCACACTGCTGATACTTCCTTTGAGATAGTATAGGCACAGTATAAATATTACTGTGGTATAGGACCAATTTTGTACATAGTATACTATGTCCTGTGCGAGACAAATAAAAAAATGTTTTTTGTGCCTTTGTGCCTTAAATTAATTTGAGGTAACCACAGGATTGTCCGGTTCAGCAGTAGAGCATCCTTCTAAAGATGCACTGTGAGTGGCTCTAACATAAAGCCTGTTTCCCTACGGGTGGACCGCACTATTGGCTGATTATTTTAGACAGTTACACTCGTATTGCAACTTTTAAATATTTTTCCGAGTGGCCATTTTATTTAACAGTAAAATATTTGACCATTAAGTGACTGTTAAAAAATAAACTTGGCTTACAGTATACAGTGAATAGGCAGCTTGTGGAATAATTAATAATTTTGCCTGCATACCAAGTTACTTCTTTGAATGTACCTACTGGCTTAGTTCCTGAATTTGACAAGCATTTGCTTACCTAGACTACTTCACTGTAGAGTTTGACTGTGGTGCATGAACTAAATGCCGTGTGGTACCTACATCGCACGGTATGAACCACTGAAAATAACTGGCTGGTAATTTTTTTTTTTTTTTTTTAAAAAACGTTGCCCCACACTAGGAATTTCTCCTGTATCGTGGGTGCGTTCACAAACATATAAACTCACATACACAAATACCCAGACCCGAAACAACGATCTGTAGGCTATACCCTATCTTTTGAGATACAGGCTAGCCCTAGTTTAAAAGATAGAGTCTACTACTGCACCATAATGTAATATTACTTTTAAACCATGTATACAGTGCAACGTGCTATGTTTTTTGTGAAATAAATACTTATTATTATTATTATTATTATTATACAAATATTTGTTCCGTGCGGGGATCGAACCCGCGACACGTAGCGCAGCAGTCAATTGCTCGAGTCACTGCGCCAACCGTGCCGTCAAAAAAATTAACTAGCTGTTAGCTGGTAATTAGTAAAAGTTAGTAAAAATCAAATTTTTACATCGCTAATTTACCAAAACTCACAGAACACGATTGTCTGCACGTAAACTTAGTTCTAGTTATTTGGATGACACGCAGATCTAGAATCAAAGATAAATAATAAATTGCAATGCGTTGGACTTTGGCTGGTTCTGTATCCTTGTTCCACTTGTTATCTTTAGGTACAGAAACAAAAGTACTAAGTATTGGCAATACAAGTGCTGGATCTTTTAATCGCTTTTACAACATAGGCTTACGATATACGGAACAAAATCCTTGTTAATTATTAGCTTACAATTATTATTAGACACTAGCTTTAGCCCACAGCTTCGCCCGCGTGGACGTCGAAAAATATCCCAACAAACTTTCATCCCCTATTTAACTCCTTTAGGTGTTGAATTTCAAAAAAAATAATACACTAATACTTTCCATAAGAACCATTCTATCCATTTGGTGAAAACAATATAAAAATCGGAACAGTACTTTTTGAGTTCATCTCGAACAGACAGACAGACAATCGCGGCGGAGGACTTTGTTATATAATATGTAGTGATTTGTGTCCCACTGCAGGATAAATCCCTCCCTTTCCTCTTTTGACTTATCCTTATCCAGTGCCTTTAGTGCATCCAGTGGATATTTGTCAGGTATTGGCCAATGTTAATCCCTGTGAAAAGAGTCGAGTCCAGCTCGTCATCTTCAAATCTTCTTTTTGACGTTGCCGTTTGCTGCTGTTTTAGCCCATAGCTCCTCCAGTATGCGACAGATGTGACCAGCCCAGTTCCATTTGAGCTTGGCAGCTAAGTAGCTGCCTAATCCTGCAGCTAAGTGCCTGCCAACAAAACTACCTAATCTGTTATGATATATGTAGGTCACATAACCTACATCGTAACAGATTACTGATCGATATAGAACTTGATACTGGGTTCCAAAACTCAAATTGCCGATTAGCTGGTTTGATTAATTAAAGGGGAAAGGCCTCATTCTACGTGGGATTTTTTTTAACCTAATAAAATTAATGGCGATGAAAGTTCATCAAGCGTATGCAATACGTCATTTGTGTCGCGCCCGGTTAGACAATCCCAACATACAAAAAGCTATGCAGGTGATGAATACTTGTGTCGTTGTGCGCGTAAACGGTGATGTCATGTATTTCAGTATGGAAATGACCTCTCTTTCTGAGATTTATCCGTGGCTGAGGTGTTTCCTATTTAGTGGCGGTAAGTCCCCTCTTTGAGGAGTGGCTTCAAAGGCGCCACGGCGCCCTCACCTTCCGTTTAACGCAGTAGTACCTGCACCGAATCAGGCGGGAGGAAACGCCCGGAAGTCACATTATGAGGATCGGCCGGGGGACACGGTGGAGCACACCGTGGAGGTCTACCCCGCTTGGGTGGAGCCCCGCCGTGTTCTTGTAGCGGCGATCGGCGGCGGCGACCTCTCGCGTCCGTTCCTGGTGCAAGCCATGGTCCAGGGCGAGATGGAATGGGACTAGTAGTGATGCTAGCAAAGGAGGTGGTAGAACGTGAGAGGGCGAGAACCTCTCGTCCCATCCGCCGCGGGAGACGCTCCGGGCGTCGCGTCGGGGGCCACGTGATGGCTTTCGGCCACCGTAGACGCGGGCCTGTGGACGGTAAATAATGAGCTAGCTCGCCGTCCGTCCGTCTTAAGACGACGACAGGCCGTGTCGACGGCGCGTTGTGTTCCACGCGCGCCTCTAAGAGATGTCAGCAACATGGAAGGGGCCGCAAGGGCTGACGCCCGTCGGGGCTGCGGGTTGTTAGAAAGAGATATCGTGGCCTTGGCACAAGGGCTAAGAAGGAACATGGGTGGTTTTTAGTCAGTAGAAGTCTGACACTTCCTTTCATTCTGCCCAAGATTTCTCACAAAAAAAGGTGTTTCCTATTGAAGTTTTCTTTTGCTTCCCAATATGATAGAAATGGAAAAAAATTCAAACTCTTTTCTAAATCTAACCCAAAGCGATTTCTTCGATATTTACTAATTTATACGAAACAGCAATTAGTGTAACCAATTCCTATGTTTAAGTCTACAAGAAATAATATTGATTCTGCACTATATTTTCGCAATACAGAACAGGAATCCATCTTCTACACAACACACATTCACATCCGTACCACACTAAATCACTCCTCGGGATTAGTATGCGTTGTCCGAAGTTTCGAGCCCCGGACATTCAAAAGCGATATTTGTCCCAGGAAACGGTCCCTATTCCCATTTCTGGCATTCCACACTGTTTGTCCATTTTCTGGACGAAAAACGAGCCAGTGGAAATGGGAAAACAATTCGTTTGGTCAAACGCCCGCGAAATTACAATCAGACGTATTCAGAAACGGTTCAGGAAAGCTTTTCACATAATAAAATACTTAATATTGTGAATCAAATAGTTAATACTCCATTGTTTCATTTGGTCATTGTAGATATGTAGTGCTGTCGAATAAAAATGTATTTTTTGTCAGTGATCTTTTTTCATAAAAAACTTAAGTAACTGTTGAAAGAAGAAGCCACGAGGGCTTAATAATAGCAGCTACACGGCTCGATCTTTCAGGTTAAGCAGAGTTTGCCAAGGTCTGCGCATGGAAGGTTGACCATCCACCCTTTTTTTTTTTGGTGGGGTGGGAAATCATCAAATAACCCCTCCCGCTCTTGGGCAGAGCGAAAGGGAGTGTCAGACTTCGACTGACTAAAAACCACCCATGTTCCTTCTTGCGAACAACCCGCAGCCTGACCATCCACCCTGCCACCATATTTCAGTCATTACAACAGAGACGCGAAAGTCAGACAAACTAGATCTACGAAGGGTATCGATTACCCAATACTTGGTAACTAGATTGTGTAGGTCAGATGCGCATCACTTATTTAAAGACTTGGAGCCGACAACAACATAATTGGAAAAGGTGATGGTGATGATGATTTGAAATGCTAACAGTTGGCGTTTTACTTATAATATCCTAGAACATAATTGAAGTATGGTATTTCAACATTTCAAACAGAACAATGTTAAGACAGTTTCGCATTTACATTTACTTTTTACAAAGTTAAGCTCACAAAAGCGTGTGAAAAGAAAGAAAATGGCACTTAACGTTACCGCCATGAATGATAAAGAAAATTCTCACGTTGCTATTAAAGCTGATGAGCCGTGAATGTAGCGTTTACAAACAAATTCTTTACAACAAAGGAATGGTATGATCGCTATTCGGCGCAAACGTAATGTTAAGCTAAGGGGCTAGTTAAAATGATTAAGAGTTGTTTAGTGAAAGGGAGAGATTTGAAAAGCGTTTTATATTGTTTTTTTACTCATTTTGGTAGACAGGTGTTCCTGTTGTAGAGTATCTAAAACGCCATTTCACCAATTGCTCAAATTGTGGAGTCTATTTCAGAATACTCTCGAGAAAATTAATAGATATTTGTCTAATTTTAATATTTTAAATTAATTATTAGGTGAACTGAAGACCTGTTGAAGGTTGAAGGGATCCGCTGGATGCTGGGGCGGGCAATGTGGTGACACTTAGAGGAGGCCAATGTCCAGCAGTGGACGTATTTCGGCTGAAGTGATGATGATGATGAATTTTATTTATATCGGTTTTGGAAGATTGATTCAAATGAAATGGACCATATAATATGTGCATCTGGATTGAGGGCCCATTTTTTAAAACCTTGCCAAACGAAATAAGACTCATAGGGAAATTAGTTAAAAATAGTTAAAACTAAAGCTGAATTATAATTATAAAATAACTTTCCTAAACGTGAATTAAAACTGTTATGATTAAATAACTTGGGCCCTCAATCCAGACATGTGCATTAAGTGGCATAGCTTAATCTCAGTAAAAAAAAAAAAAAAATTATGAACCCAGAGATAGGACTCTGGGTTCATAATTTTTATTTTAGAATTTAGCTAAGAATTTCTTAAATATTTTAAGAAATTCCCAAACCTACATACCTACAATATGACATTACAGATTTATGGCGGTAGGTATATCTAGGGCCCTCACTTAGAATATGTCTGTACTGAGGAATCTGCAAAACATGGATTTATCTGAAGAAATACATAAATGCGACTTTAACATGTTTTACTTAGATACTTAGGTAAATTAGTAAAAAAAAAATAATGACAGAAAAGGTAATTGTTACGTAGTAAATGAAAGTCAAATTTTACTAAAACGTCTGAACTGAGAGCCCAACATTTTCGGATTTATTGACTAGGCTCAACCTCATAGAATAACGCAAATTAGAATAAGATTTTTAACTATTTCTTAATTACATTTTAACATATCGTCCGTTCTTCTAAATATCATACTTTAAGAGAAAATTGATTTTCTACTTTTTATAAGAGAAAATTTTGTAGGGTGGTCACCCTACAAAATTTTCTCTAATAAAAATAATGATCATAGGTACCAGTATATTTTGTAAAGCGCAGTCGAAAAGTCGTAATATGTGCAGCTAAACGTATTATATATGTACCTACAGTTTACAATTTTGTTTTCTTTATTTGTATTACTATTTTTTTATAATGTGATGTTAGTCCTTATTGTCCTTAAGGTACTATTATGGGCCTAGTTGCCTAAAGCAAATAAAAAAATAACATTTATTCAGCTTTACCAGTGTTTGCATAAAATGAAAGGCAAACTAACCGACTAGTAGTATGTTATCGTATCTATACAGGGTGTAAATTAACCCTTTACACAGCCGTCAACCAAGCATTCTGTACATCAAACTAAGTACTCCTAAGCAAAAATGTTTGCTGGGAAACGACTTTTTTTGCGCTCAAAAATCACATTTTACGGTAAAACTCAAAGGAGCATTCTGAAAACATTGTGCTAGTGGATGCTTTGAATAATAAACGGGTCATGGAGGTAATTTAAGTAAAGTTATAACCTGAAAAACTAGTATTTACAAAAACAGCTGTGAAAAATTTGGAACGTTGTTACGGAGATATTGGGGCTCCGTAACTAGGGGGGTTCCCACGCACGTTCTCGAACTTCTTTTGTGTGTTTGGATATAAAAGGATCGACAGAAGTCGGAGCGAGGCAGTCTACTTTTAAAGCGAGACAACGAAAGGTTCGAAGAGATATCTAGTGCGATAAAGTGTTCAGTAGTGTTTTTATTTATCCCATACCCAGCTCGTAACAATATGTAACGATAAAAAAGCAAAAAATATAGTAATGACTGGTATAAATTCTATAGAAGGTATTGATCTTAAAACATCAATAGTGATTATAAATAAGAACGAAATTGATGAGTTTCCTGCGACAAAACGTAAACTATATTTTTGCCATTGTAAAATTTCATATTTTTACAGAAAACGAAGCTATGAAAAAGAGAGGAAGAAAACCCCAAGTAAATAGAAAAACGCAAAATGAGTTATTTCAAAAATATGCTAGAGAATTAGAAAAAGTTTGAAAGTTTTTTTATTTTTTTTTTGAAAGTGTATACTTCCGAGGTAGTCCTAGTCACCATATCAGGATCTGATGATAGAATTCCTAAGTAATTGAGGGCCACCCTCAAATTTTACATAAACATCACGCCTGTAATCCCCGAAGGGTTAGGCAGAGGTGTACCTAATAGTACACCCACATTTCGCCAGTAATGTTTAAGTCCCATGTAACAGGGGGCGAGCCTATTGCCATCAACCGGGCACAAATCCAGACTCCGTGGCTGTTACTGATAAATTCCTGATGAGAAATCCTTTGCCCGACCCGGGAATCGAACCCAGGACGCTCAGCAGTCGCGCTTGCGACCATATCCTGGCCAAATCTTTTGTAATAATTTATTTTGTTCATAAAAAACTACCTATAGCTACGTAATTATATGTTATAATTTTTACATAATCACAATGACAATGAAAATAACTGCAATTTATCGGCTCAGGTACGAAATTATCAAGTTAATGGGTTTGTTGATTATTCTTACAATAAAAGTATACATAATTTCGTTTCAGATAACCATTATTATTTATCAAATGACTAATCGTTATTTGCCATATTTTCATTGTTTTTGAAGTCGTAAAATAATTTTGGACGGATATGGAAGGAAGAGGATAATTATTTGTTTATTGTATAACAAATAAGATAAGTATGAGTAACAGTACCTTAATATAGCTTTGTATGAGGTTGTAAACTCTCATGAATGACCATGGCTTTGGGCTTGCTAATAACATTATATAAGCATAACATTGATAGTATGTTTCCACGCACGTAACAGTATGTAGTTGTACCTATTTCATTCTGTTCATAAGACTGATGATGAATGTAATTCATGCTACTGGGTCAAAATACATTTTCCCCATAAAAGCATTGAGCCGCTCATTCAACGGTTTAATACGTGAGTGACACTCTAATGACAGTTTGTTCTTACTGGCATCCACATTATGACGCTATGGGGTCGTTCAGACACACGGGATCCTCACGATTGCCACATGCATTTCTAAATGCAGGCTAAAGCGTATCCCGTCGGGGCTGCGGGTTTGAAATAGATACCGCGGCCTCGACACAAACGGCTAAGAAGGAACATGGGTGATTTTTAGTCAGTAGAAGTCTGACACTCCCTACTGCTCTGCCCAGAGCGGGAAGAGTCAATTGATGATTTCACACTCTCCCAAAAAAAAGATATCGTATTTCAATAAGCGATATTTCTTCTTCAAATAACGTCAGTGAAGGACAAACAAAGGTTAACCACATTTTTTCATAATTGTAAATGAACATAGAGTTTATTTAAACGAAAAATAAATTATTAAAGACCTTATTTCTCGAAATGGTTTTGTAAATAACATTTTTTTTTTAAACTGGGCAGTGGGTTTTGATATAAAAACTATTGTGTTTCTGGTACGAGTCTCTCCAAGGGGATTGTGGAGGTCAGAATCAGGAGCCAAGAAACTATAAAATACCTAAAAAAAGACAACCAATGGTAACACACAGAACATTTTTACGTGTACTTGCTTTAATACAAATGCAATCAGCTTAAAACTTATATAACTTCGTTAGGTAATTCGATGTTTACACAGCTGATAAAAATCTAATACGGATTTGTTTTCAGTAGTTATAAAATACAATTAGGTAATTTTTCCGATTATTTCGTTCAATTTTCCTTATAGAACTTCGTTAAACATATTCCATATTTCATATAGATTACAGACTAATCCACGGAACATTCCTTAGTTTCTTTGTCATCGAGTTAGCAATAGCAATAAATGACGTCCATATCGCTAATCTGTTGTATTTCCTGAAAAGAACATGATTTTTATATCACTCACTGATTAATTACATACAACGTTTTGTAATATCTGTTGGACTTTGGTCGCTTACACAACGTTTTTACTTGTTATAGGTACTTTAACAATGATTTTTCGATTAAGAATTTGGATGACAAGACATTAGAGGTGTATTGCATGTGCCATTGTTTGATCATTACAGGCACTACAACAAACATACATAAACAAAGTTTTTGGCCGTCTCAATTTATGTTGCCATCGACACGCTAAAAATAACACGTAGGTACATGTGTGAATATGATGTGTTGTATAAAAATAAGACAAGAAAGTCCCACTCTAATAATAATAACTTAACAAAACAGTACTACCCCTAATGGTTCCGTAGGGGAAGTTCGCCACAAAACATACAATGTGAGGATAGTGACGTTCTGACAGCCTCAAATTGACTGTGAGCGTGTGCAAACGCGCGGAAATTCGTAAAATATAACCAGAAAATATAAAAAGAAACCTTTGTTTCGGAAAAACATACATAAAGGTATACTTATAAGTATTTTCTCCGATATTAATAAAGGTACGTGTTTGTATCATACTTTTGTTTTTATGAAAATACATAACAGTCATGTTCAGTGTGTATTCAGAGTAGGTAAACGAGCATAGTTCATAGAATTTCTATAAAGTAAATAAATTCAAAGATAAAACGCACGTGGCGTACGAAGACGTTGCAATAACATGTAATGCGCAAACATTAAAACATGATGCAAATTCATCTGAATCAATAAAATATTTATATCTATCTGACCTACAAACGACTTTAGAAACCAAAAGC
Source organism: Diarsia brunnea (assembly GCA_949774965.1). NCBI lineage: Eukaryota > Metazoa > Arthropoda > Insecta > Lepidoptera > Noctuidae > Diarsia > Diarsia brunnea. The sequence goes on from OX459011.1 coordinate 19,203,655, forward strand.
CACTGTGACAATAAAAAGACAAAAACAAGCTTTCAAAAATACATTCAGACAATTTCGTTTTATTATCAATACTAAATGCGACATCAATAAAATTTGAAACCTTCACTGCTTTGAACAATTTAATTAATTTTGGGCAACAAGGAAACACCGTAAAGAGATTGAAACAACAGAACATTGCTACATCAAAGCTTTAACAAACATTAAAATCTTTTCCTTTGAAACGAAACAAACCCTCTGACTCAAATTTAATAATAAAACAACATTCAGCAATAACACAAAATTAAAACTACTTAAAACAATTTGGGAGGAACGATTTAAGAAATTATTGCTCAGATTTAAGTATGAAAATTACTGGCATACTCGAATTTGGTTGGATGAGAATGATTCAGGGCTCAATAATTTTGATTTAGCACTCACAAATATGAGGTGTTCGGAGTTGGTATGCTAACCACTTTGCTTTAATGCATCCTTAATGGCGCCCAACGCTCTGGGAAATAGTTCAATGCTAATTTATAGGAGAATTCGGCGTTCGATTTGAGCAATTTGTTAGACTAGAAGACACGTTCATTCCTATGTGTTGGACCACACACATGTGCTCTGGTTTATGGCTGCAGTTACCTAATGGTAAACACGCACGTGATCGTAAAGATGACTGAAAGCACGTTCACAGGATTTCGTACCATTAAATATGTAATATACTAGCTGTACCTATGCGTTGCAATGCTCTTTTACCTACCTACTAACTACTTACCTACATACTACCAACTACTCACCTACCTACTACCTACTACCCTACATATTACCCTGCCTACCTTCCTACCACTTGCTCGCCGTCTAAACCTCCCCTGGACTTCCATAAATATTTCAAGACTAAAATTAGCTAAATCGGTTCAGCCGTTCGAGTTTTAGCGAGACTAACAGAATTGCAATTCATTTTTTATTTATATATATAGATAGTGTGCTATTCTCTGGTGTGGTTTTACTGTTAGGTGCGATTATAGTGGAGCACTGTTCAATGTTCGTCAATCCGCTCCGCTTTCCGTATCTAGTCTGACCCAAGCACTTCTAAGAAGAAAAGAAGGGCAACGCTACTCTAAGTCTTAACTTCTTTAGCTACATGCATTACATTACCATTGTACATAACTGCACTTTGTTATCATCCTCCTGCTTTCATCCTAATTTATTGGGTGCAGTCTGCTTTTTCCATAAATAGGTCAAAGTGTCAATTCCGGATGCTATTTCAAACGATATCAGGCGGAAGGGTCGCTTTAGGAATTGTAACTTTATATTCTCCGTAGCTAAATCATTGTATCCTTACACAATAGAGATACAGATGTAGAATTACAACAATAACTTATGAGACACTAAACAGACCCAGTGTACCGTCACCCGCAATTCAGGTTCATGACGTCAACAGGAGACAAGTGACGGAGTAACCTCTGTAATTGTGTCGCTTTGTGTTTCAGAGCCATGAACGCTGTGAATAGAAAGTCTGTTGCAATTCTGTCTATTGTGTGAAGAGCAGCCAGTTCAGCGGGTCCTGTAATTGAGGTGCCATTAAGGTCCTTGGGAGTTGGGATCGTCGGGAAGCACCTACCTAGTTGCAATTGTTAGATGTTTTGCACGAAATTCTTGTTCAGAAGTCAACCTTGGTTAAAATAATATTATCATCACGTCTGTGTAGTAAACCTTTAATCATTTATGTTCCTTAATTAAACGTTTCATTATTAAAACCTATTGTAATAACAAACAGTCAAATAATGGTCAAATTGCAAATAAACCAAAAACCAATATCTACACATTATGTCGATCGAACTAAATAGTAAGCAAACATTTTATTGTTTTTGATATAATGAGTCAATATCGTTCATGATATTATTTATTTGCAAACAAGCTCTGCGGCAACTATTTTTGATATATAATTGAATAGACTTTGTATTTATGATAATAACAGATTGACATGACATGAAGCTTTTAACAATATAAAACCAAAATCATAAAAAATGCAACTGTATTGTTTCAGTGACTTTCTCTAACCTTTCAAGAATAATATCGAAACAAAAGTTTTCAACAAAATATAAACTATTCAGGATGTTTGACCTATTTTATTTGGTACACAGGCAATGCCAAGAACTCGTCGAGAAACTTTATCTGCTTAGATTCTGTTTAATTATTTAGAGTCTTTTTTTACTTACATTTAACATCTATTCTTAGTTTGTCGATGACAATATAAATTGAGTCAATCCTTTGCATCGAGTTTGGCACTTACAGTAGCGTCCATCAGCTCCTATGATGAGCAAGCAACATGACTATATGACAACATTATTGACTTGAAAATATGAAAAAAGTGTAATACGTGGACGCTGAGCCTGATGTCAGTGCTTTTTACGATAAAATGTTGATTTAGGTGGCCTACCATTACATCTAAGAACAGTATTGTGTTAATCTTATTTCATAGTCTGAAAGAGATTGAGCTAGACAACCTAGCTGTCCAGGCAAAGAACTAATCTTATTATGTTCTCATTACAGAGTAAATGTCTAGTGTAACGCGAAAGGACAGAATGATAAATGAAATGACTACGTAATATACCTGAAAGGATGTGTGAAAGTGGCGCCGGTAATTGAAAAGTTGTGTGATAATCGTTTGTCATTTTATGGGCATATAACGCGGAGGAATCAGGAAAATGTCGTGGATTTTTTTTAATTAATTTGTGTAAGCATGTGGATGGCTATATCAATAGAGGAAGATTTGAGCGACGGACTAGAAATAGACTACTAAGAAAATCGCTACAGAGAAGTAAGACGACAAGCTGTACCGGTAACAAATAAATGGAGATAAATGGTGAAGAATGATGATGGTGTTCTCATTAGAAGCCTGGACCAGCTTGAAGCCCACACCAAGATGAACTGGTATAGGTCGAGGCCGACAGCCGCCTTCACAATACATACATAGCCCTTAGTTCTACCCAGCAGTGTGTATTATAAGTTGATTATTTCATAATTGCTGGACATTGGATGAAAAAAAACATAAAATAAAAGTAAGCAAATAAGTCTTTAAGTGTTTTATCTCAAGATAAAGGACAATAAAACAAAGACAATGATATAGTCACTGAACAATAAAATTACAATAACCGGATTTCGAATGACTCAAGCTACAAAGGTTGCTAACATGTTTCATGTAAGCAATGTTGTGACAATAAACAGAAATATAAATAGGCAAGACCATAAAAAAGATTACTTGCTTTTATTATTAGAACAGAATATAAATAATCATTTCATACCTCTCATTCATATTGGTGACTAAATAATAAAACACATTACACTATTGGTTCCTGCTCTCTTTTTTAGTAGATCTTTGCTATTTGTTACAGGTAGTCTGTGGCCCGAAACTCTGATAACCTTCTACCAAGAGGTATCGTATTAGTAATGCACTCCGTGTAAAATGCTGGTGTTCAGCTGTATCCGGTTAGACTGGAAGCTGACAGATGTTGATGGTTTTAAAATCGTCGTATAAAAGAAATGAAAGGTATGGTGTCAGATGTTCACGTGTCAAATGATGAGGTGTAATAGAAGAAGACTTGCAATGAATTGGAATAAGAGTAAGAGAATGATGATGATGACTTCAAATGGTCACGTGCAGTCTACAAAATAACAATCTCTAAGCCTAATCCTAACCTAATCGACATTGGCAGACGGATTTCAGATTACAATATGATGAAATTGGTCATAAAGTTTAAGTAGAGGTCGTTACACCGGCTAATATACGTCACAGCCCGACAGACACACCGAAAACTAATCTTCAAATAATTGAATAGGTCACTCCTGACGTTAATGACACTCGCATGAAAATCACATTACGATCACGCCTAACGCATGACGTGATAACTGTTTTTGTTTTTTTGTTGTTGACACAAAATCACAAGATAAACTGTATGACAAACGTACTGCTTCAACTCCAAGCAACATGAAACAAGAGCAGAAAGACTATGATTATGAAATGCAATGACACAATTTAATTTTGAATTTTTGTGCCTTATAACCACTAACAATGCTACATCATCAGTAATTAGTTTTACTGTCGAGAATTTCGCCATTTTATTGCGACTGTTTTTTTTAAATTTTGAAACCTATACAGAAGAAACTATTACATGTGGTGTATCAAGCTACTACAACAATCTGTCAATTTTTGAAATACATTCTCAACTTTATCGCTTAAGCATTAGGTTCAAGGTTGATTGAAAGACAGTTTCGGGTATACTGATGTGCTGGCGTCTGTATAAATCTCTTCACTGCAACAGCTTTGCTAATGTACGTACTTAAAAATCCCTTCAAATCTGCTGTTTCGCACATACATTGTGCGTACACAGCTAAGGAATTTCCTGCTGTTGTCGATGTTTTCCGATAATAGATGATAACTACAATTTCAATATAAAATGATCTTACGAATTCCATCGGGCAACTCAGTTCCGGGACTGTTTCGGTATTTTCGTATTCTCAGTATTTCTATAAGATTTGACGTCATCATGACCAACAGCAATCTTGTAACATGCCTGTGTTTCTATGTTAACACGATCTACGATTTGATTGTAATCCCTTTATCGTCTACGTCATTATAGCTAATTAAAATATTATCAACTGTTAAGCATCTATTATTGTTGAACTTTGTCTCCCTATTAGCAGTGTCATCTTTGTGTGTGGCCTTCAAGATATTCGTAATTAGCATAATCTTCCAATGACGTTTAAACTACTGACAAACAACCAACTTACAACACAAACAAGTAAGGTAACCTGAGTTCGTATCTAATTTCAGAATATAAATTTCAAAATTATTCACTGCTTCGAAAAATACTTTATCTGATTTGACGAAAACTTTATTAATGTTATTTGTTTTACGTATAGTTAATTTTCTAGCAAAATCAGCCAAGATGCGTCCATTACTGGACGTAAACCTCCCAAAAACCCGCATCGATCCAAGTCTGTGTTTCACGCATACAACGAAATATCTCAGCTTTCGGTAATCCGTTGTATCAGGTCAACGGTTCACCTATATTTGCTCACTTTGTTCCAATACACGTTAATCTTAAAACCTACAAAACAAGAAGAGAATAAGATTTTTGTCAAGACCTTGATAGCCAAAAACTTTATAACGAAGCCAAGTTGTTACTAAAAACAAAAGAAGATCAATTTGTTGAAAGGTTTCTCTTCAACAAAATTCCTAGTGAAAGTTTTGGGCGATGTTCTGTGTTAATTGATTGAGTACCTATTCTATTAAGAGACAAAGCCTTTCAAATTGAAAGATAAAAGTGACTTTTTACTTTATTTTACTCCTTTTCTTCCGTTTACCTTGGCGTTGAGTTTTGATTTCTCAAAGGAATGGTTCCGTAGTCAGTCTTCAGGTATCTTAAAGGAAACCAATTGAAAAGCTTTGTCTCCTTTTGTGGGCTAGACTTGTTTTATTTCAAGTAACTATTCTTTATTCGACTAACTACATCTAGAGTTTGTTGAGAAACGTTTAGAATTGTATTTATGTAACGGTAGAGAACGTAAAATTACATCTGTCGGCGGAATGAATTTTATTTTCGAGTTTTAGCAGAATAGTATTATTATTTTTAGCACCCGAGGCGGAAACGAGCCGAAAGCTGCAGTGACAAACGCTCCTGTGATTCAAATGATGTTAGTACACTCTCAAAGTATCATACAATATATAACCCCAATGATCAACAAAGTATTTTGGCCATTCATTATTCTGAGACTATAATTCTCAGATTAATGGCGAAGAAAAGGTCTAACTGTTCTGACACTAAGCAGTTGCTAAAATTTCATGGAAAATTATTATAAGGCGACTGGGGTTTGACAGTAATAGTTACGTACTTAAAATCATAGTTCAGAATAATTTAAAAAGGTTCCGGATAAATAAAGTACTAGGCGATGGAATACTGCAAGGTATATTTTTGACAAACCTTCGGACATTATACGAAGCTGAATCATCTGCCTAGCCTTTTCCCAACTATGTTGGGGTCGGCTTCCAGTCTAACCGGATGCAGCTGAATACCAGTATTTTACATAGAGCGACTGCCTATCTGACCTCCACAACCCAGTTAATACTAGGTAATACGATACTCTTTGGTAAGACTGGATGTCAGAATTTCAGGTCACTGACTACCTGTAACGACTGCCAAAGATCTATATATAGCAGCCGGGACCAACAGCTTAACGTGCTTTCCGAGGCACGAAGGAAACTCGGTATGTCGGGCGGTCACCCATCCACAGACCGACCTAGGCAAGCACAGCTTTACCTAAAGATCGACCCGAGTGGCAGTTCTTATTAAGCCACGAGCTGAATGTACCACTGAAATTCACAGATACAATAAAAGCGTATATTTCTTCATAAATCTCAAAGAAATGTTCGATTTCGAAGATTTTTCTGTAACTCAATTACTTATTGGCATGGAAGAGAGAAAATCCCTGAAAAGTGGTTCAGAAGGTCTATGTTATTTAAAGCCAAGGAATGTTGGTTGGTGATCGGACAATATTTGTAGCATGTGTTATAATCATCTGCTTAGCGTTTTCTCAACTAGGTTGGGGCAACTTACATTTTACCGGATGTATCTGAATACCTGTATTTTACAGGGAGTGAAGGCGGATCTGACCTCCACAACCCAGTTAATACTGGATAATACGGTACCCCTTTGGTAACACTAGTTGTCAGATTTTCAGACCATTGACTATCTGTTACTACTGCCAAAGATCTACAAAAGGTAGCCGGTACCAACGGCTTACCGTGCTTGTGACACAAAGGCAACTCGGTATGTAATGGGCGGTTCCCCATACACAGAAAAACCTAAGCTAGCTTCGCCTGGAGATCGACCCGATCAGTTGGTATTACCTAGCCACGAGTGCCTCTATTTGTAGTGTGTGTATGTTTTCAACTTGTTGTTTTTTCAATCTTTTCTTCATTTCCCCCCCCCCCCCCCCCTATTTACGAGGATGTAGGTTCGTGCGTACACTCGATAATAGTTACGTTACACGACTAACGTTGTTTCGAAGAAAGCAGTGGATCGAACGTTTAACCAAACTTTTCTCTAAGTCGGAAATTCTGTTGTCAGTTTGCCACTGGTTGCAAGTATAGTTGTGGTCGCGGTCGTGTCGTAGCGTGCGAAGTCCTTTAATGTCAAAATTAAATAATGTTTGTTCGTCAACATCAAAACGTACCTATAACAGTTCACTGCTGGATATGAGCCTCTGTTATGGTACATCATTCTACTCGTGCTTCTTCTAGTCTCATTCAGCTGCCACCAGTTATACCTACTGCTTGACCTAACCAATTCCTGATTTACACTCAAGAACACTTCTATCCCAGGATGTCATCGGTTTTACCCTACATACATTATAGTGGTCATATCGTGAAATGTTTTATCTATTTAATGAGCCATGTTTGATGGCCTAGCTTTCAAGACAAATGTGCCGTCTTAGGTGAGACGAACATTGAACAAAGGTTAGGTTATAGGCTTAAGTCCAATATAAGGTAGGACATTATTGTCGAGGAATTCTTAGTTGCTTAACCTTTAGGGTTCCACTGATTTAATCGTGGAGGGCAAATTAATGTATTTGTGGGGCCTGAAATGGTATGTACCATAACATTACTTTTAGCATTTTACAAGCTTTCTAGGTGCGAGGATTAGAGGTGTAAATTTTGTGTGGTAAAAAACTGCCCGACGGTTGTGGTTAGATTTTTGTATACATATAATTTGTATCTTAATAGCGTCGATAATTCTGATATCGCAATGTAGGAATTAAGATAAACCAGCGTAGTCCGTGTGGTAGTTCTTATGTGGCGAAATATATGTCGACACGTGCCACGAAACGTGTGTGGCCTTGAGTTGGCCTTCTTCTCCAAACTTTCTTGCAAGGAAACCTCCTTGTCACGAACACTTTATAATGCTAATATCCAGATTATTATAATAGCTTCATTTCCATAATAAGGACGACTAGAACTTGTCTCGGGAATGCTTATTGGCTGTGGAACTTTTTTGACTTTTCCGAGGCTCGCTACCCAGTGGGCACGCTCTCGCTGCCTAGTGGGCACGCTGGCGGACTTTACAATGAGTTCGTTGCGTGCCTCATTTCGCCTTTTATGAACAGTTTATTTTTAGAATGTACGAACACTACTCAATTTCTAATTTTGTTCTGGTATATTACGTTGGTGTTAATCTAATCAATGGTACATTTACAGTAGAACATTTACAGACTTTGTTTATTGTTAATTTTATAAATTTGTACGCCTTACGGGTGAAACATGTACGTACGGAATATTTTTTTTTTTATGTACCTTTTTTTTAATAACTTGCATGTATAGGTACACAGTCATGTTTGGACAAATAAAATGATCTTTATCTTTATAGAAATGCTAAAAGTGTGAAACGTGAAACGTGTGAACCTTGTCTCAAATGTAGGATAGGTACTTTTGAGACACAAGTCACAATAGGCTATACTATAATACTTTTGGTTGTGGTAAAATTATACGGGTTTCCTCATGATGTTTTATTTCACATTTTTTTTATGAGCAGCGGTGATGACATAAATTACACATAATTAATATGTAGTATAATAATGACGGAAAGTGTTCAACCTACAAAATGAGGAAAACAAATACAGTATGATGGTCATAAAAGCAGAGACCGGATGGATAATTCACTAATCCTCTACTAGATAAAACTATGAATTTATTGATAGCTATAAAATTTAATGCTTCCGTTTGGATTTAAAAGATAGTGCCACGACGTAGGTAGATAGGTACATATAAGATGGGGAAAGACAATACAAATTCGTAAAATAAATGATGTTGCTAATTGACATTTACCACTAAAACTTAAACCACTGACTAATTTTTACGTCAAATATTATGCATTCCCATTTAACCTATTTTTTATTTATAACTATTTAGTTATAAATGTATGTGTTGTTAAATGTATTTTGGAAGCATTCGCTTCTAAAATACATGTATTTACCTACAGTTAGTATATTAGTTAGTAGTTATATTGGTCAAGGCAGTAATTTCTTCACTTTTAAAGTCACTATTAATTTAGATTATCTGATCTTATGATAAAATGTAAAGCAAATAAATAATTTTGATTAAAATCAAGATAAAGTGTAAATAAACAAAATAAAACAACGATAATAAACTATAAACAATGGAAAATAACCAAGATATAGAAAGTCTGAAGGCCAAAATATAATTAAGACACTGTTGAACAAAGTCTTTATGGTTTTTTTAATAACTAGGTGATTTTTCCAACTAGTATCAATAAAAGATGAACTCTTTGTTTGTTTGTAACAGGTAGTCTCAGAAACTGCCGATCCCATTCCTAAAATTCTGTAACTCTTATAAAAACTAAACTTTCATCAAGTGGTTTCAGTAAGATAATGATTTAAGGTAAAGTTGACTTCCACGCCAGCGGAAGTTGTGGGCAACAAACCATTGAGCAACAACCAGACTTACAAATAACGATACACAGACACAACCAATACCACAAACATTAAATATCAACGACAAATGTTCTCTCCTGCGAATATTCTCTGAAGTCCATTTCGTGTCAATAAAACGGGAACTTCCCTCAATATCGAAGTCCATCCATTTGCTGTAATTGAGAGGGAATGGACGTCGAGGAGATTTCCATTACGCGCTATGTTTACTGCGAAAATATGCCGCTGGGCACTGAGCGCGTAATGGAAATGAGATTGAGGACGTAAGAGGTTTATATAAAGCAGATTTTTATAGTGGGGACGGTATACTACGCTCGGTCACTTTAAAGTAATGGTTTGTGTTATTTCAGTAGGTACAAATTGTATTGTATAATCTGGGCTGATGTACGGAACTTCACGTAAAAGCGTGTATATTGGGTACGGTAAAAATAGGTATAAGTTAGTACAGTTTTAAGAAGGTAGCTGAAACAAGAGACTGAACCATAAATGTTCAATAAGCTTGACATCACACTGGTCATAGTTCCAACCAATCTTGGTAATTAGTTATCCTGGAAGTACAGCATGGAAATGCCAATAACGGCGGCGAGATGGGCAGACGACATTGTGCCATTCCGGGAATATCCCGGATGAGGCTGACACAAGATGGTGGAGCTTATCTCAGGCAAAGATGATGATGATGATGTCAGCATGGAAATCAGTCTCACCTGTACTAACATTCCTTAATAATTCTTTAGTACATACACAAAATATAATGACCAAACTTTTTATTCCTTTTGTGAATAAGAATAAAATCTTTGGCTATAATATTTATCTTTTTTTTTTTTCAACTTTGCCCCATACTAGGAATTGCTTCTGTATCGTTGGTGCCTTCACAAACATTTAAACTCACATACACTAGTACTCAGACCCAAAATAACTATCTGTAGGCCATACAAATATTTAATTTTGTTCCGTGCGGGGATCGAACCCGCGACACGCAGCGCAGCAGTCCAATCGCTCAACCACTACACCAACCGTACCGTGCCGTAATTTGTATTAAAATATTATGAAACAAGGTGATGATAACGATGAGTTTCATTTTACTTAAACTGTATTGATGTTTGGTTGCAAAGTTCAGTTTTGGAAACTAATAATTCAAAGGTTAGTAGATAAGATTCTAAATAATGATTGCAATAAATACCAAAGTCCAACAGTTTTGTATACAAAGGTTGAAGTCCCATAAAGTGGATTTTTTTAATAAAACAATTTAATAGTAGTAAGGATATAGATACTACGAGCATAAGCCTCTAACAAAAATAAATGCACAGTGGAAGGGACATTATGATCTGTATTTTGTCAGCATAACTGTACTGCCTTTTTTGGAGGGTGAGAAATCATCATATATTATGACTCCTCCAGCTCTGGGCAGAGCGGTAGGGAGTGTCAGATTTCTACTGACTAAAAACCACCCATGTTCCTTCTTAGCCCTTTGTGTCGAGGCCGTCGGTCCCCGTGGGATAACTGTAAACCTACGGTAGTTATGAATTTATGTAATTAATAAATAGGAACACACATCCTAACAAGCACACGTTCAGTACAATCACATTATAGTTAGGCCGCAAAGGGGAGGCGTTTCTTGCAACGTGAAGCGGGGCGTTTAATGCAACTGTCCATGTAACACCCCGCTGCACGCTGCGAAAAACGCTTCCCGGAATTTGCGGCCATAGAATTAAATCATTTCTCTCAACTTAAACTGTATTATAATATCCAACATTGTGCAACCTCGCCACAAAAGCGAGAACAGTCCAACTACTGTCACTTATACTCCACCAGAGGTTTCAAAGGACCGTATGTTCAGAAATAGTGGTGAATCCACAGGTCGTACAAGTTTCTCTTCGTAGTCAAATGTTAAGCGACAAAGCGCACGTATGCAGGGAGATCGAAATAAACGGGTTTTGCGGAGACTTAGTGCTCCAGCTTACAAAGCAACCACCGCAATAGGAACTTCTGTCTTAGATGCTGTTGAACTGGATATGATTTCATATAGGAGGTTACTAAATCCCCTTTTTTTAATAAACTTGAATTCACAAAAAACATAGAACGTTAGTTTAACTTTTTTTCAGTGGTTAAATTAGCAGCCTCAGGGGCCGTTCTAGTATTACGTAAACAGATTAACTACAATTATTTACCCCCCCCCCCTACCCCCTTGTCAGCAAAAGTAATGCTTACGTAAACATTGATTTGTTTTTTTTTTAATGCATTTTTCTTATAATGTATTCTGTTTTTTTAAATTGATTAATGGGAATCTCTGAAAATGCGTTTCGTTTTCAAACATAGACACTGTGTGGGTTGCAAAATGTGTAAAAAGCATGTAAAAAGTAAATAACTACTGCTGACGTAATAACCATGTAGACCCCCCCACCCCCAATGTCATCAAAAATAAGCAAAGTTGAGACCCCCTGGCTCCCAATAGTGCTTACGTAATACTTGAACGGCCCCTCAGAGTCTAGATTTGTGCCCAGTCGATGGCTGGCCCCCTTTTACATGGGACTTAAAATATAACTGGCGAAATTTAGGTGAAGTATTAGTTGCACCTTTCACTCTAACCCTTCGGGGATTACAGGCGTGATGTTATGTTATGGCCAAAGTTTATTAAATTCGAGGAGAAGAACATGGTTCATCGGACGGTGATCTTCTTGAGTTGACTGGTTAAGATTACTGAATACTAAATGAAGGAGTATGAACTACTTGGTCGATAGACTGAGAGTGACCCTGAAATAATTGAGCTTTGCGTTGTGCATTCAGAGAGAGTTTTAATAATTTGTTTTCCCTTTTCACAAAGTAGGAAGTAGAAAGAATTTCGTACACTGACCTGTCATACGTTGTCTCTGTCACTCGCAAATAAAAGCATTGCCATTGTGTGAGCGCGATGGTAATACGTTTATTCGCGAGTGACAGAGACAACGTATGACAGGTCAGTGTACGAAATTCTTCGTGCTCCGCGATCGGACTTTAATGATTTTTTTTTAATTTAACACCAAACGTGAGCATTGGGCAACTAGTGCAACAATAACTCGGTTATCAGCGTGCATATTGTCATTGAAATGTCATCGGCTCATTGACATGCTGACCGACTTTGGGCTTTAGCGATTAGTTTTTCAAATAAATAGGTATGTAGTTATTCCTTGTGTTTACTAAAGACATTGTGCATTTCATTTATAAATAAAATGCACAAGTAAAATCACGTTATTAGGTTTTCAAAGCTAAGCTCAGCGTCGAGAGTTGAAAATGCGATGGTGTAGTTATTTTGGCAATATAATTAAGTGTCGTCTAGTATTTGTGATAACGGGTACCAACTGTCCTTAATGTAGATATTTTGGGTTGTGCACTGATTAGATTTATTAGAAATAACATTGCCATTGATATACATTCAGATAAACACTGATGAAAGATAAGATTAGAGGACCCAACAGCAAGATTATTTGATGCGCACTACGCCTTCCAACACCAAAATAAAAACAGTTCGTTAACTTTCAAATACTCCTACGTATCTGCCTACTTATTACGCTAACAAGCTTAAGATCTCAAAAGGTCTTATAGTATATAATCTTTGTAGTTATTTGTGTATTTAAGATACATCAATTATATCGATATAGTCTGTGTGTAGGTAGTAAATGTCAATCTACTTACTATCAAAACTATTAAAATAGTAGACAAACAACCCGCAGTATTGGTTCGAGAAGTGTCGGGGCTGCGGGTTGTTCGAAAGAGATACCGCGCCCTCGGACACAAAGAGCTAAGAAGAAACATGGGTGGTTTTTAGTCAGTAGTAGTCTGACACTCCCTACCGCTCCGCCTAGAGCGGGAGGAGTCATTTGATGATTCACCCAATCTCCAAAAAAAAACTTGAGAGGTGTCAAGGGACACCCGGATGGTACGAAGTTCTGAAAATAACTGGCTTGCTTTCTATGAGAGAGAGAGAGAGAGAGACAGACAGAGAAACACGCGCACGCCGCACGGCTTACAACTATAGCAAAAAGTGTTGTTACAACTTTTTTGCACAAGAGGTTCTTTAATGAAAAGAGCACTTTTTTATCCAGGTTAAATAGAGTATGAAAGTTTTATAGAAGATCGTCATTGCTGGTGATAGGAAATTCCGTCAGCGAAACGGCTAGTATTTTTTTTTATACGTTTAACTTAAAACTACTCGCTCATTATACTTGATAGATTTTAAATAAAACCTTTATATAGTTGGGTTGTTTAGGTGTGGTGTATAGAGTTTGTGCGAAAACTTTTTAAAAAGATTTCCGTATCTTTCTTATCCACATTTTGAAATCCAAGTAGTATCGTTAGTTGCATTACGGCGAGGATGTTACCGAGTTAACTTCTAGTATTAAAGTTTGATATGACCACCACTAAATAACTTTACTTTGATGCAACGTCCTTTTGTGAAGTTAGATTATCAGGGTGGTTTCATTTTCGGCGCGTATAAGCGCATGTAAGCGCGTATTTGCGCGCCTTTTGCCACACGTGCTACTCGTATAATCATTGATCTGAGCTTATATTATAAGCATGAGTTGCGAAAGAAACTGACTGCTTCCGAGAGAACCCTCAGTGGGTTCACATTGACCATTCTGTACCCGCAGGAGCGGGTACTCCACTCGAGCAAATACATACTCAATAGTCAATACTTTATTGCATTCCACATGTAAACTTAGGTAGTAAAACTTATAATTAGATCACATGGACCCTGTCGGGCACAGCAAAAACAAGTGTGTTAGGTGAGTGGAAGCTTGGAAATGAGCACAGACCACGCGCGTGTACACGCGTTCGATTATTCGAAGCGTAAAATATGACGCCCGTGTACGCACGTAACCTGATACGAAATCGAAAAATATAGTCTAGTCTCTAACATAACACGGTTTGGTAAAATTAATGTTAAATGCTAATTGTAGAGGAACTAGCTATTTATTCTACGGCTTAGACTGCGTAGAGGTCGAAAACTCTTCTCTTTTTCTCCTCACTCACTTATTTTGCTGTGCCCGACATTTGTGATCTAATTTTACTATAAGTTTTACCACCTAAGTATACTTATTGTTTTAAACTGTATTGTTTTATCTGTTTGTTTTAATAGTAGGAATTATTTTGATATGTCTGACTGCTAGAGTAATGATTATTAAGTATTTATTTTGATCTCTTCCGCCTTGCAAAGTGAAATATTGTTATGTTAAGCCCGCCATTTTTGTGTATAAAAGACATTGCTTTTTTTTCATTTCGAAAGAAAGGTAATTCTTTATTCACCTATCGTGAAATAAACACCCTAATCTGGAGTAAGTTATTTTCTTTAAACTTGTGCTAATACTTCCTGCTGTTACCTATTTACTGTGTAATTGTGTGAGTGTGTAATATATTGGTGTAAGCCAATACATTGTGACACTCTGGCGACGACGGCGTTCACGCGCCGATATATTATACGTCATGTGGAATGCAATAAAGTATTGAGTAAACCATCCTTCAGGAACTTCTACAGGGACAAATAATATTGTATGTACTAACCAAGGTCTGATCTAACCTGATCAATTCATACGAGGAACATCCAAGTCTGTTTAGTCATTAGTGCGTGAAAACATAACAGACAGACATTCGTATTATATGTATAACAGTATAAATTTCTCGGAAATGTACTTAATTATTAACCTGCGTCTTTTGTCAGAAGAATACACGCGTTACTTGAGAGGTGTTCGGTACATAATTAGTAACAGAGGTAATTGCCCTGGGACACACCTCGGTATGCAAGATGTAGTTACACTCTTGCTTGAAAGTTTCTCGTTATTACAGTTAAAATTAAGCCCCCGCAGGTTCTGTAGGGGCTTAATTTTATATTTTTCTAGAAAAAAAATAACTTACTAAAAAATAAAATTTGTTCCAATCTAGAAATTTTTTTGAAAATTGTTTCTTTTAAACACACAGTGCGTTCAAAAGAGACAATTAATTTTCTACCGCCAAGGTTAGGAGTCTAGGATTAAAGAGTTTAATTTTTTTATAGCATGTGCAGCGGAGGGCGTCTATAAACTGGATGGACCGCGAGTCGAGGAAAGGGTGTTGTGGCACAACTTGTGAGAGCTGAATAGATGTGCTATATGTTTTTACTCGGTATCAGAATTTATGTCAAATGATAAAATAAATAAATAGGTACTAGCTTAGATTTTCTAAATTATATTTCAACTTGCACTGTGCTTATTACTAAGACCTTATCGAAGTTATATACTTAATATTTTTGACATTGAATCTGAAATTATACCTGCGAATAATAAGACATTGCATTTGACATTAAACCTGCTAATAATTAAACATTGTATTATTTTGACATTGTACCTGCTATTAATGAGACATTGTATTAAATTTCTGCTATTGTATAAATTTTCTGACTTTGTATTAATTTGCTGACGTTGTATTAATTTGCTGACATTGTATTAATTTGCTGACATTGTATTAAGTTTCTGACATTGTATTAATTTGCTGACGTTGTATTAATTTGCTGACATTGTATTAATTTGCTGACATTGTATTAATTTGCTGACATTTATTATTTGAAACGAAAATAGTCTTTAATTTTAATAATGTATTTGTTTCTGCATGTGTTATTTCTTTCCTTTTTTTAAATGTAATGTTCAACACAATGTAAATTGTTAATGAATAAATAAATAAATAAAAATAAATAAAATAAATATAAAGATGCGCCGCCACAAAGTAGCTGCGCTACTTTCAGCGACAAACGCGGGTCTACTGTAGGTACTCTGGTCTGCACATAGCTATACCCCTCGCGACCATCCATAGCACACATCCATCAAAAACATATCTTATTTGAATCCATTTCCACCACTGCTATGCTATGTGCACCAATGAATACGATTGGTGGATATCAAACGCATCCATAGCTACGTAGCATAGCACATCTCTGGTGGAAAATCATCCTTTTTTTTTGGCGAGTGGAAAATCATCAAATATTCCCTCCCGCTCTTGGGCAGAGCGAAAGGTAGTGTCAGACTTCTACCGACTAAAAACCACCCATGTTCCTTCTTAGCCCTTCATGTCGAGGCCGCGGTATCTCTTGCGAACAACCCGCAGCGGAAAAGCACCCCTAAGATTGAAAACAGGTCCTGGCAATGTATTTACTTGTGTGCGTTATATCTACCATCTACCCACAGCACACGAAGTTGCATTGCTCGCAGCCCAATTGATTAGCATTCCAGATTATTTGACACAATTACTGATGTACGCATTTCCAACAATATTGTATTAATTGGATTCAGTGGGATTATGATAAAGCACAATGTTTGGGCTCGATTTGCATATCTATGTAGGTTGGGATTTTCTGTGTTTTGAATCCTACCCAGACATGTTACTCGAAAGTATGTCATAGAATAATAACTACCAATTATAGAGACTTGAAATTCTCTCATATATCATAATAAAATATAACTTATGAAGTCACATTGAGATGAATTATCATGATTTCTTCTCAATGTGACTTCTTATTTTATTTAAATTGTATTGATAAATTATGAAGTCTGTTCAAATCAAACAAAAAATTAGTAACTTACTTGCTATCACTATCAATAAACTCTGTCCACTATGTCGTCAATTTTAAACCGATGACCGTCCTCTAAGGTGTATAATAGGGTATTTCACCAAAATTTCAAAAAAAAAATGGACACTTATTTTTTATTTTTTCACGTAAACGAAAGATGAAGACGATACAGTGCTTCGAAAAGTCGTGTGACGTCACAGATTAGTACGTTTTTACCCAGAAAGTGACGTCACAAGCCATCTTTGACACGTTTTATTTTCGTCAATTTTTATTAATTTGATAAAACAAAAAACACGTATTCAATATTTTTCTATAATCTAACAGACGGACTAATTAGATTTTTCTGGTAAAATACCCTATTCATCTGTTTGGCATATAAGCACAAATACTGCTACCAGTATCCATGGATTGAAGCTATTATTCACTGTTTGCTGTGTGTGTTGTGGTTAAAAAAACAGGTTTAGTAGCATCTTTTTGCCGTCTATGAATTAATTTGCAAAGCATATTTAAGTTTCCCTAGTAGAAGATACATCATCAAGCCTTGGATTACCCCTGGCCTTCTCAGATGTATTAGACAAAGAGATAAATTACATAAAACCTTCAAGAAGCATCCAGAAAACGACACACATAAAACTATTTATCTCCGCTATCGAACTTTCTGTAATAATTTGCTAAAGAAGGTTAAACGCGAATATGAAAGGTTAGAATTTCAGAAGGCCGGAAGGAACCCTAAGGCAACCTGGAAGGTTATAAAAGAAATATCCCATATGGACAAAGGTAAGGCTTTTTCTTCAGAGTTGCTGAAATCGGACGACCCTCTTCTCTCTGTCAATCTAATAAACCATTACTTTGCGAATGTGGGCAGTACCCTCGCATCCAATTTCCCGAATTCTTCGTCACAAAATAACTTTTCAGACTTTCATGCCTCGCCCCAGGTTGCTAGCTCTACCACGACAGCCCTGTTGGAATCGATGGCCATGTACGACGTTGATGACAACGAAATTGAAAGAATTATTTTAACTCTCAAAGATGAATGTGCTGTCGGCTATGATGGAATCCCAGCCACAATTATCAAGGCCACGAAAGATACAATTGTCCCTCTCCTTGTCCACATTTTTAATCTTTCCATGTGCTCTGGTATCTTTCCGGATGCCTTCAAAACTGCCATAGTCCACCCTATATACAAGGGAGGAGACAAGGATCTAGTTTCTAATTATCGACCTATATCCGTCCTTTCAACCATCTCCAAAATCTTCGAAAAAGTCATCAACGTGAGGCTCGTGAAATTCCTAGCTAAATTCAACATCCTGGCCGAAAATCAATACGGGTTCAGAGCGGGAAAATCGACAGACGACGCTACCCTGGAGCTCACAAGTACAATAGTCGCACATATTAACAATAAGCAGAAGTCACTTGGGGTCTTCCTAGACCTCTCGAAGGCGTTCGACACCGTCTCTGTCCCCAAATTGGTTGACAAGTTAGAACAGATTGGCGTACGTGGCACTCCCCTCGCAATTTTTCGTAGCTACCTAACGGGGCGTAAACAGGTTGTGAGGATTGGTTCATTTGTAAGTGATGAAGAAAACTTGTTTTATGGTGTCCCTCAGGGTAGTGTCCTAGGACCAACCCTCTTCCTCATATATGTCAATGAGCTGTGTCAGTTATCTCTTCCGAACACAAAAATTGTTACGTATGCGGATGACACAGCTCTCATAATCCATGGCAAGGACTGGTCTGAGACTCGTGAAAGGGCAGAATTGGCACTGAGGATGGTGATGAACTGGTTAACCTCAAATTTGCTCACGCTCAACATCTCTAAGAGTAAGTTCATCCCCTTCACCCCCAGTGTTCTTAGCCAACCACCTTCGTCGTTTGCTATCAGGAGCCATGTGTGTGCTAACTCGGTGGCAAACACGTGTGACTGTGCTCAAATTGAACGGTCCGACAGCATTAAATATCTTGGTGTTACATTGGACAATCTTTTGACTTGGAAAAACCAGATTAACTCAGTTGTAAGTCGAGTCAGAAGATTGATCTATGTGTTTAAAAAACTTCGAGCGGCTGCTGATTTCCAGTGCCTTAGAATGGTATACTTTGCCCTTGCTCAATCAGTTCTCAGTTACTGCATAACCACGTGGGGGGGAACGCACAAGACAACCATGCTGCGGGTTGAGAGGGCGCAGAGAGCAGTTCTAAAAGTGCTCGCTAAAAAACCCATGAGATTTCCCACTTCAGAGCTCTACTCAATTTGTGAGGTCCTGTCAGTGAGACAGCTGTTTGTGTTGCAAACAGTGCTTGGGAAGCACCTGCTTCTCCCTTACAAGCCTGAGTCCCTTAAAAAGAACCGTCGTCGTGCCGATAAAGTCTGTCAGACTGAACGCTGTAGGCTAGCATTGGTCAGTCGCCACTTCACTCACATCAGCTCCAAGATCTATAATACCCTAAATCAAAAAATTAATATATACCCTATGACTAGGAATGTGCTGAAGAGAAAAGTAACCAACTGGCTTATGTGCCTGTCCTATGAAGAAACCGAGCAACTTATGGTGTCGTAAAAGCGGTTGACACACACATACACACCATAACACACCCCATCCCCACCTCCACTCCACATTTATTTTGACTGGCCTGTTGGTCTAGTGGTTAGTGACCCTAACTGCTATGCCGGAGGTCGTGGGTTCGATTCCCACCCAGGACAAATGTTTGTGTGATGAGCACGATCATTTGTTCTGTGTCTGGGTGTAATTTATCTATAATATGTATGTATTTAGAAATATATAAGTATGTTTATCAGTTGTCTAGTACCCAAAACACAAGCTCTGCTTAGCTTGGGACTAGATGGCGTTGTGTGATAGTTGTGGAATATTATTATATTATTATATTATTATATTATTTATACAATACATAACCACATAGTGTATAAATTATTATAATTTTTATTGTTTCTCTTTTTATATTATTTTGATTCACTTTGTTTTTGCTGTATAAATTAACTTATTTTAGGTTAAACTGGAACAATGTCTGTTTATTATTTTGTTTTTGAATTTGGGCGTTGATAGCTGCGCCACAGTATCTTACTTATGTAGCTATCTTCGTTTTTTCTATGTAACCTGTGCACCTAAGTTGTTCCAAATAAACATTATTATTATTATTATTATTATTATTATAAGTAGTTTTCTAACTGACGTCTTAAGCACTAAGTTTTATTTTAAGGAAAACAACACAGAGCCTAGCCACAAATCAACTTATCGTACAATTTTACAACTCCAACACAATTATTGTCTTACCACACGTTGTTTCTACATCTGTGCCGTGCTAACACCTCCATCACTATGCAGATTGGACGCCAAGGATTTACATACAGATTAGTTTCGAGTGTAAGATCCGTGGTCGCGGTAGTGAAACTATTCGGTGCGACTGCTACTGCGACTGTTGTTGGTAATTGTTATATTAGTGGCCTGCAGGGAGTAATGCTATTAACAGCAACTAACAGATTCACTGCGGACATAATTACGTTGCTTGTGCTTCGAAAATTAGCTACGCGCTTGGCATTCTTCCTCAATTCTGGGGAGTTTGCTACACAAGGAAGGAAGGAAAGGAAGTTTATGCACTTTTAAAGTTTAAAATGTTCTGGTTCTTGACGAAATGTGATAAAATACTTTTGATTTTAATTGCCTATTTATTCAGCATTTAAGGTTAAAATGTTGACTACGGCCAAGCAACTTCTATTGATCGCAAAATAAAAAGGCAATGAAAATATTTTACAAATGACTTTCTTATTCATTGTAATTCTTTTGACCAACTACTTTCCAACAAAAACTAAAGTTATCCACGTAAGCAGGAAAACCTGAAAAAAACACGTGAATGAACATGAGTAATATGTACGACAATTAGTAATATTATTAGAACACGGGTATTGTTCGTGTCTTTGGCTGATTATGAGATCTTAATGATACTATCTATCAGTGCTTAACTAATAATTTTCATTAGATTTTCCTCTATACACGATTATATTATCAGAACTAAGTACTATTAGTATGAAATATTAGCGCGTTTGCGAATAGCATTGAGTTGAGCATTAATTTATTTTTATGTCTTACAGACTTATGTTTATGGGTTTAAGAGTAACAATAAAAAGGTTTGGTTGAAAGGGAAATTTTCCTAACACTGGATCACTGGATTTGGAAAATTTCTTTTTCTCTTGGAGTCTTTTATCATCCACACGAGTACAATCTACAGATGTGGCAACATTTCAAAACGTCAAGATGGATGTGCTTGTACTCATTTTAATATTAAACCTGGATATACCTAAGCACAAAACTCTCAATCAATACATTAATAAATACTTGTACTCATAATTACTCATAAACTTTTCAGGATCAATGTACTAGATGATTAAATCCGCATTAGAATCTATTGTGTACTGCGATTAGAAGTAATAAGTGGTCACACTGACGGAAATGACAAGAATGATAACATACCCAGATAGATAAAGATATCATTTTCGACGTGCCCGAAAAGATTATCTTATTTTTCATTCATTCTTCATTTTTACGTATGTTTGAACTTTGAGAGAACGGCAACTTAACAAAAACATTGAGTGCAATACATCACTGGGTTCAGTGAGATACGTTACTATTAGCTGCGATCAAGGACAGCGATGGATGCGGTATAAATCACTAGAAGAATATTGAGGGTATTATAGGATCCCGTCAGGGCTGCGGGTTGTTCGAAAGAGATACCGCGGCCTCGACGCAAGGGATAAGTAGAAACATGGGTGGTTTTTAGTCAGTAGAAGTCTGAGACCCCCTTCCGCTCTATCCAAAAGCGGGAGGGGTTATTTGATTAAATTCCACCCGCCAAAAAAAAACAGTATTTTAGGATTGCTTACAAAAGGATAAAATTTTTGGAAACGCACTCTAAATCAGTGGCCATGACCTACACGCTCAAGCGACCCAAGTCTTGTGGCAACTGCTTACAATCACTGCGACGCGACGTGCAAAGCACGTGAAACACGCGCATATCGCGTCGCAAATCAATGTACAAGTAATGTGTATGCTGTTTTCTGTATCAGTCCAGCAAGCCTTTGTCCACACAAATACTGTGTACCTTATTTTTAGAATAATAATATTGATTGACACGATTATGTTATCGAATCTGATATGGTTTCCATTAATTTTTCGTGGAAACAATTAAGCGCATTTGTCTAGAGCAGATAAACTTTGACATTTAAAAGGTATCATTGACTTTTGTATGTAAATAGCGCACGATATTCATTAGAACAAAATGTTACCACGAATTATAATAATTCTCTCTCTAATATTATAAAGTTATTGTTTACAATTCTTGCCCCAATAAGCGAAAAGAGCAAGTTTAATTTGCAAATAACTATGAATAAAGTCTAGCGTAAGTGTTGCAAATTACTATGAATAAAGTCTAGCGTAAGTGTTTAAATAGAATTAATAATTAATGTTTTGATTAGGGAGACTATGAGCAGTCGTTTGAAGGATGTTAATGTCCTAGAAAATATGTAATCCTCAGAATGATACGGCTAGATCAATTGCTGTCTGTGTCAACAATAACTAGTAGATAATATATATTAAGTTTGACACACATTTGAAACTTAATGTTTTTGTCTGACTTGACATGGGTAAACTGAAGTAAATGGTAGATAACTATAAAAAATGCGTCATCAAGTAAATTTATTTTTTTTGAATTTTCCCATTTAAAAGTTGACCGTATTATTTATCTATTGATTTATTTTAGCATAAAACATTTGTCGAAAACATAGGTTGTATGTATGTGTATATACCAATATCAATTTTTAATTTAAATCATGTTATTAAACATTTTACTGCCTAAATAAAATTATAATAATATGTTTCATTTAGTGAACATTTAGGCCAAACGTGACTTCAAAATAATATGTATTATTAATACTGATATTTATCAGCCATACTAAAACAAATCAATGATTTGTTTTCTAGGCGTGTTTGAGTGCATAATCTGTTATCTTTCTTATCAATATTTTGTTCGTATCTGTATATGTCTGTAAGGTTTATATTTATTTGTACAAAACAGTAGCAATATAAACGATAAGTTAAAGATATTCTACTTGATCTCCTGAACACTTGAGATTAAAGCAATAAACTTTACTTAGTCTACATTTTGAAGTAGCAATACTGCTACTTGTTGAACATCCACTTAATCCTACCAACTACTTCTTCACTATTTATTCCCGTGACTAGACTGGGTGCTTGGAGGACCGTCTCTTGTAAATGTTGACGTTTAAAACGTTCTAATTTGAATAAATGACTTTGAAGTTTTAATAAGAAAAGATTTAATGTTTATAGAGATTTCTGAAAAATGGAAGGGGTTCGTAAGGGCCGACGCCAGCCAGGGCTTTGGGACTGGAACATAAAGGGCTGAGCAGGAACATGAGTGGGTTTTAGTCAGTACAAGTCTGACACTCCCTCCAGCTTCGCCCAGAGCGGGAGAAGTGATTTGATAAATTTCCACCGGAAAAAAAGCTAATCGTCTACTGGTATGTAGAAAGTGCACGGTTTGCGGGTCGCCGTGAACAATGGCACCGATGTGTGTACATCATCATTCGCCTGCCCGTATCCCAATTTATTTAGGGCCCGCGCAGCATGTCTTCTTCTTCCATACTTCTCTATTACTCATAATCTCAGCAGTCACCTCCTGCCTTGCCATATCATCCCTCACACAGTTCATCCATCGTTAATTTGATCTTCCTCTAATCTTATAGCCATTTATATTCATACTCAACATTTTTCTCACCACATTTTCCTCATTTCTTCGCATCACATGTGGACATGAAATGAATGAATGAAAAGTTGTGTGGTAGGTAATCGATTATCGTGGTATGGATACCACGATAATCGCTACTTTCATTTCTTATTTTATCCATTCGCGTTATAGATAAGTTAACTAAACGTGTGCAGCTAAGCCGCGGGCCACTGTGTAGTGGTGCCTTAAAAAACCACGTAAAATACATAACAACCCGGGTTAATTAATTAATACTCTGGTTATAACCGTCGTAATAAGCCGGTTAATGTTTGTGTCATTTTATATGAAAACTGCGGTCTAGTTTTCAGCGAGAATTTTCATCTGAAATTATAATATTTTACCTTTAAGTTTGTTTGAACATGCACTTTCTCTGCTGCCTGTGGCGATTCGCTTTATGCTCTACAGGTAGATAGGGGATTATGATTGTTCTGTTTGAATTAACGCAGGTATAAATGAGGTAAATGACACAAAAATTCCAAACAAAATATTTAATTGCACACAACACATGACAAAATCCCTTTATTAGTCTTTCAAAAGCAACCATATCTAACTGAATAAAATACCTGTGTGGTTATGCAAAGAATCAGCCATCTTATATGTATTTATGTATCCATCTCTCTATCTTTGTCAAACCAGATATCATACATTTCTGACAAACATAGATAGTAGCTACTGACAGATATCTAAGTGCTGCTTTGGTTCGCATACACTTTATTTGTTTCCTTGCTAAATTCAATTGAAACTATACAGTTCCGTTCAAAAGAATTGTAAATAAAATACGAAATCCGCAGTTTTCTGCAACCACAGGTGAAATGATACAGTTCAAAAAGATGTGGCCATCAACGAAGTGTATTTTTGTCATTCCAACCTGAAATTAAATGACAACAACCACACCGACCATTGCACTGAAACGTTCTTTTAAACATATTATTATTGCGGGATTAATTCACAACACGACTTAGTTGTGTTTCGATTGCGGTACGAGATGACCACGTGGATTGAGAATTCACGTGGTCATTTCTAAAAT
The DNA here is from genome assembly GCA_949774965.1 of Diarsia brunnea. Lineage (NCBI taxonomy): Eukaryota > Metazoa > Arthropoda > Insecta > Lepidoptera > Noctuidae > Diarsia > Diarsia brunnea. Next base: position 19,228,545 of record OX459011.1, read on the forward strand.
AGGCACGTATAATAGGCAACGCTTCCATTCAATCTGATATAACCACAGTCAAAAGTTTTGTAAACAGTAGAACCATAAAAATAATCAGTTCTGATTGAACTAAAAAATAATCTTAACCCTAGAGTGGGTACGTCTTCCCGCCAAACAGCAAAATACTCATAGCACGTCCACTCTAGGGTTAAGGCGCATTTCTTTTTCACAGAGATTCTCATCAGCCATCTGTAAGCAACATTCAGTTTACCAAAAAATATTCATCCAATCGCTGTTAGTTCACTTTAGAAAATATTAATATGTTGCGTCCAAAGCGTAAAAACTTTCTTATAAACTTCCATCAAAGGTATCTCTGACGGATTTTATGCAAAATTTTACTTCAGACCTTCCTTCTAATATATTCAAGAACTTCGAGTTTTTTAATCAACTTTTAATTTTGGTTCGCTTTGGGTAAAGTTGTACCTCTCGTAATTGGGCTCCATCATCAGGCTTAAGAGGCTTGTAAAGGTAAAGACTTCACGACTTTCAAACTTTTTTTTGTGGGAGTCAAGTTATGTTGGCGGTTTTGTGGTAAGCAGAATCGTTGTAAACTGAGAAAAATAATATTAAAATCGAAGGCCATGTCTTCAGGCAATCACTTCAGTTAGATTCGCGTTTGGTGTATTAACGATCAAAACAAAGCTCATAATAGTATTATGCATTTATTAATTATTATAAAATTTCTCATAGATACACTTCAGACATTATTGCTATTGCAATTAGAATCTTCCCAGCTTTGTACGAAAATTTCGCCAAAAACATTCAACTACCTGTTTGCTCACAACAATTCCTGATCAATTCCATCTATTTCTATTTATCAAGAGCAAATAATAGTAAAACTCGTGTCATACAAACTTGGGTATCAGTTGATACGTGCCTACTAGCCTAGACAGCGCACTGTAGCCGTCCTATGTATAGCTGCTCGAATCAAACCATATAATACAAGCTATTGTTTTGCAATAAATTCAAGGAACTATTTTAATGATTCTTGGCCCGAATCAATTATAAAATGGGTAGGTATTTTTTCCTTTTAATCGGACACCGGTAATTGTGAACCACCGTGTTAAAACGAATCCCGTATAATTCTATTACAGCGCTTTCATACCCACAAACAAACGAACGCAAACGTTTATTCCATAGTTTCGTATTCCCTAAAGTACGTTATTCTTAAAAAAAAACAGCGTAAATTAATTATTGACCAAGTACCGCAATTTAAATCTTCGTCTTTCACGACAACCTCCTGAATTTTGACGAGGATGCCAAACTGCAGCTTGTATAGTTATATCGCTTCGCCACAGGATATCACGAAACATTAACATTACAGTACTCAATGAAATAGTAGGAACGAGTACTAGAGTGGAGTGCTCGCGCAAGTAGCTAGTTAGTTACTAGTTCCTCAGTACATTAGTGTTTGAGTTGAGAGCTTTACTTACACTTGAAGATGTAGTTTGAGCAATGAGCAGTCAATGCTTGACTATTACTTATCTCTCTAGATGAGTTAAATTAGGAAGTGCTTGAATATTATTTAAATAATAGTGTACTGTTTATACTACCTACTTATAATAATGTCTCGGGAGTTTAATCAACTTTATCGATCATCAGTTTATTCATAAAAATAAACAAAACATAATTATCACCACGCTTGTTTCTCTAAAAAGTTAGGCAGAGGTGCACACATGTTACAAAAAAAAGATTTCTATAATAAATATAAACACACGTAAGGGTTGTTATTGCCCCGGCGGGGCTCCACGTAACGTCGGGGCTGCGGGTTGTTCGCAAGAGATACCGTGGCCTCGACATAAAGGGCTAAGAAGGAACGTGGGTGGATTTTAGTCAGTAGAAGTCTGACACTCCCTTCCGCTCTGCCCAAGAGCGGGAGGGGGGTTATTTTATGATTTTCCATCCGCCAACAAAAAAAAAGGGTTGTTATTACCAATGAGTAGCTTCTGCCTATATTAACCCCTTTCACATCAAAACAATAAGTTAATTCCTTAATACGATTCATTTAATTTACAACATAACGGAACAAAGTTCTGGCGTTCATTTGATATTGTTAATTCATTACACGTGCTTTTAATTGATCACCGCATTACAAAGGAAAAACTTTCATAATGTAATATACCCTGAACATGGAGTTTGAGTCGTTTCAGTAATAGGGTTACAATAAAATTAGGAGGGTTTAAGATGCGAAGGAAATTGTTTTGTTGTTTGTGTAGTTAAGCGCGGTAAAGAGTTATTTTGCTTGGAAAAGATTAACTGAACTAGCTAACAGAGGAATAGGAAAAGTATTCCTTTATTTTGCAGGTCTTTTCTTTACGTGATTATGTTGTTTGGCATTAAGATATCTGGCCCATGGACTGCGGGCTGTTTGAAAGAGTTACCGCGGCCTCGGACACAAAGGGCTAAAAAGGAACATGGGTGGTTTTTAGTCAGTAGAAGTCTGACACTCCCTACCGCTCCGCCCAAAGCGGGAGGAGTCATTTTGATGATTTACGACCCTCAAAAAAAAAATGGTGTGCACCTATCACATTGTACCGTGAATGCTGCTTGCTGCATGCTGTATTAACGTATCAGGCACGGCAAGGAACATGACGTGGTTTACTTAGACACGCTAGTAAAGGGTTTATTATCACATCATATTTGAGAGATTCGCCAAGTTTCTGAGGGAATACCTCAGAAACTGTGTTTGGTTCTAGTTATATCTACATACGAATTTGACAGTGCCATTTGTGTTCGATCATTATTCATCATCATCATTTCAGCCGAAAGACGTCCACTGCTGGACATAGGCCTCTCCTAAGTGTCGCCACATTGACCGGTCCCGTGCGTGTCGCATCCAGCGGATACCCGCAACCTTCACCAGGTCATCCGTTAGTTCGATATCCGACCACATTACGTTCCTGAATACTCAGTTATGGCTTTGTGCAATCAATAAGTAATGAGAGGTTGATTGTGAACCACAGAAATTGCCATTGCCTAAGTAATATTGGCTCCACCCACACACATCAGTAAACAATTTAGTATTAATTATGGCACCTGTATTGTGTGTGAAGGAGCGATTTCCATGTTGTAAATGTTACTACTCATGATTGGTTCACTTAAGGCACCTACAATGATGTGATATAGTTGTAATATTGTCATTCTCGGCTCAATGGAACCGATTTAATAGTCTGTCCATTGTTTGCCCACTCAAGTAGTAAACTGAAGGATATTAATAGATTTTGTGTTGAATGTGGGCGTTGGCGTGAAACTTAGGGAGCTGCCTGACCTGTGGAACGTACACACAATGGAGAACTGTGATCGTTAATATGTCAGCGGTTTATTGCTTGACCTTTAAGTTCTTACCTACGAGATTATCGATACTACAGATGGTTGGCGTTACTGGATCATCACAGTCACGGATGTCTTATCGATATCGACAGTTACAAATAGTATTTTGTCAATAAATTAATGATTTAGTTTATTTATACAGGGTGTAAACGAACCCTTCACGCATCCGACAACCAAGCATTCTGTACATCAAACCAAGTACCCCTACGCAATATTTTTTTGCTGGGAAATGACTTTTTTTTTTGGGGTCAAAAATCACATTTTACGGTAAAACTCAAAGTAGCACTCTTAAAACATTGTGCTAGTGGATGCTTTGAATAGTAAACGGGTCATGGAGGTATTTTTTTTTTTTTTAATTAGCCTATTGTGTCCCACTGCTGGGCAAAGGCCTCCCCATTTCTTTCCAGCTCTCCTGGTGTTGTGCCTTCTCTGGCCAATCAGTCACGAACGAGTCCAAATCGTCACGCCAACGTTTCTTGGGTCTGCCTCGGTGACGACGACCGTCTTGAGGCACCCAGTGTGTGACGATTTTGGCCCATCTGTCCTGACCTCTCCTGGAAATGTAAGGTAATTTAAGTAAAGTTAAAACCTGAAATACTAGTATTTACAAAAACAGCTGTGAAAAATTTGGAACTTTGACCCCCAATATCTCCGCAACTAGGAGGTTCCCAGGTATGGTGTAGAACAAAAAAATGATCGCAGTGGTAGGGAGAACAAGTGCTTTTAGTTTGCGTTAAGGGTACTTTTACACCCTATATTGGTACCTACCAACTAATTGCTGTTTCGATATCGGCAATCGTTTGTGGCTTTGTTTCAACCAATAGTCACCCTACTTTATTTCCCACGTTATCACCTTTAGGAGCTACTTTAACTGAAACATGTAAACTTATTTTCCCACTGGATACAGTCCAAGAAAATGTCTTGTAAAATAAATAAACCAACAGTTTCAATAAGATATACGAGCCAATACCGTCGCAATACAGCAAAACTGCAGCAAACACATCAGGTCCCATCTGGTCTGCACCTAATTCGTCGTGCATCGCTGGCTAGCTCCTCACACCATCTGCAATAGTACGTGCGCGTCAGTCAATGTATGCCGTAATCCCGCAGATGCCTCTGGCGTAATGTTTGGAGATAAATGTTTATGGTTAGTGGGAAAGTTTATTGGATTTTTGGAGCAGAAGCGTGATATATAGGAAGATTTCGAATTTTTAACCGACTTCCCAAAAAGGAGGAGGTTCTCAATTCGATTGGTATGTTTTTTTTTGTATGAATGCACACCGATTACGCCGAGAAAAATAAAAAAACTTTTTTGCAAAAAAAAAAACAACCGACTTCATAAACACCAAAAAGTGAAAAATAAACTTCAGAAGAAAAATCAGCTTCTGAAGTCGGTGCCAAAAAACTTAAATCAAACAAACTAATGTCACCGACTTCAGTACACTAGCAATTTTATATTGGTTAAACTTAATGTCTTACACTCAAAGCAAACTATGTTTGAGGTTTGTCAAATATGTTTGAGTACATAAATTATTTACCGGTATCATCCCAATGCCGGGCAGAGGCCTCTCCCATGACTTCCAGTTGTTATGATCTAAGGTCAATGTGGACGAAGTTGTTTTGTTGTTGGTGTAGGAAAATATACCTTTTTTTGTTTACCTACTAAAAAATTAAACATGTTTCTGCAAACATGTTTAAACTGTATTGTACTAACAAATTGAATTTTATAATCTATTAAATAAACAATTTGATTTGATTTGTTTATTCCTAATTATTTATTACTAACTAATGCCCGCGGCTTCACCCGCGTGGATGTCGGTCAAATTATATACTAAAACCTTCCTCTTGAATCACTCTACCTATTAAAAAAAAACGCATCAAAATCCGTTGCGTAGTTTTAAAGATTTAAGCATACATTAATAGGGACAGAGAAAGCAACTTTGTTTTGTACTATGTAGTGATAGTCGGTTGCTATTTATATAGAGTGGACTACTTATCTTTTTTTTTGTTTTGGAGGCTGGGAAATCATCAAATGACTCCTCCAGCTCTGGGCAAAGCGGTAGGGAGTGTCAGACTTCTACTGACTAAAAACCACCCATGTTCCTTCTCAGCCCTTTAGCGACTGCTTATCTGACCTCAGTAAGCCCGTTACTTAGAAATATAAACTTCCCGAAACGTCCCGAACGGAACTTGACAGCTAAAGGCAATCGCCATTAGAAACATTTCAAGCAGTAAATGATAAAAGAAGGTATGAAATACGAAAGTGTGCTGTCCACTCAACAAAAACTTTTTGCTAAGGAAAACAAAGTGCGCTCCCCCACTAATGAAATAAAAACAAGGAAAAACTGTAACGACCAGAACAAAACACTTTCTTGGAAAATACGTCTTTATTTTGTTTGACACATAAGACCTGATTGAATTTAAATGTCTAAATGAAATAAATTTATGTCCAACGTGACGTCATCACGTCAGACTGATAAACAAATTGCTTATCATTATTCAGTTTTTCCTTGTGCAAAAATAAACCAGACCGTCGAAGTTCTTTGTAATATCTACCACAGTTACTGTTGTTTCAAGTTAGACCACGGGAACTTCATGAGTTTTTTTAATTCTTCTTTTCCTGTTGACTAAAAATGCTATGACATAGCTCAATTATAATGATGTTGACAACGAGAGTAGAGTCAATTGTTGTTAACGAGGAAATAAATGACTACATGAGATTAGGTAGTTATTATCATTCTGGGTAATTAATTATACCATCATTTGGTAAAGAAGGAAGGTAAAAACCAACCTTTATATTAATTAATATACTTTATATAAAAACAATCTGTAGTACTCGTAACAAGAGGACACGTACAACAATACATCCACTTGCGAACCTTGTAAGTTGTATACTCAAAGTTTAGCACTTTACAGTAGCGATCATAGTCGTACGTATAACGACACCTGCGAAGATGTCGCGTACTGCATCTGTGACACGAACTTGTGCTAGCTTTCAAATGTTATTACATGAACAAGCACATGTGTACACAATTACCAAGTTTTAATGAACATTGATGATATTGGCAGAAAGGGAGGGATAGTTAAATAATTAAATAATAACTAGATGGCGTTGTGTGATAGTTGTGGAATATTATTATTATTATTATTATTATTAGTGTGATTTTCCAGAAATTACTTACGGAAGAAAACAGTGGGGCTCTTTTGCCTCGTAGCCTTAATTAGAACTAACGCTGTCATCATGTTTTAACATAACGATTTCCATAGACAATTTCACATATAGTTTACCTTCTTGACAATGTAGCTGATGCTTCAAAAGACTAAACGAAAAAAATTGGCATTTAATTAATGTCAGTGTAGTAGAAAATTAAAGAAAAAAAACGTGTTGCGCCGACACTATAACACGGAAAAAGAGCCGGAACATGATAGAACTACAGTATACCTGAAGTACGGAAGAACACATCTCCTTATACATAGTAGACTCATTTTTAGAGCTCCACAGTTTTTTCTTTTGACCGTTCATCTAGAAAATAAACAATATCACTTCAGGCAAAATAAGTCATGTTTCAAATACACTATAATGAGAATTAGTTTCTCAAAGGGAAGAGTTTCAACGAAAATTGCTACAAAATTCAGTTCATCAGAAATTAAATAGGTACTGCAAAAGCAACGAACTAGAATGAATGAAATGTATCGTGGAACTTAAAATTCGTTCATATGAGTGGGGCTTGTACCCTGGTACAGGAAAATAACAAGGTGTCGAAGTTAGATAAATAATAGAGTGTGTGCGTTTAAGGAAAGGAAAAGTCTTTCTTATGAGGGTACAATTCAGTGAGACATTTTCCTTATGTATTTTAATAATGATTACTGGTATACTTATAAACTACAAAATTTTCAATACTGCGGCAGGAGTGTAATGCATGTCCATGTGATTTTTGGTTTTAGGGCATACCGGTTATCTCGCGATGTTTTCCTCCACTGCTTTGATTTTGAGATCAGTGGCGCTGGCGGTGAACTTATTAACAAAAAGTCATGTCAAGTCGGGTAAAACCAATAAAATATTTAAAGGCAACCACTCTAATATGAATATTATGTATAAATATGGCTAGCGTGTACGATCTGTGCACCTTCACGATACAGGCAGTTAGCGTTCCTTCCTATCCTCGTTGAAAAAAGGCATAAATGTACAAAAAATTAACAAAACCTTCTGAATTTAAAATGGACCGTTGGGCCAGCAGTTTAAATCTCCCTCGGAAATTAAACGCGTAATCACAAAAAGCTTAAACAGCTACACACAGAATGTAATTCCGCTGAGAGTGGATCCGGTGCACATTAACAGCATTGGGCCTGTCGGGTACAGCGCTGGAATTATGCTGCGCTCCCAATGGCCTCTCATTGCAGCGGGTAATGAATCCTCTTTGAATGTTTACGACTCGTATGGTGGACACACTCGGGGGAAATTGGTTATTTTCGGCATGTTTCGGGATTAACTTCGTTTTGCGGCGGTTTCTAGTACAAGGTCCGGGAGTAATCGAAGCTTTTGGTAGGGATTTCAGTTTTTAAACATCGTGTAAAGAAAAAAAAATAGCCCAGGTAAATAGCTAAGAGTAAGGGGGTACCGGTTGCCCGCTAAGAAGGAAGATGAGTGGTTTTTAGTCAGCAGAAGTCTGACACTCCCTTTCGCGCCGCCCAAGAGCGGGAGGGCCAAAAAAAAAAGGGGGGTAGCGGCTACAGGGTACAGGCTATTAAAATTTGACCACTTAAGATACCAATATCTTTCGCAAGCAATAGAGAGCGAACGTATATAATTATATTTATTACGGTATGATGGTTCGCACATATGCTTTTCACGTTGAAGATCCAGTTCGATCCTGGCTGATATCAACCAGAAACATTGCCAGACTTTGAGGCATTACTGCAAATTCAAAGTATTGAACATGAACCTGGGACTCGACCCACTCTAGATATTTCGTTATTCGTCTATCCATATACGGGTTAATTAAAACAACTTGCTCTGTGAATATTTAAGCAGCAATAAGTATCAGGCATTTGATAAAGTAGTGAATAATTATAATGTTACTATGTACGGTCTCATCAAGTGTACATTTACTTTGCTAACGCAGCAACCTACTTTGATGGCGTGCGTCACAAATATTATGCTATAATTATAACTTTTCACGCTATGCAGAGAGTGTCTGACAATTACTGTGCAACTAACCACTTGTCAAGAGAAAGAATCGCTACCACTCTTAACTTGTTAACTTTAACTTTAATATAACTTTGAAACTATACTTGTGGTTCTTTCTGTAAACTCCGCAACTAAACCAACATCAACAATAGTGATAGTGTACGGTGCCGACAACTACTGGCCCCTACATACTATTTGTTTGGCTATTCAACACTGAGAAAACCATCACTTAACCGTTTGTACATTTCGGACTAATAACCAATGCAACTTTACACTCAAACGTCTAATAAATACCGGTTCTTATCCAAAAGTAACAATGACATCTTAATTAAAACACGTTATTATAATGAAATCTAATTCGCAGGTATTATTTCGCCTTCATTACACATATAAACTCTCATGACCTACTTTATGAAATTCCAAAGCAACCCCTAGCGTTAAACCTCATAATATTACGGCTAAAAAAACAGAGTGTTGGCAGAAAACGTAGCAATGACATAATTCACCCCGGCTTTTTTCACACCCCGAGGTTTTGTGTATTATATTTTAGATAAAAAATATACCAACTGGTGGTCCTCGTTAAGGAATTTTACATAATTAAGATAGCTGTTATAAATTAACTTAATAAAGGCGGTTTAAAGCTCAGTTTCTCTTTTCATGTAATTGACGGTTTTTTTTCCGTATTTTAATTATGAAGCGCCTTTGATTTTAGCGATACTGGACCACTACACAACATTGTAATTTTGCTGAGAAAAAAACATACACATTTCAGTATTTTGTTTCCAGCTTTTATTTTTTGCGTCAGTGCTGCATTTTACTAAGTAATAAAAAAGGAAGTTTCTAGCATATCTCAAAAAGTATAAAAACTCTTTGGTACCGTTACACTCTGTGAGAAAACTAAGCTTCAAGTAAGTGTAGTAGACGCTAAGTAAAATAAAAAAAAGCTCTTTGTTACGTGATCCTAAAAGCACTATCTGAACTTCGACGAGCAAATGATACCTAAGGAGTTTTATTAAATTAATTTACTTATTTTAATAATAATATTATGTTTCTTTTATTTTTTGTCTAGACTAAAGGGGCTTCGCAAAAAAAACCAATGCATAACTGTCCTACAACCAAAAATTCGAAAACATGTGACATCTACCAAACCGCACTGGACCCGCAAGATGGATTACAGCACATTTCCTCTCATGGAGAACAGGCGTGTGTCTCAGCAGTGGGAACGATATTGACTAATTAGGCTGCCTGTCCACTGAAGTGGAGTGAGGCTGCGGAGCGGAGAAACAGTGAAAAATTTACCAATAGGATTGCATAAAATCTGCCCTCTGTTCCAGTGTGCAATCCTATTGGTTAATATTTCTCCGTTTCTCCGCTCTGCAGCCTCGCCCCGCTTCAATAGGCAGGCAGCCTTATGTTTATGCTATGCACATACTGTCACATAGCAATCTAACGTATTGTGTAAGGTTAAGCAACAATATAATTTCTTCACTGTATATTACAGACTACAATAAATGTGCAGATAGATAGCGTATCGCCTGCGGTCACTGGACACTACTAGATAAACAAAACTCCTTGGGAAATCCTAAAACAATATCATACATTCCTTTTGCAGAGCTATCACCGTGCAACGCAGTTTCTCGTAAATAACTTTGCCACATTATAGTTACAGTGACATTCCAAGTGGAGGGGACGACTGTCCGAACTTGCCGCCATTACGAACCGGAAGTTTGGCCAATATCCGGTAACCACCGACGTGGGTTAAGCTCGAATGTTGCTGAAATTGTGGTCGGCGTTTGGTAGTAGTGTGTCAATTTGTACTGTAACACACATTATGTTGAATGAGAGTTACTGCGTTAAATTCTATTTGTTTTAATACCTACCAAATAATTTGTTAAATAGTTTATTGTCACAATAAGATCATACACCATTCCATTGGTGATATTGTAGGTACCGAAACTAATACCCAAATCTAACTAATGCCTGGAATTATTGTTCTTCAAGCCATAGTCAATAAAATTATTCTTAGCAGAATTTAACAGCTCTGTTCAATTCTATAATTAAAGCCCACCGTTACACCTAGAGAAAGTTTGATTATCTTTGTGATATTTTTCAGGACATTTCGTTTTACTTTCGCTGACATGGTCATCATTTTTATTTACTAGGACCATCTTACCATAACACTTCTTGAAAGTACCATCAATGAACGTTAGCACACTCGTATAGGTAAGTGCCTACGTACCCGATGTAGACAGTATTCGTTAAGGTTAAAGCTTTGTAAGAAATAAAGACATAAACCGTAATGTACATCTATAATCATAACACTAGAGTCTAAACTCGAATGTCTTCGCCTTAATTACAGCTATATATTAGTTCGCACAGCTTACTGTACTACTGATAAGGGTAGTAGGAACGTTTCTGTTTATTTAGGCTGTGTCTGAGAGCGTCATTAGAAGGTTGAAAATCTCCAAAATGATTGGAGTTTTGTTGCGCGATAGAATAAGGAGCGACGAGGTCCGCAGGAGAGCCAAACACAACCTCAAGAATTGCCAAACCAATGTAGCAGTTGAACCGCCTGCAAGTAGCTAGGCTGGTAGAACTGAGGTCTATGTCCAGCAGTCTTTCAGCTCCTATGACGTACATTTTTGCTTGTCCCATTGCTTTTCTGAAGTTTCCGAAAAAAAAAGTAAACATTGTGCTTACTTCCCGAAACCATGTCCTTTTCGAGAAGTTAAAAGGCTATTTTAATTTACAAGAAAAATGGAGGCTAAGCGGAACCTTTTTTTTTTTTGGCGGGTGGAAAATCATCAAATAACCCCTCCCGCTCTTGGGCTGAGCGAAAGGGAGTGTCAGACTTCTACTGACTAAAACCACCCATGTTCCTTCTTAGCCCTTCATGTCGAGGCCGCGGTATCTCTTGCGAACAACCCGCAGCCGCGACGCGGAACCTCAAATAACTTAGAGACAGATCTTAACTTTACTTTTAAGGAGACAACGGTAGCAAAGTTTCAGTATTTCCGTATAACCTTTTAAAAAAACGAGTCTCATAAAAACTTTAGTTCTCTGCCTAAACAAGAACAATCAGAATGTTGGGACGGAAAGTTCTAGAACCGATCGATCCAGATAGACCTATAAAAGAAACTGTACCTTCTAATAAATTGCCAGGTAAATCTGATACATCTCGAAGTAGGCTCTTACTGGAATTTATATTAGCTATCTTCTATACACCATTTAAGTTTTTTTGGGTCGGTCGTATTGTATCGCGGAAGATATATGGCACATTGTAACAGATACAATCTGAATTGGATTACATTTTAGAAGTTTTTATGTCCAATTTCGTTTTCTGTACGTATAAATAAAAAATGTATCTACGTGGTTAGGGTTTTCGATTTCACAAATATTTTTGGGGCTGTTTAAGCGGCTTAATCATGTGAAATGTTATAAGTGTCCCATTAATTGTTTTTACTTAAGCTCGATCTTTTTCTAGTAGACTAAGCCCAAAAGCTTAGGAAAAAGGGCAATAGTGGTCGAAACCTATGACATATAACAGCTAAAAGTCGGTGGGTCCAGTAACTGTGGCCCTTTTGGCAGAAAGGCAAGTGTTTCAGCTGCGGGCTGATTAATGAATTCGACTAAACGTTTGTGTACATTTTAGTGTTTAGTTGCAAGTAAAATAAGTGCCCTCTCTGCAGTCGGGAGCAAAAGCAACATGTAGTCTTCACAAGATACACGTCGTGCTAACATTACTTAGACCTTTCTTATAAGGACCTGCTCCTTCAAAGTTGTCTTGAGAAAGGCATGTAGGGCTGCGTGTACATGTTTCGCCTTATAAGAGCTGGTGAATAATACATACACGTTGTCAAAACATTTTCACTTTATATTCCAATTTTGAATGTACAACTCCAAGGTTCAACGATTTCCATATTTTTCAATATTTGGCTGAAAGTTCTAAGTATGGTGATCTACATTACTACAGTGTTGCAGTTTTGGTTCCATTTTATTATGTAGATTAACTTTCCCTAGCATCATTTAATTGTTCTTTTCATTATTTTAAGAAAAAGACTTCTACCTTCTGCACTGTTTAAAATGTAATATTAAAGAAGAATAAAAGCGATATTAATTAAGCAAGCATAATGTACAGGAAAAAGGTGGCATTTATTTAAGTTTGAAACAAAAATGTATCTACCGGTGCTTATATCAGTATTGTATGGTAGGTACCTGTTTTGAGCTTTTTACAAGTTTTATTTAATAAATATACTGATATTGGTAACCTGCGTCATCCCACAGCTGGGCAAAGGCCTCTCTCCGTGGCCTCCAATATACCCGCTCCGGGGCTAACGTGACCGTTGCCTTTGTATAGCAGGTCCCGCCAAAAGTAATTTCAATTTAGACAGATGCAATTATTCCGCATAAATTAATAAATAGAACAACATTAATTTGTATACAATTTGCAGCTAGACAAATAACTGTACACATCCGCAGAGACAGTATAATAAATGTCCACAAGTTTTATTCAAAACACTCGTACGAGTATTTATTTATTCACCTGCACAACATAGAGTTTAAATAAATAAAATTTACTATGAACAAACTAAACGGTAAATCTTCTTTACAGATCCATGGCCCATTTGGCAACTCGTAAAAGTTTCATCGAGTGGCAGCCACTGCTATTTATGAGCAGTTGCAGTAAAACCTTGCATTCTGCAACTCTGCACACACTGCACAGGGGTAATGTTTCGTTTGCACGGGGGTGAGCAGAATACTCAAGCGAGTTTACAATAAATGTGACTTTTGTAGTATTGAAAGTTTTGTTACGTCACTTCACGAATCTTCACGAATCTTCTTCATTTAAAACCTCTAGCAATGCAGTAATTCAGTCACTTACCATTTCAATGACTTGTCTATTACATTGCAACCTATAAAGTATTGTAAAGTTCACTGGCACTGTAATGGCACATAAAACTAAGGCTTGCGTTTATCTAGTCAATAATTCTTTCGCTTAAACCTTTACACAACGTTTAATTTCCGTTTAAATCCTTTTGATCTGACTCAAGGGTTAAGTTGAGAGCGGGGTACGGATATTATTAAAATGATAGGATATAAATAAAATACACATTCTGTTGAAGGTATATCAACAAACGAACTCCGATGGTTATGGAACTGAAGGTAGAAATCTTTTAAAGACAAGTGACTATTATTGACACTTAGTTCATACATGCCAGTTCGAGTACGACGCTTAATGATCTATCGTTCGTGTTTACTCTGGGAATAAAATTAAACACCATACTGTTCCGCTTAGAATTCAGTACATACTCTGTAGAGTAGCCAGCCTATGTCATAATACTATTATGACTGAGCATCTGTGTAAGCGTTGTGTACGATGGGCCTAATGCAAACACAGAACCTCTAAACAGTAGGCGAATATGAACAAAAGCTACTTCTGTTAACAAATGAATCGGAATTTATTCGTATCAATAATTGAGAAGCTTTGTCGCCAATCCGATTATTTTAAAAGGAAATATATGACGACGACAGGCCGTGTCGACGGCGCGTTCGTGTTCCACGCGCGCCTCAAAGAGATGTCAGCAACATGCAAGGGCCGACGCCCGTCGGGGCTGCGGGTTGTTCGCAGATACCGTGGCCTCGACATGAAGGGCTAAGAAGGAACATGGGTGGTTTTCAGTCAGTAGAAGTCTGACACTCCCTTTCGCTCTGCCCAAGAGCGGGAGGGGTCATTTGATGATTTTCCACCCACCATAAAAAAAAGGCCCATTTTTTCCGCTGTTTTCTTTAGCATTGTGGCATACATTTGTAGTACTGATAAGTATCGCATAGACATTGTTAGGTAAAAATGGTCTGAATTTGCAAACCAATACTTTTGTTCTGTACCTACTACAATTCGTATAAAATTTGCTTGATATAACTTCATTCTTTACCTCCTTTACTTTTTTTGTAAATGTAATACAAGAAAGGCAAAAAACACATTCAAGAGCAGAGATGCAAAGAGTATGAAATTTTTTAAATAATTTCTGAACGACGTTAATTTTAATAACTGGCTAGTACTTAAAAAGGCAATTATGTATGCCGAATCAAATAACAAAATAATCAACACTGCCTTTTCCTTGAAACTCCAACTAAGCGTAAAATCAAAGTAACAAACACTAATTCCCATCTTCCACTATTCGTTAATTCGAGTCCTAATTTAAATTCCGTTTCACTAATACCCAATAGATTTAATCAAAGATAAACTTAACAGGAATGTTATTAGATTAATCTCCAGACGGCGCCATTTGTCTGGGCAAGTTTACAGCCGCTCCCTGGACGCGGGGATAAAGGTGAGGTTCTAATGCTGCCAGGCACACTACGTGCGTACGTACGTAAACTTAGCTTTACTTTTAAAGAAAAATAGGTGGAAAATCTTATTAACAAATGCGTGGTTCCATTATCATTTCATCATTCTCTTGACCTGATATCAATTTATTTTGGATTTGCGCAGCATGTCTTCTACTTCCATGGTTCTCTGTTAGTCATCATCAAATGAGTCTGCCTCTTTCTAGCCATATCATCTCTCTTACAGTTCGGCCATCGGTTTTTAGGTTTTGATAACGTTGTATATAACGCGTGGCTGCTTCCTGCTTGTATGAGTCACCTATCTTACACACATATTTAGCAGTATTGTTGATCAGACAAAGTCAACTCGAAACATTGATTACACAAGTGAAAGACGACAAACTACTTGGAGCTCAAGACAATGAGCCTTCAGAAAGTTTATCTACATGTACCCAATATTGCCACGCGGCTTTTCGGAACGAAGCCGAGTCGCGTATGTATAGTAAACGGAACGTGACTCATGCCGCTGAAGTCCATTTTACATATCTAATACGCAGTAATGGAATGGAGCCTTAACTGTGCAAGTTGGGTTCATCGCGGCAATAACGCGGCAAGTTGGGATCAAACGATAGTTAGAGGACAATCTTTAATCTTTTGCCGCCGGTCTCACTCTAACGAGCCGAGGGAATTCGAAACGAACTGATACGGATGGCCTACTGTTCTAGTTTCTAATTGTAAGTATTTTTACAGCAGAGAATGTTTTATCTGAATTTGAAAGGGATTTGGGACTTGTACTTACGGGAACGAAAATGAGGTTTATCTAGACTGGTATTCTCGATGAGTTCTTATAATTCAAATTCACGATTCTTTGAAAATGGTCTACCGTAAAATCTAAATGTGTTAAGTAGTTAGGTCAAAATTAAATATTTTCTACACAAATTACCGTTACAATCGGTGTGAAAAATAAATTGTGTAGATGATTTTCATTAAAATTAACACAAAAAACGGGATAGGTATTTGTTTTGAGTTCCTGATATTTTAATGCTGTTTCAAGCACTATGATCCCGGATAAACTGAACTTAACCGGGTAACTGTAGTATTATTATAGCAAACATGGTAAATATACCGTCTTCAGTGGTTAAGATGAATATCTTCTGAATGTCTTTATATAGGATGAACTTTCACCATTCTATGTTTACCCCCATTCATTCCAGCTCTGTATCAAAGATACCAGTAACGAAGCAACTTGTATATTTACATCGGAAGTGTAAAAGCGCGGCGAAGTGAGGGAACAGTTCAAGTTAAACAGCAAACTTGAAATAGTGTTAACAATTAAACTCTCGGTTAACAAGCGTTGTTGGCTGACGACGCTAGGGAAGGGACGGCTACTTGTAACTTTTACTGTTACTACGGTTTAATTTTAATTGTTTTTGTTATCTTTGTTACTGCTGCGACTTCCGTCAATTTGTAGATTAGGGTCATGACCGGAAACTTTAGATGAAAATGTGGTTCTCAATAAACTCAAAACTTTACAGTTTGGTATCTAAACATTATCAATCTCTTCACAATTTAAAGGTCTTTCCCCCCCGTTCTGGTTGCGGGTCCCATACGGGCTGCGGGTTCCGTCCGGGCTGCGGGTTCTTCGAGAGAGGTACCGCGGCCTCGGCACAAAGGACTAAGAAGGAACATGGGTGGTTTTTAGTCAGTAGAAGTCTGACACAGGGAGTGTTCACTCTGCCCAGAGCGGGAGGAGGCATTTGATGATAACCAACCCTCCAAAAAAAAAAGTATAGTTCAGTTTGATGGAACTCTGAACTCGGTAACGTACATTTGAAATTATTTGCATTATTTCGATCTCTAAAATATTAAGTGTACCTACTTATGTTTCATTACTACGCCAGATATCCAAAGTAAACATTTCATAATGTCTTAACAATGAAGCTATTAAAAAAGACTAAAGGCTGAAGATGTTGAACATAATTTGGTAAATTTTAACAATGTAAATGAACCTGATAACAGCGGCCGTTTGTTCTCGAGTTGTGCCACTGACAGACTCAACTTGTTTATCTTTTCATCTTAAAATGTGTTTAATATTTTCGTTTAAAATAGAATTAGCTAAGAACTGTTTAATAAAGCGTTTTTTTCTGAAGCAAAAAATAGAATCTGATATTTGCCGATTTTTTGGTGGTTTTAGCTAACTATAAAAATATAACTGTCCTGACACTTGGGCCTAATGCCAATGTACAAATTGAAAGCATCTTTTTTCAAAATAACGAATCAAAACATAATTATGTTATCAATTCATTAATGAAAAATAGGTAAAAGCAAACTAAATGTAATAAACGGATAGTACTTATCTAACATGATTTATCAATACAATGACAATACTCACAACAAAAAGATAAAAAAGAAAAGGTAGCCCATCACTAGCGAGCAATTTGTACAACAATGAGTTCACGCCTCTTGCTCGGAAGCAATTCATAATAGTTCGCAGCGTAGAGGGTCGCGGATACTTCACAGATTAAGTTTGGAATAAAACCTGCCAACTTTATGTAGCACTTTATTACTATTACAGCTGTATGCATTTGCGAGGAAAAGGATTTTCATTCATTTTACGAAGTGAACTTGAGATGAGAACTTGTTACTTTCGTAAGAGAAGAAGTTACTAGAGAGACTGTAAAAGGAACGCTTTCGCAAATCTTAGAACGCTAAATGCGACAGTTTGTGAGGATGAGTGGATGTTTGATACTCTTTCACGCAAAAACAACTGAATGGATTTGAAATCAATTTGACACACGGATAGCAATAATCTGAATTAACATATTATACACACATTTAGTTGGAACAGTTACCGATACAAGCGGGTGAAGTCGCAAGCATAAGCTAATCGTTTCAAACTTCTTCATCAATTTAAAAAAAAAAAACACTTTTGATATTATAAGGCCAATCCAAAATATTTCCAACTTTTCAATAATATCACAAATTAGTGATTGTCGCTTTTTCTTCTATCTTACAGGATGTCGTGTTACTTACCCCTAACAAGTAAAAGAGGGTAAGTAATTTAACAATTGAATTTAATTTAGAGGTAAGAGGTAAAAAATACAAATAAATCTATAAAAACACGAACCTTCCTAACTCACGCTTTGCACAGAATAAAACAGCTCCAGGGTAGGTAAATCTCGAAGGCTGGCCAGCAGATTACGGGCAAGTCCTTTAGGGAGGCCCGGAGAATATGTTGGAGGTACTTCGCGTCGCGAGGATCACGGGCGACTCCTTTAGGGATGCCCGGAGGATACTTTGGAGGTACTTCGCGATAGTTCTTCTTAAGAACTCAGATAATAACTTGTAGACGTGATGATTCCTCTTCAGAAACCAGATCTCAACTGGAGGGCATCCTTCAGAAAATCCTTTTTATAAAACCATCTCTCCGTTTTTTCCACCCAATTGTCTTTTAATTCTTTCCAGAATTTAAGTTCTTGAAATCAAAAATTGTGAGTTGCCTGTATTTAAAACGGCCTGTAATATTCAGTCAAAAACTTCCTCAAAGAATTTCTGTGAGCGTGTTAATTAATTTTATAAGCGTGAGATAAGTTACAGTAAATAGAAATTATCAATAAATTACATTATTTGAGCTAATATATTAATAAAAATAAATTAAATTATATAAATCAAATGTAACCTTCATAGTTCTAACCACTAAGAAAAACTATGACACAAATTAAAAGAAAAAGTAAATGACATATTGACAACTGACGTTATGTCACACGAAAAGTAAACAATGAAAAATTATAAGATTTAATATTTTAAAACAGTAAAAACAACGTTAATAAATCGAATAAGATCGATTATAAGACTGCCAACAAAAATAGTTGTCGCCAAGGCGCGACATGAGACGTAAAAAGGACATTTTATGAAATATGAGGATGATTAGTAAAAGTGTAAGTATAAATCTCAATAAATACTATAAGGATACATGATGTTTCAAAATGAATCGGAACATTTCTCGGAAAACTTTATCGTAGGTACCCACACGCACGAGTACCTATAAGTATGCAATTCGTGCCGCATCATTCCAACCAAAATTAATGACGAAAGTAAAAGAAAAATGAACGGCAATTCCTTATTAGATGATATCGTCGCCCTAAAGGAAATGAAGAACATTAAACATTAATTTATCAAACAATAAAATACTGTTACAGAACAAAGTATTATTAATTGCCACATTACACGACACAGAAAGACTTCAAATAACTTTTATTGTGTAACAGAAGCCAACAACTTCAAATACCTAAGTAATTTTAAAAGCGCTAAGTTATACCATTCTTGCAGCAAAAGTGACAGTTGCATGTTTCTTACTAACAAAATCACATAACTGCAAACTTCTCGAAATAATTGTCGGTATATTTCTGCATTGCATGAAATGTAGTTATAACTTATTTATGTCGTGATGAAAACTACTATATTATAAGATTTAACGATATTATTTACAACGCTTTCCTGCAAAAAACCGTTATTAACTCTTTTAGAATAATAACGGCATTTAAAATAATTAATCTAATATAAAGAACTTAAGAATTGTATTCATGGTATGTAAGTATACAATGTGTATAAACTTTGTTTCTGTTTGTTTTTTCAGTAATGAGATTTCATCATTTTCTTTTTGCACTAACTTTTTTTAAGCCGAAAAAATAATATGTACTTAGGGTTAAATAACCTACATAATTATTATAATTACTGCATGACGTATGCGATTTGATGCGATAAAGATAACGAAAATTACATAACTTATAAAAGTAACTTCCTTTTATAATCTACAAAAATAAGTTAATTTATTTATAAGTTTATTGAAGTGCTACACAAATTTGGCAACGGAAGTGGAAAGATTTATAAGATTGTAAAAATATAAAAATCGCTTGAAGCACAGCACGAAATTCTATTTAAATTGTGGTAAAATATCTACAACTTGACCTCGCATTGAGTGGCACATGATAGATTACGAGATAGAATTTTTGATACTCCTATTTATGAATTACTTTTTTTTTAATTGCCATATTCCGATTCGCTGAAAATTAGTTTCGTGGAAGCGCTAGTTTCTATCAGGCGATAATACTCACCTCAAAATATGATAAATTAACAAGGTTTTAGTTCACCTTAGATTTTCATCAAACTAATGTAACCTAACATGTAGTTTAGGTTGCTAAGTTATATTCCAAACTTACTTAAGCAACTTACTTCCTCAGTAGCGGTCTTAAGTAACATAAGACGGTAAACTTGGACGCTGTAATACCTGCTTGTTATAACGACAATATAATAGAGGGGAATACTTCCGACGTACTCTCTCGGGGACGTACTTAGGCGTTTGTTTCTCATACATATCGGCTTGTACGTAATGTGCGTAGTTTTTTGGCTCAACTCGATAGGAATGTCTACACTTATAAATCGCGAATACGAAAATGAAAACCCTTCATCATTTGGTATGGCGAAAATTAAGTTACGAGTATAAAGGTTTTATATTTTAATTTAAGTAGTTTATACCGTCTCGTGAGGGGTTAAACATAACAGACAAAATATGGGTGTTCTATGTCTAACCCCTCGGAAACAACAGGAAAATGATAATCTTTTCTGCCAGTTTCAAAGTCGCAGTATAATTTGCATGGATGTTTGAAAATGTTACAACGCCGCGTGGTCCTCGCTCCCTAAATGGCACTTTTAACGTAGGTTTTTATTAAATTTCCTTAAAAAGAGTTTCATCTCTTTCAGTACCAACAACTTTCATGCGTAAGATAATGCATGCGGGCTACAAGAGTTGATAGACGCAAGCGAAAAAGTCAAACGTATAGCTAATTTCTGCGCCAATTTATTAAAGATCTCCATCGGCACACTAAGAACATATCACAAACTTCAAAATCAAGACAAACACGTAGAAATTCCATCAGAAATCACAATCTAAGTACGCAGCACAGAAGGTAATAAAACAATATTGTTCCCTGGCTTCACGCCAGCTACCCTGAGCCACAATCATCTCCCACTAAACGGTAATTCACTATAATTTTTTTACAAAGGCATCGAACATCCAAATGTTTCGTAAAAAAGACTTTATAGTAATATACAGCGCTGTGCTATGAATAATAAATACAGCAAAGGTAAGCGTCTGAATACCTTATATTGTGAATGATTATTAAAGTTGGCGTCGTGAATTTTCAGCGTATTACGTAAATAATGCCGTGTATGATTCGGTTTTATGGATAAACTGATTCGTTAAATAAACCACTGAATAAAAGAATCATTTCATTAGTTTGTTCTCGTTACGTAATAAACCAACAGGTCAACTTTCCGTAATGTACGCTGTTAAACACTCGTCATAATAATATAATTAACGAATTTATGTACAAAATTCTCTGAACAAATTAGAAAAAATTAGACTGGCTAAGTACTAAACCTTTCTACCACTAAAGTTATATTGCATCATCCTATGTTTTAATTACAAGATTGTATTGTCTTCATAATTTATTTCCGATGGCCACTCAATACGATATCCACGAATATAAAAAAGTGTCAAAATTCCTGATAAGCCAAAACCAAAAGTCGACAAAAATCTCCAATAATCCGAAAACGTCAATCCAATGAAACGTAAATCTGACTCTAATTCCAACACAAAACCGAAATGTCCACAATCTGGAGATAATCCTCGTTTGTAAAACTTTTTGTTTACAAGTCTCAGTGAACCAAGTCACCAACAAAACGCCTGAGCCCCTAAAATATTAGCTGAAGGCCGTGTTTGCCTTAGGTAAGGTATAAAAAGGAAATTTCGCCAAATTTTACCCTTCGCATGAAAAATGGCCACTGAAAGTTTTGCTCGACAAATTTGGAAACAGCTTTGTAAGCAGCCCTGGAATCGAGAATGCAGGAATAGAACTATTAGAATAGTTTACAGTTTACACTGGTCTTTCATTAGTGTACCTACATATTGCCGTTATGGTGCAGTATCCAAATAATTACCTTCCAATAATTACCGATTAACGAGTAAAAGCTCAACTAGCTTTTACTTGGATCTTCACACTCGTGTAAGTCGGAAATTATTTTGTGCTAGGTTATGGTCTATCCGTTTGCTTAATTTCGTTTTTCGTTTCCACTATTCAGCCGACAAAGTATGGAGAGGTAACAAACAGAAAGACAGAGATTATGTTTGCACTATAAAAACAGTTTTATATTACCGGTCGGCCACCTTCAGTTGTTAAATATTGTGTTCTATGGATTGTAACAACATTATACTGCTCGACACAAAGTTCGACATAATTATTCCAACGTTTCCCTGAATAAATAAAGTCGTTGGCCCAGTGGTCGCAGATGTGACTGCTGATCGTGAGGTCCTAGGTTCCATTTCTGGGTCAGGCAAAATGTTGTTGAAGTTTTTGATGAGGAATTCCTCAGTAGCAGCCACAAACTCTGATTATGTGCCAGATGATTGCAATAGGCTCGCTCGGGGAGTCGGGGCACATGGGACTTAAACATAACTAGCGAAAGTGGGTAGGTAATAATACATTTCTCGTTGAACATGTTTATTAACTGTGATGTGAATGGACCTTAGTTTTTACAGATTTTGAAGAACCAAAGAAAAGAATTCACTGAGTTGGATATAATTATCAAGTCCTAGATAAAACTTGAAGTCACAAACCGACTGCTTGACATAAATCATGTAACTTATTATCACTTTCATCAATTTCACGCACGCCATTTAATGTGAACACAAGACTTATTCAATTTTGAGCTGATAATTCGTTCCATATTATTCTAGTAGCGACTGATTCTGAAATATTTCAAGTGACTTAATAACAATAATTTTAATATTCTCTGACACAATTTTCTTCCTAGCATTGAACTTTTCTTGTTAACCTTTTTCAGCCTGCAGTCAAAACAATTCTGCATAAAGGAACTTTAAAAACTTTGAGAAAGAAAAGTGTTTTTTATCGCACGACATTCGCGCGACATTGTTAGCAAGTAAAAGAAATTAAACTGTTTTAAAGGAATAAACTAGTGAAATTGTTATTCACAAAATAGTTCAAAACTTCGAGGTTCTGTAATAAGTTCAGCATCCACTGCTAAGTAGGATGTGCACAGAGAGTTTACCGAAGTTAGCTGCGCGGTTCATTTGTTTGCCAGCTACGCATTCACACGTATTGTGACTCGCATTCACTCGTGCGTAGCTTAGCCATAGGCTGCTGAGGAGTAGTGACTTTATACTTGGAATTTGTATTTGATATTTGGAGGCTATGCGGAGCAGGGTATAAAGTTCTTCATCCCCCATAGAAAAGGAAGAATCCTCCGACCAGACGGGTGTTGTGTCTGGTGGGCTAACTGCCCGATATATGTAAGTCGGGATTTTTTATATAGGCTAATGTCGCGGATAAAGTTGATAGCGCGATGTAGGATTTAGTTAAAATCCAATTAGTTCGCATGTGTTGCGATAGATGTCGCTGTCGCCACAAATAAATCAATATACAAATCAAGTCTTTGTTCACACCATCATACTTCATACTTCATACAAATTACCCTTGCAATCCCCGAAGGGCTAGGTAGAGGTGTACCTGTTTATGGGGTGTAAAAGTACCCTTAACACAAACGAAAGGCATTTGTTCTCCCCACCACTGCGATCATTTTTTTGTTCTAGACCATACCTGGGAACCTCCTAGTTACGGAGATATTGGGGGTCAAAGTTCCAAATTTTTCACAGCTGTTTTTGTAAATACTAGTATTTCAGGTTTTAACTTTACTTAAATTATCTCCATGACCCGTTTACTATTCAAAGCATCCACTAGCACAATGTTTTAAGTGTGCTACTTTGAGTTTTACCGTAAAATGTGATCTTTAACCCCAAAAAAAAAAGTCATTTCCCAGCAAAAATTTTTGCGTAGGGGTACTTGGTTTGATGTACAGAATGCTTGGTAGTCGTATGCGTGAAGGGTTCGTTTATTTACACCCTGTATAACATACTCACATTTGCCAGATCCAGCCTCTGGGTTCCTCGGACAAAATTCAGTTCCACTTTACCCGGGCATTGAACGCTCAGTAGGTATTTAACGCAACTACTAAGTTGCGTTAAATCAACCAGGAGTTTCGGGAATTGTCAAAATAAGCCTATCGCACAGCTCAAGCTGAGCTGCTAGATTATTGGGTGCACAAGAGCATCGATAAAGGATGATGGTCGCTCGTCGCTTTAAGCGCTTCACAACCGAACGCAATATTCTGTTAGCTGCTGTTTGGGACACACTGGGATAAAAAAAAACTGCGTTAGTCGTTTCCAGCTATGTTTATATAAAATATCAGTAATGCATAATTGCGATAACACATCACACTCTTTGAGAAGACATGGCCATAATTCACCTCACTTTCTTGGTGCAGTATCTAATAGTATTGGTGGTTGGTATTTGGTGTATAGTAGTAGTATCGTATGTGATACTTAAAGACTGCTTTTGATTGCAAGTAATTTAAATGCAATCAAAATAACATGGAGATTTATTGATTGATTTTGCTCTCAAAAAGTTCATGATGATAATATTGTATAGGGTACTAATAAATGTTTGATGCGTGTATCATGCTTCACTGAACATCCTTATCGGGTATGTAATGGGGTATTACAAAATAAATGTTACAAAATTGGAAAATATTATATAAGGGTGATGGTTTAGGTTATTGACTATTGGCTTCCAAACTTCATAGATCTAGATAGAGTTAGGCTGCGGTTCCACTGAGGCGGAGTGGAGCGGTGCGGAGCGGGGCTGTAGTGCTGGAGTGGAGGAGAGATGTGAATTTCAAGCCATGTGATTGGTGAATCGCGGCACAGCACGTCTCCGCTTTGCTCCGTTCCGCCTCAGTGTAACCGCAGCCTAAGACAGTGATTTGAAAGTTTGACAACCTTAGGTTTGACAGTCTTACCGCACCCAGTAATAATATCGCTCCATGTGACATACTGGAATTACACTGCTTCCAGTAAGACTTGAAGCGGACTTGGTGGATAATGGAGACTTCGTTTAATGTAATTGTGATAATACAATTTCTCCAGACAAACAGTTTCAAAAGCAGCTTTATTTGCAAAAATGAACCACACCGTGAAACATTCTCAGTGCGTCCACTCCCACTAAAAGCCAGGCCATGGCACAATAATTGCAGAATCACCCGGCGCCCATTAAGGCGTACCACACGTGAGCAAATATTAGACGCGCGTAATGGCCGCGCGTGTGGCACAAACTTCCGCCATACTCTAATAGAGAGGGGGGGCCTTTTGAACAGTGTGTGGCAGGCTTTTGTTTCTGTCAATGTGGACTGTCGCGGACATTGTGTGTGAAGGCGTCAGATGTCGGGAGTTAGGTTTCCCTCTGGAAAGTTTCGAACGGAAAAATACTGGAATTATTGTTTACACAGTTGTAATAACATCACGCTATAATCCCCAAAGGATGAGGCAGAGGTGTACCTCAAAAAAAAATCAAAATCAAAAGTCATTTATTCAAACTAGGCTGATAATCAGCACTTTTCGAACGTCAAAATTTACTTTACTTTACTTTACTCATTTACAAGTGACAGTCCCCCAAAACGCCCACCCTTCGACACTTCCTAGTGTTTTTTGCTGGAAAGAAGAAGTGGCGGAACAAACTCCCCAGCAACACATCTGTCTGTTTGGTTAGAAGAACCAGACTCGATACAATAGAAAGGTGTAACTTAATATTACGATTGATTACAGACACAAGTCAAAAATAAAAATGTATATAATAATAAAAACAAAAAAAAGACATAACATGTCAGTAAACTAATTTTGGAGAAAGAACATAAATAACAAACAAACAAACATTGTCTTGTGTTCAACTCAGCGACCAACTATTCCTATCATTTAAGTAGTCGTTAATGGAATAGTAAGCTTTTAAACAAAGATTAGATTTTACTTTGGCTTTAAATGCATTAAATGGCAAGTCTAGAAAAGAAGATGGCAATTTGTTATAAAATGTTATACCGAGCCCTACGAATGAATTATGAACTTTGTGAAGCCGGTGAAAAGGAGCGCGTAGTTTATGCTTATTTCTAGTGTTAAAATTGTGAATATCACTGTTTTTAGTGTACAGGTGAATATTTTGTCTAATATATAAAATGTTGGCAAAGATGAACTGAGAAGCAACCGTGAGAATACCAATCTCCTTAAAAATATCTCTAAGAGAAACTCGGGCACCCAGCTGATAAATTGCACGAACCGCTCGCTTCTGCAGAACAAATATATTTTGAATATCAGCAGCTTTGCCCCACAGCAGAATACCGTAGGACATAACGCTGTGAAAATAACTAAAGTAGACTAACCGTGCTGTATCAACGTCAGTGAATTGTCTTACTTTTCTGACGGCGTATGCGGCCGAACTTAGTCTTCCCGCTAGGCTTGATATGTGTAAACCCCATTGTAATTTTGAATCTACTGTTATGCCCAGAAATACAGCAGAGTCGGCAGTTTCCAGCTCTTGATTGGCGAGGATAATATTGGGACCTAGATTTCTAACATTGGGTAAAGCGAACTTAATTATTTTAGTTTTCTTAGCATTAAGAACAAGGTTGTTTGTTGTGAACCAATCCGTGACCATTGACAGCGTGCTGTTTACGTCGTCAAAATCGTGTCTATTCCTATCTACTTTAAAGATAAGAGAGGTATCATCTGCAAATAGCACAACGTCACAAAAACCTTTTAAATAATATGGTAGGTCATTAATATAAACCAAGAATAAAAACGGACCCAGTATTGAACCTTGAGGTACACCAAGCCGAACCGGTAGTCCGGAAGATTTGGCGCCATTTACGTCTACACATTGGAATCTATTTTGTAAATACGAATCTATCACATTTAGGGCCTCATTTTGAACACCGTAATGACGCAGTTTCCGTAAAAGCGTGTCGTGATGTACGCAATCAAAAGCTTTAGAGAGGTCGCAGAAAACACCGACTGCATTTTGTGCGTTCTCCCATGCGTTAAATATGTGTTTTAGCAAAGCAACACCTGCATCCGTAGTCGAACGACCCTTTGTAAAGCCATATTGATCATTGTGAAGGAGATTATTTAAATTAAAATGTACTAACAACTGTTTGAGAATTAATTTTTCAAAAATTTTGCTAAATGCGGGTAATATAGAAATTGGTCTAAAGTTACCAATATCATGTTTGCTGCCAGATTTAAATAGAGGGATGACTTTACTGCTTTTCATAAGATCAGGGAAAGTCCCCAAATCAACGCATTTATTGAAAGTGACAGCAAGACAGGGGGCTACAATGTCGATTATGTTACTTAATAGTTTAATAGAAATGCCCCAAAAATCACCTGTGTTTTTAGACTTAAGTGAATTAAAAACGTTAACCACATCAATAGGTGTTACATGTTCGAAACTAAATACGTTACCACATTTAGACACGCTGCTATGCAAAAGATCTTCGGCTTTAGACGGCGACGAACTTAGGGAACGAGTCGTCGCTATAGGTATGCTGGCAAAATACTCATTAAAAGCCTCGGCTACGTCGGCTGCTTTATTAACTAATTTGTTACCCACCATGATCTCAAGGTGATTATCTTGTTTAACAGATTTACCCGTTTCATTGTTAATGATTTTCCAAGTGGCTTTAACTTTATTATTAGAATTTTTAATGGTCTCGCTTAAGAATTTAGATTTTGCAATAATACAAATCTTTTTAAATAATTTAGAATAATTTTTAACATAGTCTAGAAAAGTTGTATCAAACCGGTATTGTTTAAGACCATACAACTCGTATAATCGGGTTCGACTTTTGTAAATACCTGGTGTGGCCCATTGGTTGAAGCCCACAGAAGGTCCCTTAATGTTAACAGTTTTCGACTTAAAAATAGATAGGTATTCATTTTGAACAACATCAAAAAGGGCTTTATAAATTTCATTAGGAGTTTCGTGTTCTACTATTGACGGTGTTACTTTAAGTGCTACATTATTTTTAAATTTATTGCAACGACTAGCTGTATGAGGCCTGCATTCTATTGTGCGCGGCTTTTTTTTTAATGGCATAGGGAAGCTAGCTTTTAAGCCACAGTGATCAGACGATAAGTCACTTAACACTAATTTGTCCTCGGCAACACAATCACTGAACATATTATCAAGGCAAGTTGATGAAGAAGCCGTGATCCTTGTTGGTTCAAAAAACAGATTAACTAAATTAAACGATCTAAACAGATTGAGAAACCTGATACTTAATGGAGTAACATCTAAAATATTAACATTAAAATCTCCACATAAAATTATAGATTTATTACTTGATTTTAATTTATTAAGTGAATCCTCCATTACAGTTTCGAAACGAGTAAAGTCCCCAGAAGGGGGTCTATAAACACAAATTATTAAGTATCGCTCGAGTTCAACGCAAGACAACTCAATAATGCGCTCAATGGAAAGATTAACTAAGTCTAAACGTTGTTTACATTTTAATTTGTTTGATACAAGAATTAAAGATCCACCGCGAATAGCATTTTTTCTCACAAATGCACTCTGTACGGTATAGAAATCATCATTGATAAATGCTACTTCATGTTCCTTCAACCAATGTTCAGTTAGGCATAAAACCTGAACATCTTGATTCTCCATAAACAAACTTAACTCTAATTCTTTGCCAGATAATCCCTGCATATTTTGATGAACAACATTCAACATATGCAGCCTACCTGTTGTCGCACCTAACAGTTTAAACTACAAGGTGTATCAATAAAAGTGTTAGTATCTGTATAAGTGTTAGTAACAAAAGCAGTATTAGTATCACTACTAACAGAAATCGTTGGTAAACGCATACCAGTGTCGCTGTGTATATTGTATGCTAAAAGGTTAGCAATACGTCGCTTAGAACTAGGTGGTAAAAACATTGTGAAGTTAGTGAGTCTGTAATCAGAGATAAATTGATTACAGTCAAAATACAAAATAGCGTCACTGTGACGACATGTCCTATTAAAAATTAACAAGTTTAAATCATAAATGTACCTATTTTGCTCAACAGACAAATATTGAGAATAAGGCAAAGCACAGAAAATGAATTTACAATTAATGGTCTTGTTGAGATGTAACATCAAATGTACACATTCAATGATGTCCTTTTTACTTACATTTAAACTATTCCCATATAATAAGATAACAGTAGAATTGGGATTTATTTTAGTCAATTTAATATTACTAATTATTTGGCTAACACTGGCACCAGGTAAACAATAATTTATAACATAGTGTGGTGAACATTGATTAAATAATGTACCAAAACCTTGACCAAACTTGTCGGAAAACAAGTAACTACTATTTGCTACAATATTATTATTATTACCAGCTGGCTGAGCCCCTGAGGGTGTAGGTGAATGGTGCTGAGGCTGTGGTGTACCTGTGCAGACACAGCTACAAGAGAGGTTATTTGTCAGGGACTCATATCTCTCCGCATTGTACGTGACCAGGTCTACCAGCTCATTGGCCTCCTGCATGCGCTTACTCAGGTCTTGTTGAGAAGCCTCATATTTACTAAAAATATCCTTTAGTGCATATTCCCTAACAAAAAGCTCATCCTGAAGGTTCTGAGTGTCTGTATCATACAATGTCCGACATAATTGTAATTCACTGTCACACTTCTTTAGTTCTTGAATTAAATTTAAATTTTTTTGCCTTAGTTTTGTGTTTTGTTTGTTAACTCTTAGGCGTTTCAAAGATTTTTTAATATTTTGAATTCGTTTATTGATTTTGATGTATTTTTTGATCTTATTATGACTAGTAAATAAATTATTTTTAGAGATAGTTTCGTTGGTTAAGTCTATGGTTACTATTGGCTCAACACATACAGGTCCTGACCGGCTACCAACCAACTCATCATAGAGACTGCAGGTGTTCACAGACTCTTCACGGGCTCTAAGAGATTCTAAGTGAATTATTGAGTGTTGGGCCCTACTTAGCTCTTGTTCCAGTTCTGATATGCGACATAAAGCCTGATCGTAGGTGTCGCTGCATTGCTGGAAGTTTTCAACAAGTTGACGTAGGTGTTTGTGCTGATCAAGTATGTCCATATGTTGTGTGTGAAGTTCCGCAAGCTCATTCTTGAGTTGGGTGTTTTTGTTCACCATTAACTCAATTTCAACTTCACTTTCATCTCGTTCCCGCAGCAGTTTGCTGCACTCATTTCTGGAAGCATCCAGCTCCTTCAGCGCTGCTTTCAGTTTGTCAGTCATGTCACGAATGGTAGCTCCACGTGTCATCATATTGACTGATATCCACAAACAAGACCTGAAATGCGACAGGAAACAGCTGAGTATGTGAAGAGAATACTTATGTCAGTTGAGAACTTGAGAAAGTTGGAGGGGTTTTGAATTTAGAAAGAAGTAAAATAAAATAATTAAAACAAAACAAAAGTTTTTAGAAAGGATGTTAAAATATGGAGGTAGGTAGGTATATGAGAGAAAAGAAAAAGGAAAAAAAAAACTAAGAACAAAGAAAAGCTATTTGATTTGATATTCTCAAAATTATA
The DNA here is from genome assembly GCA_949774965.1 of Diarsia brunnea. Lineage (NCBI taxonomy): Eukaryota > Metazoa > Arthropoda > Insecta > Lepidoptera > Noctuidae > Diarsia > Diarsia brunnea. Next base: position 19,258,951 of record OX459011.1, read on the forward strand.
GTTAATACTCTAAGGACAATTTCAACATTAATTTGATCACTAGAAAAACTATTTTGTCAAAGGATTGCTAATAACATGAGTTTTAGTGGAAACAAAGTGTTTCTGCATTAATTATCAATTAAGGGATATATACTAATGACATATTAGACACATATTTTGTGTAGTAGGGTTTGCAGTGTATGTTATGTCTGGGGCAAGTGTTTTCGTCCTCGATTTTGCTTCCACAATTCGTCAAGCAAAATGAGACATAAACGTAGCCGGTGTGTACTGGACGTCGCTCAGAGCCCTGAGCAGTGTTTGTGTGATGTATAGCATATAAACACAATATAAATAACACAGCAATGTTATGTAAATCAAAACGAAATACTCCCCCGGTTCGGAGAATTCAAATCCACAGTTCAGACGTTGACAGCCGGTACACGAATTAATGGAATATCAATTGTTTTTGAGTTATCACAATAAAACTGGTCTCAAACACTACGTGTATCACTTATTACGTTGATTCTAATATAAATAATAGATTTAAAACAAATTAAACACAATAAAACAATAATTTTAAGATAAATTAGTTACGAGGTCGTTTTTTCACGACCTGTCACCAGTGTTGCCAGCACAAAAAAGTCCTAACCTAATAGAACACCCACATATTGCCAGTTATATTCCAGACTCTGAATCCAGACTCTGTGGCTACTACTGAGTTTCTGATGGAAAAAATCCAATAACACTTAGCCCGTCGTGGGAACCAAACCAAAGACTTCATGCACAGCAGTCGCTCTAGCGAACATTAGACCAACGATGCAGTCAAACTACGTGGTTAAAATTAATAGAAAACCAGTTTAATTACAACTGTCTTGGTTCTAGAATGTTGTCCTCGAAATATAAGGATGAAAATCTTTTCATAGCCTTTGTACATTATGTTAGTTTAAACGAGGGGCCCGCAATATAATAGGGCATGCTAACATGATACTAATAAAAGTATGAACAAAATAAAACACTGATTAACAACAGACAGAACCTTACCAAATATTTCGGAAAAGTCTCACGCTTATCACAGAAAATGTGCACGAATCAATGACTTTTAGTTATAATCTATTTTCCCTTCATATTTTAAAACTAGCGTAGGAAAATGGCAAAAAAGAAACGTCTAATAAAGTGAGATCTGGAGAGCGTGCGGGATGCGGGGCATAATTACGTCACAAATTAAGGTTATAGGTTTTTTTTACTTATTTGGGACGAGAATCGAATACTGAATACCTTCCCTCAATGGGTCCCTCGTTTAACCTTACTGTATATACACTAAATTATATCCTGCAATTTAAAATTCCTTACATCATTTTCAGATTGCAGTATACACCGGCACGACACGAAAACCAAACATGTCCGGCCGAATACTTCGAAGTCCCCCACTGCATTCAGAAATTACAATACAAATACACGAGATATTTGGTCAACATTCCGATGCAAGCAAAGGCATGTAAGAGCGACATCGCATTTTGGCCCAGTGTAGAAATAGCCAGTAAACCAATTATCTTTTGTGAAATTAAATGCAGGTGTAGCGTTGGTTACTAGACTTTTGTTACGTTGCACTATATACATAAAATCACACGTAAAACGTTATTTTATTTAAGTCGCGATTTAAAAGGCTTCTTTTTGGTCAACTCGTTCCATTGTCGACCTCATCTCTGTCCTCAGGACAAGGTTGAGGTCAAGAGACGGCTCATTTAAATAATATATTTAAAAAAAATATTTATTTCGAGGCACCACAACGTGCACAGCCGAGCCCCCGACTAACCTGAGAGTCGTTTGTCTCCGAAAGCATGCTAAGAATTCGTATAAACGGTTCGCATGTGAAAGTCAGCCGATTCCGAATTTCCGACTATTTGTTCGTAGTCGGAATGCTGTAAGTCAACACTGATAAATGTCTACTGTTATGTAGTAAGCTCAGAAATGCGACGCAGCACAGAGGTAAATGACGGCAGGTTGGGAACCTCCCTGTAGTGCTTCCTGTATACGGCATGAAAAAGAAACACACGCACAAAAGTTTCATTAGTATTTTTTTTTTAAATCCAACATCTGATTCATGATTTGATTTTGGTTTGATTTGATATCAAATCAAAATCAAATCATCATTCATCGACCAGAAAATTGCAGTTATTGTGCAGTGGCTGAGCGATTGGACTGCTGCGCTGCGTGTCGCGGGTTCGATCCCCGCACGCAACAAATATTAGTATGGGTTACAGATAGTTGTTTCGGGTCTGGGCATTTGTGTATGTGAGTTTAAATGTTTGTGAACGCACCCACGGTACAGGAGAAATTCCTAGTGTTGGGGCAACGTTTTTCTTAAAAAAAAAATGTTTTTTGTATGACTAATTAATTAATGAATAACTTTAATTTAATTACATAACATAACATCACATAACATCACGCCTGTAATCCCCGAAGGGTTAGGCAGAGGTTAATTAAGTACTTATGTGAATTTTATCTGAATTTTAAATTGTATGTATTGTTTTCATTCTTTTTAATTTAATTCCATCCACAATGCAATTTATTATTATTTTATCTAAATTTTAATATTTTATTCATGTATATGAATGAGAATTTTTACCTACACGGTAAAATTGTTCGGATTCGAAGTCTAATAATAATTTGAATTCTGTGTGTGATACTAATGGTGGTTTGAATTTATGAAAAAGTCATGAAATATGTAAATTTATATAAGAGTTTAGCGGTCAGCAGTAGTCTTTTTATGTATCCCTCAACTATAAATATTTATTTTCTGCTCACAAAAATTATCCAATAGGATTACAATAAGAATTTGATTAAAGTGTGTGCAACTAACTGTAACGTGGGTGTGAAAGTTTGGTTGTACGGTAACTAAGCCGGCACAGAGTAGCCCGCAGATCGTGCGGGAACATTACACACGAGCGGCTCGTGGACCGACGTCACCGCAGACTAAAACTTTGTTAATAGACAGACAATAGAATTATAGTAAGCACTGAGCAGCAACGAGTAGTGGCTGCAACACTTTGCTCACATGTTTTGCTGAGGTTACAAACTGCACAATGTTCTAATTAGTAAAGACTTTGTTTTATGCTCCAGAGTTATTAATTATGAATTGCAGTAGCCCTATGGGTAATTAGTGGTTTCGTGACTGAGAGTGAGAGGTCGTAAACATCACTATAAAATTCGGCTTGTTGCCCTGTTAGCTTCAAAGAGTTCATAATTTTATGGTAGTATCACAAGCATACTTAATTTGATGAATTTATTTTATAAGCTGTTCATGCGCGAAAAGAAAAAACTTTTAAATGAAGAGAAGAAGAGCATAGAGATTTGTAACAAAATGTATGGGTAAGTAAAGCTCGTTTCTATACATTCTAAAAAATGTAAGTTTAAGTGTTGATGAAACTTTCCTTTCATAAACTAGCGAGCAATTCCATTTTGCCAACAACGCTGTTAAACTGTGAAGTCTGTAGTGCTACTGTAATAGAACTGCCCACAATAAGCTATTGTCCTAACTGCCTAAGTCCTAAGAGCTTTCAACTAACTCGCAGTTGGAGCTGTTAACTTGAATATAACTATAATGCTTCTATGTATACCTACTATTATGTTGCAATGGTAGTTTTCATTATTACAATAGCATCTTACTCTACAAGTATTAAGGATGCTTCTTATAAAGTTTGTGAAAACAAAACGTCACTGCTCCTTTTAAAAACTTGTGAGCAAAAACATTACACCACCCCGTGCTTTCTATCTAAGAGATGATTTTTTTTTTCTTTTGGACGCATGTATAGTTTTGTTATGTGTAATGATAATTGCCTATGCAGAATATCTTCAGTAAATGCCTCGGCTGTAAATGATTTAACTTATTAATCTGCTTAAAGTATGAATTTAATAGCACGTCATTTTTAAACATGTTTTCTATACATCAAATTGGTTTTTTATATAAAACAAACCTGAAATCACTTACAACAAATCCTCACACTTTCCAAGCTTCCGCAAGAATTGCCTCCTGAGAGAACATTTTCACTCGAATGAAGCTGTATAAGAAACCTCATTACTTCTTGCCGACATAAACAAAACTGTTGGTCGTTCTCGTTGCACACCTTCATTAGCGCGGCTATCATACCCATGCAACAAAGACATTACAAAACAAAAGACAACCGTCTAATGCCACCCTAACAATGAACGTTTTGTATCCAGAGGAGTGTGTTTAGCGTCTCATTGTGTGTAGGGATACAATGTAACCAATCACTAAATCGGGACTAAAGTACATTCCCAATTCGATTACGTTTCTTTGTGTCGATTCAATTCCCATTTTCTGGTCAGTTGAATTGTGTTTTGGGGTATTAACTGATCCATTATATTATGTTTTCTAAATTCTAAATGTTTGCGGGTTATTTGTTGTTAAATCTGTACCGGAAAACGGAATCTGCCAAACCCTTTTTCAACAATGTTGTGATTGGCTTCCATTTAAACCAGCTGTAACTGAATATTAGGTAAAACGATACTTCCTGGAAATACTATACCACTGGAAAACTCACAGATCATAAATTGTGATACAAATCCTCCATTGTCAGTAATGGATTTAACAGATGCCAATTGAATAAATCAGCATAGTTTATTCACCAAAAAAACTACACTTAAGAAAAATAATAATTACGAATAATTATGTGTTTAGTTTTATGTTAATAGAGTTTAGGTTTATTAAAATGTTTTGTCGTTACGTAATGTTACCTATAATATGATGTATTGAACAAAAAACTTCTGTCTTAAATATAGCATACTGTTTAAGCTCCTACAGCGTGTGATACAGGATTATCCTAGTACAGGCATCTAACATTACTACACCTATATTTTTAATTATAAGATTCATATTGTATTTTGGCTTTTTAGGATTCTGGATAAAGATTTATTATTATTATACAAATAAACAATCCTACTGAAACTCCCAGTGCAGGTCACTAAATGAACTAGGAAGTGAAACAGCAGTATTATATGTATTTACAAACTATCGCAAATCCTGAGAAAGCCGCCGATATAGCGAGCGTCGTGCAAGGGAGGCAGTAAATAAAAATAATAGCTCCGCGATTAAGCTTGAACTGGCCAGCGAGCTGCAAGCCCGGCTTATTGAGCAATTAATACCACTTACTCGCAAAACTGCTCATATTTAATTCAATTTGTGTTGATCATGTAATCTTTGTTTATGTTTTTTTCCAAGGAGATATTGTTATAGATTTGTTTATTGCTCTAATTTTATGAGTTTTGTAAGAAAACTTAATTGGTTGCAGTTAGGAGGAAAAAAAAATTATGAACTTATAGAAGATCGTTTCGATTTTGTTTCAGATGCCCTACATTAACTGTCTTGTGTTCTTGAAAGTAGTCCGTTAAACTAAATAACATGGCACTAGTACAGGGTTCGATTTCCAAATCGGGCAAATTGCTATTGAGTTTTTCCATGACGAATTTTTCAGCAGCAGCCCGGGCACAGGACTTTGTAGGTAACTGATGAAAATATGGTTGTAATTTGTACGAGTACATACACCTCTCTGCCTAACCCTTCGGGGATTACAGGCGTGATGTTACGTTATGTTATAATTACGCAGACCATTCAAACCACTCATCACGGCCCTTACTAATTCCCCGTCCTTTAAGTGTGCAATAAACAGCCAAATTAAAACGATAAATGTTGGCCCAAATCTTCATAACTGTTCGTATATCTACTTAATTTAGTCGGGTGTTAAATTCATGTCTTCCTGGTTGTATAACCAAGTACCCGTGGATACGGGTACCTAATAGGAGGAACAATATGTTGGCGCGTTTGTGGCAAACTTTGACGCTTACAGCGTTAAATGTTACCTTTGTTATTAGGTGCTGAGCATGTATTGAGACTTAGGGACTTGGCAACAGTGCCTGAAAATTAGTTCATTTTAATATGAAAAAATAAGTTTAAAGGAGCTGGAAGTTGGGCTCGCCCAAGCTTCACGCTTGTAGCGAAGAAGGTACAGAAAACAATTGCAAAATGTTTCTTCTCTGAGATACGGACAGGTGTGTTGTGTTCGAAAAGAAAAATGGTTTGATTAGTATTCAATGAATCAACAAAAAACAATAATGCATGCCAACTTTTATAAAGATGAAAGTAAGTCTATTTTTAAATTTGCGTGTCTATTAGATCTTCGCGCCTCAACGGTTAATCAGATTGGAATGACACGATGATCCATGCATCATATTCGTGAACAGATGCTGTCAGTAGGGACTAGTCATCTTTGAGCTGCCATGATTTGTTTTATTATTTTTAATGGTTTATTATATCTTTTTACTCAATTAACGCGCTTAACTTGCACGTCTTGCTACATCGTTCCCACATATATGTTTAATCTCAACATGAATTATTGTGACCGAGATTTTGTGACAATTTTTGGATTGAAAAGAGTGTCTATGGAGATTCTTGCTTATACTTCTCCATAGCGATCTAAGCTTTGGGATGGGCAACTACAGTACTTTCAAACTTTCAAAAGTTATTGCTTTGTGGCTGTGACTGTAACTTTGCTATCTTTGTTTTTTTTTTCATTCGATAGTGCCTGTGATGAAATTAAAATAGATGATCTGACTTAGGACTAGATTAGAATCCCAGTAGTATGGTCTAATTCAGCCAAATTTTGCGGGCAAAAGCTACATGCCAATAAAAACAAGTAGTTTCAAGCAACACCTCGAATAGTTTACCTCGCTGAGTAATGTAACGTCCTCATTTAACCCCGCACTAACGCATTAGTACGTACTTACAGTAATTCACAGCCACAGTAGTTTGGGCCCCTTGGGCAGTTCATGTGAGGTCATTAGTAATTTGTTAGGGCATGCGGAATATCACTTTTTGCGATAATGAACATAGAATAGTTACCATTATTCCTCCACTATTCCTTCCTTCTTTTCTGATTAATTTCGTTGCGGGATCCAAGATAGTTAGCTTAGTAGCTTCATTGTCTCGGCGCTTTTCTGGTGGTCGCCACTGTGTTGATTTTGGCTTACAGACAGCCAGGAGTTACTGTGATTTGGGATTAGTGTGGTAGGCTTCTGCCAATTTAAAAAAAAACAACCATTTCCCGTACAGGTAATTTAACCCGAAAGTACGATAATATAGTTACCAGCTTGAAATATCCTGGGTGAGGTTGGCACAAGAGCGTGGAGTTTGGCTCAAGTAAAGAGTGGCCTATACCCAGTAGTGGGTGAAGTCGGGCTGTAGATGATGATGATAAATCAAAAGCTAATCTATATTACACTTTATTCAGTTTTAAGCAATATTGGAGCAACCGTATCGTGTTTTCACCAATATGGAAATCACGTCAAGCGACATTTCTCCAACAATTTTTAAGCGAGGCACGTTCCGAACCACAATAGCAAGACACTTTTTCAAGCAGTTGAATTTAGATTTTACGTTCCTAACAGTTGGCTGTTGGCAGTTGAGAGTATTGGTATTCTCTACCAAAAAGCCAATTTCGAAACCCATTCTCCAGTTACATTCAGCGGCTGTAGCGCTTTCATTGCCTCTCCGGTACTATGTGTGTAGCTTTGTTGCAGCGGATGCATTACATTGGACGAATAAATTAGGTTTGCGACTGCTACTACAAAATACTGGGTGTTTGCCGCAATTTGAATGTTTCGGTAGTTTTGTCTCAAAAATATTTTGCTTTTCTAATATACTGGAGAGACGTGTGTACAATAATTTTATGGAACCGTGTTTTCGTGGTAAAATCTACACGAACACGGGACAATCAAAGGTTGAAATAAGTTTACTGAAGTCAGTTTTTGCATTGGTTAACCGTCAATTACACACAGAAACCCCTCTGTACCTCAAAATGCAAGTGAAGTTGCTGCTGACATTGTCTTGCCAAGGTCTTTTGCTATCCCAATATTGGGTTGTGGAGGTCAGAAAAGTAATCACTCCATGTAAATAAAGTTGCCTTAAATGGTGATGTCCATGCCTGCTGCATATTGCAGGATCACTTGCATGCTGCATGTTTGCTTGCATGCTTGCTGCACGCATGGTGTTTGCTTGTTTGAATGCTTCTTACAGGGAAAAAAAACATATATTATGTTCACAATCAATTTTTAGATAGACGTCTTTTAATTATTATGGATATGAAATGTATGCCAAAAAACGATTCTGGGTGTCATCTTTCTGCGGTGATGGTTCCACTTTTTGATTATTAAATTATCAGTACAATTTATGCCTAAAGATGTTTCTGACTTACAAGTTATGAGTTTTGAATGTATGATAAATGAGTGTATGCGAAACGAATTACTGCAGAATGAAGTTGATGCTATCCACTGATAATAGTATGACATAAAAAGTTCTGCTATAAGGGATGGACCCGTCAAAACATGTATCTATGTAAAATGCTTATCAGATAAGCGTTTATTAGAAATTTGTAAGATTTTACAGAAATAAACCGATCGGCACAGTCTTCTAACTACCTAAATGCCATGTCAGACGGAGACAAAATTACCAAACCTAGTTCTTATTCTAAATCCTGCTGAAACTTTAAACTTCTTAAACTTTTAAACCACATAGCAAAAATGCTGCACGTCTAACTCCCACATGAAGTCCTGGCGAGAGACTTCTGGCTGCGTCCGAGCAAAAGTTTTTTCATTTTACGGTAACTTGTGGCTAACTTCAAGTCCTATTAACGGTTGGTGCCCACTTTCAAATTGCCATTTACTGAGAAATCCTTTTTTAAAACAAACTAGTATTAAATTGCATTTAAAAAGAAGAAAATAAACATACATATACCTACATAATCCCACACCCTTTCCCTATGGGGGTAGGCAGAAACCACAAAACGCCACTTGCTACGATCCTTACATACTCCTTATGCCTCGTCCACATTCATACATCTGGTCATACACACACGCCGGTTACGAGTACTACGCACCTGTCCTTTCTGAAAAACGGCACCAATAAGATAAGTGTATGTCTTTCTAGGGCATCCCCTCCCGGCGTTACCACTCACATCTGCCTTGTACTCACAAAATACCTTTTGATAATCGACTTTCATTCATCCTCTCCACATGACCGAACCACCTTAGCATTCTCTTTTCAATTTTTGTCACTACATCTTGTTTTAAACCGCAACGTTCTCGTATTTAACAACATAATATAAAAAAATATACTTTGTATTAAATGAAAACGAAAAAAATAGTTTTCATAAAATCTGGTCGCGTTAGTAGAAAAGTCAAGAAAAACTCGTTTTTCGATTTCACTCCAAAGTTTATTGACGTTTCATGCACTTGTCACCCTTTATCGTCTTTATCAAAGTGCTGCACGTTTTCTTCTTCATCCAAGTATACCAGTTGTCATTTCAGAAATTGCTTTTATTTTAGCCGTAAATATAAATTTCACTTCCAGCCCTCTTGGCATACTAGTGTCGTTTCACTAATTTATATGTATTCATCTCAGATTGTAAAGTCTGTGTCTTTTATAGTTTTTTTATTATCTTGCACATAATCCAAGTGAAGTCGAAGTGCTGGAGAATCTCAATATTCATTTATTTCCATTAAAGATTGTGTATTGGTTTGGGCAGCAAGTCTTTGCAGATTATCTAAGCCTTATCCTTTCTTCCTAATTTATTTAGGATCGTCACGGAATATCTTCTTGTTCCTTAACTTCAGTTTCCTCCTCCCTTCTGGACATGTCATCTTACCAGACCCCGTTCATTCATTTTTTATTGTGTTTTCTTTTAATCTTTTTCTTCATTAAAATTGGCTTTACTTCTCATAAAATCACACACACACACAAAATCTAGACGACTCTAGATTTCGTTCCAAGTTCAATAACTTGGAACTGCACAAGGTATTATCTTTCAAAGAGACAAACCGACTAGGCGACCATCCCGAGCCGGCTCGTCTCTTCGAATGCGGCTGGACGGGACGCTCGCCGAACAAATTACATCAATTTGTCGTACACTGCTATACATTGCTATAGTCACTACACAAACGTTTATTCAATAAAGATCGCCGCATTATTCAATGAGCGTGGGTGACGTTGTGTGAGTGTCATCGTAGCATCAGAAACGTTGTAGCTGCACTCTTTCATTATAGTGAATGGAAATGGTGACAAGATATTTCTATCATGATAATTGTTCGAATGGACTAGATTCCTGCAACTTCTTTTCTTTTAATTAGAAATTATTTATAGGTTAAATGTTTAGAAAACTCGTAGTGTTATGATTGTTGCTACATAAAATGTTGTTAAAGATGTGTAATATTACTTTATAGAATCTGTAATGTAGGTACATTCATAATTGTATTAGTTAAGAACTAGTGGGTAGGTTCAAGCTTTGGTACGTCAGTCCAATTATATCGGTGGTTCTAGATGTGCGTGTTTCATTTACTGACCCTAGACATTACCGACATCGGTGATGAAATAAATTACACAAAGTAATCCACCTGCCTGGGTTCGAACCCACGACCTACTGTTCGTAAGTCGGGGCCGACACCACTGGGCCACCGCTGCTCTCAGTAACGCAAATATACATGATCTAATTTCCATTCAACTTTAAAAACAAAAATGTATTACATTATTCACTTATTAGTCAGCCGTTTTTATGGATAACATGGTATCTGACCCGTGGCTCATATTGATACTAGTTCTGGAAGGACAATGTATTTCTTAACAAAAAATATTTAAAAATCGACCCCAAGATAATGAGGTCTTGCATGACCATGACCTTAGCTGCAGTAGTACTTTTGACTGCTAGACATTCGAGAAAAAAGTTCTAGGATACAAAATTCTTTTCAATGTTTATTTATTTACATTTTATTTCGTGGTGATCTTCAAATAATTATTATTGACATAGGTAGTAATTCCCTTACGACGTATTAACACCGCGAATTTTAGATTAAAGAAAATGAATATTTTTTAAAGATTGCAACATTTGCATCGTCCTTTCCCGTTTTGACATAATTATGAAACGTCACTTTTCTTTTTCGCGCGTTAACGACACCGCAAGAAAAAGTTCTTTCTCGTCAAATTATTCGCTTAAAAATAAGTTTACGTTATATTCTACCGAAATAACAAAATAGTGAGTGACAAAAAGTGTAATATGTGCAGCATTAGTGAAAATCGTAAACCTGAGACGCAGAAATCTGAGCAAATACCTACAGACAACGCTCGCGCAGCCGACCACAGCGGTGAACTTGGATGTAACCATTAGGCGTAAGAATGCCTGGCTATAACTGACCTATACGTGACCGGATACGTGATATCTACAGTGCTTATTCAAGCGATACGATGGTCATTAACACTGTAAACCACATGTGTGCTGTAAGCTTCATAAAGCTTTTTCCAGTGGGTGCGCGACACCCCAGTAACATATATTTCCTATGTACTAGCTGGAATTTGAACTATCAGTGCGTGACACAAGATGTCCTTAGCAAAGTCATTGGACAATGCTAACACTTAATACCTAGAATAGACATCACAGGGGAACCCTATTCTACTATGAACTTCGGTCAGCTAAATTTATAAATATGCTTTTTAACCTATGAGCATGATGGTTGCGAGACAACCTTGCTTATCCAATGTGCAATATAGTCTTGCTAATGCATATACTCTTGCAGTGAATGGGGACCATACTTTGCCACCTGGTTTCCTATCAGCAAGTAAAAGTTAGGTCAGTGGGTCGTCTTAGGGGCGGTTACTTGGCTGCCTTATTTGTATTCTACTGGCTGACACACATTTGTCATGATTGCACATGCTTTAGTATGAGATATTCTCTGCATGTTATGGCCACATTAAGTGAAATCTTTTCATAGCTTCTTCATCGAGTATGATATTATGGAAGCATCATTGGTTATAAATCAAAGTTACATAATTATGCATGTAACCAACCAAATGCAAAACTGGCGAAATGTGGGTGTCTGACACCTCTGCCTAACCGTTCGAGGATTACAGGCGTAATGTTATGTTATGCAAACAATGTTTGTATAACTGTTTATTTTCTGAATAAATTAAATAAAACATGGTGGTAAATGCACTGTAATGTCCCAATACATAAAAACTATTAGTATTGAGAGGGAAAAGGTTTATAGACTGACAAAATTTCGAGGTCTTAACAGCCTGTCAATGTACAGATGACCTTATCAACCAAACCCTTTTTAGTTCCAAATCAAATTATTTCCACTCCGAGACCCGACCCCCTCTTAAGAAAAGATAATAGTACCATTATATTGTAAGGCCCAATGTAAAATAACAACCCTAATAGTAACTCGTTGCTATACCTAGCAATCTATGGCTTCAATATTAAATTAATCATGTTGTAATTTATTTCTGCCTAAGAGTATTTTCAGAGAAAATCACTTAAACCATACTTAATAATAACAGATAACTTGTTATGTCTGATGAATTTATCATAGATACGCTAGATATTCATAGATAACACTCAAGTATTGTATGCGGTAAGCATGTAACCTGCATTAAATAATATTTAATTCCTGAGGAGATGGGCAGACCTAAATTACAGCATAGTAAAGAAGAATGTTAATTTTTTATCTGGGCACAAAATGTACACACTTGATAGTACAAGTAAGTACTAAAGTGATATAATTGAAAACAAGGGGGGGAGGGTGCATGGGAGTGCTAACATGGAGGGATTGTGGTTAGAACATCAAGACATCAGGTGCCATATGTTTTACGTAACAAAATTGCTGGAGCTTTTATTGATAAGGATATTATGTCAGAGAACTCTAATAGACAATGTGTGGGGGAAACTCAGTAAGTTTTCCTATATTCTTTATAATATTATGCTGATTAAGATTATAAATAAAACCGCACTGCTGGTAGCTTACCACGGTTTGGTTGTCTTTACTCTGCAGTATAGACTTATATTTTGGGGTAATACTTTTATAAGTATTATTAAGATAAGTAAATCATGAGCCTGATTGGAGCTCATTCAAAATAAAATTCACAAAATCATGCAAGCATAATTTTTAAAATACCGACAGTAGACACTGTATATTTATGAATCATGTATTTTTGCTAAAAACAATATGCATTTATATAAATCTGTCGAAAGCCTATGTTGCTCAGATAAACTTCACACATTGCTGCATGCATCACAAAAGTGTATATTTTTGCAATGATGACAATCTGGGTGCAGATTGTACACTAAAATATATACGCAAATTAAAGACAGTAAAAGCCTCAATGAATTTAAAAAACAGATTCTTACCATTATTGATAGACAAAGTGAAAACTGTTACAGTATTGACATTTAATTTGCCAAGTTGTTGGTCATCTGCCTCGTTGAGCTATGGTTTGCAAGCACCGCTGAGAATGAGGTTCTGGGTTCTATTCGTGGATCATGCAAAGTGTTATTCCATCAGGAATTTCTCAGTAGCAGCCACAGAGTATGGATTTGTGCTCAGTTAATGACAATAGGCTCGCCCCTGTTACATGGGACTTAAACATGATGATGATGAATGTGATGTTATGTATACTTATGTGTCTATTTACATTAACATTTTTACTTACATCGTCAAAACTTTGACATTTGATGCATGTAATTTTAATTTTTAGTGAACCAGATTCTATTGTAATGTTTTTATTTTACTTTTTTGAAGCAATTTAATTTTATGTACCTAATTGGAGAAACTTTATGTGTGCCCAATAACATAGATATTATTTACTTATGATCACAAAATTAATGAATTTGAATTCCGATGGAATATATTTTATATATTATACCACCTACTATTTACTTATGATCACAAAATTAATGAATTTGAATTCCGATAGATTCAGGGTGATAATATAGAGCAAATTTTAAAACAAAGATATTTGTTATTCTGCAAGCTCTAATTTTTACCCATTGGAGTAACAAAACAGTTGTTAGGAATATCAACCACAAATATTTTAAAGTTTCTTATATTTCAAGTGAAACTGGTTTTTTGAACTCCATATCTAACTTCATACAGTACAACACAAACAGCAGATCAAATCAGAGCTGACATCAGACATATAACAATCTATAATTATTATTTTATTATAGTTATCAATTCAACATGCACTATATCCTTAAGGTTATAATACTAAAGCTCTATTGTACCTAAAGTAAGGAAGTCATAAGTACCTAGGCGTTTTATCACCAAAGAGTGATATAGTAGGCCTATAATGGTAACCATTGTTACTGCTTGTACTATAAAGGTTTTTAACAGAGCATTTTGGTTCTATAAGATTAAATAGAATTTAATTTTTATAGTTTACCTCTTAGAACGCTTACTAGACCATACGAATCGTTAAAGTGTTGCATAGTAAAAAAAAAAAAAAAAAAAAAAAAAAAAAAAAAAAAAAAAAAATGGTCATTTGGTGCTACTTAGTACTAAAGACGACCTAACAAACACTTTTATTTATCTATTATGCACTAATAATGCGTAAAAATAAGTTTTACAGTTCAAGTACTGTGACAGTATCGAAAATACTATTCAAGGATCAATCTGCACTGTACCTTACACAACCACTACGTAACCTTTTAACTTCTTAAAAGTTCTCTCAACGTCGCTATGGGGCTAGTTCTGTAAAAGTCATAACAACTCTTCTAGAGTACTAAATAGGACCTCTGGTGCAGCTGCTACATAACTTAATAGCTCTATACGTGAGTTTGTGTTACTGCTACGAGCCAAGAGATGATCTAATTCGTTTTTGGTGAAAATATGGCTGCCATTTTCTGCCACGATAGCACATTGACAACACGGCAGGAGCCAATGTGTAATAGCAGCCTGCATAGTCGGGACAAGTACTTATTGTATTAATTTAAATTTAATTAAAACATAAAAAAAAAAAAATATGAAGGCGCATTGTCAAATTTGAAATCAGCGTAATGATTTAATTGATACAATTTTTTTTCGCAAGTGCAAGTTACGGCAGAGTAACGGTCCATGAATGTTTTGTGTTTTATCCTTTTACCCGACTGCAAGGGAAGGGTTTTTCAATACAAATGTTACGTTTAGCAGCAATGGAAAATGACTAAAGCATATGTTACCGATATTATTTGTTTTCTTGGGGAACACTCACGACAAGTGTGATAAAACACATCACTGGAATTGTTTACAGTGCAAAATACAAACATGTTTTGGTTGCTTTTATAGTGCAAATTTGTCACCATGAGACCCTTTATGTAATGTTTATTTAGGGTTTTGTAAACGTTTTTTTCATAGTAGTAGTTAGTACACTCTAATACATTATCAGGACTTTTATAGTACCAAATTTCGTTACTTGGGTAATGTTCACAAATTGACATCCAGAATTATTTGTGTTTTAATTACTTATTGAATTATTGCAGCAAACTCTAAACATCTACCTATGTCAATAATAATTATTTGAAGATCACCACGAAATAAAATTGGGAATCAAACGAGCTTACCTGTTAAGCGAAGTCTTGATTCTAATTTTATGAGTGGTGATCTGAAAAATAATTATTACCCACCCACCACTAGCTAACAACCCCAAAGCTGCAATAATTAATCTACCTAATTCAATGTTAACCTTTCAGGAAATCAAAATCAATGTAGGCATTTGGAACTACTCTGTATAGGAAACAGAGTTTGTTCCTAATGTTATGATCTCTAAAATAAGTGACGTTTCATAATTATGTCAAAACGGGAAAGGACGATGCAAATGTTGCAATCTTTAAAAAATATTCATTTTCTTTAATCTAAAATTCGCGGTGTTAATACGTCGTAAGGGAATTACTACCTATGTCAATAATAATTATTTTTCAGATCACCACTCATAAAATTAGAATCAAGACTTCGCTTAACAGGTAAGCTCGTTTGATTCCCAATTATTCACTCTTTTAATAATTCTGACTGCAACATTCCTCCCAAAATTCAACTTCTGTGACTTTACACTGTCAATTTATATTTACTAAACCAATCATGAAAATACAAATCTGTTTAAACACCACAAACCAACATAATTCGACGCAACAAATCCATTACCATTTCAGCGCCCACACAGCTGGCAGAGCAATCACTGTGAACAAACACAGCAATGGACTGCAAACGATGAGCAAACACGTTTACCGCGGTACGGGAGTTAGGGGATGGGATACAGATCGCTGAATCACAGTTGTTAAGTAGTTTGCGAGCGAAGGTAACAGCATTGCCTAGTTTTTGTCGAAACCCTCAACATACAACTTCGTTTTTATTGTGTAGTAACGTGGCTAATATTCACACACTTGTAAAACTTGAAGAAAATATTTGGTTTTGTAGAAAATCGCTTGTGAAATAACTGTGACATAATCATCGCCCGAGCCTTTTCCTAGTTATGTAGGGAGTTCGAGTCTAACCAACTGCGGCTGAATACCAGTATTTAACATGGAGTTTCTATCTATTACGGAAGAACTACAAATGAAAGTCTACTTTCAGAGGTAGTTCGGTATGTAATGGATCTTCACCCATACACGGAGCGAACTTGGTAAGCGCGGCTTAACCTGAAGATCCACTCACGCGTCTGATATAACAAGCCTCGAATTGGTCTAAAACTCGATAATCCATAATTATCAACATCCATCCATTGATATTATCCATCAAGTCTAAAAAGTCACTGGTGGACAGAAGGACGTGGTTGGTAACTTTGTGAAAATGATTCTAAAAAAAGCAAAAAGGCCGCGTAACATTTGAGCATGTGCCAAAATATCCTAGTAGGTACCGCTATATATAGCTGTGATTTCTCTTGACACAATCACTCATAGCAACTAAAGCGTGAAATGAAATGAAATGGCGCAAAGGTCGCGGTTTGACACATTGATTTCACTGTGGTTATCCAATGATCCCCGAAATGATCTATGTCAACCGACTTCCGCTATTTATATCCTTAACAAACAACCGGGTGGAAGCTAATCCGTTGATTAGTTTCCTTGTGTTTACAGCTTTCGTTGACAAGGAATGTTACGACGTCGACGTCAGCTACTTGACATTTCGGCCAGCTGGCCAATCGTGGTTACGATCTATAAATTAAACAAGTTTGTAAGTAAAGTATCGAGTAAAATGATACTGGATTTAGAAGTAAATTGTTTATATCTATCTAACAAATGGACTGGATACACATACAGTTTTTTTTTGCAGATAGGTGTCAGACTTGTTTCGGACCCGCGGTATCTCATTCGAACAGTCCCGCAGCCCCGGACACGCACAAACCTACTGAAATGTAAATCGCTGGTTCTTAAACATCAAGAGGACAGTTTAAACTCGCACTGGAATTACAGTGTGACGCGCATACTAACTTTGTGTTACCTTTTCACTCCTTAATGCTTGAATGAATTTGGTATTCGCGCCCCTAAGACATAATTTCGATTTTACAAGTGGACAAAGGCCCAGTCAGAAGCTGTTTTATAAGAATCTAGCTTTTGCCCGCGGCTTCACGCGTAAAGTTCTATAATGTTGTTAATGTTAAATGTGTTCATTTAGGATTTTATCCTATCCTTTCCAAATTTCATTCATATACGTACCAGTTGCGTGAAAGAGTACCAAACATCCATCCATCCATCCATCCTGACAAACATTCGCATTTATTAAGTAGTAAGATAAGATCATTCATGTTACAAGACTGAAGTAAGTAATACACAGAGTTTCATCTTAATTCGCGTCTTCTATAAGTCTACATATGATAGGATAATATTGTGATTAACTATCATTAATAATGAACAGAGCAAATCAAACGTATTGCCTTACTGACAATAAACTCATAACAGTTTTATGTCCTCCTTTTCCTTTAGCATTTACCTAGCCTAAAGTACAATAATTACGAGTATGTGTCAATAAAACTGCTACACAAACTAACAATTTGTTAGATATTCCCGGCTTGATCTCAAACAGATATATCTTCTGTGTGGAAGCTGCGGGATTCTCAATAAACCTCAAACTTTAATAGAATTGAAGTTGTTGCCAAGTCGGTTTGTTTCCGAAGACGTGCCCTGTCACCAGGTGATACAGAGCTCGAGTATTCTACAGATGTCTTCTATTTTCTAGAAACTTTTGCAGAGATATCCGAGGTAGAGTGTTGTAAACCTAATAAAATTGGGTACGTATTTGAATATCGAAAATTAAAATACCTACGCTTAAAATATCGATGTTCAAAACATCGAAAATTTAAATATCGATTGTATCAAAATGTCGAAAATTGTTATACCTACGCTTAAAACATCGAAAATTAAAATTCCGCATGATTAAAATTTCGAATGATTCAAAATATCGAATGACATTATGCCTAAGTTCATAATATCTACGTTCAAAATACCTACTAGTTAAAATACCGAAAAAAAATTATACAGGGTGTAAATCAACCCATTCTGTACATCAAACTAAGTACCCCTACGCAAAAATTTTTGCTGGGAAACGTTTTATTTTTGGGGATTTTTTTTTAACTTTGACCCCCAATATCTCCGTAACTAGGGGGTTCCCAGGTATGGTCTAGAACAAAAAAAATATCGCAGTGGTTATATTGTACATTTGCGTACAAATGTGTTTTATTTTGGGTTTTTATTATGTAAAAATAATTAAAGTACCTACATTACATGAGGTTTTCCTTGTTTTTTTTTTGTAACCCACCTAGTAACTGATTACCATCTAGCAAACAAGCTTGCAGCAATCATGCAACATGCAAGCAAGCATGGTTTCTGTCACGGCTCCGGCAATGCAGGGCTCCGGCAGTCCCACGCGATTCTAAATTACACTCTAGGGGTAGGGCATACAAGACTACGTGGAGTCGATTTTGCAGCGATACGTTTCTGTCACTAACTTTAGTAGCACAACATATTGACTTTCAAAAATATATTTTAATTTAAAGACCTAAATAATACCTTCACGATTGACCTATGCTTGTACACTGGACACTGACTTTCATGGATAAAATAGGTCGAAATTGTTTCAAAACCGAATTAGGGTACCCCGAATTTACGTAGTCTTTTAGCTGTTACCCCTAGAGTGTATATAAAATCCGGAGGCGCAAAGGGAGGGCAACCCCCGCTCGCTGTAACAAAGCATAGACACCCGTGGGAGCCGTAGCGGCTGAGGCTGGTCGCCGGAGGCGACCAGCAAGCCGAAGCTGCGGAGGTGAACATGGGTGCCTATCCTTTGTTACGCAAGGGCGAAGGGGTTGCACTTCCCGTAGCGCCGGAGACGTTGCAGAAGCAACCTTCCACTCATACTACTTACATCAAAAATAAATTTTCGATGTTCAAATAATATATGTACCCATCGATTAGGACGTTCGATAGTTTGTACTTCGATATTTAGGACATTCGATAATCTGTATTTCGATGTAGCTTTTGTAGATATTTCGATTTTAGATGTTTTGGACGTAGGTTATTTAACCATTCGATAATATAAACTTTCGATATTTTATGTTTCGGTTTTATGATCGTTCGATATTTCCATTTTCGATGTTTTGAACATCGATATTTTAAGCGTAGGTATTTTAACCTTTAACTACCGACCTATACGTCTCACAGACGTCATAACTTTTAATTTTGAAATATTTCTAAAATCACGCCACCTTTAGCGTCGCCCTTCCCGCTACCTTCCTCCCTCCGCGTTGCAAGCCATCAGTCGACGTTGCGCCCGCGGCGAGTGCACACATCTCCGTATTGAAGCGATCGACGTCTCACAGACGTCAGTACGGTGTTTATGTACTACATTTCGTACGTCTCTTGGAAGTCAAAACTTATCAGAATCCAGATTCAGGTGTTAGAAAGACATGTGCCATCAGTCCCAGTCGGTTGAAAAGGCGAACGAAGTACTGCTGCTGCCAATGCAAGAAACCAATGTGCCTTACTTGCTGCCTACAAATATGCATTGACTGCAAAGTACGTAGTAAATGTACCAAATATTCGAGTGCTGTCATTATTTTTATTTTTTAACTAAGAAGTAAGATTTATGTTTTATTTTGATAATAGTTTATAGAAGATAACATATTATAAGTTTATTTGTTGTTAATTACTTAATTTTAAAGAAAAACGATACTGAAGTAAGTCCTTAAAATTTAGTGCCAAATAATTGTGATCTCTCGAATAAATGTTGATTTTACCTGAAAAATAGCGTGTATTTTTTTTTATTCTGTGGTTTGTTACCTCAAACACCAATCTTTTTAATGTATAAAATAGAAAAATGT
Organism: Diarsia brunnea; assembly: GCA_949774965.1. Classification (NCBI taxonomy): domain Eukaryota; kingdom Metazoa; phylum Arthropoda; class Insecta; order Lepidoptera; family Noctuidae; genus Diarsia; species Diarsia brunnea. Next base: position 19,279,112 of record OX459011.1, read on the forward strand.
AGCATGCAAATACACATTTTATTTCAGTACTTAAAGTTTGACGTCTCTCAGTCGTCACGTCGGCGTAAGTGTTACGTTTAGACCAGGTCGGCAGCTAAAGGTTAATCTTCGATATTCAAATACGTACCCAATAAAATTATAAAGTTTGTTTGATTATTGGAGTGAACCGACGTGATAGGTTACTAGAATATATTACTTTGGAAATGGTATTTAGATCTCGATAATTTATAATAAGAAATCCATATAAAGGAGATCATGACAAGTAAGCGGAGGGCACACAGCATATTTTACCTATATACATAAACTCACAGATAATTTCCCGTTGTAAGCAATAACTATACAACGTAACAACGCCACCTAATATTCTTACACTCTTATTCTGGATGATGACTGCCGTTCAAAATTGACAGTCCGACGTCTTCCTCTCAATATTTCGGTCACATAAATAATATATAATCTTTCACTCCAACGACACAACCCAACGTCAAATCCTCGACACATTCAATATTCCATTTCAATTTCAGAAAAAAATATTCGTGAGTTGTCGTCAAATATTCAGTTATAATGAAACGGATATTAATATTTCGACATGTGCAAACAGACGATGTCTAAGTTATCGATGGCGACGTTTCCTATGTCAATTATAAATGTTTAATGTTATTCTCCCTTCTACTCTCCTTCATAATAAATTATATGAACAGAATTTACTGGTAAGGAAATTTTGACTTTATGTTCTGGAGAGTAGAGCTTTGAATTGGTTTGGTCGGGCTTAAGTCCTGGGATATGGTGCAAGTGATAAGAAACAGCGATTAAAATCTCCTTGTAACTGTATTGGAACACGTCTTTTGAGACTACTGTGCATTTTTAACTCTTGACTTAAGGTCCATTGTGCCCTCGCTCTTGAATCGGACTAAAATCCCACTTTGAGTGTAATAGCACATACCAAAGCAAGTTTCCGACATGTCTGGCGACTTTAATGTGTAGGCTCATTTTGTGGCGTATTTTTATTCAACTTGCCGTAAGTTAAAAGTAAAAGAAATGGTTTTCTAGTTTCATCTTGTGCAAGTTTCATAACGTTTTCAAAGATTCAATATAATCCTTTGACTCCATCGCTTGCACCACACAATTAGCTAATATCAACAAAGTGAGCAGACTGCTAGGCGAGTCGCTCCACCATTCCGTTTGAAGACTCGATACACTTCTATTATAACAGAATATCTGAGTCGCTTGCCGATCCTAATAATTGATGAGATCAAATAACTCGATCACGATCGAGACTGACATTTTATACGAATCAACAACCAGAACTTTTATAATGGAGTTTTCTCTGTTTGTTTACAATTGTTGAGAATCTGTGTTTCATTCACACACAGTCATCTATACCCCTTTCTTTTTTGGCCGGTGGAAAATCATCAAATAACCCCTCCCGCTCTTGGGCAGAGCGAAAGGGAGTGTCAGACTTCTACTGACTAAAAACCACCCATGTTCCTTCTTAGCTCTTCATATCGAGGCCACGGTATCTCTTGCGAACAACCCGCAGCCCCGACGAGCCGCAGCCCCGAAGGGAGCCATCTATACCTCATTTGCAATTTAGTTTCCGAACAAATGCACGTAACGTTTAAACCGGGCACAAATGCAGACTCAGTGGCTGAAAAACTCAATAACCCTGCCTTTTTTTTTTTTTGGGGGTGGGAAATCATCAAATAACCCCTCCCGCTCTTGGGCAGAGCAAAAGGGAGTGTCAGACTTCTACTGACTAAAAACCACCCATGTTCCTTCTTCGCCCTTCGTGTCGAGGCCTCGGTATACCTTGCGGACAACCCGCAGCCTCGACAGGCGTCGGCCCTTGCGGGCCCCTTCCATGTTGCTGACATCTCTTTGAGGCGCGCGTGGAACACGAACGCTCTGTCGACACGGCCTGTCGTCGTCATAAGACGGATGGACGGTGAGCTTACCCATCACTCACCGTCCACAGGCCCGCGTCTACGGTGGCCGGAAGCCATCACGTGGTCCCCGACGCCCGGAGCGCCTCCCGCGGCGGCTGGAACGAGAGGTTCTCTCCCTCTCACGTTCCGCCACCTCCTTCGCTAGCATCACTGCTTCGCAGAAGGAGGCGACGGCGTCCCATTCCTCCTCGCCCCGGACCATGGCTTGCACCAGGGCCGGACGCGAGAGGTCGCCGCCGCCGATCGCCGCTACGAGAACACGGCGGGGCTCCGCCCAAGCGGGACACACCTCCACAGTGTGCTCCACCGTGTCCTCCGGCCGATCCTCGCAATGGTGGCATCCGGGCGTTGCCTCCCGCCTGATTCGGTGCAGGTACCTCCCGAAACAACCGTGTCCGGTGAGTACCTGCGTCAGACGGAAGGTGAGGGCGCCGTGGCGCCTCTCCAGCCACTCCTCAAAGAGGGGACTTACCGCCACTATCGTGGCGTGCCCTCAATAACCCTGCCTGACTTGGGAATCGAACCCACGACCTCATGCTCCGCAGTCTCGATTTCAACCACTAGATCAACAAGGCAGTATTTGAATTGTATAATTACATGATATTTTACATAACTAATTAATTTTTATTCGGAATTCTTAAATAAATCTTACCTTTATCATAATAAATCTGAAATGGTTTCGGGCAAATCACGAGACGGTAATATTTAGGTATAAGGAGCCAGTCAGGAACTTCGTTAAGATTTAGGAACTAAATCTACTACTTAACTCGGAAATATTAATAAGTACTAAAAGCCTTCAGTCTAAATTTATAATTTAGGATATTTTACAAAACAAGTTCATTTTTATTTTAAGGTTATTCAATGTTTAGGAATACAACAATGATTTTGCCCACAAACGGTAATAAATTTTCTTCATAGCCAAGATGGAGGCTAAACTTGACATTGACCTCAGCCCTCATAATTTCACACACGAAGAAGATTACTCTGATCTATAAGACCTAAGATCTGAGGCAAGTAGTAAATACGAAACTAAATAAATGTCTCTTGATGATGCCTGCGGAGTGGCAGAACTCGTGTCGACCATTCTCATTACATAATTTGCAATCGGTATGATGAAGCTGCATATTGTATCCCATTCTAGATCTAGTATTTAATAAGTGGGATAAAAGCTAAATACTAATTACTACGTAAGTGTCATGAATGTTTGCAAATTTCGCCTGAATATATCGTGAAATACGACTGAATGAATTAAAGATGCTTTAGGAATATAATACACACATCAAAAGTGTCTAGGGATCAACATATATTTTTGCAATAACTTTTCTCCTGATTGATATTAATTAAAATTTTCTTTAAGGATTCATCAAATAAAGTGTTTTCGTTTGTCACAGTAACGATAAACCAAGTCACCTTTGCATTAATAAAGAAATTTGCCATTTTCCTAATAAAGGGATTTTTGACATTTGAACCACTCAAACTCAAACTCAAAGCATTTATTTCAATTAAACCATTACAGGCATTTTTGAATGTCAGAAGAACAATTCATAAAACAAAACTAAACTACGAGTGCAATACGTCATCCCGAAAGCCACCACGCCGAGCCTCACGCCGCCGAATGCCCGCAACAACGAACACTGCGAGCACGAAAGCACGCAGCGACGCACACCGCAACAACGAATGCACGAGACTCCAAATCACGGAACAACGAATGCACGCCGCAACGCGCAACCGCCGCCCCGCGACCCGGAGCCCCGCGCACCCATCGCCACGGCACGCGCCGCCGCGCAACCCCGCACCCACAGCACTCGCCGCCGCAGACATCCGGCGACGCGCAACCCGACGCAGCAACCCCCGGGACGACGCATTGCACTCCTAAGCTACAGTCACAGACACAAGGCATAATAACTTGTGAAAGTACTGTAGTTGCCCATTCCCTAACGTAGATCACTATGGAGAAGAACGGGCAAGAAACTCCATGGACACTCTTTTAAACCAGAATAATTTTACAAAAAATCTTGGTACATTACATCATTCATGTTGAGATGGTATAATATGTGAGAACTATGTAGCAAGACGTGCAAGTTAAGAGCGTCCGGAGTAAAAAGATATAATAAACAAATAAAAAAAAAAAATATATATATAAACCATGGCAACTAAGATATGACCAGTCTCCACTGACAGCGCCCGTTCACGAACATGACGCATGGATCAGCACCATTCAACTCAACCATTTTGAAGGGAACTAAATGATCCGACACACGCGCCACCATCAGCGAGACATTTCAGTGAGCATGACATTCTCTCAGCCGCCAGGGCAACGTCACTAAAATGTAACTAAATGTAAAAAGTGGCTTTATAGTACATAGTACTCACACATGTGCCATGCAATTATATAATATTAAGAAATTGAATCTATACAATGCAAAGATACTTTTACAATCTTCTGCAGCCTTTACAATAACTTCACAGTCATGATTTTTATACAGGATTTAAAATTGCGTCTCATTCAGTTGAAGAATGTGAGGGGGTATTTTATCGAAACATTTTAAACAGTACCCCATGAAAGGTGAGTCTACTTTAGCTAGCCTGAATGTTGAGATCTTACATATATGTGAGAACGATGTAAAAATACGTGCAAGTTAAAAGCGTCCAGAATAGACGATACAATAAACCAATAAAAATATAACATGGCAACTAAGAGATGACCAGTCTCTACTGACAGCGCCCGTTCACGAACATGACGCATGGATCAGCACCATTCAGCTCAACCATTTTGAAGGGAGCTAAATGATCCGACACACGCGCCACCATCAGCGAGACATTTGAGTGAGCATGACATTCTCTCAGCCACTAGATCAAAGTCACTAAAAAATAACTAAATGTAAAAAGTGGATTTATGGTACATAGTACTCACACATGTGCAATGCAATCGTACAATATTAAGATATTGAATCAGCTTCTACAATAACTTCACATGATAAGTAATCGATTTATTTGCCCTATGGTTGTGGAGCAGGACCAGCATTGAGCCAAGCATTTTTATCATCAATGTAATCCCCCAACTTATAGTATGCTTGCCTACATAGTGTGCGTTTTATACAAGATTTAAATTTCGTCTCATTCAGTTGAAGAATGTTAGGGGGTATTTTATTGTAACATTTTAAACAGTACCCCATGAAAGATGAGTCTACTTTAGCTAGCCTGAAACCTGGCTGAACTAGTTGGTCCCTATTTCTCGTATTATAGTGGTGTCTATCCCCTCTTTTGCTAAATAAATGTATATTTTTCCTAACGTACATGATGTTTTCATAGATGTATTGACAAGGTACTGTCATGATGTTAATTTCCTTAAACAGCTCTCTCAGAGAATCGCACCTTCGTAGACCATATATGGCTCTAATGGCTCTTTTCTGCAGAATAAATATAGACTCGATGTCTGCAGCCCGTCCCCATAGTAACTACAAACATACCACTAACATTAAAGTTCGAAAAAAAGACTGAAATAACAGTTTTCTTTAAAATTTTATTGGGTAACTTAAACAATTAATAATCCGTGTTTCTACCGCGAACACTAACAACACAAGAACATCGGTTTGGCATACTCAAAATGAGTTCATCCAAATCACGCTGTGGAATGGCCGCCCATGTGCGTTGCAACAACAAAAAAAGGTCTTCTTGCGACTGGATACCCTCCATATTCGGCAGAGCTCTTCTCTGTAGCATATCCCATGCATGCTCAATCGGGTTCAACTCTGGTGACTGAGCAGGCCAGGGCAGGACATTGATGTTAGCTGCGGCGAGAGTCTGTCTTACAACTCTTGCGGTGTGCGGTCGTGCATTATCATGCATTAACTGAAATAAGGGACCGATTTGCACTTGTAGAGGAACGATGACGTCTGATACAATCGTCTCAGCATAAATTTGAGCGTTGAGGTTGCCTCTGATCCAAATCAACTCAGTTCTTCCGCCGATCCAAATACCCGCCCATACCATGATGGTTCCACCACTATAAGGATGGACTTCCTGGCAGGATTTTAATCGCTGTTGGCGTCCAGGGGTTCTCCAGTGTCGTATACGTCTTGTATCCGGTCTCATACCAAAACGAGACTCATCAGAAAAGCACACGAAACGCCATTGTTCTTCTGCCCAATTTCTGTGTTCAAGAGCCCATTGATATCGAATCCTACGATTGTGCATTGCTATAGGTGGTACCCGTAGCGGTCTTCAGGAATGAAGGTTTACTTCATGCAAGCGGTTTCTGACTGTTTGGTCGCTAATTAAGTTCCCTGAAGAGTGATGAAGCCTCACGGCTAACATCATGGCGGTTATTGTTGGAGCTCTTCGAGTTAAGATTTGAATGTATCGGTCTTGTCTCCGTGTGGTGCAGCGATACCGTCCTCCACGGCGCTCAGCCACGGTACCAGTGCTTCGGTAACGTGTCCAAAGTCGACTGATAACACTCTGACTTGTATTCAGAGCTAAAGCCACAGTACGTTGCCGGGAACCAGCTTCTATCATTCCCACGGCTCTGAGCATTTCTTCCCTGCTTAAATGACGTCGCCGCTCCATAATAACGTTGGTTTTAATCAGTAGTAGGGAAACAGTAGCACTAATAATGTCTTCAATGCGTTGTATGTTTTTATAGGGAAAATATTGACAGCTGATTTTCATCTTTTACTCGAATTTGATTCACAGTTCCTGATTCAAATTATGAAATGCACCAAAAAGGATCCATATAAATTTATAAAATCATAAATTTATTACAAAGCCACATCTCAATCTCAAGAAATCCGCATAAAAATGCTTGATCCCTAGACACTTTTGATGTGTGTATGTTAGAGGAGTCTCAGACAGTATTTTTGCAGCATCTAAAATTCATCAATACAACCTTACGTGATCCAAAATATCGGCCAACCTAAAACATCTAGAAGATGTACCTCCCTAACGCCAGTATATCACGAATTCCCGAGACAAGTCTAAACTGTACAGCGACAGGTGACTCAGCGGCTCAGTGAGTCAGTGTGCTCGCTGTCAGCCTGCCGAGCTCAACGTTGTACGAAGCCAATTTCCGACTCGCAGGAGATTTAACAAGTCTGTCCCTGAAGTAAGCAATACATTGGGTGCGGAGTATTTAAGTTTTCGGTGGATATGGTAGTGCGACATAAACTTGGAATTGTTAGGCAGAGGCATCTGTAGCTACTTTGACATTTGGTCAGCTATGTTTAATTTCCATTTAAGGAGCAAGATGGTTGCTATCATCCGTGCACAGATTTCGGACTGCTACTGAGAAAGTTTTTTTTTAACAAAACGTTGTCCCACACTAGGAATTTCTCCTATATCGTGGGTGCCTTCACAAATATTTAAACTCACATACACAACCAAACACCCAAACCCGAAACAATTACCTGTAGATCAAACAAATATTTGTTCCATGCGGAAAAACCCAATGACACTTTGCTGGACACGAGAATCGAACTCAGGATATTGCTACATATCAGCAGTAGCGCCTCGGACTATTTTACCAACAAAGAACACATACATCAGTTTCTTAGTTAATAACTTTAACAGTGTGATCGGTAGGTGGTGTACGCAAACGGGTTGCCGCCTTTAAATTAACTTACATAACCAGATTATGAACCAAAATATAAAACGACACGACGCCATAAAGGTGCTACTACGTTTCCTTCTTTCATTACAAAACAATTTAAAAAAGGATTTAGTACATAATTCCCGCCCACATTGTAATTGCTAAAACATTATACGCAGTTCATTTGTTGTGGCCCTATGGTATAAAAGGGGCTATTTTATGGCCACAATAAAAAGGTAAAATAACGCAAATTAAGACAGTTAACTGCCCTCCTGGGTATTGCTACATTGTGTTTATTTTTAATGTATTTTTTAATAACCTAATTCTGGCCATAATTTTGGGTAAACTTTTCTCTTAACATTAAATGGTTTTACAAACCAACCATTAACTGATTCATTTATTATTGTAAAAACAATATTTACGACACTTTTTCAGTTATATATCTCTACATAAATCGAAGTAAATAACAACTTAAGTGCTTCAAAATATCTCCTAAATCAAACTGCACCTTTTTTTTTTTTTTTTTTTGGGGGTGGGAAATCATCAAATAACCCCTCCCGCTCTTGGGCAGAGCGAAAGGGAGTGTCAGACTTCTACTGACTAAAAACCACCCATGTTCCTTCTTCGCCCTTCATGTCGAGGCCGCGGTTTCCCTTGCGGACAGCCCGCAGCCTCGACAGGATCACTGCACCTCAATTGGGTACTTGACAAAAAATCTAATTAGTCCGTCAGATAGATTTCCAAGAAATTATTGGACACATATTTTTCCTACTTTCACGTAAACAAAAAATAAAGGCGATACAGCTTGCTTTGAAAACTCATGTAACGTCACATTTCAGTACATTATTCATTGAAAATCTTTTCCAAATTGTATTATTTTGATAAAACAAAATCACGTATCAAATCTTTTTCGATTATAATCTAACTGACGGACTAAACAGAATCATATAGATAGTTCTCTGAGCTGGAAACCTCACCTTGGTAGTCTCATTTCGCGAGTCCGCAAGTGTATATTTATTTTTAAAAAACTGAGGCACTCCGCGGATCGCCGTACTATTAAAACTGTATATCATGCCCTGTGTCAAAGCATTATAAGCTACTGCATAACGGTGTGGGGTGGAACTCCAAAGACAATCTTCTTGCCTCTGGAACGAGCACAGAGAGCGGTTCTCAAGGTTATGACCTCGAAACCTTTCAGGTATCCCACCACGGCTCTCTACACCGAATGTCAGGTCCTAACTGTGAGACAGCTCTTTGTGCTTGGTACTATTCTCCGCAAACATCGGTCTGTGGTCTACGATCCGAATGCTACCAAGAAACGTAGACACTTCGAGGTATGTACAACTTACGGCTGTAGAACGGCCCTTGCTCAGCGTCATTTTAGTATACTGTCGAACCATTTATACAATAAAATAAATAAACTCTGTTTGATTGCTCCCCTGTGTCTAAACGAATGCAAGACCAGGGTCACAAAGTGGCTCATGACATTGACCTATAATAAGACTGAAGAATTACTACAGATATCGATCGCCTAATGTAGTCAATAAACTAGTATGTTCATAATATATTTATACACACATACACACACACACACACACGCACATACACATACGTACATAAGCACACACACCCATACATAGTAGGTACATAAATAGAAAACTTCATAGTTGCATTAGCTAGTAAATGTATTGTAATATTTAATGATTATGTACTGTGCTCATATTACAAGTACTTTCGCAAGTTCAAATCATAGGCGAGGACGCTGGCACCCTAAACACAAGTTAAATCTTACATTGGGTGCCAGAGTTCATCGAAAACACTCTTTTCCTAGTTGTAAAGCTCCATAGTGTTAAAATAAGTGTTTTGTTGTACAATTTATGATAATAAAAATATACTTTTTTTTTTTTTAATTTTTTTTTTATATATTTTTAGAAAGTACTCAATTTCGAAACACAATTTCAATCATATCCAGTGAAGAAAATTCCCAACGCATTGATCAATATGTAAAAATTCATTTTTGTTCAATGAATGTTGTTAAACTGTCAAAAATTATGTCATTGCCATTGTATGTTACGTTGTGTCAATCTGAATAGTTGGATAGTCTTGGCTAGATGTTCATCATTATTTCAGATATAGGACGTCCACTGCTAGACATAGGCCTCTCCCAAGTGTCGCCACATTGACCGGAAAAAGCCGGTGTACAGGTAGATGGAGTATCAAAAAAAAAAAAAGACGTGTGGCACTCGGAGACTGCCGCGGTAAAGCTATTGCATAGCATTTTTTATCAACTTATGCAATTATAATTATTTATTTATTTTATTAATGCAGTATTTAAATATAGTATTTATACCATTGAGATTTATACTTACACTTTTACTAATCATCCTCATCTTTTATAAAATGTCCTTTTACGTCTCATGTCGCGCCTTGGCGACAACTATTTTTGTTGGCAGCCTTATAATCGATCTTATTCGATTTCTTAACTTTGATTTTGCTGTTTTAAAATATTAGGTAAATCTAATAATTTTTCAATGTTTACTTTTCATCTGACATTACGTCAGTTGTCAAGATGTCATTTACTTTTTATTTTATTTTGTGTCATAGTTTTTCTTAGTGGTTAGAGCTATGAAGGTTACATTTGATTTATTTAATTTAATTTATTTTTATTAATATGTTAGCGCAAATAATGTAATTTATTGATAATTTCTATTAATAGTATCTTATCTTACGCTTATAAAATTAATTAACACGCTCACAGAAATTTTTTGAGGAAGTTTTTGACTGAATAATACAGGCCGTTTTAAATACAGGCAACTCACAATTTTTGATTTCAAGAAATTGTCAAGTGTCAGTTTGTTAGGTTTTTATTTTCGTTACGGAATTTCTGGATTCGGTCCCCACGCTCAAGGCCCGCGATAGAAGCTATGCAATAGCTTAAAAGTAGTTAGTTAGATTTCGGGAGCGATGCGACGACGAAAATAAAACGTTAGGGCCCGTTATACTTAAGAGTTTATTAAAAACGACCCGAGCTTACAGAGTTTGATGCAAGACTGCTTATTCTACCTAGCCTATTACATCTTAGAACTTAAAGCTAAGTTGGTGGTCGCTGGCGAGCGCCTGCATACGCCATGTCTGGCTGATAAGGACAAAAGTGCAGCGTACGAGGTTATGGCTCTACCACAGCGATAGATAAGGTGAGTTCGGAGAATGTAACTCCTCCCCCCTTGGACTGAAGTTATCGGAAAAACAGAGATTTTCCAAGAACTTCACAAAAATAAGAAACTATTAAATGACAAAACTTAAGTAGTTAAAACGATTATAGGATAACGTGAAGATAATATTCACATATTTAAAACTAATTTATGAGGAGTAATCGTCATAGAGTTAAGACACTAATAATACAGGTCTCTGAATTACTCTATTTTCCTCCTGTTGAGTAGGATTGTTTTCAACACCATTCAAACGACGATCCTGCCCTTTACAAATTTTCCTTAAAATATACTTATAAATAACTATAGCTATTAACAATAAAAAGACGATCGCGTACAGAGAGTACAGAGCGGCACTGACACTATCACCGTTAATTTCACTGGTTTCACTATTCGCACTATTCATCAGAAGGTAATTTAGTTGACGTATATCATCCAGGTTAACTCCTTTCAAGTTTACAGGTTCCATTTTCACGGCGTTTGAGGTAAGTTCTCGTAGATCGGGTAAGTTTATCACAGGAACGGGTTTATATTCTGTCTGCAGGAAGTAAGAACGCTGTCCATGGAGTTGGATATTATCTATAGAAACATCACATTGCGGTTCTATAGTTATAATGTATGTTCCTTGTATGCGTTCCTTGGTGTCGTCATTACCACAAATTTGCGAAATAATTTGTTGGTGTCTGGTATACATTATCCAACTATTTGGACTAATCTTCTGTAGTTTCAGGTGTTCAGACTTTATCTGACGGGGAATACATCGCGACAGATTATGTTGGTATTTCATTAGTTGTTCGATACAGGTTTCTTCTACAAATTGAATGAGGTTATTTTCAGAGCAGAGGTATTCCTTGACTGTTATCTCTTGGCATGGTTGATCAATCGGACGATATTTGGATCCTTCTACTAAAAGGTAAGGGAATTCGGGAAAAACAACAAAGGTTTGGTTCATGGAATCCATAGGAAGGGAATACAATTTATAATAATTATAAGTGACATTTAAAATTAACGGAACTTCAATAATAAAGGTTATTTCTTCATTTTTAAGGTAAGCTTTTACAGACAATGACTCTTCTATATTAATTAAATTTTTATCATTTACAGGATACATTATGTTGTCATGTGCATTAATATGTTTTAATAAACTTAACAATTCATCAGAGTTTAATACGGCTTTGTGCAAAACAGATACTTTACTAAATGCAACAGCGGTTTCTAATTCGCTAAGTTTGACATAGATAGTCCTAAAGTTTACAATAAATTGATTGAGTAATCCAAATACATGGGTCATATAAATTGAATGCTTATCTTTTGTGTTAAGATTAGCTACAAGGCCTTCAAGTAATTTAATGCGCTTGTTTATTTTGTCTGTATTTTCATTAATTATTTCAGTAGTGTTCAGAAAGTGATCCAACATTTCAGAAACCACAGAGAATTTATTGGCTATTGCCTGTTCTTTAGTCTGAATATTATAAATTACGTTATCATATCTAACCGCATCTTCATGATCAAGGTTACCAGTTATAATTTTAATTATAGAGCCTAAAGGATTTACAATACCACGTTTAAATCTTTTGGATGGAATTAATTGCTGTAATTTCTCTTCGGTCTGATTTTGAATATACTCGACTTGTGTTTTAAGTGCCATAAACTCATCTGTATGGAATTTATTTATGTGTAATATTTGGCTGAATTCCGAATATTTTTGAATATTAAAGGAAAGGTCTGTGCTTATGCCTTGAAGATTAATTATTTTAACAATAGACCACTTATCATATTGAATAAACGCTTGGCCTATCTTCACCGGAAGAATACCAGGGTTTTGACTAATCTTTACTGCTTGAAGGGCCTGGCTTGGGAGAGTCCAATTGGTTGTTGTCCATATCACCAGGATCAAACTCCACCTGTGGAGGACGTTTTATGTTTTTTAGAGGTACTTTGGTATCCCTATTTTTTAATTTAATTGGTATAACATTGCGTACTATATGGCCTGTGACAACGGCTTTTTGGTACCTAGGCTTATCTTTTGCTTGTCTCTTATTAACGGCCTTAGCGAAAACAGGATTACCTATTTCTAAAACTGGTTCTAATTCCCCTCCTCGTTTCGTTAAAATTTTTTCTTTGTGACCTTTTAATTTCTCCGAAATATACTTATAGAGTGCCTGAGTTCTCTTCTTATGATCCCTAATCAATTGTTGTTTGTAAGCTTTATCAAATTCAGAGTTAAATGTAGAGTTTAATTCGGTATGACCGAATGCAGCTTCAAACGGTGTTAAATCTGTGGTGCTATGAATAGTGCTATTATAGGCCATAATGGCATAAGTCATTACGGAAGCTGCGTCCGTAAACTTCTTTTCATATTTTGCCAATCTGTAAATTTCTATAATTGTGGAATGAAAACGTTCTATGAGACCCATAGAGTTTGGATTGTTTGGGGTCCCTATGTGTAATTTAATTTTATGTAATTCTGTTAGTTCTCTTAGTAATTCACTGTTGAATTCAGTTCCAGGGTCAGAACTTATTTTCTGTGGTATGCCGTAAAATGAAAAATATTTCATCAACGCTCTAACCACTTCAGGTGACGAACGAGATGGAATTTCTATGGCTTGGCCTAACTTACTAAAGGCATCAATTAAAGTTAAATAGTATTTTGATTCTATGCTAAACAGGTCTATAAATATTTCCTGAAAAGGTGCATGTTGAGTTTGTGTAAGTTGCAATAAAGGTTTAATGGGTTTCCTATCATATTTAGAAGTTTTACAACGCTCACATGAGTTAATAATGGCGGAAACAGTTTCAATTAAATTTGCCCAATAATAATTACGACGAATTCGTTTCATGGTTTCGCTGATCCCACGATGAGATGTCTTGCCTTCGTGTAATTTAATTACTATAGCTCTTTGTTCCTGCTCATCTTCGACGTAAACGACACGTTCGGTACATTCGTAAAACTTAACCACATCTTTCTTAAACAGAGAAATTATGATATTACTGAAATCTTTTCTAAGTTCTTGATTTTCGAAATAAATGAAATACTTAATTTTTGGTTTTATGTAGTCTTTCAAAAATCCTGTGATGAGATTATAGTTGTGAAGAGGCAGAAATACTTCTAATACCTTTTGTTTGTCTCTAGATAAATCTTTTACTTGAATCTCATTACGGAACCAGCTAAAGACAAGTATTTGATTAGGCTTGGTATCTATTGCTTCGTTCAAGATCGGTATTCCATTGGATTCGAGATCTTTGGCCGAATGAACTGTCTGTATGGAAGAAGACTCAGACGGTATGGGATAGTGAGGCGATTCGTCAAGAACTGCCTCAGTTTCTGGTATACTTATTGGACTAGCTGTAGCGGTTCTTTCAGAGTCAGATATGGAAATGGTTGTAGAACCGTCTGTACTTTGTCTGATCATGTCTTTTTGTTCGTCTATATTAACAATCATTGAACTGTTGTCTAAATCGTCATCTTTTAGGGCATTTAGGCGGATGCGAGATAGCGCATCTGCGTTTACGTTTTGTTTACCATTTTTATATATAACGTTAAAATCGTATTCTTGTAAACGCAAACGCCAACGTGTTAACTTGCTATTTGGTTCCTTAAGTTGATATAACCAAACAAGAGGCCTGTGGTCAGTGTAGATGTCGAATTTGTGTCCGTACAAATAGGGTCTAAAGTGTTTTGTGGCCCAGACAATTGCCAATAACTCACGTTCAATAGTACTATATCTCGTTTCAGTGTCTGACAACGTCCGACTAGCATAAGCTATGGGTTTGTCGCCGCCTATAGGGCCCTGTGATAAAACAGCACCAATAGCGACTTCTGAAGCGTCAGTGGTTAATACAAATGGTTTATTCATGTCAGGATATTGCAATATAGGTGCATTAATTAAAAGTTCCTTGCATTTTTCAAAAGCCTCAATAAATTTTTGATCCGTCAGAACTTTCTTACCCTTTTTTAAACAAGCTGTCAAAGGTTGTGTAATTTTGGAAAAGTCTTTAATAAACCGTCTGTAATATCCCACGAACCCTAGGAATCGTTTGATTTCGGTCTGTGTCCGTGGTAATGGATAGTTAAGAACTGCCTGTATTTTGTCGTTATTTGGTCGAAGTCCGTCTTTAGTCAGTGTATGTCCTAAGTACTGTACTTCTTTGCGTAAAAATTCAGACTTATCTAATTGAACCTTAAGATTGGTCTGACGTAATCTATCAAAGACAGATCGTAATCTTTGAATATGTTCTAAAATACCACTTGAGTAAATTAGAATATCATCTAAATAGACCATGCAATGTATACCCTGCAACCCTCTTAAGACATTGTCCATTGTCCTTTGAAAGGTCGCTGGAGCGGTTTTGAGACCAAATGGCATACGAAGAAATTCGTAGTGCCCATTTTGTGTTGAAAAAGCTGTTTTTTCGGTGTCGGAAATTTCTATTTGATGGTAACCGGAAGCTAAATCTAGGGTTGTAAAATAATTGCTTTTGCCAAGTTTGTCAAGTAAATCGAATATATTGGGAAGTGGATATTTGTCATCTATTGTTATGTCATTGAGTCGGCGATAGTCTACAACCATTCTATATTTTACTTGACCGGAAGCATCTGCCTTTTTGGGAACCAAATGCACAGGTGCACTCCAGGGTGAGTGTGATTCGCGGATCACATTGTCTTTGAGAAGTTTTTCAACCTGTCTTTTGATTTCTTCAGCTTGCGCTGGACCCTGTCGATATGGTTTGATATAAATGGGATCTTCATTAGTGGTTCTTATATGATGTTTAACTTGATTTGTAAAGGTCAAAGGTAGCTCTTCACAGTAAAATATATCTTTGTACTCGTGACATAATTCACTAATAAGGTCACATTCCTCTTGATTAAGGTGGTCAAGTCGCAATTTTTTTAAATTTTCTGTCAGTAATGAGTCCATCTCTACGTCAGTTAAATCAGTTAAGTTATTTACTATACACTCGTTAGAAAAATAAGTAACCTTGAACGGAGAAGTTATAATTAAAGTCATTTCAAGGCTAGTTGCGTTCTGTATAACAGTAGAAGCTAAATAATTTTCACATTTAACAATTGCAGCGGGCATTCGAATGCCTTCATGAAACTCTTTGTAACCTAATATGCCATAGCCATCCTTTTGAGTAACAGGTAATTTAACTCGATGTTCGGTCCGGGGTTCTAGTCTAAATTCAGGGTCAGTGGAGTAGATTATAGGAATGTTGACACCGTTAGTCTTTAACATCTTTTCCTTAAACGATAAATCAGCATTAAGCCGAGTTATAAGATCCATTCCAATTAACCCGTCATATCTGTTGTCCACATCATAAACATAAAATTTTTGATACCCTTCGTTATTAAAAATGGAAAATAGGGGAATTTCAGCTACTTCATGATGTTCGCTAGTCGCATGTATGCTTGTAACTGTAAATGGTTCATAGAATTTTAATTTAGGAAAATACTCATCAGCTTTTCTGGGACTTATAAATGACCGTGTGCTTCCTGTGTCCAACATAAATTTACCGTTTATCTCAGGGATGTATATGTATGGATGTTTTAGATTGGCTTTAAAATTAAGTTCTATCATTTCCGGCGGGTTTGTATTGAATGTATTTGAAAATTTTGGACAGTTTCCGGATCACTGTTATTTTCAGTTGAATGTAAATTTTTAGCAGTTTTGGTAATTTCTACACTAGGCCTCTCATCTACGCAAACATCTTCAGTATTCATATTTGTATAGTCGTAGTCACAGTGTGTCGTCATATTCTGCATATAATCGTCATGAGTGACGTCGTAGTAGTATTGTTCGCCATCCGTATAAAGTTCATTTATAGGAAAACCTTGTTGTGGTTTAAGCGCTGCTGGAGCAGTTCTCATTGTCACGTCACTATCGTGGAAATTATTAGTTGGACGATAGGCCGAAGCTTGAACGGGTCTATAGCCAAATTGTCCAACTTGGGGTCTATAACCAGGTGGTGCTGTTGGGGGTCTGTAGCCAAATAATCCTACTTGAGGTCGGAAGCCTAATTGCTGGGGGTTTCTCCTATCAACGCCTGGTGGTCCAAATTGAGCCATTTGCGGTCGACCAATTTGTTGATTCGGTATATTCGGACGTAAGAAAGTTTGATTAGGTATGCCAAATTTGAATTGAGTTTGGTTTGTAAAAGGTCTGAAATGATTATTTTGCAAAGGCTTTAGATTAGGTGATGGTAACATATGACCTTGCGGTCGGTGTTGTAACATTTTACTACGTAAATTATATTGTTCCTGAAAGTTAACTTCTTCAAGGACATATTTTAAAGCTTCTTCCAATGTAGTAGGGTTTTTAATTCGAACAATCCGCACCATGTGTTCTGGTAAGTTATACAAGAAAACATTAAGAGAAGTATTGTTATAAATTATTTTTTTAGCTTCTTTTAACGTTGTAGAGCTGTTCTGATTCACTTTGGAAATTAATATAGCACGAATGTCTTGAATTCGGCTGCAAAACTGTAAGTATGACTCGCCTTGTTTGATTTTTAGGGTTTCCAGTTCAATAGCAACGCATTCCTCGCTCCTGGGATCCCCAAAATGTTGGATCAATAAAGATTTTAATTCGCTATACGTCTCAAAATCACCTCTTTCACTAATTAAGGCTGCCGCTTTACTTTTTAATTTACTTGTAATATTCTGCATTAAAAATTCGTTTCGATCCGTAGTCCCCTGATACTTTTCAATAACATATTCACACTTTCTTAAAAATAAACTAAGTAAATTAGTTTCACCACTAAATTCTGGAATTAAATTTAAAACATCCCGAGGTATCAACGATTCAGCAAGTTGCATAGTAAATGGTGTTTCGGTTCGAGCCGTCGGGGCTGCACCGGTTGTCGCGTTTACAGGATTCTGGCCGTGACTCATTTTAAATTAAATCGTAAAACGAACAAAAGATAAGCACACAAAACTTAAAATAAAAAAATATTTAAAAGTATAAAAGTTCTAATTCTACAATTATTAAACTAAATAAAAAGAAAAGAAAATCTTATGAAAAATCTTATCGATATAATAGCGTGAAAATAATATTCACTTCACTAATTATTAAGTTATTAATTTCTACCATAAAAGCTTTTTACTCGATTTTCCAGATTTGATAAAATAATCGATACAATAATATATTTTATATTAACATTACTAGTATGGGAAGTTAGGAAGGAAGTAGAAGGTTACTCACAGTCCAACCGCTTTATAAACTTTCAACATCTCTGCTCACCCACGTTATCGTTACGCTTATCTATCTTATTTATTTGGTTCGAGGATTGCCAAGAACGTCTCACTGATTTTAAGTTACGACGACTCTACGTTACCACTCGCGAATAAGTTCTTTAGTGTTCTTTTCCACTTTCCCGGGTTTCACACTTTACTTTCCGCGAAAGCAACAGTTTACGGCAATCCTACCGGCTGCGCCAGTTAGATTTCGGGAGCGATGCGACGACGAAAATAAAACGTTAGGGCCCGTTATACTTAAGAGTTTATTAAAAACGACCCGAGCTTACAGAGTTTGATGCAAGACTGCTTATTCTACCTAGCCTATTACATCTTAGAACTTAAAGCTAAGTTGGTGGTCGCTGGCGAGCGCCTGCATACGCCATGTCTGGCTGATAAGGACAAAAGTGCAGCGTACGAGGTTATGGCTCTACCACAGCGATAGATAAGGTGAGTTCGGAGAATGTAACTAGTTTGTCAAAACACAGCACACTGCATGGTACGAGTAGGTACTAGTATCACCTCAACACCACCCTCAGAATTATTTCTACAAAACCTGGGAACAGCAAGTAATAATGAGGCAATGTAATGCCGATCCACTGTAGTGCTGACAATCTTCAAATAACTAATCAAAAATTTATTGTCCGTTATCAAGAGTATCTCAACAACATCACTATTGAAAACAAAGGCCGCTCGAGATGGATACGTAATTAAACATCGTTTGATCGAGCATCCCCGTGGATCCTGATTGAAGCGCCTTTGTCTCAAGCTTCCTCATTTCAAGTAAAGCTTTTGGGTGTGGTCTCAGTTGTAGCTGAGAAGTTGGTATTAAACAGTCCTTGTGTCCTTGAGATGGTGATGAATGAGCTAAGTAAGGATAGGTGGTGATGATGCGTACTAGTTGTTGCAAGAAGAATCCAACATTAGAAATATTTAAAACGTACATTGAATGTTTTTTTTTGTAATTTATCCAAAAACCTTCCACAGTCAATGCAGTTGTAAATTGATTAAAAACTAACTTGTGAAAAACTGACAAACAATCTTTGAATAATAATAACAATTCTGCAGAAAAAGATAATAATTATAATGTCAGCCAATACAACGATACACCATCAAGTCTAGGTAGTGCGACTTTTTTCATAAATCTCCTCATAGTGCACATAAACTGGCGCCAGTGTTGGCGCATTGGCTGAGCAATTGACTGCCGCGCTGCAATATTTGTATGGCCTATAGATAGTTGTTCCGGGTGTTTGTCTGTTCGTGTATGTGAGTTTAAATGTTTGTAAACGGACCCACGATACAGAAGAAATGCCTAGTGTGGCGCAACGTTTGAAGAAAAACACTGCCTTTAATCTTTTAGCAGTGTGTGAGCTATTAAACTAACACTTTCACAAGCACCATACGAACTTATTCCCTACTCAATAAAACTCGGGAAGAGTGATAACAATTTATCTCTTAGCTTGCTGCACCGCAAAGTGTTACCGGGCCACTAATCTGTTACTTATTACTGACTGACACTGACTGCTGTATTCCTCCTACTACTCCGCTATTCTTTTCTCGTTAATTTCGTTCAGGAATCCAAGACAGCTAAATCATTTCTCTGGGACTTTGTCGAGCTTCATTATCTCGGCTTTTTTCTTGTGGTCGCCACTGTTGATTCTGGCGTTCAGGAGTTACAGTGGTTTGGGAATAGTGTGGTGGGCTTGTTCCAAATAAGTGACTGCTGTATCACTTGCTCATCATTCAGAGCATCTAATGGAATGGCGAAGTAAAGTGGACTATAGCTGGTTAGGTTACAATTAACACTATAGTGATTTTAAAAAATCAAAGACGTGCAAATAATGGTTTCTAAAATAGCCAACGATTACTTAACTGGTGCTTTAAAAAATATTTTAAACTTCTGAAGAGATATTATGAAACAATCCTACTAACTATTTAACTAAAGGAGGAAAAGAAATGTATCACATTAAATACCCAGTGTTCTTCCTTCTCTCTCTTACTTGAACTATGCTGTGCTCGACAGGGTCCATAATTGTGACTGATGTCATTATTTTTCTACCAACATTATGGTACGCAACCAAGAATTATTGAGAATTGAATTAAATTGTTGTAGTTACTACAAACAGCAACGTTCCTTTTATTATTCCAATTGTTTCGTGGCTTTTCTTATGAAATTCAGCATGAAATTAAAGACGAACTCTGTATTTGTACTAAGTTACAAAATAAACGTTGGAAAATTGTTGTAATAAATCACAATCGTAAAGCGCGAGGAAAATTTATACAACATAGCCATTATAATAATTTTAAATGTAACTACGTCTTACTTTGAAGACTGATCAATGTAATTGCAGCTATATAAAGAAGATAACAAAGTCAAAAATAGTATCACAACGCCAAAGTCAATGACAAAGTTCACATTCAATTCCGAAAATTACTTATGAACTTCGTTCACCTTACGCCACTCTTAACGTAGATAAATAAGGTTCATTATGCTTCGACTGGATTGACTTGATATGGTTATAAAAAGACAAATTGTTGATAATATTCTCGCGCCCTTACGAGATAACCCCTCTCTGATATATATACAAGTTATCACTATCATAAAACTAAAATTTGTAACAGAGAAATCTGTGGAGATAGCTTCTGCTATAAGGTTTAGGGGTGTGTTTGTTAGTTTTCTAGTTACTCGCTCATTTTCCCACTTTGTTTGATCATTGACACTATTTTGAATGAATCTTTACACCAAATCCATAATTTTATTTCACATTAGACACTACTGCTTGCACAGTGCACTGCTTCTGTAACATCGGTTGATACAAATGTTTCTAGTTGGAATAATATAAGGTAGCAATCAAATTGAATACACTTCCTTGCTATAATTGCATGTCATAAACAGTATTTCATTTTTGATGGGTCAATAACCAGAATTAGCAAACCTGTTGCAGTCATTGAATTTATTTGAATTACTGGGAGCAATTAGTTAATTAAATATTGATTTAATGAGACTTACTAATTTTCGAACATTAGACACATTACAAAATCATCAATCAATTGAATTTTGTAACAATATTGCAATGTCTCATTTTAGCGGCATTCGGTATCGTTTAGTGGCCGCAGACAGTGATGGATTTGAAGTTGGATTGCCAGGTTAGCATATTTGCTGTGAATCAATGAAAACTGCTAACATTAACGCATTTCAGACATAGTTATTGCAGTTATGATTGTGATTATAGAACCTATAGAAAATAATTCATTTCCGCGGTACATGCACGATAATAATTACTGTTGCTGATACGCTGGTGAATTACTATTACACAGTTAATTAGTCTCAGTTGCTGAAATAAAATGGTCTTGTGTTATTCTTTGGCAAGTGTGGCAAAACAAAGTGTCATATTATAATCAGTACTAAGTGTATCTTTGGGCTACTTTCTTTCATGACTGCTAACATAGAGTCGGATTGTTTATTCTCTTAGATTACAGAATTTTAGGTAGATAAAATCGTTTTTACATAGACCAAGCTAGAAAACGGGTGAAAATATTTTAGCCCGAACATCAGCTCCATGGTTTTACAAAATCCGTGCTAATGTCTGAGAGTGCACGATTAGTGTCATCTTGACACTAAGCGCCGTCTTGCGCGTATGTGTGGTAGTGCCCGGTGACAGTTAGTGACAAACGGTACCAACATGGGAGTTCCCGACGAAAAGGATATAGAAATTGAACTTGTTAGGCCTAGTAAGTATTACTTCAAAATAATTAAATTAAATTAAAAAATTAAAAATTAATTAAATTAAATTAAATAAAAATTAAATAAAAAAATAAATTTTAATTTACGCAAATAAAAACGCAATTTCTGAGGAAAATAAATTGAAAACTACTTTATCGCCCTTGCTACGCTCGCGTGTTATTGGGTTATTGTTCCACGTGATTAGTGATCATACTATGGAAAATAGATAGTATTCTATGTGATAATTCAAGTTAGAAACTTTCTATGTGCTAAATGATGATGAATGATTCAATGAGACCGGTTCACCGTTTCAGCTGAGGTTGGGGTTTAATAGCCACATAGTCTGGATTTGTGCATGGTTGATGGCAATAGCCTTACCCTAAATGCGAAATGTCGGTTTAATGCTACATAGTACGAGTGTCAAAAGTTTGGTGGTTTGGTCTATGCTTACAGATTTGTTGTACTTATGTTGGAGTTACCTGCTAATATTCCATCATTATCATCTGCATTACCCTTTCTCAACTTGAATAAATAAATAAAAAAAAAAAACTAATATTATGTTACCCCTTAATAAAACTGGTTGTCAGACGGACAATGAACTGACCTGTAAATACTGTCAAAGATCTTTGAATGACATCCGGGACTAAGGGCTTAACGTGTTTTCCGAGATGTTAAAGTAACTTGGTATGTAATGGGGGGTCACCCATCCACGGAACAACCTAAGCGTGGCTTAACCTGAAATTTTTTTTTTGGTGTGTGTGAAATCATCAAATGCCAGTCAGACTTCTACTGACTAAAAACCACCCATGTTCCTTATTAGTCCATTGTGTCTAGGCTGCGGTATCTCTTTCGAACAACTCGCAGCCCCGACAGGGCCACGAGCAACCCTAAACATGCTTATTTAAGTTACTTCATCTTTCTACCTAGCTCACAAAATTATTATTATAATTCTCAGAGGGCTTGGGAGTTCGCCACGCGCAGACGGCGCTGCTGTTCTTCGGGATGCTGTTCGCCTTCACCATGAG
This sequence comes from Diarsia brunnea, assembly GCA_949774965.1. Classification (NCBI taxonomy): domain Eukaryota; kingdom Metazoa; phylum Arthropoda; class Insecta; order Lepidoptera; family Noctuidae; genus Diarsia; species Diarsia brunnea. Next base: position 19,301,837 of record OX459011.1, read on the forward strand.
AGTCAACATGAGCATGGCCATCGTTGACATGACTGACGAGAGGAAGGAAAATGTGAGTACAATCTGTCTTCCTGTCTGCCTTTTTTTTGGGAGGTAGGAAATCGTCAAAGGTAGGGAGTGTCAGACTTCTACTGACTAAAAACCACCCATGTTCCTTCTTAGCCCTTTGTGTCGAGGCCGCGGTATCTGTTTCGAACAACCCGCAGCCCCCACGTCAGCCTAATCTTTCTTAAATATAAGCCAATCATGGTGGCAGCAGGGCTAACAGACTCGGCCACGTGATGGCTTCTGGCCACAGTAGACGCGGGCCTGTGGACGGTGAGTAATGGGCTAGCTCGCCGTCCGTCCGTCTAATGACGACGACAGGCCGTGTCGACGGTGCGTTCGTGTTCCACGCGCGCTTCAAAGAGATGTCAGCAACATGCAAGGGCCGACGCCCGTCGAGGCTGCGGAACATGGGTGGTTTTTAGTCAGTAGAAGTTTGAAACTCCCTTTCGCTCAGCCCAAGAGCGGGAGGGGTTATTTGATGATTTCCCACCCCCCAAAATAAAAAGGGATGACAGACTTTTGTTAGCGATTTACATTCAACGAGACAGTAGCCTGTTCTACCTCACAGCTGGGCAAAGGCCTCTCCAATTCATTTCCAACTCTCCCGGTGTTTTGCCTCCTCTGGTCAATCAGTCAGGAACGAGACCAAATTGTCGTCATGCCGTTGATTCTTGGGCGTCCGACAGGCCCAAGAAAACGACGACGACGATCTGGATCTGTCTTGACCCATCCTGGAAATGTAACCCTCCCAGTCCTATTTTAATCTCGCAGACTTACGACCTTGCCAACACGGGCTGTGCCTGATGATAATGATTTAAATTTTTGTTATGGTGTTCACTATCAACAACACGTTTTATTATCGCTAAAACCAGTTTAATGTCAGTAATATCAGCTGCTTATAAAAGGTTATCATTGAACAGACTGTGAATAAGTAAGAAAGTCCAATTTATTTACATTTTTACATCGACGCGCTGATGCAATTCGTAGAAACCTTGAATCTCTAACATCAACCTGTGACTTTAGTTCCTTACAATTTCCTGATGCGTGGTTTTATTTTTGCAGATTTAGTCTCTGACTAAATTTAAGTTTATTTTTAGACATTTAAAAATATTTTTACTAATTATAATGAGTAAGTTAAAGCATGCATGAAGTAGAAGCATTGACATAGTCTAAAGTTATTGTTTATCGCCAATGCCAGGTCGTTTTCCACCATTGCCTTTTAACTACGTTCCAACAATTTTAATCAAATAGCTAGAAATGATAACTATACCTTATATAAGAGGTGACGATACAAACGACCACTAGAACGTTAATCTAACTTCTTCGCGGAACCTATTTAATACTAAAGCTTATCATTCAAGGAAATGGCTTTTGCCACTACTCAGCATTAATTTAAAAAAACCTTTTGAGTAATTTTTAAAGCTCTTAATTAAACATGTTTCTTGGAACTATTCTGAGAGAAAATGATAAATAATTATTATATAGCTACCTCTATGGTTGTGCAAATTCTAGGTTAAGCTAGTTTTGTACATTACACATACACCATTACATTACATTATTTATTTTTCGTTTTGTATACTGCGATTTATACGTATTTTTTGTGTACAAGAAAAAATAACTAGCTTATAAGTTAAAAATAACTTATAAGCTAGTTATTTTTTCTTGTAAAAAAAACAACTAGCTACTAGCTTTTTTCTTGTAAAAATAAATAGCTAGAGCATTTATGAGGAAAACCTCATAAATGCTCTAGCTATTTATTTTTATCAGAATGATTACAAATATCTTAAAAAAGAATACAAATATCTTTAAAAAAGTTTAAGTATTTTAAGAAAAAAGTACCTTCAAATTAACTGAACACGAGTATTTGACCTCCAAGCAAAAAGTATACACGATTATCTTATCTATGGGAGTCAATTAATTGGCTCGTATAAATTAAAGCAACAAGATAAGAAAAATAACATAGCCAACTCGTACCTAACACAATAATTATCAAAACATTGACCATCATGTGATATTTTAATAACAAAACACATGAACATTACTTGTTATCTTTTGGAATCGTCAAGATATTTATTTTGGTGAATGGTTTTAGCTGAGATGAGAATGCTAGGGGGTTATCCCCTTGGAGCAAACGGTCAGCATAAGAAACTATATTGAAAAAGAAGCCTGAAAGTGGCACGGGTGACCATAAAGTTGTGTGGTGATCTGTCTTGACCCATCCTGGAAAATGTAACCTACTAACTGACTGGGGACTGGTCCCCAGTCAGTTAGTAGTTTCATGATAAATATAGGCAACTGATGCGCAGTCAAATTTTATAAGGAAACTCTCTGGGTATGAGCGCAGACAGAGAAGAAGACAATTGAAATGACGGATGCGAGGACGTCGTGACATGATGTGCCGATGCCAAATAAATACGAATAAAAACAGGGATTATGACGAGTAAAGCCACTAGGGCACTGTATTCATTGCCGTAACGTTTAGCGTAGCGGTATGTGAAAAGTTATACCCTTTGAACTAAGGCCATGTGTCATCAAGCATATTCATGGAGCGCTTAATTAACTAGACAGTAAAATAATTCAATGAAAAAAACGTGGAAAATTTTGCAAATGAGATAGTTCCAGTAATAATATTATCCGTATCAACTGAGATAAATGGTAAATCATAAAGTTAAATAATAACAGTATTTTTACGACTGTTTAATCATAAAAATATGCGCTTTTAATGTACAGTACAGTTTTATTACCCCAGATAGAATAATTACGTACTGCAAGATAGAGCATTGTGTCATCATCATCTGCTGAAATTTACCAACATAATTGGGACCGGCGTTCAGTTCAATCGGATGCTTCTGAATACGTCATTATTCAAAGCCTATCTGACCTCCACAAACCCGTCACTGGGTCACATGATACCTTGGTTAGACTGATTGTCCGACGTTAGGGGTTTTGGCCACGTCGGGGCAGCGGGTTGTTAGTCGGAGCGGGAGATTTGATGATTACCCACAACCCAAAAAAAAGAGGATCTGGCCACCCGTTACGAAAAAAGTTTAAGGTCTACGACTGCTAACAGCCAAAACCACCACTAATGTGCTTTCCAAGGCACGGAGGAGTAGTAACTTAACCTTTGTTCGACCGACACATTTTGTTGTTACTAGATTCTCACGAGCCACTGCCGATATTATGTATGTACTTGGAAAAGTACAAGCGCAAATTTCTCGCGAAAAAACGATTGCAACTTTGTGATATGACCAACTTTACGATACTAGCTTTTGCCCGCGGCATCACCCGCGTGGATGTCGGAAATATCAAAAATGTCGATTTTCAATATAAACACGAAAAATCCTTCCTCATTTCTTGTCTTCATTATAAAGGGAACCTGTAAAACGCCATGGAAATTTAAGATAACAAAATGACAACAAATAAAATCGTATAATTAGTTCAAAACTATATAATATCTTGACACTAACATGACATGGCTTATAGGTACACGGCAGAATGGCTTATAGGTTGACGGTACCTACTGATATCAATTACAAACTAATAGTAATAAACAACAAACTATTAATAGAATGTGATAGTATTTCAGCAACAACTAATGAGATCGTCTGATCACCTTAGTACTCGGTCAAGTGATTAGCAATGTTGCTCACGCGTGTTCCAACGTTATTCATGTTACGTTGGTTATAGCACGTTTATGTTTAAGGAGCTTCATTATAATCTACTTAGTAATAAAGCATGCTCAACCCCCATTGATTTAGCAAACGATTAGTTCTAAAAAGTCTCACTGTCTATGATGCAGTGGTGCCAGACGATATTTCGATTCCGCAACCGTTCTCCTAACTCCGATTCGCCATTGGACTGTTCGTCGACAGGATGAAACATTTATTTCCGTTTCCCCAGCAGAGTCTTTCATCTGCGGACATTTCACCAACATAACCTTTCATATTTCTGGGCCTTGAACGAGGAGCTTGAGGGCCACAACGACATTTAACAGAATTTTAATAAGTATTTTGATTAGCTTGCTGTGTCTAACTAGCCCTATTTTTTGCCACTTTGTGTTTTGAAACTTTTGCATAGTAAAAAATCATTATTCGTGCTTTACGGCCCATTCACGACTTCGGTCTTAGCGGCGAGCGGCGCGGCAGGCGGAGCGGCGGCGGCAAGCGGTGCGTTTTACACGCCACGTACCCTCAGTAGCGGCTAGCGGCAGCGGCCGAGGTGGACGTATTTAGGTAGTCAGAACGTGCTCAAAATTATGGCGTTATCAAAATTATCCCTTCTGTGTTTAGAAAGCAGTATATTTTTAAAACAAGATATTCTTAATATGAGAGAAGGAGTGCACGAACTGAATAAAGATCGATATTTAAATGGCGAATTTCGTGACCTATACGAAGAATACAGAAAATATCCCGATAAGTTTTATGAGTACACAAGAATGAGTGTGGAAACATTTGATTATATTCTGCAGCAAGGGGTCGATTTAAAATTTCGGTTATAAACGCCTCGGTATCCATTACCTCCACAAAATCGTCTAAAATTTTATATTTATACGTTCGCCACCGAGTCCGTCACACCTACACCGCTATCCGCGCCGCTCTGTTTCGTGGCGTCGCACTCATTCGCTTGTACTTTTGATCTCGCCGCTCCCCGCACCGCGCGCCGCTGCTGCGATTCGCTCCGACAAAACCGCGCGCGTTTTCGCTATGAGCGGCGACTCGTGGCGTGCTTCAAACATTTTCATACTTTTGTTCTTACCGCTCGCCGCCCCGCGCTTAGCCGCCGCTCACCGCGGCAAGGTCGTGAATGAGCTCTTATAGAGATGTCCCCAGTGTAAGCGCCGGGAATAAGTTTGATGACTTGCTTCCATTTAAGTGAAATGGGTGAAATGTAGAGCAGCTTATTGGCAATATTGCCCACGGTTCGATCTTCGATGTTAACAAACGCTTGCCAGGGTCGGTCTGTCCTGCGAGGATCGCCCGGATGACATGGTGGGGCATACGGTAGAGGTCTGCCCTGCTTGGCCGGAGTACCACCGTGTCCTTATCGACGCGATCGGCGCCGGCGACCTCTCGCGTCCGGCCCTCGTTCAAACCATGGTCCGGAGTAGTCCGCGAGGAAGCATGGGAAGCGGTCACCTTATTCTGCTAAGCAGTAATGCGAGCAAAGGAAGCGGCCATACGCGCGAGGGGAAACCTCACGTCTCAGCCGCCGCGACCGAAGAAGGCCCCCCGGGCGTCTGAAGTCGCAGGGCGATTTCCGGCCACCGTAGGCGTGGGCCTATGGACGAGGAGCTTTGGAAGGCTCGCCGTCCGATCAAAACCAGGCCCAGGTTGGTGGCGCGTTGTGTTCCACGTGCGCTTCAAAGACAGTTGTCAGCACAGTAGACGGGGCGCATTTGGGCCAGTGCCTGCTTTGGCTGCGGAACTTGTTAGAAAGAGTTACCCCGGTCCTGGGACGTAAAGGTCATGAAAAAGAACATGGATGAGTTTTAGTCAGTTAGGGAATGACACTTCCTCCTTTTCGGCGCAGAGCGAGAGGAGACATATTTTGATGATTTCCCATCGTTCAAAAAAAGGGTCGGTCTGTCGATGGATGTCCGTTCATTACATAACGATACCTCTATGTGCTCCAGAAAGCACGTTAAACTGGCTGCCATTTGTAGATTGAATAGTTTTTATAATCAGTCAGAAGACCGTAAGCCTGACCAACAGTCTGACGACACGTTTGGCTGAGCGATTAGACTGCTGCACTGCGTGTCGCGGGTTCGATCCCCGCACGGAACAAATATTCTATGGCCTACAAATAGTTGTTCCAGGTCTGGGTGTTTGTGTATGTGAGTTTGAATGTTTGTGAACGCACCCACGATACAGGAGAAATTCCTAGTGTGGGGCAACGTTTTTATAATAAAGAATAAAAAAAGTCTTACCGAGTAGTGTCGTGTAATCCAGTTACTGCGTTGCAGAGATCAGGTAGATATTTCCACGTATAATACTGGTATTCAACTGCATCCGGTCAGACTGGAACCCGATCTGATAGTTGGGAAAAGGCTGGGTAGATGATAGTTGGTTTGATGTTATGTAGGCTTAGATCTTGGACTCCTCAACAATAACGTAGTTTATTGCTCAGGCCTTTTCCGCTCAATAAAACAGGATTCCAACGGAAAGTTTATCGTGTCAGTGTGCCGCTTGCGTCTGCGCATCGGTGACGCTGTAACCCCGCCCACTTAGATATGGCCGACCTTATACCCGTGACGTCACGTGTTGTGCAAGACAAGAAGCACGTTCGTGTAATATTATTACATACTTGATGTAAACATCATAATTATTATGTTAATTTTGATTTATGTACGGAATAAATTGGTTTTGCAGCTTGTTTATTTGTTCCTCAGTGATTAATAAATTGATGTATAATGTTAGAGGAAATGTGAAAGACTTGATAAAGTTTGTCTCCTGTAGTAGTATCTTAGTTGATTATTGTTTACCGAAGTACCTGCGCTCCGTGTTTCTTGAAGCAGTCGTAAGCTATATAGGGTGTAAAAGTACCCTTAACGCAAACTAAGGGCACTTGTTCTCCCCACCACTGCGATCATTTTTTTGTTCTAGACCATACCTGGGAACCTCCTAGTTACGGAGATATTGGGGGTCAAAGTTCCAAATTGTTCACAGCTGTTTTTATAAATACTAGTTTTTCAGGTTATAACTTTACTTAAATTACTTCCATGAGCCATTTACTATTCAAAGCATCCACTAGCACGTTTTAAGAGTGCTATATTTAGTTTTACCGTAAAATGTGATTTTTGACCCCAAAAAAAAAAATCGTTTCCTAGCAAAAAATTTTGATTTTTACCGTAAAATGTGATTTTTGAACCCCAAAAAAAAAATCGTTTCCCAGCAAAAAAATTTGCGTAGGGGTACTTAGTTTGATGTACAGAATGCTTGGTTGACGGCTGTGTGATGGGTTGATTAACACCCTGTATTTTGCCATAACAGAATCAGATCTAGTCCTTGTCTGTCTTGGTCTTGTCTTTGATAATTTGAAGGTTGGATAATGAACCTTTTTAAAATCCAATGTTAAAAGTATTCTACTCCAACTTATTTCAACCCAAAAGTTTATGAGAGTAAGATATTCATCAATAATTATGGACATGAAATTGTGTACTGTTGAATTAGTAGGGTCTTTATCAGAATACATATTTTCAGTGACAATTATTATTAATATATTACACAAAGAGTACATAGTGTTAGTAATTACATTATAACGCCCCGGACACGACCATACGCGATCCGTCGAAACTTACATCAAGCGTATCCCGCAAATGTCAGTTTTTCTTTCGTGTGGATACCGTCCAGTGACTCGTAGCACGATCTTTGTTTTTAACACAGTCTCTGTTGCTACTTGATTACAGCTTTAGCGTTTTACAGTATCTCTAATTTAGCGCCACTGTCAGAATCACACCTTTTTTTTTTTTTTTTTTGGGGTTGGGAAATCATCAAATAACCCCTCCCGCTCTTGGGCAGAGCGAAAGGGAGTGTCAGACTTCTACTGACTAAAAACCACCCATGTTCCTTCTTAGCCCTTCATGTCGAGGCAGCGGTATCCCTTGCGAACAACCCGCAGCCTCGACAGGTCAGAATCACGCCTGACCTTTATATTTTGTCTTAAAGTCTCGTCTTGCTGCCTCTGACAATACTGGCAACTCGTGGCCAAGCAGTACGCAAGCATAATTATGTCCATAACCTTTTATAAAAGTAAACACAGACTAGGACGGGTCCATTTCACTTTGCCTACCCGTGTCATAATCAAATTAATTAATAATTAAAATGTTTAGCATTTCATTTAATGCGCTTTAAACTATTTGTTTGTATTGTGTAGATTAGTTCGTGGAACAATTAATTACTGTTGGCTCGTTAGTGAAATAATTATTATTATAAAACTAGTAAATAGACTTTAATTGTTAGTCTATTTATTTATCAGATTTGTGTTGGAATACAAAATAAACGATGTCATGAATGAAGTGATTACTTATACTACTATTATTTACGTGAAAGTTTTTTAGGAAAGACTGAAATTGATCTTAATGATTGACTTAAAATCATCAAATAACCCCTCCCGCTCTTGGGCAGAGCGAAAGGGAGTGTCAGACTTCTGACTAAAAACCACCCATGTTCCTTCTTAGCTCTTTGTGTCGAGGCTGCGGTATCTCTTTCGAACAACCCGCAGCCCCGACAACTACCAGCAGCCCCGACAATAACCCGCAGCCCCGGCAACAACCCGCAGCCCCAACTTTTAGTCACCCCTTAACAACACTCTTAATTTATAAGCGTGTTAAATCCCCAGTCACGTGATGATTGATAACATTTCCACGCACACGTTAAAACGCGACAGCTATTCATAAAATTAAATGAATGACTCGAACGATCATGAATGGCAGGTATTTTAGTCTGAGTTATAAAATTGATAGGACCTGTCTATCATGATGGGAGACTTCAAATTATCTTTCGACTTTTGACCTTTTTTTAATGAGAAGAAAATATATTTGAAGTACGCTTTAGAGTCCAAGCGTTTTTTATTCATTCTTTCAGGTATCATAACATAAAATAACATCACGCCTGTAATCTCCGAAGGGTTAGGCAGAGGTGTACCTAATAGTACACCCACATTTCGCCAGTTATGTTTAAGTCCCATGTAATAGGGGGCGAGCCTATTGCCATCAACCGGGCACAAATCCAGACTCCGTAGCTGTTACTGATAAATTCCTGATGGAAAAAGTCAATAACACTCTGCCCGACCCGGGAATCGAACCCAGGTCCTCGTGCTCAGCAGTCGCGCTTGCGACCACTAGACCAACGAGGCAGTCAACGACGTCAGTCGAGGTCAGTCAGGTATCATTAATGAACGAAAATTAGATTTTTGAGAACTCAGCACACGGCCTTGAACTTGATTTCCAGGTAACAAAATTATTTTTCTTAAAATCTATTTAAGAAAAATATTTCTGTTTTTAAATGAGTGTGTCTATTATTTTATCGTACTACTCGGGTGTTATATGCGTATAGTTATAATAGACAAAGTTAACATGATCGTCAAAAAAAAACAGTACATAGTCACAGTCAGGCAGCACATAGACATTATTGACAGCACGGTTGGCGCAGTGACTGCTGCGCTGTGTGTTACGGATTCGATCCCCGCACGGCACAAATATTCGTATGGCCTACAGATGGTCTGGGTATTTTTTTTGTGTATGTCAGTTTAATTTATTGTAAACGCCCCGCCAAATTCCCATGACTTTCATAAGTAGATACGAGTAGTGTCAACATAACAAAAATATGTAATTCCATCAAATTAAATTGCAAATTCTTTTGTAAGTAGCTTGTTATTATTCGGTCGCGGACGGCTTTGAACTTGTTATATTCTTTGTTAATTAGTGACGAAGTTTTGAGTTTCGTTTAAGGGTGCGGTGTGAAGGTGGGGGAGGGGGGGGATTTACATCATGGAGTTATTACTGGTTTGGGAAAGTCGTGGGTAGTCCGTTTTGTAAACGAGGAATTAATCATAATAGGTTCGTTTCAGCAAATTGTTGAACGGCAACGAGACTATAATGTAAATTAAAGTATCCAAAAAAACTGCTCTCATAATATTTCTAGCTAGTTGTCAATGTACAGTCAGCATCAGAAGTAGCTTAACATTTCGGAATTTTAATTATTTGATGTACAGCTATTATTTTTAATGTTCAACACGATTATTCTTTAAAATATGCTTAGTCTTCAATAACTTGTTAGTAACGAGTAATATCTAACAAGTTTTTAAAAGAAGACCTGCTTTAAAACTTTGTGTAGTGTTAATCTACTTCTGATGCTGACTGTACTACACTTTCTTATCCTTAGTTTTCAATCCACCAAGATTTTTAGAGTGGTAGTCCAATGATAAAGGCATGTCGCCCTTGCTCGCCCCGAGCCATGGTTTGAACCAGGGCCGGATGCGAGAGGTCGCCGCTGTCAATTGCCGCTAAACATTTTAGCCCTTACTGATAGTGCTAGCCTGCATCACCCAAATATCTCTCTGGCTATGTCAGGACTCCAGAAAGTGATAATTTTGACCCACAGCTAATTGAGCTTGCGACATACGTGCCCAGTCCAGTTCCATTTAAGCTTAGCGGCTTTATGAGGAATGTCAGTTTTTTGTGCTGGGTAATTATTTTCTTATGATATTTATGATTTTCCTGTTCCAGCACTTCAAGTGGCCGCATAGCGTTCAGGCAGTGATCCTGTCGTCCTTCTTCTGGGGCTATGTGGTGCTGCAGGTGCCAGCCGGCATGCTGGCGAGGAAGTTCGGCGGCAAGGTGCTGTTCAGCATCGCCGTGGCCGTCAACTCGCTGCTGTCGCTGTTGCTGCCAGTTGGAGCTGTGTGGGTGAGTTGATGCGGGGGTTGAAGGGATCATGTTATTTTAAAAGTTTAGCAAGGAAATTGTAGCATGAGATTAGCCAGTAGCTATTATTCCATGTCAATGAAAATGTGATGATTGCGTTAATATGACTAAGGGTGAAGAAACTGCCCGTCGGGGCTGCGGGTGTTCGCAAGAGATACCGCAGCCTCGACATGAAGGGCCAAGAAGGAACATGGGTGGTTTTTAGTCAGTAGAAGTCTGACACTCCCTTCCGCTCTGCCCAAGAGCGGGAGGGGTCATTTGATGATTTTCCACCCACCATTAAAAAAAAAAAAAGAAAAGGGTGAAGAAACTGTCATTGATGAAATCCACCTTTAGACACGACAAATAAGTATTGCAAATTATAACGTAAGCACTCTTTCGAAAATCTTAACGAACTTCTAAATAACATTCAGCAAGAGTTTCATGTTTAATATTTTGCTATTTGAATTACAAAGGGTCTATTTTTCTCACTCAGACATTAAAAGGTAGGTACAACTTAAAATACGGGCATTCTAATATTTAGGCACAACAAAAGTTTAACTTCACGCATCTGCGTACCAAAAGGGGTCAAGCAGAGATTACACACATTTAAACAAACGCACGAATTATAGATTTAACACATAATTTAACAGTGAAACCATAAAATTCCAGGGTGGTTGGCGGCTAGTATGTACATGTCGAGTGCTCCAGGGTCTCACACAGGCGTTCATCTACCCGAGCACTCACCACCTCGTCAGCCAGTGGATGCCGCTCACGGAGAAAGGGTTCCTCGCCACCTTCGTATACGCTGGTAAGACTTCACATAACAGCTATTATTATAGGTGTAAAAAGACCCTTAGCAAAGCCAAAAGGTGCCAATTGTCCTCTCCATCGTTGTGTCGTTTTCTTTTTGTCACACCTAGTAACCTTCTAGTTACAGAGATATTGAAAATGAAATGAAGTTTTTTTTTTTTGACTGGTAGAAAATCATCAAATAACCCCTCTAGCTCTTGGACAGAGCGAAAGGGAGTGTCAGACTTCTACTGACTAAAAACCACCATCCTTCTTAGCCCTTCATGTCAAGGCCGCGGTATCTCTTGCGAACAACCCGCAGCCCCGACGGGGTCCACTTACACCTTGTAATATATCTGATCTACATGTTGCCGGGTATTTTAAAGTCCCATATAATTGGGGAACACCCAATTTAATAAAGCTAATAGTTAGTAGCTTTATTAAATTTTAATTGGCAGGTTTCTTGACATAATATTATGTAACTACATAATAATATTATGATAAGTTCATTGAGCCGCAGAACAATACACTTCAATACAAAAGAGCCTATTGCGCCGCGCCTGTGGGGACAATGGTTCATGAAAAATGTGTGGTACGGTTAATATGCCTTTAGACTTAATTTTCTTTATTGATTATTTATTCATTAGAAGGCTTTTATAATATTTATCACAATATGATAATTTTATCGAAATAAACTAAACGAGTCACAATAGACAACACTTTGCAGGACCTCGCGCTCGGCAGTAGCAACCTCTAGGTCTAGACCAACAAATTAAGCATTATTAGTCGGGTGCCATTTAATCCTCGTGTATCGTAATTAATAGGCTGCCTGTAGCCGTTTAATGGTCCTAGTTTGTTCATTAGACCTAAATTAAAGTAAATGAAGTATTTATTACGTTGACTTTGACTAAAACGCGTTTTCTTCTATCGACGGTATACTTGACCTGCGCAAGTAATTTCTAAAGATGTATCGTATGTAATAATACAATATTATGTTAAAAAAACCTGTCAGATTCGATGGGGCTATACTATAGGTATTTTACTGAAATTACCAAAAGAGGAAGTATAAGGGTGGGTTGCACCATATTACTATAACGATAACCAAACCGTAACAAGCCATAAAAGCATTAAAAAAGTATAATTTGATGGCTTGTTACGGTTTGGTTATCGTTATAGTAATATGGTGCAACCCACCCTAAGAGTATTAATTAATTTTAAAATGCATGTTTTTTGTACAACTCTATCGTCGGTATAGTAAGATGTTCGGTCATCAATTATTACTTTTAAGATGTCACTACCTGAAAAGGACCAAACCAACGACCAGTGGTCTACATTGGCCAAAATTTGGAAGTCATGGGAGGAGGTCCTTACCCAGCAGTGGGATGACAGGCTAACAGTAAAAGTAACAGTAACCCGAGAAGCGACCTGAGTGTCGCCGCCCACGGCCCTGTGTTGCCATGTAACTTTTCTCATTTTAATAGTTTTCATTAAATTTTTACTGCGGTTCTCCATAAAAAATTACAGAAATAGAATCTAATCTCGGTGGTTACTAATAATAAGTATTGGTTTTTTTTTAACATATTGTAAAATTCCTCTAAAGCACAGATGTAGGAACACATTGAAAAGTCCAGCAACAGAACCGGGTATCAAAGTGGCACAAAACTTCACCCTATATTGCTGACAACAGCTACATGTTGCTATTGCCAAGTTGTAACAATGGACAAGTCACAATTAAACCACGGCAGGTACCTGCTACAGTTGTGTCGCATTATTGAATGTAAAGGTCATCCACCAACTCAAACGACAGACTAACTTTGCTGGGTGAATTAATTTCTGACTTTAATTTTAGTCCGCGGAATAGGACGGTTGTGAGTCAAAGTGCTGCGATTCATACCCGAGGTTACTGAGGTATCGCGATAATTTTATGGTGGTTAGGTTAGTTTTCATTATTATTATTGTATGTTATGTATTATTGTATTGTGTATGTTATTTTTTTGGTTTGGTTTACTTTAGCCGAATATTTGTGCAATTATTTCTAGGAGGTGAGTTCCCATTTCTCCCAGAGATTATTAGTTTTTTTTGGAGGTTGGGAAATCATCAAATGATTCCTCTCACTCTCGGCGGAGCGGACGGGAGTGTCAAACCTCTACTGACTAAAACCCACCTATGTTCTTTCTGAGCTCTTTGTGTCCGGCGCCGCGGTATCTCTCTCAAGCAACCCGCGGCCAAGACAATAGCATAAATCGGCTATTTTCTGTAATAATGAAACAAGCAAAAGAGAAGATAATAGAAATTAATTAAGTATCTGTGGGCAGAAAAATAACATCGGTATTTTATTTTAAGAGCCATTTGATTGAAATTATGTCTAGGTCTAATTTACAAGATCCAGTGAGTCACATAAAAATTCCAAAATTGATTAAAACAAATCACAGGTATTACACAAACAAGAATATCACTAATTCGCGGTATCTCATAGTTTACTCGCAGTTTACACAATTATTCACAATTTCATTCAATTACCTACTCGATTTCCAGTCAACTTAATTGTCCCGAAAATACAAACGAATGAACCCGAAACACTGAACAAATTGGAACGCAGTCAAATAAAAGGACAATAATTAAAAAGAGTTAAATTATATACGATTTCCTTTCAGGTGGACAGTTGGGCATCGCGCTACAGTTAATGGCATCTGGCTTTCTGGCAACGTCATGGGGTTGGCAGGCCATATTCTATGCGAATGGCACCTTAGGGGGTATTTGGGTGGTCACTTACATGATCTTTGGCGCTGCTTCTCCAGAGACGTCGAGATTCATTTCTAAAGAAGAACTCTTGTATATTCAAACTTCTTTGGGAAGAGTTGGGGAACAAAAGGTGAGAACACATTATATAATTATGGACTACTATTTTGTTTTATTTCAATAAACAAGGTTAAGCAAAAGCGACTATAATAGGGTTTTTCACCAAAAAAATCTAATTAGTTAGATTATCGAAAAATATTGGATAAGTGTTTTCTGTTTTATCAAATTAATAAAAATTAACGCAAATAAAACGTCTCAACGATCATGAGTAAAGTACTAACCATGTGACGTCACACGACTTGACACGACTTTTCGAAGCACTGTATCGTCTTTATCTTTTGTTTACGTGAAAAAAGAAAAAATATGTGTCCATTATTTTTTGGAAATCTATCTAACGCACTTATTATTATTTTTTAGTAAAATACCCTATTGATAATTGCTCTCAGCTAAACGAGTAAGGTGAAACTAACGCCCTATAATAATTTTCCTTATAATAATATCCTGTTTACAGTCTAGTTCAAAGCTTACCCGACTTTCAATGTCTTCTAAGAATGGTCAACGCCTTGCAAGAACCATTAACAATTTTTTTTCTCTTTCAGAGGTTCCCAACTCCGTGGCTGAAGATAATGACGTCGCTACCATTCTGGGCGGTGATAGTAGCTCATTGTGGACAGAACTGGGGCTTCTTCACGCTGATGACTGAGATGCCCACCTACATGGCCAAAGTGCTCAATGTTAACCTTAAGAACGTAAGTCATTTATGATTCTGTTAGATTTGATTCAGTTATGATTCTGTTAGATTTGTCAGTCCACTGCTGACTGACAAAGGTCTCTTCCGTTCCACTCCATTTATCTGTATCCTCGGACTGCCTCATTCAATTAAAACCAGTAGGTCTGAGAACGTCGTCACCCTACTTATTCTAAAGGCTCCTTTCTAAACTACTTAATTTACGTTGAATTATTTGTCCAAAACACCAAGTTCCCGAATTGTGCAGTGTTATTGGGTTTTTTCCATCAGAAATTTCTTAGTAGCAGCCCGAAGCCGGAATTTGAGGCTCGGTGGGCTCGCCGTCTATGGAACTCAAACGTAATTGCTGAATCGTGGATGTTTTATTCGTAATTCTGTGCCTAAACCTATATTATATTTATCTAGGTAATATTTTTTACATTTACCTTGTAATGTTTGTTTCAGAATGGTATTCTCTCATCTCTGCCGTACCTCTCTATGTATTTGCTCAGTTTCGTCATGGGCACCATGACGGATGTCATAATTAGGAAAAAGTGGCTCAGTGTCTCCAACACTAGGAAATTCTTTAATACCATAGGTGAGTCCATTTCTTAACGTCTCTTTTGGTACCAAATGTGATTGGTGAGAAACTTCTACTAAATTATTTGATTTTCCAGGTCTATGGGGTCCAGCGATAGCGCTCATAGGGTTGTCGTACGCGCCTGCACACAATATGGTGTATGCAGTGGTCTTGCTCACCATCGCTGTTGGAATAAATGCTGGCCAGTATACTGGATACATGGTAAGACTATAAATTATTAATTTAATGAGAAAATGATGACTCAATAAATTGCAAAAGAAGACCTAACTAATCAAATAATTATAATTAACAATATGAAAAGAGTACCTACTGAATTCTCATGAAGAACATGAGGATGTTATGTGACTAAAATTATGTCCAGACCTTAAAATATACTGTTTCCAGGTTTACATTTTTGTAATGAGTGAAAGTATTATTAAAACCGAAAAAAGATCATTTATTTATTGCATACTCTACGGAAATTCTCACTGAAAACATAATGACAGGATAATATTACGTTGTAAATTAACTCATCCACCTTAGTTTACCCCTCATCATCACATTAAAAACGCCATAGAAACAGATTTGCTTGGTAAACACAAAGTTGCAAGCTTGCAACACTCTGAAGCCGTGATTAATGAAATGCATCAAGTTTGAACGCGCAAGTCATACATCATCCGGTGATGTTGCTCAATAGTCCGGATAACGTGAAAATATAAACGAGCCATCTTTGTGTTAGACTTGGGACGAGATTCATAAATGTAACATAGCTAATGCTCCCGTCTTTTCTCTTTAACTTGCACTAATAGTTTGACACCAGCTTTGAAGAAACTAACAGGAAAGCTTACGCCCTGATTACAACTTTAGGCGTTGCATTAACTTAGATTAATTGAAATGCCTCACTATTTCCTTTGGTTGTCGCGAGTCGCGTCGCGGTGCGTGCGAAGGTTTATCATTTGAGTGTGTAGCTCGTGACCAGGCGATTAGCTTAAGTAACGTTTACAGATAGGTCACGTTCACAAACGATAAAGGTTCACCAGACAACATATTTTCGCAACGCTTCATAAGGACATCCTTCATTCATGCTTGTCGTATAGACGTGTTACAGCAACTGTTTCAAGTGATGTTTTAGATGATAAATTCACTTTGGTATTACTTACGGTTTGGTGTTATTGGCATACAAAGGCTAAGAAATCTTCCATTAAAAATAATCCAATCTAGTGATTCTGAACGTATTTTTATCTCTGTATTTTTTCTAAAATTTGATAGGAGAATAATTGTTGTAGAAGCCGTGTGCTCTTAAAGAATACACATTGCCGAAAATAACGAACCTTCAAACAAATGTTCATCTTCTCACCCAGTAATAATGGCTTACTTTACGAAACTATTACAAAGCAGATTTCACTTGACTAGCTGGAAAATTAAAATTATACATGTGGTCTCCTCTCAAAATAGTAACCGGCCATTTGTACCAGTCGGTAACTTCTGAAATCTTAACCTTACTATATATAGTTTACTCGGGGTTTCCTCTTTGGTTTGGCTTCCTATTTAACCGGATGCAGCTTGAAACCCGTTTTTGATATGAAACCATTGTTTATCTATCTGCCACAATCAGAAAAGATACTATGCTTAACCAGCCAAGACAAAATAGTCAAACCACACCAAGAAACAGGCGCAATTTAATCAAGTCCAAACTTTAAAATGTTGAATTATTTAATTAATCACAGTACCGGCCACAAGACAGGTCCTTGTGGTACACTTAAGAAGTTAAACTAATTATCAGCCAGAAGTTGTAGAACGCTCAGCTTTCTTAAGTTCTACAAGTTTTACATGGAAGTTTCTCCTTAAAAAGTTTCGATTCCAAGCAAGCTGTACTTTTAAATTGCGTTTGGATCGGGTTGCTTATATTTATTTCAATAGGAAAGAGTATAAAATGAATATGAAAGAACAAAAATTAAAAAAACCGTTTATATGGTTTGTTCAACTTCAAACAACCCAGTTAAGACTCCTCATTTTGGGGCAGAAATTTTTGCAAATTAACTCTAGTAGTTATTTATTAACAAGCTATAGTTTAAATTTTACGGCACGGTTGGCGCAGTGGCTGAGCGATTGGACTGCTGCGCTGCGTGTCGCGGGTTCGATTCCCGCATGGAACAAATATTTGTATGACCTACAGATAGTTGTTTCGGGTCTGGGTATTCGTGTATGTGAGTTTAAATGTTTGTAAACGTACCCACGATACAGGAGAAATTCCTAGTGTGGAGCAACGTTTAATAAAAAAAAATGCACCTAACTACCAATCATACTACCACTACCTACCTACCTTTAATTACTTACCGTTAATTACACACATTACAATGAATCTAGATGAAACTATAATTAATCAATGCACTTTCCTTTCCAGTTGGTGCACATCGACCTGGCTCCGAACTTCAGCGCGTGTCTGATGGGCATCACCAACTTCTTGGCCAATATTATCTCCATCATCGCGCCTCTCGTCTGCGGATTTATTGTTCACGATGAGGTAAACATTTATCTATAGAACATCACCCATAAAATCCCCGAGACAGAGGAAAGCATAGTACACTATCACTTCGCCAGTTATGTTTTAAAATCTTTTATTTTACAAATGATAAAAATATAATATAGTTGGATTTTCTTGCTTGTTCTTCTTGATATAGTTGGACAATTTCGTATTTTTAGTATGGGCAAGAAGCTTTAATTTTCTGACAAACCGCGCGGTCAGAGTCGTGTTCATAATCTAGTTGTTAAAATAATTCTCTAATTTTGGGTTTAGCAAGTAGACGTTGATTGATGTCCCAGTGACAAATAGACCCTTTTTTTCAAATGTTGAACTTCAGGGCCTTATGAATTGCGATACATATTTAACACTCTAGTGTAACTTAACCAAAATTATGTCTTAGCTCACACCATAGAGTTGAATTAAAATGTAATAACTTACAAACTAATAATAATATTTGTTACAGACGGAGCCTTCAGAGTGGCGAAAAGTATTCTTCGTAGCGTCAGGAGTATACTTCTTCACAAACTTGTTCTTTGTGCTGTTCAGTACTTCAGTAAAGCAGCCCTGGAATGAGCCTAAAGAGACTGACGTTGGTAAGGAAAACGCAACTTTATTAACTTGACATAAGGTTGAGGTTTGCTTGGCTGTGAAAATTAATTAGATTTTTAATATTCCCAGAAATGAAGGTTGCCGAAATTAAAGAACCTGAGAAGGCGGGGTTGGAAGCGAAATGGAGCCGTCGTTGAGTTAGATTTATTAATTTGTATTTATGTACCTGAATAAGTTTGATGTAATATTAAATAAAAAGTCACATAGTTGTATATTCGTCAGTTTTCTAGTTGCTTTTATTTTTATCCTTTTACTAGTTAAACGCATTTATAATTAAGGACATTGGCTAGTAAGCCTGCATTGCATTGCACATTACAAGGATCCTGGCGGAACAAATAGTCCTCCATTTACAAAACTACCAAAAAATCTTGAAGCCAAGACACGTTTCCCAGACTCAGGGGTCTCAAATGAGTTTATCATTCATTCATTCTATGATGACCATTTCCGCACCCTACGGAAAGGTATTTGGCCTTCTTCAGAACAATCAAGCTGATTCCCATACATAGTTTATGTTTTCGTGATGTGATGTGGCCTTTCAACATCGGCAGCATAGGAATGACGGGAAGTGGATAGAAAGCTCTTCAAAATGCACATAAAAAATAGCAAAATAACGATACCTTCGTTGTTCAGCTATTTTTTATGTGTAACATGTGAGGAAAACGAGGATATAGCTCATGGAAGGCCTGCTTAGCAGTGGAACAGTACAGGCTATTCAATAAACATGTGAGGAAACCGACATAATATTCTAGAACCAAACCTTCGAAAACATAGTGACATCTACCAATTTACTCTCGACTCCCATGTCAGATTACAGCCCACTCCGTCTCATAGAGTCTGTGCCCCAGCAGTGGGAACGTTACATGATATAAAGCGGCGTCAGATTTGAACTTTTCTAAAAAAAGAGAGAAAGTGCCCATTTAGTTTATATTTACTGAAATAACAATTTCAAAACTTTGTAACAATTAAAAAAGATTCTGATAAAATGACTAATTCTACATCTATGAGACTCTTAAATGATAACAAAAGCTAAGGGCCAATATAAGGGTAATAATATAAGACCCAATTACAATAAAAACAATCTCTGGAACTCGAAAAAAGAATTGTATTTCTAGTATCATCATCTGCCAAGCCTTTTCCCAACTACGTTGGGGTCGGCTTCCAGTCTAACCGGATGCAGCTGAATACCAGTATTTTACATGGAGCGCCTGCCTATCTGACCCTACAACCCAGTTAATACTAGGTAATACCATACCCTTTGGTAAGACTGGTTGTCAGACTTTCAGGTCACTGACTACCAAAGATTTATACATATATGGCAGCCGGGACCAACACATTAACGTGCTTTCCGAGGCATGGAGGAAACTCGGTATGTAATGGACGGTCTCCCATCCACAGAACAACCTAGGTAAGCGTGGTTTAACCTAAAGTATGACCCCGGTGACAGTTATTATTAAGCCACGTGCTGCTCTATAGGTTGTTTTTCTAGTATATCGAGTAGTAATCATCAATTTGGAAGCTCCATTCATCATCTCAGAGAAAACATTGAAAAGCTATCTGATCGATCTTGAGTTCACCTTGAACCTCAGTTGATTGGAACTTAAAAGGTCGATCTTCGAGTTCATTTGCATTTCAATTGGAAATCATTCATGTGTCGTAAGGGGTGGCTGGGGGTGGTATTTAATTAAATATTTATGGTAAGAATGCTCAAAATTAAGTTCATCTTGAATCGGTGAGCAATTTATTTTCATTATTCGTAAGAATCAATGATTAAACAAATAGTCTCTATTATAAACCTTAAACCCCGTTTTCACTAAAATTTATTATTTCACGGTTAGAATTTCTTTGAAAATCAAACAATGTTCTTTTGGTAAGGCATTAATTTTAGAGTTGCCTAGTATAAATGAAATCGTGCAAGGGTAGCTAAACCCACTAACATACTTAATGGCCCAACCTTTAAGATAATGTTTGTCACTATTTAATAACCTCAACTGTCCAAAAACGTATCCGGTCCGACCCGACCCTTTTTTATCCGATCCTACCCAAATAAATAAATCAAAACCATCTACATTCCTTAAGCAATACTTCCTTTCATATTTTATTCCCGTATGACCAAACGTGCGGACTACACTATCCATTTTGAAGGCTTTGGAGACACGTCCAGCATCCGACACTAGACCAGACTTTCGCTTCAAAATTCACATCACCACTACCATTGATCATAATTACTCTCCAGACTGATTTCGGTCATGGTGGCCAATCTCAGCGGAGACTAATATTATAGTCGAGTAAAACAGTGTAAGCGTCTGTGCGCAAGCAGAGATCTCTTCTCTCTTTCCTCACTCTTAATGTCCGACGGGACGGCAAACCGAATTGACTGTGGCCTTAAGACGAACCAATGACTTGATATTACTAACCCCTGAAAATTTTCAGGCTCTTTGTCTATATAAAATCCGAATAAAATTCTAAAGACCCAAGTATCGAATCCAGAACTCCACATTCAGCGGTCGCAGTTGCGTCTGTAAGACCAAAGAGAACACGACACCACTGGTCTACGTGTCGAGACTTCAAGTGATACTGACCTAATACGTTACGTGTAATGAATGCGAGATGATCGTGAGTCATGGACTGATGGTAACCTTTCCTGCCAGTATTGAACCCGCAGTACGTGCGGCGCCGTTCCGGTATGCTTAGGAGCTCTTTGGATGCAAGGCTAGGATCCCAGGGAATTATTTAGTGCTGTCCGGATAGGAATGGCTTTTCGATGAAAATTTGGCTTTGACCAAGGAGCTGAATTCTTGATACTGAAAGAATACTGAATAACGTCATTGTATGGCATAAAAGCTTTTCGAAAAAAACGCAGTGAGGAAGATAATAGCTGTTGTGCTTTAGCGAAACACTTAAAACTTTAAGTCTCTTGAAACATGGATTTTTATTCGAGACACGCCGCGGCATCTCTTTGCCTACCACTTGACTGAGATCGCTTCACAAACAGCTTACTGCTCTCTTTTTTATTTAGGAAGTGCCAAGATCAAAGAACGACCGGTTACTTTAATGTTTGTAACAAAACCTCGTTCACCATGTATAAGGAAAAAAATAGGCACATAAATAAAACTAAAACTATACAAAATACGGACATCTAAGTACTATAAAAAATTTGAAATAAAAAACATTTTGAAAGTAGGACAAAAATGTTCTGACAAATGTTTTTAATTTTAACACTTTTGAGATAATTTTTAGATGGTAATTAGCAGAGACATCAAACAGAAATTATTAAAATTTTCTAGCTTATTCCCTAAGTTGATTACAATCTAGCGAAAAACCATTAGGACACAAAAAATCAAAAAGAGAACTTAGTTCGTTCAAGTTTTTCTTAGTTGTAAAAGCGGACGAAGAATTTAATTGAAAATAAAGCACTTTTGATGGAGTAGTTCAGAGGATCTCCCTCTGAATATTAACGAGAAGAGGTTCTTACAAGGAGTTTCTAAATGTAGCCATTCAGGAACTGATTGTTGACTTTATTTATTTTATCTTTGAGTTCGGGTAGGTTTCTTTTTACACCGTTTTTACGTCGTGATTTTAATATTCTACTTAGCGTTTTGATAGCAAAATGTAACTGGTGGTGTACCCAATAATATACCTGGCCCACATTTCATTAGTTGTATTTAAGCCCTATTTTATAGTGAGAGTTTAGCTATCAACCTGATACAAAGCCAGACTCTGAGGCTACGACTGAGAAATTCCTGATGAAAATACCGAATAAATTCGACGATTCGATGATTCGATTTGATGTGACGGCTACGTGTCGCAGGTTCGACCCCGCACGGAACAAATATTTGTATGGCCTACAGATAGTTGTTTCTGGTCTGGGTGTGTTTTTGTATGTGAGTTTAAATGTTTGTAAACGCACCCACGATACAGAAGAAATTCCTAGTGTGAGGCAACGTTTTTTAAAAACGAGAAAGAGAGAGCAACTCTGAACTCTATAGACTTATAAATAAGATTCATGTTTAACTATAAGTATCAATGGAAACTTACTCAACTATACATTCAATCTAAAATACATTCCCTAACCTTACCAGGAACTCCAAACCACGGTTCGTAAACTTCTAACCAGGATGCACCAAGTACAAATCAATGTTCAATTCCAACTGCGGTATAACTTACTACACAATTCTGCGGTCCTGGTACTTTGGCTTGTCTTGTAAATCAACCAAGTTATTATTGGGTGCAATTCTGGGGTAAATTGAATATCTCCGGAATTGGTGCCCCAATTGCCTGGATAGTTTGCAACGAACACCTATATATTCCAATATGCAATGTTTCCGAGCACTGCAATCTCAATGCACTGGGGACCGGAATATGAATGGCAGACATTGTACCGAGTTGTAACAAGAAGTTACAGGGTTCCCTGTTACATAGTCATTGGTTTTCAGTGAAATTGTTTCGAATATTGAATTTGAGAAGGAAACCGAACTGTTATAAAACTGTCGACACAAGTTTGTTTGATTGTCACGCTGAACGAATTTCAGATGGCCACATCTGAAATTGGGTCTATGCCAATAGACCTAGGGTGAGGTCATAAGATACTTCCGACCCCCATACGAGTAAAGCCGTGGACAAAAGCTAGTAAGTTATAAATCATGTTACTTACCCTGTTGCATTTATCAATCGAACCTCGCACCACTTTTTTCCATCTGCAGAACTTTACAATACCACGTGTATAAAGCAATTAATAAAATAATCACCATTTCAATATCAAGCGCTATGTTCCAGATAATGGGATTGTGCAGTTAGATGCAGCATGCAAATTGCTCCGTTAAAAATAAAACTGTCCAATTACATGAATTTATTTGGACAATTTTCATTTGTTAGTGCATTTTTGTATCCAGACTTTAGCACATTACATTCTAAAGTAACAAAAACCGCTTTTTATAATCAATCCTTTCAAAGCTAATCGAAAATATGAAATTGGAAACTGAATCTCGATAGAAATTGGTCAAAGGACTTCTGTAGCCAAAACACAGGTTTCTTAAACCAAAAGCTTTTATTATGCAATTTTCATAAAAGAGTTTTCAGAATTTTGGGGTTTTGTGAACCCATTACTTTTGAAGGGCCTTTTTGTTATTAACCGCAAACACATCTGGCATAAGGTCCCCTTCACACCTTACTAGCAGTTGACCGTAAGGGTCCTTGTAAGGGCACGTATATCTTCTATCTTCTATCTTCTATCTATCTATCTATATATATATAAAAATGAAACCCGTTTTCCGTTGTCACGACTTGGCATGAAAACGGCTTGACCGATTTGGCTGATTTTTTTTTTTAAATGTTCGTTGAAGTTCAAGGATGGTTTTTACGGCGAGAAAAATTCTAATAATGGCCGGAAAAGCCCTAAAAACAGCCCTTTTCTTTTTCCCATACAAACGTTTTCTAACTAAAACGTAAAACCAATTTGAGCTTTAATACCGTACCCATAAAGTTCAAGTGTTAGTGGAGAGGGTCCGGGAAGGCAAAACAATTGAGTGACGTTCAGTTGTTCAGTCAACGAATGACAACTTCAAACAGACCATACGACATTAACACAATAATCACAAATAATTACTGTTTCTTTCCCAATAGAAAAACGATTTTTCAAATGGTGTTTGCGTATAATATAAAAATTAATTGATGTTAGTTGGTCGCGCTAAAACTAGAGAACGGCTAGACCGATTTGTCTAATTTTGGTTTTGAAACATTTGTGGCAGTCCAGAGAAGGTGAGAAATTAGTAGTATGTAGGTAGGTAAGTAATAGGTAAGTGGTAGGTAGTTGGTACGTAAGCAGGTGAAAGGGCATTGCAACGCACGCGGGGTACAGCTATATTATATAAAAATGAATAGCTGTTCGTTAGTCTCGCTAAAACTCGAGAACGGCTGGACCGATTTGGCTAATTCATCATCATCTGCCTAGCCTTTTCCCAACTATGTTGGGGTCGGCTTCCAGTCTAACCGGATGCAGCTGAATACCAGTATCTTACATGGAGCGACTGCCTATCTGACCTCCACAACCCAATTAATACTAGGTAATACGATACTCTTTGGTAAGACTGGATGTCAGAATTTCAGGTCACTCTGACTACCTGTAACGACTGCCAAAGATCTATATATGGCAGCCGGGACCAACAGCTTAACGTGCTTTCCGAGGCACGGAGGAAACTCGGTATGTCGGGCGGTCACCCATCCACAGACCGACCTAGGCAAGCACAGCTTTACCTAAGATCGGCCTGAGTGGCAGTTCTTATTAAGCCACGAGCTCCTCCGATTTGGCTAATTATAGTGTTGAATTATTCGTGGAAGTCCAGGGAACGTTTAAAAGGTGAGAAAGTGGTACGTAGGTAGGCAGGGTAGTAGGTAGAGTAGTAGGTAGGGTAGTAAGTAGGATAGTAGGTAGGTAGGTAGGGTAGTAGGTAGGTAGGGTAGTAGGTAGGTAGGGTAGTAGGTAGGTAGGGTAGTAGGTAGGTAGGGTAGTAGGTAGGTAGGGTAGGAGGTAGTAGGTAGGTAGGGTAGGAGGTAGTAGGTAGGTAGGTAGTTGGTACACAGGCAGGTAGTAGGTAGGAAAAAAAAAAAATTGGTTGCCTGTAAAGTCGGTATACGGGCGAAAGTTTTACGTGACAACGAAAATAGAAGCGCAAGACATGAACCGGTGTGTATGCCTATCTCTCTCACTCTCTCTCTCTCGCTCTGGACGCGTGCCTCTCACTCGCTCTCATTGTGAGCGCATAACGTGAGCGGAGCGTAACGCAGTTTCTTGAAGTGTCACCCGGCAAACCAATTTATAAGACGTTGTCACGTCAAAAGGGCATTGCAACGCATGCCGGGAACAGCTAGTAATTTTAATAAAATATTGCTAACTACTTTGGGGGATTTGTCGTAAGAAGTATTTTACATGAAAGAGGGGAATTCCTATGGGAAATTCTGTGAGAATGCATCGGTCCTACTTTGGATTTTAATTATTTGAAAGTCTGACAACCAATAATGGATGATAACTGGGTTGTGACTTGTGGAGTTCAGATAGTAAGTCGTTAAAATCTAAAATTTTGTTTTTAGCTAAATACTAGTTTTTAGATTAAAATAATATCTCACCACAGTTTTGAAAATCGATCGATCATAAACCTTATTTGTATGATAATGTCACAGAACCACAAGCATCTTTCCCACACTAAGAAGGCAAATCTTCTTTAGAAGACCTTAACTAACTATAAGGATGATGGAAATTGGAATGAAGCCATAACATTGGAAACTGCCGCTATTGCATCAACTAATCAATGCATAGAATACTTGGAATGCCGTAAGCGTCGCATAAGGACATAATACGAGCAGTCACAAGCATGCTAATCGTATAAGAATACGAGATCATAGTGCTTTATTTGTTTATAATGTAATAGTAATAATAATGTAATACATTATAATCTCTATTATATTGTTATTTATTTACCAATATAATAGAGCTGAAAAGTTTGGTTGTTAAAATACAATACTCTAGAAATAATATTAAATTCTAAAAGAACTACGAACTACGTTCTTTTTTTTGCGTTTGATAGCCTTCCCCAGGAAGGGTATAGTATCACGCTAGAATCTACAACTGCGGCTGTGGGTTGTTCGCAAGACATACCGCGGCCTCGACATAAAGGGCTACTTCTTAGCCCTTTATGTCGAGGCCGCGGTATGAACATGGGTGGTTTTTAGTCAGTAGAAGTCTGACACTCCCTTTCGCTCTGCCCAAGAACGGGAGGGGTTATTTGATGATTTTCCACACGCAAAAAAAAAGGGTATTATGTTGGCCACAGGAGTCTCAGATTAACCGCACAGACTTATTGGGTGAAATCTAATAAAAATAAATAAAATAAAATAATAATAAAAATATCTAAATCTAATCTTTCCGAGATCTACTAGTTCGGCGAATTAGTGATAGAAATAATGGATATATATTGCAAATAGACCAAAAATAGACCTATGACATTTTGAAACACGTGTACTTATTCACTACACATTTCACACGTTGTTTCGGCACTTATATCTAAGTAACTTTTGCTAACAATCTTCTTTGTTTCTTTTGGCGGATTGAAACAGAAAGCAAGAGTCATACCGCTTCAAACCAACACTCGTTGTTTTCACGATGCTGACACAGGGTTAAGTTAAACTGAAAGTTGTGCCTCTGATCCAATACTCACATCCATACAAAACATAAAACAACACAATAATACTGTAACTGTAGATAAATAAATAAATGGTAACGTTCAGCACAATATTAAGGCGCTTCAATAAATCACGTGACTCGAGAGCGCTCAGATCGCGCACAAATCTGTTCGCTAACTAAATATATGGCCGCGCACGAACATGGGAACGCACTTATTGTGTTAAATGATAGAACTCATTTACGCTCTCAAGAAATTGTTTCCTGGAACAATAATTTATTTCGGTAAACAGCTAAAATTGACGTATATCGTAAGGAAGGCAGGCCCGTCCTGTATGCTCTAGGCAAAGTACATTCGATCAGCGGGAACGGTTATGTAAAAGTTATAAATGTGCCGTATGAATGTAGAGCTACCGAAGAGAGCTCGTTTTTAAATCCTGTTAAAAATCGTTGTACAAATTCAAAACACATGGAAAGTTGTAGCCACTTATATTATGCTGATCTTTATCGATGTGAAAGACATAAAACACTTGATAATTGTGTTTTTTTTAAGTATAAAGAACCTAATACCTACACCGCCCAATAAGGTCAGTCTTTTTAAAAATCGAAAAAATCGGAAATAGATAACATACACAAATCCACTTTGAGCCCGCGTGCTGTGCCCAATGGCACAGAAAAGAGACATGCAACGTAGTTGTAGGTACGTTGAAGGCAAATTCGGCTTAATATGCAGCTTGCAGTTTCATGAAATTCGAATTGATAAACCCAACTTTTCTGAATAACAAAATTCATGCTCATTTCTCTTGACCTTAGCCCAATTTATTTGAGGTCGGCGCAGCATGTCTTCCTCTTTCATACCTCTCTATTACTCGACGTTTCATCAGATTTCTCCTTTTTTGCCATATCATATTTACACAGTCCATCCATCGTTTCTTAGATAACGGAACTGATAAGCTACTCGTATTATAATATCCTACTCCAAGCAAATCTCTGCAAATGAACATAATCACCCTAGTCTAATTCAGTTGCTTCATGGATGTAATCTGTCTAAGGATAACTAGATTTACCTACAGATAATCATGTCTTCGGATCCCAGGAAATCAATGAAGCGTACATACCGATAACTGCAGATTATGTTAGGTAATCAATCAGCAGTCTAACGGACTAATTGGGACAGCGCAGTGATTGCACCGGGCTATTACGTGTAGACAGTGTTGATAGCTTGATCGATGATGAAATTCTATGTACTGAAGATCTAGGAAGTAGGTATACTGCATGTGGATGCATTCAGATGATTGGTTGTAATAGGATTAGCGCCAATGTTGGCTGGTTTTGCTACTATTCTACATTTTGTGGATAGCAAACACCGTGTTGTAAATCGCATTGTTATGATTGAAAAGCTGTTACGCTGGACAGGATAATACGACAGGAATAGGAAGTAGCGATGACAGGTGACAACTATAGATTGGAAGAAGTGACAGCGAGATGTGTATTGCCATCACAGGTAGGACCCCTATAAGCCTGTTAATGGTGCTTACGAAAAAGGGGCGTATATACAGCTGTGGGTGGTGGATATTAGATGATCATCATCATCAGCCTATAATGTAAGGACTCAGCCCTCCTCCCTAGGACAGGGATGGGCTATAATCCACCACGCGGGCCCAGTGCGGATTGGTAAATGTCACATGTCTACGAATTTTTGGTTTTAAGACATGCCGGTTTCCTCACGAAGTTTTCCTTCACCGTTTTAAAAGCAGTAGTGATGAAATAAATTACACAAAGTAATGCGCCTAACTGGGTTCAAACCCACGACTCACTGATCGTTAGTCGGGGCCGCTACCACTGAGCCACCACTGCTCTCTGCTCTAAGTGTTAATTAAATATTATACTTAATTTGACTCATCGTTTATGTTTCTAAGCATGAATAAACACTTTAGGTAAAACGTAGGTATATTTCTGGTTTGATTCTACATCCTTTTCAGTATATGAAAAGAAAAATATCAGAGCTGTGCAGAAAACTTTGACGTGAGTACGTTGTAGCTCGATATATTATGTAGTTCAATATAGATCACACTTCGAAGCCGTAGTGAGCACGAAATGAATGCAACAGGTAACCTAGGGGTGGCGAACCGGAAAATAAACTGTGCTAGAAAAGTAGAACTTAACTGCTTGGTTCGTTACAATCTGGCACACGTGGATCTAAGGTCACGAGTTGCAAGTACAAGCCACTTCAGAGAAAAAGAATGTAAGAAAATACCCTGATTTTCCCGGACGCCCTGAGAAAAACTGAGGGTAGAGATACCACTCTGTAACTGCACCCGGCAAAGCTAGGAATTTATGAATGACACTTTACTATGTACTCGTATGAAACCGATAGTGAGATTTTTCCCTACGAGACTTGGTCACGCTGCTTTCAAAATTAATGTTGGCAAACCTCGCCGTACGCATCCTATGTAGCAGTTGACGGTTGCTCGTGATTTGATTTTTTTTTTGGCGGGTGGAAAATCATCAAATAACCACTCCCGCTCTTGGGCAGCGCGGAAGGGAGTGTGAGACTTCTACCCGCAGCCCCGCAGGTCGTATTTTGACCTTCATCTTGAATCAGCACTAAGTTTCCATCGAAGGCCATCTTAAATCTTCCCAACATTGTAATAGGAATATTATTTGTCCTCGAAAAGAAATATGTGAGGGAATTAATTCCGTACGTGTCACCCCTGGGAGCGTGGGGGAGGGAAGGCGACGTGTCACGCCGCCTGACGCCGCACGCTGCCGCTGACCGAGATCTGCATGACAGAACTATTTTATGTTTTCCTCCTCTCCGAGCTTCACGGCTTTTCTAATTCCCAGTTTAATAGTGGGATTTCTATATTATGCAGCAGGATTTCTGAAATGGAAAAAAATGCATTAGCACAGATCATACGGCCGTAATCCCCGAAGAAAGAAGAAGGTATAAGTTTAGCTATTATAGTACACCAATCAATAACATTTGTGGTAACAAAGACTAATTTGATTTACCACAAATTTTACGTATTAGATCCGCTGCGTTGCGTCGGGCAGAGATAAAGCAGTACAATTTGCCTGTTATATTTAACTCACACATTCTTTCGATCGGTACAAAACCGGACTCCAGGCTGGTATGGTGTACTATCAAATACAAGGCCCTTATCTCAACAACAGCCAATAAATCTTTGCTCAAAATATTTTCCAAGTTTATTTGAAACCAATATTATCTTAAGAATCATCTATCACATTTAGGTGAATATAAATCACGCACTACCTCAACAATCTTGAGAACATTTCAAGAGGATTCCACAATTATCTGTTTATCAGTCGCATTCGTCACCATGACAGACAGAATCTAGATCAAAGGTACTCCAGTAAAGTCCAGTATCTACGTGAACCGGTATATATACGTGAAATCTGTCGAATTAAGATTAAGTCCAAGATCATTGATTTAATAGATAAAGATGAAAAGATTGATATACACGTGATGAGATATGATAATAGGTAAATATGGCTTTTATCGACAATGTGCCACGGTCTGTCTGTAGGATATCTCTAACCTTGATCTTCATCTTGGAAAAATCATTTTACTTGTCTAGATAGCTACCCCAGAAATCCAAAAGACACCGTTTTTACATTTCTACGATGTAAACCTTATGCAACTTTTTCAGTAGTTCGGGCGCATACACTTTTCTAGTGTTTTTGTTCAAATTTTTTTTTTTATAGGTGAATGTTGAATATATCTGTCAATGATTGACAGTCCCACTTATTATTTGTACTTATTCTGTTTTGAGTTGCTGTAATAATTCTAGAGGAAGAAAAAAAAAAGCGAATTATGAACAAGAAAAGCCTACTTTGACATTAATTTACCCAATTTTATTTGAAGATGAGTGAAAACTAAGTACACTCCCTGCAAAAGTCAACCAAAACTAAGTCGACGAGGAGGGGATTCGAACCCACGCGTGCAGAGCACATTGGATTAGCAGTCCAACGCCTTAACCTCTCGGCCACCTCGTCTTGTGTTTACTATGTCTACATTCAGTACTGCTAACACTTCACGTCACATCCGCCTGTATTGCCCGAAAGGTTATACTCCAACATTTCTTCAGTTACATATTTATAAATCCGACGATACGACCTTATTGTGAGCCTCCTGCCTTCAAATGAAAACAAATGCAGTCACTGATTATGCTACTGTAAAATAGTTGGATGGAACAATCCAGAACTTTTTACTGACCCAAAAATCGAACCAGATATCCGCAATAGTAGAGATAAGTATAAACATAATCAGTCTATAATGTTCCCACTGCTGGGACACAGGCCTCTTCTCTATTAGATAGAATAGCCTATAACCTACCACTCGGGCCCAGTGCGGGTTGGAAGATGTAATATAATTATCTTCATTTTTTTGTTTCTAGGACACGGTGATTTCCTCACGATGTTTTTCTTCACCGTTTGGAGAGCAGTGGTGATGAATTAAAGATCTTGCGACCACAAAACTACCAGGGTTGTCACTTCAGTGTTTACATTAAACTAACCTCACAACTACCTCAGCTAACTGCGTTGACCTTCAAACATCCATCAACAAACAGGAGATGTTTTACGATCCTCGAACATAACCGTAAGATCCTTGACCGGTGTGTAAACGTCAAGTGTTTAGTACGCATCGTAAAGTGGCTCCCTCGATGACTCAGTAATTTGAGCGAGCAGTTCCGATGAGATTTTAATGGTTTACGCTCGAGGGAATGTTAGTTTTACCTTCAAATCTGTGTGAAGCTGAGCTGGTCGCCTGAAGTGACCGTGTTTGCTTACAGTAGGCTTAGTACTTTGGTTTAGTAGTGGAGTTCCTTGTGAAATATTTAGTTCGTTGAGTCAACTCATTTTGCTGGTGTAAATTATCGGCTTACTGCCGTACTCAGAGAGCTTTAATGATAACTTAGGACATCACTTAGTAAAGGTTTTGACAGATTTGTCATACAAAAGTATGTCAAATCTTTACCAAGTGATGGCCTAAGTAATCATTAAATATCTTTGAGTACGGCAGTTAGACTTTAAAGTCTAAAGTTAAGGAACCGAAACGTGGTCGCTCACAATGGGCCTCATCAGTAAGCTCAAAGTCACCCCAAGGGCAATGGAGAGGGCTATGCTCGGAGTTTACTTGCGTGATCGAATCAGAAATGAGGACATCCGCATGAGAATCAAAGTTACCGACATTGCCCGCCTATTGCCACACTTGGCAGTGGCAGTGGGCAGGGCACATTGCTCGCAGAACGTATGGCCGATGGGGCCGGAAAGTTCTGGAGTGGTGACCGCAAACCGGAAGACGTTGCGTTGGAAGGCCTCCCACTAGGTGGACCGATGACCTGGTGAAGGTTGCGGATACCCGCTAGATGCGAGACGCACGGGACCGGTCAGTGTGGCGACACCTGGGGGAGGCCTATGTCCAGTAGTGGACGTCTTTTGGCTGAAATGAAGATGATGATGATGAGACATTAAAGTAACGCAAATCATGTAGCGGTAAGGTATTTAGAATAATACAGTGTGTTAGGGTAATCGAGGGACATATTGAAGGAAGGTCTTCAGTATTCGATTCTCGTCCCAAATATGTAAAAGAAACTATTACCTTAATTTGTGACGTAATTGTCCCATGGTCCTCGCACGCTCTCCTGATCTCACTTTATTAGACGTTTCTTTATTGTCATTGTCCTACGTTAGTTTTAAAATATGAAGGGAAAATGGGATACACCTAAAAGTCATTGATCCGCGCACATTTTCTGTGATAAGCGCAAGGGTGGCGTGACTTTTGTGTTTGGTGGTTCTGTCTGCTAGTTATCAGTTTTATTTACGTTCATGTTTTTAGTGTCATGTAAGCAATTTATTGTGGGTTTCAAAATGTCCCTTGTTTAAAATAACATACTGTATAATATTATTGTTAACTTTTAAATAACCAACAATGCAATAAATTACTCGAAAATTGGCTTTGCAGTATAATCATTTATTATCTTTAGATCCCAGGTATTACACAAAATGCATGACCCGAGAGCTCGCGTATCTTTGAAATTTATACTAATATAAACACAACTTATTTTGCTGAATCATAATTTATTTACAACTGATCTCATTTCAATGACCACACATAAATATCAAATGGGCTTAAACTATCAGTTAGTTTAACTAATGATATCAAAACGCAGAATTAAACATTTTACAATTGAATATGATTATGAACATTAATTATATTTGGGACCAACAGCTAATATAATACAAACATCAGATAAAGTCCTCCCTATTTAATGTATTTATCTGTTTTATTTGATTCACTGGATTTTTATTGAATTTTAAATAATATGTGGTAGTTTAAAATAATTTTGAAAAATAGTATCGCCAAATTCTTAGTCAGTTGTTTATGTATAATTATAGCGTCTATTCGACAAAGCAACGATTGTAATACTCCAGAGTCAAACCTTCGTATTATATTGTGCTGCACACATCCTTATGCAGCGCGTGAAGGTTTGCCTTTGAATCATACATTTCAGCTTCCTTGACCTTGAATCCGGAACAAGAGATATGAGTATGGCTGAAGTACTTGTGTTCCATATTCACAAGGAACTTTATACTACTCGCTTTGGTAAAAGCAGGCATCCAACTTAGTTTTAATGACAGCTTTTTGCTTCATGACTAAAAGATGATCTGGGGTCCTATGATGATGTTTAACAAAAAAATCTTATTGCAGGACCGTTTTGATGCAAGCTCACATACAATAAAATTACTTTATTTGGTACCATGACCCACACAAAAGAATTGTGTTTGGACGAAACGATGTAAGGCCTCATTGACGGACACGCGGGGCGTCGCGCGGCGCGTGCAGAAGGCCCGTCTCGAGCTTTTTTATTCATTTACTGAGAGGCGCGTCCACCGCAACGAACGCTGAATTTAAAAAAAAAAATCGTTAACGTTTTCATACATCGCCATGTCATTGTGTTTGATTTAAAAACGCACAACGCGCCGCGCGACGATCGCGTACACTTTCGCGAGTTTTAGCGGTTGCCCTAAATGGCAAAACTATATTGATTCTTAGTAGCACTAGTCTATATTGATATTACAATATAATACAGACGCACACATTATTGTTAAGGAGGTGCTAATGGTTTAATTAGTTATCAATGTTATTCAGCACCGTCACGTTTCAGCACACAAACAATAAATAACACAGGTGTAACGGTACAAGTTTATTGATTATCCAGCAAGTTACAAGTTATAGGTAATCTATAGCAACAGTATTATTTACACAACGATGTTTAGGACGTAGATACAAATGGCTATTAGGTATTAGTTTATTACATACACATTTTATTCGACACAGTCATGGTGAGCACTTTCTTGTAACATCCATTCATTGCACACATTTCGTCTTATTTGAAGTGGCGACATTAATTTTATAAGGCTCTAGTGACGTCACTTTCGCGTACCATTACCATTACATTTCCAAAACCTTTAATAAAACATGCATTTGGCTCTATCTAAAATCAGACCAAAAATGAGTTAGCCATAATACTCATGTACTAAAATCTTGACCTGGCGAACGTGTCGGGAATCACAAGATCGTTCGATGTGGCGATGCTTGGAAGATTTCTAAGGCTAGCAGTAGACGACTTCTGCTTGATGTTGTGATGATTAATCTTTGAAATCACTGGAAATACAGACTAGTTAACGACACTATAACATCACGCTTGTAACCCCCGAGGGATTGAGCAGAAATGTTTACTGTATGTGTTTGTTACACATTTTCTTATGTTTATTACCATAATTATACAATTTGTTAAAACACCCTGCCCGATCCACCATCTTCTTCATTATTAAGTATTTATATTAGGCTCTATTAATGTAATTATTTCTAGATAATAAATTTAAAAAAATCATTCCGACAAAAATTTAATAAAACGACGGAACTTACATGGCAATACAGGGTCGAGAGCAAAAGGCCGTTGAAGTTTTTAGAATAACAATGAACGGTGCTAAATCAATTATGTTTAACCACAGTTTCCTGATGGTGATAATAATATGAACGTCTGCCGACCTCTGGAAGGTAATCCGGGTTAAGATGACAAAGGTAAACAACCACGTTCAACTCGAATAAAGTAATTATTGTCAAGTCGTTTTATAATTAAGATGTTATCTTTATTAGACTCAGCGTACAGCCATTTCAGTAAATCTATAAGACGATCATTATCATGAAAAAAGAAAAAAAAAGATAGAATTTTGCATTTCTACACTTAGGTAAATTTTTACTGGAATTTTTATATGATTCCCGTTTGATATTAGTGCTATACCTACGTACTTTAATAATTATGTACCAAACATTTAGGTAGTAACTCATTAAATGCATCTTGTTTTTGAGATTGCACATTATCCTTATTTCCAAGTACCAAAAGTGAATGGACAAACTACTTTGGGGCAATAATTTTCGATTTTCCTCAAGTCATGTTATCTCTACGATAATTAACTAGGAGGATAAATTGCAACTTAAATTAAGTTAAGCATAAATTCTTGCCATAAACCACACTGGAAACTTCAACTGTTACTGAGGATTAAAATCCGTGGTGTTGGAGGTTTAAAATATAATAAAGAGCTAATGTCTTGCGAACCAATGAGCCAATTCCAAAACTTCATTCCTTTTCTTCCTACACTTTTCCGTTTTTGTTCGCTTTAAGAATATTTGATACGAAAAACTATAAATGGTCATTCCTATTGACAATAAAATGAAGCCTTTAACATTTCCTGATATTGGACATCAGAAAATGTTTAGGCCTCAAAGTGTGAGGATGGACTTTCATACCAAATTCTAATCATAATCTGCATCACCATTGTCCCAACTATGATTAGCTTCCAGTCTCATACGATATTGAGTACCAGTCTTTTGCATGCAGCAATTGCCTTTCTGGTGCCCTACTATGACATCTTAAAACAGTCCTAACTTAATCTTATTCCACTGTGGAAACGTCTTTTTATTATTATATATATTTTTATTATTGATTTGTGTCTGTAGTCAATCGTAATATTAACTTACACCCTTCTATTGTATCGAGTCTGGTTCTTCTAACCAAACAGACAGATGTGTTGCTGGAGAGTTTGTTCCGCCACTTCTTCTTTCCAACAAAAACACTAGGAAGTGTCGAAGGGTGGATGTTTTGGGGGACTGTCACTTGTAAATAAGTAAAGTAAAGTAAATTTTGACGTTCAAAAAGTGCTGATTATCAGCCTAGTTTGAATAAATGACTTTTGATTTTAATTGATTTTGAAAACTAAACTACGAGTGCAATACGTCATCCCGAAAGCCACCACGCCGAACCACACGCCGCCGAATGCCCGCAACAACGAACACTGCGAGCACGAAAGCACGTAGCGACGCACACCGCAACAACGAATGCACGAGACTCCAAATCACGGAACAGCGAATCCACGCTGCAACGCGCAACCGCCGCCCCGCGACCCGGAGCCCCGCGCACCCACCGCCAAGGCACGCGCCGCCGCGCGCCCGACGCACCCACAGCACTCGCCGCCGCAGACACATTGCACTCCTAAGCTACAGTCACAGTTACAAGGCATAATAACTTGTGAAAGTACTGTAGTTGCCCATTCCCTAGCGTAGATCTCTATGGAGAAGAACGGGCAAGAAACTCCATGGACACTCTTTTAAATCAGAACATTGTTACAAAATCTTGGTACGTACGGCTTAACATGCTTTCCAAGACACGGAGGAAATACGGTATATATTACGGATAGTCACTTCCCTCACCCACAAACTGACCATGGCAGACGCTGCTTAATTTTGTAGATCGATCTGTGCAGCGGTAATTTTTTAGTAACGAGATTTTGACATAAAATTGGAATTACCTTAGCTATTGCAATAATCAAATAAGGTCCTAAGACACTTCCTTAAGAGGTTCATTCTTAGGACAAATCAGCATGTGCACCTGACCGGTGTCACGTAAAGTTCTGTCATCTGCGACCATGCAACGTCAATACACACAACACATAGGTACATTGGTGATAAACTATACGATCGATATACAAGGTTAATCAAAATGTTTTTGTTAGATGTACACATTTGATATCTCAGATCTCAAGAGTATATGCAACGTGTCTCCAGATCACCTTCCATCTGGCGCTGTATGCCCAGACACCCTCACACCTGACTGCATCAGCAAGCGGAGTTCGCATAACTGAATTTTGAGTATTTTTTTATTTTGGAAAAATTTCTATTGACACGTAAAGACGAAGTAGAACTTTAATAAGATAACACCAGGAAACAAGCATAATGTAAAAAGTTGAGTAAAACAGTGGAAACCAAAAGTTTTACACAAAAAATCACATAACGAACCGATCAAATACAAAGTTGTTAATGAGTACATACAGTCAGCAAGGAGCATTTCTTTAATGAACGACAGCAATTTGAAAGAAAGGTTCTTATCTCAGGTTCTAACAGTTTTAACCCTGCAAGTAGTATATTATATCAGAGCAGAGAAAATGAAGTTTTTGAACATTCAATTCTTTGTTCGTTAGCCATCTATTTATTTATATTTCCTATCTCATTTGAACTCAGCATACACCATTATAATCCCACACAAACGAAAGCTCTTCAAACTTTAAATTGTTTTGCTAAAGCCGAGTCAACCCGTCTCCACCAGTTCACAGCGGTTTACGAAACAACTCTCAAAGACTTGCACTGCACAAAACTGCATCAAAGGACAACGCAAATTAATATTCCTCGCCACACGGATATAGCCCTAGTAAAGGACGAAACTCAAGATTTTCAAGACCATTTTCCTCTGAATTTTCGTACGTTTTTCCTTAAGAATTAGATGGAAGATTGATTAAGGAAAAGTTGTTAAATGGTGACAAATATCTTGAGATAAGTAAATAAGTTTGGTTAGTACGTGACCGGGGTACATTCGAGGCTCATTTGTTGATTTTTTTCGTCAGTGACTGTGTTATACGTAATGGTTATGTGAGGATTGTCTGTGAAAAGAATTATAATGTTAGGTCAGGAAAAGTTGAGTGTTATATACGTCGACACTATTATTTCAATATTTCACACCGTTTAAGTTTTATTTTTACTATATCTATTGCAGAAAATGTGTCATTTTACAGTGACTGACCAAAGTGGACCCATCAGTTCTTGAAGATGTAACTTAAATACTTGTTATTCGATTGTTCTTTGTTGTAAAGAATTAACTCTATTTACTGCACTATTGTTTATTTATATAAGCTTGTAAAGCAACAACTTGTCTACTTTGCCTATCAGTCCACAGCCACAAAGACCTATAGCAAACTGCGCCACAACACCGTCTATCCCAGGCACGTTTCTGAGGTCGCTTATTCATCTAGTTGAAGTTAGTCTCACGCTTAGCTTTAAATTTGCTAAACTATAGGTATTATTTATTACTTAGTAGACCCATTTTCACAGTATCGACTGATCACAAAACGTGGCCACTATTATCAACTAACACTTCAGTTTAGAACAGACAGCTGCTAAATATAGGAAAACATTGTAAATAATAATAACAGAACACTCTCATTGGGTGAAAATTATCAACATTTCCCAACACGTAGTAATTAATATCTCAAGTAGGTGCCAATTACTAATTCAACTATGTAATAAGACACTCCGCCAGTCAGTCGTCACTTTTACTTGAATACCTTACAACTTTACATAAGTTTCAGTTTCACCCTATCTCTGGCAGGAAATGTGTCCTTTTACAGCGATTTGCCAAAGTAGAGTAGTTCTTATGAGGGCTCGTTTACGGAGACGCGGGAAATCGCGCGGCGCGTGCAGAAAGCTCGTCTCGAGCTTTTTTATTCATTTACTGAGAGGCGCGTCCACCGCAACGAACGCTGCATTTTAAACTAACGAGCGAACAATCGCTTCTCGTAAAATCGACGTTTGAAATCGTTAACGTTTTCATACATCGCCATGTGTTTGAATTAAAAACGCACAACGCGCCCCGTGTGTCCGTAAATGAGGCCTGAGGGAGATCAGGCACAAAAGTCAAAATAAAATTCAGGAGAATTGAGATGTTTGCATAGTTAGAGGCACGTTATGGTACGGTACGTTACGAACATGACATTTCAGAGCCCATATTAATATTATGAAGAATATCTTATATCAAAGTTGCAATCGTTTTTTCATGAGAAAATGCTTTTTAATTTTGCTATGTGGTACAATATAATTTATAAGTGCTCGTGACTGTAACGTATATAAATATTTATGATTTAGTGGTCGTGATACTTACGAGATTTTTATGGGAGAGATAAAATTGTTGTTTATCGGGCAATGTTTGAACTTAGCTCTTAACTCAAATATTTAGAACATTAGTTCGACAGTCAACGTCTAGAATACTAGTGTAATCTTACGAGTAGGCTGTGTTGTTCATGTTTTGAGAGTTGGGATCATGAAACAGCCGAAGTTTATCGGTCAGTAGAAGGTTCAAGTGACAAAAAACTGCGTCTGAAAACACACGCGGAATAAATGCAGACTCTTAATACGGTTATAATAAGGTTTTCTTTTCTTCATTTTAGCATATCGATGGAAATGTTGTTTATCAGTGTAATAAGCAATAAGTATTATCTAAAATATTTCAAAGCATGAGGTCCTGGATTCGATTGCCGCGTCGGAGAAAGTATTTTTGGGTTTTTCCAACAGGATCATTTCAGTAGCAACCATGTAGTCTGGATTTTGTTCCCAGTTGATGGCAATAGGCTCGCCTCCTATTACATGGGATTTAAACATAACTGGCGCCTCTGCCTAACCCCTCGGGGATTACAAGCGTGATATTGTGTTATGTTAAATACTTGAAATGCCATAGCTTTACTCGTTTATTTATGGAGTAACATTGGTAGATTGTAGTAAACAAGCATGATAAGGGAAACCTATAAAGTATCCACTTGCACAACTTACTCAATATAAATATTTCATGATTCACTTCATGTGTAAACATTTCATGTGCTTGTTATTACAATGTAAGTTATTTAAGTTGTGTGGGTAATGAAATAAAATCACTACCACAGTTTGCTTTTAAAAAGTATGAACGAGAGATAGCAGCACTTTTTTAAACGATGATAGAGCCGTATAATTTGTTCTTGCGATTTTATCAAGCGTGGTATAATTTACCTGTTATTAATAATATTTGACCTCCCATTCGTTTGTAATAATTATATTACAAACGAATGGGACTCTAAAAGTTTGTTAGACATTACATTACACAAAGATCTCTTCATTTGCGCCAAATAATTACATTTTCCTGGTAGCCGTTAATGCAGAAAAACTCAGCGTCTTAAAAGTAATTGGTGTCAAACATCAGTTGATGTTGTTAGCATGATTGCAATCAAAGGGAACGTCCCGGTCAGATATAATTACATGTGAAGACACGTAGATAAACTTAAATTCGACAGTGGTCTAGTCTAAAAATACTACACTGGGTTTATAAATTACAAATAGGAAATTTTGGGCAAGCGTATCTATAGACCAAATACAAATTGAACTAATAAGTGGTTGGTTGGTATTGGATACAAAGTCATCCTTTACTTGCCCTTATCCCAATGCATTTGAGGTCGGCGCAGCATGTCTTCTTCCATACTTCTTTATTACTCGTCTTCTCATGAGACACTTCCTTTCTTGCCATAATTATCATTCTGGTTTATCTCTTCCTTATACCCATCCACATAGAAAGTCATTATATTCCTGCCCTTATCCCATTCTATTAGTTTAGGGTTGCCCTTTTTTATATAATAGGGATGTGGTCAAACAGGTCCTGACACTTAAATGGAAATGGGCAGGCCATATACAAAGAACTACGGATGAAAGATGGTCACAAGTCATTACAAATTGGTATCCATTGAGTAAAAAGAGAAGGAAGGGTAGACCGCTTAAAAGATGGAGCGACGACCTAAAAGATACAGCCGGAAACTTGTGGCCCAGATTGGCGAAAGACAGAGTTACCTGGAACAGTTTGGAGGAGGCTTTCACCGCAAAAGGCGGCCCTTACACCTAACAATACTAATCTCATTTTAAGTACAAATACTAACATTACTAACAAATAACTAAATAAGTACACAACACATTATATATAAAACTAAATGTAAACTAGATGTAAGGGATAAAATAAAGCTAAATAATAATAATAATAATAATAATAATAAGCCCCCCAAACAACCACACGTCCTGATTGACCATCTAATCACGTGGGGGGCGGACACACGAAGCAGAAATTACTGGCGTGGCTAACGTGGCTCTGGAAACCCACTAAAAATGGAGACTCGTTCAAAGAAAAAACGTATAGGACCGCTACCCGGGGGCGATCGTCGGGGCGCATCTGGAGCTGACGCTGGGTGCCACAGCATGCGAACCGTCAGCGGTGAGGAGTTGAACAGGCGGGCTCCCACCGACAAAGATACTACAGCCGAAATCATTGACGATGGGGACAGACTGACGGACAGGACAGACACCCCTGTAGAACCGTACAGTCCAAGCACAGTCTCATACGCACCTTCTGGGCGATCATCACCATCCATACCATCGTCACCAACACTTTCATCACCTCCCATCATTAGTTTAAATACAGTCACACACACACAGACCTTGAATGCTGCGCGGGGGGTATCTACCTTTTTACCCGCGTCCACCAAGGCTGGAAAAGCAAGAGTTCGCATGAAATGGAGTAAAGAAGTAAATCTATTTATCATGCGAACATACCTACACATAACTAAATTAGAGACCGACATGACCACATACAGACAACAACTACATGCACTTTTCACTCGACAATATCCAGAAATTACGGTTTCAGAACAAAGAATCTCAGATCAGAGAAGAATCATAGTTAGGAATAAACTTCTTTCTCAAGAAGTTATAGATCAATTAAAAGAAGAAATACGAACACAATTAATTCAAGAAGAAACAATAAATTACTCAGACACTAATAATATCACACAACATTTAGGCGAAATTGGTCATCAAGAAGAACCACAATCGCTTATTCAATCTCAACATACATATACCCAACCTCAAACGTATAATCAGTCACAAGCATACACACAAATATCGCACACATCCACACAAACTGAATCAATTACTCTTACGCTAGAAAACGACATTGAGACCATAGTCTTCCCAGATCAACAATTAACAACAGACACATATATTCAGGAAATCAATAACAAATTTAGGACAACAATAACACAATACTCTGGGATGGACCCTGCTGCTCGACCGAGGTTACCTAAACTTAAATACACACCTAACCTATTTCGTCTAGTAAATTTATTTAATGAGAGTATACTCACACACTTTATATCTGAGGACACACAGCTTATAGACATACACCTACTTATATATTGCACAGCCGTAGTTATATCTGAAGAACTAAACTTTAAAATTACAAACAACACGAGAACCCCAAGAACAAGGCAGAATATAGTGCCAGCATGGCAACAGAGGCTAGAAAAAGATATTGAGAAATTAAGGGCAGACATTGGTAGACTCACTCAATATATCAGCGGTTGCAGATCTAATAAACTAGTAAAAAGAGTTGAGGCTATATTTAAAAACAATGCCGTACACACTAGACACGAACCAAATAACAAACGACCTGAAGAATTTTTAGACACCTTAAAACAAAAACTAGCGCTCAAAGTTCATAGGCTCAAAAGATATAAGAAAGCACAACAACGCAAAAACGATAACGTAATATTTGCCACAAACGAAAAAATATTTTACAGAAACCTACATAAACCACAAAACGACAGAAATTATGAGAATAACACACACACACCTGACCTACCTTCAAAAGAACAACTGGAAACATATTGGGCTAGTATCTGGGAAGAACAAAAACCACACAACGACAAAGCATCTTGGATAGCAGATGAAGAAGCAAAATGGAGAGATATTAACGAGATGGAATTCGTAGAGATAACAGAATCTGACATTATGCACATTACAGCTAGATTACACAATTGGAAGTCACCTGGAATAGACAAAATACATAATTTTTGGTATAAAAAGCTATCTATATTACATAAATCTTTAGCAAAAAATTTAACAGATATCGTATTAAGAAAACAAAATACACCCGAATTTATTGCAACAGGAATTACTTATATGCTACCCAAGACTAATTACACATCTGAGCCTTCCCAGTACAGACCAATCACATGTCTACCAACAATTTACAAGATACTTACATCCGCAGTCACAAAGAAAATTAACTCACACATTATACATCACAACATAATTGCAGAGGAACAGAAGGGCTGTAGGCAAGGACACATGGGATGCAAAGAACAGCTGATTATTGATTCCACTATACATAAACACGCCACATCAAAAAACAGAAATCTCCATTGCACCTATATTGATTACAAAAAAGCTTTCGATAGTGTACCGCATTCCTGGTTGATACAAATTCTAGAGATCTATAGAATAAACCCAAAAATAATTGATTTTCTGCGCCATGTAATGCTTCAATGGAAAACCACATTACAAATAAATAACAATAACAACAATGTCACAACGCGACAGATATCTATAAAAAAAGGCATCTATCAAGGTGACTCCCTGAGCCCTTTGTGGTTCTGTCTTGCCCTCAATCCCCTGTCTCATTTGCTGCATCGCTGTGGGGCCGGATATTGCCTGAAACACTCTACAGATGAAACAACAATATCGCATCTGATATACATGGACGACATCAAAATGTATGCAAAATCCGAAAAGGACATGAAGAAATTAGTAGATATTACAGCCGAGTTTAGTAAGGATATTAATATGCAATTCGGATTAGAGAAATGTAAAACACTTCACATTGTTAGAGGCAAGGTCCGGCCTGGCAGCTATGCTGTAAATGAGTCGGATACTATAACCGCATTGGAACCGACTGACTTGTATAAATATTTAGGGTACACACAACTAAAAGGTCTAGACCATGTCAAAATTAAAGAAACACTAACTACAGAGTACAAGAAGAGAGTCACCGCTGTCTGTAAAACCCAACTCTCGGGTAAAAATCTTATTAAAGCCCTAAACACCTTTGCTATTCCTA
Source organism: Diarsia brunnea (assembly GCA_949774965.1). Taxonomy (NCBI): domain Eukaryota; kingdom Metazoa; phylum Arthropoda; class Insecta; order Lepidoptera; family Noctuidae; genus Diarsia; species Diarsia brunnea. Next base: position 19,345,587 of record OX459011.1, read on the forward strand.
TACTAACGTACTCATTTGGAGTTATAAAATGGACTAAAACAGATACTGAACAATTACAACGAACTACACGAACAACACTTACAAAACATAACAACCTTCACCCTAAATCCGCCATAGAGAGACTAACCATTAAACGAGAACATGGAGGGAGAGGCCTTATAGATATCCAGCACCTATGGCGGAAACAAGTTAGTCGACTAAAATCATTCTTCCACACAAAATCCCACACTAGTGCTATACATAAAGCCATAGTAACAAACGATCTTAACTACACTCCACTTAACCTAAACGATCACTTAGAAACCCAAAACATAACTAATGTTGACCCGCAGACACAACAAATTGAAGATTGGAAGAGAAAAGTACTTCATGGTCGGCACCCTCATGACCTAGAGCAATCCCACATAAACAAACTAGCGTCAAATAAGTGGTTAAAGATAGGTAACTTATTTCCAGAAACCGAAGGATTTATAATAGCAATCCAAGACCAGATAATCAACACAAAAAACTACAGAAAGTACATAATTAAAGATCCCACATTAACTAATGACAAATGTCGCAAATGTCACATCCACCCAGAAACTATTCAGCACATAACAGGAGCATGCACAACTCTCACGCAAACCGACTACACACACAGGCACAATCAAGTGGCCAATGTCATTCACCAAAAACTAGCACTCAAACATACACTCATCCAAAATACCAACACTCCTTACTACAATTATAAACCAATGCCTACCCTAGAAAATGAAACACATAAGCTCTTCTATGATCGCGCTATTCTCACTGATAGGACGATCCACTACAACAGGCCGGATATAATCCTACAGGACAAAATAAACAAAATTACTTACCTGATAGATATTGCGGTCCCCAACACACACAACTTACAGAAAACGATCACTGAAAAAATAAGTAAGTACGCAGAATTGAAAGAAGAAGCTACGAGAATTTGGCAACAAGAAAAAGTATATGTAGTCCCAGTAGTCCTTTCCACAACAGGGGTAATCCCGAATCATCTTCTCCATAGCTTAAAATTATTAGACCTTAAAGAAACCCTCTACATTACACTACAAAAAGCTGCGATTTTAAACACATGCAGAATAGTTAGAAAGTTTATGCAGATAGAAGAGAATGAAGTAGGACCTCATCACAACACATAAAAATCTCACACGCAACACACACACACACACATACACACACACACACACACACACACATACACACACACACACACACACACACACACACCACACGCTACATTTGCTTTGGTTTCGACCCGTAAATGTAGTAAAAATCCAGTCTAAGAGCTGAGAAGAAAAAACACATTCCGAAAATAATAATAATAATATAATTTTTTATATTTTTAAATGTTTTTTTTATAAGTTTTATATGAAATATTTAAAAATGTAAATTATATGAAGAAAATAAATAAAGGACATAATAATAATAATCCCATTCTATTTGGGGTCTGCGCAACACATGTTCTTTTCCCATTCTTCCCTGTTAGACATGACGGTGGCATTTACTCCTTTCTTTTTCATATCATTCCCCACATAATCCATCCATCTTTTCTTTGGTCTTCCTCTCCCTTTCCATCCATCAACATTTATATCCATCACCTTTTTAGTCACATGCGATTCGTCCCTCATAACATCTCCATACCACGACATTCGATTCCCTTTTAACTTTTCTGTAACTGGCGCATCTTTTAAACTTCCTCTAATATACTCGTTCCTTACCTTATCCATTCTTGTCACACCACACATCCACCTCAACATTCTCATCTCAGCTACATGAAATCTTTTTTCATCCATCTTCTTCACAGCCCAGCATTACAATCCATACAGTACGACAGGTCTAATCACGGACATGTATATTTTCCCCTTAAACTTGAGGGGCATCCGTGGGTCACATTCCACATACAAAGTAATTCTTTAAAAGAAAGAGGCTTTTATTTATTTGCCGTTTCATTCCTCACCCTCCAAATCTTACTTTTCCTCTCGAAAGAAACCAGAACAACATTTATAAAGAACAGAGGGATAATCACAGTTATGTTTAGCATAATTGCCTCCGGTCCTCACAACCGGCTGAGGGTGGCTGAGGATAGCTCTAACTGAGAGGGAATTAACTCCTCTCCCGTTTGTCAGCGTCACTTCTGCCCGAATTAATGAGATGAACATTCAATTAGCAACAAAGTTTTCTTAGAAATTAACACGGTTTTAGGGTGCGAGATGATTTACACGAGCACTTTGAATAATGTAGCATTTTTTACCAGCGCGCAATGTGAGACTCAGTGTCATTTTTAATTTATATAACGGAATACATTTTTTCAACGTTCTCTAATATTTTCTTGAATTTCCAAGTATTGACTTAGTTTATACTAATCTCAATGTAAACCCAATCTAGTGGGGTGTTTTTAAGTTTCTTTATTTGCAGTTTCACAATCATGTCTAACGCTCACAAATTAAATTGTTATCGCCTAAATCAATCTTCACCTTTATTCATAAGACGTAATAAAGCGGGGTTCAAAGAAAGTCTGTTGTTTTGTTGTTAATTACCTCAGTAGCCCTTCCTACTAAATGTCCGTGGACCAACCCGAGAGGTGCCAAGTCGGCCCCCACGCGTTTCGGGGACTTGATGATTTTATTTATTTATTCTTCGTGGGAGACAAATTGTAAACTGTTACAATTTGGGATCTTTATTGTCCGTATTTTAGTTTTCATCTTTTATTTACGGGGTAGAATTATGAAAATGTACTGATTTTCTTTTTTCATAGCATCTCCATTAATTTTATTTTGTTTGATCACAAGATAAAACTTTCAACAAAACAATTCCTACATTGTATATTGTGTAGTTTAATCAGTAATTTAATTATAATAATATATTCAGTATTGAAAGTATACAATATCATAATAATATATTATTCAGTCCATTCCTATCTTATTAATTATAGTTATTACCAAACTAGCAAAGACTACCAACTATTTCATTATCGAATATTTTTTTTGTCATACCCCGCTAAGACCAATTGTCACACTGTCGGGCTTCGACGATCCGTAACAACTCATCATCTGCCTAGCCTTTTCCCAACTATGTTGGGGTCGGCTTCCAGTCTAACCGGATGCAGCTGAATACCAGTATTTTACATGGAGCGACTGCCTATCTGACCTCCACAATCAACTTAATACTAGGATACTCTTTGGTAAGACTGGATGTCAGAATTTCAGGTCACTGACTACCCTGTAACGACTGCCAAAGGTCTATATATGGCAGCCGGGACCAACAGCTTAACGTGCTATCCGATGCACGGAGGAAACTCGGTATGTCAGGCGGTCAGTCATCCACAGACCGACCTAGTCAAGCACAGCTTTACCTAAAGATCGACCCGAGTGGCAGTTCTTATTAAGCCACGAGCTCCTCTCACGATCCGTAACAACTGCCTGACAAATCACAGCCGGGACCAACCGGCTCAACATACTTTCTGAAGCATGGAGCAAACTCAGTATGTGATTGTCACCCATCCCTGAATGGAACTCGGCAGGAGATGCTTAACCTTACCATTTGATTGATCTATAAACGGAATAGTTAATCAACATCACTATTGAATATCGACTGATTGTTAAACACAATCTGATTTACGCTCTCGTGTCGTTGTGACGTCACACGTGTCAAGTGCACAGTACTACAATGTTACAGTAGAGTTATCTGTACAACATGCTGTTTGTTTGTTAAACATAGAAATTAGTTTCGGCTGAATTTCTCGTTTGAAGTATCATGACTCCTGAAAATTTCGTACAGGTTTAGTATCTTTCTTTTTCGTTCGGGTGAATATTAGCCTAAGTTTGACCTCTAAAAGGCGCCCGAGCTTCGTGTATGTCCAGGGAATGTGAGATAATTTCCTCACAACCCTCGTAAAAACCATCATGGTGATAAACATGTGCACTAATTTCGTCATCAATTAAACAGAGGTTAATTCTCTTGCGTGCAAATTCTACTACCCGATGATACTAAAGCAAGTCTCTCACTGTCATAGATTTTTACTACTTAGTGATGTAGTGTAAAGCTGCCAGTGTAAGTGACGGGAGTGTCAGACTCCTACTGACTAAAGCACGTTCCTGGTCCTTCTAATGCCCTTTGCGTTTCAGGGTCGCGGTGACTCTTTCAAACAAATTCCACAACCTTGGCAGGTACTGGCCCTCTCCGTCGGGGCTGCAGGTTGTTCGGAAGAGATACCGCGGCCTCTGTACAAGGACTAAGAAGGAACATTTGTGGTTTTTAGTCAGTAGAAGTCTGACACTGCCTTCCGCTCTGCTCAAGAGCGGGAGGGGTTATTTGATGATTTCACAACCCCCCAAAAAAAAAAAAGGCACTGGCCCTAACGGGTCCCGTCTAAAATGCTGGCTAAAAGGTGGTTTCCCTACTATCCAACAAAACTGTTATCAGTTATACTAGCCCAATATTTTGAAAACAGCATCAAACCCGCGGCGCGCACGCATGTATCTAAGTGAGCGATATAAAGCCGCGAGTGGTCGTCGCAGGCGCATAGGCGAGGTGCGCGCGCGACGCTCACTTCCTGCCCACGTTGCCTTGGCGAGCGCACGGTACACTACTTTACGACACTAGTACGGTAAAGTAACAGACACGACTACTTTACGACACTAGTACAACAAACTAACGATATTTGACTAAACAGTGCTGTGAGTGAAGTGACAATGTTAGATAGTGAAATTCAAGATGTTGAGGCGTTGAAGCCGGGTAAGAGATTTTTTTTGCATTCTATTACTCATATGCTTAGTGAGTGACTCATTGGTCTAGTGGTCGCAAACCTGGGTTCGACTTCCAGGTCGGATAAAGTGTTATTAGGTTTTTCGATCAGAAATTTCTTGGTAGCAGCCACGGAGTCTGGATTTGTGCCCGGCTGATGGCAATAGGCTCGCCCCGTATTACATGGGACTTAAACATAACTGGCAAAATGCAGGTGTACTGTAAGGTACACCTCTGCCTTACCTTTTAGGTATTACAGGCGTGATGTTATACCTATAATCACTCGGCTCAAGTTAAGCTCATCTTATTGCGTAGGTGTTTTTATGGCAGGCGCCACTGTTGATTCTGGCTTTCAGGAGTAACAGTGGTGTGGTAATTATAATATGGCGGGCACGTATCGTCAATATATAATAGGAACCGGTTTTTCTGCATGCTTTAATCAAATTAAAATATTACAACCGTGTAATAATCCGAAATTTTATCATTACTTACTTTTGAACCCTAATTATGTAAACCATTTAGGGATTTCTTAAATTTTCAACCAGGTTCTAGAAACATAATTATGCTGAAATCATTAACTGTACAGCAAATAGTATAATGCAAGGTGAACATTACTCCCATTGGGGCTGCGGGTTGTTCGAAAGAGATATCACAGCCTCGACGCAAAGGGCTAAGAAGGAACATGGGTGGTTTTTAGTCAGTAGAAGTCTGAAACTTCCTACCGCTTTGCGCATAGCGGGAGGAGTCATTTGATGTAAAAAGGCAAACATTTCTGATAGCCCATTGCATTGCCATGGGCTATCAATAAAGGATAAGGATCCATAAAGATCATCTCAGAAGTAGGACCGTCTCGGGGTCCTTCAAAAATAGATATGTCTTGTGAAAAATATAAATACATTAATTGCGTATTTTCTTCGTGCTGTACAGGTTTATCGTTCAGCGATGATGTTTACGTTTACGCATTTTATTACGGATAATCAGTTGTTTGATTAAATTGAGTCTGTTAGGATTAGTTACAACAAATTATCTTTTATTGGCGACGATCGATTGCGGATAATGTTTATTTACGTCAGCTTTTCAAACGTTTTGAGTTGTGAATCTTCTTGGTTCAAGTGAATTATTTAATAACAATAGCCACATCTTTTTTATAGTGTTCTCTTTATATACAATATTTATAAACTACAATTTACAGAACTAAAATTATAATACAATATAATTATACAAGTATCAAAAAGAGACGAATTATAGGGCGTTAAAAATTCGTTCACACCGCTATCAACAGGAAAAGTGCCCAGAAGGCTGGCAGCATTCTCAATTTATAGTTAAACTGGCGAAACTGGCAGACGTCGTCCTGCCCGGACAGCAGCGCCACCTACCGGGTCCAATTGTAAATCTAAACCATTCTCGAATCCACTGGAACACGCTCAAAAATTTCATCCAAATCGGTCCAGCCGTATAGGAGGAGTTCAGTGACAAAGACACGTACAGTAGAGTTATACATATAAAGAGAGACAATAAAAGTAGTCTGTAGTGTAGTAGTATCAGTTTTAGTTCATCACCGAATTCTTGCCCTTGTTCCATGTGACTTGGGGTCGGTGCAACACGTTGTTTTCTTCCATTTTCGTCTGTCAACCGTCACGCTATCATATTTTACTAATATACCAGCCACCCAGATTTAGTTATTAATTAATTTATCTATATTCATTGAAAGTTTCGTTTTAACAGGTGTTCTTTTAGGCACACACACCTCATTATGTACTCGTAACTATCATAAAAATACACGAATGTATCTCATGAAACTACTTCCTGTACATTGTTATATGAAAATGAAAACACAGTGACCACTTGAATAAACAAAGTAATTCATTTCGATTACACGAGTTAAACAACCCAAAATGTTCTAAATATTCTCAGAAACCAACTGCTGTTTGAAACGTACCTAGTTATTACAAATATGTTTTTGTACTTTGCACATTCTGGACTGAAAACTGTCCGCGGATAAATTTGATGATACTCGTAGATAGCCTGAATATTCAGAATTCGTAAATTAAAGAATTCTTTGAACTACAAAATTAACAACTTGAATGGATTGGACATAAAGTTTATAGAGCAGGTTAAGGGCGTTGCGTTGCTAGAATCAAAAAAACGACGTATGTTTAAAGAAATTTGTTGAGGAATCCTTCCATACGATTTCCATATAAAAAATATATGTTATACTTAAAGTCATCACAAATAATTCGTATTGTTTAAAATTTTAATAAACCTTCACATTATTTAATAAAAAATCGTAGTATGTCTTAACCTAAATCGAATTTTGTCTCTGTAACGGCTGAATAGTTCGGTATGAATTTTATACCCAAAAATACGTAGTGATGTATTTATCAATCCGTATTGTTTATTTTCTCTGATTTGTAATAAAATTTTAAAATAATAAATTAATTCCCGACATTTTGAGGCAAATGCGGCGCGAGACCCGTCGCGCATACTTGGAACGCGCTGCGCCAGTGTCTCGATGACTGTTGTCACGGGTGGACTGCACGCATGTCATTACTTCACAAATAAAATTCAAAAGTTCACGTTTTTAATGTTTTCTGAATTAAAACATATTGTAAATTGTATAGTTATCAATATTTCGTAAAATAAGAACAGAAAATAAGTTTGTAAATATATTTAAAGTAGTTTGTAATTTCGTTTTGTTGTTTGCACCTATCATAGAGTAAGCTGACTATGCCTAATAAACGTAAAGTGACGCGTGGCCGAGCTCTCCAAAACTATTGGTAAATTACCTACGTTTCTTAGTAGATATTTTGGTATATAGATATATCTATGATATTATTTTAATTTTGGACTGCCTCGTTGGTCTAGTGGTCGTAAGCACGATGCTGAGCATGAGGTCCTGGGTTCGATTCCCGGGTCGGGCAAAGTGTTATTGGGTTTTTCCATCAGGAAATTATAAGTAACAGCCACGGAGTCTGGATTTGTGCCCGGTTGATGGCAATAGGCTCGCCCCTATTATATGGGACTTAAACATAACTGGCGAAATGTGGGTGTACTATTAGGTACACCTCTGCCTAACCCTTCGGGGATTACAGGCGTGATGTTATGTTATCTAACTATTTTGTCTTGAGATTTTCGTTTGATGGAAGATGGAGATGTAGATGACTGATGATGTCTCGTACCTAATGATGGTCTCTCATACTACATGATACATTTTGAAGGTCTGATGAAGACCAGGTAACTGCTTATCGGTTCTCAGTCACGGAAATAGTCAGAATGCTCCAACTTTCAGATTTTATCTCATTGAGCACGGATGCTACTACATGATACATTTTGAAGGTCTGATGATGATCAGCTAAGTGCTTATCGGTTCTCAGTGACGGATGTAGTTAGAATGACCTACCTTTCAGATTTTATCTTATTGAGCACGGATGCTACTACATGATACATTTTGAAGGTCTGATGATGACCAGCTAAGTGCTAATTGGTTCTCAGTGACGGATATAGCTAGAATGACCTAGCTTTCAAATTTTATCGATCTGAGCACGGATGCTACTACATGATACATTTTGAAGGTCTGATGATGATCACCTAAGTGCTTATCGGTTTTCAGTGACGGATGTAGTTAGAATGACCTAGCTTTCAGATTTTATCTTATTGAGCACGGATGTTACTACATGATATATTTTGAAGGTCTGATGATGACCAGCTAAGTGCTTTTGTTTGTTTTATTCAGTTTTTTTGTCACCGACTTCAGAAGCTAAAGTTATTTTTCACTTTTTTGTGTTTTTGAAGTCGGTTTTATTTTTGCAAAAAAGTTTTTTTATTTTTCCATTTTTAGTTGTAATATCCTTTACAAATATTTGATATTCATTAATTTTACGTTGTTAACAATACATGTCACAGTAATAGGCTTATCCGCAATAAAATGGAACTTTACATACCTAACTCTCAAAATCTGGGCGTCCTGTACACATCTGCGTACCCCGTCAGAGCATACAGGCGTGATGATAAGTTAAGATGTTGCGTAAACAATAAACATCCAAGCGATTGCAGCAATCACGACAGATTTGCCGTCTATTTTTGAAGAGTTCTATTGTATATCTCCGATGATCAGGATCAGATCTTCACCAAATTTAAATGGGACCACCTCAGGAGTATACTCTTTCAAATAAAAAAAGAATTTTGAGAATCGGCTCACAAATGGAGGAGAAATCAGGTAACATACATAAAAAAAAAAAAAAAAAATACATACACACGAACATATAACCTCCTCCTTTTTTGAAGTCGGTTAAAAACAATTGTAGTCGTTCTTGTAGCACGGATGCTACTACATTTTGAAGGTCTGATGATAACCAGCTAAGTGTTTATCGGTTCTCAGTGACGAACGTAGTTAGCATGACCTAGCTTTAAAATTTTATCGATCTGAGCACGGATGCTACTACATAATACATTCTGAAGGTCTGATGATGACCAGCTAAGTGCTAATTGGTTCTCAGTGACGGATATAGCTAGAATGACCTAGCTTTCAAATTTTATCGATCTGAGCACGGATGCTACTACATGATACATTTTGAAGGTCTGATGATGATCAGCTAAGTGCTTATCGGTTCTCAGTGACGGATACAGTTATGATGCTACAGCTTTCTGCTTTTATCTTATTGAGCACGGATGCTACTACATGATACATTTTAAAGGTCTGATGATGACCAGCTAAGTGCTAATTGGTTCTCAGTGACGGATATAGCTAGAATGACCTAGCTTTCAAATTTTATCGATCTGAGCACGGATGCTACTACATGATACATTTTGAAGGTCTGATGATGATCAGCTAAGTGCTTATCGGTTCTCAGTGACGGATACAGTTATGATGCTACAGCTTTCTGCTTTTATCTTATTGAGCACGGATGCTACTACATGATACATTTTGAAGGTCTGATGATGATCAGCTAAGTGCTTATCGGTTCTCAGTGACGGATACAGTTATGATGCTACAGCTTTCTGCTTTTATCTTATTGAGCACGGATGCTACTACATGATACACTTTGAAGGTCTGATGATGACCAGCTAAGTGCTAATTGGTTCTCAGTGATGGATATAACTAGAATGACCTAGTTTTCAAATTTTATCGATCTGAGCACGGATGAAATGAAATGAAATGAATTTATTTGCCAGAATATAGGTACATACATAATAAGACGGTAAAATAATTTTAGTCTCACTATATTCGACTCATCAGTCGTGCAAATGTTTCTGATAGATGCTACTACATGATACATTTTGAAGGTCTGATGATGACCAGCTAAGTGCTTATCGGTTCACAGTGACGGATATAGCTAGAATGACCACCATCAGGTAAATGGCACCATCAGTCTCCAAGGCCTCTTCGAGCTCTTTCAAATGAGTCCACAAACGACGGTTCTACTCAGTGCCGTCAATGAGATCCTATACCCACCTTCGGAGTCTACCATCAGGTAGCTGGTATCATCAGTCTCCAAGGCCCCTCGAGCTCTTTCAAATGAGTCCAAACACGATGGTTCCACTCAGTGCCGTCAATGAGATCCTATACCCACCTTCGGAGTTTACCATCAGGTACGAGACATCATCAGTCATCCAGATCTTCATCTTCCATCAAACGAAATTCTCAAGACAAAATAATTAAAAGCGATAAAACAATTAACACCATTAAAATAATAACATACATTACATAACATCACGCCTGTAATCCCCGAAGGGTTAGGCAGAGGTGTACCTAATAGTAGGCGTGATGTTATGTTATGTATCTTATTATTTTAATGGTGTTGAGACCTCGAGGATGCCTTGGAGACTGATAATGTCATTTACCTGATGGTGGACTTCGAAGGTGGGTACAGGATCTCATTGACAGCGCTGCGTAGAACCATCGTGTTTGGACTCATTTGAAAGAGCTCGAGGAGGCCTTGGAGACTGATGGTGCCATTTACCTGATGGTGGTCATTCTAGCTATATCCGTCACTGTGAACCGATAAGCACTTAGCTGGTCATCATCAGACCTTCAAAATGTATCATGTAGTAGCATCCGTGCTCAGATCGATAAAATTTGAAAGCTAGGTCATTCTAGTTATATCCATCACTGAGAACCAATTAGCACTTAGCTGGTCATCATCAGACCTTCAAAATGTATCATGTAGTAGCATCCGTGCTCAATAAGATAAAAGCAGAAAGCTGTAGCATCATAACTGTATCCGTCACTGAGAACCGATAAGCACTTAGCTGATCGTCATCAGACCTTCAAAATGTATCATGTAGTAGCATCCGTGCTCAGATCGATAAAATTTGAAAGCTAGGTCATTCTAGCTATATCCGTCACTGAGAACCAATTACCACTTAGCTGGTCATCATCAGACCTTCAGAATGTATTATGTAGTAGCATCCGTGCTCAGATCGAAAAAAATTTAAAGCTAGGTCATGCTAACTACGTTCGTCACTGAGAACCGATAACCACTTAGCTGGTTATCATCAGACCTTCAAAATGTAGTAGCATCCGTGCTACAAGAACGACTACAATTGTTTTTTGCTACAATTGTTTTATCGCTGAAAGCGATAAAACAATTAAAATCATTAAAATAATAACATACATAACATCACGCCTACTATTAGGTACACCTCTGCCTAACCCTTTGGGGATTACAGGCGCGATGTTATGTTATGTATGTTATTGTTTTAATGGTGTTAATTGTTTTATCGTTTTAATTATTTTGTCTTGAGAATTTCGTTTGATGGAAGATGGAGATCTGGATTACTGATGATGTCTCGTACCTAATGGTGGACTCCGAAGGTAGGTACAGGATCTCATTGACGGCACTGAGTAGAACCATCGTGTTTGGACTCATTTGAAAGAGCTCGAGGAGGCCTTGGAGACTGATGATACTAGCTACCTGATGGTAGACTCCGAAGGTAAGTATAGGATCTCATTGATGGCACCACGTAGAACCGTCGTGTGTGGACTCATTTGAAAGAGCTCGAAGAGGCCTTGGAGACTGATGGTGCCATTTACCTGATGGTGATCATTCTAGCTATATCCGTCACTGTGAACCGATAAGCACTTAGCTGGTCATCATCAGACCTTCAAAATGTATCATGTAGTAGCATCCGTGCTCAATAAGATAAAATCTGAAAGCTAGGTCATTCTATCTATATCCGTCACTGAGAACCAATTAGCACTTCGCTGGTCATCATCAGACCTTCAAAATGTATCATGTAGTAGCATCCGTGCTCAGACAGATAAAATTTGAAAGCTAGGTTATTCTAACTACATCCGTCACTGAGAACCGATAAGCACTTAGCTGGTCATCATCAGACCATCAAAATGTATCATGTAGTAGCATCCGTGCTCAATAAGATAAAAGCTGACAGCTGGAGCATTCTAAGTATATCTGTCACTGAGAACCGATAATCACTTAGCTGGTCATCATCAGACCTTCAAAATGTATTAAGTAGTAGCATCCGTGCTCAGACAGATAAAATTTGAAAGCTAGGTCATTCTAACTACATCAGTCACTGAGAACCGATAAGCACTTAGGTGGTCATCGTCAGACCTTCAAAATGTATCATGTAGTAGCATTCGTGCTCAGTTAGCTGAAAGCTGGAGCATTCTGACTATTTCCGTGACTGAGAAGCGATAAGCAGTTACCTGGTCTTTATCAGACCTTAAGAATGTATCGTAGGAGTACCAGTGCTCAGTGAAATAACTAATGAAAGCTAGGTTATTACTTCATTAGTCAAAGTGTATAATTTATAATTAAATATTTTATTCATACATTGTACTCCAAGAGAAACAAAATATTTTAGGCAAATACGATGACCACTCTGCGACACGTTTCTGTTCTTTGGTACGTTTTTCTGTAGTACAGTCGTTTGCCGGTAGGGGCCGAAAAATAAACAAAAGCCAGTACAGAGGTCAAATCGTCAAAGTCATCCACTGCTGTGTTCCCCTTAACAAAACTAATGATAAGGACAGTATTTGAACTGCTGTAGGTACAAATCTGAAGCTAAACATTTCGCGACTGATGAACTGGCCTGGCGGGGTAAGGAGTTTGCAATAAAACGCCACCGCATACGGGTACTTATTACTATTTTAAATTTCTCATGGTTCGCCAAAATACGAACGGTAAAAATGGTAATTATATGAACGGTAATTAGATATACACTTTCTGACATTAGGTATACGTTCAATAAAGAACTAAATAACTTGTGATTCTAATCAAAGCAACTAATATATTTACAGTGCATACAATTTTATATAAGGATAGTGGATTTACCACGAGAAACTCGAACGAAAAAAAACTAAAAAAGATTGTGTCTGATAAATACAATGCCTGGGTGATTAAGTGGGCTATGATTGGCGCCTAAACACCCGTTGAATTGTGCCCGTACGACATGACGTGGGGCTGAGCGTGACCGCTGACTTACCCTTGAAGATAACCCTGCGACTTAGTTCACTAATGTTAGTGCGCATCAGCGTTGGGACCTTTTTCAAAACATTACAAATTATTTCTTCCTTTCTTCTTCTTTTTCGTGTGGCTATAGTCCTAAGCCAGTGTCAGTTTTTATGCTGCCTATAGGCCTCCGACTTGGCTTAACACACTGTCAAGAAATACTTCCCAGGCATGCTGAATGGTCAGGGGCCACGTGAACGTGATGGCTTCCGGCCACCGTAGACGCGGGCCTGTGGACGGTGAGTGATGGGCTAGCTCGCCGTCCGTCCGTCTTATGAAGACGACAGGCCGTGTCGACGGCGCGTTCGTGTTCCACGCGCGCCTCAAAGAGATGTCAGCAACATGGAAGGGGTCCGCAAGGGCCGACGTCCGTCGGGGCTACGGGTTGTTCCCAAGAGATACCGCGGCCTCGACATAAAGGGCTAAGAAGGAACAAGGGTGGTTTTTAGTCAGTAGAAGTCTGACACTCCCTTTCGCTCTGCCCAAGAGCGGGAGGGGTTATTTGATGATTTTCCACCCGCCAAAAAAAAAAACGCATGCTGGTTGCTTAAAGATGCTTTCCATCACTAAAACTAGAGATAATTATACAAATTACTTAAAAGTAGATATTCTGTAGTGTGAATAGTTTTGCTAATTTGTGAAACAAGTCGTGTACTATCTAAATTACTACATTAAATACGATCAATACAACTTCTCTAGCATGAAGTGTAAAAGTGAATTGGGAACGTTTTCGTTTTTAACATAGGAATATGTAATATACTTTTGCATTTTATAGTTCTAGAACTATGTTTTAAGAGAGACATAAACAGATAAAATAAAATGAGCATCCGGTCCTCGATTGATGGCAATAGGCTCGCCCCCTATTTACATAGGATTGAAGACGTATCAGGGTACGGTAACGGGTAACGGTTATATTTTGTTAGTTATGCCATAACTTTCCTCTACCTACGATTCCTACGTTTTTCAGATAAACTTTAGTGGAAGACTAGATGTTACATTAATAACATTATATCTATAATAATCAAAAATCCGTGTTTACCTTCAGTAAAACTTTTCGAATTCATTCATATTTCTCTGTACGTTAAACAACCAAAAACCTTAGAACAACACGAACAATATCTTCCACAAGACTTACACTCGTTATGTAAACAGACAGTTTCAAACCTTCGAAATCATAGCAATTTCAAAATTGCATATTGTTGACCTGAATTCATAACTGTCACTCTACTCTTACTCCATATCTCCACAAAAGATAACACTTAGAATTAAGAGCTCGTTGAATATCTTAACACATTCGTAAGAACACATTGTGAGGTTATAGGTTTGTCATACACTAGCTATTGACCACGGCATCGCTCGCATAACCTATATATTAAACGTATATCACTCGGGAATGTAGTAGCTCTTCATTAGTGAAAGAATTCGTTGGAAACAGATCAGCAGTCCCGATGATTGAAATCTACTTTAATATTTACAAGCATACAAACTTTACCTCTTTGTAATTGGTATGGATAAATAAGCTAATCAGCCTATACTCGTACATGTTCCTACAGCTGGAACACAAGCCTCCTTTCTGTGAGAACAATCTACGAGAGCCCTACATTGGTTGGTGGATGCACGTCTTAAAATTTTCAGTTTCCTCTGGATGTTATGCTTCACAATAACAAAGCTAAACAGTGTTGAAATAATTTACATAAAGTAAAGTGTTCAACTGGGTTCGAACCAAAGTGTCATAACTGAAGTATTGTTCAAACACGGAGATTGTTTAATGGTCACTAATGGCCGCCGCCCTTTAAATAGGCATCATCATTAGTTAGGGTCGAGCCCAATTTTGTGAGCAAACGATTAGCAATAGGACGTTGTGCAAATTTATTTCAAATGTTGTGTGCTGAAGATGGCTTAATCAATATAAATCAATGTTGGTCTGGTCTTAAGATTACATACCTAACCTATTTGTAATAAATCAGTAACTGTGCCAACAAACATGTAACTATGAGATTAGCCCATTATTATGCATAAGCTACAATGAAACAATCTACATTACTGCTAATAAAGCCTTATACACCAAAATAAACGCAAACATCAGATTAGCAGACTATTGTGAAAATATTGATCTAATTCAAATACAAACTAATTGAAATCTCAAAATTTTCCCAAAAAGGAGCACAACAAAGAATTAGTGCGCTTGTCTTGTAAACAATGTACAATAGTCGCTTGTTAGTGCTGCATTTATTTTTACTTCTTGTTCTCAAAGAAATTCGTCCATTGTGGAAGCAATGGCATTTCACGATCCATTTTTCAACCAGCCCTCTAAAGAGTTCCGCCAAGCAATCTTTAAAAGAAGTTTGCTCTCATTTTCAATTTCCAATCCATGCAAATCAACATCGTTGCATAAATAGAACTTAATAAAATCTAATTAACAGTATTTTATTAATCGATTTCATTTATTTGGTTTCCAACCAGATGCGGTTAGCTATTAAAATAATTTTCAATATTTTGACCTGCGGGTATTATAACATTCAGGTAACTTTGTAATTAAAAGTATTGTTATGACACGTGCTCGTTGTTTATTAGCATAGCAAAAAGGTTTTGGTATTAATTATTTATTTAAACTACCTATATGTACAAAAGTAGTATATAAGCAGAATTAATGGCACAAGGCATTCTCTACCAGTCAACTTTTGGATTAAATAAGACTACATTGTGATAGGGTACCCCTATCTATATATATCTATACCCCTAATTATAGAGGTACTAAATCTCTTCAAAATAACTTTATGCTTTAAAAAATATATATTCTTATGTTGATACATTCATATAATAATAAAATTACATATTATTGTGTTAAACTGTCAGAAAAATAACAAAACTTTAATTATTCATTAATTGTCGTCTCTTGTTAATTAATAATCTAAAATTAAAGAAAGGCAACATTCAAGGTTGCTACAATCAGGATTCGAACAACATTTACCTTTTTAATGTCCACACATCTGATAATGAAAACATTAAAAACTGTTTATGGAAGTCGATAATGATATCGATGGCAGAAATGACGAAGAAACCTTGGGATTTGCGAGTACAAGTGAGCACTAGGCATTCTGTTCTATTGTGGAGAACAACGCTATTGTGAAGAAAAGTATTTGCGCCTGTTTCTCTTTGTTTTGGTAATATACATGTTTAGAATTAATAATCAAAGTTGTGCTGTCTAAAATATGACCATGCATAATTTTTAGACCTATTGTGACTGCCGTGTAACGTTTTGTCATCTAATTATGCGTGGTATACAATGCTCGTTTAGTTTGCGTTTGTTATTTAAGTCCAATTAGATACGGACCAATGGATGATAATACATTATTTAGGTGCTACTGAAATGGCAACTTATAGTTGTTTTATCTTCACAATGGTTTTTTATAGCCTACTCGCGGTAATGGTGATTCATGCTGTAATCGTCTTGTTTATGTTGGTATGTGAAGCGAAATGATTGACAGTAATTATAATAAAATCTGCAATTTTCGCGATAAAGCCTGTTCATTTTGTTTAGAGCAATTTTGAGTATTTTGGCTGCTATTTGGAAAATATTCACTTAATAGGGCTGTTGGAATTCATGAAATAATGTCTGATGTGAATATTGAAACTAACATGCTATATTAAAGCCACTTTAACGGAGTTCTTCTTTACAATATTGGATTCCAACAAGTATTGAACTTTATAGATAATTTATTATGAAATAATGCCTCGATCATTATCCTTATCGAACAAGATCTATAAGATAATGTAACACCTAACACATAAAAACATAAACTTGCAAGTAATCACCATTATAACAAGCAAGAACTATAATTAAAGAGACAATAATTATTAAATATTGCACTTTAGGAAGTTAGTACCTGTTTGCCTTTGGAGTAACATCGTAAAAAGTATGTATCCTTGCGGTACTCCCGGAACTAACATTTACATAATTAATTGCTTGGACGTTAGTAAAGCATTTGGCACTGTATGGCGCTTGTTTTTTTATTGGTAACGGCCTTAAGGTGACATTAAAATTGAGTTCAATACTTTCTTTACTGGTTGATATACAAGTCGAAGTGAGTGACGTCAATTTGAGCTATTAAAATACTAACCGTCGTCCGTGACTATGTCTGCATGTGTTCGATCAATGTATAGTATGAAAAGTAGCATAAAAGTCTTGGACTTATGTATTTCATAAAGATCTACACCGTGGTTTAGGCGTAAAAACGGGTATAATATATGTATAAGTAAGCATTGAGTAAGTGGCGTTTTGGGTCTTACATCTAGTTCTACAAAATAATAACATACGGAATTGAATATCATATCAGAAAATAATCACTCGTCGTTGATATTGAATAGCGCCATAATATTTATCTTGATCAACTTTACCGTCTTCAGCTGTGCTAACATTCTTAGTGAAATTGTTACCTTCAAAGTCATATTCCCATTACGTGCCATTGGAACGCAAATCGGAAAATGGAAGGGAAATATGCGCAACGTGTATCATTTGAACGTTGTGCCGTATTTTATGATTCGATGTCGGAAACGAATGGCTAATGAGTATCTGATGGGAGCCAGTCAGCTAGCCTCTACCTGTCACTACACTCATTATAAACGTATTTTATTTTTGTTGTTGTGACATGACATCTTCCTGCTTGCTAATGCATACCTAGCCTGTTTGTTCATTAGTAGTATTCCTATTTATGAATGGTTAGCTTAATATTTTAGGCGTATTTGGAACGACACATTTATTTTGGCAGTGTTTGTTAAACAACAAAGTTGAAGGAGATCAATTTTATTACACATCAGGATTTCAGTTCATTATATTTGATTTTGCCGCCTGAGTTTACTGAAGTTACCTTAGGCTTCATTTCAATTTTTTAGGGCAGTCAGGTCATAGTAGTAATAGTTAGTAGCAGACTGATGAGATGAGGTTTACTCAAAATGCGTTTTCTCCAAAAATAGTTGCGACCTTAAAATCTTCATAACCAAAGCAATATTCAGAAAAGTTGGTTTCGCTTACTACGTGAGGGGAGCATATCGCGATAAACAACATTTACCCGAATCAGCCTTTATGTAAAGTGAGGTAACATGTTTGCGTCACAACTAGCCCTTCTTTACTAAACCCATCTAGATCGAATATTAGGAGGACTACAAATTTTGCTTTTATAGAGGTTGGGTGACCTAGAATGGCTATTACTGGCTAAATATTTGTGATCTTTATGTTATTGGACTATACCGTTTTTCTTATAACATAATTTCAAAGTAAGAAATGCTTCAATTCTCATCTGACTAAAATCTTCAAAACTAAAAAAAATCATCTATCTAATATAAATATATATCGGCCATCAATAAACCATCTTATCGTACGTAATCGATCAAGAAACTAGCATCTTCGGGTTAAACGGAGCCAATTTCTGGGGCTCGCGCAAATCATGTAGAAACTTTGAAGGGTCCTCGCCCAAATCCCTTTACATGTTCCGTAATTCTGGCAATTTGTGAGAGCCGATAATGGGATGACCAATTTCAGGCGAACGCTTCAAATGTAAATCTTGTTAGGGGTGATTTTGGAACATGCTAGTAGCGTCCCTTTCTACATCCATGCTTTGATGTTTAGGTGCGTACAATTGATTGGCATTTGTTTAAAAAAGATCGTTCACATTTTTTTGTGGGTTTGTACAATGCTATCGCGCCTCTATAATTTTGCCTGTCAAGGCCACAAAACTGTCTTTTCTTTTAACATCTAGTAACGTGCGTTGATACACACCTTAATTTGATGGTTTTGATGGCCACGTTATATCTAAATTTAGTAGAGTGAGTGCTGAATGTAGAATAATATACCTTAATAGTAAAATTTCCTGAAGCATCTTTATGCTCGCAACCTTTAGCAGTTCACATTCGTCGGTCAATCACAACCATTGTATCATTCATTATCCTCCATATCGTTCATTGTCTCGTGAAGGTCAAGGCCACCAATGTGTCGTCTGGTCACGCGCATGACTCATAAACATCGGAACCGATGACTTCCGATGTCCTCCCGATGTGCCACGTTTACCGGTTGTCGAGGAGTTACCGAGTTATCGTGCATGCATTGCGCACCTTGGTCGCGGAAGACTTGAATACAAATGTGGTTCAGGTAACATATTCCAGATGCGTATTGTAGCATTTTTCTAAATTATACAAAATTTTCTCTACATTTCATATTTCTCTGAGGTAATTTCAATAAGAAATGGTTCAACAAATATGATTATGTTGAATTGTTCGGAATAAATAAATCATTCTAGCAATGTTCGTGCATTCTTTCAAATATTTCACGCATTGCTGGAACTAGTATCATATCAGATTCAAAACAAAACCTTTGTTATTGCCCACAATTACCGCGATAATATCAAGCAGCACTAATCAGCGTATTACAAATGGGTGCGATTATCGGCGCGACTGTTAACAGTCGGTGTCGTGGGTGAGTGTGTCAACAGCCTTACGTTAGAGAACACAGTGTCGTATGTGAACGAGTGGGGGATCTCAGAGTTCCACAGTGAATGGTAGCAAATCTGCAGCAAGTTAACATAGAGTGGGTAACTCTTGAAAGTTGGGATTAATTTTAAGTTATAATTGACCCAGTGAGGAGTGAAAATGCCGGAGGACTATAAAATGAAAGGTAAAATGAATTACATTTATTTGTAAATAAATTATCTATTGAACAATTAATTCTTGACGAGAATAAAAAAGTTAAAAATTGATAGGATTAAAGATTCTTTGCTTTTTTGACATTTAAACGTGCCTGGTATGTTCTAATTGAAATAAATGCTATGGGTTTGAGTTTAATAGGATAGTTTCTTCTTTTTGCATCTTTTAATTTACGTACCTAATTGAGGTTCAACAACTTGAATAGTTCTAGAACATCCAAAATCTGCCGGTAATAGATCACAGTTTAGTTCAACAAACTTTTATGTGATAATTATTATCAAATCCTACTACCGCTGCTTGGTCACAATGTGGCACCGGCTGCACCAATCACATTCACTAAACACCGCCGTTTGATAACAGATATCCGATTTATTGGACCGAATTTAGATAGGACACTGAATTATTTCCAATAGTATTGATATTTACATGTTACTAATACACAAGCAGTATTCTGACGTAGAGCTATATTTAGTATCAGTGCTGAATGGAATAAATAAATTACAGTTTGTTTTGTTCTATGACGTTTTCTGTAAATAATAGTCCTTTATTCCACCTGCTGATAAAAACAAGCTGTTAACACTGTTCACTAGTTGACTATAAATTTGCATTTTGTGAAACAAGGCATGCTGATTACATTCTCTTTGCATATCCGCAGTATGTGTAGTATTGCATGCCATTTTATAATTTAGACTAAAGTATTACCCAAGGGTTACCCGTCGGGGCTGCGGGTCCCGTCGGGGCTGCGGGTTGTTCGAAAGAGATAAAGCGGCCTCGGCGCAAGGGCTAAGAAGGAACATGGGTGGTTTTTAGTCCGTAGAAGTCTGACACTCCCTTTCGCTCTGCCCAGAGCGGGAGGGGTTATTTGATGATTTCCCACCCCCCAAAAAAAAAAGTGTTAGGCCTAGCACCTGTAACCACAGATGAATGTAGACAAAAAAATCTGAAAGAAAAATCTACTGCCGGACCTGAGAATCGAACGTTTTAACCAACGAGCCAACATACTTATAAATAAATAATACACACGGCTGACATTCCTGCTATCCACTGATGGTAATCAAATGTCATGCCTCACGATACAATCATGACACAAGAAATGATCTGATTCTAATCAAAATACTATGTTACACAGTTTTTGCACTTAAAAGATAGAAGACAATCCTCGACACATCGACACATGACACTATTGTTATCATATCAACTGCATCAATACACGATACCTCAATTATTGAATCCCATTGTACTATTTATAAGAAATGCCCACAACAATAGCCGGTACTAATCCCAATATTTTCTCACATTTTGATATTTGCGTCACAATTTGTCTCATTGGTAATTACAACAATTAAAAAGGTTTTATCCAATCACGTGTTGCTACACGGATACATTATAGTGAGTAAGATTAATTGTTAGATTTTTCCTGGACTTGACTAATAATGTCAGCAGTTGGAATAACGAATATAAAAAACTTTATTTCAGAACTGTAAGAAATCCGTAAGAAATAAGGAAAAGCTTACTCCACATGGTAAGAATAACTGCGGTACTCAGAGATATTTAATGGTTACTTAGCCGTCACTTAGTAAAGATTTGACATACTTTTGTATGACAAAACTGTCAAAACCTTTACTAAGTGATGCCCTAAGTAATCATTAAAGATCTCTGAGTGCGGCAGTAAGACAACTACTTGTGACTTATTCCATATATGTCTTCTTGCCTTTTGCACGCATAATTCTGAAACAGAATTTCTAAATATTTTTTTAACTTGTATCGACTTATCCACTGTTCCAAAACTTATTTCTGTAAACACGATCAAAACTATAATGTACTTACCGGTACATAGATTGTAAATTTTGCAGTTTCATGTGCGCAGGATTCACTACAGGATATACGCTCTACGCTTTGCGTTTACCATGTAATTTTATTGTTATGACATTGGCAAATAACATTGAGATGGAATGACTAACTTCTGCTTGTATAATTTAATGTTGTAAGTCCCTAATTTAAATAATATTGGTATTCATTATAACACTGATCTATGGCTTGCGTTGTTTGTGTACTGAAAAAGTTATGTGAAATTTTATTACTTTTACATTCTTATAAAAATAAATCTACAGCGAAAAGAGTTAACAAACATGGATGTATACAGGGTGTAAATCAACAAATCACACACCCGTCAACCAAGCATTTTGTACATCATACTAAGTACCCCTATGCAAAATTTTTTGCTGGGAAACGACTTTTTTTTTGGGTCAAAAATCACATTTTACAGTAAAACTCAATGTAGCACTGTTAAAATATTGTGCTAGTGGATGCTTTGAATAGCAAACGGGTCATGGAGGTAATTTAGTTAAAGTTATAATCTGAAAAACTAGTAGTTACAAAAACAGCTGTGAAAAAATTGGAAATTTGACCCCCAATATCTCCGTAACTAGGGGGTTCCCAGATATGGTCTAGAACAAAAAAATGATCGCAGTGGTGGGGAAAATAAGTGCCCTTCGTTTGCGTTAAGGGTACTTTTACACCCTATATATCTCGCGTTTCTGCACGTGTTGGAATGTCCATATTTATGGAAAAATAACTGTTGAACTTGAATAATAATTCACTTGAATAATTTAAAATGTCTGTAAGCTGTAATAACGTTGACTTATACTTACTTACGTTCCATTTCAACATAGTTTCTTTATTATCTTCGCACTCAGTATTTATTGAAACAAGAGATGTAATGTGAATGAAAAATTATGAAAAATTTATAATTATTAATATAAAAATTAGTGGAATGTCATTAGCACTTCCTGAATTATTGATATTTCACAGACAGATCACTAATGTTACTTAATAGTTTTTATTGAGATTTAGAAGACTTTATTTGAGGATTGATATAATCAAAACAAATGTTGACTAATTTAATTTAAGTATAACTTTGTAATGAATACTACCTCTAACTAATTATACTTTAATGTTTCTTTGAAATTGAGAAGAAATGCTCATTATTTTCGGAAAATTAATTCGGAAGAGCAAACATCACAAGAGAACTCTGAAAAGACTCCGAAAAGTGAACCCAAAATATTATTCTCGAAGCGTATTTATGACAGATACCAATGTAGCCGGTAGAACAGATTAGGATACAAAAGTGTTTTGATGTAAAATGTCCTTGGAAGGAAAATAAACACCATCAATCATCGCCCATTGTAACAAACGAAAAAACCGCGTCTATTGTGACGTAAGCCCTCAATTTCTGGCTAAATGCACACGTATCCGGATCTAACCGGTTAGAAGGATATATAAAGAATTTATTTCTATTGCTCCGCATTGTTTATGATCTATGCATGTGTTACGTTATAGTTGTGGCTTTGAAACTTTCATAGTTTAATAAATTCTAGGTCAATTATTTGCATAGGTTTACATTCTGCCTAATATAGATCGAATTTAAATGTTGAAATGTTTATTTTTTTCTTTTATTGTTTTACTAGTGGTTGCACGTGGTTATTACGTTTGCGTGAAAATGTTGATGTGTTTTCCGGGACCAAAAGTAGCCTATTTCCAGACTATAATTTATTTCTTTGCCAAATTGGTCCAGACTTATTCAGACGTACGCTCTATCGTATTTTTATGTAAAGTAATCTATAAATACTTGAGTAAAATAGGACGATTAACTGACTTGGTATTACATGGATGTATGGTTTTTCCCTACCAACTGTATACATTATGGTACGCAAGAAAGATTTGAGATTTGATTTGATTTGATTTGGATTTCACTACTTTTTACGGTAGAAGAAAAAAGTTGCGCGACTTGCATTTTTTACAAGTTTTGTTTTTAGTTGGATCAATAAATACTTGAGCAAAATAGGACGATGCAATGATAATGGCATTGAATAATGAAGATAGCTACTGGTTAGGTACAATGACTGTTTACTACAAATATAGGACAAAGTCACCACTTCAACATCGAGTACCGGCTGTACCTAGTGTATCTGGGACTTAGGACGCTCTTGGGAAATACGTGATTGTCATCACTCAATGATAACTAATTGATCATTGTAAACAACAACATAACAAGAGCGAAAGTAGCGTGCACTGTTCAGCTATTGGTTAAGAACTAGTCATGTCAATTGTGGATTTTCCAATCAGCAAAAATAACTTCTATTTAAAAGTTTCATTATCAATTAAAACTCTTTATGCATTTCCAAATCCTTCATCAGTTCTCATTTTCATTATACAATGATCTCTAGCATTGTTTTGTTTTTAGTTCCGGTAGCGGTTTAGGTTGTGCGTTGCCTATTAGAGAATTCTCTGATAGGTAACGAAACCATTTAGACGACAAACTGAATTCAGTTTATCGTCTAAATGGTTACCTTCACTAACTTAGCAATAACTTTTCAAAATTCAGTCTTCTAAACACACCAAGAAATCGTCTTAATCGTCTTCACCTGCCGAGCCTTTTCTCAAATATGTTGAGGTTAGCTTCCAATCTAGCCAGATACATTTTAATACCAATATTTAACATGGGGCGACTGCCTATCACCTTCAAAACCCAGTCCCTGGGTAAACATTATACCCCTTGGCAAGAGTGATAGTCATTCCATGTCTTTGAAAGACGAATAATGATTCTAGACATTATCACCATGTGAGTGCACACACGTGTATCATTGTGTGTTCGTTGCATAGCAAGCATTCGACACTGCGGCACGCGTCGGAAGGCCGCCGAGGACCGGTTGTACTAACTCGGAGCGTGCGAGTAACTGTACCGATAGTAGCACCTACCGTTTGTTTGTTTATCTAATTATTATTAATATTGATATAATGACTGTTTTAATTCAAACCAACAATTTATTCTTTAATTTAGTTTTTTGTTTATTTGCATTATCATCAAACAGCATTGACATTTATGCAAATATTAATGGAAATGACGGTAAAGTGAAATTCACTTCATGTTCACTTCTCACTTAATACCCAGTTTAACCCCCGTCGGGGCTGCGGGTTGTTCAAAAGAGATACCGCGGCATCGGCGCAAGGGCAAAGAAGGAACATGGGTGGTTTTTAGTCAGTAGAAGTCTGACACTCCCTTCCGCTCTGCTCCAGAGCGGGATATTTGATGATTTTCCAGCCGCCAAAAAAAAGGCCCAGTTTAACCCTAAATTGTAAAAAGTAAAAAACTCTCTTTTAAATATTACTGCAGCACTAGGCCACAAGATAAGTTTTATTTACTCTTAATTTTAATAAAAATATTAGCATGATGGTAGCAGGGTTAACAAACTAGGTAGGTATCAGCTAAAAATGTAAGATATTAATAGTCAAGGAAACCAGCAGCACAACATGTGTTACAAACGCCTGCAGTACGTTACATTGAGATCTGGTCTACCTTCCGGGGTTTGTCTAGTCGCAGCTGATTTGGGATAATGTTGCTAGGTCATAATCACTGCGTTATGTATCGCAACCATATTGAATGAACTCGGAAGTGAGAGAAAGTGAAATAAGGGTGACTTTATTGCACACCCACTTGTGTATTCATACGATTTTTAAGATTAGTTAGGCACTGCATGGTTTCCGATGCAGAAAGTCAGTCATTTTCCTCTATAAACTATTGTTGAGGAAGTGAAATGATTTGTGTAATAGAAGCCTCCCACTAGGTGGACCAACCGCGGGATCTCTGAATGCGAGACGCATCGGACCGGTCAATGTGGTGACTCTTGGGGAGGCCTATGTCCGGCAGTGAACGTCTTTTGGTTGAAATGATGATAATAATGAATAGAAAATATCTTAAATTCATGCTGATTAATTACATTTCCAATTTACGACTTACGTGAGAAATCTCTTCTATTTGACGACCAAATAGTCCACTAGAATACAAAGCCCCGCTCTTGAAATCACCAAGTGTTTATCATTTCGCACTATCATTGTAAAAACTTACAATGATATGCTGAAGTTCCCTACTATTTCATATCTATTTAAAAACACTCTCCTGTAAGATAAGATAGTAAATCTCGCCAGTACTCGGCACTCGCCCACTCCACTAGGCCAGTTAATCAGTCGAGTAGTGCATAGTACTCGTACTTGTTTGTTTACTTGCACCACTTGTTGATATAAGATGCCCTATTTTTTGTTCTATGTCAATGTCGTTTGCAAGTGCTGTGCCGTCGAGAAAGAACTGTAATAATCTCAACTCCAAAGACTAATAGCTATAAAACACTGTTCGAAACATCTTATAACATCAATCCTTGCCTTTGCCAACAATGTTGGGATCGGCTATGAATGTGGATGGGTATAAGAGTAAAGGAAGACCAAAGTTAAGAATGATAATGGTAAGAAAGGAGGTGTCTCATGAGATGACGAAAAACAGAGAGGTATGGAAGAGGAAGACATGCTGCGCCGACCACAAATGAATTGGGATAAGGGCAAGAGAATGATGATGATGTTTGGATCGGCTTCCAGTCTAACTAGATGCGATTACAGATTTTTTGACGAACCATCTCACCTCCGCAACCCGGTTTCTGGACAACACGATACCTTTTGTAAGACTAGTTGTCACTCTTTTGCAATTCAGACTACCCGTAAAGACTGTCACAGATAAATAGATGGCAATCGGGAGCAACAACTTATCGGCTTTGTTACACGTGGACACTATTCAAAGAGTTATTTATAAACCCAGCTCAAGTGTGATTGGGAAGATAGATGAACTGTGTGAGGAATGATACGAAAGAGAAAGGAGTAAACGATGCCGTGACTGGAGAGAATGGGAGAAGTAAAGGTGTTGATCTGACCAACACCTTTACTAAAGTGGAATGGGACAAGATCAGAAAGATTATGATGACAGGATTGATATGATAAATCTGAAAAAAGTCAATAAAATCAATCCTAACCTCTTTATTGTAATTAAATCATTCAAGAAATTGTAGAAGTAAGTAAACTTGGTTTTGGTTAACAGATGAACTGGCATCTGCCTGTAATACGACGATTAGGCGACGACACAGAGAAAAAAACTAGCTGATGATTGTTTTTACGATGATTAAATCATTTTGACGTGCAGTTATCAACTTCACAGAAGGTCGTTTGGGAACATAATTATTTTTAAACTAGACATAAGTCATTTTGCGTTATTGTACTAGAGGATGACAGTACAGACAGACATCACATCACACAATGAAGAGTTGTTTACTGTGGAATAATGTATGGGGCCCGATGCGGAACCAATTAATGTGTGGACTGTATTGTGGGCATGTTGCGATACTCAGTCACTACTTGCAACCGTTTGCAATAAAATTGAGAAATTATCTCATTTTGGCTGAAAAACTGTTTCCTGTCGCATTTTATCAATGACAGCGACAAACGGCCAGACGAGATAAATTCTTAAATTCCGTCACCGTCACCAGTTTTATTTTTTAGATCGAAAAGGCCTAAATTAC
Organism: Diarsia brunnea; assembly: GCA_949774965.1. Classification (NCBI taxonomy): domain Eukaryota; kingdom Metazoa; phylum Arthropoda; class Insecta; order Lepidoptera; family Noctuidae; genus Diarsia; species Diarsia brunnea. Next base: position 19,372,924 of record OX459011.1, read on the forward strand.
GAATAATTAGATTATTATATACCGAAGTTTAAAACTATTTAATTTAACAAGCCCTGAGCGTTTTGTATTCCAGTGCACTGGCGCCAGTTACTAGCTCAATCTACTGTCAACTATCACAAACAAGGTCAAGTAGTAACAGTATTCAAAGGTTATTAACAATTTTAGTTTTTAATTCCATTATCATTTCATTCCTACCGCCTTTCAATTGCAATTGGAACGGTATCGTAATTACATACTTACTGCTGCATTGAGGTTGGCTCTTATAATGATGCAATAAGGCGGGTTTTACTATAATTCTTTTCGTGCAAAGTGGGCAATTAAAACGAACTTGGTAAACTTGATATTTTTATTCAGTTTTTTAAACTGTTCCTACGAATAAGCTTTTTATGTTAAAAGTTATGAAAACTAAGGCAGCGACGGGAACAAGAATTCTAATTAGGAGCAACAACGAAACGTAACTTAAAACTCTACTAAGAAATAAAACGTTTACGGAAGCGCAGACTTTCAAATGAGGTCACATAGCATATAATCTAAGCTGGGGCACAAAGACTGCATAACGTGAGGATGGCAGGGTGAGAGCTAGAGGTAAAGTTGGAACGGCTCCCAAGGGCCCAGCACTGAGATAGTCAGCACGATAATCTTGGGACCAACCACTGAATTTAAAATGCTCTAAAATTTTAGTCTGGAACTATTTAGAAGGAAAATTTTAACTTGGTATACAGTATTCTCTAAAATATCTTGTTTGAATCTAGATTGTAGGATAATACTTTATATAGGTTTGGGGTCCGTGCTTAAATAATAACAGTCGCTCAGGTGGATCTCCAGGTTAAGTCACTCTTGCCTAAGTTGGTCCGTGGATGGGTCCCATACATACCGAGTTTCATCTTTGCTTCGGAAAGCACGTTAAGCTGTTGGTCTTGGCTGCTTATCCTGTTGGCCTATATTCGTCACTTCCACGATGTGAAACTCCAAAATACTCTCAGGTTTTGAGGTTATAATAGAGCACAGCATTAATTCTAAACAAAACCTACGACAAAATATTTTATTATGAATATCACTCAGCGCGTTTGGCCGCTGTATCGCTACTTACATAGTTATATTTTTTGCAGCAAATGAATCTAACGTTGAAATAGCTGAGCTGCACTGCGGGATATGTTTGAGAATAAAATCGTGAGACCACTCCTTTAATTGTTTACAAGACGCTGAAGTGACACTTAACCGTTATAATTGATAATAAAAGAAACAAAAACAATGTAATTGCGGTATAGGTTGCAAACGTGTTGTTCATAAGCCATTTTTACCATGTCGTTTGCAACGCTGCTGGTAATTATTCATGCATGTTATATAGTAAGGCTGTTTAAAGATTTTAGGAGTGTTATTTATCTTAGTAAATAAGACCTAAAAATTACTTAAAGATACGACTTGAAAGCACAAAAGTACTGCTTATATTATTACAAAAATGTTGCTACTACTTTGCTACTAGTCGGATGGTCATGAATTCTTCTATAAAAATATTTTCCCAAACGAAATATTTACTCTAGGATAGTAAAATACGGTGGCAGTGTATGAACACAAACTAGTCTTTCATAATTAAAAGCGTCTGCTCGACTCAAGAGAACCTTTCATGTTTCGAGAGGCAGATAACGTACGTCCCTGTTTCAATGTCCTCCACATTCACAACGCATATCTTTACAACTTTATCTGTAGTCTTTCAAGTGTAGTCGACTTTGCTCATACTTATTTTAGGATCTGTTCCAGTCATCTTTAAAAACTGAATTATGAATCCGGATCAAAGGGTACCCTTAGGATAATCTAGGGTTTAGGATAAAGTAAGTCCTCTTGAGATACTCATGAAATCAGCTTTAAGTTCAGAGACTGCCAATGTATGAAGATATTTTACAGTGCTTAAACACAACGTTGATAATTATTTTGCTTCTGTTTTGTGGTGTTACGTTTTCATGAAATCGTAGCGTTGGAATCAATCCATTGACCGATGCCAATTAAGACTAAGGGGATAGGAAATAGACTCTATGGTGTATCACTAAACAAAGAACATAGAAGTTCCACCGTTCAAAAATACGGAACTTAATCCATAGATAGTCACACTATACGACAGTATCCAACTCTGTCTGTAACGTTTCCACGCCTCAACGGCTGACCGCTGCTTGCACTTCGATGTTTAGTATTCAAGAAGACCATGACTTGGTCCTGGTTGAGGCATAGGGTACATTTTCCGTTTTTGCGTTCTTGTTAATATTTTTTTGGTGAAGCAATGCTATGCCAGATCTAATATATTTTGCATAGCATTCACTCGTGGTTAGTTTAGTATAAGGGCTCCAGAAAATTCCAGTATCACTTCATCGCTTATTTACAAGTTATCTAAACCAATCGCTCATTGCACAGTATGAAACTTCTGTCACCCTTACCACCGATGAAACTTGTCTATTTTATGCTGGCACTGAAGAGTTCTTCTCCATGGCCCCTTTGACCCCTAGCTCCCTAGCTAGGCTATTGACGACTGCTAATTGCCTAGCCACATTCATCGTAGGCAACTGAGTATCGAACCCTCCCGGCCTCTTCGCTTTGTTGGCTTAGTTTTCAATATTGTTTTTTTTGTCTGGTGTGAATATACAGGACGATCCGGTGCCCGGTTCACTTAACTGACCAAAAAATATCATGATTTATGGGAATTACGAGTAGGTTGACTCGTATTACTCAAACGTAACCAAAAAGTTTTAGTAAAGAGTTATTTTATTTTCTGTACCAAAAGGGTCTGTATTTATATAAACAACAACAGAGAACAAAAAAACATTTATTTGGAACCCATTCGGCTCTAACGAAGTCGGAGACAAATGGAAACCAATCCATATGTCCATCAACAACAAATTTGGGGCTTTTCTCTTAGTTTTTTCAACAAAAAAGGTAAATACATACTGGAAAGAAACACAGGAAATAACTAGAAACGCCCACTGTCTCTCACAAATTGTATTATTTTGTGTCTTACAAAAAGAAAGTCTAGGCATGAAGAGGTTCTATTTTAGTCTGAATATATTGCTGAAGTTTATTCTTCGATCTTGATACCCATTGACTGAATGAACAAGATAAGGGTGACTTCAGATTCGTTGTTCTAACTGAATAACTTTTATTTGTTTTGTGTCTGCTTTTCTTTTATAATAATATAAACTCTTGTTATACTCGTATTGTGTTATTCTTTTCTGTTAAGTGAACACAGGCCGAACAATGTTGTTATCAGTTCTTGTTGACTCGTTCACTAGATGTTCTTTCCACTTCAGACTCCTTTTTTGTGAAATTAATTGAATTTGCATACTTATTACGAGTAGTAAGCTATTTATAATGTTTAAATAATCTACGTGCACGACGTCACATACATTGATTCTCATCTTCTTGACCAAAGTACTTACAAAACCATAATACCCATAACAAGATGATACACAACGCAGTGATAATGGAGCGAGCACACATTTTTGTGGTGACCACCCTAAATGCGCGCTATGCTTTGGTTAACGTTAAATTTTGGGAATTTTCACAAGAATTTTTGCGGTAAAAATCCTCATTGGTATTGTTTTAAGTGGGCAATTTTGGGACACGAGAATTTTAATACACAAAGTGATGGCGATCCACATAAAGGCATATTTGGAAGACAACAATGTAAAACTTGTAAACAAATGTGCTAATATTGGCTACTATAAACTACAATGCAAAGCCAATTTAGATAGTAATTATATAGCGGCCTCAAAATCACTATAATAGAAAGTTATTTCAGCAAAAAAACTTATACGTGAAAACTAGGATATCGAATTAACTAAAAGCAGCGTGATCACCTACTGTTTGCAGTATTCAAACTATTTAACTTTACTAAACCATAAAAGGTTAGATAAATCACGCATAGTTCCATCTGGTAAGTTGCAACGCAGACTCTCATCAAGACAAATGCGACCGTAAGCTGAACTTGAAGACACTACGCGACAATGAGATATGGCGCCATATTTCTCAGCTTTCCCGAGTAAGGAACCCGGCTAAAGGATTGCGTGCACTTAAGGAACTTTAAAGAAGTACATTAAAATTTCCTCAGTTCGTTTTAAAATTCTGCTGTGAATCGTGGATTCATGTGGATTGGAATTATGTAATAAACCCAGAAAGACAGACACACATGAAGACACAGACATAGCAATTTCTGACTCACAATGCACGGTGTATTGCTGAACATCTCCAACCTGGACATGAGTTGCTATGCCACTGAAAGTCTTCAATAAATATATTCCGCACACAGGAAACCTGTTCAGGTGGAGATTCTTATTTATGACTCTGTTCTGGAGTGTAAGTGTAGTGTTACCCCACAAACGGTGGGACATTTGATTTCATGTCCTGCCCGTCCAGTTGTATGCACATCACAGGAGCAAACCAACATTTTAGACTGACGTACACATACTCGTAATATCTACAGATAGACAAGTGACTGTCAAAGCGAAGGCGAATACAATTCGACATTTTAATTGAGTCATTGATATGTTTGACTGGCCACATAAGCTCATAATTACCCATTGTCTGAACATCTGGATGATGTAGGGTGGACAAAATTATTTAATGTTGACATAGAAAGGCCGGTCACGTCCATCTCAGCGTCATTACTTGTTCCAATCAGAAAGGGCATCGGTAGTACTGTATTATTAGTCAATGGTACACGTAGTTTAAAGTCCATTGTTGAGCTCTATGAATTTCCTTGATACTGTTCTATATTGAAACAGCAACGGATGTCAAAATATGTTTATGTGAGAGGTAGTGCGCTGAGGTCATAATTCCTTTTGTCACCTTATTTTGATTACCAGTAATCGGGATCCCATTGATTCGAAAACGTTTTTCTTCATTAGTTCAGACATCTTAAATGTTTGAAATTCTGTAATAATAGTATAGATTGCAAATAATATCGTTTTGTTAAGATGCTCAAACTGATTAAATAATGCAAAAATTAACCCTTAAATTAAAATCTTAACCTACTTCAAACTTAAGTAACTAAGTGTTATGTTATAAAAATACGCTTAATAGTTTAAAACTGCAAAGAAACGTAACGTCGACATTGCAGCTCGCACGACTTTTCTCTGTAATGTGAAATGTTTTATACAGGAACAAAAAGAGAAAACTGCATTTGCAGCTGTTTCTCAAGTCATAAAGTATTTTCCTAAGTCGCTTTATACATCTTTAAGCATGCGTCCCATAATAGTGACCACTGAACTTTCTTAGACGCAGCATATAAATTAACTGAATTCAGAAATTTCTTTCGAAAGAGTAAAATGATTTTACGCTCCGTAAACTTTATTTGGCTAGACCACGCTGAAAATAGTATATGAGTATGAGTCTATTTCATAGAAATAGCTGTGGTTTATTACGTTCTTGTCAAAGATTTATATCTCAGAAAAAAAAACATGAATGAAAATGTTATTTTTCTTTTCTTGTGATTGATAACTTGATAAAGCACAGCTGTGTTATTCTGATAGAATATTATTATTTCTACGAAATGATAATAGCAATGAAATAAGAATAGTTGCAAACAATATAAGGCGTAATAATGTAAGGCGCTTATTTCAATAAAATCACACGACCTCGCAATATTATTAATTAAATAGTTTAATTAGTAATTTCCAACTGAATTGTATATTGTAACTAAGCATTAGAAATGACAACAAACAAATTCATTCACATTCTACCGCACCACAAAATAGACGTTCCATACAATACCAAATATTTTGTGTAAAATGAAGTGATTCATCAAACCATGCTGCGTTTAGTCGCACGAAACAAAAACATATGAGCGAGTACATGTGGTTGCCACTGCCACTCGTGTATTATTCCGGTGCAGCTAACCGCTGGCAGCCAGCGCTCGCTCGTGCCATTGTGATTGGATTACGAGGGTTTCTATCAGCTGTGGTGTATCATAGAATTTTAGTATTTACAGTAGGTAAATGGAAATGAAGAGCTTACAGGTTTAAAATCGACAGTAGGTCTACTGTTGATCTTAAAATTATAAGAATCAGTGAAACTTTTTGGTGAGGTTTTTGGGTATTGTTAATTAATAGTGAAAAAATGTACACTGGTGATGCTATATTACCATAACGGACATTTGGTATTCCTAAATCAAAATTACTTTGTTATGAAAATGAGTTTAAATGTGTTTAAGCTCCTTCTAGTTTGAGAATTTTTTCGGGTTCCAAAAATCCATGCTACCAGTCAGTAAGCAAGCAACCCCTAATCCGTTTATTGAGAACTAAAACAAAGCAGCTTTGTACACTTGGCGCGGAAGTAACGCTGGTTTTGTGCGGGATAGCCGATAAATTGCACGTGGTCGACCAACAATGGAAGTAAAACCACTTTGTACTGAGCAGCGATAGTGCTCCGCAAATGTTGACGCGAGAGCGCTTTTTGAGGACCTCAACGGTAAAATGCTAGCTAGCAGCGTTGGTATTTTGGTTCTGAAAGTTGAAATTCCCGTTTTACCATTGTGCGATTTTTCATTGTAACCATTGTATTTGTTAGGCTGTTGATAATCTTTAGAAACAAATAAATTGTTCTGAATTTGAGCTCATACTTATAATAACACAACACGGCCTTTTACTTCGGTATAAGAACGAAATTGTTTCTACTTTCGATTGTTTTGATAAATATTCAGAATTTGATTTGACAAAACGACGACATAAACCATCTTATTATGAGCAGAGATATAATCCTTTTACAATAATATTCTTCGTTTCACTGTCACTCAATTGTCTTATTTACTTTCCCACTGCCGCATGCCGTCTCAATCAATTCTGATTAATTAATAGATCCATCAACAAGCCGTCATTTACGGACTTGAGTTATTTTAAAGCTAAGTTGTTTATCAAGAGAAATTCCTTTTTATTTGAACAATTAATTCGTCTGTCTCCGTTTACTCCATAGTGCTATCTCTGAGGAATACCCCGACGAGGCGTCGTCGCGCTTCTCTTTAAGGCTCGACAGTTGTAAAATGAGTTTTTAGATGTAAACACATTCTGTCAGCGCTGGAATACTTTATGTGAGATGTTTGTTAATGTTCTGCGTATTATACGTTGGTGTTGTTTCATGCAGAGGAGCTCGTGGCTTAATAAGAACTGCCACTCGGCTCGATCTTTAGGTAAAGCTGGGTCGATTTGATTTATAGATTATATATCAAAAACTAACAACCTCAGCTATCTTTTGTAATGACAATATAAAGTTAGATATACAAGTCAAAGGTAAGAAACGATTTGCGGTCATTTCCTTTTCAAGTTTGTGGGTAATGGTTGATTCATTTGTTGGTTGTCAGAAATTTCGCAGAAATAGAGCACAAAAAAGCGTAAGTTTCACTTATTTCTATTTCGCGAAGATTTTTATTTTTTCTTTGTCGAATATATGTTCAGACACATCTCTAGTTTAGAATAATACCATTTGATATTATAATTTTTTATGCAGATTCGACGTCACGGAAGTTTTTTTGTATGTTGCCATATGGCAACGCTAGGTCGTTATAGGTACATTTTTCCTATAAGTGTTTATTTATCTTTTTAGATTGAAGTTACATGAAATTGCAGATTTATAAGAACAAGAACTTGATGATGATTTTCAAAATATATATATTGACCCTACTGAAGTGGCTGAAAATATTGATGAGGGTTCTGCTGATGAAGATTCAGGTGACTTGATAGAAAATTTGACAGGCAGACAACTTTTGGCTGGTTCAGAAGTTATGTCTCAAGGTGATGTTGTTGTAGTACGGTGGATGGATAATTCAGTTGTGACTGTCACTGCTACCGATCACAAAGTATATCCAGTGAGATTGGCGGATCGGTATTCCAAAGCCAGCCAACAAAAACTAAAAGTACCGAAACCCAATCATAGCAGTATATAATCAGTACACGGGAGGGACAGACCTCATGGACGCTCATGTGAATAATTACAGGATTGGAATTCGAGGCAAAAAATGGTGGTTTCCTATTTTTACGTGGCTTGTAGATGTTACAATAAACAATGCCTGGATCCTGGTGCGCAATTCAGGAAAGGATATTTTGCAGCTGAATTTTCGTCGCGATATAGTCTAAACATACTCTTGAAAAAGTATGGAATCTCTCCTAAATCTGGTGGTCGACCATCTACCTCGTGATGTGGGTCTAGGGTTTTGGAAGGGGTTTGATATGACGGAGCAAATCACTTTCCAAAATCAGTAGAAAAGAAACGCAGATGTGTTGGAGCTGACTGTAAAACTATTGGAATAGTTATAATTATGTTCAAAATATCACTGTGTGTCTGTGTGCGTGTGTGTGAATGTGTGTGTCTGTGTGTGGTTAACGTATTAAATGTTTTGAACATTATCATTCCATGTAATTATCTGTGTATTTTTATGAATATATACTAAATAAATGAAATAAATATTCAAGAGCATATTTTCTTGAAACCTCAAAATATTGTACCTCGTTTGACCTAGCGTTGCCATATGGCAACAGTCTAAAACTCAAAATTGGGAGATTATGATTTTTTTTTTTAGTTATTATAGTATTGTCTGGTCATCATTTAACTCAAATATAAACATAAAACAACAAAATATGAGTTTCGAAAACTCAGTCCCTAATGGGTTAATAAGAACTGCCACTCGGCTCGATCTTTAGGTAAAGCTGTGCTTGCCTAGGTCGGTCTGTGGATGGGTGACCGCCCGACATACCGAGTTTCCTCCGTGCCTCGGAAAGCACGTTAAGCTGTTGGTCCCGGCTGCCATATATAGATCTTTGGCAGTCGTTACAGGTAGTCAGTGACCTGAAATTCTGACATCCAGTCTTACCAAAGAGTATCGTATTACCTAGTATTAACTGGGTTGTGGAGGTCAGATAGGCAGTCGCTCCATGTAAAATACTGGTACTCAGCTGCATCCGGTTAGACTGGAAGCCGACCCCAACATAGTTGGGAAAAGGCTAGGCAGATGATGTTGTTTCATGCAGCATCTCATTTTGTTAATAATTGTGATGGGTTGGTAAATGGTGATGAATTGATGATGTATCGTGGGAACTTTAGAACGCTAATTAAAAGACTCAAACAACACTTGCACGTATTATTGTCCCATCTTCGGAGTTTAATCTATACCAATCATAGTCTAATATAATTAATAGTCAATATAATCTTCACATGATCCGTCACATTATTTTAAAATCAGAAAACGCCATTCATAAGCTGTGTCAAGATATTCATGAGACGGGCGAGATACGAATGCATCCCTTATACTTTATAATAAAAATCTCCAGTTGTTTGCAGTACATTGATGAGCCTGGTTTTCCCTACAATGGTGGTGCTGCTAGCCAACGAACCGTGAAACACAAAGTAAACACGGGTTGCATTTATTCACGTTGAAATTGTCAGCTGCCTGCCAGTTGGTGTACTTTGAAATTTTATGTATATAGGGTGTAATAGTTCCCTTAACGAAGTCGAAAGGCACTTGTTCTCCCAATCACTGCGACATTTTTTTTGTTCTAGACCATACCATAGACCATAGATACTTTGACCCCCAATATCTTCGTAAGTAGGGCAAAGATATTCGGGGTCAAAGTTCCAAATTTTTCACAGCTGTTTTTTTAATATTTGGTTTTCAGGTTATAACTTTACTCAAATTACCTCCATGACCCGTTTACTATTCAAAGCATCTACTAGTTCAATGTTTTAAGAGTTCACATTGAGTTTTTACCCTAAAATGTGACTTTTCACCCCAAAAAAAAATTCGTTTACCAGCAATATTTTTGGCGTAGGGGTACTTAGTTTGATGAACATAATGCTTGGTTGACGGCTTTCGTGAAGGGTTGGTTTTCACTACGTGTAGTAGAAATCACAGGTAGACAGTCTAATAATTAAAATACATTTCGTTAAAAGTAAACAGATTACGTTTTTGATGATATGGTTATATTTTTATCCCTATTTAAAAATGTATACCAAGTAGAGTCACAGGTAAAACTTCGTTAGTAATATTCCAGGATGTCGGGGCTTTTCATTTATGTAATGGTGCGCGGTGCTGACACGTTAATGCGTAGACTTTATTTATGCATAAATACATTGTCGTCTCTTGTACTCTGGCTTTTGTTTAGTAATATGCACCTTGTCTGTATTGTATTTTTTTTAACTTTACTGCTATTCTAGTAGAATTGTAGCATTGTATCAAAAAATCAAACGAAGTGTAAAAAATATTGAGGCAAGCACACCGCGTATAGCCATCCTAAGTTTTAGTCTAAAGTTTGCTTACATTCCAAAACTCGGATGAAAAAAAATATAAATGTTCTTGAGCACCATGACGATGGGGTCTTGAACTCTTGAGATAGGTACTATGGAATTCCTGATGGAAAACAGTCGTCGTGATTAAATTAGATAATAGCCAACATAATATTACTACAACAATATAATTTCTTTGTTAACAGAGCGTCTCCTAGGCATGCGCCACTTGATGGCTCTCATCATGTTCCTGGCGACCACGGTCTCCTACGCCACCCGCGTGTCCATGAGCGTCGGCATCGTCGCCATGACCTCGAACAACAGCTACGGGTACCCGGTGAGTAGAACTGCACTTTTTTTTTAATAGATGAGAAATTATCAAATGAATGCTAGCTCTGGGTGAAGCTGAAGGGAATGTCAGACTCTTTTTGGCTAAAACTCTTCCATGTTCCTTCTAGTGCCCTTTGCGTTCTAGTGCCGTGGTAACTATTTCGAACAAAATCCGCAATCCTGGCCAGTAGAAACTACAAGTAACGTCTCAGCCATTTTATCATCATTCTTTTTTCTACTAATCTCTTTGGGACTGGGACAGTTTTCCTAGTACGTAATCACCTTAAACAGTTAAGGAAATGACTCTGGAATGAGTACTGTAGTTCACACATTACTGGTTATCAGTGTGAATTTCATTGAAAATAAAAGTGATCGCGATCAGGACATCTAAACTAAATACGAGAGCTGTCATCATTGTTGTCGAGTTATACTACTGACGGTTCAGTTCAGTTTCATTGCTAAGACTAGCTTTTAGATTGTCGCTATGTTGATACACAATAATAGGTAAAAATATATTTACTTTCTAGAAAATAGAACTGAGGCAATCCAGCCGAACCTTAGTTACTAAGAAATAGTAAAATCCCCAAAATTACTTCTTCAGCGTTATCGTACAAATAAAAACTAATAAGAGCTCCTAAAGGCGCTGAACTGAGCACCTAATCCTAAGTGTCGCTATTAGCGCCATCTGTATGACGTGAAACAAAACACTTGAGGGAATTACTCCGAACAGTCTGCTAGAATCCTCTTTATCTGGCGAAAAGCGTTTTTTAGAAGTCTTTATTTTTAACGTAGACCTCCGTCTAGGGCCGGCAAATGAGACAAAACTATTTTCATTAATGTCGTTTTGGCGTAGATAATGATGACGCCGATAAAGTTTTGATTCTTACTTGAGAGCAACTTTTAATCAGAACTCTCACTGCCGTACTCAGAGAACTTTAATGCTTACTTAAGCCATCACTTAGTAAAGGTTTTGACATTTTTGTCATACAAAAGTATGTCAAATCTTTAAGACTCTTTAAGAAACTAGATCATCGATGCGTTCAAATAATTGTGACTACCTAACTTTGGTCCTATTAAGTGCTAAACATGCAGATTTTTTGTGTTAGTTAGAAACAATAATTGTTTTCTTCTTTTTCAACTTTGTTCTACAGCAAAAACCAGTAGTCAGTTGTGTTGCCGTTTGTCTCTCGGGTTAATAGTACAACTTCATAATAAAAGAAAATCGTAGTCCTCCCGTCTCCACTAAAACTAAACCATCCAAAGAGCCAACCCTATAAAAGGCTATCATTAAACAGCAAAAAATCCCGCAGACTTTAGTGGTATCGTCGCAAAAAGTGCCGTTTGAACGCTGTGTCGTCTGAGGCACGTCCCGACTACGACTAACGACGCACGTACGACTTGTCGCAAAAACGTCTTGTCTGCCTTTGTAATGGGTTAATTGTTTGTGATGGCACCTCTCACAGGTATGATTGGGATTAGAAAAGCGATTTTGTAGATAGGATTCGTCTGGAAATGAAAATGTCATTCCGAAACGTGTGCTTTGAAATGTTTTATGTTGAGGTAATAGCTGTTACTATCAGGGTTAAAGATACAGTAATCGTGAAAACAAAGGTCACGATATATAAAATGTCAAGAAAATGGCGCCCAAGAGACGTGTCGCATTGATAAGATCCGTAGTTATTGTAACAAGGAGTACTCACGATTGCATATCTGTGATCCCTTCCCTTGTCTAATGCTAGTTTCAGTTTCTTTTCTCTTACCAGATTGACCTTTGCAATACTATACTAGATTTTTCCACATTGATCATGTACCAGCTGCCTATGATGTTCTGGTACATGGCATAAATCGATGTTATAGGTGCTTTCGATCGTATAATATTGCGATGATATTCGTCAATAGCAGCTATTATTTAAATGTTTACTACCCTTTATCGCTCAGTGCTGCTGTCGAATGGCTGTCACGAACTTATTTATTATTCAAGAACTACTTATCGATGCTCAAAAAACGAATGCATTGTAGACACCTAGGTTTTGTAATTAATCTCAAGGACTGTAACATTGACCTAGTGGTTCCAAGAGGTCCAACTGAGCATTAGATCCTGATTCCCAAGTTGGTAGAATTATTGTCCTAAACTTACATTATGAATTACTCGGTTGAGCCCGATTTGTAAAAATAGGGTCGTCTTCTAACACATACCTGGCAAAAAATTGCACCTTTGCCTAACTATTTGAGGACTGGCGTCTTGCTATGTTATAATTTAATTTAGATAAGAATCTGCTTATTCTGTTTACATTATTGAATCCTTAGATTCACTAAATAAACCTTGAATGTAAGCTGTTCATAATCAATGCTACTTGCAATCTAGGAGCCAAAAGCATTCGGATTTAAAAACGCAACCCAATATTCCCCAGGTGTTTGACTGGTCCCGGAGCACGCAGGACACGGTGCTGTCGTCCTTCTTCTGGGGCTACATCTGCCTGCAGATCCCCGCTGGCTATCTCGCCGGACGGTTCGGCGGCAAGTACCTGATGCTGGCTTCTATGGCTACCACAGGGGTGGTCAATCTGTTGCTGCCCATGGCTGCTGTAAAGGTAAGAACTCTTTAACTATTGGGTAGCCATATGGCTAATGAAAATGTTTGTAACACTAATCTTTATCTGAAGTGATTCTACCTGTCTGTAGCCTTTTCATGCTTTAAAGGCTGAGTGGAATTGGAAGTAACTTGGTGCACATAGATTATGACCTGAATATGGACAAAAATGGACATTGTAATATCCTTGCTGCTGGTAATTCTTTCCTACGGGGTTCCGACATTCACACGGATTCTGGAAAGAGCTAGTATGTCATAAACCATACAACTAGCACGGATTCTATACTCAACTTAATGTTATGCTTCCACTAGTCCAATTTCTGACCGATTGTTAATTAAAAATATTTCTAGGTAAAGACACATCGCATACATATTTATACATTCCGTGTAAAGCGAATATGACTTCCAAAAAATTATGTTATTAAGGAACCAACATTAGTGCATATTACACTTCCTAAACAGCTTAAAGTTCCCAAAATAATACGAAATTAGTTCAGGTAAGAGGAACATTTGGCTCGGATCCAGTTCTTAGCGATATTGTTCGCGTTCTTGTTGTAACAGGCGCGTGCAGTTGACAAACCCCATGGTATTTTCATTATGATACTCTACTTGCTTTATCCTTTAAGTAGGACTACTTATTGTTAGTGTGCTTACTTGAATTTCATTCGCGGCTTTATACAGTTAAATATAAGGTAGGTTAGGGTATGTTTGTGATGTTCTTGTCTTAGAAAAATGTGCAAGGCGATGTATAACAAAGAATTACTAGCAAGTATTTTATTGTCGAGTACAAATCTGAATTAAGTAGAAACTTGTGAAAAGGACAGCAAAGAAAATTCGTGGCATTTTACGAAATAGTTTTAAAATATTGTTCGTAAATGTACAGTTTGTGGATTTGCACTGAAACATTGCAGAGAATTTATTTAAATTTCGAGATTGCAGGAGACCGTTATGTAGGTTATGCAGAAACATTAGTACTTTGATACGGACATCCAACTACATTGTTACTGCAGCAGTAATTAAACTGGACATTACTTAAACCACACGCATTTATAACATTAGGACATTTTCACAAAATTCAAATTTATGTTTGTAGAAATTTTGGTGCGAGATTGTGGCTCCTGCATAATTAATTCTACCCAGTGCTGCATTGTCCTGAAAGTCTGAATATCAGTCTTATTTTATTACCTAGTAGGTACTAACTTATTGTGGAGGTCACATAAGCAGTCGCTCTATGTACATGGCAACGGGCAGCAACCAGAAAAATCTGATGTAAAAATTAAACAAACAAATAATCGTTTCGGCGGTATGTGCAATTTTGGTAAAATATTGGCGTATCGTGTTCATGATTGTGTTGATTCAAAAATATCAATAAAATCAGTGTTCGTGTTGGACATGTTTACATTTTTGTAAAGGTTTTGATTGCGGTTCTCGCACGGAAACGTTTCATAAACATTGGCTGACTCAATCAGAGGTACAGAACCAATTAATTATACTTTGCTGTATTTTCAAGTTTATCTGGGCCTTTTGGGACCGGGACTGCGTTCCCGGATTCCTCCTGTAGGCAAAATAATTTTATTTGTGAGTAGTATTTTGAGACCAAAAGAATACAATTAAATTTTTATTAAACAGTTTTATTAAATTTAATAATTTATTAAACTGATCATACAATCCAATTTGTTAGTAATACGTACACATCTTAAATACTAATGTTAGTAGGCACATACATTTAGAAAATTTTGATAATAATTACTAATAATGTCAAAATCAAACAATGTCAAAATTACCACTAATCATTTCGAAACCATTAGTAATAATTATGATAATAATCAAAGAAACATTAAAAAAATAAAATAAACATTACTTCAAGGCACGGTACTTACACCACTAACTAACTACTACGTACCCCCCGTACCCCCGTACTTAAGTATACTTTTATCCCAGTTGTGAATATACATGGTTGGTATTTCTATTTAACAAGATGTTTTTATGAAAATTGAAGGTGTGAAGTGAAGTTGTGTTTAGCACTGTCCCACCTCCCGCAACATTTGATCAGTGTGGGTTGGTTTTACATAATGAAAGAAACACCAGCGAAATTATATCTTTTAACGATTTATTTTGTCAACTGCTTGGGATTCGAATCTATATTGTGTGACGCAAACGAAGTTGCGCAAGTCAGCTAGTGTTTTTATACATAGAGGTGATTTTTATGGGCGATTGTGTAGGTTAAAGGGATAATTAGCAGAAATGTTTTCATTTAAACTGCTGTAATTTAGTTTTTAAATCAGTACTGATTATGATAGTATTTGTATTTCATAATGAGATTTTTTATGTGGTTGAACCCTTAGATTATTATCATCATACGTACATTACTAACTCCAGTACCACCAAATATCAATCACAAAAACCAAAAGTATCTAAATCTTTTAGTAAAAATGATCACCAACATATTCAAAGTTTATCATCATCATCATCTGCCTAGCCTTTTTCCCAACCATGTTAGGGTCGGCTTCCAGTCTAACCGGATGCAGCTGAATACCAGTATTTTACATGGAGCGACTGCCTATCTGACCTCCACAACCCAGTTAATACTAGGTAATACGATACTCTTTGGTAAGACTGGAAGTCAGAATTCCTGGTCACTGACTACCTGTAACGACTGCCAAAGATCTATATATGGCAGCCGGGACCAACAGCTTAACGTGCTTTCCGAGGCACGGAGGAAACTCGGTATGTCGGGCGGTCACCCATCCACAGACCGACCTAGGCAAGCACAGCTTTTACCTAAAGATCGACCCGAGTGGCAGTTCTTATTAAGCCACGAGCGCCTCAAATTCAAAGTTTATCGATCCCTCACAATGTGTTCCCATGTGAATTAAATTCCGATGAAATAAAGTATGCAAACTGGTCCCCTTCAATTAAACAAGGACGTTGTTATAAATTAAGAAGGTCGCATTATCGGCTGGCAATGTCTCCGTGTGCCCTGCGGCTGATCTGGACAAAATGCTCGCATTTGTTTCCGAACGAGTTAAGGCGGGGACCAAGAAAAAATATTACGTTCGACACGTTTTTCATACTTTTAATACTGTTAAACAACCGGTTAGACGAGAAGCCGACCCCAAAGTAGTTGGGAAAAGGCTAGGCAGATGATGATGTTTTTCTTTTGCTGAAGCAGACCAAAATTGTGCTAAGAAATCCAACAGTAGGTACACCTACTAGTCTATCAGTGCACAGATGACACCTAATGATAGTAATGGTTTATAATATCTAAATTTATTTTAGTTCTTCGTTCGTATACGTTTTGATCGAACCTCTACCCCCAAAATATTAAACATAATTATATTCTGAGAAAAACCAGTCTCCATTTTGGTCATAACTTTATTCTAATCTATCTGCTAAAGCGAAGACAAAAAGCTCTTAGCGATCAATTCCACTATTTTTCACACTTGTTATTATTTAACTTACTACACTAAGTAACAATTTGACCGAGACCTGGGAAACTTATTTGTGACAAAGTTAGGTCTGAAACTTAATTCTTACGAAGTTGGAGCTTTACTATTATTTTATTAATACTTAGAAGCTTCGTACCCAGACTTCATTCGGACTTACTGAAATCTTTCGAAACTTGAGTTGAGAACTTAATATTATTACATTGCTTTCAGAAGATTTATTACAATTTTTCATACTTTTAGTTCTACTTACGCTAATTGCGTCAGATTTTTCAAAAAGCCATGTCGGACTGACCGACAGATGAGTTATTTTCGTATTTGAATAGATAGTTTTTATTTTATAGTGCTAGGTAGGTAGGTACTGCATATTTGACGGCACGGTTGGCGCAGTGGCTGAGCGATTGGACTGCTGCGCTGCGTGTCGCGGGTTCGATCCCCGCACGGAACAAATATTTGTATGGCCTACAGATAGTTGTTTCTGGTCTGGGTGTATTTGTGAATGTGAGTTTAAATGTTTGTAAACGCACCCACGACACAGGAGAAATTCCTAGTATGGGGCAATGTTTTTTTTTTTAGAAAAGAAAAAAAAATATTAAAGTAAAAACTTCAAGAATCACTATTGTGAGCCAGTACTCAGGTATTCATAATGACTTTCTCTCTACACAAACGATACTGCGCTAGAAACCAGTCCTTGAAGTTCCTCTCCCTTAACAAACAAACGTCTTGACGGATAGCAAGGATCTCACATTACGATGGTTTATTAGGGCAGCATTTGTCTGAAGAGCCATCGCTCACCCGATACCATCAGACAACATAATTCTACGGAATGGAATGAGCAATGTTTCGCCGTCCTGAACTCCAGATAACCTGGTCCTTCGCGTTTATTTAGAATTCGTTTTTTGGTCCTTTTTGACTGTTTATTTCAGACTAGCAAGTAAATAAAAAGTGTTTTTGCTTTATTTTGGAGATAGCAATATAAACATGGACCTTTTAAATGTTTTATTTGGTCTAGAAAACGTTTAGAAAGAATATTTAACTTGTTTTAATTTTTTTTTGTACTAATAACGATTTCTTATGTTATTGAAAAATAGTCCAATAATGAGAGTAGCTGCAGCGGTCTGGCAGTTACTATATTATTTTTTTTCGTGGTCAATATTTTTACACAAGTGAAAATGTACAAACATTAACAATGCCGTAATATCCAAATTAAATCTGATAATTCACACAAGTCAGTCTGTGTATGAACCATATGGATCATGTATGCCACCTATAATACACCCCCTTAATCTATTACACGTGTGTAAGACCACTTTTGTGCTTGTCAGTACTCGGTATATGAAATTATATAAATCACTAACACTTCCTGAAATACAGGCCTCGAGCCTAGCTTAGGCACCAGTCTCCCACAATACGAAATACATAAATCTACTAATTTGTATCAATCGCAATAATTTGTCAAAATTTTGTATTGTGGCGAGAAAATAAACTGTTTTTATTATTATTATTATTACTTCTGTATCTTACTGTACTACGCTGTACCCAAAAGTAGAGTACGAAAACAGAAGGAATCATGCATAATCAAATAAGGCATGCATAACGAAACTCAATAGAAAAAATATCGATTAGAAACACTTAAATAAAAAAACATAATACATCAAATCGGACGATTTGATGTATTATGTTTTAAATTATTCATGGCCATGAAGACCATGCCTGTTTAGTAAATGTAAACCATTAAGTTTGTACAAATAGATGTCTATTTTGAGGAACGCGTAAGAAGGTCTTTACACAGGACACTCTCTGTGATTTACCTAAGCAAAGTCTTAAACTGTTATGTCAATATTTGAAGAAGTATTTGAAGAGAACTATTTTGTGAGTTTTAGAAGCAGGAGTAGACAGAGAATAAGAATTAATAAAATAGGTCATTACTTGCTGGCAGACCTTTATTTTCAAACGAGGTACTAATTGTTATTTCAAGCCCTGTTATTAATTACATAAGTAAAATTTACATAACTAAAACGTTTAGGTTTCAAACGGTCTGGGATAATATGTTTTAATTTGATCCATTTGTTTTTTTATTTACAAAAGGGTAGGTAATAATTACCTAAATAATAATTAGTGGTCACATACTGACCTTTTTACCAAAATTTGTAGAGTAAGTACAATTATATAAACTCACATCGTTTTTCCGTCACGGGAGTGTGTAGAAACTTCAGACGCCACCCACTACGATCATAACTTAATCCTTTTGCTTCGTTCATGTTCTTGCTTGTTTTCTTTTTGGGGTGTGGGAAATCATCAAATAACTCCTCCCCCTCCCTGGGCACAGCGGTAGGGAGTGTCAGACTTCTACTAACTAAAAACCACACATGTTCCTACTTTTTCCTACCAAAACGACCATAAATAGTTGCTACTGATTTTTTTTTAACTCTATCCATTACTCGAAACATTTTAAAACCTTCCGACAAGAAAGGAAAAAGTTCCGCAACACAAACGAACACGCAATAAATCCTGCAATTAACTTACGCGCTTCTTCGTGCACTTTACAGATGGCCGTCATTACCGCCGCGTCAGGGGTAATGGCCATTTCTTACGCCATGACCGACCTACAACGGTGCATGGGGTCTGTGTAGACATACACAGAGAAACAATGTTGTATTTATCTTTGTTAGTGACGGGTTTGTATGTCATGTTAGGTGGTTCATGATAATATGTAATCAAAGTATTGTGGCAAGTAAGATTAAAAAATACAGTACGGTTTAATCCCTGTTGACACACATGATCAAACTTGTCTGTTTATAGAGATATAGTGTGTTAAGGCCTAGTGGTACACACGTGTTCCAACAGTGGCTTAGAGATAATCCATCATGCTGTGTAGCATTTTTTTATGAACTGTAACTTGTCAACGATTCTATTCAGTACTGGCCGTCTGCTCAATGGACAATTACTTACGATGACTTTCCAAATGATTTCATAACGTCTTTACATCGGTGGCATAAGAAAGTGAAGAGACTCGTGCACCTGTTCTTTCGCACTAGAATATATCTCCCGCGTCGCTGTTGCCGAAAATCGTTTTGCAAGGTTATATTTTATTATAACATATCTTACAACAATATAATCTCTTCTTTCAGGGTGACTTCATGGCGGTATGTGCGTGTCGCATTGTGATGGGCTTGGCTCAGGGTCTGCTGTACCCCAGTCTACACGGAGTGCTGGGTCAGTGGGTGCCGGTGAACGAGCGCAGTCGACTGGGCACCTTTGTCTATGCTGGTCAGTTTCTCTCTCATATCTTGAAGTAACCTAGGGTCCACTTGGTCTGCAATGAGGGATTTTATTTTTATTTTTTTTAAACGCTTCCCTAGTCGATAGATAGATGGCGCTGAACTTAGTATGTTACTGCAATGAACGGAACGTCACGTAATTATTTGATTTTTTTCACTTCGATGAATTTTGAGATCGAGAACTCTAGGTTATATTCGGAAGCATAATATAAACAAACGAAAGTGTCAGATACTTCAATGATTGACATTTATAAAAGGCAATGTTTTTTTTTTTGCTTTGGCACCTAGTAACGTAGTAAGTTCAACGCCATCTACAGAGTTCTTGGAAACTACTTTTTTTTTTAATACTCAAAAAAGAAACTTCTCATTCAGCACCTCTGCTGTTTGAGTCCAGTCAGCATCACGGGCAGTGGTGCCAACTCATACGCACCTTTACTCTTACATGTACTTTCCCACGACTTCCATCGATGAAAGCCCGAACCATCCAGCAGCAATTTAGTAATTGAAATAGCAAACATGAGCACTGTCTTATTCCCCGGAGATCCTTTCCGTTCCGTTAAACCAGCATTTTTTATCTTCGTATCTGAATTCAATTGCACATTGAGTTTGCTTACTGAATTAAAACTTGTAACAAGAAGCTCCAAGAGTATTTTTATACTATACACACTTTCTATAAGTACTGCTCATTTTCTAAGTGGTATCATTGGTAGAAAGGTGTGACTGCTTGAGCTCAATTACCTCTACTTTCAAGGTCGCTCAATGACCACGATCGAATCAAATTCAATTTCTAGTTAAATGGTTAAAGAACCTGACTCAACTTTCAAAGTGAGGACCAACTAGTTTTAAATCATTTTATCAATTTATTTCTGTAGAAATTCTATCGACTTTGAAATTAGGCTCACAGGCTCAGTTTCCATTAATTTTATACTCGAGGCCTTAAATACTTTGACAACGCAGAAAATATTTTTGAAAAATAAGTTTATAATGTCATAGTTTTCTTATAGATATAGACCGTTTTATACGTTCCTTATGGTTGATCAATGATTTTTAAAGAACTTTGTTCGATCAAGTAATCATTATGGCCTATTCTTTTCAGGTGCCCAACTCGGTACCATCATAGAACTCCTGACATCAGGCCTCCTCTCCGCCAGCTCCTGGGGCTGGCCCTCCGTCTTCTACGTGGCCGGCATCTCCTGCCTCGTCTGGTCTGCTCTGTGGATCATCATCGGAGACTCCACGCCTGGTAGTAGCCGATGGATCTCCAAGAAGGAAAGGAAGTACATCGAGATGAATGCTGGGTCTAACGAACTTGGACACGGTGTAAGTTAAATTTTAATCAAAATTGAGGCATCTAGCTTTAGTATAGAGGTACGACGATAAGGGTGAAAGGTTCCCCGTCCTAAATCATAGGAGGATGCTAATATAAGACGGTGTTGTATCTGATAGGCTACTGACTGACAGAGGTTGTAATGCTTCTGTAATGATGTTAATCTCGTGACTGACTTGACTTTCGCGATGCAGGATTTTGTGTGACGTCAAACACAACGTGAAGATAAAATGTTGCGCTGTAGATTCCATGCCTTCAACAGCAGCTTGTTTTATTTTTCGATCTTTCAACATTATATTCTGGTAACAATATTAATTATACTTATTTATTTTCCAGAAATTTCCGACTCCTTGGTTAAGCATCATTACGTCGCTTCCTTTCTGGGCTATCTTGCTGGCTCACAGCGGTCAAAACTTAGGATTCTGGACACTTCTTACGGAACTGCCTTCGTACATGAAGAACGTTCTAAATGTGGATATCAAACAGGTGTGATTCAAAACTATACCACAGAAATAAAAAAAACATGAAAACAAACTTAATATTCGCCAGACATGCATAATGTAATACTGGTTCCTTATCATTCTCTAGCTAGCCTGTTTCTTTAACTACACACATTACTTAAACATACTATTATCTTTCTTATTTTTCAGAACGGCATGCTATCAGCTCTGCCATACGTGGCTATGTATATCCTGAGTTTCTTATTCAGCTGGATGGCTGAGTTCCTCGTCAACAGGAATATCATCAGGCTCGTCACTTCCAGGAAAATATTCAACACTATCGGTAACTACATATAACATACTCTTCATAAGGCTAGTCTTTAAGTTATAGCAATTTCAGACATCCACAACCATTTTTACAGGTCCATAATTATTGTCCGCTATGTCAGTGTACTGAACTGCTGATAGAAATCATTTTTAAAAATTTGTCATGTTGCTTGAGAATACGAGATAAAAATCACTTAAAAATGTAGTACCTACTATGAAAAAGAAGTACTCGTGTAACAGACGTACAGCAAAATGAAAAGAAACGCCATTAAACTTGAACGTAACACATATTCCATAATCTGTTCCAGCGCTATGGGGTCCCGCCGCAGCTCTGCTGGTGCTGTCGTACCTACCGGCTGGCAACCTCACCCTCGCCGTCGTCATCCTCACCATCACTGTCGGCCTCAATGGCGCTCACTACGTCGGATTTATGGTGAGTACTATTTTGGGTTTATTATTATGGAAAAACGTATGGAAATTGGGATAAGGGCAGGAGAATGATGATGATGATATTATGGAAAAACGTCAAGACGGACCCTGCACTTACAATTGTTATGTTTAGGGTGAGGGGCAGCATTCAAACACGGTGGTTCGGGCTATGACTGCTTTAATTAGCTTCGAACACAATATAATATACTTACATTATCTTAGGACTACCTTCACATTCGTTATTATTTAATATCAAGATGAAATGATTTACATCTACCTACAACCCCTTTCTTTATTAATTTTAAAACAGTTGTATACGTTACTATGGATGGTAATGGAAAAACAAATAATAATTTATTCTTATGAAACAATAATTTGATCTACCTACAACCCCTTTCTTTATTAATTTTAAAACAGTTATATATGTCATATGTTACTATGGATGGTACTGGTAAAACAAATATTAATTTATTCTTATGAAACAATAATTTAGAATATTGAAACAAGAATTGTTGAGAGTGACTAGTTTCAGCTACAGTACAACATTACATTTAATACATTATATTTTATCATTTTACAATCATTTGAATAACCTATTTTAATTTTAAAATAATAGCATATTTTAATTTAGTACAACAATATTATCAACAATAATAATGTATCATTCTAATCATATAATTAAATTAGTTATAAATATAATAAGTAAATTAAATTAATTTAGTACAGCAATATTATCAACAATAATAATGTATCATTCTAATCATATAATAATCATAATAATCATCACCTTTTCTTCATTACGAAGAATTTTATTTAATTAACTAAATTATTACATTTTATTCACATACATAATATAATTTATTGACATTACATAAATTATAGTTGTTTACCTTATTTATTCAATTTAATTTAATATTAATTTGCCATTCCATAAACAGTAATTTTACATGCTTTAAACTTATTTTAATATAATTTATTTTTATTTTTAACAAACTTAACTTATATATCTTACATGCACATAAATCCAAACCCACTTGTTGATCATACAAAATACTGTTCTGTGATACAGAGTATTTGCTCCTTGCGGGAATCGAACCCGTAACACGCAGCGAAGCGGTCCGATCACTCAGCCACTGCGCCCAACGTGCAACGTTGTTGTCTAATCAGCGTCTTGTGGTTTGCTTGAGAATTGTCCCCAGCGATCAGGTGGTCTCACTATCCTGCCAGAACGAGTTTTATAATAATTAGTGGTGCCGTTATTTGTGTGTGTCGTTGTCGGTACACTGGAGCCGCCGCGTGACACATCTACCGGCATTGCATTATTTTGTGACTCGTCTATATGTATGTCGTCGTATGTATTTCTACAGTAATTATCGTATGGTAGTTCGCAATTTTGTCTATCTGAGTCTATAATAATATGTTTTCTATTTCTTCTTAATGTTTGTCCTGAATTCATTTTGATTAAATACGATCTATTAGGTAACAAACGTTGAATAATTCCAGAAGTCCAATGATCACTTAGTTTTATTTTGACTTTTTGATTTAAAATTAACGGTTTTAACTTTTTTGACCCTTTATCAAAGTACTTTTTCTGCTGTGTTTGACGTTTCTCTATTTTATTTGAAACGTTTTTCTGCAACTTTGGTTGAAGAAAATGAGGTGAGCACGGAATTATACTTCGTATTTTTCTGTTGTATAACAGCTCGGCAGGTGAACTTAACTCATTACTTATTGGCGTATTCAAATATTCTAACAATCCTAAACTGAATTCCGTTTTTTGAAAGTTGGTCTTTTTCATCATGTTTTTTACTGTTTGGACCGCTCTTTCTACCTGACCATTTGATTGTGGGTACCTAGGAGAAGATGTTTTGTGTTCAAAACTCCAATTAATTGAAAACTCTGTAAACAAATTAGAGGAAAATTCCGGGCCATTGTCTGACATTAGTATTTGAGGTATACCGTAACACCTAAATATATTTTTCAATTGTTTGATTACCTCTGAAGATGTAGTCGAACACAACTCAACAACTTGTACAAACTTACTGTAGTAATCTATTACTATCAAATAAGATTTAATGCCGTAATGAAAGATATCAGTGCCTATTTTATACCAGGCTCTGTCGGGAATTTCATGTGGGATTAATGGTTCTTTTGTGTTATTCTTTTTATATGTTAAACAGGCCTGACAGTGTGATAAATAATCTTGTAATTGTGAATTCATATTTGGCCAAAACATGATTTCCCTAGCCCTAAGCTTGCACTTTTCTATACCTAGGTGACCTATATGTATTTTTTGTAACATTATTTTCCGCATACAGTTTGGTATAACTATTCGGTTGCCTTTCCATATCAACCCATAATTTATAGTTAACTCATCCCTGCTGTCCCAATATGGTTTCAATTCATCACTGATTTCATTTTTTAGCACGGGCCATCCTTTTTTTATAATTTTTTTTAACGCTTGCATTTCATTATCTTCTCTAGTACATTTTTGTATTTCTAAAAAATGGGAATCTGTTAGTGGATTCATCGTTGTTATAGCACACACCTGTGCTTGTGCTTCGAGGTGATCGCGCGTAGTGCTACTGTCAGTGTCCGGCAACGCCGCTCGTGACAATGCGTCTGCTATGTATAGATATTTACCCGGTTTATATGTGAGCGTGAAAGAATATGGTTGGAGTCTCATTAACATCCTTTGTAGGCGTGCTGGTGCATTTACTAAAGGTTTGTTTATGATACTAACTAACGGCTTGTGATCTGTTTCTATGGTCACATCATGACGTCCATATATGTAGGTATAGAATCTCTCACATGCAAATACGCAAGCATACAATTCCTTCTCGATTTGAGCATAATTTTGTTCAGTTTTTGTTAATGATTTCGAAGCGTAACATACGGGATTATTATCCTGCATTAAACAGGCTCCTAAACCATTTTTACTCGCGTCTACTGAAATAACTACCGGTTTCTCGAGCGTGTAGTATCTTAGAACAGGTGGATTAGTCAGCTGACTTTTTAACATTTCAAAACATTGTTCATGTCTGTTATCCCAGTGCCAAGCTATGTCTTTTCCTAACAACTCGCGTAGGACGGCTGTTTTTTCTGAAAAATTCGGTATAAAATTGCTGACATAGGTTATCATGCCTAAGAATCTTTCAATATCTTTTATATTTTGTGGGCGTGGCATATTCTTAATAGCCAATACTTGTGACTCATCCGGGCTGATCCCGTCTTTTGTTATTTTGTGCCCTAAATATGTTAGCTCGCTTAGACCTATTTTACATTTACTTTTATTTAATTTTATATTTATTTCCTTACAACGTTGCAAAACAGCACGTAATCTTTGATCGTGTACTTCCTTTGTTTCTGCGTACACAAGTAGATCATCAATAAATAAAATAACGCCTTCTTTATCATCGAAATGTTCATATAAACGTTTGTGGAATATTTCTGACGCTGATGAGATGCCGTACGGCATTCTCAAAAATTTAAATCTTCCGATAACGGTATTAAATGTGCAAAGGTCTGTGCTAGCCGGGTGTAAATTTACATGCCAAAATCCCTGCTTAGCATCTAGTGTACTGAAATATTTTGCACCGGATAGATTAGCAGTTATTTCTTCAAGAGTGGGTAACTTAAAATGTTCCCGCTTTATTGCTTTGTTTAGATCGCGCGGGTCTAAACAAATGCGGAGGTCTCCATTTGGTTTTTTAACCACCGTCATGCTGTTTACCCAATCGGTGGGTCCCTCAACTTTAGCAATGATACCCTGATTTTCCATTTCCTTTAACTTTTGTTTTACTTGATCTTTTATGGCGATTGGTAACTTTCGAGGAGCATGAACTACAGGCTTGTACCCGTCTTTTAGTTGTATCTCATATGTACCTGGTAAACAACCCATTCCGGTAAATAATTCTGGAAACTCATTTAATATGTTCACGTTTGTTGTTTCCACTTGTTTTATACTAAATACTCTTTTTAACAATTTTAACTCTTGACATGAACTTCTTCCCAAAATGGGAGGTGCATTAGTGTCTACAACTATAAATTTTAAAATGAAAGTATTGTCTTTATATTGTACTTTAAGATAACATTTACCTATAACTTTAATCTGACTTCCTGAATAACCCTGTAACTTCGTCGTTGTATAAACTAATTTATCTTGTGTTAATTTAATTTTACTAAGGTATTTGTGTGGCAAAACATTAACGTCGGCTCCAGTGTCCAGTTTAAAATTGATCAGTCTACCCTCAATACTTAATGCTACCGTCCACTCGCTACTAGAAAAACGATCAACTGCGTGAATTACCTGATCGCTGGAGTCCTCTCGTACCTCGTACACCCGACACATTCTCGAATAATGGTTCATTTTCCTACAAGCGCTGCATCGCTGACCATACGCTGGGCATTTATATTTCTCATGGTTTTTTCCACATTTTCCACAAACAGCTCGGGGTCTTGAAAATCTACGCTCCTTTTCTTGACCTTCACGCGCGTGTCCACCCGCGCGCTGTTCATCTTTTTGTCCTTGATATCGGGAAGCCCTGACGTCACCACCGCTGGAACCGGTTGACCGCTGTTTTTTATGACGCGGCGCCGAACTTCTTGTATAGTGAATGCTTTTCCCTTCCTTCTCGTCGATTGAGACTGCATGTACATTTTGTGATTGTTCCTGATTCTCGTTTTTAATGTTCTTTGCTTGGGCTCGAGACATTTCCGCCAATCTACATATATCTATTGCTTTTGATAGTGACAAATCCGGTTCTCTTAACAGTCTTTCTCTGAGGCCACTGTCTTTAATTCCACATATCATCTTATCACGAACCAACCCGCTACACAAATCTTTAAACTCACACTTCGCTGCTATTTTGTTCAATTCAAATACGTATTGTTCTATTGATTCCAAATCACGCTGGTCGCGGGTAAAAAATGTGTGTCTTTCTATGGTTATGTTCTTGCGCGGCAAGAAAAACGCATCAAATTCCTTTAGTAAGTCTGCTGTAGTTTTGTACTCGCCTGTGAATTGTTCGTATACCTCCCGACATTTTTCTCCAATGATGTGTAATAGGATGTTGATTTGCACTTTATTCTCTTTCCGATGCAGTTCACAAGCTTCGTAATATATCTCGAACGCCTTTTTCCATTTTTCCCATTCCTTACTTAGGTTGCCTGAAGTAACGTTGGTTAAATCATTTTCAAAAACGAACGGTTGCGGCGGTTGCAAAATGGACTCCATTGTTCGCTTCGTTGATGTCGGTACTTCTGCTTCTTGATATGTTTCGGAATCACTGCTACTCGTCATTTATTTAAGTAGATAAGTAGATTTTAAAGCTTTAATTTCGGTTCACTAATTTATTTAGGTACCGGCTGCGCCATGTTATGTTTAGGGTGAGGGGCAGCATTCAAACACGGTGGTTCGGGCTATGACTGCTTTAATTAGCTTCGAACACAATATAATATACTTACATTATCTTAGGACTACCTTCACATTCGTTATTATTTAATATCAAGATGAAATGATTTACATCTACCTACAACAATAATAATTACTGTTTGAAATCCTCAATCTGATTTGACGTGATCAATGCTCGAACCTTAACTGACTGCAATAAGCTTATTGAATAATTTACAATAGTCTAATGATTTAGTTATAATATTCATTATAACTTTAGTACTTGGTATCGATTAAATAAGTATCGGCTTTAAGCAATTTAGATTGTGCTGAAGTAATCTTGCTACAAAGCTTAATTTGAATATCTTTGAAACCTTTAAGATAAGCAATTACAATGGTAACGTAAAGAGCAAATCTGCTCGTAAACGTCGTCGTGAATGTTTTGCCTGAATCATGTAATGTTTCTATTGAATAATTATTTACTTACTTCTTGGTTTAGTTGTTACAAGCGCGAATACTGAGTTCCGATTTCCAGCTCCTGTAAAGTCTTACTGGGTTTTTTCCACTAGTAAGTTCTTAGTAGGATTTGTAATTGGTTGGTTGGTTGCAATAGGTTCGCCCTTCATTATTATTGCTTTTCAATGCTGATAATTAAATATTTCTATACCAGTTATCTCACATCGACCTGTCTCCGAACCACGCGAGTACGATGATGGGCTTCACCAACGGCATTGGTGCCATCTTCTCGATCCTGGCTCCTCTCAGCGTCTCCTTCGTTGTTGAGGATGAGGTACGTATTAAAATGCTCTAGTTTTTCATCTAATTTTAGAACAAAATAATGCCTACGTGATATCTATTTGATCTTAATTAGGTTAGTAACTGATTCAGGCCTGGGATCGATCATAAGGACAGTAAGTAGAGTTGGTTTTCTTCAGTCTTTTTAGGAGTTTGGATTCGTGCCGGGTTAACGGCTGTAGACTCACCCCTAATTGGCTGGAACTTACAGACAGTAGTATAGGCTCGTCGTTGCTCTTCTTCGAGTATAAAAATAAAAAATATGTAAGCAGGACGAATAAATAACGGATGAATTGATGTTCTATTTCAGACAAGTGCAGCTGACTGGCGGAAAGTGTTCTTCATATCGGTGGCGTTCTACTTCTTGGCGAATCTGTTCTACCTATTGTTCATCTCCGCAGACATACAAGAGTGGAATGAACCTAAACCTTCGAATCCTATTGGTAAGATTTATACCATTCCTTACAATGTGCCAACATCTTAATTACTGCAATTACAAGGTGAAGAAATAAAACACCCCTTCACTGCATAATAGGGCCTTTAGCCATACCAACATGAGATTTCTGCATGATGCAATATATCTGATTGACTTTACATTTGCTATTTACAGAAGAAGGAGAAAAGAAGTCAGAAGAGAAGAACCCGGAGAAGACGAGGAACAACGTTGGTGAACATAAGTTCTGATGAAAAATATAATATTAAATAAGGACTAGTCATAATAATTACTTGTGAAGAAAGTTATGTGATGCAGTGAGTCTATCTCGATGAACGACAAGAGAAGTGATACGAACGATACATGAAACATGTTACAAGTATAGAAATCTGCTAGGCTCATATAGAGTTAAACTGAATTAGAATGATTATTTTCGAGCGATAAATACTGATTAAGTAACTGTTTCTTCTTCTTGTTGATGTTTTGTTTAGATGTCGGTAGCTATTTTAATTTGACCCTGTAGTTATTGTAAAATATCATGACATATAACTAGCCTGTGATAAAAAAGAAGTTACCATAACATTAAACCCCTATTTTGGTGTTTTCAATGTTCAATGATACAAACTAGCTTCACAAACTAAATAAAAAAAATAATCACACTTTTTAAAACTATTTGGTGTTTGTCAAAAAATAAACTACGGTTAAAAAGTAGATCACGGTTTATCTAACTCTATTACTTTCGGATTAAAAAATATTCTCCTGTCTCTCATACTTGCAAACTCATGATTTTTCAAAAATAATTATGTAGTAGACTCTCGGAATGAAAATTTTCACAAAAAAAAAAACATTAAAAAACAGTTCATAAACTTCACAATAATATTTTCGTATAAAAATATTTGCTCAATTTTATAATGTACACAAAAGTTAGGAGTGGCGTATATGTCCCTAATTAAAACTTAATATATTCCACGAGTCGAGGGTCTGTGCCTTATTAAAATGTGACAAATTGCGTCGAGAACTGCCTCAACTTTGTCACATTCCCGGTTCGACGTACCAAATTATAATATTATTGTACTGTATGTTACAATAATTATGAGCACAGTGTTGGCAAATTAGAATTATATTTTGTCATTTTGTCCCTTGAATTAGTTTCAATGATGTGTGCTTTACTAAGGGAACGGGAAACTTTCATGTTGATTTAAGTCCTTTATGAAGTGCCATCACTCAGCATGGGATAAGCCCATTTCCAGCAATGGACAGCCCTATTGACAAAGTATTGATAAATCTTAGATATTAATGTAATAAGTATAACTAAGTGTGAAATAAATAGTGAATGTGCCGGAAACCAAAGAGGATTCTGTAAATGTTGTTACCAGTGCCTTCCATCTATGTTATAATTTATTTGTAAATATTTATAATATTAATTGCAATCGTTGTCTTTATTTTAGACTAAGGCTAATTAAATAAACACACTTTAAATAACTAGTATTTTGTTTTGTAAGGTCCCGGATTATTGGCCATTTCGACACACAATGTAAATTTGATGTTGTGCAGTGGTTGGAATGTCATAATTCAATAGCGCACATAATCTTACGTGAGAAAGATTGAGCGTTATTGTTGCTGTATTTTAAATCTATGAATGCATGAGGAAATAAATAGTTTCAATTTTTTTTTATAAGTCCGAACAGCTACACTGGGTATTTGTATGTGAGTTTAAATGTCTGTGAACGCACTCACGATACAGGAAAAAATCATAGTGGCGGGTGGGGGGTTCGTTCAAAAAAAAAATTATGTAAAAGTTGAACAAGTTTCTGCAATTAAATAAAACTTTTTAACTGCAGGTAGATATCTACCTCCTATCTACTACTATCTAGTGTAAAATTCTTTCTTAGCTAAAAGCCACGACTCGTTTACAAAACCTCAGTAACAATGCAACAGGAAGCCTTCGTTATTTCGCGACTGTGTTCAAAGACTTTCAAAGAGAAGGTTACGTTTGATGACTTTTTCCTGTAACCTGAAAGAAGAGCTGGTACTGATGAGCAGCGTTTGAAATAGAATATTATCAATGTTAACCCATTGTTTATTGCACAATATACATACACAAAATTACATCAGCTATAATGTGCACAGCACACTACTGGGACTCGGGCCCTTATTAGCGCTATAAATCAGTCAATCAACACCAAAACCATCTGACAAATATTTAACCTCCACTTTTTGGAATTCAGCTAAAAATAACTTATAAATTGAAGGTGTACTAGGGACAGGTATACCTTTGCTTAACTCTTCGAAGAATACAGTCGTAATGTTATGTTGTGGTAATTCTCTGAGTTGTATTTGAATACTTATTTTTGTGCTCAATAAAAATGTATTTTCTACTCTACAAATCAAATCAAATCGTTTATTTGTGATACATGGGTTACATGCAGGTGTTCATTACATTCATTTAAACTTCTAATGTTCATACCATGATCAGCCACTTGATACACTGTTCATTTAGTTAACGTAAAATGTGTACCGAAACATTATTGCAGACAATTCCCGACGTTTGCCGACGTTTGCCCACGTTTGCCGATGATTGCCGATTGACAACACAATCACTTACTAATTCAGAAGCTAGATTAGCAATCACATTCTGACTGAACCAATCATTTGATTTACAAACCAATTATGTTCATGAATGTTCAAAGTTGCTCTATTCCTACTCAATTTTGAGATTTATAATCTACTTTTCATAATTTAGAGGTTCGTGCCGGTTCCAACTAACCCGCACTGGGCCCGCGACCAACCCGCACTGGGCCTACGTGGTGGATTATTGCCCATCCCTCTCCTAGAGTGGAGGCCTGAGTCCATGCAGTGGGAACATTATAGGCTGGTGATGATGATGTGCCGCTTCCTGGGGTTGTGTTGCTGATCCGAAACAAAAATGTTTTTTTTAATAAACCAGTGGAAGCTTAAATATGGTTTAAGATATTACTTGGCAACCTTATGCTATGGTAAACGTAAATTTTATTGACATTTAAAATGTATGTTCATAACTTGATGTGCTTTATTTAGTTCCAGACATTTAAAATAATGTAGGTAATTTACTTAAAGGCCAATACAAAATTATTCATTCTCCTTTTCAGACTACATTCTCTTACAATCGGTTGATTCTTTTTTTTTCGAGGGTGAGAAATGATCAAATGACTCCTCCCAGTCTGGGTGGAGCGGTAGGGAGTGTCAGACTTCTATTGACTACAAACCACCAATGTTCCTTCTTAGCCCTTTATGTCGGGGCCGCGGTATGTCTTGCAAACAACCCGCAGCCCCGAATAGGTTGGTCCTTACACCCGAACTGTTAGTACTTCTTGCGTGAATCACACACATTAGATGAAATTATTATTCTCTCTCTTTAACGTATGTTTAGTTTCTAACCTGTTGTTCGAGTTTTTATATCGCTCATGGGCGTGGTATGTTGGTTTTCTCTTGATGTTTTCCTTCAATGATTACACAATGTCCACGTGAATTGACAATTAATTTAATGGAATACAAATTGGTATTGTGGTCGCAAGCAGGAATATTGCCACAAAACCCCACAGATCAGATACCTAATTAGAGAGATCTGAGATTATTATAGTGTACACTCCTGCTTGTCCCTTCGAAGATTTCAGGTTTTGTTGTGTGAGTTCAATACGAAAATCAGTTATCCTTCATCACACGGAAGTCGATTGTCTTCCACAGCCGTTTTATTGCGTATAATATTCGTGGCAACGGCAACGGTGCCTAAAGGGTGGGTGCGCGGGGAGGAGGTCTCGCGGGGCCTCAAGTGTTTCCCTTCCAATCTCCCTCTACAATTGAACGTAGGAAAATTACGATCGGCGACCGGATTCCGAGATGTTACTGTGCACTGACAGGTCGTGACTGTTGTGCAACCAGTCGCTTGGTTATTGTGTGCTATTGTATTTGGTCTACGTGTTTGACAACATAAAAGGACTCGTTCAAAATAAGAAAGATTGTTGGTTAACACCTAAGTTTGATCAATGAGAGATGCATAGAACAGAGAAGAGTGGCAGAAGAAAGGGGAGGCCTATACCCAATAGTGGATGATTCTGGACTGAAATGATGCTGAAACACCTAAGTTTGGCTTCAAGTACGATAAACTGTTAGTTATTCGGTTGAGGTATCACCTGCCGACAAAAACAAACATAACAATGTTGCAAACAGAAACCACAACGAATCAGCCAATGCTCCATCTGTCACCGTAACTTTGGACGACACCAGAATTTTGAACTTACTTGTTTTACCCTCTACAACAACTGCTACTTACAACCAGTAGCAAACACATCATAAAGCCTCAATTTTTTCATTTCGCTCCTGTTAAATATTTGGGGCGGTGTTGAGGGGTACGGGGGAAGTTCTCATATATATAACTAGATAATAAATCGAAACTTCAGTGCATTTTTAACCGACTTCCGAAAAGGAAGAGGTTATCAATTCGTCTGTATGTTTTTTTTTTTGTATGTTTGTTATCGCATATCTCCGTCATTAATGAACCTATTTTCAAAATTATTCTTGTGTTCGAAAAGGTATACTCCCGATCCCATTGTCACCAAATCAGGATATGATGATGGGATCCTAGGAAAATTGAGGGCAACCCTCAAATTTTATAGGCGCATATGATGTTTTTCATATATTTTCTAAAGCTGTTTAAGTATTTGCGTCTGACCATCATAATATCATGTGAATTCGCTGATGATGATGGAAGGTACAACTCCTCAACGGTTAGGAGTTGAAAGAATATTCTTTCTTATTTATACTCACTTATGGAGCGATAATTGTATTCTTTCAAGGTACTAGGTTGACCCGAGGTGGTCCCATTGTCACCAAGTCAGGATCTGATGATAGGATCCCAGGGAAATCGAGGGCAACCGTCAAACTTTATAGGCACTTATAACGTTTTCCATATATTTTCTAAACCTGTTCAAGTATTTGCGTGGTCATCACCATATCATGTGGATTCACTGATGATGATGGAAGGTACAACTCTTCAACGGTTAGGAGTTGATAGAAAATTCTTTCAGAACTATACGTACTTATAAAGTGATAGTTGTATTCTTTCAGGGTATTAGGTTACCCTGATGATAGAACGTAAAACTCATTAACCGACTTTAAAAAAGGAGGTTCTCAATCTTATTTTTATGTATATTCACCGATTACTCGGAGGCGCCTGAACCGATACAGAAATTTTTTTTTTGATGAAAAGGAGATATCCCAAGAGTGGTACTCTTATAAGAAAATCAGGATCTGATGATGGCATCCCAGAGAAATCGAGGGCAACCCTCAAATTGTATAAGCATGTATCACGTGTTTCGTGCTTTTTTCTAAAGTTTTTTAAGTATTTGCATCTAGCAGTCATCACTTCATGTTGATGAGTTGATGATGGAAAGTACAACTCCTCAACGGGTAGGAGTTGGAGCATAATTCTTTAGTAAAATATTATGGGGACGTATTATATGGTTGTATTCTTTCAGGTTCTCTAGGTGAGCTGATTATGGAAGGTACTACTCCTAAATGGTTAGGAGTTGAAAGCAATAATAATTGAGAGTTCTTGGTTGAATGTTAAATGTATAGTAAATATTTGAATAGGATTTTACAACTAAAAATTGTAAAATAAAAAAACTCTTTTGCAAAAAAAAAACGACTTCAAAAATACAAAAAAAAATGAAAAGCACTAAAACGAAAAACACAAAAAAGTGAAAAATAAACTTCACAAGAAAAAGCAGCTTCTGAAGTCGGTGGCAAAAAAAACGAAATCAAACAGACAAAATGTCACCGATTTCAGAATCTGCTTTTTCTTGTGAAGTTTATTTTTCACTTTTTTGTGTTTTTCGTTTTTATATTTTTCGTTTTTGTGTTTTTCACTTTTTGTGTTTTTGAAGTCGGTTTATTTTTTTGCAAAAAAGTTTTATAACAAATGAATCGAAGTAAAAAAAGTAA
Organism: Diarsia brunnea; assembly: GCA_949774965.1. Taxonomy (NCBI): domain Eukaryota; kingdom Metazoa; phylum Arthropoda; class Insecta; order Lepidoptera; family Noctuidae; genus Diarsia; species Diarsia brunnea. The sequence continues at coordinate 19,407,944 of OX459011.1, forward strand.
AATTTGCTTTTTAATCAAATTTTTATTTTCATAATTTTTTTAATTATGTGTTTTTCAAACGGTTTGTTAGAAAACTTCGTTAATCTTGTGATTCGTTACTAACAGTGATTTCTTTGAAAAACATGTCTAAAGTCTGTCTTCTGCAAAACTTTTTCAATACAACCCGCTGTTCTTATAAAACTAATTTACGTACACTTTACATATCAAGATCACTTTCCTATAAGCAGAAAACTGAAAGTCGGTTTTAGGCAGGATCCCAGACTAGGAAGTAGCAGTAAGGTTGATTTACGTATTGCCAAGTATTACAAACCAAAACATATTGACAGCCACCATCCATAACAACTGTCCACTACCTTCCCTACGAATAACAAGGCAGTCCACTCCAGTGACGCGCCGTACTGGAGCCCCATACATCAGGCTCTAGCGCACCCGGATAGTCGCAGCTTTAAATAACGTTCCTTCTCGAACATTCTTTTACTGTATGAAATTGAACTTTAAAATATTTGAGCGCTGTTTCAAAACGATGCCGATGTGATGAGATAAGTCAAGTGGATGACATTAGAAGTAAAATAAAGAGGACAGACAAGAGTGAAAGAAAGACGATAGCACAAAATAGTACTGGCTTCTAGTAAGTTGGTCAGGTTGGTTGGCCTAAGTTTATGTAATGATACAACTGTCTTATGTCATTTCAGTTGGTTTTCATTGTAACCTGCTAAATACTAGTATTTACATATATATAAACGACTGACAATATCACCTCCACAATCCACCTACAGACTAGGTAATACTATCATATTACAATGCCATCAGCAGTGTCTAAGGTGGAAAGTTTAATTTGATTCGACTATAAATGTTATACCAAGCAGTACGAAGCCACGCTCAAGCAAATAGATTTAAAAACTTATATTTGAATGTCTGCTCTCTACACTCCATATTGTTGTTTCCAACGTGCAAAAGCAAAAAGAAGCAAAGTTAGCGCGCGTACATTCTAGCATCAAAGAAATATATCCGTTCACGCTGTCATCACTTCGTGTTTGTGTCAAACAAATAAACAAACTTACACGGTCAGGGCTGCTAGTAAACATTTCAGAACAGTTAGATGAAATGAACAACTCCATGTTTGTAAAATAGGACATCGTTCGTTACTTTGTTGGCCTTATTCCAGCTACTATATGGCTTGAAACGAGGTGTTAAACATTAGAGTTTTACGAGCAGTCATAAAACTTGTAAGGCATAACGAGTAGATATTGCTCGCAGAACGGATGACCGATAGAACGAATGGCAGGGTTTTAAAGTGGGAATCGCGTCCCAGAAGGCGTTGGTAACACCGGAAAAAAACTTCAAAGACTTTTCTGTTTCAACAAACTAATAAGCGTTATAATTATGCAAAAGTATGACAAGCTAAAGCACATTTTTTTATCCCCTACTAAAGAAAATCTTTTCTTAATTTCCATCACATGACAACCCTACTGTGACTGCACGTGCAGTAAACACGTCGGGACTTGTTCAACACTCGTTCACACACGTTCGGCTAAGTTCGGGTTTTTGCGCACGCCTCGATAATCTATTACCACCGCGTTGATCGGCGGCTCGCAGTGACGTCACGACTTGTTGACTGCGCTGCTTACGCCACGTTCGAGGGTAGTTTAAGAAGTTCCTGTTGAGGGTAGCAATGGATGGGTGGGAATGAGTTTAATGTTGCCAAGGTATTGTGTTACTGGTCGTAAGAGGGAAGTGAAGCTTACATACAAAGTTACGAGTACAAACTTCATAGTTTATAGTTTCAAGATAGTGGTTTACTGGTTTTGAGTACTTAATACTATTAAGAAACTCTGAAGTGTTAGTTTACTTGTTTTAGGATATAGCTCTATTTATTTATGTACCTATGGCTTTATTTGTTTTAAGGTATTTGAGAAACTGCATCGTACAGCAGTTAAAGGAGTACCTATTCATCTTTTTCTAATTTAAACGTTTTATTATTGAACAATGAATATCCCTGACAGGTACAGTATTTCAATTCTTTCGCTATACGTTTTAGTTTTAAGCTGCAACACGTTGAGTTATGGATGAGTTATACGTTACGTTGATATATTATGTTATAGTGGCTTGCAATAAATCTGAAATATTGCGAATGTTCCACGTCATATAAATCTCACTTATTGTTTTATATTGCTGGTTGGGTTGGCTGGAGTGGAGACCACTTATCAGAGCGCTAGGACGACCTCCAGCCGGCTGGGACATACTGGATGTGGAAGGCGTGGAGTGGGGTGTTGTGGTGCTGAATGGGAGACACGTATGACCAGCTGTGGACTGACTGAGTTGATTGATGTCATATAGCTGGCTGAGGCTGGAGCAATGATCTGCGGTCGTTGTCTGGTCACAGCTGAATTAGGGTTGTCATGGATAAACTCTTGTGCAGCAGTGGAAGGCAGTAGGCTGATGATGATTACCACAGGGCACGTAATAAATTCATGGTGTCGAAATTCTGCTAAACTTAAAAGTTTTGTCTTGGACCTCCATTCAAAAATATAGTACTAATCCTGTGCAGTGGTTGTACAAACTTAACAGTAAATTGCTTTTATAAGAAACCATAAGTTTCTTGTAACAAGTTATACCTTTACTAGAACCTACAGAAATAAATCAAGCTAAATGTTCCACGATCCAATCACTGGGTGCTATTAAATATGATCCATTAATTTCATAACTAACGACACGAAAGGTTCGAAGAAATCTACTTGGACAAACTAAAAAAAATACAGTTTTGATATCGTATTTTTTGTACATCAAAGTTCTCATATTCAACAATACATTTTTTCTCTATCTTTTGTTAAAACTAGCATACGATCGGTTTAATATTTGCGAATTAAACAATTTAATTTAATTTAGACTGATTCGATGTTCACAACTCGCTCATTAGTGCAGTTTCAGACAAACACCGGATAGGATAAGTATAGGATAGACTAAATCATAACAAAAAGTAAGTATAAAGTTAAGCTATAATTACATAATTATCCTACCTACCTAATTTGGATTGTGGCTAAGATTAAGTCATATTAACACCAGAAACCGAAATAAACGAGAAACATTACTCGGGACTTATCTTATTAATAATGGTTATCGAATTACATAATCTTCCTGCTGCAGAGTAAGTAAGATTTACACCTTATTTCAAAATTAATTCCAGAAAAGTTTTTTCTTGACATTTTTGTTTGGTTGATTTTGTTTTTTTTTGCCACCGACTTCAGAAGCTGATTTTTCGTTTGAAGTTTTTTTTTTTTTTTTTTGTTTTTTTCACTTTTTTGTGATTTTGAAGTCGGTTTTACTATGCAAAAAAGTTTTTTAGTTGTAATATCCTATACAAATAATTACTATGCATTTAACATTCCACCAAGAAACCTAACCCACCTTCAATATTTCCCTTATTATTGCTTTCAACTTCTAACCGTTGAGGAGAAGTACTATCCATAATCAGCTCACCTAGACAACTTGAAAGAAAACAACCTTAGATACGTCCTACCGTCCTACCATCCTGACGTAGGTACCTATGAAATTTTAGGGTTGCCCTCGATTTCTCCGGGATCCCGTCATCAGATCCTGACTTGAAACACAAAAATTTTGAAGATTGGTCCACAATTATTGACGGAGATATGCGCGGACATATATTAAAAAAAAAATACATACACGCGAATATAGAACCTCTTCCTTTTTAGAATTTAGAAGTCGGTTAATAAAATACTATAAGCCAGAAAGTAAGTAGTAACACTTTTGGTGCCAAACTCGGAAAGTCACGTCTGGCCACGTCCCACAGGTACGTACTTTCCTTGAACTTGCTGTTTCAGCGGACTCTAAATATTGAAGACCTGAAATTGTCACCCAGCGATTGATGAAAGTTGGTTGTTCTATAAAAATGAAAGTCGTTCGTAAGTTAACCCATATAAGTTTATGACGAGCTTTTACTTATAAAATGTAGTGAACATTCAGGTCGCCTGTTGTGAAAAATTTGCAACAAATAGGTACCATTTGACAAACAGCGCGAACAAGGTTAGAAAATTAGCAGTATTTCTTAACAAAAAAATTGTTTGCTCACCTTATTTGAAACATAAACCTTATGCAGCTTTTAGCTGCATAAGGTTTATGACGGTTGTGCTCAGAATTTTCGAGCACAAAATTCCGAAGAGCTCAAATTCACAAGTTTTTCCTTTATACTTTTACAATAATTTGTCCCGTTTCCGCAGCCATCTGCAGTACGCACCACCAACTAAAAGTTGGTGTACTACCTACCTGCTACCTGCTATCTACCTACCGAGGCTTGTTAAAGCCGAAAGTGCGAAACTTTCGCAATACACAGGTGTTTAAATTAAACGGCTGAAAGCGAGCCAACTTACCTAATAAAAGGTTGTGTATGAACTTTTACTGAGAAACTCGCCTTACTTTTAGCAAAGCTAAAGAAATACGTGTACAGGAAAATGTGTGGCCTGGTATGTAACAGATAGAAACACTGGGAGTCTACCCCGGGCTTCTAAGGTAAAGATATAAATTATTAAACACTTTGCTTGCCACTCTAAAATTCAAACTAAAGCCTTCCTGTTCAGGAGTCGCGCTTGTGAGCAGTCACCAAGCGAGCTAGTCAGAGGTAGTCATAACTACTTAGTACTAAAAATAATCTAGATACAGCTATTAGGCATTATATTCCCAACTTATTATCTAAAATCGTCTAGGTTTGCAAGACTAATAAGATTCATTATCTCCTCACAATGTACTTACCACGTAGACCGAGCGCGTGTGACCACTGAATATAAAGATACAGAAGATCAGCTTAATTCAGGAAGCGAAACTCACTTACTTAAATACACGCGTCTACGAGCAGCTAGTGCCAGCGCGATTACAAAAGATTGTCGTTTGTTTGAGATATCTAGAGAGTATATATCTAGAGAGTATATATCCGTAGTCACTCCCTTCACACATAACCGGGCAGAAAGAACCTTTGAATGATTACATGTGACATGGACATAAGCTCAGCTGTCTTACCAGCTTCTTATTTTTATTTATTTTTTATATTAGCTAGGAATCACTTTCTTCTGCCACACTTCCGGGAAGTGTGTGTCAGTGTTCTGTGCTTCCTTAGTGAATCATGTCATGTCGATAAGTCTAGCTACATACCAACGCGTTAGCACAGTTTTCGATTTTCATATGAAGCCGAACTTCTGTTTCTGTATTTTGTGGTGTAAGTAAGGATACATTACGCGTTAAGTTATCGTAATCGGCGCAATTAGCATGATTTGTGTGAAGTAAAGTTCGACGCTCGTCTAATTGTAATGGCGCGCAGATATCGCCTGTGGTGTACCATTATATTGTGTTTATTTAATCCTTGTGTGTGAGATATTACTGAAAAGTATTCCTAGGAAAATATCTAAAAGTGAAGATACATTTTATCAAAGTTACACCAATTTGGTGTCTAACCATTTGTCAGAAAAGGTGTCTCCTCTGACCGTCTGGGAAATAATAATATTTTTTTTATTTCGGACACAATAAGATCCATAGAGTGTTAGTGGAAATGGCCAAAGCTGAACTTTAGCTGACCACTCACGCAAATCGATTCGACAAAGAGACCTTGGAAAAGGTCTTTTGACCACACATTCACCTGCCCCAACAATAGCAGCTGTTCCACAATGACCACAGATCATTCACGGACGTTTGTCCTGCACGGGCCGGCTGCCCGCGCGCCCATTACTGAGCGGCCACATCGCGTAGAAGTAACGCGTCTGCTCGTGGCGCGCGGTGCCCTCTGGCGGACGATTTATGTGATTACGTGGAGATCGTAAATATGAACTGAGTTATGGAATACGTGCGGTGAACTGATTCAAAGGGCTGGCTTGAAGAATAGCTTCTTAACTGTTTTGTGATGTACGAGTACCAAAGTGTTTTTCGCACAATCGGGTAGGACCGACGTTATGGACGAATGACTGACAATTTGTACAAAGGCCATAGACAAATTGTCTTTGCCTAATAGCTTTGTAATAGGTAAATGTATGGGTCGGGCAGGCCTGAGTCCAGCAGCGGACGTCTTTCGTCTTGAATTATGTATAAACATTCGAAAAAAAACTGACACTTAATCAAAGTTGATCTTCGATTAAGTTTCAACTTTCTTAGGAATGTGTTTGAAGCGCAATATTAATCTAGCAATCAAATTAATTATACATTCCATAAATTGTGCTCTAATAAAAATTCAACGAATAATTGGAAATCCATCGCCGACTCAATTATGTTCGGTGAGCAACTAATTACGCAATATTATCATCTAAATCACATTACTGCATTAATTTTCAATATTTTGAAAAGCTTAGTAACTTTAGCAAGTGAGTAACAAAAATGTATTTAAAAGGAAAACGTAGAGGAGACGCCCTTGAAGTACATACCACATTGGAGATGTTCTTCAGAATGGCCAGGAGCGTAGTACTTGCAACCTGCAAGGTCCCACTCGTACTAGTGTGACCAGATGTAAACGAACCAATATGAAAGGATCGTAAAAGAAAGAAAGAAAGAAAAAATATTTATTTGTCGCAGAAACATAACGAGCATACAAAGAGACATACAACAAAAAATACACAAACAACGCATAACAGATATTAAAAAATACAAAAAGCAGGGATATTATAAATATAGTAGTAGTAGTAGTATCGTAGTAGTTCGAGTTCGAGATTCGAGTTCGAGTCGAAACTACAAGTTTCTACTTACCCCACGGGAAATGTTCTTTCGTTCGTTTATTTCATTGATAAAGTTATATACACCTGTAATTCACATTGTACAGTTCAAAAATATTTTAATTGAAAACGAAGTGGCGATTTTCAGTTACAAGAAGCTCATTGCACATTATACAACAGAAACTTATAGAAGTTTGTTCAATTTTCTCGATATTTTCCAAAACAGATTTCTGTAGAACTAAGAAAACTGTAGCTTGGAATTCAATTTAAGATTATCCTTATGTGCTTGTTTGCGGTGCATTCTACCGGTTTCCTAAACTGAACTTTGGATTGCTCGAAATAATTTTGCTTTGTATCGAGGAGAATTCTTCGAACCGGTAGAAGACCAGTTTTCAGTAACTTTATAACTTTGTTTGTGGGAGTGTTTGAGTACTTTATACTGTGAAAATCTATCTCAAGACTACACGACCTCGACAGTTTCATTTCTAGAAAACGGAATTGATTTAAATTATTGATTTTTGATCCAGAGGTTTCTGTTTGTCGACTGCTACGTTTGATGTGCTCAGTGAGACTTATCACGATAGCTGCGCGGTTCATTTGTTTACCTGACTCCATCAATGCGGAACGCGACCAAGAGTTGCATTCATTTAGAAGGCATCTAAACACACATGCGTAACTTAGCCATGGGTGTTTGTGGAGCAGAAACTTAATTCTCTGTGAAAATCACACGCTGCTAAGAATTTAATAGTAATGGCTTTTTTTTTTTGGCGGGTGGAAAAAAAAAAATCATCGAATAACCCCTCCCGCTCTTGGGCAGAGCGAAAGGGAGTGTCAGGCTTCTACTGACTAAAAACCACCCATGTTCCTTCTTAGCCCTTCCTGTCGAGGCCGCGGTATCTCTTGCGAACAGCCCGCAGCCCTGACGGGATAGTAATGGCTTAAAATGTTAAATATCTTGACCTTCAATATTGCTTAGTTCTGAAAACAATCAACAATTCTAGTCTGTGACGAGTTTTGTACCTCATTTATTATCTAGGTGAAGAAAACTTTATAATTTGAACTAGATTTAGCATTCAGGCCTCCGTTAAGTCGAGTTTTAAAACTAATAGACCTTTGCGGTCGCAAGCTCATCGTTGTTGCAATATTCGTTACAATTATCGAATTCTCTAGTAATTACTGTTACATTATTTTGGCGTCAAAGTTGTACACCAAACTGATACTGGCGGCTTTTGTGGCACGTTAATAGGCGTATTGCGATCTTAACGTGTTCGAATTATAGGTCGTGAAGGTCACATAGGCAACTGCATGCTCAATGTAAAATATTGGTATTCAGCTGCATCCAGTTAGACTGGAAATCGACGCTAACATAGTTTACAAGTGGCTGGATAGATGATGATGATATTTACAAAATAGTTTGGTGAGTAAAACAAGACTCAGAGAAATTCTGACGATGTCACTATAACTACAGTATACATACAGGGTGTAAATCAACCCATCACACAGCCGTCAACCAAGCATTCTGTACATCAAACTACTCGTAAGTACCCCTACGCAAATTTTTTTGCTGGGAAACGACTTTTTTTTTGGGTCAAAAATCACATTTTACGGTAAAACTCAATGTAGCACTGTTAAAACATTGTGCTAGTGGATGCTTTAAATAGTAAACGGGTCATGGAGGTAATTTAAGTAAAGTTATAACCTGAAAAACTAGTATTTAAAAAAACAGCTTACACCCTATGTAAAGTATTTCAGAAATTCAGTATTTCTTTGTTTAAACTAGCAAGATATTAATGGTCATTAATCCTCTGGTTTATACAGGTTTTGTCCATATTGACAGTAACTCAATCTCGAGGATTCAAAAGTAACAATGACTTTAGAAGTATTGTCGAAATCAATCTCTCCTTATTTCAAGTTCTGGTCGATATTTCATGACTAAGTAAAAAGGATTATTTCCTTCAATAGAATGACGGTGATCGATGTCACAACAATGATATCTCCTCCAGAAGTGATGCATCACCTTCATATGTATTCCCTCTCATATACATCTTGGAGTCATCGATCAAAGTGCCTGGGACTGTGGGACTACTTTGCATACACCATAAATATGTTTTCTACAATGAAAGTAATACCAAAGAAACTGCCTCATCGCTTTTTTAAGCTATTTTTAATAATCACTAAGTTAGAAAAGTACCTGAGTGAAGTCATCTGAAAGAATCAATCCGATTTGATTGATTGATACAATTACATTTCTAGAAAAGAAAAACATACAAAAATTATTCCTGATTTAAAATGAAGAGATAAGCTGGGTCTCCTAAATAAAAGATCTGTTCACAGAAACCATCATCATCATCATCTTTACCCTATAATGTTCCCACTGCAGGGACTTGGGCCTCCTCTCTAGGAGAGGGATGGGCTATGATCCACCACGCGTGCCCAGTGCGGGTTGGTAGATATCACATGTCTTCGATTTTTTTGACGTGACAACGTCTTATAAATTGGTTTGCCGGGTGACACTTCAAGAAACTGCGTTACGCTCCGCTCACGTTATGCGCTCACAATGAGAGCGAGTGAGAGGCACGCGTCCAGAGCGAGAGAGAGAGAGTGAGAGAGATAGGCATACACACCGGTTCATGTCTTGCGCTTCTATTTTCGTTGTCACGTAAAACTTTCGCCCGTATACCGACTTTACAGGCAACCAATTTTTTTTGTTCTTAGACATGCCAGTTTCCTCACGATGTTTACCGTTTACCGTTTTGGGAGCAACAGTGATGAAATAAACTACACAAAGTAATGCGCCTGCCTGAGTTCTAACCAACGACGGGGCCACCAGTGGGCCACCGCTGCTCTACATAAGACACATTTTACTATAAATCATGTTTTCGTTACTTGTGTCACTACTACTGCTATGCTAGTGGCACACAGTAAAGCCATAACTTGGCTACACATTGTTTCGTACACAATCATGCTGCTCAAGTTATAGGATGTAGACGAGAGAGTCTTGCCACGGATCATGTTTTTCGTATCCATGGGTACTAGTACTCGTAGTGTGCCTTAATAACGCCTATTATCGCTTAAATTAAATGTAAAATACTCTATCAACTTTATTGCTGGCCAAAGATCTCTCCCAAGCTACGGCATAACACACTGTCTTACTGTGTCTTACGAAACCGGTGCAATATACGCAGTAGGGCGATGCGACACTGCATGCAACACAGCATGCGACAACGCACTGCACACTGGCGCTTTACAAAATATTCACACACAAAGTTAATCTACTACCACCAGCCAGCGAGCCGCATTACATATTTTATCGCGAGTTTGTGTGACCGCAGGATAGCCGGAATTATGTGAAAACAGCTGCACTAAATAGATATTACAGAAGCTTGTTCCAGAGCAAAGGCGAGAATTTTACATCATGAGTCTGCCCAAAACAATTTTTGAAAATAAATATTTATTTGTCTCTTTTCTACGAACGAACCATTATACTTAGGTATGTAAGGGTGTAGCTGTAGAATGTTGTAATATTCAAGGTTACTTTGATATATTTAACCCCTGTCGGAAAGATTGACAAGGGCGCTGTCGGCTATCGAGCACTCTTTGACGTGAAGCTTTTCTTAATGTAGCTTTGAATGGATCTGAAGGTCTCTTTATTAAAATATACTTAAAATGTTTATAAAATAATCTTTATTCGTTTTATTTTCCTAAATAAACTATGAATTAAGGTTTCCCAAAACTAATAGTTTTGTTAGTAATGCCAGTGATTTTCTGAGATGATTAAATAAATAATCCTGGTTATAACACACCTTTTTTATGGTGGGTGGAAAATCATCAAATAACCCCTCCCGCTCTTGGGCAGAGCGAAAGGGAGTGTCAGACTTCTACTAACTAAAAACCACCCATGTTCCTTTTTAGCCCTTCATGTCGAGGCCGCGGTATCTCTTGCGAACAACCCGCGGCCCCGACGGGCATTATAACACACCTTCTGATACGACAGTGAATGATTATGAAAACATAGTTCGTAAAAAGCTGTTTGTTTATCATGGCTTAACAAAACTTCACACGCCATCATAACAGTTTCCACATCACAGTTTAATTTAACCTAAATAATAAGAAACCTTGAAATAACCATCTATTCTACGGAGAATAATCTTATCACCAATATTTAATAAGTTTCAACGTTCAACAAGAACAAAGATCGAATTTAAATTAGCCAAGAAAGCAAAACGATGGAAATTATGGACGAAGAGAGAATTAAGATATTAATTCAATTAAAAGTTTTAAAGTTTCTGAGAATATTCTTACTTGTGACTTTGTGAGAAAAGCGAGAGGAACTTACTATAGGACTACAAATAGATTATCCGATCAATTAGTGGGTAATTTATCAGATTAATCTTTCTGCCTTCCGTTCGAAGGTAATTTACCAAAATAGTTTTCTTAACTTACGCACACATTTAAATAAACTTTTGCTGACACACTTAACGAAGTCCCAATGGTTTCATGTCTAGGAAATATCTTGCTAGCTTGAGTTTTGGTTAGTGGTTACTTAAACAGGGAATCGATAAACTTATTTTGTGATTGTTTCCATGCCATTTATGTGTAGTGTAGTGTAATGAATAGATATAGATCGAATTATTTGTCTGGCTTTAACACAAACATTAGCTTACGTCAAAATAATTATGTTAGACATCGTTTGATGGCATTTAATTAGAAACTGGTTACTGGTTAATAAAAAGAACACAAATTGTTTTCGAAATCTATGAAAGCGGCAAAATCGAATGTTTTTGAAAGAAAATCCTCATTCATAAACATTTAATTCAGCGCCATCTAGCGGACTTTTCCAGAAACAAGTATGAAACGCGAGGGCTTCGTTTTCAGGTTCCTCCGAAGTCAGCAACTTACCAACATCCTTGAACCAGACACAATTCTGTTCTAACATACTATTTATCTCCGTACAAGATAGAGGGCGACGCTGGTATCAAAATGATACGAGTAAGTAGACAAATATCTGAAACGGTTTAAGAAAAGTTATTTTACTCGTGTTATTGAAATAATTACCATTTCAATGTTTTTAACGCTCATTCGTGTCAGTTTACACTTAATTGGTTTTTAAAGTATGTAAATGAAAAAGGTACTCATACACAATACTTTCATGAAGTCATACAAGTACTGATACCCAATTTCTGGTGGACTAATAAAATATATAAAGAGTCCAATACCTCAAAAACTAAATATCAAATTTTATTCAAACCACTTTTCGGTGGAAGTTGTTTTTATGTTCTAAACCCACATTTTTTTAGAACTCTTCTTACTTCAAAATTAGAGGGGGTGGACACAATTTCACGGCTTTTTTTGAAGTGTTTGGAGGAAAAAAGTAAACGATCGCAGTGCATGCCGCGGCAGAAATGTGCAACGAAAGAGGCTTAGTGGAACGAAAGTGGTTGTTGTTGGTTTGGAAATGGGTCATTATTGTTGGTGTATAATACACTGCAAAAATGAACACGAACATAACATAACATAACTCCTGAAATCCCTAAAGAGTTAGGCAGAGGTGTGCCCAGTTGTAAAAAAGAAAAAGTAAGTAATACTGGACATAATCTTAAATTACAATTTTAATTAAATCAATTTTATTTCATTCACTATTTGACATAAGCCCCTAAAGTTGCGTTTGCGAAATGACGCAGCTGTCTAACACGTTCTCAATACGCGAATATCTCACCAATTATTGACTTAAGAAAAAATATTTTAGTTTTTACAAGCTGTCGACAACAAAATACACATACACAAACATTTTTTTCAACCCTCACTTACATGTATGGAGGGCCACTCCAATTTAGTTCACTTTTGTGTAGCGGTAACAAAAACCTACTCTCCACATTTCGACAGTATATAGTCCCAACAGTCTCGTAGTAAAAAGCTTTGACACAGACGGATACGAATAAACTTTGCGGGTTTTGTTTTTTGTCATTTGACAACGGAACCAACAGTAGTTCTGCTATTGTAATGACGGACTTTTTTCAGTATTTATGCCTATCTATAATGCACCGCATATAGAAATAAAAACGTAAGTAAGATCAGTAATATCTTGGTGCGAAGAAAAAGGAAATGAATAAAAAGGCTCTTTCTGCACAAAATAATGCAAGAGCCACTCTTTCCGCCATCTTGAATCCGCAGCCTCAGCGAAAAACTCTCCACTTTGATTGTTTAATCTCGTTCCCGTGGGCTTCCTCCACTTTACATTGAGAGCCAAGTTTGTGCGAGTTAACTATTCTCTTTACTACACTACAACTTAACTTTACTCAGGAACTGTAACGTGTTAAATTACTAACTTAGCTGCAACTCGAAACATTTTCATTTCTGTTATTCCGCAGAGGGTTTAAGACATTGTTCAAAATGAGCTACATTTTGAACAATGTTTAAACCGGGACATTACAACTGTATGATTTGTAATATGATATCATGCCTGTAATCCACAAAGGATTTGGCAAAGGTACTTATAACTAATACACCCATATTTCGCCAGTTATGTTAAAGTCCCATGTAAAAGGTGGCCAACCTATTTCCATTAACCAGGCACAAATCCAGGTTCCGTGGCTACTACTCGAAATTCTTATTGGAAAAACTCAAGAACACTTTTACTATTCCATTCGTTTTAAATGCCTAATTAAGCCGCTGAAGTTTCTAGTGAAATAGAGACTTTCCTGTAAATAAAGAGCTAACGTATTCTCACTTAGCGATCTTAAGTTCTCAAGTAACGACATAATGATTGCAGCCTCTAGGAATTTGAACCTGAATCTTTAATAATACAGAGTACCAAAATAGACTTTGCCGCGTAATTTGACTTCAAAATTTTTCTTGAGTGAATATTTTTACCTTTTCTTTTATTACCTAATGAAATGTCGAGACAGCTGTTTCAGTTCAGTCGCGTTTCGTGGAAAAATAATTATTATGGATAAAGAAAAGTCGTCGTAGATAAGATCCTAAGCTCACTAAATCCCAAGTATTATTTTAAGGTTGATTACTTTTTGTTAGCGATAGGTCACTGGATAATGTCACTTGGGGACAAAGTGGATCAATAAGAAATACTTAGCTTTGGCAACGTCCCATATTGTTCCATTTATAAACAAATGTAAATACTTGTGCCGAAAATATATGTTTCAGTATTATTTTCGTTTCGCCTACTTATAAGTAATCAATCAAATCAAATTTCGTATAATATGTTGAATAATTTAAAATAATAATTGAACCTTATATTTATTTCGTTTACGTCACAACGTTATTAAATAAAAATTTATAATAATTTCTAAGAAGAATACTTAATGTACAAGCGTAACAGTTTCTGTCTAATTTTCATACAAAAAACAATTAGTTGCCACCCCAAATTTTCAACATTATAATGTAAGTAGGATTAAACTTTTCGCTAAGGAGAACTTTAACATGATAACAGCAGCTGTACTCTTGTGAGCTTGTGTTCATACTGCTGGCTATACATTTATTATGTACATATAGATGTCTTATAATGTATACGAGTACATGTCAGTGTAGTGCGAAGTTACAAGTCGTATTACAGGCTCACGAAGTTTATCAAAGGGTCGTAGTTTTCTCATCAAAGTTAAAGAAAAAGTATTCCGAGGCTTTGAGGGATTATTGGTAATATTAACTGGGATCGGTACGATACCATAATGATTGTGATAAATGATTGCTTTTGTTACGAGTTTAGATTCGTATCGAATGTTGGAATAAATCAGCTTTTTAATGTTAAACAACGTAGACATCGACCAACCCGCAGTGGGACCGCGTGGTGATTTTAGTTAGCTTTTTGTCATAATTATGAGAATGAAACATTGTAAGCCTGACCTTTGCTACTGGCTCAAAAGATTTTAGAGAGGATATTAGAATACCTCTACCGCCTCAAAGTAAATACCAAAGACAACAAAGAAACCAGACCCATACATGCTCTGTACTACTTAAGCTACTGTTTAATTCATACCTTGGCAACAAAATCTGTGAAAATACCCACTGGCAATCTGAGCAACAGCCCTGTAACCGACATACAGACGTCGTAGGCATAGTAATAAGGTCCCTTTGGCGCCCTCGGGGGCGGGACCCTGCATAATACCTTCAACTAAAGCAGAAACGGGATTTTAAGCACGCATAAAGAAATCCGCACTTACGTATGCCGTACTGTACTCTAGGTCAGGTTAAAAGAAGTCTTTTATAAAGAAATACCGAGTCACTCCTACAGTATTCGTAAACGTACTGTCACGTACATTATTTTTACAACAACACACATTTTACTTTTACTAAATTATTCAAAGCACTATAAATTATTTAGGTACGTACAATTGAAAGCAGATTTTCTCTGTTGCTATGTATCTACAAAATGTTTTAAAGCGTGAATATAAAATTTAACTGCCTTCTCGAGGATATTGTTCTACAAGGTGTTGTTTTAAAATGTTGAGTATTCATCCAATAAAATTTTAATGCTATCTACGTTCAGTAACGTTTTAGAAAGCCGTTTCACGTTTTAAGCAAATAATATTACAATAAAAATTGTGCTTTCGAACACTAAGGGCGCTACCTTAAAGATGCGAAACGTTCCTTACCTTTATTCTGTAAAAATAATTATGGTGAAGATACGCCAATACAGAGATCAAATGTTCATCAATGCTTAAAAATCAAAACCCAGTTTCCCGAGTTATTTCGACTTACAGGCGGTTATAATATTTCACGAGAAAACACCTACTTCAGAAACATTTTTAAACATAATAAAATAAAAGAAGTACGTGTACCTAACGTTAAAATTTTATAATTGCATGTTACTACACTCCTCGCCTCAGTATGTAAAATGACGTGGCGATGTCAGATATTGTATGAAAATGAATAGTGTTGAGCTTATCGCACAGTTGTGGCGCCATCGGGGCGCCACTGCAGCGCTTTTTCACTTCTATAATTTGCAGGCGCCATTAGAAAATGGTTTCACACGACAACACATTCGTAGTAGTAAATAATATAATCCTTTCTACAAGGCTGGCGCATAGATCTTCAAGTATCTGAATCTCACTGAATGTAAATTTGAAAGGAGTCGTATTTCTGAAGCTGCGTACTGAATGAACGCATTACGTACGTGTTTCTGAACAGCACAGATTTCAGTAGGATTTCTGCAATGCTTTTGCGAACGACGAGTACTAATAAATTGTTCCATGACATGTGAATTAACTCTCTCCCGGGCAATATTGGCATACATAATATACTAATGATTTTTTCGTGTTTGTAATAATGAAAAACAACAAAATGATGTACTATCTGTGTAGGTATTAATGTGTTTTCACAGTAATGGTACCACAGGAATAGTCCTATTCTACTTATTGGTTTGTCATTCTTTTACACAGCAACAATAAATTGTTTGATGAGATATTATTTAGAATACAGATAGTTTATAGGCTGTAGGTAGAGTGATGTAGTGAGTTAGGTACATTATTTATGTCGACTGCGAAAGCTAAGCCACGACTAAAAGCAAACCAAAAATTTGAATATTCCGTTTAGGATTCCTAGGACCTACAAGATTTACGTTCGCCGATATAGTCACGTACTCCTCGGGTGTATTGGCTGGTGATTAATGTACCGTTAGAAAATACTCGCCTACCGGCATACTAACTGATATTGACAGAACTTGAACTGCGGCATAAACCGATCCCATTTTGTTACCCTTATCGGTCCGCCCCCCAAATATTTTAGGATTCGAATCTATTGTCCACTTTGTCCAGTTTCATCGGTTTTTGCGACCAGAATTGTCACTCATGTAGAACGTACCTTTTGGTTGGATAATTCAATATTGTTTGCAAGTTTTACAACAGAAAATGTTTGGAAAATAAATATAACATTACCTGAACGATACCTGCATTTGCAGCAAACTTTAAAGTAACTGTTATTTCCGTTTAACGTTCAATTTTCTTACTCCGTTCGACTCTTGCAATGGCTGAAAAGAAAAATAGCAGATATATCGAAACTGATCCCACTCAGTAAGAAAACAGAAGTGCCACAACTAGGGCATGTGAAATCCGGTTTCGATGTCATCGTAAAACCTGGGGAAAACTGGTTTTATTTTGGGTGTGATAACCTAGCCACAACACTATCAGTACAACCATAATTGACTTGAACGCATCGCCTAATGACTGATTTGTAAAAGCAAGTTTGATTTGAGTGCTAGCAAGTTATTTGCCCAATAGCCAGTCTAGAACGGACTATTTTACACGTTGAAGTGTCACATGGGCGTCAAAGCACAACAAAATCAAAATCAAAATCAAAAGTCATTTATTCAAACTAGGCTGATAATCAGCACTTTTCGAACGTCAAAATTTACTTTACTTTACTTTACTCATTTACAAGTGACAGTCCCCCAAAACGCCCACCCTTCGACACTTCCTAGTGTCAACATCATATAATTGCTAATTTTCAAAGCAAGCTGTTTACTCCAACTCGTGGGCTTCGTGGGTGAATGACTGTACAATTGGGGTATCAATCCAATTTCCTTGCCAATCCACCTTCTGCATATTTCATTGGATGTCCGGTTCGTACTAGTTCCTCAGTTATAGTTGCGGTCCGGTATCCGCTTCCGCCCGCCGGACCGTATGCGGCGCCGCGCGCCGTGCCGGTGTGCGATACCGCTGAGCGCTGCTATGTCTCACGTATCGCACTCACGCGGTGTTATTGTTTTAAACTATCCAGCGAAGGTACAGCGGGACTATGGGAATTATTGTTTTGTTATTTCAGTCACTTTACCACGACGTATCTCACTGAAACACACACAGTTTCCCAGAGTTTGAATTGGCCATTGAATTATTCAGTTGACCAACTGTGTATACTGGACACAGCCGTAATATAACATGTCACATTCAGTTTTAGAATATGCTAGTCTGTGTTGACCGTCGTCTACGTCGCTCAAACTTGTGTGACAGTCTCTCTAAAACTGGATGTGCCCATACTTTACCTGTAATGCGCAAGTTTCGAAATAGAATTTTTTAAACTAGGTAATTTATTAAGAAGCGAGTCAAGTTCCTTGACGTTTATTCTATATTCACAATGAAAAACTAACTGACGCAACTAAAGCAAATTTTAATGTAAATCACCCCTACAAACCCGACATACTACCCACAAAATTTAATTAAAATAAACACACAACGTAACTATGAAACTGAGAAACTCGTATAAGTGAATCAGTATTATTCGACGAAAGCTAAACAAAGTTGGCTCTCTATGCGATTCATTACCTGTATTATACAGTAGTACTACTATATAATACAGGTAACTGTGGGCAGTGGGATGTGGCTAGCGGGTAATATTACAGCGCAATGTTGGAAGATAATTATGCACATTTCCAACGCTGCCGGCTATTTTACAGCGCACCACAAAACCGTGCTATTGGGAGTTATACGAGCCTTTGAATATATTACTCAACGGTAACTCAATATTTGGAAATGGTTTCAATGGAACAGTTACGGCAAAATTGTATAGTATAATTAAAAATGCAGTTTAGTGGAGAGTCATTAGTCTGCTTTCAATAGTCACGCAATCAAGCGCGTGACACGAATCCTACGGGAAATCCTACAGTGCAGTGCATGTTCGGGTCATGGCTGTTCCTTACACAAATCTGTACGCTCTAAGTCGCGATCGGAAAAGCGTTTCGACGTGTAAAGTAAGGGTAAAGGGGGCTCTTGTTGGGATGCGGGTTGTTCGAAAGAGATACCGTGACCGCGACACAAAGGGCTAAGAAGGAACATGGGTGGTTTTTAGTCAGTAGAAGTCTGTCCCTTCCGCTCTGTCCGGAGGGGCAGGAGTCATTTGATGATTTCAAAAAAAAGGGTCTTTTGTTGAATTTCACTATAGCTCGCTGGCGCCACAGATGACTATACCTAATTATGTAAATGTATCATCCAAAACGTATTTCAACAACGTTCTATTTCTGGCAGTAGGGATGTTTCCTGACTAAAAAAAATATGATTCTAATTAGTCTGTCTTTTAGATTATCTAAAAATATTGGATATGTATTTTTTGTTTTATCAAATCAATCAAAATTGACGAAGATAAAGCGCACCAAATATTTGAGTCCCCGGGGGTTGTGACGTCACTCACCGGTAAAAATGTCATACTAATGTCTTAGAATAAGACGTCACACGAGTTTTCAAAGCACTGTTTCGTCGTTTTAGTTTGTTTACGTGAAAAAAGAAAAAATACGTGTTCAATATTTTTTGGAAATCCATCTGACGGACTAATTAGATTTTTTTTGTTAACTACCCTATTATTTAAGGATGATGAAGATAGAATGTTGTTTTAAATACTTACGCTTAATGATATTAAGTGTGCAAGTGTATGCATAGTTAAATAAGGTGACTGTTGATTGCACTGAATCTTTTAGTAAATACTCGTAGTCTACATCGCATAAAATTATTTATAGCCCATATAATATAGACATGTAGATAGACGTCCGTAATTTCTATGTAAACAAAACTCTGATCACGTAATTGAGCCCAATGAATGTCCCGTAATATTGATTTACGTTATTTAATCAAATTATATCAATTTGTTCGAATAGACGCTACACTTTACGACGAGGTCGTGAACTTATGTAGGTTGTTTTCGCTACATACGCCTTTGACGATCTTGGGGAACCTATTTTCGATATCTTTATAAAGATTCTGATTTAGATATGAGCTCTCACAAACCTATTTCCTTCAGAGAGTTTGTTGAAACTGTAAGTCATTGTATGTTACGAGTTTCTTGTCAGTACGTAAACTTTTACTGCTGAACAGTTAAATTATGCCACTCAACGACTAACATAGGTACTGAAAACTCAAAGAATAACAATATTTTATTGCTTCTTGGAGTGAATCAGCCAGGTTACCAGTAACTAAACGATCAGCTCATCTGAATTGTGTTCAAGGCTGTCAGGGTCAATATTCCATAACAATTTTTAAACTGACAGCTCTTGAACGCGGTTTACAAGTGCTGATCACGTTCAGTTTCATTGGTGAATTTCTCCGTCAACAGAAAAAATGAGCAGTACGTTAATAGTATACGTTGTATGTCATTTAGGAGGCAAGTCTATGGCCATTGCGCAGAAATATATTAACTTTTTTTGGCTAGAATACAAAGGTTCACACAAATAGTAAACACCATACATTATGTGATCACAAAGCGGAGGAAATGGCGTCCCTTTGGTCTGGCGGCTCGCGGGTGGCGGAAGTCAGGACAATGACAGATGGGCCCTGTGACGCGTCGTATCGCGGCTCAGTACCGTGAGCCTCGCAAGAGCGTGCCTAATAGTAACGTAAGTACGAACAATCTACCTCGCTTCACATATAATTAGTTTTTAAACATTATTAATATCTGTGGAACAAGTACTCTATGATGACTCAGGGGAGGCCTTTGTCCAGCAGTGAGATAGTAGACAGATAGAAAAGTCTAAACTTAACTAAAAAAGAAACGATTATTAATTATGTTAGGGATATTTTTAAATGTACATCTGTATAATTTTTCAGCACATTAGGTAACTCCACTAATTAACTGAATGCATACCAGAAAAATGGTTCGTACATCGGAATAATACGAATTGTTTATAAAAAAATACTTACTTGAACACTAAATCGTTAAGGTTAGGTTAGTCATTACGCTGACATGTGAGTCCATAATTATTTTTTTTTTGGTAAGGTCATGTTAGGTTAGGTGGTTAACAGTTCAGTAAAACAGTTCTGCAAATACCATTAAACAGTATATTGAATATGATTTATTTAGTGTGCCTAATTTGTGTGCAAGTCAGTATTTTTTATTTAACTTTATAATATTTTGTTCGTAAAATGGAAATATTCAGATATCGATTTAAATACATGCCATTCTGTTAGTTGCGAAAACTGCCATAGGATTCACGGTTAAAATATCTTTAGGATTTATTTACGTTATGTTTACGTCGCGCGTTCATGCTGGGGCTTTGTCCGATGTGACACAACGTCATGAAAGATTGGCTTCAGGCCGGATGATAAAACATAATTACACTGTCTGCTGTTTCATGGTACAGGAATAAATTATGATCGACCCACCTTTGTACAGTTTTAGTGCATAAAGTTATAATAAATAAATGTTTTTTTTGTGTTAGCTTGATTTTTGTGAACGCTTTTATGCAAGAATGTATTGTAGCTCCAAATGTGAACATTGCATCCTTACTCAAGATCATAATACATTTTGAAAATATTATCTACTTAAATGAAATGTCTTTCACATATCTACCTGACTTATATCTCCAATAAAAACCCTTATCAAACACCATGCAGACATGGCAGCGTTAAAAAATAAATGCGACCGTAAAAAAATATGGCTAGTTTGTTTACCGTTTACCCCATGTTATTTAATAACAGTTTCTCTTGTCGGCTCGGTATCTACATTAATAACTATAACCATACTCGTACGTTACAACCCTATCGTTCAGCAAGTTGCGTATCTTGTAGATAACAGCGGAAACGAAACAATTTGCTAAATGCTCTTCACAAATGGACTGCTGTTAGTTTGATATTGAAGCGTCCCTCGCGCGGCGTAGAAACACATTAGTAGGAAATGTTAGCGTTTGTGTATTGCGTGATGGCAATATTGTTTATACACAATATTGCTGTTATGAGACTTTCTGAATAGATCACTTTAGTTTTACGATGGGTAAACGTTGCCAAGTAATTCTGCGAAGTTGATAAATGTAGCAAATAAGTTAGGTTAAGGTTCAAATCAGTAAAATAAGAGTATTTTATAACTCTCTTCTGCCAGTTCAGCAGATATGGAGCCGGTTCTTTGACTGCTAAATCATGTGTAATCAGTATCTACCACTTCTAAAATCTCCATAGATTGCTTGAATCGGTGCAGCAACATTTACACACAAGTAACTACTTACTCACTTCAAACAACGAAATGGTTCCTTTCCTCAGACACGACACTACGATAAAATAAAACGAGGGGAAATGAGACCTCTTACTAACAAGTACTTCCAAGGGTCTCTTCTACAAACGGAGACACATTGAAGGTCAGGGGGTCAACTGCAGGGAGCTGTAACGACGACAAAGTGCGACAGTTAACTTTAGCGGATGTACTTAACGCGAGTCTTCCGCCGTATTGTCAAGATTGGGGCGTCGTCACGATGGGGCGTCGCTGTCATTTGTTTTTGTCATTTCAAGACATCGAGAAGGACTGCCTCCTTTTTCTACTGTTGTTGAGCATCAGGTCTTGGAATCGATTCCCGGGTTGAGCAAAGTATTATCATTAGGATCTTAGTGGTTTTTTTAGAATGTTTGCATTAGAATTTTGTCAGTTGTGAAAG
This sequence comes from Diarsia brunnea, assembly GCA_949774965.1. NCBI lineage: Eukaryota > Metazoa > Arthropoda > Insecta > Lepidoptera > Noctuidae > Diarsia > Diarsia brunnea. Next base: position 19,429,994 of record OX459011.1, read on the forward strand.
AGACCATGTTAAGCTAGCACCTTGACCAGGACCACGGTCCTTTATCGAGGCTTTTTATACGACATTGTAGATACTATGTATAGCTTTATGATAATAAACTACACTTACCGCGGCCAGACCACAGATAAGTGACCGCTCTGAAAAACAATGTTTTTTAACATTTATAAAACATACAACAAAATAATCGGGCTATTTACATTTCGTATGAAATAACAAATAATGTTTAAAAAGTTAAAAGCACGTCCCGTTAACTGCTCTTATTACTGAGAATAAACAAATTATATAAATAATGGGTAAAACGAGGCTTTAATCATAATAAGGCTTAAAAGCGGTTTTATTAATATTTCGAAAACCTTTTTCAGGGCAAAATAGTTAAATGATTAAATTAATTAGCATGATGTTCATAAAATTGCTTTTAATTTTCGTACTCATTCGTGATAGTCATTACTATTAGTTTTTATGAAGCTGTTCGTATTGAAAGTTGTTCAAGTCAGCAAAGTACTAAAAGGGTTGAATTCACTAATAGCTTGGCAATGAGTTGGCATCACGTCCCGTGTTACTTTGAGCAAACATCGATTATGTGAGTATCACCTTGTTGGTGTAATGGTCGTAACGCGACTATGGAGCCGTTTTTTCATCGGGAATTTCTCAGTAGCAACCACTGAACCTGTATTTGTGCCCGGTTGATGGCAATAAACTCGTCCTCTATGGAATTTAAATATAACTGGCGAAATGTGGGTATACTTGTCGGGTATACCTCTACCTAACCCTTCAGGGATTACAAGGCGTGATGTTAAGTTACGTTAACGCAACTCAACAATAAAACACAATCTGAGGTCGTCGGCCTGTCGAGGCTGCGGGTTGTCCGCAAGGGATACCGCGGCCTCGATATGAAGGGCGAAGAAGGAACATAGGTGGTTTTTAGTCAGTAGAAGTCTGACACTCCCTTTCGCTCTGCCCAAGAGCGGGAGGGGTTATTTGATGATTTCCCAACCCCAAAAAAAAAAAAAAGGACGTCGTCGGTAAATGATTTTCTTCAACGGTTTAACATTCAACTTCCCGTCGTCGGTGAGTTAAGTTCTATGTTAAGTCAGCTTGTTCAACTTCCCGTCGGGGCTGCGGGTTGTTCGCAAGAGATACCGCGGCCTCGAAATGAAGGGCTAAGAAGGAACATGGGTGCTTTTTAGTCAGTAGAAGTCTGACATTCCCTTTCGCTCTGCCCAAAAGCGGGAGGGGTTATTTGATGATTTTCCACCCACCATAAAAAAAAGCTAGTTAAACTTTGTAGTTTAAATAGAAATAACTTACATTACTTTAATCTTTTAATAAGTAGACAGTTGCAGTAGATCTGATGCAAATCTTTGACAGTCGTTACAGGTAGTCAATGGTCTGTACAACCAGTCTTGCAAACGCGTATCGTGTTACCCAGTAATAACTTGGTTGAGCAGGACAGGCAGGCAGCCGCTCTATGAGAAATACTGGTATTCAGCTGCATTTAGTCAGACTTAAAGCAGACCCTAACATGGTTTGGAAAGTTTAGGCAGATGAATTACTGCAGCAGCAACAATTAGTATAATTTGAGAACTAGATAGCTATCATGTTACCGTTTCACGGAACCTCGTAAACCAATATACAATAACTGCAATTATAATAGTTAATACATGTCAATTTAACCTCGTCCTTCGGTTATTTCAAGATGATCTTAATGTAATCATAGAATTGAGTCAATATTGGATGTAAAGCATCCGTGTCAGTTTTAAGGATAGAATCCTTAGAAAACGTTTGACGTCTACTAAGCATGATCGTGTTACTGTAATCATCTCTGAAGCAAATAAACGAGCAAATCGTTAAATACAAGTTAATTGCGTGTACCAGGGAGGCAGCAGGGAGGGGGGGGGGGGGTGACTTGGTGAAGTCTGCGCCATCAATCACCGCGTGGAACGGAGACGTGTTGATTGAAACAGTGGCCGGTGACCCCGTGGAACACGGCAATTTATTACAGCTGGGTCTTGTTGTATTTAGCTATGCTTTTCAGTCAAATGTGTGAACATACTTTGGGCTCGTTCACTTCAAAACTTGCGCCAAGCCACGCGTATAGAGAAATCAGAAATAAACTAAAAAATAAAAAACAAGTCAAAGGAATTCAGCGATAAATGGGAGCAAGGTCCCGTAAATGTATTCGAAAATGGAAAACTGATATCTAAAACTTTTATTGCAGTCGGGGAACAGTTCGGTGGAACAATTCTTTACAGGTCCCCCGACTGCTCCCATTTATCGCTGAATTCCTTTGACTTGTTTTTTATTTTTTAGTTTACTTTTTGTCATGGCAGGCGTGTTTTTTAATTTTTTAAATTATTTGTTTTTTATTTCATATCTTTTAGTGATATATCGATATTTTTTCGCCATGTTTCTAGTAAATTGATTCACACATACTGACTTTTCATACAAACTTAAAAACCATTTAGGTGCCGTCGTGGATGGATTTGGGAGTTGTAACCTAGCCAGTTTGTTTAATTTCTTTCATTACAGATAATCTATTGATATGTAGCTTATTCGTATCGAATCCCGGGTTTAAAATGTCACCATATCATTTGTTAAGTAGTATTACTAGAAAACACTAGATATTGAATACTACTGTGGTATATTTTTGTAATCTACTTAATAAGTTCTAGACGATGATTATATTTTTCATTGAAATTTCAATAAAAACAAATTAAAAGTTATTTTTATTTCTAAACCATGGCCACCCTATTATGTTTTTTGATATTTTCTCTAGCCTATGTTACCCGGGATGACGTAACGAATCTAACGATACCACATACATCAAAATCGGTTCAGGCGTTTAGAAGTTATGGTGGAATAAAGAAACTCACAAACAAACATACATACATACATACATACATACATACATACATACATACATGAACGCTAAAAACATAACACTCTTTTTTTTGGGGCAGTCGTGTAAAAAAAAGAAAAAATTTCAATAAAAACAAATTAAAAGTTATTTTTATTTCTAAACCATGGCCACCCTATTATGTTTTTTGATATTTTCTCTAGCCTATGTTACCCGGGATGACGTAACGAATCTAACGATACCACATACATCAAAATCGGTTCAGGCGTTTAGAAGTTATGGTGGAATAAAGAAACTCACAAACAAACATACATACATACATACATACATACATACATGAACGCTAAAAACATAACACTCTTTTTTTTGGGGCAGTCGTGTAAAAAAAAGAAATTACAGCACGCTACGATTAACCGCGACGGTACTCACGCATAAAGAAGCATGACTTGATGCGTGAGTACGTGAGTATAAGACGGACAGACGGTGAGCTAACCACTTAGTAGCCTCACTTGAAGATTTATAATATAATTATAAACTATTTGCTTTGATGTGCCCTAGTTTGTCATAGCTACAGTAAACTGTAAATAAATAACACTACGTCGCGTGAAATCCCATTTATTTGTGCTTTGTTCGAGATCAGTTTTGATATATTATTATCACGAAATACTTTCCGAGAAATGAAAGCAATTTCCTTTAATGATGTACGAGTTTGTCCCGAGTGGTCAGACACAGGGTGTTCATAAATGAGATGACATTTGATTTGAGAGGACGCGGGACGCCCGAAGAAATATTCGGCGCCGCGCAAACATATTGCGTGTTTATTTTTTTCCTTATTGCTTCATTATGCAAGACTATTGAGACTCGCAGCAAATATCTCCTGTCATAAAAAAACTTACTGCCAAAGTTACACACACTCAAGACTTTTACTTTTCGCATTGAAAGCTGTTTCAGACTAGAAAAAGTCTCTGCTGTACTTTCAATCCATTAGATTGATGCAGCACGTGGTCTTTTGTATGTGTACATCAATGCTTTGACTTCGAACATATCCATCCGCCATAATGCCAGGTTGCCCTCGTCCCCCTCCCCCGAGCCCTTCACCTGTGTGTGCACGTATATTACGTTTCTGTTTCAGAGGAATTACTTCCCTGAGTAAATGACATACCTTGCACGGAATAACAACCGTTATTTGCAAACATTATTACGAGTGAACTCTCTTAAAGTACCAACATGTGAAGAATTTACAAAAGCAATTGCTTTCATATTTCTAAAGCCAGTAATTCAAGATTTTCTTTATATTTTTTTTTATTTCGTAAAAACAAAAAACCAGACTTACATAGGGCGTAATCTTAATAAAGAATATAAATATACCGAAACACTTCGAATGTGAAAACGAGTCGTTTTCGTGGCTTTACGGTAGCTCGTTATGTGTATTCTTTTATCCCATTTTTAGCAGTTTTCATCCTTTGCGTTACTTCGGCTTTGAGGTATCAAGGTTGTTCACAAACGACGGAGGTAATGTTCAATTGCTGTAAATAGGCGATTTTCGATACCGATGTTTTTTACGTGGAAGTAAGTGGATAATAAAACCTATTTAAATATTTTCGTCAGGTGGTCGCAGGCGCTACAGTTGAGCATGAGGGTTCGAATTCAAGATCTGGCCATATTTTTTGAGCATTTCTATTAGTAATAATTAAATTTCCAATAACAAGCGTGGAACTTACATTTTTACCTGCCCGCCTAGCATGCCACCGTAGAAACGGGTTTTGTCGACGGAAGAATCGACAAAATGACAGATTGTAGCAAAATTTAATGTCAAATTGTATGGAAAAAGCTTTGTCTATTCTTGGTAGAATAGAGATAGAATCGCCATACTACGCGTACAGGTCGGCGTTTCAGGTAGTTAATAAAACCTCCTTTTTAAATCTTGTCGTCGGAAATTACGTATTCTGTCGTCAAATCCCAAATAAGCCGTTATGATTGGCTTAGTACCGAGTTACGTGTGAATTTCCCAATACAAGTACGATAGATATTCATGACATCACGAGGTTTGACAACATGTTTACCTGAGTAGGTTTTTACAAGTGCTGCTGTTTCGAGAATAAATGAATAGTAATTCGGCTTACTCATATTATTATTTTCATCGACCTTTAAATACATTTGTATTGGTAGACTGGTTCTGATGTCTTGTGGAGAATATTCGAGAACGCGAGATAGTTCATAGAATTTTTGGTAGATATAAAAGTCGTCCGAAAACAGACATAGAAATTTATAGTAAAAGCTTTAGATATTATTATTAATTCATATTTTTAAATTGTTTATAAGCATTCACAGGGGTACATAGGCCCTCAAAGCATCCAATGACTGCTACACATTTCTTCAATTTGTCTGTAGGTTTTTCAAAACACTTTTACATGATGAAAAGTGTTTTTACTGTTGAAATAGGATTAGTATGTTTAAGTACCATGGTTTTATGGTAAATGTGTATTATATATTTGCTATAACCACGGCTAATAGTTAGAAAGAGCCGTACCCTAGAAAATAATCATATAACTACTCATGGATAGAATTTACCTTACTTCCATATAAGGACTTTCTTAACTTCGCAAATTCTTGTACAAACTCTTCGTTTCCCCAAGGAGCATACCGTGACAAGTCCAAACAAACAAGTCCCCTGGACGCCGAAGGTATAACTTACGCTTAGTTTGAGCGCTCGCCGTTCCCCACAGAGCGCAGGGCTCAGGTGTGAACCCACCAGTGTTTGTCTATCGGAGGGTTTAGGAAGGTCCTGCTTTATTTATGCATAGAATTTGGTTCCGCTATGAATATGAGAAGAATCTATTCCTAAGGGTACAATGATTTTGCTTGGTTGATATTTGAAATAGAGATGTTTTGTAAACGCTACACAGTTTATGTTTATCATTTTATATTTTTATTCTTACTGGATAGATGGATGTTTGTTACTCTTTCATGCGAAAACTACTGAACGGAACATCATAATAACACATAGGTTACATTGTTAAAGATATTGTGAAAATGAAACAAAGGGTGGAGGCCATTTTGACTATTTTAGACTTAGCTATTACTGACATAATTGTTAGGTCTCTCGTCACTTTAACCCTTAGGTTTATAGGTAGGCGCCCAAAGAGACATGGGTCCAACACGACGCAGCCTTGTACAGTCTGTCTTACAGTCTCGCTACCTGCGGACTGACTCCATTATACTCTGCGACATGAAACTATTAATACGCAGATCGTGATAACAAGACGTGATACTTGCTACACGACATACGGCGTTCCAGATTCAGCTTACAAACAATGTCAGCCTAGCCTTTTAAAACAAATTATTGAGCTTTTACCAACTCATGGAATCCTATCGCTCATTCCTTCAAGAGGCTGTTTCAAATTAATGTTAGGTTTAATCACACCATAACCCTTTAATCACGGCACTTAAAACTTAATGGAAGCAATAACACAATGATTTTCAACGTTAAATTAGTTGAATCTTATCTCGTTGACAATAAATTTTATAGGCATCGTCAAATCCTGACCGGAATGCAATAAAACAATGGTGACGAAATAATGATAAATTTTTGCTGTAACTGATAGCTTTGTTCTAAAATTGTATTTATTGGTATTTTTTTATTTTATCACTGCAACTACAAATAACGATATCAATGATTTGGTACAAAAGCGTAACTTCTGCTACGAATGGCGAAGTTCCTGTCACGAAAGCGTTGCTTCTGCTACGAATGTTGTTGCTTCTGTCTCGAAAGCGTAGCTTCTGCTACTAATGTCGTAGCTTCTGTCACGAAAGCGTAGCTTCTGCTACGAATGTCGTTGCTTCTGTCTTGAAAGCGTAGCTTCTGCTACTAATGCTTCTGTCATGAAAGCGTAACTTTTGCTACAAATGGCGTAGTTTTTGTCACGAAAGCGTACCTTCTGCTGCGAATGGCGTAGCTTCGGTTACAAAAGCGTAGCTTCTGCTATAAAAGCATAGCGACTCGATTACGACGTTGTAGCAAAGCTATGCAGCTATAATAGAGGAAATGATAATGCCTCATAGTCTCGAGTTTTTGGCTCACTAGAGCAATAACTCACTATGTTCAAATTGTTTCATAAAATAAAGGTATCAACGGTCTCAATTCAATCGTTTGCAGATTGAAACAAGAGAATTCAAATGGAATTCAGTGGAGCAAGTCGGACAGAAAATAAAGAAATGTTAGTATAGTGGCCTACAGACTGGCGCGGAAGTAATCCCACTTAGCTTCTTTTAATTATTTCTTCCCAGGAAAGTTACAGTGAAAAATAAGAAGTATTTAGGCATTGACATTGTTCAAAGTGAATCCCTTTTTTTTTAGGGTTCCGTTGCCAAATGGCAAAAACGGATTATTCGTCCTGTCCATCTGTCTGTCCGAATGTAACAACCATATTGTGGTTATTATTGTAGCTCAGTGCTATGCAACAAAGAGTTTCATAGCACCCAGTAGGCTTGTAAAATAATTATAAAAAAAGATAGAGATTACATTTCGGGTTTGTACAAGAATTTATAGCTAAAGTTGAACATTATTTATTTGCGGTAAACCTATAAATAATTGTTTAAATATTTAAACTTGAAACCAGTTTAATAACACATTAATCACACGCAGGACTTTAGTAAAGATTAACTTCATTAGAATCATTGTATTTACGATCAATGTATCTGACATGTCACATAAATAGTGGCAGTAGCGCTTGAGATCGAAGCAACTAGGAGTGCTACATGATAATGATAAGTTTCTTAAGTAAACCTTTTCTTTAAGTTATTACAAAAATTACATAACATAACATCACAACTAAGGGTTACACAGAGGGTTAAAAAAAGATAGTTATATGTAAAATTCAACTATAACTACACTGCTGTATTAGGTTAGCCTGTAATGATAGTGTGTGTGTGTGTTTAAATAAATAAATAAATAATTGTACACCCACATTTCGCCAGAAAATCCCAATAACACTTTTGACTATTAATACAAAATGTATTTGATTAAAACAAATACATAATCTATATTGCGTCCGCTCCTGACTCCACTCATCGCCAGTTTATTGGAAAGGAATAATCAGGACGACAAGACACGCCTAGAATCGCAGCGTTACGCCGACAATCGCACGACACCGCATTGAATCGCACCGCGTTTAGCTAAACCTGCGTTTAAGAGTAATTACTTGTGGCGCGCGTCGGGAGACTAAAGTGCACTTTATACTGCCGCCGAGAGTTCCATTGAGGAGGTGACGGTGAATAATTTGTGGGAAGCGGTTAATGCTTAGTCGGTTTATTTACATAATATATAAACTCACGCCCTTTTCCCATGGGGGTAGGCAGAAACCACAGAACGCCACTTGCTACAATCCTTAAATACTCCTTTTGCTTCGTCCACATTCATACATCTGGTCATACACGCACGCCGGTTACGAGTACTACGCACCTGTCCTTTCAGAAGAACGGCACCAATAAGATCAGTGTATGTCTTTCTAGGGCGTCCCCTCCCGGCGTTACCACTCACATGTGCCTTGTAAATACCTTTTGTTAATCGCCTTTCATTCATCCTTTCCACATGCCCGAACCACCTTAGCATACTCTTTTCAATTTTTGTCACTACATCTTCTTTTAAACCGCAACGTTCTCGTATAACCTCATTCCTCAATTTATCATTCAGAGTTACACCACACATGCTTCGCAAAGAACGCATTTCCACAGCATTAATCCTACTTTCATGCTTCGTTTGCCACACCCAACATTCACTGCCATACATAAGAGTAGGCACCAGCACACCATTGTGAATAGCCAGCCAAGCCTCTTTTGACATCGACTGGTTGTTGTCGGAAACGTTTAAAGCTCAGGATTGGTGCCCTGAAACAGTGACACGGGGTCGCGGCAGACCACAAAAGAGATGGCGGGACGAACTGGATGTTTTCCCTAAGAATTGGAAAGATGTTGCACAGAATCGAGACCGTTGGAAGAAATGGAGGGAGGCTTTTGCCCAGCAGTGGGACAATTTGGGCTAGATATAATAAAAATAAAAATAAATTGTTTTTTGTTTAAATCAAATACTATTTTTTTTTGTTTATATAATAAAACGTTTCTTTGCTAGCATAGGTAATTACTACCTTCACAGGCTGTGCTAACACTCGTCCTTTACTTGAGTCCACTGCGATGATATTACGAACCCACATTGTGGATAAGTTGATGATCCGATTTTCGATGAACAGATTTCCGTTGTGTAAATCCATGTTGCGGTTGGAAGGGTGGGGCATCTAATGCAAATGTAATACAAACGTGTTTCCTCACAACGCAGAAGGCTGTATACGTTTACATAATCTTCCAATATTTGCTGAACCACAAAGTGTAATTCGATTTGAACTGAATTCCACATTCACATAAGGAAAATTATTTAGTAACTCCTTTTGATTTCATTCACCCATTTTATTTATTCAAACTTATTTTTCCACGTTCGGAACGTCGCAGTGAGCTTTCAATTATATTACTTTAACTAAATTAAATATTTTATCTAGTTTGTAGATTTATAACAAGTAAAGTTTTGTTTCTCAGTAAGAAATAACAAGCTATCAAAAATATTACAATCAAGGCCCTCAATGAAACTTGATCGAAGTAATGAAACAAAATCTAGTCAAATAGAAAAAAAAAAAAAGTAATGAAAACTTAAGAGCAAAAGGTTCTCTTTATACTTCAGGGCACACAATAAGTCTCGCTCAATAATAATGTAAGTATCAAAAGACGTAACTGTACAGGTAGGCCGAGGCAGGTGAGTGAGAGTGTACAGTAACGACACCTCTTATCGTCTCCGGTTACTCACATTGTACACGTACAAATAAAATTGTTGAACCACCGACTATTTACTACTGATCCGCAGCTTCTTGACTACAGTTTGGTAAGTATATAGGACATTGGCCACGGACAAGCAAATTGCGAGCGATTGTAGTATGTAAAAAGTGTAATAACCTATTTTTAAAAGCAACGTGGGTGGCAAGCATATGAACTGCCAAGTACACAAGTATCAGTGGAAACAAACCATCATATTTCCCCAAACTGCTAGACAGAGGTGTACCATAACACCCACATTTCACCCATATTAAAGGGGGCGAGCCTATTGCCAAATAAGGGCACTAATCTAGACTCCGTGGATGCCACTGAGTAATCCCTGATGAAAAAACCCAATAACACCTCTACCTCATTTGGGAATCGAACCTAGGACTTCATACTGTGCCTGAGACAGACGCAGTAGACAGTGAACTTAACGTGAGCCTTCTGTGCTATCTGCTATGTGACCCGACACGAGTCGCCATTGTTGCCCTTACTTTCTTTTGTAAGGTATTATTTGTTTTAACTTCTTATTACGGTTCACGAACATGAAAGCAAATTGTGACAAAACTTGAGGACTCGTCTTTGTCAAGCAAATTGGCTTACGTAGGGATGATTACATACTTCAGAACCAACGACTGCTTTCATATAAACTGTCCCTAAGTAATGGGAGAAAGATTTACATTTCGAAAAGAAAAGAGATACTCAAGACTTCCTCGGAATGGAGGATAGCACGGAAGGATTTTTTAAAATTGAATCTGAAACTACTTTGTGATGAAAAATCACATCAAACGCACGACTTGTCAAGTGCCAAAATGTATGCGTTCATATGTAACTTGTAACTTTTGTTTCTCCCACAACTTCAGAAGCTAATTTAATTGTGAAGTTTGCAAGATACTGCGAAACTAAAGTTTCCACGTCCCGACTTGAAACTATTCAACTAACACTGTAGGTAGCTCCAACTTTCTGGTTAAAATTTATTATTGTAATGAAGCCAGCATATTGTAGCTCTTAAGAAAAACAAAAAGTTGTAATTGAATTTTTGTATTTCAATTAATCATTCTACGAAACATATATTTTGGACTTCACGAAAGGAACGTCAGTAATAATTTGTGAAAGTATTTTCAAGTACCTAAAGGATATGGATCCACGAAAAATCTTGAATATTTCGTTTGTCCAATTTCATTTCGTGTTTGTTCACAATAATAATAAAACGGGGGACTAGGGTATGAGGGAACACAATACCACAAAGACGTCCACTTGAAAACCGACTGTTCATATTTGTGTGTATATATGTATTTATGATAAATTTATTCATTTGGTAGGATTTAGGCATATTATTATGCATTGCGGCCATAATGGAGTAAATAGTGGTGATGTTGACAGATACGGAGATATTATGCGTTACCTACGCATAAGATATCTTAGAATGAAAGCTGTCGTCCTATATTAAGACTTTATTAACCCTTCTCTTCAAGTCAAGTTGAAGGTATTTCGCGTGATAATATGTTCGTTAATGGTGAAAAATAACCTCGTTATGGACTATCAGAATATCAACTGCGTCAGCTTCAATACAATTTTATAGAGTTACATGTTTTTGACAAGTGTTATCTTGAACATACAGTGTTTATTAAACACGTGTTTGTCTCAGAAATCTATTTCATCCTTAGTATTTTCTTCACCTCTTTGACAACATTTATCAACAAGTCTCAACAACTTTTTCCAACCTCGATGTAGACGCAGGGTATCAACACTAACTGCTACTTGTTCGTTATAAGTACTGTACTTTATCACAATTTCTAATTCCGGTGCAAATTGTAAAGCTATAGTAGAAATCTAATTATGTTTCAGTATACACGTAGAGATCGGATCCCGTATACACGTCTGTTTTGTTTCAAGACCAACATGACAGATAGACAGTTTCAATCATAGCGAAGTTTCGTTTTGGAGGGAGTTTTCATCACAAGTGATGTAAAGCAATTATGAAGTTGTCTGTACCTTCCGGCTTGTAGCATTGCGTTTGTTTTGAGGAACGTACAAATATGATAGGTAGACTGATCTTGTAGCTACGCCTTTGTTGCCCAGTCTCAGCTGATGAACGAAGTTAACCTTGGAACATACTGACTAACAGTGACCGCGACTTCTCATTCATATTTAGAACACGGGCAACAAAAACTGACAATAATTAAAACGCCCTAAACCAGAAAACGAATCCCCAAATTCTGACCACAAAAGAAAAAGGCAAACCGAGATTTGATACGATTTACATGAAAGGGAAAACAAAGGGTTTGTGAGTTAGCGACGTGTACGAACAATACCGACGTATAATTACTAAGGGACTGTACAATTACTTCAACGTCAAAGGAATCTGAAGCTTTTGTTTTTGTTACATTGAAAAATGCCTCAAAATGAATGAATTATTACTATTACCGAAACTTGACTCAACTTCCAAACCTAGCCTCGTGTAACCCTGGCATAAGGCATCTATAATAGTAGCCATTTATCTTGTTCTAATAGAAGCTGGAGCATACCCGCCGTTCATCATTCAGCAACCATCATTAATTTACAGTATTGCAAGAACCTACTCATTGTGATTTATGATTCAGCAATGGGTTTAATTATTTATGTAAGGTTGTATTATGTCAATGGATCAAATATTTATGACGTATTATTGATTGTGATTTACTATGGTTTGTTTCTGTTTTTGTTTAGACTACGAGTTAGAAGATGAAATTATGAGGTTTGAATCTAGAAGCTTTTTTTAAACAATTTTATGAATAGCGACAAAATTTTATTAAAAACTAGCTTTTGGCCGCGGCTTCGCCCGCGTCAAAATGTCTATTGTCCATACAAACTTGCCCCCCTCTTTCACCACCTTTGGCGTTAATTTTTGAAAAATTCTTCCTAAGTGGATGCCTACATCATAAAAGGAATAACTGCCGCACTCAGAGAGCTTTAATGATTACTTAGGCCATCACTTAGTAAAGGTTTTGACAGTTTTGTCATACAAAAGTATGTCAAATTTTAATCTTTACTAAGTGACGGCTTAAGTAATCATTAAATATCTCTGAGTGCGGCAGTAAGTGTGCGAAATTTTAAGTTTCTGGTCCTAAGGTTTTGGCCTGTGCGTTGATCCTCAGTCAATCAGCTTTGCCTTTTGATTAATTATGGTTAGAATATTATATTTTGAAGAATTAACGAGAGGAGCTGATCATGACAATGTAGTTTTAAGTATTTTGTGTAAGTCGTACCTATATTACTTCAAAAAAAGCCTGCACAAGCTAGCCCCTATGCAATTAAAGCTCCGAACTAGACCAGCTCTAAGTCCGATTCGGTTGAACAAATTATATTCACAGTGCCTCGAGAGTTTCTAGGGTAGGTGTGACATGAATACTAAAACTTGTGTAATTTGTAACTCAAGCTTGACAGTAAATCTCAGGTAAGTACTAAATATAAAGTAGGTACCAAGTGAACACTGTACTTCTAGTCACTGTCACATATAACTTTCCCACTCCACGGCTACTATTTGTGCTAATGATACATTTATATAATAATATAACCAAACCGAACGGCCTCTCATTTACCGCCATTATTTACGTAACTGTACCAGTAACTATTCCTCACTTCTTGCTAATTATTGTCTTTGTTTGGGTATGACAAAATACCTTCTTAATGTGCTGTACAAAACATAGACAATAGACACACATTAGTTGTCACTAAAACTATTTGTTTTCTGGCAGCAACCTGATATGAACCTTGTTTATACTGCCTTAAAGATCACTGTGCTGCAAAATAACATCTTATTTTGAGAAGGCAGAGATAAGTTCATGGAAATGGCGATATTAAAGTCACGCTTCATAAGCCGATCAATCATCAGAAATCAATTTCTATTTTCAGTACTTCGGAGCAAATTTAATATAGCTGCCAAGTGTTGTGCGACCTACGTCACGGTCGGTAGCGCCGCGCGCCGCCACGGCTTCAATGAGGCGGAAAAAAACAGGTTCTACTTCATACGTCTTTGGTCCGCGAATAACTCAAGTCCCAACCTCATTTGTGTATTGAATAAAGTTTTTATTCGAGTTCAGAATGTAACCGTCAGTGTCAGGCGCTGTGGTCCCTTTTGTCATAGCTGCGTAAATAAAATATCACAAAAGCTCGTTTTTATTTATTTACCTTTTTGAATAGTAGGTTTGTGTATTGAAGTTTGTATATAATAAATATTTGTGTGTTAGTAGATGAGGATTAATGGATACCTTGCCGTTAATACCTGAGAAAGGGTTGGTAGAAACCTTTATGTATCATTTTCCACTAGATAATTATTATTATAATATAAAAGTATGACCAGACTCTATTTAATGACTTCAATTTGTAGAAAAGATTATACGTATAAAATTATAATCACACCTGTATTTTCAAAAGAGGGAGCAAAGTATATGAGCCGAGCTTAGGTATCATTACAAACTGGATATATAAAGAATCAAACGTACCTAAACCATAGTTTAGAAGTCATGCTTACCGACCAAGCGAAGACAAAAGCAAGGTGTAAATTGTGATTATAGAAAGGTTTTCTTTTTGTTGGGACAAGCCCGCCTCCCTATTCCCAAGCTGCTGTAACTCTTGAAAGCCAGAAACAGAGGCGACCACCAAAAAAGCGACGAGACAATGAAGCTTGACGAAGTCCCAGAGGAACGATTTAACTGTCTTGGATCCCGAAACGAAATTAATCAGAAAATAATAGCGGAGGAGTAGAAATAACATAATTTTCACTTCTATCCATATCAGCAGGAGACAACAGAAGAACAAGGCCAATAGACCCTAATATACAACTAGGTAGTGATTCCAGAACGTTATTAAAGTTCGACATGTTGTTCCAGGTCGCTATGTGCGGACGTGCGACCCATCCTCCGCAATGTGTTCCGTGAGCTGGACTACCTCCCCCCCCTCGGCGCCGAGCTCCCCGTGCCCGTCAGCGACCGCCTGCCGACTGCCAGCCACGGCGACAAGTGGAGGGTACGACTTTACCTGAACCACTGATGTTAACAGCTAGGAGTTTGTACCTAATTCATGGCAAAAGACTCGTCCGCTGTTACTCGGGACTCAAAACATAATTATGAGGCAAAATGTGGGTGTACCTTTTGTTGGTCAGCTCTGTCTAACTCTTCAGGAAAAATAGAAGGATCGGTTACCTATATTAAAAAATAAGTATTTGCCTTTAGCCCTTTTTTTTTTGGTGGGTGGAAAATCATTAAATAACCCCTCCTGCTCTTGGGCAGAGTGGAAGGGAGTGTCAGCCTTCTACTGACTAAAAACCACCCATGTTCCTTCTTAGCCCGTCGAGGTCGCGGTATCTCTTGCGAACAACCCGCAGCGTTTAGCCTTTAGCCCTAAGCTTGTCTGAATATAATGTTCTGTCGATTTTCATCGCAACCATTTGCAGCAGCAGCTGGATAACACAATACCCCTTGGTCAGACTGGTCGTCGGTCTTTCGGGCTTCCGACTACCTGTAACAGCTGTCGAACATCTACAACTGACACCCGAGACCACCAGCTCGGAGGGAATTTTGTATGTTTTGAATGGTTACCCATCAACGGACCGATCTCGGAAAGCGCATAGCAACATTGTAGATCGACTCGTGTGGCTGTTATTATTTATTCGCGACAGTTTCTAGTGTGTTGTGAACTAGAGACTACGAAAAAAAAATTACTCATTTATTACTCCAAGTAGGTACAAAGAACAGATCCTAACATTATTCTAGATAGCAGATACGCTAAACTAATGCGAGGTAACCGTATATCTATTAGTCAGAGGTGATGGATAGTCATGATTTGGACGTAAATCTCTAGAGTCGAGATATTTTATCCTCCGATAAGTCTGGAGCGGAATCCATTCCGAAGTTTCCCTCGGTTTCCTGGCGTTCTTATTATTTGCATCGTTGTGGCTTGAATATTCCGGGGCACGACCGTTCTCTTGGTTAATTAGATTACATTCTTAAACAAAATAAAATGTAGCCCGTGTCAGCTGTGTAATCGTTTCAGCTACTATTCCAAAAACTCACTATTGTTTATGTATGGAAAAAGGACATCACTTGGATAAGGTCTAAAGCATGATTTCATAATATAATGGTAAATATATAGGGTGTAAAAGTACCCTTAACCCCCACCCCACCACTGCGATCATTTTTTTGTTCTAGACCATACCTGGGAACCTCCTAGTTACGGAGATATTGGGGGTCAAAGTTCCAAATTTTTCACAGCTGTTTTTGTAAATACTAGTATTTCAGGTTTTAACTTTACTTAAATTACCTCCATGACCCGTTTACTATTTAAAGCATTCACTAGCACAATGTTTTAAGAGTGCTACTTTGAGTTTTACCATAAAATGTGATTTTTGACCCCAAAAAAAAAGTCATTTCCCAGCAAAAATTTTTGCGTAGGGGTACTTAGTTTGATGTACAGAATGCTTGGTTGACGGATGCGTGAAGGATTCGTTTACACCCTGTATAGGCAGTCATTCTAGTATTGTATGGACTGGAACGTGCCTAGGGGCCAACAATACGGCAAGTCTATATGGTACGCTGAATGTTTGGAAACCCTATCATCATTTATTTAGTTATAGTTAATCAAAACAGTATAGCACCTAAATATTACAGTAGCATAAAACCGAAAGCAAAACATAACAAAAGTAAAATAAAAAGTTTAAATTAAAACTAACACAGTGTTCCGTGTTAGTTTTAATTTAAACACTGACACTGTTGCATAATTTATCTCACTGAACACGGTTTTCTTCTGAATCATTATTATCTGCTTAGCCTTTTCTCAACTATGTTAGGGGCGGCTTCCAGTTTAACCGGATGCAGCTGAATACCAGTATTTTACATGTAGCGACTGCCCCTCTGACCTCAACAACCCAGTTTCATACTGGGTAATACCCTTTGGTAAGACTGGTTGCCAGAGTTTCAGGTCACTGACTACCTGTAACGACTGCCAAAGAAATATATATGGCAGTCGGAACGAACAGCTTAACGTGCTTTCCGAGGCACGGAGGAAACGCAGTATGTAATGGGTGGACACCAATCCATAGATCAACCTAGGCAAGCGTGGCTTAACCTAAACATCGACCCGAGTGGCCGTTATTATTAAGCCACGAGCTGCTATTTTGGTTTTATTCTGAATATTTTTACAAAATGGTAATACAATTTCATTCATCATTCTCTCCTCTGAAATATTAAATAACATGAAATGGCACAATTTGTGCGGGTTAGAGCGAGTTGTGTGCGTGAGGTCGCCGCGCGGCTATCCGCTAAACAATCGGGTCACTTGGCAATAGTGTGCCAGCGTGCGACTGTGCGATCAGCGATCAGTCGCAGCGACTACGAGTAACGACCGACTTCCACTTCGGTGGATATCGGAATAACACCAGCGTTGCCTTTTCTTCACGTTCCTCTATTCAGAAACATAATTTTGAATAAAGGAGCAAAAAAAGTTGAGAAAGAATACTGGGACAAAGATTTAAAAACTATTTCACAAATCAAGTTACTGTTTTGTGACCACTTTTTTTGAAACAATTTGCCTTAGAGGCGGTAATTAGGAAAGTTATAAATTTAACTTTGTACACTTTGTTGCGGCACCAGAAGTTGGGAAACAATATATATATTTTTATTTCTTATGTGAATTATGTATCATAATTATTCATTTTAGGCCTATAAACTTTATTACTGTTACTCTAAGCAATAAGTGACAAGGATAATATGTATTTAGAACTCCTAATACTCATAACTCTCTTTAACGGAAAAATAAGGCAATAAAACACCCATTATTTTGCTTTAAGCAAGAATATAAATGTAGGTAAAGTACACAATTCGTTATTCTTATAACATGCTTGTGTACTCGTAAGTACTACGGATTATTTAATTTAGAAAAAGAGACCGAAATTTGCATTTTTGTTTAAGGACACCTCTGAGGACACACGTAGATTTTTTATTAATTTACGCCTGCTCGTGTTACTAACTAAACAAAAATTATCTCCAACAGACAGAAAAGTACAAATCTGACTGCGAAGAGATCTGGGAGCGTGAGGGAGAGCTGAAGCACCAGCATGCTGTGAGGATATCTCGTGAGCCGCTGCCGAACATCTACCGGCTGTGCGAGCCCCCGTGCGAGTCACTCCCGCTCGACTCGGCCCGACCCGGCTCGCCCCTCTGGCATCTGGACCACGGACTCATCGCCCGAAGGGATCTCGTGCCGAGCATCAACCAGAATGCTGGTCGTAAGTTTAGAGGCAGAGGCATCCACATTTTGTGGCATTTTTAAAGCAAGCCAGCCGTCCAAGCCCGTAATCTAATTGGTTTAAGTTGTTTCCCAGTCCATCCTATAATTATAGCGTATGTGCCATGTGATTTCTACTACTTATTATGGTGTCCTCTATTTCGCAATGGTTCTATTATTATTGCAAGTGACAGCCGAGTAATTTGCACATCGAGCTTATCCGTGTCAATTAATAATGACCTACAGAAGTTGTAACACAAACAAATACACACACACACCTAAGCTATTATAGTAATTTTAGAACAACGTCCATGAGTAAGAACTAACATCAAAATTTTAACATTATTCTGGATTCACAAACAGGCGTATTTCATGAGTAGGTACTAATAAAATTGACACGTAAATATTACAGTATTGTTCTGAACGGCAAAACATTGAGGTTATTATTAATCCAACCTCAGTTTATCCGCACTCCTGTGCCGTGTGGTCACTTTGACAGCTTTAATCCTGGCGTGTGCTCATTACTAACTACGACTATAACCGAATTATACTCAGCACTGAGCTATTCAAGCCACTTTAGCTTCACGCAGAGTTCGTCTGTTAGGTTTCCACTCGAGAGAATGAGCTAGTTGTTCGAACCTACGACGGAGCTAATTTCACTCAATTAAATTTGGTAATCCCTGTCGAGAAGAGGTTTAGTTAGCTTTGTGCTCGGCAGAGTAGCAACAATAGACTGTAATCGCAGCTCTATATCACAATCACAGTTCTCAATTTAAAGCCAATTTTAAATGAATTCATTAACGCTCATAAAAAATTGCGAAAAAGCAACTGCCATCGATTTTTACTGTGTGCAAAAGATGAAGACCGATCTGATGGTCCGATTGGGACAATCCCATATCCAGGTCTGAAGGACACGGCGCAACATACGCTAGGAGAGTGTGCCGCTTGGGAGGGGCCGCGTCGTGCCCTCGTAACAGAAGTTGGTGCATGGGATGCGGTGATCTCCTTCTGTGAAACCGCACGAGTTCCCATGATCCCCGTGCCAGTGTGGGAAGGACACCGGGGTTGGTTTTTGGTCAGTAAGAATCTGACAAATCCCGCTCGGCCCATGGTGGAGGACATCCATGAGCATATTCCATATCAGAACAAAAAAAAGCCTATAACCAGCAGTTGACTGCGATATGCTGACTTGACTATGTTTTTTTTATAATGATAATTCATTCAATTTCTTCCAAATGCAGGTGACGAGTGTCTCTGGATCCAGAACATCCTGAACCGCAGCTCTTGCGATGTGTCGATGATGGAGGTGGTCGACCACTCGATGAAGTCGCAACCAGCGCGCCTGGCGCCATATGATGACAGCGTCACCTTGCAGTCCTTCAGGTGATGCAGACTTTAACTGAATTGGTACTTTACTCTGGGTAATGATTTGAGTAGTTGAGGTCCATAAGCAGCATGACAACCCTGAATAAGTGATGGAACGGTGATAATGTCAGATAAAAATGTTTTAGAGTTTTCATAAACAATTTTATTAATCATCCTTTAAATTAAGCAGTACCTACCAGCCGTGCCATGCCATGCCATGGAATTTCCCAAAAAAGTCTAAAATAAAATAAAAAATAAAAATTTACAGATGTTTTTCCTAAGCCCTTGACATCAGTATACAAGAAACTCATAAGCAATACACGCTTCTAGATCCAGGTCAGGTCACTTGCCTGCTAAAAGATCTGTCGTCTAAGAATTAGTTGTATTTTGGTTTTGGTTGGTATTTTGTCAACGAGCAACGATGTGACGAAGCTATAAAGACGTTAAATGATTTATGTACATGATGATAAAACATAAACATTATATTCCAAGTAAAATTGAATTTATCGTCATCGACGCAAACATCGTAAGGGAACCCATACGAAGACGACCGTAATAAAAATAATGTTTCCAATACTTTTATGTTAGCAATACGTCACCATAAAGAGTGGAAATGTGCGCCCATTCATAATATCTGATATATTATATGTTATAGAATCAGAAAACAGGTTATTTACGACATTATGGATAGGGGATATTACATTATTACAGGTGACCAGGAGAATAAGTTATGGAATAAACTAGGTGAAAACAAATATCAAATATTTTGGACATTCACCAAATTTGTACGGAACCTCCGTGGTGGATAACGGTTCGCTCCATTTTACAAAGATGAGGCCTGTGTCCCAACACTGAAAACATTAAAGACGGATTAGATTATGCTCATATTTATGAATGTGTATGTATGTGTGGTTGCAGTAAGGGTTAAAGCATTAATTTTGAACATGCAAATCTCTGAGTGCATTTAGTGTAATTGTAAGCAGATGGCCGATGCGACGGTATTGTACCCGGACAGTAACTGCCGCACTCAGAGTGCTCTAATGCCAACTTAAGCCGTCCATTAGTGACGATTTAAAAATATTCACACTCAGAGTGAGCTAATGATTCATTAGTAGGCCTAATGAACCACTAAATTTAACTGGCGCTCTACCCTTACTTAGCTTCCTAATGAACGATTAGTTTGACGTTTGATGAATTTTGACAGATCAATTCGAAGGGTTTGGAGGTTATTTGTGTAGTTATTTACAAGGATTTCAAATTCTTCTTCTTATCGTGTGGGCAGTAAGGTCTAACGACCCCACACACCCTAGTGTCCAAGTTCTAAACCGCCTCAAGGACCTCTGACATGGTTTGACGACCGCCATTTTTCGGGCGGACCACCGACTTATTACGTGCCTTCCGAAGCACGGAATCATCTTTTTTATCAGAGAATCAGGTGATTCAAGCCAGCAATGTCCTAGCCAAACTTTAAGCAGCTTTACAAAGTAAACCAGCAACGTTCTAGCCAAACTGGAAGCAACTTTACGAAGTATGAAATTTTGAGAAAATGTACTGATTATGAAGAGTTTGTTGATTTTGTGTACTTTCAATTTAACATTACAAGTGTTAGGTGCCTATGTCAATAGCAAATATGTCTGATCTCGTAGAATTTATCTTTTAGATTTTCTGGTAGATTTTGTTTATTATCCCCAAAGGTATAGGAGAAGTGGGGCCAAGAAAAGTATAACAGAAGCCAAATTAAAACCAGCAAGACTGTGGAAACATGTTTTGGTATTTGGAATTGATGATTTCCTTGTCTTCATGTGGGAATGGGTATCAAACTGGATACAGTTGTGGCTGTCATATGTGCATGTGCAATACTGCATAACATGGCGTTATTGGTAGAAGATTTGGTGCCAATGAACTGGGATAGCATTGATATTCAAAATTATGATGTTGTATCAAATGGTGAAAACTCCAACAGCAATGGTTTTATGGTGCAACAATCTTTGGTGGATAGGTTTCTCTCTTAATATTAATTCTTGAATGAATAAAATCCATAAAATAATCAAATAATAATCCTTTTATTTCAATACATAGAAAGAGTTAATCAGAAAGAAGGACTTGTTTTGTAATAAATTTCTTCAGTTTCTCTAATTCTATTTTAGTTTTTTTCTAATAAATATTTGTTCCTCTCTTCCTCTAACAATGCTGCTTTTTTTCTTATCTGTTCGATTTACTGTAAAGAAAAAGTATAATATAAGTTACATACATAAACTCACGCCCTTTTCCCATGGGGATAGGCAGAAACCACAAAACACCACTTGCTATGATCCTTACATACTCCTTTTGCCTTGTCCACATTCATACATCTGGTATAATATAAGTGAATCTGGCTATAAACGATTCTTAACCATTACATTACATTTGACAGCACGGTTGGCGCAGTGGCTCAAGCGATTGACTGCCGGAACAAATATCTTGTATGGCCTACAGCTACCTGTACAAATATTTGTACTGTGCGTTTTCTGGTCTGGGTATTTGTGTGTATGACTTAATATGTTTGTGAACGCACCCACGATACAGGAAAAATTCCTAGTACGATCTACTTTTTTTTTTTAAAGAAAAAAGATTGATAGTTGAAAGCCAGTTATGTACCTGTGTTTTCAGTATTTGCATTTCCATCTTTTTCTTATTTTCTAAATTCCTTATTCTCATCACAGCCTCCCGACGAATAATCAGTACTCGGTAGGTCTACACACTTCTTGATCTGTGGTTTTGATCACTGCTGCATTTTTCTTATCACTGTTATCTAAAATGTAAATAAAGATATTTAGTATGAAGATAAGATGGATAGAGTGTGTGAGCAATGATTTATTTTTATTTTATTTTATTTTGGCAACAAACAGTCATGTACTTACAAACAATATTATTTATGAAAAAATTGGTTCCTTACAAAAGACCTATAGTGCCGACAATGTGGTATAGTTCTAAAAATATGTACAATAAACTCTTAACAAGAAAAGACGTGCAAGAAATACATATATTATTTTTTGTGTCAGAACTAATGTTCAATGCAACTTAATTTACAAAGTAAACTGAAGGTAGACAAAGTAAAAAAATAGAATGAGTTAAAATTTTGTGACATATCTACTTTTAAGTTTCTGTTTAAGGCTATTAAGAGAAATGTTAAAAAGATCTATGTCTGTAAATTCTCTATTATAATTGTTAGTGGAACGGTATATAAATGAGTTACGAGTGTATGTTTTATGCAGTCGAGGAGGAACAAAAAGTGGTATTGTACGTGAGGGGCGTACGGGTAGGCGAGCGTGTGCTCTTATTGATATTTTACCAAGTAGTGATGGTGAATCAGTAAATGAGTTTAAAATCTTGAACAGTTGAATGATGTCGAACATATTACGTCTGTTACGTAGACTTATCAGTTTATGCCTACGCGTTGCGTCTTCATACGCAGCGTCGTAAGTATTATTGCGGTAGTTAAGTGATTTTAAAAACTTTTTTTGGATCCTTTCTATCCTATTTATATGTATATTAAAACATGGGCTCCATACAGTACTACAAAAGTCCAGAATAGAACGCACAAATGAAAAATAAAGAATTTTTAAAGTGATAACTTTTTTAAATGGTTTACTAATTCGTAGTATAAAGCCAAGGCTACGAAATGCGGAGCTAACTATATGGTCTATATGATGGGTGAATGTTAATTTGGAGTCCATAATGATCCCCAGGTCTCTGGTGGTAGAAACTCTTTTAAGAGTTAAGCCATTTATGGCGTAGTTAAAATTTAATGGGTGTGTTTTACGTGTATATGACATAATGAAACATTTATCTATGTTGAGAAAGAGTTGATTTATTGTACAGTAATTATGCAAATTTAGTAAATCACTTTGTAGTTTAGAGCAATCTCTAACGGACTCCACCACTCGGAATATTTTAGTGTCATCAGCGTAAAGTAAGTGATTACTGTGGTCAAATATGGTTCCTATGTCGTTAATGTAGAGGGTAAAGAGCAAGGGTCCCAAATGGGAACCTTGGGGAACTCCGGAGGGAACAGGGAGAAATTGAGATTGAGATGAGTAACCAATGATATAAAGGAAAAAGGAATAAATGATGTGACGACTGGCAGGGCAGTATGGAAAAAAAGACGTGTTGCGCCGACAACAAATAACATGGCATAAGGGCAGGAAGATGATGATGATGAGTGTAAAGCGAATTAAACAATGTTGTATTGTAAGACAAATTTTATGTTGCGTTTTTGGGTACTTACATTAAAGAGAGAGCTTGCAGGCTTCTTATTTGTACAGCGTGCAGCGCGGGCTCCATCTTCCTTACGAACTAATACACGGCCATCACGGACCCAGACATAATTGTAGTTCTTCTCACAAGCCATTTTCCTAGCATCTGCATGTATGGCTTTATTCAGAGGTAAAAGATGCTCTGAGACGAAGACAGGTTATTTGGCGCCTCCGAAGCCCAAGTGGCTTGAAATAAGTTTATCTGACACATGAGCACGTTATGTTATAGCTGTAATTAAACTTTATAACACGAAAGATTATTTCTTGTCGGGTGAAACACAAATAATCAAACCAAACAAAATTGACATTGAAATGACACTTGGACATTTTTTATTAGTGACAGTTAGCAATAAGTGATACCAAAGAAAAAAGAGTCCGGTTGCTTTATTTTATTTATATGAAAATGGCTGTTTGGCTTTGTCTTTTGTTGAAAACGATCGGTAAAAGAACTTATTTTAATTTATGTTGCTTATTTATATGCTTTCAATGTGTTTAAATAAACATTTTTTTATTTGATAATAACACATTTTCAAGTGTGGTTACACCAACTGTGTATCGATGTGCTTTTCGATAGAATGATTTGACGATACTCCGCCCTACGGATACTAACAGTTGTCATTAGCTGGTGAACCACTAATTTTTCTTTCTGGGTAGTATCGTTCATTAACGAATCTAGTGAGAATTAGATAAGGACTCATTAGAACTAATTTAATGAAGCTCTCTGAGTGCGGCAGTAAGACGTCTATACGACGTCACAATTTAGTACCGGAAAAAACATATTCATTTGATTTATTTAGAAACTGGCATTCTGCCAAGATTTTTATCGAACTGGCTTTAGGACACTGCTATAATTTAAAATGCAGCTCGAATACTTTAGTAATTGAATGGAATTCATTACTTTGTTACAAACTAGTTTAAACAGTTCTTCGAGAATAGAGAACACTAGCAACAACACAATTCGATCTCTCGCACGATCTTCGGTTGTTTGCACCAAGATTCGATTTCTACCAAACCTAAAGGTTACATTACTTGTGTTTCTGAACCATGATGATATGACCTGAAACATGATGGATACATTCCCGATACGAGTCAGTGGACCCTAGTTGAAAGCCAGTGAGGCGGCCAATCTTTAGGTAACGGAACCGATATGTTGAAGGTCGCCGGCATTTTCCGACACATTGCCTTTGTGATTTAGATCGGTGTGCGTTACTACTGGCTTGGATTAAAGGCTGTATAAGAGGGTTCACGTTGTACAGTATTCGCCTCAATGTTCGTCAAAACCTGAATGTTTACTGGTGTGGTTATAGTATAGGCGAAGTTGAGACGTCCGTGTCGCTCCCACGGCTGCCGTCCCCCAAACAGCTACCTCTCCCGGACTACATGTTGTGCGTGCCGCCGCAGCTCGACTTTGTCAACTTCACTATTGGACAACTGCACACGGTAACACATACTTTATTCATGGTATAATACATAATTATAACAAAAAACAATTTTATTACTCAAGAATAGTCAGTCGTCTATTGGTATTAATGCTCTTCAAGTCTAACTTACTAATTAAAGTTATACGATAATTCCATTAATACATTATTAATCCAGTTGGAAATTAATATTTGAAGATTTATAGCTTCGACGCCTGTTAAAGGATAATATAGAACAGTTAAATTGTATCGACCTTAATACCGTTCCGCTGGCCAGTTTCGGAGTTTCCAGAATAATTTATAGCGCCAAATTCCTTCCGTTGTTTAAAAGGCAATATGGCTGCCATATTGCTAGGTGCTAATAATTAGTTCGGTTCTATTTTGGGACACTAAAGATATCTGGGACTGATTGAACTGAAACCTAATCAGTATAATACCTTTGGTACCAATATACGATGACAAAACTCATATAAATTAAAATAGAACTACTACCTTGTTCAACTACAGCTACTTATAGCATAGCACTTGCGCGTGTCATCGACTGAGTATGTCTTTCATCCGTTTTTAATACCAGAAAACCAAGATGAAAACTATCCTACGTCCATCACGAGGCTCCAGGCTACCTATCAAAGTATCCGTTTACTGATTTAAGCGTAAAATTTATTTATTTATTTATTTATTTAGTACTTGGAAGACTTACAGCTAATAAAAACAAACAAAAAGAAGAAACCATAGTCACCAGAAAGCCAATTACAAGTCCTCACGTATAGATTTATAATAAAAATGAATTTTGATGTGAGCACAAAACAAAAAACGCCTTATGTAAAATAAATACAATATAAAAAAAAATAAACTTAGTTCGCAAAAATAAAATGGTTACAGAAAAGCAGAAATACTCTCGCTTTTACAATATATATAATTAAAGTTTTTTCATATTTTTAGAGCATTAACTCTCATTAAACTTAGTTGTTCACAAACCGTAGAACAGAGCCTTTCTTATTTGCTTGTTCCTCATCTCCACCTGTCAAATTCTCTCTCCAGCAAGGTCTGCGACTAGTGAACGTGTCCAAGTACGAGATCCGCCTGTCCGTGCGTCCTCCGAAGCGGCGCGAGTTGGACGTGGAGATCAGCGGCCAGCGAGGCCTAACCGTGACGTCAGGCGCCGCCGCCGAGTTCCGCGTGCACTTCCGACCCGCTGACGTCAGAGCCGTTAGGGACATGCTGCTCATACGCGTCTCCATAGGAAGGAACTTCCTGGTGCCGATAGCTTGTTATATGGAGCCGCCAATCTTGGATAGTAAGTATAACATAACATAATTAACCTATCAGGTTTCCACTGCTGCTTGCGGGTTGTTCGAAAGAGATACCGCGGCTTCGGACACAAAGGGTTAAGAAGGAATATGGGTGGTTATTAGTCATTTTTAGGGTTCCGTACCTCAAAAGGTAAAAACGGAACCCTTATAGGATCACTTTGTTGTCCGTCTGTCTGTCTGTCTGTCTGTCTGTCTGTCTGTCTGTCAAGACCTTTTTTCTCAGGAACGCGTGGAGGTATCAAGCTGAAATTCATATCAAATACTCAAGTCTATGGTCTCTTGGAGCTGTGAAAAAATCAAACTTCTAAGTCAACGCGATCAAAAGATACTCCCGTTTATGCCGCAAATTTTCGACACTCGCAAGGGAATCAAAACCTACAGGGTACTTCCCGTGAACTCAGAATCTTGAAATTTGGTATGAAGCAACGTCTTATAGCAGAGATATAGGAAAAATTGCGAAAAGTATACATTTTTAGTTATATCATATAATAAAAATATTTTTAATAATTTTAAACTTACTACCCCTTTCCTCATGAACGCGTAGTGGTATTATATTGAAATTCATATCAAATACTCAAATCTATAATACCTTTAAGCTGTAACAAAATCAAACTTCTATGTCAACGCAATCAAAAGAAACAGGAATTAAAACCGCATATTTTGAAACTCGCCACTACTCGCAAGGGAATCAAAACCTACAGGGTACTTCCCGTGAACTCAGAATCTTGAAATTTGGTACGAAGCAACGTCTTATAACACAGATAAAGGAAAAATTGCGAAAAGCATAAATTTTTAGTTACATCATATAATAAAAATATTTTTAATAATTTTAAACTTATTACCCCTTTACTCATGAACGCGTAGTGGTATTATATTGAAATTCTTAACAAATACTCAAGTCTATAATATCTTTAAGCTGTAACAAAATCAAACTTCTACGTCAACGCAATCAAAAGATACAGCAATTAAAGCCGCATATTTTGAAACTCGCAACTACTCGGCTTTCCACATTGTTATGTTATGGATTTCATTTAGCAATAAAAATACCATAACTTTTACTTATATACCTACAGGTTTGTACGGAACCCTCGGTGCGCGAGTCTGACTCGCACTTGGCCGGTTTTTTTTTTTAAACTTTGCCCCTCATTAGGAATTTCTTCTGTATCGTGGATGCGTTTACAAACATTTAAACTCACATACACAAACACATCCAGACCCGAAACAACTATTTGTAGGCCATACAAATATTAGTTCCGTGTGGGAATCGAACTCGCGACACTCAGCGCAGCAGTCTGCTCTGCCCAGAGTGGGAGGCGTCATTAATATTTTTTGATGATTTCCAACCCTTCTACTGACTAAAAACCACTCATGTTCCTTTGTGTTCTGGGGCCGCGGTATCTCATTCGAACAACCCGCAGCGAATGTATGTCCCTTACCCAAACTTGCTCAGATCTTCAGCTTAATCTTGGCTACCACTCAGTAATAAAATAATTATCTATCTTTAATCTAGTCCTGATCCCGAGCGCGCTGTCCCAAACGCTGACGTGCAAGTCGCGCGACCCTGCGTGCGACGTGCAACACAGCGGCGACGTGCTGGAGATGGGCGCGCGCCTGCTCGGTGACGTGCATAGCACGCGCGTGCTACTGCACTGCGACGCGGAACATGTCTCCTTCTTCGTGCTTACGGAGGACAACTGGTTAACACTGAATCTTGACGTGAGTGGTGCAAGTGTCATCTATGTTTAATAGTCCTGTCCATCTTTGTCATAGTTCTTCTTCAACCTGTAGCTGTTAGTTGTTATCGCAGTAGTCAGCCACGTTGCTCCACTTACGCTTACAGCCATCGTGACGCGTACATTGATATTTATACAAACTTTTCAGACGTGATCAGCCTTTGCTCGACCTAAAAAACAAGCTCTTAACTCATGTAGCACAATCGTTATCATCGTCTAATATCTCTGCAATTTTTATTTCCTAAAATATTCACTTGAGTCAATACGAGTAGCAGCATTAACATTGAAAACGGAATATTTTATAAAAGCCGAGAAAGTTAGCGAGCGTACACAGGGAGTTGCGTGTGTCAGGAACAGAATTGAGTTGTGAGTGACAGTGGTAGCTTTACCGAGCACAAAAAACGAACAAGAAAGAAGGTAGACCGATTTGTCTATTCATAAACACCTACCCGCAATTTTTTTTTGTTCCGGTGACAAGTATCCGTGACACTCAGAACAAAGAGAAAACATCGTAAATATTCTGTTTTCAATGTGTATAATAATGTTACTGACCATATCAGTTTAATATAATTATAATCTTTATTTAGGTACTCAAAAACATATAGAGTTTGAATACCAGTTTGATGTTTGGTTTAGCAATACATTTTTATAGATCACTAGCTGTACCCGCATGCGTTGCTATGCCCTTTTTCCTACACACTACCTGCCTACTTACCAACTATCTACCCTACCTACTACCCTACCTATGTCCTTCTCCTGGTTCTTAGCTACCTCCCTACCAATTTTCAGCCATATCGGTTCAGCCGTTCTTGAGTTATAAATAGTGTAACTAACACGACTTTCTTTTAATACTGAATGTGCACTCGCATAAAACCACATAAAACCACCAAATATAATAATAGTGCCTGAACTTTCGAGACATAGACAATAGCTCAAAGAGTATATAACCACTACGTATGAATAGCTTATCAAGAAAAATCATAGACAACCTATAAAAAGACATTTACACTTTTGTTAACCTGTAGAATAAATCTTAGGTATTATTTTCGAAAATTAAAAATTAAATAATTAATAAATAATTTACACAAATTAATGTCTAAAACAAACAAATATAACAGTACCTGAACTTTCGAGACATTTTACAAAAAAATAAATTTCTGAACGCACACATGAATAGTTGTTACAGTATTTGACAGGATTGGACAACAAATGTTTGACATGTAATAAACAAATCAGCATTTATTGAAATGATTAAGTATTCATTACACATATCGAGTTTTCATTGTTTTTAAGATGTATTATGCTATTCGGGGCGGAGACAAATCCAACGAATCAATAACCATGAAAATTGGTTCAGCAGATCTCGAGTTATAAGTGTTGTAACAAACCCGTCTTTGTTTTATATATAGATGTTGCAAATTCTATACAAGAATAATACTCTACCTCTTAAACTAGGGTATACCTGTATTTTAAGAGGTGGTTTACGGTCAATATCAACAAAACTTATCTCAAGTGGACTGTGTCATTCTACTGTATGGTATACAAGAGTAAAATTTAATGTGCGTGTTTGTGTGTGTGAGTGGCGTGTGTGTAGGTGTGTGTAAGTGTGGGTGTAGGTACGTGTGTGATTGTATTATAGGTGAGTAAAGACTCTGTGTAAGAGTAATCCTTAAGGAGGAGCCACTCTGTTATTTTAGATTTTAGTGCATGTGAGTTTAGGTTTAAAATATTGAGATGTTTGTTAATTGTTTTATAGATATGAGTACCTACTTAGTATTATAATATTGATGTTTGGCGAAGGAGGTCTTGTATTGGACATTTGGTGGAAGGAACGTGCATTTGTTTGTAATAAGAGGCGGAAGGCCTGCGTGTTTTTTAAGGGTGGATTTAAGCACATAAAGTTGACGAACTGTAAGTACTTTACAGTAAGAGAACAGTTCAGTTGTTGGATACCGACAAGGCTTTCTCATCATGACCTTAAGTATAGCTCGCTGTGCTCTTTCCACCCTCAGAAATCTGGTCTTGGCAGCACCGCCCCATGCAACTATGCAATAACCAATCACTGATTGGCATAGTGCAAGGTACACTATCTTAAGAGTTTTTAGGTCGGCAGATACTCTAAGAGACTTAAATATATGTATAAGACGAAAAATTCTGGTGGTGACGGCGTCAATTTGTTGGTCCCATCTAATAAGTCCGTCGTCTATTTGTACTAGTACAAGGTATTTAAGGCTTTCGGATTTAGCAAGAGGAGGACAAGTGCAGGGCGTGGACGGGTTTGTGTAGGAATGGGGAGTTATACTAAAAGAAGGAGGTGGTTTAGTGTTACGTCGTATAGCAAAGGGAATATAAGTCGTTTTTTGTAGGTTTAATGTAAGAAGGTTCGAGTTTAACAACATCATAACTTTACCCATGGCCATCTCCGCATTTGCTTTCACAATGTCCCAAGTGATTCCGTCTACAAGAATTGCAGTATCGTCCACGTAAGCGTAAATTCTACCATTTGGGAGGGTCAGTCTGCAAAGATCATTTACGTAGATTTGAAATAGAGTCGGGGAAAGGATCCCTCCCTGGGGAACACCATAGGACACGAGAAACTCATCACTTAGGTGAGTATCAATGTTAATGCATTGCTTAGGGTTGTTTAAGTAATCCTTAAATATTTCTAGTGGCATTCCACGCACCCCGATACTTTCCGACTTCACGATGAGTTTGGGAACAGAGACTGTGTCAAAAGCCTTCAAAAGGTCCAGGAATATACCTAGGGTTTTCGGTTTTTTATCTAAATTTGAGGCAACCTGTTGCGTGAAATTCAGTACAGTTTAAAATTAATAGCAGTAGAGTCTTTTTTGTCCTGAAACTAAAAACTAACGAAAGGTATATAGAGACATTTGAAAGACGGAAGACTTTCTTACTATATTGGAAAACATACACCTCTACTTTTCACTACATGAGACTAAAGTTAGTTTGACAGAGCTCTATCGTTGTTGCAGTGTCTGTCCGTGCACGGGTCAGTGACTGCTGGTCCGTTCGTGCTGTGGCCGGCGTGGTGGGGGGGCGGCGGGCTGGTGCGGGGCTGCGCGTGGTGCCGCGCCGGGCACGCAGGACTGCACGCCACCGCTCTGCGCGTGCTCAGCTCCACGGCCGTCGTGCGTGACTTGCACCTCGTCGCAGACTCCGTGCTCTTCAGACCTGAACATATCACTGTCGTGGTAAGCTAGATTCATACTATCACTACATTTTACAAAAACTTAGTTTAAATATTAAAAACCCCCGACTAAAAAAATCGGTATAAAGTCCAAAATCAAAAAAAAAATACAAATTGAAAATCGGTTCATGCGTTCGGGAGCTACGATGCCACAAACAGACACACACAGACACGTCAAACTTATAACACCTCGTCGTTTTTACGTCGGGGTTTAAAAACAAAGTCCTCCACTGCGTCTGTCAGTCTGTTTGTTCGCGATAAACTCAAAAACTTCTGCTACGATTTTCATGCTGTTTTCGAGGAAGGTACACTAAAATACTAAAAGTACTAAAAAGAGGGATACTAAAAGTATTTAATTTGTTAAGATCACCGACATCCACGTGGGCGAACCTGCGGGTATCAGCTAGTTAGTAATAATAAATATAAATTTGGTTTAACTATCAACATTGAACGCGTTTACAAAGTTGAGTGTCCGTGCTATTAACTGTTCAGGAGATTTCTCATGCCGAGGTGATCTTGGCTGCAGCATCAGGTCTGTTATAAAATGAATGTACCAAGATTTTGTAACAATATTCTGATTTAAAAGAGTGTCCATGGAGTTTCTTGCCCGTTCTTCTCCATAGAGATGTACGCTAGGGAATGGGCAACTACAGTACTTTCACAAGTTATTATGCCTTGTGACTGTAGCTTAGGAGTGCAATACGTCGTCCCGGGGGTTGCTGCGTCGAGTTGCGCGTCGCCGGATGTCTGCGGCGGCGAGTGCTGTGGGTGCGGGGGCTCCGGGTCGCGGGGCGGTGGTTGCGCGTTGCGGCGTGCATTCGTTGTTCCGTGATTTGGACTCTCGTACATTCGTTGTTGCGGTGTTTGTCGCTGCGTGCTTTCGTGCTCGCAGTGTTCGTTGTTGCTGGCATTCGGCGGCGTGTGATTCGGCGTGGTGGCTTTCGGGATGACGTATTGCACTCGTAGTTTAGTTTTATGAATTGTTCTTCTGACATTCAAAAGTACCTGGTAATGGTTTAATTGAAATAAATGCTTTGACTTTGACTTTGAATATTACTCAACGATCTGAGATCTTCATCTCGCCAATTCAATGCAGTAAAGTTTTCAGAGCTTACATAAAATAATCGAGCTGAACAATCTTATCGAGGTACTAAAAGCAATTTCGTTTTTTTATTATTTACATAGCCGCTTGTAATTTATGGATAGAAGACACTTTGAAAGCTTTTTCAACTTATGTAAATTGACTGGATTACTTAGTAGGAACTATGAAATCGTAAGTAATATTGAAGTGAAGATAGACTTTCTGGAGTTTAAATTGATATTTTTAATGAAAATTAAAATCCATCTTTATATCATTTAAGAAATAAGAGAGAGAAGATAAATTGATATTGCTACGAGTTCCTGCACATACGAATAATGTATCTTTCTAACAGTGAAAAGAATTTTAGAATAGTATCTATCATTAGTTCCGGAGATTATGACCGATACTTTGATAAAGTTCCCAAACTTTCTGAATATTTCATCACAGTTGCATGGTGAAACATTTCAAGAGTACTGTCGCATCTTCTACCTAAACAGTTTTATAGTACCTAGAACATTCCCGAAACGTAATCTAGAATGTTCTCGTAAAGCAGCCGATAACAATATGGAATCAAAATTGGTTGGACAGCTATGTTCTAGGGAATCTAGGGCATCACCTCCCCGCGACGATATGTATCTGTTCACTGAATATACGAAATATTATGTCCCGTGTGTTTTGCTGAACACTAGCTGGTATACCACCAACTATGAGGTAGAACGGGCGCCAATAAATTGTTAATTCCAACCGCTCGTGCAGTTTAGATTCTAGGGATTTTCCGCTCAGTTATTTCAAATTGCACTAGAAGCTCAATTGTTACGGCTGTGGCTTTCAGTTTTATGAATCAAATCAAATCAAATCAAATCATTTATTTGTTTGCAAACATGGGTAAATAATAACAGATGTTGTGACAGTAATAAGTTCTCCATGTTCTACCATCACATGGGCATGCAAAACATAATTAATTAATATTATTTCAAATAGGAATTAATGTCAAATTATCTGAATTACAATAAAATAAAATGTCCTAAAATTACATCATAATGTCAATGGCTAAAAATATGAATAATGTCAATGGAAACATACAAGCATGTCAATTTAAATGTCAGGAATAATTAAAAAATAATAAATAATAATAATAACGAAAAATTAATACCAAGAGTCCACCAAAGTCATTAAATATTGCAGCAAACATTGATATTTAGATTTAACTTAGGTCCCACAGTTTTTTTTCCGATAGGAACTCCGAAATATTATAATATGATTTACGTATCAGAAAGTTTTTTAGATATTTTTTAAATAAATTAACATTTAAGATTTTGATCGATTCTGGTATGTGATCATATACAATTGGTGCCATGCAGAAGACACTCTTATGCATCAGAGCTGTCTTAGACTGTCTTGCACATAACATATTGGGGATGAATTACTAGGTACTTTGGTTTGAACAAGCTGTATGAATTATAACTAAGAAAAATAGGTCTGGTTTATATGGAAATCCACAATGCTTGCGGGTATTACGTGAAAATAACCAAAGTACACAACTTACTAAGTTACAACAATATCTTCGTAGAGAAAGCACGTTTTTAACATGAAACCAATGTAAATAATGTGGCAGCTCCTAGGTGCTCTGTTTGCAAAGAAAATAAAGAACATACTATAAAAATCTTTATTTTTGAATTATCAAGATTTGTTCAGTATGTTACCGTCTGCTGCGATATACTGGTTGCCAAAGTCGGTTTGGTGCTCTACAATCCGCAACACTTACAGCTCCCGCAAGGATTGAATTTCGAATAACATCGCGCGAATAAATCATCCGATGCGAGTAATATATCTCAGAATGTGGAGACGTAAGATGAAAGTTGCATGAGTTACAGTTGAGATTTCACACTGCGCAAGGGATTATATTATTATGCCTTATTGAATTTTACAATATCTATTGAAAATGGCCACCGTGTCATCTCGTCCAGACTGACACTGGCTCTGAATGCGCAACTATTCTGGTTTCAAGTTTGAATTCATTTCTCATGACATTAAGTTAGAAAAGTGACTTTTAATAGCTTTGTTAGAGGTAAGTTAAATATGAAGTATGACTGTGGAAGTGCTGAAAATCGTGGGACTGCATTTGGTTCATAATCTGTTTCTTATCACGATGTCAAATATGTCGCATTTGTGTTCTACTGCTGAGCTGTGCACACAATGATCGTGTTCCCTAAACATTTAATTAGTTCCCACGTTACGATTTGAAGTAATGTACTGACTGGTGCTAAAATGTAGGCGCAGGAGAAAGACTACGACATCTGCGTGGACGGCGAGTCAGCGTGCGAGTACTACCTGCATCTTGGTACCGCCTTCCCCAACCGCTCGCTCTCCGCCACCGTGCAGCTCATCAACCACAGGTAGCTACCACTCACACACATACACACACACAGACACGAACACACTACGTGCACCTCGGCACCACCTTCCCCAATCGCTCGCTCTCCGCCACCGTGCAGCTCATCAACCACAGGTAACTACCACCACACACTCTCACACTATCGTAGTATGACACATTTTGGTTATCCCCCTCGGGCCAGGCGGTGCAACACCTATACATTCATCATATATCCCACAAATATTAAATAAGTATTCCCTTCACACACTTCATTTTTCTCACGAATTTTCAGACGTTTCAATACTCAGTGTACCGTACGCCCGCTCGCGACGTCTCTGCTTGCGGGGGCAGGCGACGGACGCGACTCCCACGCTTTACCTGACCGCCATTGCCAGTTCCACGCACGCTCTCTGTGTGATGTCGTCCATACACATTACACATACATGAAAGGACACTCGCCGCATTCCGCTTCCGTCCCGCTCGCGACCCGCGCCCGCTCTTTGTGTT
The DNA here is from genome assembly GCA_949774965.1 of Diarsia brunnea. NCBI lineage: Eukaryota > Metazoa > Arthropoda > Insecta > Lepidoptera > Noctuidae > Diarsia > Diarsia brunnea. Next base: position 19,465,265 of record OX459011.1, read on the forward strand.
GGATGCGCTTTACAGCAATTATTTGCTTCAATGAATACTTCATATTTCACATGAAGCTGCGTTTTTAATTAACAACTATTCCAGTATTCGCAATCAGTTTTCATATTCAAAACTCGTGAACTGTAAATTGCAAATTATAATATTCCTGTAAAATCCGGAATAAATGAGAGCGAATGATTTCAAACAAAGAAACCTATTTGTTTTGTATTCCATTCCATTTCATTTAAACCCACACCGATATAAGTGCATTGTGCATGTGCATGGGTGTTTAATGTTAAGTGATTATTTCAGTCCAGTGATATACTCGTACTACTGGAGCGTGCGCACGTGGGGCGTGTGCTCGTGCTTGGAGGACGAGAGCTCGTCGAGCACGCTCCACGACGATGACGATGACAGTAGCAAGCGGTGCGTCGGCACTATAGAGGCGCACGCCATGGCTCAACAAGTAAGTCTATCTGCTAGTAGAAGTCTTGTCAAAATCGATCCAGCCGTTTCGGGGATTAAATGAAACAGGCAGACAAAATAATTTCAAAAATTGCTTTTATGTATTTAGTACCGTATATACTTCATTTGCATTATGTTTATCTGTCTTCATTTGAGCTGTTATTTTGAAATCACAAACATACTACTTCAATTTTATTTTTACAAACTTTGAAACGAATTCATCGTCGGGGCTGCGGGTTGTTCGCAAGAGATACCGCGGCCTCGACATGAAGGGCTAAGAAGGAACATGGGTGGTCTGACACTCCCTTTCGCTCTGCTCAAGAGCGAGAGGGGTTATTTGATGATTTTCCACCCGCCAAAAAAAAAAAAAAGAAAATCAAAGTAACTTTCAAGAAACTGCCTTAAGCCTACTTTATCGGAGTGTGAAGACCAAATTAGCCTCTCAGCCAGCACTATTACTGTCTAGAAATGTTAGGCATTAAGACATTCTTAAGTCCCAAGTTAACTTCGTACGTGACCGAAAATCTGAGCAGTCTAGTTTTTATTGAAAGAACTAGAATGCGTTTTGCGTACTTTCATTATGGAGGTTTTTTCGAAGATTATCTAAATTGTCAATGTTTGTATTTAATTTTGTTAGTATATAAAATTTCTTTTAAAATGTTTTTCACAGAAAAATAAAGTTAATTATAGAGCTTTTCTTAATTATAAAAGTTGCTGAAATAATGAATACTTATTTACATCAAAGGGACTCGCGTCCGTGTTTAGTTTTAATGACTGAACAAGGCGTATTTGAGAAAGTCACAGACAGAGTCCGGAAAGGCAAAAAACTTTTCACAAAACAGCACTTGAAAATATTACTTTAATAACCATAAAATATTAGAATTCAATCCATCAATAATTTTAAATATATTTGTGATGTGTGTCATGTTATTTTTGTTACTAAATGTTTGGACTTAAAATAAACTTTCTATTTATTGTAAGCTTTCATTTGAATTGCCTTGTTAGTTTGTTGGGTAGTATGTATTGGTGAAACCTTGCAACTGAATAGTTATTCCTAACAGATTGACCTGATATTTATATGATGACAATGCATGGTTAGCTAAGTGACCTCTTCCTAAATCCAATAACTTCTAAAGATGTGGTGTGTGGAATACAAATTTTAATGACCCACCTATATTTTAAAAGCTTGTTTTTAATCATACTTTTTATTTCATTACATATTTATGTAATGTTTGTGCATGTAAAGTAGTATGCAATGTGTGTAGGACCCAAAGCTGTACGATAGCCGGTTCGAGAACACGCGTCTGCTGCGGATGGAGCCCGGGCGCGGGCAGGTGACGCCACGCTCGGCGTGCGCGCCGCTCGTGCACGTGCCCGATGTGGGCGCGCGCCTGGGCGTGCAGCGCGCCGTGCTCATGTGAGTACACTAGCAGGGACGCGCGAGTGCACTAGCGAAGCGGGGAGATGATGAGCAGGATTTGCCAATCACCGGAGTAAAGAGAAATACGATATGAACTTCAACCAAATCCCAAACGTTTCGGCTTTGCATTGCTTGTCGCTGCTGCAGTAAATCTTGCTTTACATATTAAACTCAAATGTGCTGCTTTATGTCGGCCCGCTCAAAACATAAGTTTCCGTAATGCAATTTGTTACGGAGTATCTCGATTGGTCGCATCGATTTTTAGGTTGGGCAAGATTTTCTATTAGGAGTTTTTCAGAAAGCACAAAGTCTGAATGTGTACTTGTTTGAGTGAAATAGGTTCGCCACTTAATTTATGGAACTTAAACATACCCACCAGGTAAATAAAACAAGGGTTTGTTCTAGGTTGATACTGAAGGACATTCCAAGGAAGAGCTTCCCTCCGGACTACGAGCCCATGATCGTCAGGTCGGAGGACGTCGCCATGGATGCAATACCAGGACTCGAGGTAGTGTTGGCTTTATAGCTGGGATTCTGGGAGCCTTCCAAGTATATCTGACATTCAATTTTGACTTGGACAAAGACTTGGTTTAATAAATGATGAAGCAGTTCATTAATCCCACTACTGAGGATCCAATTTCAAAAAATATTATTATTATTATTATTATTTTTTTTTTTTTTTTTATGTTATTTTTTTTTTTAGAATTTATATTTCCTCTTATAATTCCTGCGGTGTTCAGTAAAACTTACACGGCACCACAGTAATAACGTAGAACTCACATAAATAAAGGACATTACCTGTTTCCTCGCAGTCAATACAACACCGTGATTTCGACGGAATGTGCACTATTACAGGCATTCTCAACATAAAGTAGTACATTTAACGAGCGACTCCGGCGATATATAGCGCAATCGGTTAAAAGCATCCGAGATTGTCCTCAATTGACTGTTACAAAGTGCTCAAATTTCTTTGCTTTCCGAAACTTTGCCAAAGTCTCATAGAGTTATAAAATTTTATTTTACTGATTTAGAACGTGCTGGATACGCGATACAGTTATTGTGTTCCAGATAAAAGCTTTTTATTCTGCGCTAGGTTGCGCAAGTAAGAGAGTACTTTCAGAATCTAACTTTACGATAAGCGAGAACCCAAAAGACCGTAAATATGCGATTTGTAAAAATCGGTGTGAATATAACGGAGATGTTATGCACAATATAAACGTTAGGTCACCGTGCCAAGCGGGTCGTGTTCCTTCAAACTCTGACCAGGATTTTAAGATATCATAACTGCTGACTGTTTATTATTTCTCAATGAGGAAATTAAAAACCTTCTGTACTGTTTGCGTTCTAGCATGTTTTCGTATAAAACATAACAAAAACTATGTATTGTTAAAGATCACAATAATTGATGATTCAAAACCTTGCTATGCTAAGTTTTCGTTTTTGAAATTAGGAATGTCAGTTAATGTATGTGTATCAATCAATGACTGCTATCAGCTGGTTAAGACGCAAGTTAATCACGAGGGTGTTGTGCAGGGATCGGTGCGCGAGCTGTGCGACATCGTGTGCGCGCAGATGGAGGTGTGGTGGGACGTGGTGCCGTTGCGCTTCGTGCTGAACCCGCCCGCTCTCTCGCTGCACTACTCCAGGAGGTACGCTCTATATCTACCTACACGAGGTGCTGTCCAGGGATCGTGAGCTGTACGATAAAACAGATAAAGTATGCGCTTTGTAGTCTTCGTGTTTCTGAATCAGTACGCATTTTGGACAAAGTCGTTATTTCGTGAAGCGCATAATTTTGCTGCACGATCTGAATCTGCCAATACAACTGAAGATCTTCTGTAATAGGTCTGTTTTTTATGTTTGACATCATGCGTACATTATGAACTTTAAATAAGATAACGAAATTCGTATTAATAAGTACTGAGTATACTTCTAGTAGTGCAAGACCAGTCTTTAGGAGTAAGCATTTAGCTTTTGAGGGTTCCGTTGGCAAATGGAACAGGAGTTTGAACGTGGACAACGCAAAAGACACAATTATGAAACTATCGTACCAGGTGGCGGTCTGTAGTTTTTGTTTCTGCCTACCCCTATGAAAAAAAGGCGTGAATTTATGTGTGTATGTATGCAGCATTAACATTGTTTTCATTATCATACTCCAAGAAATGTGTGTATGGACCTATGTCTGTGTTTTTCTGTTCAGCGCAACTTTTCATACTGAATGAGCGTGAGAAATATTGTTATTGCTTTGTTTGGTGTGTCCCACTCACGCTTGACTGGTTTTTTTTTACTTTCTGAATCACTGATTTATCTTTTCGTGTGTCAACATTGCTTATGAAATTAAAAAGAAAAGTACCTTTAACGTGATTAAAGGAAACATTAATAATTTTAATACTACTATTATACTAGGATCTTAATACGCACCTATCAATGCACGGTTCAGCTTGTCCTTATGTTGTCGTAGACTGGACTCTGTGGCGGTGGACATAAAGGCGACGCAGCTGTTCGGCAGCGAGGGCGCGCTCGTGACGTGGGAGACGCCGGCGCACGTCCCGCCCCCCGCGCCCCTCTACCTCGCCCCCGCCGCCACCTGCGGCGCCACCCTGCGCTACTCGCTGCCCAGCCTGCCCAACCACTTTCCAGAGACCGACGTTATCACGTAAGTGGTCGGATTTGGAACCCACAAACCACCACAACACCAACACCTACATCAGTGACAATACGTTAAAAACAACCGCCAATACAATAAACAAAGATTGTAGTGCGCGGCTCATTTGATAATAAACAACTTCAAAATCTAAGTGAGTTAATTTTACGATACTATTTTGAATATTCGAATGTCCAACGTGCCAATAAAACCATCTACTAACCAATCATGATCATGAAAGAACACCATTTTGACTTATAGGCTGGAGGACATTTATTTTTTATTTTATTTTTTTATTTACCCATTCGTGTTTATAGTCCTTCGAGCCGGATACCATAAACAGCAATGGTTAATATCCTCCAGGTGGTACGAGGACTAAAACACGTTCACTGCGATGGCAATAGTTTCTCCAAATGTACGTACCTCGCACGCCCTGCCTCATCTTAACATACAGCTTTAGGGATGAGGAAACGCCAAGTCCTACTAACATTATTATTAACAATATTAATTTAACTCCAATCGGCATTTAATAAAAATAAACCGGCGTGACATCAACACGTAAGTCTCGTCTTTGTCCCCATTATTGAAAAGATACAGCACCCAACGAAGAGGTTATTTAACAAATAATATTATTTTAAAAATTCCTCCCAAAGCTTCGCCAATCAGTTCCCTTAAAAACTTATTATCTAAGCAAACTTTTCTTAATTGAAAGCGGTTTCAATATCGACCTTATTCTCAACTCGTCTAATTTAACAGACCCCTGAGGCCAGAGCCATCAAAGATGGCGTGTCGAGGGTAGACTTCCTGCATGTTGGGCAAGTTGGCAGTACTTGGCAGCGTCGCTAAGTTGTAGCTAAAGCTGCTGCACCACAAACAAATTCAATTAACTGCCGGGAACACAATTTCCTGTTTTGTCGGCAAACCTTTTTAGATGTTAACGCAACTTTCTTGGACCGTGCAACGCTTAAATGAAATAACTTTCCGGAGGTATATTTTAAGGGTCGCTCATTTTGTCATAACGATGAGATCTTCGGAGAACAAGTTTAGGTGTCACTCAAATCCCGCTTGGGGATATTTAAAGCGAATTATCTTTTTATGAGACTGACTCGTAGTGTGAACTTATGACGTGTGCCATACAAATATGCTTTCTTTCTTTTTTACGTTAATATAGTGATTAATGACGAGCATGAGGTATTAAAAGGAGGAATAAAATTTCCGTTAGCACTTTAACAGTAGCAGCCAGGAGTTAGATTTGTGCCTGGTTTACAATAGGTACACTTCTGCCTAACCCTTCGGGGATTACGGACGTGATGTTACGAGTGAATCTTTTATTTGTGTGTAGAGTGATGGCGGCGGAGAAGGAATGGGTTGCACAGTGCGCGGTGACGCGTCAGTGCGCCACGCGCCACCCCGCGCTGCTGCCCGAGCGCGCGTGGCTGGGCGTGGTCGCTCCCGGCACGCGCATGCACACCACCTTCCAGATCTTCAACGAGACCTACCAACACGTGAGTAACACTTCAACAATCGCATCGATGGTGCGACTTATAACATAAGGCGCAGCTGGTTACCACGTTAAGTACAGCGTCACGTCACTAATATTTTACTAGTCCTCTAAAGTGTAGATGTACTGTATGGACGCTCCAGCCAGTGGGTATTAGTAAAATGCTCCCGCAAAGACGTGTGTCTTTACGGGGGCATTGTACTAATACTGAGAATCGAAGGATTTTTAAAACCTTTACTGATATTATATCTTCCATACAGCCTGCAGAAATCGTATTATTTTGGTCCACGTGGGTCCAATTTTCAATAATTGTGCTAATTATAAAATATTCCGAGGAATAAAGTCTCTAATAATTTTTCTTTCCACAAATTAAGGTGTATAACCTTTCATGTTCTATAATGGCGTTATCTCGAGAAGGAATATCGTGAAATAGGCATAAGCCTACATTGAGACACGATAGATCGCGCGACAGCCGCGCGGTATTTGAGTTATCATTCTGACAAACCGCGCGTTAACTTCCGCGCCCGTCGGGGCTGCGGGTTGTTCGAAAGAGACACCGCGGCCTCGACACAAAGGGTTAAGAAGGAACATGGGTGGTTTTTAGTCAGTAGAAGTAAAAAAAACATGCTACTCGGTTACTGCTCGATTCTAACAAAATCATGGCAAGAAACAGATTTGAAAGTAAAAACTGAATTATTTAACAAAAATTAAATTAAACTAAAACTAGGAGTAAAGGAATTTACTAAACGGAATTGTATTATGTGTGTGCATGTGTAGCTAATTGTATGTGTTGATGTGTAGGTGTGTGTGTGTGAGAACGTGTGTATTAAGGGGGTGTAAGTGTGCGTAAGGGTGTGTGAGTGAATGAGAGTGTATATCCGTGGCTGGCGTGAATATGTTGACATGTCTAAAATTGTAATTTGTCAGGGCGGCCATTTTAAAGTTTTGGCGTCTTCTGGTAAATCGGTAAATTAGTTTAACATATATGTTTTAGTTGTTTTAAAGGTTATTTTATGCCATCTTTTAAATGACGACAATAAATAATCTAAATTTTCCATAGATTGCATAATAATAGACTTGTCAAGTCGTTCACCGAAAAGTTATCAACTTATTCACCGAGTTGTCAACTTGTTCACCAACAGTTTTCAACTTATTCACCTCATTATTAGGTAAACAATGTTATTTTAATGACAAACACATTATTTTAATTGGATAGCAAACAGATGACAAACATAAAAAATATTTAGTTTGCTGAAATACCTACTACTCACTCAAATCAAGTAATGTTGTTCTAACTGAACAAATATTTAATTGAAACACCACGAAACTATCAGTTTCCTAGTATTTTTGTAATAAAAACATTGTTTTATTGGACCACAAACAACGTCATCATACAGACACAAATGTGTTACTAACACAACTAAAAATTGAAACAACTAATATAACCATACATTAACTCCTCAACCTCGTCGCAGACCATTCATGTTTTATTGGACCTCAGAATCCTCTTCATCTGGGTTGTTTTCGTCCAAATCTGGAATAGTAGATGCAGAGACGTCACCGACAGTTTTTATATTAATATAAAACTCTGTCAATCAGGTCAATCATGTCCATCAAATCCTTTTTTTTCTGCACTGATTGGCAAAGCTTCCTTGGAGATTTGGCTCAACCTAAAGACATCTATGGTGGTTTTTCCTCTTTTCCGAAAATTTACTGACTTGAAAGAGGGTTCGCGATCCAGGGTCATCTTGAAATTGATTTATTCTACCCTGTTTTTATTATATTGCAGCCATTTAATAGGTTGCCATAGAAATCTGTCCCCAGAATCGTCCAGGTTTTTGACAGTAAAGGGTACTTTCGTTTCGCGGTTCGCGTGCGCGTGGCTTCTGAACTCTAAACTGACGTTTTTTTACCAACACACGAGCGAGGTTATTTTAAAAATTATTACTTCTTACGAAAGTTTGTTGATAACTCGATTATTTTTTATACAACTTTTTTTATTTTATTTTTTTGGCGGGTGGAAAATCATCAAAAAACCTCTCCCGCTCTTGGGCAGAGCCAAAGGGAGTGTCAGACTTCTACTGACTAAAAACCATCCATGTTCCTTCTTAGTCCCTTCCCTTCATGTCGAGGTCGCGGTATCTCTTGCGAACAACCCGCAGCCCCGACGGGCTTTTAATACCACTTGGGTACATAAGTTGTCAACTAAACATATTTATTTAACGTTAAAGATTTTGTAACGGACAACATGTAGTGATACCTATACTTATTACATTTAGGGTTCAGAACTTCGTTGTCAGTAACTGGACATCTCAATATATCGCAATTTAAACAGAAATACTTCGATGGGCCATAACTTGATATCTCAATTTGTCAATTTAAAATTAGTACTTTAAGAAAACTTTTAAGTGTATAAGTTGAGATTTCAAATGACGAATATTATTTTGGGTACTGAGTATAGGTTGATTTAACAAAATATCAATGTTCGATCACAAAAACATGTGAATCGTTAATTTGACATGAGGTTTTGTTAAGTTAGACACGTCAAAATGCGAGATATCAACATATTCTCAAAGTCGATTGCTCCAAAAATTATGTATATCTATAACTGTCAATTTTTTTCATATAAATTCTTAATGCGTAGGATGTAATAAGCCAATAAAAAAAAGACATAGAAATCGACATGTCAATGTGTTCACGCCAGCCACGGATATACACACATCAAAAGTGTCTAGGGATCAACATATATTTTTGCAATAACTTTTCTCCTGATTGATATTAATTAAAATTTTCTTTAAGGATTCATCAAATAAAGTGTTTTCGTTTGTCACAGTAACGATAAACCAAGTCACCTTTGCATTAATAAAGAAATTTGCCATTTTCCTAATAAAGGGATTTTTGACATTTGAACCACTAACATTAAAGTTCGAAAAAAAGACTGAAATAACAGTTTTCTTTAAAATTTTATTGGGTAACTTAAACAATTAATAATCCGTGTTTCTACCGCGAACACTAACAACACAAGAACATCGGTTTGGCATACTCAAAATGAGTTCATCCAAATCACGCTGTGGAATGGCCGCCCATGTTCGTTGCAACAACAAAAAAAGGTCTTCTTGCGACTGGATACCCTCCATATTCGGCAGAGCTCTTCTCTGTAGCATATCCCATGCATGCTCAATCGGGTTCAAGTCTGGCGACTGAGCAGGCCAGGGCAGGACATTGATGTTAGCTGCGGCGAGAGTCTGTCTTACAACTCTTGCGGTGTGCGGTCGTGCATTATCATGCATTAACTGAAATAAGGGACCGATTTGCACTTGTAGAGGAACGATGACGTCTGATACAATCGTCTCAGCATAAATTTGAGCGTTGAGGTTGCCTCTGATCCAAATCAACTCAGTTCTTCCGCCGATCCAAATACCCGCCCATACCATGCAGAAGAACAATGGCGTTTCGTGTGCTTTTCTGATGAGTCTCGTTTTGGTATGAGACCGGATACAAGACGTATACGACACTGGAGAACCCCTGGACGCCAACAGCGATTAAAATCCTGCCAGGAAGTCCATCCTTATAGTGGTGGAACCATCATGGTATGGGCGGGTATTTGGATCGGCGGAAGAACTGAGTTGATTTGGATCAGAGGCAACCTCAACGCTCAAATTTATGCTGAGACGATTGTATCAGACGTCATCGTTCCTCTACAAGTGCAAATCGGTCCCTTATTTCAGTTAATGCATGATAATGCACGACCGCACACCGCAAGAGTTGTAAGACAGACTCTCGCCGCAGCTAACATCAATGTTCTGCCCTGGCCTGCTCAGTCGCCAGACTTGAACCCGATTGAGCATGCATGGGATATGCTACAGAGAAGAGCTCTGCCGAATATGGAGGGTATCCAGTCGCAAGAAGACCTTTTTTTGTTGTTGCAACGAACATGGGCGGCCATTCCACAGCGTGATTTGGATGAACTCATTTTGAGTATGCCAAACCGATGTTCTTGTGTTGTTAGTGTTCGCGGTAGAAACACGGATTATTAATTGTTTAAGTTACCCAATAAAATTTTAAAGAAAACTGTTATTTCAGTCTTTTTTTCGAACTTTAATGTTAGTGGTTCAAATGTCAAAAATCCCTTTATTAGGAAAATGGCAAATTTCTTTATTAATACAAAGGTGACTTGGTTTATCGTTACTGTGACAAACGAAAACACTTTATTTGATGAATCCTTAAAGAAAATTTTAATTAATATCAATCAGGAGAAAAGTTATTGCAAAAATATATGTTGATCCCTAGACACTTTTGATGTGTGTATTAGCGTGTATGTGTGTTGTTGTTGTTGCGTATATTATGGTTGGGATTGTAATAGTTAAAAAAGTGTAGAAGAAGTATTGCACGGCCACCGTCGAAGGTGAAGTAGTTCTTCTGTCCGGACGTAGTCCTGATCCTGAAGCCAACTTTGTACCTTAACCTTGACTTCATGGTGACTTAACCGAGTTAATTGTTTAGCTTTATCGATGTTTCTGTAAATTAAAGAGCTCACAACATATAATAGAACTTGCGCCTGGCGAATGCGGTCATGTGGCTTATTTTTAGGAATACCATTTTTGTTCTACGCTTAGTGTTATCTGGTGGGGGAATTTGTTCATGCTTCCTGAGTGTGGCTCGGAGAAAAAAGAGCTGTCTCACCGTAATGAGGTTACAGTCCGCATATAGTTTTGTAGTGGAAAACCTATATGGTTTACCAAACAACTTTGAGCACGGCTCTCTGGGCCCTTTCTACTTCTATAAACTTCGTTTTACCGGACCCTCCCCAAACAAACAAACCGGGATGCAGTAAGCGATGACGGACTGACAAAGTGCTAGGTAAACCATTTTCAGGGTATGTTTGTCTGCGCAGAGTCTCACTATTGGGTTTTTTCAATAGGAATTTCTCAGTAGTAGCCACGGAGCCTGGACTTGTGTCCGGTTGATGGCAATAGGCTCGACCCCTATAACATGGGACTTAAAACATAACTGGCAAAATGTGGGGGTATTATTAGGTACACCTCTGCCTAACCCTTCGGGGATTACAGGCGTGATGTTATATTCTGACCTATTTTAGCCACATAATGTGAAGGGGAGATAGCAGTCTTGAATAGCCGGTCATCGTTAGTAATTCCGAAAGCAAGAGAGTACCAGGCCGATCGCCAACACGACGCTGGTCCGACTAAGTAAAAGAAGCTTCGTCCTCAAGCTTTCAGCAGGTGGTGATGGCAACTTTGAACCAGAGTCGATGGAGGCAGCCGTAATACCATAGGTCGTTCTCAGTATAACTTGATATTACCGTCATCGAGAACTAGATTGGGCTCATACTGATACTTCTGAATCCAGAAGGTTGTACTTCAAAGGAAGTTGCGGGTGGATAATTCTGGCAACGAGGTTGTGTCTATGCAAGTATTCTCCGTGAGCCAGATGAGAACACCTAAAATGAATGTGTCGTATCGATTCTACCTGGACAGTGGCTTTCCCGATATATACCAACCGTACCAGTGATGCTAAAGTTATTATTTCTTTAATTGTAAAGTTAAAGCAACACATTCCACTTTGCAAGCCACAAGGGCAGAAAGTTGATGCTAATTCCAATCTACGCACAATTTATTCTGTCGTATTTGGATTGTACGCATTTCTATTCCCGACGCGGTATTAGTGCTATCAGCGCCGCGGCTCAGCTTACATTTTCTTGTAATTTATTCGTTTCACTCCAATTCTTTTTCCAAGGATTTTTGTCAGGTCGCAATGTTTTGTAAATTGTTCTTAGCCTTCTTTCTATCCACAATAATCACAATGAAATGTTGATTACGTTGAATCGCGTTATCTGTGCGATTTGTGGTGATCTCTGGTATTACTGTTGTGTTTAATAGAAAAAGGCTTAATTTTGTATTTTCGAGGTTTGTCAGTAAATTAGATTCAGTGAAACTGACATTTCATGGTACCTACAGATTGGACTCAGTCAGTACAGCTTAATATTCAATTCATAGTTCAATATTGAGTAATCTTTCGTATTATTGACGCACTCTACGTGTTTATGTGGAATCATTGCATAATGCTTAGGCATTACGAATGATATTGAGATTTTACAACATTCATAATTAATATAATGCTGTAGACTTTTCTATGAGTTAACCTCGCTACCACCATCACCCATCAAGTCTTAGTTCATCTAGTGCTCAATCTTATTGTTATAGCGTCTGTTGTTCTTTTGGAAGTTGGCGGATCTCGAAATATTGTGAACTGCTCCAGATATGCTGGTGGGCAGAGCCGTTCCGGTGGTGGGGCGAGAACCAGCCGTCACGTGTGTGCGTGGGGCGTGTGCCGTGCGACACGTGCCACGAGCGCGCGTGCTCGTGCGGCCTGCTGCGCCCGGCGCGCGGCGCGCTGCAGCACGGCGCGCAAGCAGACATCTGCTACAACGTCAACGCGCCCGAGGTTTGCCACCACGCAACACTACACATACAAGGAGCTCTTCTACTTAGTATCACAGTATCGCTACCCGTGTTTGTGTGCCCCAATCCTAGTTTTAGATCAGATAAACTGGCAGTAGGTAGTGACCCCTAAAAGGTAAAACCAATAACGTTAGTATACATTTCACAACAAAGTTTACATTACAAAAGCTTAAATGTTGATCCAGGCTGATGTTTCTGAGGTTAACAAAATGCTGAATTGTGCTTTGTTTACGAAGTAGCTCAAATGTCAAGAAGGAAATTGAATCCGAAGTAATTTACTTGGAGGCGATTCGGACGTAATCGTGATCGTAAAATCCTAATATAAGTTAGAGCCAATACAAACCGGTGTTCCTATTGGGCCGCTACTTTTTACGATGACCCTTAAAAGTTACTCCTCATCGGGTAAAAAATACACACGCAACAAATTACTTCCTTTCTTTGGTTTTGTGAAAATATTCTCGTACCTATTAAACACCGGCAAAAGCCTTAATGGTTTTGGCACATTAATCATTCAACAGTGGAGGGTCAAAAAGGTTTTAAGTTAATCCTGATATTACCTTTTCGGCGAAAAAATACTCAGACCACCGGGTTCCGAGCTTATGGGCGTGACTCTTAAATTCTCATTTGGATAATGCTAAACTGGCGGATATCCAGTCACCGGGAAAATCGGTGTGGAGCGTATTTTACTTTAAAGTGTAAAGTTTCTCGTTTAAAAGAAGATTTATGACGGTCAGCGCAAACAAGCGGTAGCAAGGAGTCTTGAGCAAGCTTACGTCCCTCCGGAGAAATGGCTCGCGACTGAAAGTTGCGCAAACAAGCACACACCGTTATATAACTTTATCAAATGTTTCTGCTGCGCGATGTATTCAAATAAAAACATTAATTTTAAACACTTAAAAACTTTCAAATTAACTTTTATTAATTTAGTTCAACATTTAAACATTCTCCGACGTAGACAATGTTCGTATTTTAGTTTTGACTGCACCAATTCAAATAGCTCTTGAGTTTGAACCATGAAGAGTTTCAAAAGCGTCGCGTCAAAGAAAGCTGTTTGTATTTCCGTTGGGTTTGATGAAAGTCGTAGTGTTGCGGAAAGTGCCGCCGGCTTTATTCAGAGCTCGTTTGCACTTTGTGTGACCGACGCGACCTTCTCATTGTCGGCTAAAGTGGTGAATATCATGACTGAAATATTATACATATAATGATAATAACACAATACGATATGACGTAGTGGACCATTGCGATGTCGTGTTGTGGAAACTTACGATCATATCGTGTGCTAATGATGAATGTATGATGGTTGTTACGTAACGTTCCCAGATACGACACGTTGCCGCGTCGCAACGTGCAGCCGATGCGACGTCGTATCGTGTACACGTGTTTTACCCGCAAGACGTTTACAATTGTACTGTCTGTGCAAATGTAGCGGCTGGATCAAATTCGTCCCATCACTAAATCTATATAAGCGTTGTGGTGTGTGCAGAGCGACGGATGCGTGGCGACGCTGGTACGCGTGCGGCGCACAGAGCCAGACCTGGCGCGCGTGCCGGGTGGGCCAGGGACACACGCGCGCGCCGTGCTCGTCTTCTACCGCGTGCTGGCGCCGCGCCTCGTGCTGCGCGTGTTGCCCTGCCAGACAGATCCTGAGGAATGTATGTACTCACATTGATAGTGTTCCTGTCCGTGTTTGTCCAGCGGCCGATCTTACACGCAAGGATTATATGGTGCCCACGTGTGTGTTAAAACTGTTAAAACACAAGTTCTTATTTCCCTGACTCTCATAGGTCGATGGGCACGACTAGAAAGAGATTAAGTGCAGGACCAACGGCTCAGCGTACTTTCCAAACTCAGAGTTGCAACTAAAAAAATCTTATATGAATGCACGCAGCAACTTTCAAAAGTGATTTTCTTCTAACATATGGATTATATAGAGGGAGCCGCAAACGCCAGACCTACGTCATTTTATAAAAGCTGAAAATTTTTATGCAGAACCTTACCATAGGTAAGAAGTATTAACTATTATAAAAAGTTGGTCGGTTTTGTCAAGTATCAGGTAAGAGAGACGTGAGTTTGTCTAATATTACATAACGGATAGTATGATGATTCACCTCTGCCACTGCCAGAAACTTAGTGTTTTACACAAAAAAACATAATAAGTTAATAAACACCTAGGAATCTACATTACAAGGCCTACAGTGTTCACACATACAAATCATGATAATTATTATGATTAGTGGCCGTTATCGTAGGTATGTGTCGGCAGGTCGCGGGTGCGCGGTGGACGGCGGCGCGCTGGGCAGCGCACGCGGCACGTCCACGCTGCGGCCGCTGCGCGCGCTCACCGTCGCGCGCTCCACGTGCTACCGCCTGCGCCTCACCAACGTCACGCCACTGCCCATCACCGTCACCTTCGACAAGCAACACGGTGAGGATAGCTGACAGAGTAATATCCAACGTACTCGGTGGACCCTTAACATCAAAGCACTTGCTTTAAGCGTAATGGACTTTTTCAGGTATAAAAAATCTATTTAATCTTGACTTAAGGTGAATGCAGGTAGCCCACGAAATTCAAATTTTCTTACGTTTTTGCATCAAATAGTCACTTAAGGAAGTAATATAAACTGACAGATTGTATTGGTTGGTTGTGTTTTAATCATTATTACTCAATAAAGTCACATTTGTTATGGTCGCTAATCCAATTTTTTAACATACAACCTGATACTGATCAGCAAATTGCAAAAAACGTAAAAATAATAACAATTTCACGGGCTACCTTGAAGGTTTCACCTTAAAACACTCAAATTCGCGTGCTTCAAGGAATCTAGTTAGATCAAGCGGTTACTTAATGCATTGACCAATGATTAGTTTCTGTCTTTGATAGAATATCCATTAATTCAGTATTGAACAGAACTTTAATCTTTGGCTGACTTTTGCAAACAAGCTAGCCTATCGATTAATAGCCGTAGGTACAAGTTAAGTTTCAATTTAATATTGATAACTGAGTTGTTTAAAGACTTAATAATTGTAAAGCTTTCGACGTTTTGTAAAATAGAAAATACATTAGAAGAGTAAAGAGAAAGACAAACACCGTCCGGGTAGCAACCCCACTTAACGTGATTAGTATCGGTTCAGCGATTGTTTCAAGTAGTCTGTGAAGTCAGTGCTTGAGCTACAACTGAGTAGGGGACTAGATCTCAAGCCGCTCCAACAACTTTAGGTTTCGTAAACGCTTTACTTGCATTTCATAAAATCGCTTTACATAAAAGAGTGTCTCGGTGTCGGTAGTTACCTTTACTGCTAACTAATAGTTAAAGCAAGCGCATGTTCGCAAGTTATTTGTATCCGTTTGTGTGACCTTCATCCTTCTAAACTGCTGAATGGATTTTGATGTGTTTTAACCACAACTTCTAAAATGTATCATAAGTTTATCCTAATACATTTACAATTCGTGTTTTATTTACAAATAGCCACAACAGTACAGTATACTCGTGCAAGGCAGGAAACATATTATGGTGATTACAATGGGTATATCAAATTATGGTACAGGTGCCTCTTAATTTGATTTCAAACTCATTGTTCACACGACAAAAATATTTTTCCGCAATCTCTATGAAATGTAAGTGTTCACGTAGCGAAACAGGATATTAAATAAAAGCAACACGTGCAGGTAATTTGCAGACAAACAGCGAGGATAATTGTACAGAATATTTGTACAGCTTTGTACACTCGGCGCGGCGCTCTCAAAGGTGTGAAGGGCTGAATTTTAATGAAAACATTGTGTCTATGTATATTCTTGACGCGTCTCTTCAATTACAAAATATATAGAAAATGAAGGCCGACTCTGTGCAATGAGTGAGAACATGCCAATGCACATAATCATCTGGCTACCTTTTCCCAACTATGTTGGGGTCGGCTCAATAGCATCCAGTCTATTTTATATATTATCAATTCTTATTCAAATTACAAAATTGTCAGTTAAAGAAACACAAGATTTAAATCTACTAAAGAATCGAAAAGGTTTCATACATTGAGACTTTCATACACGGAAATACTACAATATGTGTGCGTGCGTATGAGTCGCTGTATGGAGCTGAGCTTCTGTACATGAGTGTCAATTCTTAAGTGCTTGCGCGAGTTAGCCGATGTGTGGCAGTGAGTGCGAGTTCACGAACACCTCTCAAGTACTTCCCTTACTTGTGGGCCGTGCCGCAGTCCGCCTCTAGCACTGAGCCCATAGACACGAGCAGACGCGGTTGTTTACTTGTTGGTCTTGCAAACACGCCGTGATCTTTTTAACAGGTATATTAATTTCATTTCATATTCTAGGTATAATGGCTAGTCAAATCAGTTTGATTATTTAACTAATTTCACCACCAATATTATATCGTATCGAAACACAACGCACACGGGTTATAAATATTATCGATTTCTGATTTATCAAGAGAGCCATTAAAACAAACACATATCGCAACACAATATTCACATTAATTTCTCTAATAAGCAATACAAAAAGGTTTGAACAATCGATCGAAAGTGCGAATATCAGTAGATATTAAGTCCAGCTGCATCTAGTTCCAGTGCAAATATTTGTAGTTCATGCACATTTACCGTTCTCCTAGCAGTCAGAGCTATGAGTAATCCTCTCAGCGCACGGTCCTGTGCCCGCCTGTATGTCTGTCTGTGTGGCTGTAAGTCTTCTCAGCTGTTCGATAAATATTCACGCTCCGCCATGTTTTCGTAGGGAGCCTAATTCCCCGAGGCGTTTTATAAAAGTTTCCCTCTTACTTGCTCCAAATGTTTTTGCTGGAACACTCAGAGACACCCTACATTATACTTAATGCTTTAATGTGATGACAACGTAATCCTATTTACTTTCATTACTCTTACAAAAATATGTTTAACATTCTGAATATTTAAACTAATTTCAACTCAAAGAAAATTCTATTTTAAGACACGTTGATTGTTAACAGTATTTTTATTCCAATAAATACTTCTTAGGGAAATGTTCGAGAGACGTCGACTTTAATTACAAAGTTTGACAACTCTGTTCGTTATTGTTAATTAGGGAAATTGATGTAATGTCATGAAAGCTTTGTGTTTCGTAATAACATAACATTCTCTGTTTTTATCGGAGGCCGGCGACGCGACGTTTCAATGAAAACCAATTATAATAAAAAGCGAGCGAGTCGTAAGGAGTGAGTTGCGTTGTTACTGGAGTGCGGGAGAGAGGCGGTTGTGCTGTTGTGCACAATGAGCAGCGAGAGATTGTTGGCATACAATGGCGGCGGATTGCCTGCACCGGAACACGACATACGAGATGGCAGAACTCCCATTTATACCTATTTATTTGGATAAATAAATTGTGGGAAATGCGGTTTTCGTCAAAACATAGCCAATGCACAAATTCTGAAAGCCAAACGACTACTTGTAGCAAACTAGGCATCGCTTGTACTTGAATCATTTGCAATCGTTTAGCAGTTCTAACATTGCCACCAGTCCACGTAATTAGCTCTTGTTAAAAAAGTTCCTTCACGTTGGCCAACAAATTAATTGCCTCCGTTTTTTTAAAGCTAATTGTTGATGAGAGAACCGCTCTTGTTGCGTATTCTGTGTGGGAAATACATAAGTTATTTTGTTTGACCTCAACCAAAACAAACAAGCCTTTTCAATTTCGTTCACATTTCATATTCATTGGATTATGTAGAAGCAACATCACTGAATCTGGTTTAAAAAATAATTCAATTTGATATTCCTCGAAATGGTGCATATGATTAAACTATCTCAAATTGGGGGAAGTCTTTAATTTTTTCACTTTTTCTCTCCTTTTATTAACACACACATTTATAGGTGAAAAGAACTAAACCAAAGCTCAATCCAATCATGTTTGTCAATAAGCTGACCGCTGAGTTTGTCCGCTCACCGTGTGACGTCATAACCCACAATACCTACATTACAACATTTCATTTTATATCAAATTGCACTTTTAGCACTTCAATGCTTGGAGTCGCAGTTCGCTTAAAAACGCTTTTATATTTCTCACCGTCGAGATTCTCTGAAGAGGATCGTCCGAGGCCTTTATTGCGGCCCCAGGATACTTTTGAGGAATAAAAGTTTATTACTGACAAAACAGCCTCCGTCTGTCTGCTAGCAAGAGCCGCATTCTACTAAATGAAGATGTTTTAATTGATATTGTGACGACTTTCTGGCTGTAATAATAATAATCGTCACATAAAGCTAAAATATGAAGGTTTTTAATCGCATCTCATCTCACGATAATTGTAAAATTCCACTGAGAGTATTTTATTTTGCTTGGCTTGTCGCAGATGGTGCGGATGTCTTGAGAATTAAGTTCAGTCCCAACGAGTTCAATGTGCGGCCTTTTGCAGAAGTTGAAGTGAGGGTAAGTCATCACCTTTATTAAAACGCCATGCTTATCTGTGTTGTGCGTTTTAGTCAATAGATTCTGAAATAATTTCCTAAATTATTGCCGTCCTTGACCTTTTGAAGAAATCCCAATAATGTAGATTTGAATAAACCTAAAATGAGCGCTGGTTTATTAATTAGTTGGTACGCGCTCAGACCTGCTAAATGTAGATTATAACGAACGACCTCTAGATGAATTTCCAACAAATACGTTCGAATAAATATACGAGTACAAAATGCCTACTAAACTCGTAGCTAAACTCACACCACACTCGTACCACAGAGCTAAACTCGATGTTACAGAAAAACGTCAATATGTCGTTTTCTTTCATGCTCGAAAGATTAGCAGGAATGCAATTATTTTGTCTGATATCTGTCAGCGTTGACTGAAACGTCGCTTTTATTACAAAAAAATGGCGAGGTGGTCGTTCAGTGTTGTCAATATGTTATCTTACGGGTTCTTTACACACATTTTCGGGTTGGTATGATCCGGTCAAGCCGAGTAGAATGGAGGCCAAATATATGTGCAGATTGCTTCGGGACGGTTTTGTTGTTCAACAAATACTTACTGCAGAATCGAATCTGCCGACGCACACATGTGTGAGGTATCCTTTAAGAATACAGATATTGAAAATAAGCCAACAGTGTATTCTAGTGTGTTTCTGCATTAAATATCAGCACACAAACTCATTGCCCTCTTTTACTCCCTGTATGTAGGCCACTCGTTCCTCGGAGACTAGAGTTTATCCTATGACCCACCCTCAACGCCATTGAAATTGACTTTGTTTTCAAACATTTTTTTACCTCTGGGAGAACAGGTTTTAGATAGATATCAAACATAAAGTATCAAAATAGGGCTAAATAAACGTTAGTTTTCAGTATGTAAGTAACTTAAAAAGTAACGAAATTTTAAAACGCCCTAAATTATAATATGTTTTGTTATTATAAGCGTGACAAACTGTCAGTAAATAAATAAACATAAATTCGTTTTTCTGACAAAATTAATAAAGGTGAGAATAAATATTATATAATTATGTGCGGTATCGAAGAACGGTCCACCGATCCTGGTAAAATAAATCATAAATTAAAAGACTAGTGTTTAGATTATAAAATGAAATTAGTTCCGTTGGAGCAACACTCGATTTTATAATTACAATCGAGCGACTCAACATGTGAAAAAAAAGCCTCCTACATACTGAATTGATCTCAAATATGTTCCAATTAAGGCATTCAACTCGGCAATAACTGGACTGCGGGGTGCGGGGTATGGGGCGCGGGGCGCGGGGTAGGTATCTCACTTTCCAATTAGTTCCAGGTGTAATATTCATTCGCAAACACAAAAAGTTTACGTATTCCAATTGAGCTCGATTTTATACAGAACACCCCGTTAATAACGCTCATTTAATTTGTTGACGGATAAATACATGACTGTATTTATCCGTCAACAAATTAAATGAGCGTTCAAAGGTTGCTGCTAATTATCGGGGTTGCTAAGTTGACTCGCACATTAATAACCTTACTTTAACAATGCCTTTGTAATAGTTTATACGATTTTAAAAGTACTTTAAAGAGAGTCCTCCATATTGTAATAAATCAATTTAATAATATTGTGTACGTGTACCGTTAGCATTCGACCGCTGCCACTATAAACCTCGGGTTTGATCCCTAAATTGATCAAAGCCTAATTGGGTTATATTATAAATAATAATATTAAATTACTGCTGTATGGAGGTGTGGACTAAGTTATGAATGAGCGCAATATACATGAAGCATTGTGAATAATAACAAGTCATATAGATCAAATTTAAAAAAAAAACCGAAATTTTAATGCTATTACGCTATGCTGTCGTCGGGCATAATTTAGGTATATTTGGTATTTGGTAGCATCAGAAACAAACACTTGACTTAGTTCACTTACGTCTTGCGCGTGGGTGTTTATAGTACTGGCCTAACCTTACCCATTAACTCTGGGTGCCCGATAATGGACCTCTTGAGATGAACCCTTGCCTGATAAAGTGAAAAACTATATAATGAGTCAGTTGGTTTTCACTGGATTCATTCATGAACTATCGGAAAAGTATCAGTTTAACGTCCGAAATGGTGTAGTTTTCTCACAATCAGCATTTTATGGTGAAGAAGTGAAAATTGAACTTTGAAAAAAATGGCCGCAAGTTCTTTCATTGAGATATGATTACAGTAACTTAATGCAGTTGGTTGGCTTTGGTTGGCTTAAGTAGTTGGTGCTAAATAAGAACAAAAATTGTATTTTCATCATAATTATGTTTGTATGTATTTAAGGTTTATTTATATCTACGAACCAAAGTGGCCTTAAAACAAATAAATTTTATGTTTTGTTAATACGACAATACTGACTACGACATATTCTGAAAATAGCATTTAGAATTGTAGAAGTCGTCAGACACGTGTGTCATCCCATTACACGGGCACACAGCCTAGTAACAAGACCAGTATTCTGTCTACGCAAATGATTCCAAGTTAACCCTTCACTCTGCTCAGTAGCTTAAGTCACCCTGAATAAAATTATGTAAAACGTCAGGTAGCTAATGAAAATCTGTGGCGTCCCTCAGGGTCCTGTATTATGACCGGAGTCCTCGCAAATGTACGCAACACTTTTTACACCTCATTTAATTCCTAAATTATGAAATACGGGTTAACCTTTACTTTGCACAAATACGAGTATGTTCCTCGTCTATCTGATATATTATTTTGTATAATTTCAAGACTACGAAAACGAAAGCTTGTACAGCTAAATGGTTTTATAAACGAGAAAAATGAAAAGAAAAACCCGTGGAACCGTCGCGCGTCGTGCCTAACCCGTGTTCTAAATATCTAAACTGTATTAACTTGCCAAATATAGACGTCTAAACGGTTTCATAAGTATGTTTTATAAAATAACTCAAGTACAAAAACAGTCTTAGTTGCCTTTTGTACGTACCAATAACTAAGATCTTTCAGTAAATAAATCAATATGACTAAATTCTATCGTAGACCTATGTCTTTAACATAAAACGTGTTACAAAGTAACCAGGCACCAACTTTGTAGCCCAAATTAAATAGTTTCCTGAAATTGCAGAACATCCTGTTCCAGGAAATATGAAAATTAAGCACCGAGCCAGATTATCAAACGTTTCATAAAAGTAGGTCGTGCGTCCGGAGCCGGCAATTAATTTGATGTTATAGCTTATTTATAAATTAAAACGGAAATATGATATGAAGATACAGACATTCACGACACAATGGTCTGGATTTCATTTAAATTGTCAATTTACTTAAGCATTTACTTTGTGTCTTTGCGGCAGTTATCCCTGAGAGTGATCTGTGCATGTGAGGCAAATATCGCGACTGCCAACTGCATTATTATTTATATCTGCGTTCCTCTTTTATCGTTTTCTTTATGAGAGCATATTCACGAGCGAATCTGTAAAAGCTACTTCGAAAATAATGTACTGGCATAGCATACGCAACTACATAGACAATGAATCTGAGTTAATTTACTAAAAATGTCTGTGTCGTATTCAATGTCACTGCTCCGAGTCATTCCATGGATATTATTATATAGCTGTAGATATTTTATTTTCTATTGTTCTTCGCAATAATTCATGAGATCTCATTTCCAGAACAAAGAACCTTTCTCATTCTCGTTGATTATTATTAAGTCAAGAAACAAAAACTAAGACTTTAATAAGCCGACAGACAAACGTATTAAATTCCAAGAAGAAATAATTTCCTTAGAAACGCACTTAGTTATCTAATTTAATGCCTGTTTCACAGTTACTGTGTTTTGAACTAAGCATCTATTCATTAATGTCTGCATGCCAACTTTATGGCGAATTGTGTCATTGGACTACATAATTATTATTTTACCATCTTTTGTACTACTTTTGTTGCAAATAAATAATTTTGACTTTGAAACTTCAATTCACCGACTTAATGCAAAACCTTTTTTTAAATCAAATCTATCCTGGACTGTGTGTATTGGGTGCACAAAGCCCGTTGGTCTGGACATATAGGTACGTTTATGGTTACGCTGTCATGTGCAAGGCGTGGAAGGTCCTTGACGATGTCACGTGACCTCGTCCTCCCGCCACATGTGATGCGTTTTCATTCCGTCGAGATTCAGAAACCATCTCCTTTGTTAACTTTATGACCATGAAGTAGCGAGATACAGAAAGACCAGTTTGTTTTGACACCATGTTGTTAACCGTATGTAGGGCATGCAGGGGCTGGTGTCCGTAACACATCCATAGCGCGTTTTTTGCGTACGGTAATACTTTTGACACTTACTACTACTACAAACCACTCACTGACAGACACATTGTCTCTATGGACAAGTATAAATGAAGTGGCTGCCGGGTGGCCCTCTTCATTTCTTGCTTGTATCATATTACTATGATTACGTCCTTATTTCGTAATAGTCGACGTGTATAACCCAAATAAAGACTTCTGCATGGTGTTGCCATGTGGCGTCGTCACCTAAGTTTAATACTCGTAAACAAGCCACTATATCCACCCCTGTTTAGTATAATTTTGTACCTAATAGAACGGCTTGCGATATGAAAAGATTCCACGTTATGGTAAATATAGAGCCACGGCAGAGTCAGCCAAGTTTGGTTAAAATTAGCGTTCACGCTTGTGATGAGGTAGCTTAGCTAAATCAACTTTTGTACCCCATTTTCTTTGTTATTCCTAGCACGAGAAATCCGGCTAGGTTTTTGATATCACCATTAATGTCCTATCAGACGTAGATTACAAGTTTGTTACTTATTATATTATTATTACTTACACACAAGTTTTTTTCGATCTGATCATCATTATTCATAAATTCGTCTTCTAACTTTAACAAAGACGATGCTTAGGACGATCCCGTACTCTTGAACAAAAACCGTGCAACTTGACTTTATTTTTTAACATAGAATGTTTTTGATGGGATTACGTCTTATGTTGTGTACCGAAATTAACTTGTTATGATTTGTTTTGTTCGGGGTTAAGAGCAGCACTGTCTCGTACTTGGGGAAGTTATGAATTTGTAAGCTCTTTGTTGTGCACAAATATACGACATTCGGAATAAAATATACATTATATGTTACAACAATTTACAAATTACAAATGAAACATCGTGGTAGCACAAATTGAAGCAAACGTTAACGAATTTTTTGCTAAATAAGATTTTTGGGAGAACGTCTTTTATGAAATCGTGTCCATAGTTTTTGTCTTTTAGTTTTACTCGTATTTTGCCCACAATTTCGCCAACTTGGCCTGGGCCTGGCCTTGGATGAGGTACATTAAGGTTAACTGTCACTCAGACTTGTGTGTGTCTCGTCCTCAAGCTGAGGTGTGATGATATCAGCAGTAACAAGGTGTGTCGGTTGCAGGTAGTGCTGGAGGCGCGCAAGGTGTGCGGGCGGCGCCTGTTCGTGGTGCGCGGCCTGGTGGAGCACGCCTACAAACCCATCTACTTGCTGGTCGACACTGCCATAGAGGTGGGGACATTTTGTTGGAGTTGGAGAGCGTTTTACAAAACAAGCAAAAAAGACGACTTTAATCGATTTTGCCTTCTTTATAAACAATCCACAACGAGGTGTGTTTTACTCTTATATTATCATGTCGCAAAATGTTGAGCTACAAAAATACATCGGTGTGTATTTTGTACAGTAGGTAGTAACGTGGGATAGGACAAGATAGACGACCCTTTCAGGTGTTTCAAATGTTACAATAAAAATATACTTCCCCACATTCTATAACTACAATTTAAATCTGGGATAAAACGCACACTCGAGTATATTATATGTAGATCTCTATGATAGAGAACTACGCTTTGAAAAGTCTTAAAATCTTAAGAATAAGTAAGAACTGAATTTATAAGTGAGTTACACAACAAGTTATTCCTAAAGAATAAAAGTGTCGAAGATGTGCTGTGCAAGGCGTCCAAGTTTGTAAGTGTTCAATATTCGCCATCAAACTTGTGCGCCGCTAGGCATTCACAAGTTTTATTCTGAAGGGCTTACATCAGCACTCGTCGCACGAGCCATCGCAATCAATAATATGTGGCAACTTTGTCGATCACTACTACTTTTACAAGAATACATAATGGCGTTGTAGAAAATATAAAGATCGATCCCCCGGGCACCGCCATATTTGGCGCCGTGAATATTTGTGAGAGGACGATGTACATTATGTATTGAGATGCTGCGGAGCAAGTTTCATGTCATAACCGCTGAAAGAACCTGATACCAGCAGTTTACTAACTTAAATTAATTCGCGTCCGGGACAGCGCCGGCGCCGCGCAAACTTTCGCCGGACGGAATATAAAATACTCTCCAACAACTTACGCCTCTTAGACCTGCAGCGCACTATCTCATGGTTTTATACTCGATTAATTATTCTCCTACAAACATTGCTGATATCAACGACACTGATTTGAATTAGTTAATTAAACGCTATCGCTTCAGACAACGGAACAAGCGCCTGCTGATGAACTCAAACGAACGATTATTTTCATTACAAAGAGGAGATAAAATGAATATTACACTACTAAGTTTATTAGATTATGAATATGATTACGATATTGTTAACATCATACGTTATGAATTACTTCAGAAGAAGTTAAGTTGGCTGATAAAATTGCTGATTAGTTATGGTTCGGGAAATATTTATTTAAATATTTAAATTATAATCTGCGCAATATACACCTGTTCGTAAAATGGCGACGCACACCAAACGACAGTTCTGTAGGCAAACAAATACAAATGATGTCTCGTTTCAATTGAACTCGTCATTATCGTATCGAATATCTCGCAGCCGCTGAGCTGTTCACCGGCGACGAATAAAGAGAATACATCAAAAAGTTATGCGCAAATATTGAGTCGACTAAAATGTGTTTCGTGTTCTTTTCGTGAAAGTTCACATTTAACATGTTATCGTGTGGTCGAGCTCGCAAACGAGGTCAGGTGTCATTCATTTCGCAAGATCTAAACATAATGTTGGAACTAGCGCGCCCCAGCCGCCGCGCGCAGCCCGGGTGCTCTGCCCGGGTGCTCTGCGGGCTACTTTTAAATACTGCGCCTCTATCTGAAAACCTACGTGTTTCTTTTTAATTTACAGATTCTAAAGATTGCGTCGAAATGCAAACGTATCTCTAGAGGTCTTTTTTGTTTTGGAGTTTTGGAAATCATCAAAGAACTCCTTCCGCTCTGGGTGGAGCGGAAGCGAGAGTCAGACTTCTACTGACTAAAAACCACCCATGTTCCTTCTTAGCCCTTTGTGTCCGGGGTTGCGGTATCTCTTTCGAACAACCCCCAGCCCTGACGGGGTCTTCAGAGGTCTCAGTTTAAGATTAATTGATTTAAACACAAACACACATAATACTGACACAAAGGTTTCCTTTGATGCCAGCAACAAGACCACCCTGTATTCTGTATCCCTTTCATTATAATAGTCGTGTTTCGAGGCAGAACCTCCCAATTAGTACAACTACGCTGGAAACTATAATTACGGCAGTTCTGTCCGTAACGGGCAGGGTTCTGTAACAGGATGCTGTTGAAAGGCTATCCGAGTCCTATCTGAACGGCGCGGCGGCGATTAGAGCCGAAATACGCGACATCAGAGTTATTACTGTAACTTCGCTCGTTTCCTGCTTTATCTAGGCTGAACTTAATTGGAAACTTTGTCTCCATTCATATTATTGTGATATGAACTACACACGTCAAAAGTGTCTAGGGATCAAGCATTTTTATGCGGATTTCTTGAGATTGAGATGTGGCTTTGTAATAAATTTATGATTTTATAAATTTATATGGATCCTTTTTGGTGCATTTCATAATTTGAATCAGGAACTGTGAATCAAATTCGAGTAAAAGATGAAAATCAGCTGTCAATATTTTCCCTATAAAAACATACAACGCATTGAAGACATTATAAGTGCTACTGTTTCCCTACTACTGATTAAAACCAACGTTATTATGGAGCGGCGACGTCATTTAAGCAGGGAAGAAATGCTCAGAGCCGTGGGAATGATAGAAGCTGGTTCCCGGCAACGAACTGTGGCTTTAGCTCTGAATACAAGTCAGAGTGTTATCAGTCGACTTTGGACACGTTACCGAAGCACTGGTACCGTGGCTGAGCGCCATGGAGGACGGTATCGCTGCACCACACGGAGACAAGACCGATACATTCAA
Source organism: Diarsia brunnea (assembly GCA_949774965.1). Taxonomy (NCBI): domain Eukaryota; kingdom Metazoa; phylum Arthropoda; class Insecta; order Lepidoptera; family Noctuidae; genus Diarsia; species Diarsia brunnea. The sequence continues at coordinate 19,492,371 of OX459011.1, forward strand.
ATCTTAACTCGAAGAGCTCCAACAATAACCGCCATGATGTTAGCCGTGAGGCTTCATCACTCTTCAGGGAACTTAATTAGCGACCAAACAGTCAGAAACCGCTTGCATGAAGTGAACCTTCATTCCCGAAGACCGCTACGGGTACCACCTATAGCAATGCACAATCGTAGGATTCGATATCAATGGGCTCTTGAACACAGAAATTGGGCAGAAGAACAATGGCGTTTCGTGTGCTTTTCTGATGAGTCTCGTTTTGGTATGAGACCGGATACAAGACGTATACGACACTGGAGAACCCCTGGACGCCAACAGCGATTAAAATCCTGCCAGGAAGTCCATCCTTATAGTGGTGGAACCATCATGGTATGGGCGGGTATTTGGATCGGCGGAAGAACTGAGTTGATTTGGATCAGAGGCAACCTCAACGCTCAAATTTATGCTGAGACGATTGTATCAGACGTCATCGTTCCTCTACAAGTGCAAATCGGTCCCTTATTTTAGTTAATGCATGATAATGCACGACCGCACACCGCAAGAGTTGTAAGACAGACTCTCGCCGCAGCTAACATCAATGTCCTGCTCTGGCCTGCTCAGTCGCCAGACTTGAACCCGATTGAGCATGCATGGGATATGCTACAGAGAAGAGCTCTGCCGAATATGGAGGGTATCCAGTCGCAAGAAGACCTTTTTTTGTTGTTGCAACAAACATGGGCGGCCATTCCACAGCGTGATTTGGATGAACTCATTTTGAGTATGCCAAACCGATGTTCTTGTGTTGTTAGTGTTCGCGGTAGAAACACGGATTATTAATTGTTTAAGTTACCCAATAAAATTTTAAAGAAAACTGTTATTTCAGTCTTTTTTTCGAACTTTAATGTTAGTGGTTCAAATGTCAAAAATCCCTTTATTAGGAAAATGGCAAATTTCTTTATTAATGCAAAGGTGACTTGGTTTATCGTTACTGTGACAAACGAAAACACTTTATTTGATGAATCCTTAAAGAAAATTTTAATTAATATCAATCAGGAGAAAAGTTATTGCAAAAATATATGTTGATCCCTAGACACTTTTGATGTGTGTATTATAAGTTTCCATAAAAAGTACAAACAATAAGGAACATCTTCAGGCAAACTTTTAGCATTCTGGATAGAAAATTGTATCTTAGGTATAAACATATTTAGGATTCGGTCAATGGCACACCAATTTATACAAAATTATATTCAGTATAGTCACTTTATGGGCTCGTCGCAATAAACAAACGTAATGAAACGTGCAACAGCTATGTGCATCTGGATTGAGGGCCCATTTTTTTAAACCTTGCCAAACAAAATAAGACTCATAGGGAAATTACTTAAAAATAGTTAAAACTTAAAGCATAGGGCCACGAATTTCTTAAACGTGAATTAAAAATGTTATGATTAAATAACTTGGGCCCTCAATCCAGACGCGTGCATAAAGTGACATAGCCTAAATCTCAGTAAGTCCTATCTTTGGGTTCATAATTTTTATTCAGGAATTTAGTTAAGAATTTCTTAAAGATTTTAAGAAATTCCCAAATCTGTAGAATGTGACATTACAGATTTATGGCGGTATTTCTAGGGCCCTCAGTTCAAATGTGTCTGTACTGAGGAATCTGCAAAACATGGATTTATCTGAAGAAATACATAAATGCGACTTTAACATGTTTTACTTAGATACTTAGGTGAATTAGTTAAAAAGAAATAATGACGGAAAAGTTCATTGTTACGTAGTAAATGAAAGTCAAATTTTACTAAAACGTCTGAACTGAGAGCCCAACATTTTCGGCTTTATTGACTAGGCTCAACCTCATAAATTAACGCAAATTAGAATAAGATTTTTAACTATTTTTTAATTAAATTTTAACATATCGTCCGTTCTTCTTAATATCATACTTAAAGAGTAAATTGATTTTATACTTTTTATAAGGGAAAATTTTGTAGGGTGACCATAATGATCATAGTTAGTACCAGTACATTTTGCAAAGCGCAGTCGAAAAGTCGTAATATTTGCAGCTAAACGTATTATATATGTACCTACAGTTTACAATTTTGTTTTCTTTATTTGTATTACTATTTTTTATAATATGATATTAGTCCTTATTGTCCTTAAGGTTCTATTATGGGCCTAGTTGCAGAACAGCTGTGAAAAATTGGGAATAATTAATGAATTGTTCAATATCTCCGAAACTAGGGGGGTTCCCACGTATGATCTAGAACAAAAAAAATATCGCAGTGGTGGGGAGAACAAGTGCCTTTCGTTTGCGTTAAGGGCACTTTTACACCTTTTATACGATGAATTCCTACTTATATGGCTGTGATCCTTAGGGATCGCTGTAGCACCAAAGACATCGCAAAACGCTTTTCGAACAAATACATTCCGATAAATAAAACACGATCAGTATTGTTGTAAAATAAAAAATATTTACTTAAAGTAAATGTAACCATAAAATAGTCTTACATCCTAAAAAATAAATCATTATTGATAGTAAAATAAAAATATCAAAGAAACCAAATGTTGGTGTAATATAATTTTATCAACAACAAATAGCCGTTAGAATTATTTAATGTATATTCGATTGGTGTACTGTGTGTAAGAATCGATATGCAATTTTAATTTTAATTAATTTTGTGTGGTCGGCACTACGTAGCGTATTTGTTTATTTTTCAATAAAGACTTTTATTCAATAATAAATAGTTGATTTCATTTATTTTTGTGCATGATAATAATTACATAAGAATTCTTGGTTCTTGGTCAGTTACGAAGGGAGATTTGGGGTAATTTTTAACCGACTTCCAAAAAGGAGAAGGTTCTCTATTCATGTGTATGAATTTTTTTATACATCTGCGCATATCTCCGTCAATTGTGGACCGTATCAGGATCTGATGATTGAGTGAGTGAGCTGGTTATGGAAGGTACTCTCCTCAACGATTAGGAGTTGAAAGCAATAATAAGGAAATCTTGAAGTTTAAGGGCTTGGTTTCTAGTTTGAATGTTCAATGCATAGTAAATATTTGTATAGGATATTACAACTCATCATCATCTGCCTAGCCTTTTCCCAACTATGTTGGGGTCGGCTTCCAGTCTAACCGGATGCAGCTGAATACCAGTATTTTACATGGAGCGACTGCCTATCTGACCTCCACAACCCAGTTAATACTAGGTAATACGATACCCTTTGGTAAGACTGGTTGTCAGACTTTCAGGTCACTGACTACCTGTAACGACTGCCAAAGATCTATATATGGCAGCCGGGACCAACAGCTTAACGTGCTTTCCGAGGCACGGAGGAAACTCGGTATGTCGGGCGGTCACCCATCCACAGACCGACCTGGGCAAGCACAGCTTTACCTAAATATCGACCCGAGGGGCAGTTCTTATTAAGCCACGAGCTCCGTATATATTACAACTAAAAAAGGAAAAAAAAACCGACTTCAAAAACTTAAAAAAGTGAAAAACACAAAATCGAAGAACACAAAAAGTGAAAAACAAAAAAATTAAAAATAAACTTCACAAGAAAAAACAGCGCCTGAAGTCGGTGGCAATAAACGGAAATCAAACAAACAAAATATGTCACCAACTTCAAAAGCTGATTTTTTTAAATATTTTTTTTTTATTATTTTTAATTTTTCACTTATTTGTGTTTATCGATTATGTGTTTCTCATTTTTTTTATGTTTTTGACGTCGGTTTTTTTTTGCAAAAAAGTTTTTTAAGATACATTGTATTTAAGATACAATTTCCGAAATCACGAAAATCATTAAATAATGCTTAGGTAAATTTAATTGTTTTATTTTAAACTGTCAGATCTTTTTAGATCAATCTTGAAAATGTACCGGTACTAACTATGATCATTATGGTCACCCTACAAATTTTTCTCTTATATAAAAATAGAAAATCAATTTTCTCTTGTATGATATTAAGAAGAACGGACGATATGTTAAAATTTAATTAAAGAATAGTTAAAAATCTTATTCTAATTTGCGTTAATCTATGAGGTTGAGCCTAGTCAATAAAGCCGAAAATGTTGGGCTCTCAGTTCAGACGTTTTAGTAAAATTTGACTTTCATTTACTACGTAACAATGAACTTTTCCGTCATTATTTCTTTTTAACTAATTCACCTAAGTATCTAAGTAAAACATGTTAAAGTCGCATTTATGTATTTCTTCAGATAAATCCATGTTTTGCAGATTCCTCAGTACAGACACATTTGAACTGAGGGCCCTAGAAATACCGCCATAAATCTGTAATGTCACATTCTACAGATTTGGGAATTTCTTAAAATCTTTAAGAAATTCTTAACTAAATTCCTGAATAAAAATTATGAACCCAAAGATAGGACTTACTGAGATTTAGGCTATGTCACTTTATGCACGCGTCTGGATTGAGGGCCCAAGTTATTTAATCATAACATTTTTAATTCACGTTTAAGAAATTCGTGGCCCTATGCTTTAAGTTTTAACTATTTTTAAGTAATTTCCCTATGAGTCTTATTTCGTTTGGCAAGGTTTAAAAAAATGGGCCCTCAATCCAGATGCACATGCAACAGCTCTGTTGACGGACGAGAATTTCAGTGGAAATATTTTATCTTTCCCCCTTTGTGAATCCGATCGCCTTTTGATACTTTCCCACCATTCAGTACACTATTGACAACAATAATGCTTTCTGAGAGGTATCAGCTTCCATCTCTCCCTAATATTTATTTTAATGTACCTAATATTATATCCTCACAAAAAAGATACTTTCTGTCTTTTATTTTGAGTGCTGACTACTTAATACTTTTTTATTTTATTACTCAAACAGAGATTTAATATGTGCGAGCAGGCTTTAATATCACGTCGCATACGTTTGCGTACTTACATGTTAGCTACCGACTCTTTATTCCACACAAGGGTATCTACAAAAAAACAGAGGAGAGAAGTAATTTACATCAGCGGAGTTTTGGGCCATTACCATTTATTTAGAACCAGTTTAAAATATGTTGCGCGGGTACATGGCTAACGGCCCAGAAAACTTTATCCGACTTTT